>JARDYH010000002.1:251836309-253086309 GCA_029215795.1 Anniella stebbinsi
TGCCTCAGTTGGTCCAACGGTAGGGCCGGCCCTGCGTAGGTGGCACGGTTGGGCATTTGTTCCATGAAATTTGCCGCAATTGCCACCTTCTCTCTCCAAAACTACCTCTTTGTCCAAGTGCCTTATCTTCATCCATGCCCCATGTTTCAGATGGGGCAAACTAGTTTCCCAGCCCCTTTCCCACAGGGAGGTTGTTGTGAGTTGACCATCCACACAGCTTTGATGATCTGTTTGTAATAATCCAGAGGCATACACATGCACACTCATAGACAAAGTGTATGACATGGTCCTCTGATACGCTGACAAGTTCTTGACGGTACTCTTGGGTGATGCCTTTTACACATCTGTTGTGGGGGAGGGGGCATCAGCCTAGCCAGTTTGCCTAATATGTCTGTTCTGGAAGGCTCCACATTGGTTGGAATCTCAGGAGAAGCATTGCTTTATGGTTTTCTACCTCAACAGTGTGATGGGGCTGCAAAAAAAGCAAATGCTATTTTGGGCTGCATTAATAGAAGTAAAGCTTCCAAATCGTGCGAGGTACTGGTTCCCCTCTATTCGGCACTGGTTAGGCCCCATCATGAGTATTGCGTCCAGTTCTGGGCACCGCACTTCAAGAAGGATGCAGACAAGCTGGAGCATGTTCAGAGGAGGGCAACGAGGATGATCAGGGGTCTGGAAACAAAGCCCTATGAGGACTGACTGAAAGAACTGGGCATGTTTAGCCTGGAGAAGAGAAGATTGAGGGGAGACATGATAGCTCTCTTCAAGTACTTGAAAGGTTGTCACACGGAGGAGGGCCAGGATCTCTTCTCTGTCAACCCAGAGTGCAGGACATGGACTAATGGGCTCAAGTTACAGGAAGCCAGATTCTGGCTGGACATCAGGAAAAACGTCCTGGCTGTTAGAGCAATATGACAATGGAACCAATTACCTAGGGAGGTGGTGGGCTCTCCCACACTAGAGGCCTTCAAGAGGCAGCTGGACAGCCATCTGTCAGGAATGCTGTGAGATGGATTCCTGCATTGAGCAGGAGGTTGGGCTCGGTGGCCTTATAGGCCCCTTCCAACTCTACTATTCTATGATTCTATGATCAAATTCTACTTTTCCAACTGCCTTCACATCATGTGGGGGTTAGTTTTCCTAATTCCTTAACCTGCTATTTGGTCCTCCATCATCACCTAAGGCTTAGGTGCAGAACCTCAAGCTTGTGGACCACATCAAGCCTTGCAGGGTTCTCCAGATGGCCACTCCCCCTTTTCCTGACTCTCCCTCCTTTCCCTCAAACACTGATCATTTCAAGCTTTTGTGCAGTTTTTTCCACAATTCTAAAAGGTTCAAATGCCTCTCTTAAGGTTTAGTTGCTGGCCGGAAGAGCGTTAAACTAAACATGCTGGTAGTTTTGGTATTCTTGAGCCAGTACTGGAATGTGGCCCCTGAGAGCTTCTCTGAAATGGAATTCGGCCCTCAGGCTGAAAAAGGCCAAGGGCCGTTCTTTTGGATGTTCGTTGATAATGTGGTGCATCCCATTATCAATAATTGTGGGGTGATTATGCTATCATTAATTCACGACCAGAAGCTTGAGTTAATTTTCCTACTGTGTCAGTTACAATGCAGTGTTTGTTCGTGGTACCTCTGCCCAGGGCCAGCCCTACCATGAAGTGAGAGGATGTGGGCGCAGCCGGTGGCGGAGTATGGGAAGGGCAGCGCTCTCCCCTTCTAAAGTGTCTGACGCTTCTTGGACCTGCTGGCTGCCTGCATGGCGAGCCAGCCATGCAGGCAGCTGGCAGGAACAAGAAACAGCTGCTCATCTGTGCACTCCCTCATGCGCTGTGCCACTCTGTGCCTCTCTTTCCGCTTGAGCCATGTGCATTCTAACCCAGCTAGCCCTGCCTGCATGCCAACCAACTAGTTTACTTTTAGTTACGCACGAGCACCCACCTAGGGCAATGCCTGTAAGGTGTTTCCACCTTCAGGAGCTGTGTGATGCCTGCATGAGAACAGGCAAAGTATCATGAGAGGTCCCGGAACTTCCAAGATCTCTCATGATATTTTCGCCTGATGCACAGGCACCATGCAGCTCCTGAAGGCGGGGACACCTCATAGGCCAGCTCTGCCACTACCCAAGTTCCTGGTATTTCTGTCCCCATTTTGAGTACATGTGTATAGGTGCAAATTTCAGAAAGAGTGTGAATGAACAGAGGAGGAACATTGAGAGGGAGTAGATATATTATTATCAAGCCATTGGTAAAATTACATACTCCAGCGAGCTTCACCTCATATGAATTTAAAACCTCATTATTGACAAGGGGTTTTCTGTGTTACCACACTGCAGAGCACCTTCCAATCCAGCACAATGAAACACACACACAAATTACGGAGAGTGTGCACCCAATCATCATCCTTAATGACTACATAATAGGTGTTTTGTGCCAATAAACATCATGAACAGTATTAGTTGCTGAGTCTGGCCCTGCAACTGTTTTTTCTGACATTAATAACTCAGCTGTTTTGGATTTTTTAAAACAAAAAACCAAAAAAATGGCTAAAAGCAGCATGTCTGTATTATTGACTATGGAATACAGGATTTCATTAAGCAAACAACACAGCCAATTTGAGTTGAGGGATTGATTTCCAGAGGAGGGAGAGCATCTGGAAGTGGCCAGCTGACAGTTCCTATTCCTCCCTCTGTAATAGAAATTGCCAACTGATTTAAATTAGGTTTCTTCACGTTTGCTCCTGGGCTGTGAAGTTGGATGCAAGTTAGTAAGTCTGCAGAAGACAAAAATGATACACGTTACCTCCTCAAAGGAAGAAAGAAAAATCAGACACCGTCTTGGACACTGTTTAGATACATAATGCCCCAACCTTAAGGGGAAACTCAAATGTTCAGCTCCTGAATGGATGTAGGGTTGCCAGCTTTCTTTATTTTTAATAATGTGTGTCATGTTTTATGTATTTTATCATATCGTTGTTCCCTGCCTCAATCCAAACGGAGAGGCGGGTAAGAAATAAATTATTATTATTATTGTTATTATTATTATTGGCCTCTGCTGTACATCTTTAACAGCGCCTTCGTTTGCAAGCATCGGCAGGCAATAATGCTCATCTCCATGGCCTCAGCTGCTTCACCTGCTGATTTCTACATTTCAATATGTTATTAAATGCACAGGAGCAGGCTAACCTTTTTTTCTAGTCAGATGGCTATGAGACTTGGAAGCTGCCAATACTCATTTCCACATCATGGTGTACCATCAGTAGCTATAACCAGACTATGTGTATGCCATGATTCTGTGGGAATGTAGGAAAAGCGCGGAATGTAGCATTGGGCTTCTGTTGTAGTTTATCTGTTAAGCCGAGGTTCCTTGCCACCCCAATGCCACAGAGAGAAATAGGTCTGGGGGAGGCCTGAAGGCTAGAATGTGCAGAGATTCTGGTCTGCCATGGAAAGTGTATGTGACTCTTTTAACCAACCCCCTTGCAGGCACATAGGAGGAGAGGTGAGAAGGTTCAACCTCATTGCATGGAGATCATCCACATCATTATAAACAGCCACCAGGACATAGAACCACAATGCTGGAGATGCTCTACATGACTAAGTTGAAAGAGAATTTCAAATCTCCATAAATCCCTTCATTATGAGTTGTATCTTTGCCTTCCCAGCAGACCTTCTACTGTGAAATTTCACTCAACTTATCTACCCATTTTCCTGATCTTCTGGAGTCGGGATGGGCAACTTGTGGCCCTCCAGATGTTTTGGCGTACACTCCCATCAGCCATAGCCAGCATGATGATGGGAGTTATGAAGGATGATGGGAATTGTGGCCTTCCAGATTGTTTGGCTTACAAGTTGCCCATCCCTGTACTAGGGTAAGCACTAATTTAGGTCCATTCCCCCAATAAGGGAAGACACTGGCAACAGTTCTGCTGATTTCTTGTATACCTTAGGTGGATGGGGAAAGTTATCAGATTACAGATGTTGTAAGTTAGTTCTGATCTGGGAGTAAATTTTTGACCCATTAATGTTTGGGGACCATAGTGTAACTAAGCTGGGATGTTGAGCTATCCATGGGAACCCGCAGAAGCAAACCGGGTAGGTGTGATAAAGGCCTGTGAGTGTGGACTGGGAGTTCTGCAAGGCGCCTGATGCAACTTGGATATTGTCATGTATAGTTTTTTTATTCATGTTGCAAATATTCTCTTACGCATGAATAATACAAGAAGAAACAGACATTGTAACATCTCTGGGGGGGTTTCCCCCTTGTTGCCGCTACAAAGTTAACCTCCCACATTTCAGCAAAATGTTTGCTAACATGTTTGATCAAGTGCTTGTTAAAGAGAAATATTGTGCTGTTGGTGCCAACCGGACCACCTACACTTGGGTGTCACTGTAATTATTGTCAAGCATTATTGTTGCAAGGGTGTACAGAGCACATAGATCTTTCTTTTAATACAGAGCTGGCCGATTTAATGGAACATTAGTAATGCAGCCAGCACAGAATCTGCTAACAAAACTTTACATTACTGCTGAATGAATTACACTATACCTCTTGAATGTCTAGCAGCTGGCAACAGGCCAAAATCTTTTACATCTGAAAATGGAGCTTGCTTTCTCCTTTCCTCTCCCTCTCCCTCTCCCTCTCCCCCACCCCACCCCCTTCTTCCTCCATAAAGAAATCAGAAAACTGAAGCACTGGTTTTGGCAAGCTTCAAATATAGCAAAGTTTTCCAATAGGCAAGGAATGTAATAAGTCAAACCTAGAACAACATTGCATGTTATTTCATTTAGGCTGCAATCCTATACACACTTACCTGGGGGTAAGTGCCATTGAACTCAGTGGGGCATACTTCTGAGTAAACTTGGATAGGGTTGTGCTGTTAAGAGGTGCAACAAATATTATCCAGTTTGAATTCTGGAGAAGAAACTAGCCATTTTGATAGGACAAAAATCATCCACCAAAGGCGAATATTCACCTTTTTCATTCTTGTTCAGAAACATTATTTCCTTTGGCTTCTGCTGCTTTGGCACCATTTTTCCTAGTTGCTGCTTCTTCATCTTTCCTAGATAAACCATATAAGAATGATTTCTTCCCTCCTTCCTGCTCCAATGGCATCAGGGATCATGCACTGAATGAGGGGGGCATGAGAACAAAGTGTAGACTTGGCTACAAGATGATAACACTGATGGCAATTGAGAATGAGGGCAAAAGAAGGAAATATCTCTTCCTATTAAGCTGAAAGTATGTATGGGGGATGTATGTCCGGAAATGTTTACCCACATCCAGATGAGTTAGAATCTTGAAATTTGGCATGCTGATAGGTCTGGCTGTACAATGTACTAGAAAAATCTAAAACCATGGAAATTGGGATTTATAGTATTTTTAAAGCATTTAATTTTAAAAAACCTAGGCTTATGCCTACAACTCCCAGCATGCCTTGGGTGGGAGGAAAGATTTATTGGGCATTGGCGGCCAACATCTGGAAGTGGCTCACCATCCTGGGCCTGAAGGGAGAGCACCTGGTGTCAGCTGCCTCGGTCACTAGGCACCATCGGGAGCTGGAGGGAAGGAAGGTGCAGCTCTGGGCCCATTGCCAATGGCAACAACTGAGCTAACCGTCAGTCACCCAGCCAGCCAGCCAGCTCCCGCATGGCCTACCTACAGACACCAATTGCACAGTGCAATGTGGACTGGCTTGACCAGACTTCACTCCCCATGAGTCTCAGTGGCAGGATTCCTATTGGGCAAGTTGGGCACCGCAGTAAATGGCATGCTGGGAGGTGTAGTTTTTGATTGCTGTGGGGGACAAGGAAAATTGTGGTGGCTTCAAAGTGGCCCTAGCCATGCGTCCGGTGTGTGTGAGAGAGAGAAAAAAGAAACAAATTCAGTTTGTTTTAACATTACCTCACAGGCCTTGCACCAGCCCACCTTACAGGGCTGTCATGAGGGTGAAAGAGGGGGAAAAGAAATGGATACAATTTGATTAAAAGTTAACTCACAGGCCTAGCACCAGCCTACTACTTTAAGATTACTACCTTGCAGACATATATCTTCGGAGGCCTGAGCAGTGTCGGGTATATCAGCTAGTAAGCAAATAAATTAATCTTTTTTTCAAGAAGTGCTAAAAAGAAATAGCAAAATGGGGAGGCATTTTTCAACACTGTGAGTAGATATAGATCAACTTGAATATTTTTTTACTAGCCTGTAAAGATTTTACATATGAACTGATTTTGAAAGGAATATTTTTAAACCTCAGTGACCTGAGAGAAGTTTGAAACCCAATCCAAATTTCATCATCACCTTTCACATTTGCGTAACACCTTGGCTCAATGCACCAGGAAAATGCAATTTCTTTTTCTTGCAGAAGTCCTTATGACCCATGAGAACAAACAAAGAAAGCTGCAAAACTGAAAATGAGCAATAAAGTCAGCTAGACCACAAAATCTGCCACCTAGCAATTTCCCTCTAAAGCGGAAAAATCAGGTAAACACAGCCTTCCTTTCCCTTCACCTTATTATTAGTTCAGTATCATTTATCATACAGGTAGTAAATCTTAAAAGGTTATAGTGCTTTTGCCATATAAGGCTTCCAGGAGGGTGCTTACCATGCTATGAAATTGCAGTCAGATAATCCTTTGCAAATGAAAAATCCTAAAAAGTTTTCATTGTATTTGTTTGGGCTAGCTTCAAAGATGCTCAAGGAAATTCTAGGGGGATGGCAGAAAAAGACGGCTCCAAACCCCATTCATGACAGGTCTTTCCAACAATAAATCAGATTATTTAATATCAATGCCTTTGGGAGATCACCAAAATCTCACCTATTCACTACTGTCTGCTAGGTATTAGCTGGAGTGGAAATGTCAGTCTGTTGACATTTTTTGAGTAGTTTTTAAAGCTTGCATTCTGTTCCTAAAATTAAATTTTTTCTCTAATAAAAATACTTAACATTTATCCCACACTTTAGTTCAGCCCTCCACAACCTGGTGCCCTCCAGATGTATAGGACTAGAACTCCCATTATCCCCAGCCAACAAGCCAATGAAGGAATGTTTATTGGCTGGAGATGATAGGACTTGAAGTCAAAAAATATCCAGAGTGTGCCGGGTTGGGGAGGGCTGCTTTAGAGTGTTCAAAGCACTTCACAAACATTATCTCATATACTGACCAGTGGGGGTAAACTTCCCCCACACACACACACATACAATGCCCCTGGAATGATGCTATGTCATGATGTAGCATCAATTCAAGAGGGGCACTGGGAGGGAAAATGGCCAAGGGCACCCCAACAGAAGCTCTGATGCCTCTTGCTGCAGTAGCAGCAAATTACAGAAGGAAAGATAGACAGAGCTGCTACTGCCTCCACCACCATCACTGTGTCCCACTATTAGCCAAATTGACTAGATGGACTTTTGGTCCGATCCAAAAAGGTTTGTTGGTGGTTTTTATGTGAGGGTTCACATAATGGAATGCTCCTTCCTACAGATAAATAAATCCCTGCACCAAGAACCCAGGCATTTCAGGGAGAAGAGTTCTAGACTAGCCTACCTGACATGCTGGTTTTCTATGTGCAGGAATTGTTTTTCTTTTGAAGGAGTGTTCAGGAGACATCCCAACACAGCTTTGCCATGTCAGGAAGAATTGGGCCGCTGTTTCTATATTTGGGCCAAGCTAGGCATCCCCTTGCTGCTGAACCCACACCCTTGGGTAGTGTTGTCTTATGTTTTAATTTCTTCTCCTGACTGAAATTACCCTCCTATCTCTCAGCTCTGACAGCATACAACATACACTGTGGCTCAGTTCCCCAGGTTCTGTCACGCTGTGGTGTCATGCTGCATGCTAGGCAGATAAAGAGACAGAGCTATGCAGGTAAACACAGGCTTCCTTCTCAATAGCTGGAATCACCAGGGGCAGGGAGTAAGTTTAGCCATCCCAGAATGCACCCCTTCCCTTTAACCCAGGCAAGCAGAACCTCAGGCCTGGGTGTGATGTTCAGCTGCTGTTGAGATCCGTGTATATAAAAGATTGTAAATAGTTGTTTATAAAATGCCATAAAGGAAGTTAGATAGACTAACAGTTATGTTGTAACTGGGTAAGCATGGGGGGGGGAGTTCATGTGTGAGTGCTGACTGGATGGTGGCGGGGGAGTGCCTGGTTTGGCTGGCTATGTGAGAGTGTCTGGGTATATATTTTGAGCTGATAGGAGCTGACAGAGGAGAGTGTGAGAAGAGTGTGTGAGGGAGAGAGAGAGAATTATTGTTGACGGGATTAGAGGCTAGGAAGGACCAACGTGTTTTGTTATTTTGGTGGAACTAGATGGTGGGAAAGAGTGTAGTGTAGTTTAGAGTGGGTAGAGTAAGCAAGAGAAACATAGAACGTGAGAGTTTCTATTTGAAATGTTATGAACATAAAGTACTAAAACCATTAAGCATTGTGCCTGTAACCTTTACGAGTATATACCTGAGGAAACCATCAAGCTTGTGCTACATGAACAATCATCTTAATGTTAATAAATCTTGTTAATTATATCCAACTGGTGTGATCTTTGGAAGTGTACCTGAGGAAGGTACTGGTGGCAGCGGACAGAAGAAGGGGTATTTGAGGGCTAGAGTGCTGGGCTGGAGAGCCGTGGGACCTAAAAGAATAAAGGCGGGACGGGAGCAGCAGCAGTAAGCCTAAACCCTCAAACACGTCATAAGCACACGGGGGGTTGAAGTAAGCCCTGAGTGCAAGTGGCATGGACAGCCCTGTTGTGTAGCCCGGTGAGAGTCACGGGTGCAGGCAGGGCGTCACACCGGGTTCCAATCCGGCCCTCTGGACCTCTCCAAAAGGCCATGCCCCATCCCCTTTCCCCCAACCACCAAACATTTGGTGGTTTCGTGGCTTTCCTGCACACTCCCCCCCTCCCCCAGTTCTAAAAAGGTAAGGCTTAGCCACTGGCAGCAAGTCCTTTAAGCTACAATATGCTGGTATTTTAGGCCACTGGAATGCAGGACCAGAAAGCTTCTCCAAAATAGAATTCTGTGCTTGGGCTGAAAGAGGTGTTTGCACCCTTTCTGTATCCTATCTAAGTCAAAGGTTTCCACTTACTATTGCAGTAAGGTCAACATAAAATCATAGGGGGATCCAATTCATAGTACTCATGCTGGCTGAGGATGATGGGAGGTGTAGCCCAATACATCTGAAGGACACCAGGTTGGAGAAGGCTACAATACACCAGCCCTCCCTCCTCACATGAATCACCCATTCTAAGGGCGGTCTGAGTTTTGCTCGCCCTAAATAAATGGGGGCCTGGAAAGGGACTCTTGTATGTGAATGTTTAAATTTGCAACTTCAAATTCTTTAAAATTCGCTCTCCCACTTGCTTGGAAATGGGGGAAGGGAAATAAACAGACCAAAATTTAACAGAGCTGCTCGGCGTTTTCCTTCAGCTTTTCCATGTAATAGTATGACATCAACATAACCCTTGTCCTTCCTTTTCAGTCTAGACACTGAATGTCACTTGTTATGTTGTGCTTGAATTAAGACTCTGGTATTTACAGATGGGCCCTTCATATCCACTTAGAGTACCGGTGATGTCAAATGGAACATCACACAAGCATAACAGCACTCTGTGAAGGGAGAAATGAAGGTCTTTGCCAAACCATGGTGTTGTTAATGCCTTTATTGATCAGGGTGGAAAATTGTCACCATACAACAAATAAAAACCATCCTTAACCTTCAATATTATTCCTCGGCAGCACCTAGTGCTTTTCTGGAAAACCTCCTTTTCCTGATCATATTTCATTCTGAATGAAGCTAAGCTCATGACAAACGTTTTGTTCTTTGACAGGGCCATTCTTAAGCCTGGAATCTTGCACCTATTGCCACCATCTTCCTTGCTTGTCCCTCTATAATTATTATCTCTACTGCCTCCCAAGCCCAAACCAGCCCAGACATTTTGAATGGATCAAGAGAAGAGAGTTAAAAACATTAGCAGCCTTTACACCAATCCTCACTCACAACAGGCCCTAAGGCAGAGGAAGGCAACCTGTGGCTCTCCAGATGTGTTGGCCAACAATTCCAATCATCCCTTGCCATTAGCTACTGTACTGAGGGAGATGAGAGGGAGTTGTGGGGCCATTCCACTAGCCTTGCTGAAGGCCTCCCCCATGAAGTCTCCTCCTCCCTCAATTGTCACCACCAGAAGTTGTACCAGAAGGCTATACTGAGGGAGATGAGAGGAGTAATCAGGACTAGCCATTCCACTAGCCTTATTTAATTTCCCTCCTCTTCCCTCCCCAGTCCGTTTTTCTTGTGTGTCAATGTCTCTTTAGATTGTAAGCCTGCGAACAGGGACTGTCTTGTTTTGATTAGATGTAAGCTGCTTGTGCAGCCTTTTTAGCCAAGGAGCATGATAAAAAAAAATACTTTAAATAACAAAATTAAATTGGCTACCTGGCTAGAGCTGATGAAAGATGTAGGCCAGAATATCTGGAGGGCTGCAAATTGCCCACCCTTGTCTTAAGGCAAGGGTCTGGTTTAAGACAAGAGGGTCTCGGGTTGGGGATGGGGATTGGTTTAATGAATGCTGATGTCACAAAGGTACTGGGATTGGTTTACATTTCATCTACTGCTTGCATGCCTATTAACCAAGGTATGTTGTCAACATGATTGCAGCTGACTGGGAACAGATAGAAAGAGGGGAACAAGGTGTGTGCCTCAGGTAAGAGTATACACAAGGCAGCATAAAAAGAAAGGTGGGTAAACCAGCTAGGGAGTGATTAATTATTATAATAAATATGGTGGTAGGATCTGCCAGTTCCCAGAGCTGGGGTCATGAGGTGAAACCCACCACAGACCCAGGTGATACAAGGAGTTGACATCCCCTAATGAGGTGTCCAGGACAGCAACTATGGAGCTCACCCCACTCTCGGGCCCTGCCAAATCCAGGAGCTCAGTTATATATGAGTGAGCTTCGGCTATGGGGTGGTATATAAGTGTAATAAATAATAATCATAAATAATAATAATATATCTCTTGCTTTATTTATGGGCTGCCCTTAAGCCACAGGAGCTCCCACAATCAACCCCCTAAGCTCCATGAAAAAAGATAGTAGCCAATCTTGACAAAGTCAACATTCAGAGACAAAGCACTTACTTGGCAGTGAGTTCCTGACCTAAATCCTCTAGGATCAGGACCTCCAGCACCAGAATGAGTAAAGCTTGCTCAGCGGCTGCTTGGATGCTTACGTTGTCTGTACTACCCTGGCTCCTTGTGCTGTCTTGTGGACAGTCCCCCCCCCCTTGACAGTTCAATGTCTGGGTCCCAGAATCCAGTGCCAGCATTGGTCTCCCTTTCCTTGCTAGACAACTCCACTGTGTCTCTCAAATGCCTCTAAGTCTCTAGATCTGTGTGCTGGTGGGAATAGGGCAAATGGAGTTGCTGCCAAAAATGGCAGCAACTCTTTGTAATGTGTAAATGATATTTACCTCATGTCCTGACATCATTATACTGAGGATTTCCTCACCTGGGCCCATAGAAGACAATTATGTCGAGAAGGTATGGGGGAAATGCTCAGTGTAATACCATCAGGGCATGAGGTAAGCTGTACTACAAGATGTGGAAGGGGAGGGGGGAATTCAACATGAGGCTGCCATTTTGGGCAGCAGCCTCATGTTCCACTGTGAAGTTCCACTATGATCCGACAGCTCCCCAAGCTGGGTGCCAACACCTTGCTATTTAACCTAAAGTGATGTATGACTTATTATTGTTATAGAAATTGGATTTAAAGTGTGAGCTTTTCTTTATTTTATTTTTTCTCATTTTATGGGAAACAGTCAATTAAAGCATGCGAAAAGAGATTCAACCAAGAGAAATGATTGGGACCACTGAGAGTGTCCAGCATCTTTTGTATTGCTGGATTTTAGTTCAACATTATAAATAACAAGGCTATTGTGGTCTGACATCAAAGTGAGTCAGCAAAAGTAACTCTGCACCTGAATTATAGAGTCTGATATAAAAGTAGGTCAGTAACCTAACTAGAAATCCCAATACTTTAATATCCTGGGTGGAGATATTTAAGAAGGAACCCTATCTTTTTCTAGTGAGATTTATATCATAGTTCTTCTCCTAGAAGAGCTTCAGACTGTAGTAGGTACAGATTTCCGGGGCAGTAGCTGCGCTAGACCTGGCTATGACACTTACCTAGGGCTGCAAAAACCCTTTATATTGTGTAGCAGCAGACACGCCTTCTTCCCCCTCCACCATGCACATGTTTCCCAATTTGTGCAATTGTTCCCTTTTGGGGGGCAGGGGGAGCGGGAGCAATGCATGAACAGGGCATCCATGTACAGTGCCCACTTCATAGGTGACAACATCTGCACCATGGAAAGGAGGGAGTTATGCCCACACATTCACCACATGAAGATTCTCATCGCCCCACGTAAATACTTCAACAAGGCTTCTAGGGCACAAGGTCCCCAACACGGTGCTGCTCAGTGCCCACCGGCTCCCACAAAGGTTTTTTTAAAAGGAACATTCCTGTTCTTTTAATACATGCTCGTGGGTTTGTCTATATCCATGAAATGCCTATATATGAAAACACAACTTTCCAGCAATTATACATAACCTTACTGTTTCTCTCCATCCAGTCCCTTTCCTTGCTATTTCTTTCCCTTCCCCATCCCTAGATGCCTTCTTTTGCTCTCTTCCTAGCTTCTAGGCATGCCCTTTCTCTCCCACACACCCCTTATTGTGCAGTTTCTCTTGACTCCCAACCTCAAGTCTTGCTATTTCTCTCCCCCTCCTCTTTGTCTTGCTGTTTATCCCTCACCCTCTAGCCTCACTATTTATATATATCTCTCTCTCACACACACACACACCTCTTTTGAATAGCCAGCCTTCCATGGCAACCATTATGGGACTGGCCACATCACTCACGGAAACCATTTTGTAGTGGTGCCCACAGCAATTTCTCAGATTCTAAAATGTGTCCATGGGTCCAAAAAGGTTGCCCCCTCCCTGCTCTAGGGAGTCCATTGAGCATTGTCTAGGGCCCCTCTTCTGTCACAGCAAAAAGGACAAAAAGCCCTGTAGCAGCCTTCAAGGCATATCTACACCACAGCTGTAAGCTGATAATAATAGTCATGGAAGTCTAGAGATCCTATTTCTGTGAGCATCTCCAACAGAGAACTCCTCTGTATTGATGTGTCCAAGTTATAGGATATGAGGTTCGACAAACCCATTATGGGCACCAGAAACATTTATATTTTCTTAAGGTGTAGAACCTTTTTAATAATGACACTGTTATGTAATTATTAGTTGTTTCATTTTTATTATACCACTTCCTTCCACCACCCCCTTCTTTGGATTCTTTTTGTGTGGTGAGATATAAATTGTATTTTTCCTGTAAGCATTCTTGCAGGGTCATGAAAATTATCCCAGATGCAGAATATCTATAAGGCAACATGCCAGAATGCTTGCATTCAGCAAAATTGCAGATGTAATGTCTGTAAATAAGGCTGACTCCAAATGTCTAAATAGCCTATGTGATAGATGCCTTCTAAATACTTAAGCAAGACTGAAATGTCGCTGGTTAGCTCATTTCCTATAGTATGTGGATTTCAGAAGTGCTTCCCCCAATGCTCAGTCGAGATGCTGCCGAATTTGTACAAACATCAGTGAGTGAGTGCAGTCCCGATGGACATTTTGGGGACTCTGGCTGATAGGTTAGCAACGTGAGAGTCAGTGGATAGAGTGAGATTTGGACTGAGGAGATTGTTTCAAATCTCTGTTCAGCTATGAAGTCTACTGAGTGACTTTGGCCCAGTCATTCTTTCTCAGCTTAACCTCTCTCATAGGGAGGTTATTGTTGTGATACTAGGGGAACCACCTATGCTAACCTACCTACACTCCTCGTAGGAAGGGTGGGGAAATAATGTAAGAAACAGTATAATATTTTTGTGACCAGGTTAATGCAAATCCTCATACAGGTCAGGGGCTATGTGGGAGCACGGCTATATGTGGAGTAAGAGGTATATTCAGCATGAAGGAGGAACAGAACCTATTAGGTTGGAACAGATGTCATGGAATCATTGGTGCTTTGGTAGCAGTCTAAGAAACTTCCTAAATAGTAAATGTCACATTCCTAGATCTCTGCAGCAATTTCCAGAATATTGTCATGTGCACCCCACTTCTTTGAATGCTGAGGAGGTCCAGGGGTGAAATGTTTACCTGGGTATATTTCCTTTCGAGGGAGATTGCTGGAAGGTTATTAGCCTTTTGTAATATTTGTGGTTATTTAGAAACGTAGAGGTTGAGCAAAGGTGGAGCACTCAAACAGACAGGCAACGTCCACTGCTTCCATATCACATTTCCACGGAGGCAACCAGCAGCCCAGGAAGAGCTCCTGCTTCAGTTGCCCATCTGCTCGAGCCAGAATCTTTGCAACTTTGAGCAGAGGACTCATCATGGTTACAGCCACCCCTGAAATAACTCCATGGAGCTGCATTGGAGAGCCCCTAGAGACCCACTGCTTGAATCAGGTGCTTTCCAGCTCAAGCAGGGGGGCAGCAGTGGCTGTCCCCAGACATGGCAGCAGAAAGCATAGTAAGGAGATAGAAGGAGAGTAAACGAAGGGGAAAGGGTCTCGCCCTTACCATGCCCTTTTCCCCATGCCCATTTCTCATGGGTCCACATTAATTTTCTAATAATGATACTGAAATAACCACTAAACCAGTGTTGCTGCTGCTGTTGCTGCTGCTGCTGCTGCTGCTTTCTATGAATGTGGCTTGAAGTGAAACAAAATCAACAGAGAAGACAAAGTGAAAATTCAGTTGGATGTATGATCTCAGAAATGCCTTGGGGATTCCAGAACACATGAGAGAGAATTCATTGCTAACATTCTCAACCCTTGACCACGGTTGTCACCATCAAAGGATTCCTGGAATGCAGCTAGGTTGACTACGGATGGTCTGAAAAGAGGTTTTCTTCAGCTTTCGCTCTGAAGAGCACATTTTTAAAGCTTGAAGCTAAAGATCTGTTCTAATATTCTGTCCTTTGTTTCCCCTGTTTGGCCCATATGATGGGGCATCTCTAAACAGTGGGTGATTCCCAAACCATATGTGCCATAGTGCCTAGGTAAAGCAAAGGACAGCCTCAGACTGCAAGCAAGGAAATAAATTAAACTGACAATACCATCTGGAAGAGTCTTTACAGAATCACTGCCTTCTGTTTATATGATTCCTGTTTCATAGTTTAATCCCCCTTTCTCAGATCCCTTTAGAATCTGATTGGATGCATGGTAATTATTAAGAAAATATATTAAAATGTGGAGTGGTAAGTAGTTTGGTAGGGCTACAGAAAGAGCCCGGGTACTTTATGCTTGTGCGTGGATGTCCTCAGGGCAGATGTCTGCACCAAGTCATGGCTGGCCAGGGGCAGGGGGCAGTGGCATGCCTTTCGCTAGAGGAGGTATTAGCGGTGCAGCCCCATTCCACAGACATCATATGAAGCTTTACAGGAATAACAAGTAAAGGATGCTACAGATAAGGGTTAAAGTAACTGTTGTCCTTCCAACGATATAGGCATCCAGGGGCAGATTCCAATGGTGCCCTTGCACGGTGCGTCCAGCCCCTCCACTTCTTGTCTAGAAGCAGTCCCAGCTGCTTGCAAAAAGGCAATTTAGCGCTTCTGGAAGTAAGCCAAAACGAGCAGAAATGCTCATTTCTGGAAGGAGGCAGGTCAGTGGAGATTGCATAAGGGAGCTCCACTGATCTGCCACATTTCAGAAGCCAGCGTTTCTGCTGGTTTTGGGGCTTACCTCCTGAAGTGTTCAATTGTCATTCCACAAGCGGTAGCAGCTGCTTGTAGACCAGAAGTGGCAGGACTGGCCACGCCCAGATCCGAATCAGCTCTGCTAGCAGACAGGCAGCACTGGATTCTGCCCCAGACCTAAGCAGCCAGCTATCATTCTAGCTTTTTCTAGCAATAAAGCTGCTCTGTTCAGTATATATTTTGGGCTGATCTCCTCTCAAGAAAAGCCTCGCAGGGAGTGCTGAAACTGAATGAATTTCTGCTTTATATCTGGCACACCTTAACCTTCAGAATAGATTTTATTCTTGTGATTTACTATTGCTATTGGTATTACTACAAGTTGGAGCTGCACTGAGGAGCTTACAATCTAAAATTCAACGATGGGTGACATCAGAAGAAGCGGAAGGAGGAGAAGTCAGTCGTAAACAGGAACAGAAGATGTGTTACTTCAGTTATATACTTAGGCTTTGTTACAGGATGTCATGTCTTTTGTCGGGGGATACTAACAGCTGCCCTGATAATTTAATGGGAGGGGGGAGCTTTGGCTGCTGTGAGAGGAGGTCTTGATGTTCACAGCGTGCAGACAGCACCTATTTGGACAAGCCGTGGCAATGCTGCCAGCTTCCAATGGCGCCTGCGCATTGCAAATCAATATGCCACCTTCAATGCTCCAGCATTGATTGAGCACTTCTCTGCTCTTATTTTTGCTGCTGCCTTCTCTCGGGAGACTCTTGCTCCTAGCGTGACCCCTTTTGCTTTGCACGTCAAGCAAAGGAAAATCACCTCTTGCTACCCTTCTGGGGACAGATATTGATCTCCGGCCCACTGATACAATTCCACTGAAGTTGGCAGAATTACTCTCGGCCTGTGCTCTGGGGAACTGGGAACAGAAGCTGCCCCTTGATTGCTTGAAACAAGCGCCAAGAAAGGCCATGCTTGATGCATTAGCTGTACAGCAAGCATAGGCCCAGCAATGGGAGGAATTTATGATTATTTATTATTGACATTCATATCACAGAACATTGATGGATTTCACCCGCTCAATACATTTTCTTAATGGTCCCATCTATGCCAAACATCCTGATGATTCTTCAACATATTAAGAACATAAATATCAACATTTAATTTTCATAAAAGCTTTTTTAAGGCATCATATTGTGACTCCTCATAACTCAGCTACCACCCTCTCCCTGAAGAAAATGCTTTATTGCCTCTCCGATTTAGAATCAGCATCGAAATGTCACAGACTAAGCTGCTAAGATGAGTTTATGTGGAAGTGATGGCGCACACTCCAACCCTAGACACATTCATTTGGAAGCTTCCCATTGATCTCTAAGCAATTTACTTCCAAAGCAGTTTGATTCCTGCACTTCATTGGCCATGTCTATACCACAGTCTTAAACTGATTTAATAATCTTTCCCTCTGTGAGGAGGGCGGGGCTCAGGCATGAATGTAATTAGCAGGCATGTTATTTTAAAATGTAGACAGCAGCTGCAGGGGTGGGGAGAAGCATCAGGTCCTCAGGAGGTGAGGAGGGGGAGATTAATCCTTTCCCTCTGCTGTGGTCCTTGACAGAGACTTAGGCTGCCTCTACACGAGAAGTTTAAAGCTCTTTCAAGTCTCATAAAAAAAAATTACCTCTACATGAGTGGAGCGCAAATCGGGAGTTGAGGCGCGTTATCTATTCCATTATGCGCATTATCGAATGCGCGTTAAATAGCGAGTTTTATTTTGCTGCAGCCCGTTAAAGCGCATTTTGACTATGTGAACAAGCGATTCTCCGCATTAACTACTTCTAAAGCGCATTTCAAACAATCGGTAAGGCCACCAGTTGTGCGTTCAATTACCTCCTGCATACAGTCATTTACCATAAAACGCTTTCGAGAAGATGCACATAATCGGAGAACCAGGCGTCAAACCGAATTCTTGTAGAGGGGGTCACAGACAGACAGACAGACAGACAGAGAGATGCGGCCATCTCATTGTTCCAGGCTGCTGTTAAAGGCACAAAAGCAAGGCCAGCAAAAGCTTAAGATGTTGGCAAACCTAGAGAGGGGCATGCTACTTTTTTGCACCATTTTAAAAGAACTTGCTTGGATATCGAAGGACATTAAAACATGAGGACATGAGATAGCTAAAAAGCAACTGAGCACTTGAATGGTCTCTGTCTCTCTCTTGTTAGCTCCAACCCCAAATAAGCCACACAGCTACAGCTGCTTGAGGTCATTCCCAGAAACGAGAAGTGGCCAGAAGCTATAAAAGATTGTTTGGCAGATGTAAGTGAGGTTTCAGCAGGTGGGGTGGATGCATCTGGTCTGCAGGAATGGTGGTTTCCACATGCTCCTCCGCTAAGCCCCATACAATATACATCACTGCCTTTATTTAGGTTCTTTTTTGCATTCAGCATGTGTTAAGGTATTGATATGAATTGGGAGGCGACACACCTTAAACCTTAGCAGTAAAGATTAGTCTGGAATGATCAGACTGACAAGCTATAGTTAAAGAAGGTTGATGGATTTATAGATGAGGGGGAAGCCTGGATGAGCACCATCTCATGAAATAAGGGCCATACAGCTGATGTTGCTGGTCTTAATCTGGAGGAAGGCAGCTAACGCTGAAATCAATCGGACTTAAAAGATATGACTAACACATCGTTCCTTTCATCTCCCTTACTTTCTCCAGGAAGCTCACAGCAGTTTACATGAGGTTATCCCACTGTATCTTCAAAACAACCATGTGATAGAGTTTAGGCTGAGAGCTCATCAAGCACTGTTCAGATGTCCACCTGAAGGTGAGTAGAAGGTGGAATAGGATGGTGGCTGCTGACCCTAACCCCTCCCCATATGGTTGTTCAACAGAAGTTCTAAAAAAAAAAAGCCTATGCCTCAAAAGCTTTGTCTTCATAATTGCAGTTCCTGCCTATTGAGGGTTCCACAATTCTGCATAAGCAATGTGTACACATGTAGATGGCACCAGTAGCAAGATCCTGCTCCCCCCTCCATAAATACATTCAGACAAATGGCTGTAAAGTAGCCATTGACACAACATTACAGGTTTGAATGGGGCATTCCCGCCTGTAATGTTGCATAAATGGCCCCTTTATGGTCACCACTGATGCAACATCACATTTCCAGAAATGCACAAGTCACCACTGTTGCACAAAATGGCAGCTCAGTAAGAGACAGAAAGCCCCTCCTCACCGCCGGCTTTGTTGGGCACTCAATGAGACGCTGAGAAGTTCACATGATGCCACAAGTACGGACGGGCGGCAGCAGCAGCTCAGTGAGCGCCCGATGAAGTCGAGCAGGGGTGAGTCCGTGCATCCCTAGCTAGACTGGAAATCTCATACGCTCTTGCGCTATGTATGGTTCTCTATTACTTGCGCACCTTGCTTCGTTAGACTGCAACTGCAGAGAGTAAAATACCCCAGTTTTAGTTAGGGATGAATGAGGATTCCATTTGGGGAGTGAAAACTTGGGATTTGGGATTTCCTTCCATATGGATTCTGGGCTTCTTTAATAGCCGCAATCTGTGATTTATTTTATTTTATTTTATTTTTATTGGTAGGTGAGATGTTGAAATTTGTGCAACTGGTGTCATAATTTTTTTCCTTGTTTCTTTTTTCGTTTATTGGTGATTTTGCATAAGTGCGGATGATCACAAGTCCACCTGACTGCTATGTCACCCCACAGAGGCCTAGTCCCTTCTTGTCAATATCCTTGTCAATTACATCCTCCCTGCACACCACTTAGTTTAGCCCATGCTTGTCAACAAATGTCATTTCCCCCCACCCAACCCTTCCTCCAGAAGTGCTGAAGAGGAAATCAACAAGTTCTTTGACAAGTAGGGAATATGGCTCTGCTAGGCTAAATGAAGTAGTGTCTGGAGATTATGAAACTGTTTACTATTACAATTACTTGTTGTAAAGAGACATTTTTGAACTGTATTCATTGTTGCATTCTTGAGACAGCAAGTTGTATATTACCATTACAGATGGAGTGTCTTCCATATTGCTATGTCTGTATTTAGTGTAATTTATGCAACCCATCCTTGTCACATAGAGGGTTTTTTAATTTATAATTTGTATTGGTTGTTAACTACACCTAAATCAAATAGTGAACATGCCAATTAACTCCATTTTAATTCCAGGTTGTAAAACAACAAAATGTGGACAAGTCAAAGGGGTGTGTGTGTGTGTGTGAATTCTTATGCAAAGCACTGTACTCAGGACAGATAAAAGGAAGTACTTCACATAGCGCATTGTCAATCTGTGGAACTCATTACTACAAGATATAATAATGGTCACCAACTTGACTGACATTAAAAGAGGACTGGAGGGAAATGTAGTTCTGAACATTCAAGGTTTTCAAGTGTTGTCTAGGTTTTTCAAAGACTAACCCACTACTTACTGCTGAACATTTATGTACTACTTTTTATATTTTAAAACTATAGTCTTAGTTGCGTTTGGCTTTTCATTACTGTTACGGTCATTTTCTATAAATGGAAATGGCGGTTGACATAATGAGCTGTCCACTAGTTGTACTTTGGCATCTCTTATGGTTATGGAAACAGTGTTCAACAAATTATATGTCCTCCGTAGACCTAAGACATGCTATATCTCAGGCTCATGGCCTTTCCCATGTCCACCCTAGTCCATTTTACTATGCCACGGTGCTGTCCTCTGCTTTCATTAGGGCTGTCAACTTTTTATGCTCCAAAACTGGCACCTTAGCCTAAATGCTTCTGGGTATAAGCAAAGTGCTTTTTGCCCACATCCATGTAACTAGTTCTGAGTATGTGACAGCAGGAGCGCTGAAAGGTTGGAGGTGGCCCGGGGGGGGGGGGGTGTTGCACTGGCATTGCAAGTGGTAGCAGCATCAACTCTGTTGGCAGCCTGGCCCCCATTTTGCATCCTCCACAGTGCCCTGTAGACCTAGCATCACTCCAGGGCATTAAAAAGAGGGAATGCAGCCACCACAAGAACATAATGGTAAAGAAAATGTGGAGAAACCTCTGCAAAGTGTCCTCTTATTTCTAGGAGATAAGAACAAAACTCAGGGATTTCCTGAAAGTCTTCTTTCCCCGTGAAAGGGGCTTCCATTTTTCTGCCTCATTCGCAGGGCAGTTTAGAATATATTTTGAATCTGTGTTGGTGGTGTTTTTGACCTCAGCTAATCCCTGTGAGGTGGCTGAGGGTACTGTCTGTATTATTTCTATTACGCCTATCACCATTGCTCTTTCGTCCCCCAGGCTGCCTGCACTTCCTGATCTAAAAAGACCCTTTGCTTCGGGAGGAAGAAAATTCCATGATGTCTTCCCCTGGGCAGGAAGTGTGGGAAGCCAAGGAGGCTACAGGCTGTCAGAGAGACGAATGGACAAAGACAGACAGAACAAACAGACACACTCCTCGGTCATCTCGTAAGTAAGGCAAGCACAAGAACCCTAAACCCAAACTGTGAAAATTTCTCTGAAATGTCTCCTCCTTTGAATTTCTTTTTGAAAGCAATTTCTTTTCTATCAAATTGAATGAGAATGGTCAAACTTTTCATAGAATTTTTTGACACAGTACTAGCTTGGAGCCACTTGACTGGATTTTAATATGCATTTCCCTTCCTTTCAATTTTACTGTAAGATAGGGCGTGGTCTGGGGCCGTTCAGCTACCCTAGACACAATACAGGGCCAAGGGCAGTGGAGAGCCAGGGCATTTCATTTGGGCCCCAACCCAAGAACAGGGACTGCCCAAAGTCTGCTCCTAGCCATGCCGCTGTGCAAGAATGCCTTTCCCTTCTGACAGGAAGCATGTAAAAATAAATCAGTATAAGGACAGAGTGCCTTTGAGAGCAATCCCCCCATCCCATCCCCCAAAAAGATTAATATCTATTCTTGTTTAAAAGCTCATATTGCAGAACACTGAAGGAACACACACATTTTCTTTCATTTTAGACCCTCCGGTTCCACCAATTGCCAAGAGGGTGAAATTCTGGTTATGTCTGTAAAATTTTGGTACCAGGTAGCAAATGTAATTTTAATCATTCTGTGCCTCTTGTTTTCACAACTGAAAATGGTGGGCAGTACATAACAACCTTGACAGTGTTTTCCTTGTTCCCCTGCCAAACTTTGCAGAGCATATTTTTAAAGCCAAATATTTTCCCAGACGTTTGCAAGGTAGTCAGCTTGTGAAGTGTTATTACTTTCCATTAAACTGCATTTGCCAGCTTTGAAACCTGCTCTTCTAAAATACTGAAGCCTTTTGGCCTTCACTGCTGCTCCTCACGGCAAGTACAGTAAAGCATCTTGAATGGAGAGATCTTCATCAACTTTATGCCTATGCCTTAGATTTAATCCCCTTGACTAAATCACTTCTGTGTTGTCAAGAGAGAGGGTCTTAGGTTGACCCCCTTGTGTTATATACTTTTAAATCTTTCTCTCCATAGAAAAGCCACTACTAACCATCACCCAGAGGTGTTTTTTTCCTCCTCAAACTGTCTTTATCCCCAATTTAAGGACTCCTTGTCACAGCCAATAATAACCTCTAGTACTTGAAAAAATGTTAACGGATGTATAATATTCACTTTCAGTTCACTTCCCTTTTCTGTAGTGGCCACTGTAGCCATGGAAATAAACACCCTAGGAAAGTTTGGTTAGAATGGTTTGATTTAATGATAGGGCAAACTCTGAAAATGGGGGAGACTTCATCAGTCAACATCCTTGGACAGGTGCTGGGGCCACAGCGCCACAGCAGGATGCACCACTAATGCTTAAGACAAAAAAACTCCTACTGTCAGTGAGTGGCTTACAGCTGCCACCTTTATTGCCCCGGTCACTGCATCATTCCAGGGCAGTGTGTGTGTGTGTGTGTGTGGAGAGGGATGAGGAAATGGCTACCCAAAACCATGGCAGCTCCCTCTGCAGCCAACATTTTTTGTGGTGGCTGTTTTCCTCACCTTCCACAATGCCCCGAAATGACTCAATGTCTAAGGTACCTGTGGAAAACAAAGATGGTGGCCTCAAGCCACTCACTGATACTCACTACCAAGGTAAGTCCCTTCGGGCCACCACAAAGGAGGTTTAACAGTTATAGATGGTGCTGTGCTGAAAGCCCCCTCCATTTTGGAGCTGGTCTTGGATTCAGCCACTGGAGTGTTGGGTTTTTCCATAGTTCTTGATGTCTTTGCACCCTGCTGCAAACAGGCACAACAACATCTAGGAGAGACCCTGCTAACTAGTGGTGGCTGGTGGCCACTGGAGCTGGTGGGGCAGAGGGCTGAGTCACCAGAGGTGAAATAGTGTTTTGAGTCCCCAGTAACCAGCAGCCCATATCATAGAAAGGGGGAACTGAGGCACATGCACTTTAAGATCATGAATCCAAAGGGAGAGGGGGATTCACACAGCCACACAAAAGCACTCTTTTGGAACCACGTTCTCCTGTTCCAGCAATAACTCCCATCGCACAAGGAATCAAATAACTTCAAGATCCTGAGTGCAAAACAGGGGGGAGGAGGGAGAATCCACATAGCCACGTATGATGATGATCATGATGGTGATGGTGATGATATGCTGAAATATCTTCCAAATACCACTGCCATTTTTTAACCTGGCATGTTATGAGACCCATTCATTGTGTCAAGAATAGGGGGAAAACAAATAAGACATTAATCATGGGATGTACTGTAATCACAGTATAATTATGGGCATCTAGTTTCATGATTTAAATTATTAAATACAAAGTTGGAAACCAGATTACTATACTCCAGCTGTCCCAACTTGAAACCCTCTAGATCTGTTAGACTACAACTCCCATAACTCCCAGTCAGCATGGGCTATGTGATTTAGGATGATGGGAGTTGTAGTCCTACACATCTGGAGGACACCAGGTTGAGGAAAGCTGTTCTATCCTTCCTGAACTTACATAGTGGATATGAGGGTGGGGAGGGGGAACATTTATTATAACTTCATCTGTATACCACTTTGCTTGTAAAAAAAAGAATTTTTAAAAGCCAGAGTGGCACACAATACAAAAATAACAATTATTACATTTCTACAAAAAGAGAATTACCCCTTATTAGTGGTTTCAAAAGCATGCTAGTTGCACCCTGCTGCCTCTGTAAGGCTCTTTTCCTCTCCACATATTCCAAAAATGAAGGGAGGACTTACTCAAGTGGTGTTCAGACACAAAGTACTGTTTTAATATAAAGCATGGAGAAACTGTGTTCATATTTTAGTGTATCTGCTCATAGCAGCCCCCATTCTCTCCAAGCAGGGAGGTCTGAAGGGGGCATTCTACTCATCTTTGCAAGATCGGGAACCACGACAAAGCAGGGCTCCCAATCTCATACAGGCTTCTGCTTCCATTAAAGTGAACAGGAGTAGAAGTCCCCTTCAGGTGTTCCCCTTTGATACAGGATGGTTGATGACTGACTGAGTGGGGATGGGGACGTTGGGGCAGGGCTTGGCATGTGCACCCACATCCCCTCCCCCACTTCTAGCCCTCATGGGCCCAACGGCTGAGTAAGGCTAAGAGAGCTTGAATCAAGAGTCTATAGCAGAAGTTCGCTATCTGGAAGAAACCTGGACGTTGCTTTCATTCTATAAAATCAATAACAAATCTGTTGTTGAAAGTGAAGTTTCATTTGAAACTAGAAATATGCCTAAAGCCAACATCTGGTTGAAGAGCAGGTTTTCCTGTTGGCTTCCATTGATGCTCTAAACCACAATGTTCAGATCCCAAACTAGACCTGGCCCGGAATGTTGCTTTTGGAAGAGGACATCAGATCAGAAACTGGGGACTTTGACCTGCCTCCAACTTCGGAAGTGAAATCTGAAAGCAAAATTTAAGGAAGTAAGGGTCAGAGATTTACCTAGGTTTACACTGAAACCGTATGTGATGAAGTCAGACCCGAATTCTGTACAGCGAAAGGCAGGAAGGGGATCTCTAGTCTGCAAGGAGTTGCATGTTCAGACAGAACAAAACCATGGCTGGCTGGGGAATTCTGGGGGTTGTGGGGCTTCTTTCTGTCTGAACATGCATAGGGGTTGTGCCCTTAGTTACTCAAAATAGGATTGAGCAGACAGACTCTGGCTCTGATTTGGCTGGAAATTCTGCAAACCGAGTGAAATGGGGAATCATAGACACCATTTGGGAGTGAAATTGAACAAAAAGTACATGGAAGTTAAGCAGCCGCAGCCTTCTTCTACTCTCCCCACTTCCCCCCCCCCCCCAGGGTCTATCTCTTTAGCATCCCAGGGCATTTGCGGGTGGGAGGAGGTATGATGGTTCTCATTTCCCGCCAGAATGATGCTATAACTTGGGCCTTCTGCAGGAAAGTGGGACCCACTGTCTGGGTCAACCACAGGTACATGTTGCACCTATCCTATCTACCCCATCTAAACAATAACCAAGCAACCAACCCCATTTTATGGCCTACAGTAAATGGTGCTGCAACATGTGGGGAAGAGGGACATTTTATCCCAGCCTTAACTCAAACCAGCAAGCCACCTTGACCCACAAGCTTTTGCAGGAGTTAGGGAATATCACTGATCTACTCTGACCTATTGGTACAAGGAGCCTTCTTTGCTGGTATGGTCAGTCTCCTTCCAGTGGCCAGCTTTGCCTAGACATTCATAAGGTCACCAATTCAAGATCTCAAGATCTGCTGTGGACTCAAGTTCTGACATCTAACAAATTCCACACTTGCAGAAAATAAAAGCCAAAGTCCTGGATCTCTGGAGACTTTTATTTGGGGGGGGGGGGGGGGCGGGGGTCTGAGATGCTCAGAAACGCAATCTTATTTTCTTGTGTGTCACAAATCCTTGGAGCCTGGGCTAGTTCCCAATAATTATGCAGTCCTCTTCTAGAGGTTTCAAAGGCCTGTAAACTGAGCAAGTTTTATGAATTTGCATGTGACAACAATCACAATGCCAGTAACTTACAAGCATAACTATTTAACACACCTAGCAAGTACTATGAATTCATCATTTGCAAGTGGCAAATGAATACCTTGACAGATGGAAATTTATCTGGTTTCCATGGTTGCAGTGATAAATACAACACTGTTCGGTTCTACCCATTTGTCAAACAAAAAAGTAATCAAGAAGTTTGTTGCCCTTTTAAAATAGTAGCATTCACAAGACAGGTAGATCCATCCTACAACCCTGTATGCCAGAGTCCTACTAACACCAATATGAAGTGGGTGTGGTGTAGTCAGGATTCTAAACACTTCCAGCAGAACAGCTTACAGCAAAATGTTGCCACTTTAAACTATACATAAAATGGTAGCTTCAAGAGACACACACCCAAGATCCATAGCAACACTGCTAACATACATTGATCACAGCATAGCATGCCAAACATGCTCTCACATTAACCAGGCAAGGAAGGACCCTATCCATGCACAATGAAAGTAAAATGCCCTCAGGACATTACCCCACCCCACCCACAAATACAAAGAAAAACGTCTAAGGAAAAATACATGAAGAACCCATGACCTTCCCAGGATCAGGATTCAGCAGTGACCCTGTGCAGGGAAGACGTTTTTGCTAGGCAGGGGGAAAGCACTCTTGAGGACAAGGAACAAGGGAACAATGGTACCTCCGCAGGAACAAACCCTGTAACCTTTCCCAAAGCTGAATGAAACTAGAGCGCTGGTGGGAAACAGCCAAAAGGATTTGAGACCTATATTTGCGACGTATGGAAATAGGACAACCCCTTACTTTTCACCATGGCTCCCATCACCATGGTCCCTATTAGTGTGCTTTAGGTTCCTCAGGGAGGATGTGGTGTTAAGGCTTGGGAGCCTTAACTCCCAATTTCCCTGCTTTTTGCTGCTTGGTTGGAAACGGCGGAGCCTTAACGTTGTTTTTGTAAACCGTAGGATTTTTGTTTAATGAATATAAATATTCACCAACCCCCAAAATGTTTCACAGCTGTCTTGTCGACTGTCAACTGGTGGCTATGGAGGTGGATTGGCATGAGCAGCTGGAGGCAGTTTTCATTTTTTGCTTTTTCCTCTCCATTGAGTTCAATGGGAGTGCTTTGACTTACAGCCCGTCTTTCACCAGTGTAACCTTGTCACCATAATCAGACATGGGACTGAGGTCTGAGGAAGCCTAGGATTTAATGTCCCACTCTTGCCCTAGCACCCCCATGATGCCTACTTTAACTCATCCACTGGTAGAGTTGTGCCAGTGGTATAACTCCATTGGTATAATTCTTTGACAGCATAACCCTCATGATATACTGGCATAGACAGGGCCACCCCCAGACTGTGGAACTCCCTTCCAGGGGTGGCGAGGGTGGCCCCCTCTCTGCTGTCCTTCTACTGGCAGACAAAGATGTTTTAAATCAGGGACTTGTCTATACACTCCAAATACCCCATCATGGCTGTGCAGTTGCGTTCCATCATTTATACGATGCAGCTGCCAATTTACAACAATGCGAAACTGCACTTTTTCTAAGTGTTCATATACTATGACTTTCCCATTGCTCCTATGTCACCACTGTTGTTTCTTGATCTGTCAGTGCTGACTTCAGTTTCGGTTAGAAAGTGGTCGTATCAGGGGCGAATCCCAGCATAGGGTAATGCGGGAAAGCAGAACAGAGGGCAAGGGATTAATGAGATATGGGTTTAAGAAGCGCAACAGCGAGCTTGCAAAGTCATGGGTTTACCAAAAAAAACAAAACCCACTGCAGACTAGAAAGGAGCAGAGGACAAGAGAGGGGCCTTGACAATTTCAGGCCCATCAATCTAACATCAGTTTCAGGTAAATTGGTGACTATTGTTAATAATGCTGGAACTGCTTAAAATGTATAGAAGAACAAGCCTTGTTGAAGGACACTTGAACAGGGCAAGTTCACACATCACAGTAAGCCACCCTGTGAATAAGCCACGATGGGTGGCTTGTCTACTACACCTGACAGACGATCACCTGCCTGGCAGCTTGCCATGGCTTGTTGCTCCCTCAATCCCTCTCAAGACCTCCCAGCTGCTACCAGCACATATGCCAAGAGCCTTTTTTGCAGAAATCCTCTTTCCGCATTCCCTATGGTCCTTTCTATACCAGAGGGGTGTAGAGGGCCGGAGGGGTGGCAAACCCGGAAGTGCCTGCTTCCGGGTTTGTCGCCCTAATGCACACCAATTGTGTGATGGCCCGGGCTGCTCCCGGGCTGCCACACGGTCATGGCCGCCATTTTGTTTTTTTGTTTTTCAGTCGAGGAAGAGTGCTCCTGCTCTCCAACGCAAAGGTTAGTAAAAGAAAAATGTGTGTGAAATCGGGGGGCGCCCCCCTCCCTGCCCTCCTGAGAGTGGCGAAAGTGGTGCCACCCCCTCCTCTGCTGGGCATGGAGCCATGCAGTGCAGCTCCGTGCCCAGTTTGCATCTGTGCTCACTCACGAGTAAGCACGTCTGCGTCCGGAATGGGAAGTTCCTGGGACCATGGAAGAATCGGGATTTTTGAGGTTTCTGTAAACCTGGAAAAATCCTGTGCCCGCCCCCACCCCCTGGACTCCCTGTGTGTCATTTGGACTCACGGGAAGCATCCAGGGGCCAACCCAGGCAAAAAGCCTGGTGTGGAAAGGGCCTGTGTCAGAGCCCATTCTGCAATTGGTCTGCTGGGGTTGCTGGCTCATGAGGAAAACGCCCACACTCCTGCATCAGATTGCCAAGGGGAATTAAGTTTCTACGCCCTTATGGATGTGGCAAGGCATTTACAAACTTTTTATTTTATTTTAGGGGTCTTGCGCAAGTATGCAGGACCCCAAGGCTGCTTGTCCACTGTTGAGTCCAGCATAGCCATACACCCTCTTGTCAATATCCTTGTCAATTTCATCCTCCATCTTGGCACTTCTCAAGCACAACTACCCCCCCCCCCCTGCATCAGATTGCAAAAAAGAAATAATTTTCTTAGATCTAATGAATGCAGGAACACTTTTGCAATTTTTTATTCTGGGGTCTTGCAGAAGTCATAACAAGCCACCCTGAGAACAAGCCATCCTAAAGAACCCTACTATGAGCCATGAATTCTCAGGGTGGCTTGTTTGTGAAAAATAACCCATGGTGGAAAAATTGCTCCAGGTTTGGACAAGCCGCCCTGCAACAACCGACAGTAGCCACCCATTGTGGCTTAGTGTAATGTACAAGCAGGCCACACACTAACAGCAAGGGTAGCTTGCTCAGATGTTTTTTGGCTTTATTGCTTCTAGATGGCAACTGGCAGAGAGGATAAAATTCTGGTCAGGGTAATATAATTCTGCCTAAGGGCAACCCACCCACCTCCCTTCTGCCGTAGTAAGCAAAATGCTTGGGGAAAATGTCTGGAAGAGACTGAATTCAATACTGCTTTCATAATATAATTGAACTACTTAAATGTAATCATGCACAGAAAACAATATAATGGAAATTATAACATGAGAATATGCAAACTTATCAGGAATCCATTAGACCTCTGATGTCTGTAGAGTACATGGGGTTGTCTGTGGACAACCAGCCTTATCACCAAATTGTAAAGCACAAACAGGAGTTTTTTCTGCATGCCTCATTTGTACATTTCCTTCCTGCAGTTCTTGCCATAGAAAGGCTCTTAAGCTTTCACACTTTCTCTGATCTTCTTTTTTTCAACTTCCTTTTCTTTACACAAAATTCCTGGCTCAGGGTGAACTGCCTGTTCTTTCCTGAGAGATTAATTTCCTCAGAGAGATGCGTTTAGAAGAAAGAAAAATGGGTTCAAAACAGCAGGACTTGGGAACTCTGCTAAATCAGGTTTTTATGTAGCTCGATAAAAACAATTTTCAGTAGGGCTCAAGGTTTGTCGTTGAATCTGAGCCCAGCTGTCACAAGGGCTCAGCAATCAATATTTTGTTCTGCTAGTCTATTTAGAAGCTTCTAAGGGCAGAAATCAAGTCTTGTGGGTCTAATCGCTGTACAGTCCTCGAATAGAAGGCAAACCCACCAGTGAGTACATAAAGATGGTTAGTTCCAGTGTGGATTGGGCTGATGGCCCTCCCCCTCACATTGTACACAAATGTAAATAGCTATTATTCTTTTAACATTGCTTTGACTATTCAACAACTTTTTCATCTGTCTCTCTTTCCCTCTCTCTCCAGCATGACCAAGAAAGACAACATAGAGTGGGGTTATGTAATGAAAAGGGTGGAGGTATACATATAGGGCAGGGGTGATTTGAATGGAGCGATGCATTTAGAGGCAATTTAAATTGGATGTTTTTCATTTTCTTGAGAGACGGAATAAATGAGTGGAATGTGGGAAACAGGAATTGAGAGAACTTGAATCCTGCCGCTGCTGTGATATCCAGACAAAAATTCCAGCCACCTATCATAGTGCTGGGCATTTTATTAGTCAATCATGCAGACAACAATAAAATAACATGACCCTTAGATCTCTCTCTCATCTACCCTCTTCCACGTAGGCATTTTGCTAAAAGCATCAAATATGAGATATTAAAACCCCAACAACCGAAATAACATGTCAGTTAAAGCAGATTGCAAGTTATTAGCAGCCATCAAATAAACAAAAAAAACATTATTGAACAAAAAGAAAACAGAAGGTTTTATGGCATTCTGAATGTCTTCAGCAAGAATGCCCAGTGAGTCTCCCCAAACAGGGATTCCACGTGGACTCCACGCAACAGAAAAGGCTCTACTCCTTGCTGTCAGCCTTATCTCAAACAGCTGAGAGACCCAAACAGCCTCCTCCCAAGATCATTAAGCTAAAGGAAGGGACATATGGGATGAGACACCCCTTCAGCTATCCTGGACCCAGACAGTTTAGGGCAGGGGTAGACAACCCAGTGCCTTCTAGATGTTTTGAACTATAGCTCCCACTATCTCTGACCATCGGTCATGATGGCTAGGGGTGATAGGAGTTGGCCATCACTACATCTTGTGGAAGTGAATTCCATACTTTAACTATGCCCTGTGCAAAGAAGTACTTTGTTTTAAATGTCCTGAATCTCCCAGCAATCAGTTTCATGGGATGAGCCTGGGTTCTACTATTATGGGAGAGGAAGAAAAATGTCTCCCTATCCACTTTTTGCACACCATGTATAATTTTGTACACCTCTAGTTGATCTGAGGTGAACTAGTCTGGCCCCAGAGCCATTGGAGGGCCTTGGTGGTGCGACTCCCAAGAATTGGAGGCAGAAATGATTACCTACAATGAATGGGCACCTGATTTGTTTATTTATTTATTGCATTTCCCTACTGCCAATAGACAAAGCTCTTCGTGAAAATTATGCCATATAATTCTCATTTACCAACTGACATATTACAAATAATTGTGGGAAGGAGCACTTCATTCAGGAGAATTAGCATGACAGCTATGGCAACCCTGTGTTTTGTTTTGGAGTAGAGTAAAAGCCATAACGGCTTTGATGGCTTTTTAGCAAATAAGGCAGAATATAAATGTTAATAATAAATAAATAAAACCAGAGGAGAATGTTAGCCAAGAAGTACTTACTTTAGTTTATGGATTATATGCACTATCAAGGATTGTCATTCCCCCTCCCCCTTTTTGTACTATTTACTGTTTTTATAACAAAACATTAATAAAATACATATATGTATTTGTGCAAGTGTAGAAATGATGGTTATAATTTAAATACAAATATAGTACATCTCACCATAGCGTGGAAGACTTTGAGCAGGTGACCTGTGTGCCTGCCTGTTCAGTCTGCTGTCCAGGTGTTAACTTTTGATGAGCAATGGTTCATATGGTTCTTTATCTTTAAACCTGCATTGCACAGGACTGCCCATCAAAGAGAGGACACCTTCAAACAGCTACTGCAATTTCCAAAACCTTTTCGAAAACAACCCCATGTCGAGCACATTACAGTATTCCAACCTAGAGCAAACCAAGGCATATATCATGGTGGCCAGATCTCTATTCCGGTAGGGGAAGTAGTTGACAAACTAGCCAGTGCTGATATAAGGCACCATGGACACTTGAAATGTAATCTTGAGAATCCAGTAACAGCTGGATCCAGGAGAGCCCTCCAATTGCACTATTGGCCACACAAGAACTCATTTGGGGATACAATCCATAGAAGGCATTTTACACAAGCTGGATCCAGAAGACCCACTTCACTACCCAGCGCAGGCCACTGGGTGGGTGAATGTTCTTGGCAGAATCCCATTGCGAAATGGGACAGACATCCATAGCAACATCCCACAGTGAAGTTGTAAGTCCCATCAAACGCTGTTCATTTACTCAAGGTGACTAGTTAGTGTGTTGGTTGCAAGAGAAGTGCACAGGCTGGTCCTACGCAATTTAAAACAGAGTTTTAAAGCATTTCAATGGGTCTTGCTTACTCTGTGTCAATGTGCCTAGGACCAGCCAGAAAAATTCTCTTGCTTGTTGGCACAGTAAGTTGTGAGACCTTGACTAAATTAATCACGGCAGCAAATTGCATGAATGATCATTATAACACTCACTGAAAAGAAATGTGTCAAAAATATGTATTATAAAACTTTTGGGGGGGGAAATTAGTCTCTCTAATTTTTGATAACTGTTTTGACAGAACCCATAGGTAGCTTTCATTTAACCGCTTTTTTTCTCAACTGAGCAAACTGAGATCCCTATGTGGGAAGTGCATCTTTTATTCAAACCGACCTTGTTTAGCACTACACCTGTCAGCTTTCCCTTTACAATATCCTGATTGTGCTGATTTTCCCTTCCAACCCTGAAAGTGGGCGGCTGTGACTTCCTCAGTGCTCCAATCAGAACCTTGCGGAGTCATATCACCATTAAGTAATGACACCCTCGAGCTGACAGGCTTCCAAAATCCCATTTTTTTCTTCTCCTTTTTTTTTTTGTCTCACAACTGGTGCAAATCCTCGTAATTGATTTGGATTATGGGGCTGGTAATACAGCACTGACTAGCAATTAATGCTAACATTTTAGTCTCATTTCGTGCTGTCAAATACTTTTGACACTTGTTTTATGTGCTGCATTGTCAAGTATGGAGCCGCTTGTCTCATTATATGCTGATTTGCCTCCTCCCCTTCTGATCGCTGTAGCAAACGACAGTGCATGAAGTTTCCATTTCTTTTAACTCTTTTATTGGGGGGGGGGGCACAAATTATAGGCTAAAGGGATCTCACAAATCATATACATCCTTTGCAACGGCAAGATTTCCTAACAGAGAGCAGATGCAGTGTAGTGGTGAAGTGTGTGAGCCAGAGTTCAAATCTTACCTCATCTGCAGTGTGAAGGTACTAGTCCCGGGTTGCCTTGTGGGGTCCTTGTAAGAAGCTGGTCAAGAATAAATTTTCTGGAAGGGCATTTTGAGGAGGGGGATGAAGGAGCATGGGTCAGGCCTCCACCGAACCTAACATGGAGCGTCTTTACACGAGTGTTTCATAACACGCTCGTTGCTGGCCAATCGCAGATCTTCGCAGGTCATTTTGATAATGCAGCATCCTCCTGCGCATCTCCCGCTCCTTCTGTTGTTTTTCCCACTACAAAATAAAACCCGAAAAATCCAGTTCTTCTTGGCTACAATGATAATCGGCGCTGTTTCCTGCCATGTGCAGGAGAGGTTGTGCTATAAAACTGCCCACTGAATAGGCCACGTGGTCGCTGTTTGCTTCCTCTTACTTCCCTATGTGATTCTGCCCGCCCCTATTGTGGAAGAGAAGCAGGAAGCAAAGCGATGGTAAGGAAACGTGATTTACCCCCCTGTCTGAAAATGTTCATGGACAATAAGGAAGTCTTATCCCTGCCTCCTTTCACACGTGCCTTTTTTCTCTTGGGCCGAATTTGGCTCGGAAGTGCCAGTCGCTGGTCACAGTTGCAAGGATTACTGAAAAAAAAGTGCTTTGAGCACTCAAAGGGTACCATATTAGAAAATCTATGTAGTGTCGTGTGTTGCTTGTGGGTTCCTGGTCGACAGCTGGTTGGCCACTGTGTGAACAGAATGCTGGACTAGATGGACCCTCGGTCTGATCCAGCCTCAGGGCTCTTCTTATGTTCTGACAATTGAAGCCATACATGCCGATGCCCCTCCCACTTGGAATTTAACGGTAGCATTATAAACCCAATGTGAGGAGTGAACATTTTGAATCTGTTCCATGTTGCAAGAAATCCTCAAGTCAATGCCCAGCTTCACCTTGCCAGTTGCCTCTGCTGCTTCAAACTAGACTGGGCAAGCAATGTGTTGTATATAATAAACCAAATCATATTTCAAAGACTGAACTTCCTCATGCGACCTGTTTCCACTAAATATGCAGGAAAGTCTTCCTAGCTGTTTCCATTGGATCCAATTTGCTTTCTCTCCCTCTCCCAACGTGTTTGGGGGCTGCTGTAATGTCAAGAAATGATTTATTCTGACCTCCTGCTCTTCGCTGGATTGTAATGGTGGATGGCAAAGACATTGGGTGGAATCCAGTTAACTTATTCTGCTGACAGAATAACTTCTCCCCTGCATACACACACCCCATGATGCCCTCAAAATTGTCTCCAGAGGGTTTGGGAGACTCTCTGGAGGGCATGGGGAGGAGAGGAGAAGAGTCCCATGACACAAGCGGAAGCACACTCGTGCGATATTGGATCCTTCCCAGCTTCATCTAAAAGGTCTCCATTCCGGACACCTCCTGCTTTGTTCCTTGTACCACTGCCTGTGTAGTATTATTGACAAAATAACTATCCTAACTTCATCTATGTCTTAGAGTGCTTCCAGATGGACGGTTCATAGTACTACCAATCAAAAATCATTGTGCAGGTATTATGTCTTTTCTTCTTGAACACAACGTGTGTGGAAAGAAAAAAAAAGATGGACAAACTCTGGAAAAACATGGGAGATTTACAAATAGAGAGCGATGATGTTTAGACACCTCATAAAATTCTGTGAATGAGGACAGGCAATTACATATCAAAAGCTTCATCTGGAAGCCCCCGTATTCAAATTGACTGAGCAATATGGATGAGTATATATGTGCGACTATGTAAGGAGGTGTGGGGAGAGGGGACGGTTAATTGTTATGCAGTCGTGAAGCCTCTCTGTCAAATTTCCTTTCTTCACACACAAGCATCAGTGTTTTAGAAAAATCCAAGTTGTATTAAATTGTGTTAGATGGGATACAATAAAACCTTTATGTCTTGCTATTAAATCACATTTTATTTAAAAAGCAAACACGCCACAAAACATCACTACAATAGCATGCGATGCAAATGCTTTGAATTTGGCCTGCCTCCTTTTCTATTTGGGTAATATGTAAATCGGGCCTCTTCCCAACTAGTCTGCTATATATAGTGAGGATATATTGTCGCTTATTACGATAATGCTGTGTCTTCCTTAAAGCAAGGCATTTCCCCCAGACAATCGCAAGCCGGCATTTATTAGTTTTATATACCTTTAATGATTCAAACTTCCCTCCATCCCAATCCCCTTATTTGGTACATGGCATTTTATGAATTTAACAGTTTTTATTAATTTAAGAGGCTTCCATTGAGCAATAAAATGGCTCGGCATGACAACGAAAGTGTCATAAATGAATTGATTTGTCACCTATGAGTGGTGATTTCATTATTGCGGCTATTTCCTTTCAATTATCTGCAGATGGAAAGATGCTGGAATAACATCCTTATTATCAATTGAAAGGGATGAGGAAATGTGAACAGTTTCACACACATACATTTCCCCCCTTCTGATTATTGATGCCTTCCATTAATTTTTATTCCTAGAGGCTGAGTCTTCCTGCAGATAAACAAGATATTTTATTCAAATGGGTTTGTGTGAGAGCTGGTCTCCAAGGCAAAAGAGAGATAAGCAGCAGAATATTTCCAGCACAATGGATGCATCCACATAATAATGTTGCATGTGCGCACACACACAAAGCTGTTTTGCTCTTTCAAGTGGATTGTTGATGCTCAGGAGGCCCTGGTTGGGCCATTAAAAGGATTGGGGATGTGGTGCATATTCGAATGCAATCAAGCAACTTGGTCTTCAACTAGTGGGCTGTGATTACTGATCTAAGACAGATCACACCAGCAAGCAGCAGCCTTGTTCTGAAGAGAGGAGAAAGGATGGGTGTAGATTAAGAACGAGAGAAGGGAAAAGAGAGGATTAAGTGTGTGTGTATCGTGTGTGCGCACACACAAACACATCAATTTAAAAGCGAAGGATACTTCCTCAGAGGGCACTAATGGCCAGAAAGGGGCCAGGCAACCTGGTGCACTCCAGATGTTTTGAACTACAACTCCCACAATCCCATACCATTGGCCATGCTAGCTAGAGCTGATGGTAACAGGTTGCCTGTCCCTTAGGCTGACCAGATAAAATCCAGGTCAGTTGGAGATATATGGAGACCATTTTTGGAATATGTATTAACAACGGGAAAGGGGCAAATACCTTCAAAAGAGTCTTTACAATTTTGGAAAGAAGAATAATTAATAACTGAAGGTCTCCTGGGGGGAGGGGAGCACGGGGGGTATGTAGGTTATGTATTGTATTTTATGTTGTATTATGTTGAAAAATAAAATATTTTTAAAAAATAAAATAAAATAAAATCCAGGTCAGAGCTCATGTAACTTTAACAGTTGTAGAAAAAAGGGAATTTCAGCCAGTGTCATTTGTATGCAATTAGTTCCTGGTGAAATTCCCTCTTCATCACAACTGTTAAAGTTGCAGGGGCCCTGCCTTCTTTTGTATGTGGTCACTCTAGTATAGTGCCTGCAACTTTAACTGTTGTGATGAAGAGGGACTTTCACCAGGAACTAATTGCATACAAATAACACTGGCTGAAATTCCCTTTTCTCTACAACTGTTAAAGTTACATGAGCCCTGACCAGGATTTTATCTGGTCAGCCTACTGTCCCTGGGCTTGAAGATATTTCTTTAATGTATTGGTAGCTACTTGCTACAACAGACATCACCTGTTAGACAAAATGGTTAGAAGCTCTCGGGCAAACTTACATCACACATTATTGTGAAGATAAATGGGGAGGGGGGGATGTATGTCACCTGAGCTCCTTTGAAGGAGGATTGGATACATAATTAATTGCCTCTAAACAGGGTTCTTAAAAAAGGTAAATTTGGAACTGTTCAGTGTCGCATCACTACAACACAGCTGTGCATTTTCTTTGTGTGAGCACAGATGCCTTGTTACTTAGAGTCACATTCCATGATATTTACAAATAATTCAGAATGGGAGAAAATCATCAGAACTGGGTATTTGACAGCATTAATACAGGAATTATATTCTCTATATGGGCTGATACTTTCAGATACAAATGTTTCCTATCGCTTTGCCCCGATAAGACCCATGTTAAGAATGTCACACTGGATATTTTCTGGTATCACCGCCCGCATTGAACACACAATGTTGCATGACTTGCCAGAAAAGGGGTCCCCGTGTTCTAGAATCATTTCCTTCATCCTGAAAACTAGTGAACACTGGTCTCTGTAGAAAGTAGCATTAAGTTGGTGGTGAATGCCTTTGATGGGGGAAGAAGAAATGGGAATGTTTGATCTGAAGTTCTAGAGAAGCCCGGACTAGTCACTTGGTTAGCCATCATTTTTACATCATCTAACATCGTGCAACTTCTGCACGGCCTGAATTTTTGAACGGCACACAAGTTCTTTTGGAACTGCATTTTTCCCCCTGGAACAGCACATTTTGTGTCTGGTTGCACTTTTTAAAAAAGGCCCTGCCTCTAAACTCACACATGTACACTGTTATTGATATATTTCTGTGTTTCACTGGCCGAACATGAGGTTGAGGGGAAAAAACCAGCTTGGATCATGGAAGATGTTTATAAAGCTGGCATAAATTCAAGGTGAATGGCAATTTTAGCTTCTGCCCTGAACATGTCATTACCTCCCTGTCCTCTAATTGCTAATAAAGATGTATTATATACCTAGCATTAAAATAACCTGTCTGGAGTGTGTGCAAAGAATCTTCCCTGTTAATTCTCAGACAAATCATCAGTGTCTCTATTAGATAGTACCTGAATGGAGGAAGGCTTTTTTAACTGCTGGGACAGTCCAATTGCTCTAAGATCTGCCTTCTTTAGAGTGCTGAAATAGAAAACTTTCAGCAAAGGGCAACTGGTCCAGCTGCTTGCTGCAAGACATCCATCCACCCATCAATATTTTCACAGGTCAACCCACTTAATCTGGACCACAATGTGGACAGCAGTCACAAAGGGCCACAGTGGGAATGCAAATGCTCCTATGAAGTAAGCCAAGACACAGTCTAGAAGGGGCAACAGCTACAATGGGATGTCTTTCAGCTCCTTCATAGCATTTATCCTGAAGCCATTCGCATTCCCTGCTTTCATGTTGAGATAACTTTCACCTTAAAAAGAAAAGGCCATATGAAAAACCGAGGGCATAACAAGCGTAACCCACAAAAGCAACAAGCGGCATCATTTCATGCATGGTTATGTGAAAGTAAGTCCCACTGTGTTCAATAGGGCTTACTCCCAAGATCCCCCTAGAGGATTGGGTTTGTAGTTTGGAGGTGCTCCTGAATCCGGAATTGTCACTTGAGGCACAGGTGAACTCAGTGGCAAGGAGCACCTTTTACCAGCTTAGGCTGATATACCAACTGCGCCCTTATCTGGACAGAGATAGCCTAGATACAGTTATCCATGCTCTGATAACCTCTCGTCTGGATTACTGCAATGTGTTATACATGGGGCTGCCTTTGAAAACAGTCCAGAAACTTCAGCTGGTACAAAACAGGGCAGCCAGACTGTTAACGGGGACTGGCCAATGAGACCACATTATGCCAGTCCTTTTCCAGCTTCACTGGCTGCTGGTCCAGATCCGGGCCCAATACAAAGTGCTAGTATTAACATTCAAAGCCCTAAACGGCTTGGGACCAGTTTATCTGAAGGAACGCCTCCTCCCGGACCTGCCCGGACCCTGAGATGATCTTCAGGGGTCCTTCTCCGTGAGCCCCTGCCACAGGAAGTGAGGCAGGTGGCTACCAGGAGGAGGGCCTTCTCTGTTGTGGCACCCTGACTGTGGAATGTGCTCCCTAGAGAGGTTCACCTGGCACCTACATTATACTCTCTTAGACACCAGGTGAAAACCTTTTTATTTTCTCAGTATTTTAACAGCTTATTAGTCTAATTTTTAATTTTGCTGTTTTAAATTTGGATTTTAAATCTATATTGCTACTTGGTTTTATCCTGCTTGTGTTCTTATATACTATGTTTTTATACTGTTGTTGTTTTATATTTTGAATAATTGCTATGGTTTTAATTTTTGTGAACCGTCCAGGGAGCTTTGGCTATCAGGCGGTATAAAAATGCAATAAATAAATGAATAAGAAGTAAATAAGAAAAGATGGACTGAATTGCAGCTTTAAGCACACAACAGAAAACAATAAATTCAGTGTACCAATATTCATGATGTTTTAGGTCTTAGAGAAATTGTAAGTGTGATCACCTCTAACTAGAAGATATAGCTTTTGTTTAATCAATAGGGCATATCCCCAGGAGTGCAAGATAATACTGACAAGTCTTTTGGTAGTAGCTGCAACTAGAGATGCTGGAGAAATTTGAGACAGACTAAAAAGAGTTTGGATTTCTAAGAACCTGACCTGTGGAATCAGCTGAGGACCAGCCTCCTTAGGCCGTGCAGAGTCCACATACTTCTGGATTTTTATTTTTACTTTCCTGAAATTTAAGTAAATTCATTCACAGGGAAATATGCATGTTTCTGCTGAGACATATGCCATGCTGGAAAATATATGCAGGGAAAAGTTAAATGGAGTGGGAGCAATGCACTAAATGCTATATACTAACATAAATTACGTAAATTGTTGCGGACTTTCTTATGGAATTATCCAGACATCCCTAGCTGCAACTATCAATGTCCCTGTAAAAGTGCTATGGCTTGTTATTACTTCCCCAAACTTTACAGAAATCTTTTCTCAGGTAATAGGGGTTCCTGTTAGGGCCGCTGCCAAGCTCCAGTAAGCCCACAGCATAGTGAAGCTGATGGACAAAAAAGTATGGCTATGGGGCGGTATATAAATGTAATAAATAATAATAATAATAATAATAACGATAATAATAATATGGATTCTTTGAGAATAGTAAAGTTGCTATTAAACCAATTCTGCCACTCTTCAAACATTGCAATTGCCTTCACCCCCAGCAGAATGCCAGAACAAGGGCTAAATGCTGAAAGGTTTCCTGAAGTAACGTGCAATCAATAATCACCAAGCAATAAATGTACTATGAAGTCATGGGGTAGCTTTGTTTGCCATGGTAAATTTACCATGGACACGCTCCACTTTCAGTTGACATCGGCTGTCCTATGAATGACTGGCGCTACAAACCACTCCGTCAGCTGTAGGAGAGGAGAGGGAGTCTGCATCATTAATCAAGCATATTTACGTAGCAGCAGGACATCGTCTTCCTGTGAAAAGTTTCTGTTCCATGGCTATTAAACTCTTAAATGCAGCAATACTCCTACGGTAATCCGAGACAGACAAGCCGGAGTTGACTACAAAGTTGTCATTGAAATTATTACCACCAAAGTTTAACAAAAACAAAACCTCTCCAATCGTATTTGGTGGCATTTATATCATGTCTGTGAGTTTGCCATATCCCATTGCACTGTGAGCATCAGATTCAATTTCACCAGTTCATTTTGGCAAATATTAGCAATGTTCCCTGTTGCCTTCCATTCCCAGTAGAGTGTTCACATTTGCACAAGCCTTTTCTCCCTTATGCTGCTTCTTTCTATAGCTGTTCAATAACTTAGAGCATATTACACCAGCTTTAAAATCTCTCCACTGGCTGCCAATTAGTTTCCGGGCGAAGTACAAAGTGTTGGTCATTACCTTTAAAGCCCTACATAGTTTGGGTCCAGGTTACCTGCAGGATCGCCTTCTCCCATACAATCCACCCTGCACACTCAGGTCCTCTGGGAAGAATTTACTTCAGACAACAAAAACTAGACTGACAACCGTTACCCAGAGGACCTTTTCTTCTGCCGCTCCCAGATTGTGGAATGACCTGCCGGGAGAGATCCGCCAACTCACCAGTCTCCAAGAATTTAAAACAGCTATAAAGACTGATCTCTTCCGGCAGGCCTACCCAGATGAATTTTAAGTGTTTTAATTGGTGTTTTATTGGTATTTTAATGATGTATTGGTTTTATGTGCTTTTAATTAGTTTTGTGTATTTTATGTTGATGTTGTTCCCCGCCTCGATCCTGAGGGAGAGGCGGGTGATAAATTATTATTATTATTATTATTATTATTATCATCATCATTATTATTATATCCACTGGGAAAGAAACATAAATGAGAGCAACTCAACAGCATTGCTGCACCCCCATTCATTTCCATTAGGGATTACAACAGCTCTGTACAAAACCCATATTATTTGCTGGATTTGGGGAGTCCATTTCCACAGAACAATTTTGGATCAAACTCTAGACCACACAAAGTCCAGGTCCAGCCAAACTAAATCCAGATTGGGTCCTTAGAAGTCTCTGGTCTAGCCCATAGCTACAAGGCAGTAGAGCCCAAAGATTGGTTTCAACCTTCCTGCAATTGGGACCTACCTCATCGCTGTCAGCCATGTTATTTACCAGAGGTAGGAGAAGTTCATTTGCAACAATTGGCGGGCCTTGTTCATAGCTTCACTGTGTTACGTCCTCTTAAAATGAGACCATATGAATCTCCTTTGGGGGTTGGGGGAAATAAAAGGCGCATTGTTTTTAAGTTTCATGTGCTTAACTATTCCTCAGAAACGACAAGAACTAGAAACTCTGAGCTCCATCAGATGAGCGTTTTTATTGCACACTCATTACTGGGCATGCACAGATTTTTGTGGGTCCCTCTCACAATGTTGTCTACCTCCTGCGTGCCTCCTGCCCTTTCTAGCCTTCTTCACATGACAAAAAAACACCTCAGTAAGTCCAATGTATTTTTTGAGATGGAACTTGCCGCTATCCCCTGCTGTGTGCAGGAGAAGCAGGACATGTCGTATACTTCCTCTTTCAAAAGAGGAAATAATGAGGGACAAATGGAGAATCGATGGTAAGGAAACACAATTTTCCCGTGTGATAATGCTCTCTCTCTTATTTTCCAGAGAAATGCTTATGCAACGCTTTAAAATAGTATTGTTTTTAACTCAATGATTCTAAGAAAGCTGTTTCAAAGTAGCTTACATTTAACATAAGCTTTTCTTAGTTCTAAATAAGCATCATGTTTAAATATGCTTTTTTGGGTTATTTTAGTATTTCCTTTTTACTCGTGTAATTTCTGAACGTGTCAGGTTACCATCTCTGCAAAGGATTAACAGAGAGATAAACATGACTCTTTTTCATACAGGACATGATCTTAAGGGGAAAGGTTGCTTTTGTGGGGCCAGGAATTCTTTAGATTCCAGCAAAAGCAAACAAACATTTTGCTTATTCTTTTTTTAAAAAAAAAAAGTTGTATGAGAGTTCCCAGAAACAAAGCAGCGATACTAGCTGCAGTGGGGAGGAAGCTTGGTGATGAGCGTGGCTTTCCAGTGATCCTTTTACTGCTGTATGTGTTCCGCAGAGTGGTTTGAAATTCTGTTGGAATGTAAACGCCGGGTGGCCAGGGTCAGAAAAGTACCTTCCTTTCCCCAGACAACTGGATGATTTTAAGAGGCCCTGCCCTCCCACTTACATTTCATGACCTGCCCTTTTTGCACCCCTCTCAAACTGGTGGAAGGAGAAACCCTTTTTTCTGAAAGAGACAAAAGCCTGGGCTCAAGCACTGTACTGCTGCATAATTGTCAAGCAATAAAGAAGGAATTCTTCTGAAGATCCAGAAAAGCTGTGTAAGGAAGATGTATATTTATATGGAACTGGGCTCATGGCAGTGAAGCCCCTCTCTCCAATTTGCTGGACTGCTGTGATGTTATGACATACCTGTCTGCTCAAGGGACACAGTTGCCTTCAGTACAAAGTTCAGTCCTGTTTCTGTGAGAAAGGAAAGGTCACTGTCTGGGCAGAATTTAATCCGTTCACCAGCCCTATGAACAGGAGACACATGTGGAGCAGGCTACAGAGGGGAAGGAGGTCCCAGAGCAGGTCCGGCATCAAAGGTAGGCATGGTCAGGCACCTGCTGAGGGGGCCACACCCCAGCAAGGGCCCACAGACAAGAGCTTTTGGGAATTGCCCCTCCTCTTCCACATTGCAACTTGTGGAGGGTGGCGGCTCCGATTTCGGTGGGGCTGTGAATCCATTCTGGGTTTCAGTCAGAACCACCCAGAACACTAAATGTGCTAGCCAAGGTGCTGAACCTATTTGGGGGCTGGGGTTCAGCACCTTGGCTAGCTCATTTAGAGTTCTGGGTGGTTCTGACTGAAACCCAGAATGGCTTCACAGCGCCACCGAAATTGGAGCCGCCAGCCTCCACTGATTGCCACTGCCTCTCATTCTGGCCAAGACAACAGTGAGTGGTGAGAAGAAGGAGCTGTAGATCTCACTACGGACTTGCTCACTCGCTCTCTGCCTGTCAAGCAAGCAAGTGGTAGCAACGATGAGGTTGTGGAGCAATAACAGCCGGAGGCTGTCTTCACGGCACTGGGTTGGCACCACTTCCCTCCGAAATCCTGCGGCTTCCCTCTCCCAGGGCAGTGTTGGGTAATCCCGGCACCAAAGAGGAAGTGCAGAAAGGTGTAGCACAATGAACTTTCCATATATATTTGAATTCCTCAGCTAGCCTTATAGCTGCCTGCTCTACTGCTGATAATGCAGTGATCTGCCTATGGCAATGGGACCATGGCTGGCTCCCTCCTGTAGTCCCAAACGGAATGCCAGATCCAGAGTGTAGCCTGCCACAGAGCCTGATACGATCTGAGATAAGCCTATAGTTGTCATGGCAGCCAGGACATCGCGGGGCCACTCCAGACAAGACATCATGGATGTTGAAATCCCCCAGGACCAACAATCACGGGGTCTTCAACACCAACACCAAGATAGCAATGGGACAGCTTAGAGGGTACAGGCCAGGCTACACAGCACACACATCTCTGTCCTCCAACACTTTGCCACTGCTCCCTGCCCCTCAGCATCTACTGCCTGAGGTAGCTCCCTCACCTTGCCTAATGACCCTTGGGGCACTCTGGATTAATGTCATATGTTGCCCAGGATTCAGTCAGGTCATTTAGTGCTATGACCAACGGGCCCAAGGCCTGGATCCAAGGTGCTAACAACAAGAAGTTCTGGGAAGCTGCTGGGTGCTGAAACAATAGTGGCGGAAGTCTAGAACCGGGATTGGCACGCTCGGAAGGTGAAAGGAGAGATGCTAACGGAACTGGAGGAAGGAACTGCACAGGGTCAGCTTTACATATCACACCCTATGACCTCCTTCCCATCCTCTTCCCAGTCCCACACAGCCTGAACAGGACATCTCCTTCCGCTAGCCAGCCACACTTGCCAGCAACAACCCTGGGAGTGAACTGAAAAACTGTAGCTGTTAACCCCACCCACTGAGCCACCGGAGTCCAAGAGCCCGCAACTCCGGACCTGCCCCTGAGCTCCACCCTTTGTCCTACTAGATACGCCAGCATTTCCGAAATCAGAAGATGGCAACGCGACATGTAGCCCACCACCGTTCTTGTGAATTAATTATATTAATCCTGGTGTGCTGAGCAGCAGTTGGAGTTTCAGGCTTCAGTAGGAAACTGCTAATCTTATTACTCTCAGCAGAATGACCGGGCACGCGAAAATACAGAGAGAAGGAGAAGGGAGAGGGAGAGAGAGAAAGAGCTGTCCCCCCACAGAAAATAGCCAGCCATTTCTGAAACTGAGCAGAGCTTCAAGGATGGTTTTTGACAAGACATGGGGAAGGGGAAGGGAGCCATCTGCAGTTCTGAGAGGGGGGAAGGAATCGACGTTCATATATTTACTGAACTAGCAACACAACTCACGTGGTGAATAAGCAGGCATCTATAACCACGAGTGGAGGCTGGTGGCTCCGATGTCAGTGGGCAGTGAATCTGCTTTGGGTTTCAGTCTGCAGGAACCAGAACTCTAAAGGAACTATCCAAGGCTGGATAGCTCTTTTAGAGTTCTGACCAAAACTTGGAGCGGATCCATCGCCCCGCTGACATTGGAGACATCAATCTCCACTGACAACTGCACTGCATCAAACATCCATTTGAAAGGGATGTGTTACGTAGTCCATACCTTCTCCTTTTGGGAGTGCCATCTTATATACCATCCTCCTTGTGGGATTCCTGCATTACATAGAAGATGGAGAAGGCAAGGAGCTCCTTCAGACGGGGGGGGGGGGGGGGCAATCCCATTCCCTTATGGTGGCTCTGCTTCCTGCTTCTCTTCCGCATTTGCAACAAGCTGTAATTACACGAGGAAGAGAGCAATGACCACATGACTTGTACAGGCTCAATGCAGTTGAATGGGACAGTGCCCTCTAGTGGGCATTTTATAGCACATGGCAGGAAAACCCTACAAATATCATTATATCCCAGAAGAGTCGGTTTTTCTGAGGTTTATTTTTTAGCACTAAAACCGGAAAATGGAGCAGGAGACATGTAGGATTCTGATGGCATCATCAGAATGATCCGTGAACATCCATGATTGGCCAGTCATGGGCATGCTATAAAACGCTCGTTTAAGGAAGACGTTGTTCTCTGTTACACCAGAAGGCAGGACTAGAGCCACTGGGTGGAAATTGAGGTAAGCAGATTTCAGCTATAGATTGGGAGAAACATCCTACCAATAAGAGCTGTTTGACAGTGGAACAGACTGCCTCAAGAGATGTGGCTCTCCTTTGCTGGAGGTATTTAATCGGTGACTGGACACCCATCTGTCAGGAATACTGTAGTTACATCCTGCATTGTCGATTCTGCATTGAGGTGGGGCTAGATGACCTCCAACATGCCTCCCAATTTTAAAATCCTATGATTCTATGCTGGAGGGAGGTATAGTTGGAGTCGTAACAAACACACACACACACACCTCCCACAAGAGTTCTGAACAAAAATGGAGAATTCTGGGACTCTGGGAAGAGGATTTCAAATTGATCGGTTGAGTTCCATTTCCTGGAGCAGCCAACGTCTCTGTCTTGTGTGCGTGGTTGCATGTGGGGAGAGTGGAGGGTTGTGACGTGAGGCAATACATAGGCTGAATTCGGACAACACGATAGTCAATGGTGGGGTAATAATCAACTTTACAGTTGTTCATCTAGGAGGTACTCCCCACACAACATGGTAATAAATAATCAACTGTGGTGTGGATTAGGATCAGCACTGAGTTGACTATGGCAGCATTCGGATGACACAATAGTCAATACAACTGATGATTGTTTCCCCCTCCCCAGTTGCATATTGTGTCGTCCGAATTCAGCCATTGTATAGGAGTAAAAACAGTTCTGTCTCTAAGGCAAGCACAAACCAAGTCATGAGAAGAGAATGCTCCAAGTACCAATCCAGTTAGGGCAGCTTTGCTGACTATTCCAAATTGCTGGAGGTGTTTTTCCAAGGAGCATTTATTTATGTTGGAGAACTTAACAAAGGGTGAAGACAAAACAAGCAGAGTTCCCCATCGGGTACAAGGAGAAGCTTTGCGAACATGCCAGAGTTACCGTAGCAGCTTCCGATGTTAAGCTATTAAACTGAACACATGATCCTATTACGATTACACTGCAAAGGTTTCAGAACATTCTTCTGTGGCAGGGTGGTCTTCCCTTTTTTTTCCCTCTCTCACTCTCTTGAGTCACAAAGTAAATACTCCATTCATAACGGGGTGGAAGCTCACGTGGCACACACACCGCCACGGAGGCAAGGTGCAGGTAAGGGCAGGCTTCAGAGTAGTGAGCAAAGGCAGAGGTGGGGGAACACCCAAGGTGTACGATCAACACAGCAACCACTTCTCACATGCCCAGTCAAGTTGCATATTTATACTAATTTATGAACTTAAGTACTGTCATCCTGAATCAGCTATTAATCTGTCCTGTCTAGTCGCTAACTGTAAATGGAACAACATGTTATCCCAGAGGCGGGCAACCTTGTTTCTGTCGTGGGACACATTCCCTTGTGGGTAATCAGTCAGAGGCCGCACATCGGCCATGCCAGAGCCAAAGACAGCGGAGGGGAAAGCCAGAGGTCAAGAGTGGGAGAGTCGCCTCTTTTTCTGCCGCCCCCTTTCCTTTCTCTCCCTCTTCCTTCCCCCGCCGCAAGCAGCAAAGGAAGGGATGGATCACTCTTGCCAGAGGTCTGAAGAGATCTCATGCAGAGGGGCTTTTGAAATCAGGCCATGGGCAACACGTTGCTCACTCACCCCTGTATATCAGAAATAAGGGGCCACCATCAAAAGATGGCAGGCTGATATTGAGTTCCTCTCCCCTTCAGAGGTGTGTACTTCAACCTACCTTGCCACTGGTGCGGGCGGGGAAATGCTCCGTGTCGTGACATAAGTTACATCCTGACACAGCCCTCTTCAACCTGCTGCCCTCCAGATATTTCAGATCACAACTCCCAGCATTCCTGACCATTGGCCATGCTGCTGACCTTGGAAGTCCAAGGGCTTCTTTAGATTAAGGGAAAATCGTGTTTCCTTACCGGGGCTTTACTTCCTGCTACTCTTGCACAATTGTAATTGCACATTACACAGCCAGAGAGTGGTGACCATATGGTCTATAATGGGGGGGGGGGAAACTCCCTTCCTCTTGCTGCTCATAGCCCCAAATGGGACATCGCCCTCTAGTGCATGATTTGTGGCACAACGTCCCCTGTACATGGTAGGAAATCCTTAGATATTTCATCAGAATCACACCGGTTTGTTTGTTTTTAATGGAATTACTGAGGGAAGGAGCAGGAGACTTGCAGGAGATTGCCAATGTCATCAAAAGGACCTGCGAACGTCCATGAGTGGCCAGTCATGAACATGCCTTATTTTGTTCATCTGAAGATGCCCCAAAACATCTGGAGAGCACCAGATGTGGAAGGCTGCCTTAAAAGTAAGAGCTGAAGCAAAGTGCTGCCCAGGAGCATATGTCCTTTGGGTTTAGGGTGTGTGTTACATTTTAATCAATACCACTGGAATGTTAGTTTGTAGGCTAAGACCTTGTCTGTTGTAGTTGTTTAGCATAAATCAATGCCCATCGGGCATATCATTCAGATGATATGTATTGTTTCAAGCCAGATCTTCATGCAGTACTTAAAAGACCGAGGCACTGTGATTTAGGGTACTGTGACAACACAGAAAATATTGGCCACGTAGCAAGAATCTATATGGATGGAGAATATATGCAAGAGTTTATTTTTCCCCTCTGTAAAAAGTGCAATATTGTGTGATTTATTATTATTATTATTATTATTATTATTATTATTATTTTAAAAATAAAGGTTAAATTCAGAGGATGTCAGACAAGCAAACCACACTCCATCTTCCAAGGGGTAATCCAGTTGCCATGGTATAATGTCATGCACAGACATAAGCAAAGTGAACAGTGTGTTAGATATGGAAACCCAGAAAGGTGACACAAGAGAAATGCTCTGTAAGGAATGCAAAGCCAAAATCAATATGAAGAAAAGCCAGCCTCCCTCAGGGCTGTCACAATCTCATACGAAAAAAAGAGGGGAAGGAAGGAAGGAAAAAATAATTGACAATGGAGGAATACAGATATAGGCTGGATTTGTTTCCAATGAGTTCTGAGGGGCAAAGTAAAGGAGCTACATTCTGGAATACAGTAGAGACGGGACAAATCCTTCTCCTCGCCAAGGTTAGTATGGTCATCAGGTTGGGAACAGGCTTATGTATATTCTCCAATCTGAGTGGATACCAGAGAGTACTTGAAAGTCACACCTGACCTCCACCCCTGACAGGTCACTCGGCTTCTACCAATAGTGATTTACTACACAGCCACAATATATAGGGCCTCCCCACACAAATGTGCTTCCCATCACGATAAGCCATTTCACTAATCATGCACTAAAACCAAGCTACTCAGTAGACAAAGACTTGGGTTTTCATTTGTAGAACAGAAACAATCATCATACCATATGAGGGATAATGACGTGAAGATTGTATTGGAAAGGCAACTACGATTAGGAAGTATTCCTTACACTTAGAATAAGGGTGCTTCCAGATAAGGGTTTTATAATTCAAGTGCCCTGCCTCATTCACATAATTTTACAAGGGTCCAGATAATGTCATCTTCCATTTGTAACCCCCCTTCCCCCATGTTTTCTCACACAGAATATCCATTAAGGGGGGAAAAACATAGCTGCACAATGTTTTTTTACTGGTACCTCTAGAAGAACCCAGTGACATGGCTGGCATGATTACTATCTCCATGGATACTTTCACACCACTCCTGGTAACACAGATGCACTGATTACACTTATATCCCACCTTTCTTCCATCGATCTCAAGGTACTGCACATAGGGTTACCAAAGATGTCTCCCATCCAGCCTCTGATCAGGCCTAGGCCTGCTTAGCTTCAGTAAGGGTGCTGCATTATGTGCCTTCAAACCACACCCTGGAACTTGTGTTTTTATACCCATGTAGTTCACGATGATTGCATAGTAATACAGCACACTGGTGATATACCATCAATTGGCCCTGATAGTATCAGTATGATATGACACCAGGCAATCCACCCTAACCACATGGGCAGAAGAATGCATGGAGCAACCACGGAAGCGGAAGCAGCCACAGCACTCTAGGTAACATGTAATAACAGTCTTATAGGCAGAATAGACTATAAATCAGAGCGAATAAATTAATACATTTTATCTCTTGTAATTTGCTAGAGGCTTCCGTCTCCAATTCATAATCTCACACTGACTAAATTTAATAAAATTAAGAATTTAGACATCTCTTGGTCTTTAGTCATGCATATTCTATTATAACTTCTGCACCTCTGAGGTCTCACTTGGATGTTTTCCCACCATATCTGTCCTTTTTTTTCACTTGCTCCTTTCCTTTTCTGGATTCCCAGGTTGTTAGATTACTGGACGTTTTCGCGATTGCAAGTAATATGTCAAGCCTCTTGATTGAAAAGAAGTCCTCTGGGCTATAAAACTGAGGTTTGGTGTGAAAAATAAAGAAAAATATCTAACTTCCTCTTTTGGCTCCATTTCAGAAGTGATTTGTATGAAAATCTTTTTCTTTTCTTTTTAGCACTCACTCATAGATGGAAGATGTGTGTGAGAGAAAGAGAGGCAGAGTGGGGGGAGGGGAGAGAGAATGTTTACAGATGAAGTTTAAGAATAAAACTTTTATGGGGCATATTATTTGGTCATGCAAACCAGAAGGCTTCTGGGTAGCTTAGTAGCTGGAGGTGCTAGCTTTAACTTATCCTTGCAGGCCAGTGGCTACTCTACCGGTCGATTGGGTGGGGATTGAAGGAAACAGTATTGCAGTTCCTGTTGGGCTGGAAAAAGATAGAAGAGCCAAGAGTCTGCAGCTGGCTGTTAAGAAGCAGCTTTGGGAAATTACAAGGGTATACTGTTGCTGTAGGCTGATGATGTTGCAAGAATGCACAACCCTCAGCTCTCTCCTGCCATCTCTTAAATAAAACAATAACTATATAAACGTCACAACTCTAAAGTACTCTCTCTGATCTTAGGAAAATGACCCAGTCACACGAGGAGCATGAAACAATGGAAATTTGGAATGGAAATTTGTTTGTTTACTTGATTTCCATACTGCCCAATAGCCAAAGCTCTGTGTGATTTGCAAAAATTAAAACCCTAAAATATAATACGAAAGGTGGCAAGTAAAGAGATATCTTTAGGCTATTGATTAGCTGAGAATTAAAGATGCTTTATTAACAGACATTGGCTAGACGTAGCTTGCTTAAATGAGCATTAATAGCCATATGGTGCAATCCTATGCATGTTTAGGCAGAAAAAAAGCCCTACAACTTCCACCGTTCCCCAGCCAGCCATTCTAGGACCTTTTTCTGTCTAAACATGCATTGCACCCTTAGGGCCTGGCTGCTGCTAAATAGGGGAAATTGTGACACCTGCACAGGACTTTGGGCACTTGAAAGGTAGCCAGCAAAGGAAACAGAAGTTGAAATTGATGCAGTTAACTGCAGGACTCCAAGTATATCATTATTATTATTATTATTATTATTATTATTATCATTATTATTATTATTATTATTATTAACATTTATATACCGCCTCATAACCAAAGCTCTCGCTTCTTGAGAGCTGATGCTGCTTTAAAGACCAACACAGTCTACCAGTGTGATTAAAATCTGAGATACTAAAATAAGTGTTTTCCCCCTGTACTTGCCATACAAAAGACATTTATACTACTAAAGGCAATATATGTCCACAGCCTTGTGCTGGAAGAGTATCTTCATATTCTGTGTACAGATGAGCACATGGAAGGGGTGTGTGTGCGCCTGTGTGATTATTGTGCTGTCTGATTCTGACCCTCAGCCCTCTAAGTATTCAAGGCCTTATCTCCAGAGTGCCCTCTGTGCAACAATACCAATGTGAGTAGGACAGTTTTCCCCAACCTGGTGTCCTCCAGATGTTTTGAAGTCCCATCAAGCTCAGGTAACATTATCAATGGTCAGGAATGCTGGGAGTTGTAGTCTACAACCAGTTAGGGAAGGCGGGTGTAAGACCTTGAAAGGGCACCGTCCTGACCCGCCAGTACCACCATGTGTACAGCCTATTCCCTTGAGAATATTTCCATAGGGCTGTAACCTCCAAGAAGTCAACGAATAACATCCTAAGGATCACCATGAACTGTCAGCCTGACTTACCATTTGACTTTATCTGGTTGAGATTTCCTGAATGGCAAGAAAATGTGGTCTCCCTGAGAGATTGTCAAGAGGAATTTGGCAAAGAAAGGTCAACTTTGGAGCATGTTAATGAAATCCCCAGTCGCTTATTGGAAATTTCCTTCAGAAGTCGAGTGTGACTCTCATCTATATTTGGCACGCTCAGAGGGTTTTCCCTCGTTCCAAATTTGGCTTCCTGTTATAGACCACACAAGAATACTGACACTGATGTTTATTGTGCCAGCTAAATTGAAGCAAGACTCATATTGTCTGTGCTCCACCAATATGAGACGATTTCCTTCTCATTTCCTTCCAGAGGTTTTCCTTTCTTTCTTTCTTTCTTTCTTTCTTTCTTTCCTTCCTTCCTCCCTCCCTCCCTCCCTCCCTCCCTCCCTCCCTCCCTCCCTCCCTCCCTCTCTCCTTCCCAGGAAGCACACCAGAGCCAGGGGAAGACCAGCCTGGCCCTCAGAATGAGCAGCTGCCGGGAGGTGAAGATGAGGACACTGCCTGTCAAACAAGCAAGTGGTCACAATGATGGGGAGGAGGAGGAGGAGGAGGAGGAGGAGGAGGAGGAGGAGGAGGAGGAGGAGGAGGAGAGAATGGTGATGAGAAGGCAGGCTCACTGAGGGAAGAGGTGCCTTGCCCAAGGGCCCTCCAAAACCTGGGGCCAGCAGTGCCAGAGAACTGAGGGCCACTGCTTCCATCTCAGCAAGGGAAGATCAAATGAATGCATATGCCTGTTAAAAAAAACTTTCATTCCTTCACTGCTAAGATGATCACCCTTCACCTCTGCCTTTCCCCTCCATTCCACTTCTCTTGTGTCCCCCTTTATCCTGTAGGCATCTCCAAGTCTGTATCTACATAGCACCAGGGATGCAACAGATACAGTTACAGGTACTTATTCAGTCAGGTATAGTTGGGGAGGGGTTTCAAGCCAGGAGCCCTGCCAGTCAATCACTGTCTTCCCTGTATCGCAAGGGGCAAGGAACTGCAGGCAGAAATATAGAATATCTCTATATTAAGGGAAATTGCATTGTTTACCCGGGGCTTTTGTGCTTCCTGGCCCTTTGGCGCGATTGTTATGGGCTGAATTACACTGAAGGAGAGGGGTGACAAGGGGGTTTAATTGAATACCTCCCCTCTGTTCAGTTCCATTGAGTTGTATTGAGACAGCGCTAATACCGCTTTCCTGGGCAAGGTGCTTGAGCGGGTAGTTGCGGGACAACTCCAGTCAATCTTGAATGAAAAGGATTATCTAGATCCATTTCAATCGGGCTTCAGGCCTGATTTTGGAATGGAAACTGCCTTGGTCGCCCTGTGGGAAGACCTTTGCTGGGAGAGGGACAGGGGGAGTGTGACCCTGTTGGTTCTCTTGGACCTCTCAACTGTTTTCAATACCATTGATCATGGTATCCTTCTGGATAGGCTGTCTGTGTTGGGAGCTGGAGGCACTGCATTACAGTGGTTTCGCTCTTACTTGGATGGCCGATCCCAGAAGGTGGTGCCGGGGGATTATTGCTCTGTGCTGTGTCACCAAGGCCATGGAGTTCCACAGGGCTCTATATTATCCCCTATGCTGTTCAACATTTACATGAAAACGCTGGGAAAGGTTATCCAGAGATGTGGATTGAGGTGTCATCATTATGTGGCTGACACCCAGCTCTACCTATCCTTTTCATCGAACACAGGTGAGGCGGTGGCTGTTCTGAAACAGTGCCTGGGCACGGTAATGGACTGGATGAGGGCCAACAAACTGAGACTCAATCCAGGCAAGACGGAGGTACTGTTTGTGGATGGTTCATCTGTCTGGCTAGGTGATATTCACCCTGTTCTGGATGGGGTTGCACTCTCCCTAAAGGATCGAGTTCATAGTTTGGGGGTGCTCCTGGTTCCAGAACTGTCACTTGAGGCACAGGTGAACTCAGTGGCAAGGAGCACCTTTTATCAGCTTAGGCTGATATACCAACTGGACAGAGTAGCCTAGCTACAGTTATCCATGCTCTGATAACCTCTCGTCTAGATAACTGCAGTGTGTTATACATGGGGCTGCCTTTGAAAATGGTCCGGAAACTTCAGCTGGTACAAAACAGGACAGCCAGACTGTTAACGGGGACTAGCCAATGAGACCACATTATGCCAGTCCTTTTCCAGCTTCACTGGCTGCCGGTCCAGATCCGGGCCCAATACAAAGTGCTAGTATTAACATTCAAAACCCTAAACAGCTTGGGGCCGGGTTATCTGAAGGAACGTCTCCTCCCATATGTACCTGCCCAGACCCTAAGATCATCTTCAGGGGTCCTTCTCCGTGAGCCCCTACCAAAGGAAATGAGGCAGGTGGCTACCAGGAGGAGGACCTTCTCTGCTGTGGCACCCCAGCTGTGGAATGAGCTCCCTAGAGAGGTTCGCCTGGCACCTACATTATACTCTTTTAGACGCCAGGTGAAGACCTTTTCATTTTCTTAGTATTTAAACAGCTTATTAGCCTAATTTTTAACTTTGCTGTTTTAAATTGTATTTTAAATCTATATTGCTGCTTGGTTTTATCCTGCTTGTGTTCTTATACACTATGTTTTATACTGTTGTTGTTTTATATTTTGAATAATTGCTATGGTTTTAATTTTTGTGAACCGCCCAGGGAGCTTCGGCTATTGATCGGTATAAAAATGCAATAAATAAATAAATAAATAAATCTAGTAGCAGAAGATCCTGCTGTTTCCCGGCTATTACAACTTTAAAAGTGGTTTTTTTTTAATTCCATGATTTCTGGAGGATTCAGCAGGAGACGTCCTGGTTGTTGATGACATCATGAAATCGACCTGAAAACTTCTGTGAGTGGCCAATCACAAGTGTGCAATAGATCGCTCATTTAGTGGAGTCCTTTTTCTGGGACAGAAATACTACAGAGCAGAATCGTCCTGGGCATGGGATTCAGGTTATTATGGAAAGCCGTTCCTGTGCCACGATCTACTGCAAAGCTCTGAGGTATGCTGCACTCCCTCAATGTGGGGAACATTGCTGGCAAAAGAAGACACTGGGCTATGCTTCTGTGCTCCCACCCTCTCCCCTCACCTTGCCTGCCAGCCAATTACCCACATTGCCCATCTATTAGCCTGTTGTGCTTCAAGTATCTGCTGACTTTCCAGCCTTTGTGGGCTGGGCCTTGCCACTTTTGGATGGGCACCAGACAAGGAGAAGAAAAATGGCTACCCAAAAAGGGACAGGTTTATAGGAGCAACACTTTAGGCTGACCATATGAGAAGGAGGACGGGGCTCATGTAACTTTAACAGTTGTAGAGAAAAGGGAATTTCAGCCAGTGTCATTTGTATACAATTAGTTCCTGGTGCAATTCCCTCTTCATCACAACAGTTAAAGTTGCAGGGGCCCTGCCTTCTTTTGTATCTGGTCACTCTATTATACTGCCTGCACCTTTAACTGTTGTGATGAAGAGGGAATTTTACCAGGAACTAATTGCATACAAATGACACAGCTGAAATCTCCTTTTCTCTACAACTGTTAAAGTTACATGAGCCCTGTCCTCCTTTTCATATGGTCAGCCTAGTTAAATAATTTCAAAGATATAAACTCAGATTTATCACAGCATTTTACATGCTGGGAACATATGTGTGATCATGACCAAGCCTAGCACTTAAGACAGAGAGGTGTGGAAACTCTGGGGTTCTTTGGAAGTCTATCAGGAGTTCCTTATTAAGGCATTTGGTAAGAGCACACAAGCTGCTGCAGCCACTTATGAACATGCACTACAATTTACAGCTCCAAGGGGGTGTGAAAGGGTCTTCTAGGAAGCAATCCTAATTTGTGTGTGAAGGAGTGTCATTTAAGGCACAATCCTATTCATGTTTAGACATGCTGGCTGGGGCATGCTGGGAGTTGTAGGCCTTTTACTGCCTAACCATGCATAGGATTGCACCCTTAATGATTAGATATTGAGACTCTAATTTAAGAAGTATTTTTAAAAATTGCCATTAAAATGCTCAGTTTAAAATGGCTTTCCTGCCATTTAAACTGCAATCCCTCACACACTGATTTGGGAGTACAAATCCCATTGACATCCAAACCAACGTGCTGAGAATTGTGCTGTGTATCTTCTATATCTAGCAACAAATCTGAAACTTGGCTGAGGATCTTGGCACCTCTACTAAAATCCCCCTCCCTGCCCATAAAACTGTAGAATAGGTTGCCCCACCTTGGTACCCTCCTGATTACATGACAAACCCCAGGCTGGTTGGAGAATATGGGGGGTTGTAGTCCCACACATCTGGATAGCATGAGATTGGGGAAGGCTGCTGCAGAACATGCTGGTCCATAGCAAAGGTCAGTGCCAGCTCCAGGTTTTTGAGGGCCCTTGGGCAAGATGTGCTCAATGGGCCCCCTCCCACAGTGACTCTACCTTCTCACTGCTATTGACACCTGGTGTTGTTGCTCCCCATCCTCATCCTACTCATTGCTACTACTTGCTTGCTTGACAGGCAAGAGCCAGGGGGCAGGTAGGCTGTGGCATCTCTCCTGCTCTTCCTTTTCACCACCAACCATAGGGGTGTGCAAGGGGTGTGCCAGACTTGCCTAGGCACACCCTAACCTTTCAAGCAATAGGTGCCGAATTGAGGGGGGCATTGAGTAGGGATCCAGAGGGGGATCCAGATGCGGTGGCAACGGCCCTCTGGTTGCCCTCTGGCTGCTTCGCCGCTGCCTCCGAGAGAACATCATTGCTCTTGGGAGCAGGAACGTTCATCATTTTAAATATATATATCCCTGGGTGCACACCCTAATGAAATGTGTTGCGCACGCCTATGCCACCAATGTTGTCTGGGCCGGCGCAAGAGGCAGGTGAAGAAGCAAGTTGCAAGGGTGGAGAGGAGGACCAAGTCCAAGAGGCTCTTGTCAGTGGGCCCCTGTTGGGGTGTGGGTGCTCAACCGGTGACAAACCATGCCTATCCTTGGCGCCAGCCTTGGCTAAGGTACAACCTCACCTGTCTACAGTAGGCCCTTCACCCATGGTAAGAAGGAAGAGTAAAAGAGTGGGGGTGTGGTGGGGCAGGAGAAGAAATACAGTAGGAGAGCTGGCAGGCCACTTAAGTGGGAGAATTTGGGATGCCACCCCTCCCCTCTTCCTGTCGTCAAAGTGGCTATCTAGGAATGCGTCTGCAGTGCAGGACTTCATTGCCCCTCTCTGCGTAATGCCTTGCCCCTCTCCACGAGTAACTGCAATAGAATGAAGTATGCAAATATATTCCAATTTGCTTAACCTGCGTACTAACAGTAACAGGGCTTGGTTTTTACAGCCAAAAATGTGGGTTACCCTCCCGCAGAAGGTTCTTATTTATAATCCTGACGGTATCGGGCTGAAAATATGCATGGGCACAGGAAGCCCTAGCAACAGCAGCCCTGTTCGGATGACACTCTCAGGAAAACGAACACTGAGTGAGTTGCATCGACGGGTCTCACCCTTGTCCTTGATACAGTCCTTTGACCTTTTGTACAGAATCTATCCGTGCAAGCAGTATGTACATAGGCTCCGCAACGCTGTACGCAGATAATTCTATGCAGAAGAGCTGTCCTCACATGGAGGTCAAGAGGTGGAGGCTGGTGACTCCAATGCCAGTGGGGTGGTGTAAACATTCTGGGTTTTAGTAAGAAATGGTCAGAACGCTAAAGGAGCTATCAAAGGTTGGATAGCTCTTTAGACTTCTGACTAGTTCTAACCAAAACCCGGAGTGGATTCACCACCCCACTGGCATTGGAGCCACCAGCCTCAACTGAGGTCAAGGGTGGGCATGGTCCCATGCATTCATTCTCCCTAAACTGTCATCCTGAACGAGAGCTATAGCTACCAAGGAGATTGATGCTGGAGCAAAATCCAAGTATCCAGTGGGTTACTGACAAACACAGTTTGTGGAGAAGAATCAAATCTAATGAAAGGTTTAACTAGACTTTGACTAGGTTACTTTTAACTATAGGTGTCTCTTAATCCCTTCTTGATTTATTTGCAGACCGTATGTTACTGGCATATCATTGTACTTTGGCCTGCACCTGTGCTTATACAGGTGTACAGAGACTTTTTTGTGTTTGTATTTCATTTTGCTCCAATTTACAACTAATTGTGTTTGTTTAATTATACTTGACATTTTTTATATTAAAATAAAACTTTTTAGTACATTATTACGGAAGATAGCCGATTCTTTAAAAGAAAAGCTTCATGGACAAAAATAAACTCCCAAACCATTGTGATTCATGGAATCTGCGTGTCAAGAGCTTTCTAATGAAGTATGTTTCATGAGAATCGGTTAACAGGAAGGTAGTCAAAAAGGGATGACCAACTAACTCCCGACTTTGAGTATATATATATGGAGGGAAATTATCTATGTCAACACACTCCAAAGATTCTTCCAGCACATATACATAACCTTCCCAGATCCAAAATCACTGATTAGGCCACAGAGTATTCTTAGAGCTAAACATGGCCTAGCCTGTTCTAGACAGATTACATCTGTTGTCTGCTTTAATTAATCATCGATTTTATCTTTTCGTATCAGGAAGCAGAAGCTAAACACAACAGTAAAAGATTTTATAGGACAATTAAAACATTGGTATCCTTCAGCGCAATCCTATGCAAGTCTACTCAAATGGAGTTCCTATTGAGTTCATAGGGACTTAGGGTGACCAGATAAAATCCAGGTCAAGGCTCATGTAACTTTAACAGTTGTAGAGAAAAGGGAATTTCAGCCAGAGTTATTTGTACGCAATTAGTTCCTGGTGAAATTCCCTCTTCATTACAACAGTTAATTAACAGTTAACAGGCACTATACTAGAGTGACCATATACAAAAGAAGGCAGGGCCCCTGCAACTTTAACTGTTATGATGAAGAGGGAATTTCACCAGGATCTAATTGCATACAAATGACACTGGCTGAAATGCCCTTTTCTCTACAACTGTTAAAGTTACATGAGCCCTGACCTGGATTTTATCTGGTCACCCTAACTTAGTGTCCTTAGGATTGCATCTTCATGCCTTTTTTGTGGTTGCAAATTTAAAGTATGCCTTCAGCAGCAACCACTTCAGGCTTACTGCATTTTATTTAATACATCCTAACTTTTCATAGGTTAAAGCCAACATCGGCCCCCTCCACAAGGATGCGCTTTTGCGCCCAGTTCGGGGATTATGCGCATTATCGCGGAGGCGCATTTACGCCTAATCCCTCTGCACGGGAGGCGGCGAGAGGCGGCGAAGCGCATTAATTGATGTCCAAAAAGCGCTTTAGAAGACGTTAATGCGCATAATCGCTTGTTCACACGGCGAAAATGCGCTTTAACGGCCGGAGAAAAATAAAAGTCGCTATTTAACACGCATTCGAAAATGCGCATTATCGGGGAGATAACGCGCCTGTACGCCCGTTTTGCGCTCCGCTGGTGTGGAGGTAAAATTTATAATGAGCCTTCAAGGCTCATTAAACGTCTCATGTGGAGGAGGCCATCCTCAGCTGCAAAATGGAACAGCTGGCAGAAACCAGTACAAGGCAGTTTGCAGAATCATTATTCAGCCTTTTAAACGGACACTAACCATTGCTACAAATAACATTGGGGAGCAGAGACAATTGTTTAATCCATACTTATAATGAAAGGAAGATCCAATAGTCCTTGTTTTGAGATCTGTTTTACATAGTCAAAACTTTCTATGAATTCCTGATGTAACATATGTCCACCAGTTTTAGCTTTTATTTTTTAAACTGAAGTCTCTTGTGGATTGCTCAAGAAGGATAAAATGCTCATTTCCTATTTCTAGGTTTCATAACAAATTGAGGTTCATTCATATGTTTCCTTGAGAATAGTCCTGTTTGGCCAGTGTAGAGACTGCTGATGGACATGTGAAGCAAATAGCCTCAAATTTTGCTGAAATTCAAGTGTAAGAGCCCCAAATGTAATGGATGGTACTGTTTTGCCCTACGACTGTGCTGCCTGCTGCTCCTGATTTTAAGGGGCTACCTCTAGGTATTCTGAGGACCCTTGGACAAGACACCCTCAATGGCTCAGTGAGTTGGCCTTCTCCCCACCCTTGTCAGAAGCTGCATTTCTTCTCCGCTCTTTCCTCATCATTGATGCCTCTGGCTTGACTGGCAGAGAGCCAGTGAGCAAATAGACAGAGGGTACCTCTAGACCCCTCGGTGGCTTCAGAGCGGCGGCAGGTCATATACATGATGCTGCCGCCACTCCGAAGCCATCTAGGGGCAAAGCCCCGAAGCTCCGTGCTAAAAAAGTAGAGCATTTTACCCCGACTTTTTTAGCTGGAGCGGTGCGGCTGTGGCAGCCCCCTCCCCCTCCTCCTCCTCTGGCTTCTGTGGCATTTTATTTTGGGGGTCGTCCTACTTCCTCCCGTCTCTTGAGAGGGCGAAAAATAACAATAATAAACTCTCCGCACGCACCTCTTGCTAGGAGGAAAGGCAGCAACCCAGAGAGCCGTGGAAAGTGAACTCCTCGAGGCTTGCCTTTCCCTCCCCCACGACTGGCCAGCGCCTGGCAGACTGAGGAAGGGAACTCGTAACAGTTCTTTATTTCTTCTGCTTCTCCTTCTCCTCCTCCTCGCCCCATTCCTCTCCCTTGTCTTCCTGCGATTTTCCTTTTTTCCCCTTTTGGCAAAGCGTATGGCGCTGCCGCTCTTCCCGGCGCTGCTGGGCTAACTGAGGAGAGGAGGAGGAGGAGAAAAGTCTAAGGGTGCCTCTACAAGAGCGATTTAAAGCTCTTTCACGGTGCGTAAAAAATTTGACCTCTACAAGAGCGGAGCACAAATCGGGGGGGGGGGGGGTCAAGGCGCTTTTTCTGTCCGATTATGCGCATTATCAAATGCGCGTTAAATAGCGAGTTTTAATTTACCGCGGCAGTTAAAGCGCCTTATGACCATGTAAACAAGCGATTCTCTGCATTAATCACCTCTAGAGCGTGTTTCATACAACTGGTAAGGCAACCAGTTGTGCGCTTAACTGCCTCCCGCATATAGTGATTTCCTGTAAAAGCGATTGCGAGAAGATGCGCATAATCAGACAACCAGGCGTGAAACCGAATTCTTGTAGAGGGGACCTAAGCTGAGGTGCCCTGGATGGCCGGGCGCGGTGGCGGCAATGGCAGGAAAGCCCGCCTTGGCGCTCCTTCCGCTGTAGATGGGCAGAACGAGCGTCAATGCGGGGGAGGCTGCCTGCCACCGTTGCTGTGCCCCCCCCCCCGATGCCATGAAGATGAGGGCAGAGGCATCTCCTGCTCCTCCTTCTCACCACCACCATTCTCTGGGCCAGGGCGCAAGGCAAGTTAACAGGCAGATTGCAAAGGTGAAGTCCAAGGGGCTCTTCTTCTCAGTGGGGCCCTGTTGAGGTGTGGGCCCTCAGCAGGTGCCCAACCATGCCTACCCTTGTTGCCGGCATGGGCACAACTATCACGTGTTTTGGTTGTACAGTTGACTCAGCCTGTCTGTGTGCTTTGTTTTTAATAGTTTCTTTTCGGATCAGTCTTTGCTCTGTGTGTGTGTGTGTGTGTTGCACAGGAAGAAGCGCTGCTAAATCCTGTTCATTTGTAAAGGGATTGATTGGCTTGGCTGTGGAAAATCCATCTGTAAAGATGTATCGAAGTGTGCTGGGTAAACAGTGGAAAAACACTGACCAGGATGAGTGCTCCAGGCAAGGACTCAGGGGCCTCTAGAAACCGACAGGCCTCTCAGTACCTCCCGCAGAACGTTTAGTCTCGTGGCAGCTTTCAAGACAAAATATTACTTATGCTAAAATCCTTAATGCGAGATGCCCTTTTAAAGAGGTTGTTTCATTTAATAACGTTCATTGTATTAGCTCCCCCTAAAGTAATCACTGACTTTGATGAGAACATGCTCCATGTTCCTTTATTTGATCTGGGAATAAAATTAGCACGTCGTTGCTTTGGTATCTGCTCCTTTTGCTCAAATAAATAAACATGAAGCTGTCACTGTCGGGGAAAAAACACGGTCTCTCTCCCTCTCCCTCTCCCTCCCTCCCTCGCTCTCTGTCTCTCTCTCTCTCCTGTTACACACCTTTGATTTTATGTAAAGAGGATTCTCTTACCACACAGCACTCCCTTTAAAGTATACCAAGCATATTGTGTTTGCTTTCTTCTGCTGCTTGTTTCCCATGTAAAGGAAAGGGGAGGGTCAGACACGGAGTCTCCTGTCCCAGCAGAAGAGTCGCCTTATCACGGAGCCTTCCCTTTCCATACAATTGCTTATATTAATAGCCAACACACACCCAAAGGCAACAGAGTTCTGGTAGTAAAAACATACAAGTGCCCTACACTTGGGCAGATAAACAGGCATTCTTGACTAGGTTCATTTTTCTTGATGTGCTCTTGGCCAGTTCTACACCAAGCAAGATATAGTGGTATGAAAGTGGTATGAAAACGCTATATAAAAGGCAGGAGCCACACTAATGCTTCATAGTGGTATTGAAGTACACTGACAAGTGTTGAGGCCCATTGACACATACTATATACCACTATATCCTGCTTGGTGTGGCTCCTGCCTTTTATATACCGCTTTCATACCGCTATATCCTGCTTAGTGTAAATCTGGCCCTTGAATCGTGCTCTTGATATATTGCACATGTTGTGTGTATTAGGGAAGCATTCCAAATAAAGATACATTTGGAAACCTGTGCACAATTCTGGTTGCCCAATCTCAAGAAGGATAAAATAAATCTGGGGAAAGTCCAGGAGAGGACAACCATCATAATCAAAAGATGGTTCTGCAGGAGAAGACTAACACAACTGGGCCTTTTGCATTTATTATTTCTTGCATTTAGATCCCACCTTCCATCCACAGAGCTCAGCTCATCATACACCATTCTCCTCACAACAACCCTGTAAGGTAGATTAGACTGAATGGGAGTGACTGGCACAACGTCACCCAGTGAGCTTCATAACCGAGTGGGGATTTGAACCCAGGTCTTCCCAATCCATTTCCAACTCTCTACCCTTCCTACCAAGGAAGAAGATTAAGGGTGTGTATCTACAAGAGAGGTTTAAAGCTCTTTCAAGGCGCTTTTAAAAAATTACCTCTACAAGAACGGAGCGCAAATCGGGCGTAGAGGCTCATTTTCTCTCCGATTATGCGCATTATCTAGTGCAAAGTGAGCTGTGCTCTCTGGGTAACCATCCGCTGACTCTCCCCATAATACATAGGCCTTGTCTATATGCTCTAAATACCTCATAATGGATGCACAGTTGTGCCCCGTCATTTATATGACACAGCTGCCAATTTGCAGCCACATCAGGCTTTTCCCGGCAAAACTGCACCTTTTCTGATTTATTGCAACTTTTCCTATTGCTCCAATGTCATCACCATTGTTTCTTGTCTGTCAGTGGTGGCTTTGGTTCAGGTTAAAAAAAGTGGCCATAGATCTGGATGGATCCCAGTACAGGGTAAGCAGAGGGCATGCAAGGCAGGGAGCAGAGTGTGAGCTTGACAGGGCGAATGGCCACCCTGGTGGTGCTCAAGGGGGAGCAAAGTAGGGGCAGTTCATATCTAACACCGTCCCTGAATAAATTAAATGAACTGTAGCAGCGCATCTGTGCTGCAGCAGGCTTTCAAGGTTGCCAGTCAACGAAAAAAAGGTTTTGCAGTTTTCCAGTCCCTCCATTTCCTCCCCGTTCCTGCCGTCTGACAATAGCTCTGCAGTTTTTCCTGTCTGGATAGCCCACTCTCACTCCTGCTGCGTAAGTATCGCTGTCGCCTCGCAATAACGATGCTGCAAGGCTTTGGGAAAATCAGCAAGTAAAGTGGGGTTGTATTGATCCATTGTCACTGGATCAATGGGGAGACTGCTGTTCTCCCCTTCAAAGGGAAAAGAGCTAAGACAAAAGGTCCTTCAATTCTAATCTGCTGCGGCGCCTCTTCCTAAACTGTGGGCCACAGCCTGCTTGATGGGGCTCTTAAACTCTTTTTTTCCCCTCAATCTTTCTTTCCCAATCTCTTTAGGACGATGCAGCAAAAATCATGAGAACCGTGCAGCCAAGAACTGACTTCTGAGTTCAAACCAATGGGTCCGTTCAGACAACACGCTAAGCCAAGGTTAGGCCATTAAATGTTTCGCAGCAAATGGTTAGCGAGCATGTTTAAACCATGGTTATGTAGTCGCCATGGTTAGGAGTGGTTCACACGACACACTAAGCCATAAAGTTTGGCTCAAAATGTTTGACCACTGTGGCTTAGCATATCGTCTGAACAGGGTCAAAATGTAAAGTTGTCTCCTTTTTTAAAAAAAAACCTTTTTAATTGCTATTTTTAATCATTATTTATGTAGAATGGTATGCTTCACAACCTGATGTGTGTGTGTGTGTGTGTGTGTGTGTTTTTAGATTGTGTTACACCACCTTGAATGCCAAGTATGTCTTAAATGTAAAATGGGGGGGGGGGGGGGAGCAAATCAATGCAGCCCTCCAAACATTGCCCCTTTCAGGTTACTGAGGTCCTTTCCTAACCAGCCATTTTTCCAAGGGCTGCCCCTGACTGCTCACAGAGAGGCCATATGACGGACAGAGCATCCCAGTTTTTCTAGGCTGACCATATGAAAAGGAGGACAGGACTCATGAAACTTTAACAGTTGTAGAGAAAAGGGAATTTCAGCCAGTGTCATTTGCATGCAATTAGTTCCTGGTGAAATTCCCTCTTCATCACAACAGTTAAAGTTTCAGGGGCCCTGCCTTCTTTTGTATATGGTCACTCTAGTACAGTGCCTGCAACTTTAACTGTTGGGATGAAGAGGGAATTTCACCAGGAACTAATTGCATACAAATGACACTGGCTGAAATTCCCTTTTCTCTTCAACCATTAAAGTTACATGAGCCCTGTCCTCCTTTTCTTATGGTCAGCCTAAGTTTTTCCCCTGTTCTCGGGACAATGGCAAGATGGGCAGTTGGGGCGGCTGCCCATCCCAGCACAGCCACACTTACTCATAAGTAAGCGTGACTGCACCAATGGCCTTGGAGCCACCGCATGGCTCCGAGGCCATCAGGAGAGGGGGGGATCCAATTCTGCCATCCCCAGGATGGCGGGGGGAGGGGGCGCAATCACATGCAGGGATTTTGCTTTATACTTACAGGTACAGAGGAGCACTCGTGCACTGTTCCATGGAACTTTGAAAAAATGGTCGCTGCGACTTGCAACGGCCCAGGAGAAGCCCAGGCCATCGCATTCCTGATGCGGCTTCAGCATGCCTAACCCGGAAGTAGCTACTTCCAGGTTTGCCCGCTTCCCGCCCTCTCCATCCCCATGGTGTGGAAAGGGCCTGAGTCAACATGCAACACGGGCTGTGGAAGTACCAATTTAAAGATTCCCACTTTTACATTCTAGCTCTCAGCTACTTCCTTTGATTACCCTGGCTCTGAACCAACCTCCCTAGCATTCCTCACATTCCAGAGCGCACAGCCCTTCCTGACCTTAAGAGCTGTGAAGTCGACTCAACGTTCCCTCTCTATTTAGTCCCTTCTTGTCTCAACCAGTTCACTATTTCCTCTGCACTGTTCCACAGACCATCTTGCCTTTCCTTGGGTTCATTACTGTCTTTGCATGCTTCCTTCAGCCTGCTTTCTTCCTTGTCCCTATGACCCAGGAGCTTTTACTGGTCCCCAGCCTGCCCCTGTGTCAGGTTTTGATCCCAGCCCAACCAACAACTTTCCCTTCCCTCATAAAAACAGGATTGCAGGCTGCCGAGGTCCCTGAGCAACTGAATGTTTCATGCCGTCACAGCAGCTCAGCCAATAAATGTCAGAGGCATCACCACAGTAAGATATACACTGATAGAGAGGAAGCAGATTTCCAATGTGGTGAGGTAATCCTTTTGAAAAACTACAGCTGCCTTTGCAATAAGTGCTTGTTGTGTAATATAAAATATTGTTATATACTCCAAACTTGACATCCAAACTAGACACATATGCATTTTTGTTAGGGCTGTGCATGAACCCCCCGATCCAATCTGGATCCCAATCCGTCAGGTCTGGATTGGGCCCAATCTGACTTGGATCCAGATCCGATCCGGATCCGTGCACAGCACTCCCTCCCGCTCTCCCTACTCTCCTGCTCTTCCCCTCCCCCCCTCTCTCCCTGCTTACCTGCTGCCTCCTCCGCGTCATCCTCCCATCATCCTCTCTCCTCGCTGTGTGCTGCTGCATTTGCCAGTTGCGGCGGGTGATGTCATCACCCAACGCGAGCGGGAAATGCGGTGGCACACAGCAAGGAGAGAGGACAATGGGAGATGACGCGGAGGAGGCAGCAGGTAAGCAGGAAGAGTGGGGGGAGGGAGGGGGAGAGTGGGGGGAGGGAGGGAGTGCTGTAACCGGATCCAAATCGGATCCAGATCGCGGATCTGATCTGGCCCGATCCAGTTTGGATCCAGATCCGGGAGGCCCAGATCAGCCCGATCCGCTCCAGATTGAGAATCCAGATCCGGATCCATGCACAGCCCTAATTTTTGTTGCATTAAATTGCAGCTTCACAAGGCTCCACTGAATACTAAGGAAGTTCCACTCTGAGAGAGAGCAGTTTAGCCCTATTCTCCTGTGCCCTTTTCCCAACCTACTCCCCCCTCAAAGTTGCTTTTCACTTGGAGGGTGGGGGAAACAGGTACAAATGCTGCTGAAAGCATCACATGAAGAGCATTACATGAAAAGCATTCAGACTGAAAGGAGATACTACTGTTCACATCTGCAACTTATGAGTTGTGACAATCTCAGCTCCAACTTTTTAACAATGCCAGCAAAGAGAATCATTTTTGCAGTTTAATCCCGACTAAATCTAAGGTCCAGGCCTTTAAATGTTGCTACGAACAGCAACGTTTTAAGCTTTTTTAGATGCATGTAAATAATTTTAATGTAATTTGCAATAATTCTCAATATATTATATAACATTTGGTGCTCATTCCATGCCCCTGTCTACATTGTGTCCAGGGCAAGTGCCCTGACTGGCCCTGCTTTGGTAATGCTAAGGTGTTTCCTTTTTCTCCCTCTCCTAAAATAGCAGAAGGGAAGAAGGCTGAAAGCCGTGAGTGCATACTTCATTATGTCTCTTAAGATCCCATGTAGACTCCCTCTGGCTGTACTGGGATTTGGCAAGAACTCTGAATCAGGAAGAAAGGGTGATTCCAGGATTTAAAAAGCCCTCTGGGGCCAATACATCTCCTGACAATGTCTTTATGTAATAGATAGTTAGCTGGGATAAGAATATACACTTGTAATTCCAGCATAGGAAATTGTGGTTGATCATTCCTTATTATAAGCCCTCTTGCAAGGAGAGTTTCCAAGGGAAGATGCTAAGGTACTGAGCACAACTCTCAGACCATTCTTCTCTACCACGGAAGTGGGGGAAAGAGATATACTGTGATCTTTGCCACCTACACTCCAGGATGTAAAATTATGACGTTTGTGTCATTGGCTGGTTCTTCATCCATTTCATTTATTAGATCACTTGAACCTCTCCCCACACTCACACCACCACCCTAAAAAGCAGACAAACAGAACAAAAAATGCTCAAGCTCTACACTACCCACAAAAAGCCAACTTGAAGGATTTAGAGCACTTAGACTTGGACTTTGATAGCTCTCAGAGGTAACAATCCTATGGCCCCCTAGACGTCATCTGAGCAGTAAGAGGATACTGGGGATTCCCCCCTCTGAGGTTGGAAAAGCAACCGTGGAGAGGGAAAAAGGGGGCATTTTGGTGGATGAGGAGGGGAGAAGACCGGGGAGGCCAGGATACGAGCTATCCTGAGGCCTCTCCAGCCTCCTCCCCTCCCCCTCCAAAGAACCATCACTAGACATAGGAGGGGAAACCTGTCTAGAGAAAAATACAGAGGGGGGGAGGATAGAAAGGTGAAGGTCGCCTCTGCCACTCCTCCCATCTTGCATTGGATGATCAGAAGCCTCCAAATTTGGGGGCGTCTGATCACCGAGGGCACAATCCTATCAATTGCACCCTAAAAGTGCTTGTCAGGCAGCCACTGAAAATGATCCTATATGTTTCCACAAGTTGTCATCTAGGGCACAGAAGATATAGGTGCTCTCAGATAACTGTAGGGGCTGCAATGAGGCATAGGAGAGGAGGCAGCCTCTCAGGGATGCTGGACCCAGGCTATTCAGATTTAATAGGTCAAAAGCAACATTCTCCTGATATTTAAATAGCCACTTCACTTGTCTCCAAAACACTGTCAAGGGCCTATCCTTCTCCCCAGCCACCCCTTCCTTCCCTAGAATGATCTGCAGCCTAACAACATCTGGAGGGCTACACATTTCCCATCCCTGACTTAAATTGTGCCCAGGAAACTATAACAAGGCAATCAGGTACTGGAACACCTGTATCATATCCTCTTAGCAACCCAATTTCTGGTAGGAGACAGACCACCACACTCTGCATTAGCTGAAGCTTCTGTACAGCCATTGAGGACAGCTCCACACAGAGCACATTACAGTAGCCTAGCCTCCAGATAAGAAAGGCATGAGAATGATGGTTGCTTGGTCCACACTGGATAAGACAGTCACAGCTTCCTCACAAGAAGGAGGAGATGAATCTTAGCCAAAACCTTGGATTCCACGTGCAATGATGAATCCAGAATGAACGATCAATTTGGAAAACAGTGCAAGGGGAAAAGTTAAGCACGCCCCTCCCTAGCACCCCATGCTCTGATCCTATTCAGACCCCTGCAACTGCTTTTATTTTTATGTTTTCAGGTGAAACCAATCTGGGCACTCTCATGGTGCAACTGTTTTGACCATCAGTCTGGGCAGCTCATTACTAGAGAACCCATACAGTCCTTCCTCAATTCTTTCCAAACTTCTGGCTTCCAGCCCACCAGTCTTCAGCTTGCTTCTCACTCAGCTAGTCTCCTTGCAAGAAATTAAGTGCCTGGACTACAATGAGGTAGGTTTTGTTTACTAACTGTTGGGAAAGGAAGTACCTTGGTTATGCTTAGCAAGAAAGAGTACAATGCAGAGGGAAACTGTTGCCTTTCTATGGCACAATGTCTGGATGATGATGATGATGATGATGATGATGAAAAATATTAAATCTTTAAATAGCACTTTAGAATGTCCAAACCACTACACATAAAAGTCCATCATTCTTGCAACAACCCTGTACGGTAAGCACATACTATTCATTACCATCCCTACAATAATATTCTAAGTGACTGAGCCTGAGAGCTTCTGTAAATGAGCGATTTATAGCATGCTCATGATTGGCCACTCACAGAAGTTTGCAGGACATTTTGACGATGCTGTGAGCCTCCTGCACTTCTCCCACTTCTTCCCCCAGTTATTTTGTTTGTTTGTTTTTAAGAAAAACAAACTTGGATATCCCAGTTCTTCTGAAATATCTTGGGATTTTCTACTGTGAGCTCCATCACACCTTTTCCCCCCCTGGTATACACCCAAGATTTCAACCTCCATTTCATTAGCGCGTCAAGCACCGGTCACTTCCATGTGCATGCATTGTTGCACTATGTCGCCTTGTCTCCCTTTTCACCCATGCCAACTCGCACTTCCTGGTATTGCCACTGTACCAGCGAAATCTCTTTTCACCCTGTCCCTTCTCCTCCACCCTCCAGCTCATAGGTTCTTGTGGTTGATGGGCCTTGTGATGGACGGGGGCGCCTTCCCCCCCCCTCAACCTGGTTTTGTTGTCTACTGTTTAAACGATTTAGCATTTGATCTATTAAGCACCATTTCTGCCTTTCTTGGTGCTAGCATGCTCCTTTCTGTGTGAGGTATTTGGCTGCCCTCCCTCTCCCTTCACGGTTGAGCAGTTGAGTTTCTTTGATCTCTGGTGTGTGTGTGGTTTGTTAAAAGAGCGTCTGCTTCTGTCTTTCAAGGTGAGATGATGCTCAGAGAGAAAACGGGGGAAATCGCAATCCGCTGATGCCCCCAAGGCGCCTGCCTGGTGAGGCGCATCCTGTTCGGGGCACTACCTTTCAATGCACGAAACCTAGACATGTCTACTCAACAGTAAGACCCGTAGAGTTGAATCGGACCAACTCCTGGGCAAGCGCTTACAGGATGGTGGCCTGCTCACCTTTCTCTGGTCACATGGGCAGTTTTAAGTACACCCACCTCGGCTTTGCTCCACTTCTTCAGCGCTGGGTTCGCATGACGTCGTCCCCCTCTGGCTGCTCTCTCGCCCTGAGGTTGCAGGTTTTAGTTTCTGTTTCAATTTATCCCTCAACGGGCAAAGTCCGAAACAGGCAAAGTTCAATAGGCTAAGCTGAGGTATTGCAGCTATACCGACCACATGTGATTCAAAACGCTAGACTTGAATACGAAACAGAGGGAGAAGCCCTAGAAGCAACCTGGGGGGAAAACAGTAGTTGTGATAAAGCCCTCTCTTTCTCTCTTTCTCCCCACGCCACTGGTAATGTGTGAAGGTGGAGAGGCGCAGCCAACCATCCAGCTCTTGCCTCACTTCAAACTTCCCCACACCAGGGCAAGAGCCTGCCCGCGCATTCCTGGAAGCGGGATTCTACCCCACGTTGATCGCAGCCCTCGGCTCTCCTCTCTGCCTAGCTTCCAAACTGGGGAGGAGAAAGGCCCCAGCAGGGGCAACAGCATCTCCTCCCCCAAAGGATTAAAGGAACGTGATCCAGCCAGACTGGATAAACCTAGTGTTACCCTAACCCTCTCCCCCACCTCATGACCCTTGATCATGGCAAGTTGTGCTTTTCTTCCTCAGTTACTCAGTTACTCAACTGCTCAACCCCTTCCTGGTTGAGCACAGACTGGAGAACTGCCCCACCCTCCTCTTTCATCAGCAAGACCGCCCTTCAATGCAGACGCCTCCCAAGAAGGGAGGTTATGTGATATAGCGCGAGGGCAGCAATACCCAGGGACAGAAGAGCATTTTTATCTTGCGCGAAGGGGAAAAAATGGACTTCCCCGGTCTAAAATATCATAGGACATGGAGGGGAATAGGCGAGATGACTGCAGGACAGGCATGATATCATGTGAGTATCGCACTGCAAAACGGCAAACAAGGCAGGAGGAAAGTGCAATAAAAATGCTGGTGTGATGGAGCTCTGTGTGCAGGCGAAGTTGAGCTACAAAACACCCACTAGGGGGTGCTGTCCTATTCAAGCATGTGAGCATGGGAGGTCGCCCCTCTCCTCCCATGTAATTCAGCTCATTACAATTCCAGAAGAGAAGCAGGAAGCAAAGCGTTGGTAAGCAAACATAATTTCCATCTAAAGAAGACCTGAGTGACAGTAGCTTACCCGAAGGCCATCTGATGAATTCATTAATGAATATGAATCGGGACTTGCCTGTATCCAGCTGAGGTTGCAATCCTAGGCACACTTATCTGAGAGCAAGTCACACACTGGGACTTACTTCTGCATAGAGTTGCATTGTGGATGCCTCCATGCTGCACTAGCTGTGGGTATACCTGTACAGTCACCAGACAAGAAGATCTAATTCTTCGTTTGCTTAATTTAGTAGCAGTTCCAGTATCTTCTCTTCTCAGTTGGTTTCAAGGTTGCCAGATTTTTTCATGACAAATTATGGGCAACGTAATCAGTCATCATGCTAAAGGGCTTATTATGAGGGCAGTATAATCCATGGATCACATTTTTTAAATTTTAATAGTTAAATAAGAAACTGGAAAACAGAGCACTAATACCTAATGATAATTGTGCCTCTTATTACCCTAAAGAACAAATTTCATTTTGAAAGCGATGATGCTAAAAATGTGAATTACATTTCTACAAACTTAGTTTTTTAAAAAAATAAATAAAGTGTAACTGCTGTTCATCTTTGCTGCCTCTAGAAGTTATGTTTCCACCTCATACACGTGTATTTTTTTAAAAAAATGAAGGCAGAACTGATTGAGGTTTTTATGGACAGACTGTTCTGCCTGCACATATATAGAGACAAACTCCAACCTAATAAGTTTTCTATTTATTATGGACTGATCTTGAGAAAATATGAGCAGCAACTGAGATGTGTTGTTTGTGTAAAATGAATAACGTGAAAAATATTGATATAGAAAAATATGGATTTATTTACTCATGCATTGCTAAAGTTTGCTTATTGCTCCCCCCCAAGGGTTTTTGAAGCAGCATACAAAAGATGCAATCGAGTATCGTACAATACATATTTATCGCCATAACAAAAATTCCAAAATCAAATACGAACCAATGGAGAGTCTAAATATAGCACCTACATTGTTGTGGCTGGCAACCCTCCTAAATGTTCAGAAGACGTTCCTCCCAGTAGAGGAATGGGTCTTGTGAAAAGTCATCCTTTGGCAAACTGGCCACCTTTCCTAGTACATCTGTGAGCACTCAAGGGTCACAACAAGGACCATCCTGTTGTGGGCATTAGGGAACATCGAAGGCTATTGAATATCAGAGCCCCAGCTCCCCCTCCTGGCAGAGCACTGCAGTGGTAGATGAACTGAGGGTCTGTGAGTATCCCACCACACAGGCCATCCGGAGGATTGCGATCAAGTGAATCCCAGGCAGCAAAGCTGCATTTGACTGTGCCATTATTTAGTGGCAGAATCTCTCTGCTGGGGGCCAACCGGTAATAATGCTAACCTAACTCTACTGGCAGATTAATAGTGGATTAGCAAAAACAGACTCCTATCTAGCGAAGAACATCTGTGACCTAGCTTTAACTGCATAACTAAATATGAACTTGAGCTGTGATTTCTTTCTTTCTTTCTTTCTTTCTTTCTTTCTTTCTTTCTTTTAAAACCCTTTTATTTCTGTGCATGATTGACAGTCCCTAAAATTTGGGGACATTTTCATCCCAAATACTTTAGATACTTAGGCTGTGTGTCTGTGTCTGTGTCTAATTTTGCGTCCTCCTTTGATGGACTGATTTTACAAGCAATCGGAACTGCTTTTTTGGGTGTACAACCATACCTTCCAACATTTCAGAGGTGAAAATAAGGTACTCTTGAGTGTACTCGTAACATCCCTGTTCTCATATATCAGAGATCTCGGGGGGGGGGGGGAGGTTCTCATGACACACTGCTGACATCTGTTGTTGGTCTGCTCTTTGTGATCGTCATTTGCTCCATTCCTTTGGTTAAAAGTATACTATGTTCACATAGTCAAAATGCGCTTTAACGGCCCGCAGCAAAATAAAACTCGCTATTTAACGCACATTTGATAATGCGCACAATCGGATAGATAATACGCCTCAACTCCCGATTTGCACTCCACTCATGTAGAGGTAAAAATTTTAATGAGACTTGAAAGAGCTTGAAACCTCTGGTGTAGAGGCAGCCAAAATCTGCTTTGTTTTTTGCTAGAACCCCTAGAGCACCAACTGCCCCCAAATGAAAAAAAAAAGTGGTTTAGGATTAAGTAATATCATACCTCTGATCACCAACCCAGTCCCGGAATTTGTTTTCAGTACCAGAACTGGGCTTGCAGTTCTTTCACCCATAAACCCACTCCAGGTTCCCCCAAGTATTCTTCAGTACAGGGTGCTAATTTGGGGTAGAGGAGGAGCCTTTTCATTTGTTGCTATCAGGGGTCAGAAACCCTTGTCTGTTTACTGTCTGTATTGATGTTGTTCCCTGCCTCGATCCGGAGGGAGAGGCGGGTAATAAATAAATAAATTATTGTTGTTGTTGTTGTTTTTGTTGTTGTAAATCAGCCATAGATCTACCAGTAGATTTACCTTTTGCACACCCCTGCTCTAAGGACAAGGTGCATCCATCCCCATACACAAGAGACAGTCCAGGGGATCCGTGGAACTGCAGGTGTAAAATGAGGTCTTTCCAACACCCCCACAAGAGATAAAGAAAAGGTTTCCTAATACAACAAGGATATGTTAGAGATGTCATGCAAAAGATGCAGATGTTTTGGCAATATTTTGGTGATGTAAAATAGTTGAGGAATTTTAGAAAGAGGTACTCATAATTATTATCAAAGTCACGATACATGGTGAATTACCATTCACACCACACAAATTACATTGTTGAATGACATGGGAGCCTGCATGAAGAAACAACACAGGGGTCATTTATTCATTGCTCGAAACATAATAGTTGCCACACAGAGACATACACGAAATGAAAAAAACAAGAAGAAACCTTTGAAGGAAGAATGGATTAGGAAGGTCTGATATACAAAGTAAATGTAGGATATTACAGCAATTAGACAAATATGAACAAGAAGGCTATAGTGAAAGAGCCTCTGTGTTACTTGAAAGATGGAAGGAAGCCATTTATCTCATATTAGAAAAGAATTAATCAAAATGAAATGGTACCCAACACAAAGCTTATCTTCATTGCATCAATTCCAATAGGAACACTATGGATTGGATCCAGGATCTGCCATCCTTTGATAGAAGGGCTCTACTCATGGAAGGTGCCTCTGCCTGATTTGGGGGGACCTCCCCCCAGCACTGTAGCTCACTCATTCACTAGGGGCCTCTGACCCTCTCTGTGACATTTTCAGGAGGCTGCCATGGGGAAGTGGGGGCAGGGACGTCCGTTTTTGCCAGCCCAGCTGCACACACCTAAATCTGGATTCAGTCTGATGTGATCAGTGCTGGAAGCAGGGCTTCCACATGTAAATCCCCAGCTGGATAGAAGGGAAATTGCATTGCAGTTTGGGCCCTATGCACATGATGGTTCCTCCTACAATACCATGGTTGGGACTACATATTATTAAAATTTTACCAATACACTGGTTAGACCAGGAATGGGAAACCTCAAAATAAAAAGTAAGACACCAATGTCACCCACTCAAATTAATGCCTAGAAGCCCCAAGAATAGCTTTTCATACAAAAATGACAAAAGACAGAACAAGGATAGCAGATAACAGAAAATAAACAGGGACCATTGGAGCAAATATTACTTGTCCCTGTTGCACAACTCCAAATTAATGCTGCTTCAGTATCTTTGAGGAATGTGCAGCCGGGGAAACAGTCTATATGTGGTGAGCATTGCCATATGTTCAGGCATCTGCTGTTGATCCTACGTTTTGGAGAACATCCACATACCTGACAACATTTTGAACACTGAAGAAATAGATGCCATTTCTCTTCCCTGTCACACTTGCTATCTGCGAAAGAGCAAGTCCCCACCTACGCCTAACAGCAAGCCATAGAAATTAGCTTAGGTATATAGGATAGGGCTATCAACCAATTAGAGAATGTTTTGTTGATACATGATCTGCCTTTAAACCAAATTAATCAATTAACTAAATTTCAATACATGTGCATATTGGCAGGATGTCTGTGTATGTGTCCAGTTGATTTTCAGATCATGGGGGAAAGTATGCAATAGCCTTGGTTTATTGTTATTATTTATTATTATTTATTACATTTCTATACTGTCCCATAGCTGAAGCTCTCTTTATACTTTATTTAAGTGTAGGTTATCATTCATTGACAGGAAAGGCCATCTTTATGTTTTATTTATTTGAAGTATATACACCCTTACATTTGGCAAATATATGTAAGGCAGCTTCCAATAAAACTGATTTCCTAGAACTGGAGTGAAGGACATTTTTTTCTATTAGGGTGGAGACCTAAAGCCAACGTGGGACAGTGAGCTGAGGAAACCAACGTTGTCTTTTTGAATTTGGCTAGGAAATGACAAAGAGCTCAGTACTATACTCAGTAATGGAGTGCTCTGGCAAGGTGAAATTGGGAAAGGAGCCGTTTTTCCTCCTCCGCAAAGTTATTGGTGGGGAGAGGTGTTTTTGAAAGGTGGCTTCAAGGCTAGCGTAACTTTCGCCTTCTGCTACTGGCAGGGCTGGGAGGCCTGTGTGGATCCTGCTAAACCACAACTACTTACTCCTTTCCCTCCCACCCATCCTGCCTCTTACCCTCCCTCCCCAAGGTTGACGTTTCAACCTCAAGAAGGAAGCCACTGCAGAGGTTTCCCCAGTTGCTTGGAGGGTGGATCCAAGGGTAGATCTCCCCCTCCGAGAACAGCCCTCTTTCTCCTCCTTCAGACTGGGAAATCCACTCGATCCTATGACCTTCTTCGAAGACCATATGATTGTTCTCAAAGCCTATGTTTTCAGAGCACAATAAAACAGTGTAGCATAAATAAAAACAGCAGCAGAATGCAGAAAAGCCAGCAGGAGAAAATCTGTTCTAATTTAGCAGAATATTTTAATATTTTCTCTTTTATTTTGTATAACAGTAACATACCTGAACCAAAATAGCTTTGATAGGTAAATAAATAACTAAACCGGTGCACTCTTATTTTACAGGCTAAAATTTATTCTTCAAGACTGAAGTTACCCCTCACTAGTTAAACAAACTTGTGTCAGTTGGGGCCAATTTAGTTGATTGATTTACATATTAAGCAAATTAAAGGTTGCAATCCTAACATTTTAATGTTAAAGACTAAAACAAAACCCACAGTAATAGTGCAATCCCGTATGAGCCTACTCAGAAGTAGGCACCGCTGAGTTCAGTGGGGACTTGCTGCTACTTAAATGTGTATAGGATTGCAGCCTAAAGCACATTAGTTTGCATTGTATTAATCCTTTTGTAGTATTAGCAGTATCATTAATCCTTTCTATGGAGGATAGTTTTACCAATGAATATTAGCTTAGGCTGACCATATGAAAAGGAGGACAGGGCTCATGTAACTTTAACAGTTGTAGAGAAAAGGGAATTTCAGCCAGTGTCATTTGTATGCAATTAGTTCCTGGTGAAATTCCCTCTTCATCACAACAGTTAAAGTTGCAGGGGCCCTGCCTTCTTTTGTATATGGTCACTCTAGTATAGTGCCTGCAACTTTAACTGTTGTGATGAAGAGGGAATTTCACCAGGGACTAATTGCATACAAATGACGCTGGCTGAAATTCCCTTTTCTCTACAACTGTTAAAGTTACATGAGCCCTGTCCTCCTTTTCATATGGTCAGCCTATATTAGCTACATTAGATAAACAGAACCTCCAGGGTTGGAGTTAGTACCAGTTTATGTGGGGGAAGGCAAACGTCAAAGGAATGTGGTTGTCTTCATGGCCTACTTATTTGCTTCTTGGAACCATCTGACTGGACACTGTTGGAAAAAGAACCTGAACTAGGGTGACCATATGAAAAGGAAGACAGGGCTCATGTGACTTTAACAGTTGTAGAGAAAAGCGAATTTCAGTCGGCATGCAATCAGTACCTGGTGAAATTCCTTCTTCATCACAAACGTTAAAGTTGCAGGCACTATACTAGAGTGACCAGATACAAAAGAAGGCAGGGCCCCTGCAACTTTAATGGTCGTGATGAAGAGGGAATTTCACCAGGAATGAACAGCATACAAATGACACTGGCTGAAATTCCCTTTTCTCTACAACTGTTAAAGTTACATGAGCCCTGTCCTCCTTTTCATATGGTCAGCCTACCTGAACTCAGTAGAGGCTTTTAGAGCCTCTGTAAATTGCACACACCCCCACACCCCCGGCACCAATGGTGGCCCTAAAGGGAGAGGTGCGTGAGTTCGGTGCAAGAACAGGCAACTGCTGTGTGCTCACTGAGCCAAGCTGAGCCTCACAAGATGCTCGCATGGCCCGGCAAGTGTTGTAGCGGCAAATGCTATATGTGCAAATTACAACAACAAACGATTGTGTAGCTTTGCCTCCCACCCCACCCCAGGACAAATTCCGGTGGCCGCCCATGATTGGTTTAGATCTTCATAATTTACAGAGGTCTCCAAATTTAGCTTTTCCTTTTGCAGAATTTGAGTTACCATGGTGCATATTTTTTATTTTATTTATCATGCACAATCTTGGAGCTAGTCCTGCAGTTCACAAAGGATCAAAGGAAAATTCCAGTAACTCCTGCTTGAAGAATAACTACATCTCTGGTTTCTCCTACGCTTAGAATAATGGTTTAATTTTCATTCTCTCTCTCTCTCTCTTTCTCTCTCTCTCCTTTTTTCTTTCTCATTTTTTTGTGTTCTTTAGATTTCTTACAGACACTTTTTTTTAAAGCTTTTATGGCAGTGAATATGTTCTTGCAGTAACATCATCTTAAAGTATTTTGTCCTAAAGTCTGGCTTCGAAGTGAAAATTAAACTTTGGGCCACCATTATATCCTGGCAGAAGCCCAGTGCAGTTATTTCAGTTGCCTCAACAAGACATTTGAACCCTTTGCACTTTTGTCTTCTCTCTTTTTAAAGGTAAAATTCACCTTAAATAGTTTTTTTCCCGTTTCTTTTTTTCAGAATGAGGACATGGTTTAGAATATTGAACAGATTCTTCTTGCTTTGCCTTGATTCCATATTTAACTGTCCATGTCAAGCCTGCACTCTCCATTTATAAAGAGCACCAGGAAGAAGTAATGATAGTACCTGGTAGCAATCTCTTCTCACAGCTAGCAAAAGATGCCAGTGACATCACCGCAGTTAGAGCGGTTCTCTGCACCTCTCAGTGAAGCTTTTATTCACTTCTAATCTCCTAAACCTGTCAAGCTACAAGGGATGTAGTCAGGCTATTAGGAAACAGTTTGTGGTGTCAGAAACCAGAAAACATGATTCAGTGAGGGTGAAAACACTGAATTGCTTGTTCCTAAGGAGCCTGTCACTCCCTCACCACAAATGTAATCTTCCCAAACCTGATTTGGGGGTTCGGGTTTTTTAGTCTCTGAAGTAATCGCAAACCAGCTGAGACAACCACTAATCCTACATTATTCATGTAAATAGGCCTATTTAACGAAACAGAGGTCACGTCTGTACCGTCTGTTTGCCACAGGTCAGGCGCCAATTTGAGGCATCTTTAATGTGCCTTGGACCTGACCTCTTCACAATATGAGGCACATCTTTCCTGTCGCGTTTGTAACACTATCATAAAGCTAAGAAAAAGAACTGTGTGACCTGCACCTTGGATTTCTAGGACCAAGCTGAAAGCTGCCATTGGTGTAGCAGAGCCAACACCACATTCAGAGAGTCACTCTAGTCCTGCATCTCTATGGTGCAAGCCCTCTAATACCTGACATTGGTCGCCACACAAGATGATCTCGTTTCAATTTGATACCCAAAAGGCCAGTCAGAATACATTGGAACTGGAATCCCTTGGTCATGAGAGCTCTATTCAGGCGTTCTGCTCTAGTGCACAATGAAACACAAGAAGGGGGTGAGGAAGCGAGGACAAATTGCCTCGCTCCACCCCTTCCCCTTTATTGCCATCCTCATTACCCTCCATGTGTTGAGGGCAAACATGTGTAGCAGGAAAATCCAGATTGGGAACCCAGGCAGGCCAAATTTGGCCCATGGGCACCAAGATCTGCACCCCTGTTTTAAGCCCTCATTTGTACTTTGCATACCTGCCATACTTACAGGTTATTCACTTCCAAGAACCACTGTGGACCCTTCTATGCGTACTTAATGGTTGTGCATTCCTCCACCTATTTTCTCACCATGTTCCAGCACTGCAAGTAACTAACTTTATGCAGAAGGACAGAAGCTTCTATCAAACCCTGAATGCTGGAAACACCTTTCATCTCTTTTTTCAAGTTGCCAGATCTATAACTCCATTCTGCATAATAGCATTTTGTTCTCAGCATTGTTCAGAACTCAGGGGCCTTATTTCAGTTGGCAGGTGGACGTATCGCTGGATTAATGGATTTTGACCAGCATCAAAACGCTAATGCAGAGCAGCAGCTTGGTTATTCAGTTCAGAGCCATGTGCTATCTGGGAAGAGGAGTCAGCAATAGTAGCACCAGCATCAACTGTCTTTCTTATTAGTTGGAAACATTTGTAATCGTAGATGTCACAAAGGATATATAAGAAAAGAAAGTTGTAACTGCTTTTTGTTGCATATGTGATGTAAGGAGAACAGAAGCAAGCTGTTTACTATAAACCTTGCCACATTATTATTATTATTATTATTATTATTAATATTAATTTCTTATCCGCCTCTCCGTTTGGATCGAGGCGGGAACAACAATATAATAAAATACATAAAACTGATTAAAACATGACACACATTATTAAAACATCCTAAAACATCCTAAAAACATCCTAAAAACATTCTAAAATTCCACTGGATATGCCTGCCGGAAGAGAACAGTCTTTATGGCTTTCTTAAATTCTAAAAGACTGTTAAGTTGACGAGTCTCCTCCGACAGGTCATTCCACAGTCTGGGAGCAGCAGAAGAGATGGTCCTCTGGGTAACGGTTGTCAGCCTAGTCTTGGCCGACTGTAGTAAGTTCTTCCCAGGGTGGATTGTATGGGAGAAGGCGATCCTGTAGGTAACCTGGACCCAAACCATGTAGGGCTTTAAAGGTAATAACCAACACTTTATGGTCTTTAAGTGAGAAGACCTTTTCTCCAGTCTTTTGTTTAACTACTAGGAAAAGTGTTTAATCAGAAAATGCTATTGACTTGTAGAAAATTGCTTAATGGTGAAATCCTATATCCACTTAACTGGGAGTAATTCCCACTGAACCCAGTGAGATTTACTTCTGAGTGGACATATATAGGAATGTGCTGTAAATTATATTAAGTTAATGGTTGATGGCTACTAGGTACTGAATTACCTACCAGCAAAGGTGAGGACCTGAGACTGTGAAGCCCTTTGGATGAAAGGGAAATCGTGTTTGCTTATCTGCTTCTCTTCTGCATTTGAAATGAGCTGAATTGCATGGAGGAGAGCAGTGACCACGTGGTCTGTAATTGAAAACTTCTCAGCTCATAGAGTTGAATGGGACATCGCCCTCTAGTGGATGTTTTGAAGCGCAACTTTGACTACACACGGCAGGAAGAATCGGGATATTTCGGAAGAAGCAGGTTTCCCAAGGATTAGTTTTAAGTGGAATAACCAAGAGAAGGAGCAGGAGATGTGCAGGAGGCTCATGATGTCATCAAAATGACCTGCAAACCTCCGTGACTGGCCAGTCACCAGTGCACTATAAATCACTCATTTAAAGAAGCCCTGTGTTTAGCACTGGACTGAACCTCTCCCACTGCCTGAGGCGGAAGAACACATGCACACTAACACCCCCCATTACTGCCCCCATTGCATCTGTCGAGTATCACACCACCCACCTCTCACCCAACTGCCCCACCTGTGCACATTCTATCATCCTGGCTCATCCCACCCACCCAATCGCCTCTGCTGTGCATCCTGCCCATCCTGTTGTCTGTACCCCACCCCCGCCTGCCTCCCACCGGCCTCTGCATCTCCCACCCCATTTTTCAATAGTACCCCAAATATCCAGTAGTCTTCTTTCACACACACACACACACACACACTTTAAAAAGCTGGATCGCTTGGAGAAGTGAAGAGATGCAGAAAAGTCATTTCTTCATGGGAAGATTTACAGTAAGCAGCTTGCTTCCCTATGAACCTGCTCTGATCTGCAGGAGAGGGACTTTTGAGGGCACCATTACCCGCAGAGGCCCACTTTTCTGGCATGTGGTAAAAGGCTTTCTCTTGTGTTGCTCCCAAACTATGGAATATAATCCCTCAAGAATTACGACTGGCCCTCACTCTTTTGGGCTTTAGAATTTAGCAATTTCAATTTAGCATTTTAAAATGTGTAAATTTTTTTTTAACTTTTTTACTGTTCTGGTTTTTATCGTTGCAAGTTTTTATTGTTTTAAGTTGTTGCACACTGCCTTGATAGCTTTTTAGCAGATTAGGCACTATATAAAAATGTTACTAATAAAGAAATAATACATAAAATAGATGGGAAATTACCACGAAGCTCTTATGTACCCCAAATGCACAGCATAGAAGACAGATCATCCCAGCTCTTTTATCTCTTCAGCCTTGCTATGCTAACCCTGAAACTGTTTTCTGTTTCAGGTACATATTTTTTGCAATGTTGAGATGATCAAATGATTCCTTTACTTCAGTGAGTTCCTGGTAGGTCCAATTTGCACAGGACCAAGCAATACAGAAATGTAAGAATACATAGGGTTTGCAACAGCAGCAATAGCACATGTCCACACAAACCCTGATGTCGGTATGCCAGTGCATGGAGGAAGTATAATTCAGAACAGATCGAAAAAGGCACCAAAACAGTGATATAGATTTTCCTGGATGGTACTGTTTTTGAGAGCAAGAAAGGGATCTCACCGTTGAATGTCTGCTTTCATCTACAAAGCAAGCAAGCATGTCAAGGAGAAGGCTAGGCTGGAACCCTTGTGTCTAACATGTTGGTTTTGCATGTGCATTTCCCCCCCCCCATATGAGTGGGCATTCTAATTTGATCCTTCCCCAATCCTCAACCTGAAGCAGTATAGCCCAGAAAAAACTGCTGCACCATGAGATTCTCTCCCGATCTGCACACCACATCGACTGATAAAAGACTTACCGGGCTTGATATTCCAGGCAGATGCTACAGAAGTAGACAAGAAGGCAAAAGAAAGTTGCATCCACCTCAGGGTAAAGTAGGCTGCCAATTATACCTAAGGCTACAGCAGTGCCTTGCCCCACTGGACTGAGGACGAAAAGTGTGAAGTCATCCAGTACACTTTGCACACTCATGTTTCATGTGTTCCTTTGTTCAGTGCACCTGTGAACAACCTCTTAATACTTCTGGGGAGCTCTGCACTTCCATTGCAGGGACGCTTGAGGAATTCAGTATTTCCAAATCCCAATACGAACCGGCCTAATCTGCTCCTCTTGGAATTTTGGCAGGGTCTACACTACTGCTTTAAAACGGTTTATAACAGTATTGACAACCGCTGAGGCCCAGACATATGTTATCTACAGTTTTCAAACGGTTTTCAAAGTGTCATGTCCTGCTTGCTGTAGATCTGGCCCGGATCTGGCCCCCAGTTTTTGGGCTTCTCCAAATATTGCAACACTGTTCTCAGCATATTGAAATAAGTTTAAAACGTGCATTTTGAGAGAAAATGTATTTTAAAAGGCTTGTTTCCTGTGTGTGTGTTTTTAAATGTAAACACGTATAAATGCAAATGTTAGTGTGGATTTACAAAAATGAGGATCAGTGCAGGCTTATGGAACAGGCTTATAGGTGGACACATTCAAAAGCATCATGGGCCAGAAATAGACTGATTCTTTTTAGCAACTACATACTCAGGATCACTAAACACAGGATTATTAAGAAAGCCTAAATATGAATCTTGGGTTTAAAATTTAATACACATTGGTGGACCCAAAGGAATTCTAGGGGACTGAAGTGAACCCTTACTTGAACCCCAATCTTTTGCAGGATTACACGCCTATACACATTTACCAGAGAGTAAGCCTCACCATATACTGAGTAGACATGTATAGGATTGCACTGTAATAGAGCACGTCTTTCTGTCTATACCATCACAAAGGGTTGCAGTCAATTTCTGGTCAAGATGCTATCCTCATTTTGACACAACACTAAACTATAGCTTAAGGTTATATGCACAAACTGGCTACTGGCTCCCCTCTCCTCCTCTGATAAGGCCATGAGGAGGAAATTGGAAGCATTTACATTGGTTTTCAACTAACCACAATTTTGTTATGTCTGAAACAAGAACTGTGGGTCATTTTAACTATGGTTTATCCAAACAAACCAGGATTGTAAAACTGTTTTAAATTGGCTTGTTTGGACTAATCATTGTTAAAACAAACCACAGTTTGCCCTGGTTCAGACATGAGAAATAGTTGTTAGCTGAAAACAGAAGCAAATACTCCCAATCTCCTTCTCATGCCTACACCATAGGAGGAGGAGTGCATATTTCCAAAGGTCATTTACATATCAGTAAAAAAAAAGACTTTAGTGTTAGCGCTAAACGACAGTACCGACAGTAGTGGGCTAGCTGGACCATTAGTCTGACTAAGCGCTGATAAACACATTACATTTTTTTTAGATGTCTACAATTATACACTTAAATGTGGGGATGGCTCCAGGATCTGCTTTCTGCAAGGCAAGGTCCTTCCACAAGAGGAAGGGCTCCACTTGCAAAAGGTCCTTTTTCCCAATTTTGGGGATCCCCACTTGCCCCCTACACCACCACTCACTCCATTCAGCAGGGTCTCCTGACTCTCTGTGCAGCATTTTCAGGGAGCTAGAGGAGCTGCCATGGGAAAGAGGGGGTAGAGAAGTCCACTTCTATCAGTGCAGTTGATCTAGCTTAAATCTGGATCCAACCAGTGATGACAGAATGAGAAAGAAAAATACACTCATCAGAGAGCAAGAACTGATTACCCTTCCATGTCAAGTGAACACTCCATGGAAAACCAAGGTTTACTGCTCCATAGGGCTAGTCTACACCTGCATTTATCCCGGGGTGGTCACGAGGTCATCCCTGTGCATCCAAATGACACACAGCTGATCCCTGGGTCAACCGGGGACAAACACTCAGCTCTCCCGGGATAACTGGAACTGCTTTTCCCCCCGTTTTTCCCACCATCTCGGGACCATCCTGAGCTCCATGGGTGGTGTAGCTCTCCCTCCCGGGGTCCTTCCTCTTCCCCATAAGTACTGGGGCTCAGGAAACGGCATGGAGCTGTGCGGGGCGAGTCCATGGGCATCGGGGGTGAGGGGGAAGAGCATCTTCACCATCTTTGGGATGGCACTTGGCGTCTTCCAGAGCCGACTTTGTTGTATTTTTAAAAAAAATAATCACTCCTGTGCAATTGTGCAAATGTCTCCTCTTTTAAAAAAAATAGTGTTCCAGAACGTTCCTCTTTACTTCCAGGACAACTTGCTGACATGTAGCCCCTGAAGGACTATCCCAGAAGTGGAAAACTCCGTGATCATCCCTCTCCACTCCCCAAAGGGCATTATGAGCCCATAATGTGTAGAATTACCCTTACGAATGGCAGCTTCTCATATCATACAAAAAGATAGATCTTTGTCCTTGTACCTCAGAAGCAGATGTGGCTAGGGCATACGATTGTTATGAAATCAAAAAGAAGCAGCAAAGAAGAGTGGCTATAATTGTACAGATGTCGCTGTTCCTTGTGGGCAACAATAAATGGGTACATTATGATGGGAAAGAATGCCATTTAGTTTCAGTTGAAGTGCCTGAAGTTCCATAAATGTGGATTCGTCTCAGCTGCAATCCTGGACAACTCATTATTTGAGAAGGATGTACTTTCCTTCCACAAATATTTAGCACTAGGCTCTAATAGTGGTTCCTCGAGATGGCACTTCATCACCTTGACCATCACGGTGTTCCCTACAGACAAAGAAGTAGCCTTTGCTGAAATATCTTTGTTACCCGAAAACAAACAAAACAACAGTATCTTATGAATCATCTTATTCTCCCTCTTCCACCCACCCTCTTGAAATAAGAACTGTGTTTTCAAATGCAGAAAATGAAAACCAGGCTCTTACATGTAAGTGTCGTAGGTCTGTCTAGCATTTCAAGACTCCTCAGGACAGCAACAAAACAAATGGGTTGGTATTTACATAAGACCTAGATGATGGCAGCCTAAGCTCTCCATTGTGGGGGAGGCAGCCAACTCTTTTTTTCCCCTCAACAATGCCCCCACTGGGGACATCGTGAAAGTAGAAAGGAATATGGTCAAGCTGCACAGACAGCTCTGTGGCTGCTTATATGACAAGGAAGACATAGGCTCAGTCGATGCCTTGCGGTGAGGGGTTCTCAGAGGGAAGCATTGGTTTATCAATGCACCTGGCATGGCTCTCCAGAGAGCCCACCCAGCCTAAATGCTTCCCTCTAAGATGGCCCTTCCTCTGATTGAGGCATTCGGGGTGAGGTGGCCTTGGAGATCATGTTAGTGGAATGCCAGCACTGAATACTACTCAGAGAAACCCTCAGTCAACACCATCCTTGAAAATTGATTGAATTTGTTCTTACCTCCCTAAAATCACCGGACTAATTCCTCCCACCGCCCCTCTCTCTCTCTCTCTCTCTCTCAAACACACACTTTTGTTGTGGACAAATGCCCCAGAGAGAGTGAAGGGAGATTAGGCCCAGCTTTAGTTAAGCACATGGTATCTATGTTCTCTTTTGAAACCAAGTACTTCAGCTCCCAGTCTTGGCTCAGAAGCTCCTAACATTAGCATATCTATACATCGTACGCCTCTCAAAATATCTCTGCACGTGCATTTTCCCCTACAACACTTTGGGTGGCTGTCATATCCTACGGTATGCTCATTTCTTAGTTCTAACCCATCCCTAGTTGGATGATCTAAGGAAAGTTTATCTCCCTGAGTCAGATCCTGAGTCACTATTCCTTTCCTTCAACACTGAGCTAAACACTCTAACACACCTCTGACTTAGAGCATTTACTCAATGAATTCCCAAGGAAACATAAACACCTGAATTTCCTGAAAAGGAACCAAGCAAGGAAGAGAGCCTGGATTCTAAATTTATTAGTTCTATAAAGGCATGTTTTAGCCCTTGTTGCTTTAAGGAGATGCTTGGAAGCATGTGGGCAGAAACCAGAGAGGTGGTTGAATAAGATGGAGCAGTGGTTAGAACATGGCTTGCAGGCCCCTGCATAGTTCCTATGCTTACTCTTGAGAGCATTCCTAAAACTTGCAAGCTGTCTTCTCCACTTACTCAAAGGTGACGCCTGCAGGGTTTTTTGCTCCCGTTCCATACTGAGCACTTCAGTGAACTCACTAGATGGGCTTCAGTAATTGGCATCATGGCAAAAAAAGAGAGAAAACCAGGTGTGGTCCCAACATACAATTACACAATTGCACTGTTCTTAACAAGATTTAAAAAAACAAAACAAGGGAGGATTTAAGATGATCAAAACTAAGCCATACCCACACGTTCCTAATTGCAAATACTCTTCATGATTGCAAGGGCAATGTGAAGAATGAGAGCAATGTGTGCAAACCACTGTTGGCCCAGATAGCAATTGGGGACACAATCCAGCCAGAGTGAAGCTCTTTCAAGTCACACTGATTTCAGCGAAAAGAGCACATCCTTAACATTTGCACTGAAATCAGTGTGACTTAAAAGTGTTTCATTTAGCTGGATTATATCCAAGGTAAAAGGAGAGGATCAAAGAATGATCATTCTACCATATATCTGGACTAATCTTCTAAGGATCTCAAATATAATTGTTGGAGGTGCTGGATATAAACAAAGTTCCGGTTGCTGCCATATCAGTCTGGCTTTGCAAATGAGAATAAGTAATGGGGCCATTTTTCAATTAACAATGAACTGGAGTGTTGCATTCATTAATGAAATGTGTAGACATAAATATAGTTATAAATCTCAAATGGTTATATTTCAAGTCCCATTGTATCAATTCTGGCAGAGCATTCAATGAGATAAGTAAATGTTTTGAAAATGGAGAGCTCCAGCAGTTTTTGCTCCAGCTACACATTAGAAAAGCTTTAACAGCAATCCTGAATTGTCCTTTTTGGGGGTCAGAACACGGCAGAGCATGGAGGTCACATTGCACCACAAAAAGGCTGCAAGGAGAGAAGTGAGCAGGAATTGGAACAGGCCGGAAGAAGTCTAGGGCTTCAACCTACTTCAATTCAAGTTAGAGTAGAAAGGGGTATTTCTAGGGTAGAAAGGAGTTAAGTATTTTAACTCAAGTATCTGCCAAGTTTGACAAGATCAACCGTTGCTACCACTGAGATGAAAAATCTCACAAACTCTGCATTTGATCAATTCCTCACATTTCAAAATTGACTAGTTAAATGAATATCCAGTTAAAATATTATGAATCCTACCAAATTCAAACCTTATTTAGGCATTTAATCGTTCATGTGACACTACTGCTTTATAATGGTACTGAAGTGCGCTGATAACTGTTGGGGCAAATTACATATTCCATATACCACTGTCATAGTGTTATATCCTGTTTTTTATTCCACATTATCCAAAATGCTGCAACAAATATCATTGTGTGTCTTTTGTGGTATAAATGCACGAGAGGGATATAGCATCTCCATAGTAGGATTGTATGATTTGACACAAGGTGTAGATCTGGCCTTGATTTCACTGCCCTCCATGTGCTGGAGGGGAAAGTCTGCAAGGGGGAAGGGATGCTCTTCGTATGTAGGATCCCTGTAATTTAGAACCCTACCGCAGGCCTCGATCTGACCCTGGAATGCGAGGCCACCACCGACAGACGGTGGAAATACAACGGTGACCTCGGAGGAAAGGAAAAAGTCACGGATGTCCGTGACTTTTTAAAGGTGCAGTTTCAGGGGAAAGCCCCGTGGTGGCTGCAAGTTGGCTGCTGCATTGTAAAACTAATGCAGCACCACTGCGCAGCCACCTCGCGGTAAATAGGGTGTATAGACAGCCCCCAGGCTGCTTAGCCACATCCTTTCCTCTGTTAGTTAAAGATGGATGCATTTATAAACCACTCTAGAGTAGTTACTTAAAGAGTTATCTCCATTATCCTTGAAATAACTCTGTAAGGTGCATTATCATTGTCATGCTGGTTGCTGATGGAGGTCTGAGGCTGAGGGATGCTGGCTTGGCCAGGGCCTCCTCGAGAGGTCATAGCAGTGATGAGATTTGAACTGGGGACTTTGTGATCCACAGCTCACTCTTCTTAACAGTACAGTACATCATTTCTGAGCAGCGCTAACCCTATCACCATTGGTGCTGCACAGTCTTAAGAGCTCAGATCTGTTCTGGCAGAAGACAACAAAGGGGGCCAGGTCTTTACCCACTCCACATCCCTTCCCCACCTTGATAAAACCCCTTGCCCTCAGTTTCAGAATAAAGGGACAAAGAGTCCCTTTTGCATTGCTATTGGAAGAATCCTATACTCTGAAGATGGGGCCCATCATAAGTCGTCTTCCTCTTCCTCGTGTCTCATTAAGAAGTCAACACTATAACCTCACCATTTAGCCTAATTTCATGTAACTGTATTTACTTAGATTCATCCGTAGTTTATAGAATCACAAAGCAGGAGGGGGTTTATAAGCCACCTATTCCATCACCCCAGATCGATGCAAGAAATTCAGAGCTATTGCATCTCCAACAAATAACTGTTCAGCCTCTGGCTGAAGAGATCCAGTAAGGGAGAGACCACCCACCACCATAATACATTGTCAAAGTGCTCTTACCATCAAAAAGCATCTCCTAATGTTCAACCAAACATCCTGTAATTTAAGCCCAAATAGATCTAGTCCTTGTTGGGACTATTGAAAATTCGTCTGCAAGTTACTGGAAGGTGCCTGTGTGGCAGTAGTTCGTTCACAGGAATTTTGACCATAGTTAGCCTCAGAATCTCTATAGCATGCAATGTCATTCTCCCCCACCCCCCGCCAGTCTCCAACGTTGCTGGGAGCACATGTGTTTGCTCTCTTACTCTTGCTGGTGTAACAGAACACAAAATGGACTGAACAAACTGTTTTTGAAACTCTACGCTGTATCTGCATTGCATATGCAAGAATATTTGTGAGTAAAACTGCTTTCTTTCCTTGACTGAAGGTGCAGTCTTTTATTATTCTAAGATAGCCCAAGTGCATGCGGGACTGGTAAATGCTCATTCTGTGTTGTATTTTGTTTTTCTCTGCTAATTGCCTTTCTAACAGGAGACATCATTACTAAATAATCCCATCAGTCCTGACCTCTGGGTATTTGAAGAGTGTTGTGATGCCCCCTGTCTTCTCTTCTCTTCTCCAGGCTAAGTATACCCAGTTCCTTCAACCTTTTCTCATAGGACTTGTTTTCCATCTTGACTGGGTTCCTCTGAGCTCGTTCCAGTTTGTCTATAGCCTTCAGCTCCCAGAATTGGACACAGTACTTGCATCTCTTTCATTTTCCCACCTCAGTCTGTTTTCGCTTACTTGCATCATCTCCTCCCCCCGGGGTCCTTACCCTCATCTCAGTTTAGACTGGAAGATCCCTGCGGATTTGTCTTTTGTTTATGTTATTTCATAAACCACTGTCTATACTGATTGTGCTATGTAAATAATAAAAATAATAATTTTCAGAATTAAATTGACAAAAAAAATTACATTGAGGAATACCTTCTGTCTGCATCAGTGATATCTTTTTTTAGCTGTGATTTGAGTGTGGTGGGGAGAGTTTAAATGAGTGAAATGCTTGTGAGTGAATTATAGGAATTTCCATTCAGCAGCAGTCTTTGGGGAGTGTATGTCTAAAATAATTTTCCCTATATGAAACTGAAATTAGGATCCTACCTGTGTGTATACAATTGTTTCTTAAAAGTATCTTTGGTGTGATATCATTACAGTTAACAACATTCCAATATGTTTGGTTTCCTGGGATAAAATCCTGCTGCTGCCAAAGAGAGCAGGAATTTTGCCATAAGAGCAAGATTGCAGGGATTATTTAGTTGCCTTGGAAACTAGAATTGCCAACCATTAGATATTGGTTCTAAAAACTGGCACCCAAAATGATTTTATTTTATTTTTTTAGTAGCTGATAAGATTTCCTGCTCATGTCTGTACGTGTAGAACAAAATTAGGGCGGCGGCAAATATTCAGGACTGGATCACCTGACATAGATCTCGCTTTAGTTCTTGAAGTCAGTTGCGTCATTTTCAGTTCAGCGGAGGCAACTTGTATCCAGAGGCTCAAAGTCTGTTATGCGTGTGTCAACCCTAAGGAACTTAATTTTATATTAACAGCTTTCTTCTGTATGAGGCAAAATACAGGTAAAGGGCTGCTTAATCCACCATGCCTCGATGAGGAAAGCAAACCTCAATCCACAGCTGTTCACTCTATGAACATATCTTGAACATGTTCACTCTGTAAACATGTCTCTGTGTCTCGGCACAGGTATATAATAAACAGTATTACCAACTGACCGGTGTGGGAAAAGCTTGGGCTGTTTTCTAATTTATAATCGTTCCTCCATTCATTTCTTTGTTTGCTTCTGTGGCATGCACATACAGTGTTCCAAAGTGAATGTCTGGAAGTCCTGGATCTGGAAGTATTATGTACGCTGCGTATACGATATTTCAAATACACTGCAGCAGGTACAAATGAGTAGGGGTGTGCACGGACCCCCCGGATCGGATCGGGACCCGGATCGGGACCTCCAATTTTGTCCCGGACCGGTTCGGACAAAATCGGAGGCCCCCCGGACCGGATCGAGTCCGATCCCGATCCAAAAATCGGAAATTTTTGGATCGGCCGCCATTTTTTTCCCCATAGACTTGCATTGCAATGCAAGTCTATGAGGAAAAAATGGCGGCGGGTGGGTAAGGGGGGGCCTAACTCCCTCCCCCCCCCCGGGGCCGTCCGCTGTGGACGGCCCCGGCAGGTAAACCCCCTCCCCCGCGCTCCCTACCCCCCCTGGGGCCGCCTGCTTCCATCCGCTGGCGCCCGCGGGCGCCAGCGGATAGAAGCGGACGGCTCCGGGGGGGGGGGTAAGCCCCCTTCCCCGCCACTTACCTTCTCGGCACGTCCGGCGCCGGCGGCTACTACCAGCGGGCTCCGCGGCCTACTCTCGAGTAGCGCGCCGGGTGATGACATCACCCGGCGCGCCACCCTGGAGCAGGCCGCGGAGCCTGCTGGTAGTAGTAGGCGCCGGCGCCGGACGGGAGCCGCCGGGCCGGGCAGGTAAGGGCCCCCCTCCCCCCTCCCCCCTCCGCGCGCCCCCTCCTCCCCCCTCCCCCCTCCGCGCGCCCCCTCCTCCCCTCCACGCACCCCCTCCTTACCTTTCCGGCCCGGCGGCTCCCGTCCGGCGCCGGCGCCTACTACTTCCAGCAGGCTCCGCGGCCTGCTCTAGAGTAGCGCGCCGGGTGATGACATCACCCGGCGCGCCATCCTAGAGCAGGCCGCGGAGCCTGCTGGGAATAGTAGGCGCCGGCGCCGGACGGGAGCCGCCGGGCCGGAAAGGTAAGGGCCCCCCTCCCCCCTCCGCGCGCCCCCTCCTCCCCTCCACGCACCCCCTCCTTACCTTTCCGGCCCGGCGGCTCCCGTCCGGCGCCGGCGCCTACTACTTCCAGCAGGCTCCGCGGCCTGCTCTAGAGTAGCGCGCCGGGTGATGACATCACCCGGCGCGCCATCCTAGAGCAGGCCGCGGAGCCTGCTGGGAATAGTAGGCGCCGGCGCCGGACGGGAGCCGCCGGGCCGGAAAGGTAAGGGCCCCCCTCCCCCCTCCGCGCGCCCCCTCCTCCCCTCCACGCACCCCCTCCTTACCTTTCCGGCCCGGCGGCTCCCGTCCGGCGCCGGCGCCTACTACTTCCAGCAGGCTCCGCGGCCTGCTCTAGAGTAGCGCGCCGGGTGATGACATCACCCGGCGCGCCATCCTAGAGCAGGCCGCGGAGCCTGCTGGGAATAGTAGGCGCCGGCGCCGGACGGGAGCCGCCGGGCCGGAAAGGTAAGGGCCCCCCTCCCCCCTCCGCGCGCCCCCTCCTCCCCTCCACGCACCCCCTCCTTACCTTTCCGGCCCGGCGGCTCCCGTCCGGCGCCGGCGCCTACTACTACCAGCAGGCTCCGCGGCCTGCTCTAGAGTAGCGCGCCGGGTGATGACATCACCCGGCGCGCCACCCTAGAGCAGGCCGCGGAGCCTGCTAGTAGTAGTAGGCGCCGGCGCCGGACGGGAGCCACCGGGCCGAGAAGGTAAGTGCCCCCCTCCTCCCCCCCCCCGCTGTCCACTTTCATCGGCGGGCGCCCGCTGGCGCCCGCCAATGGAAGCGGCGGTGGGCGCCAGTGGGCGCCCGCCGATCCGCCGATCCGCCGAACCGGTTCGGAGCTTTTTCGGACCGGTTCGGATTGGATCGGCCGATCCAGCTGCGGGATCGGAAATCGGATAATTTATCCGATTTCCCACTGGACCGGACTCGGATCGTGGATCGGGTCCGATCCAGTGCACATCCCTACAAATGAGTATGCTTCCACCATATACTATTAGTGGGCCAGTGTCTCCGGTTAAAGTTGAATTGGCCTCCTATCAACACCAGCCTGATTACCTTGCAGTAGGTGTGGACCACAGCAGGTGAGGTGGAAGTGGCTAAGGTAGCTTGGCCCCAGCGCCACTTGTCCTGAATAGCAGCACACAACAAAGGGGTAAGACCTACAAAATAGGAACAAATGGGGGATCCATCAGCTCCATGAGACAGATTTATTAATCCAATTGACTGAAATCTCAATCCCAAGAAATTTTGAGCAGAAAGTTCTTCAGCAGGGAACCATATTAAAAAATACAGAAATTGTGGTAATAAGCAGTAATACATTTTTTTTAAAAAAAATACACCCTAAATTAACAATACTTCATTTAGACAAAATTTGTAATGAACAAAAACAACAACCTGAACTGAAAAGGCATGGCTACAGTAAAAGATGGCAAGCACTCTGATGAATGAGAAGAGATTAGAATAACCACTGAAAAAAATACCAAAAATACAACTTTAAGCCTTAAAGAGCTAAAAAAAAATGTTATAAATTGAAAACGATCTAAACACAGGACACAATCCTATGCATGTTTAGACAGAAAAAGGGCCTACAACTCCCAGCATGCCCCAGCTGGGGCATGCTGGGAGGTGTAAGCCTCTTTTGTTGTCTAAACATGCATAGGATTGCACCCTTAGGGAGCAATCCTATGGCCCCTAGACAGTGTCTAAGGAGCCATAGGATGATGGAGAGTTCCCCCTCCAAGGCCATAGACAGTACAGTGATATCAAGGGGGGGGGGGGGGAATCTGCACAGGGACTCCCACACACTCAGGCACATACTCACCCACACATGTCCCAGCCATAGCAGGAAGTTCCACAGTGCTTCCTCTCCCAAAGTCAGGATCATGTCTTTGGGAGGGGAGGAAATAAGGAGGGCAAATGGATAGGGAGGGGAAAGGCCATGGATCATCTGGATTAGCTCCCATCCCCGCCCACAGCAAGTTAAGTAAACTAGTCAGGCTCAGAGGCTCATCTAGCAAAAATGGAGGATGGAAAGGCTAAAATTGCCTCTGCCATTCCTCCCGCCCTGCAAGGCTCTTGCCAGCAGGGCTTAGGATGGACAGGTGTCAATCCTGTAAGATTGCTCACTTAATATCACACTAATAAGAACAAATGTATTGTCATGTCTGGGGTTAGTGAAACTTATCTCTAGAGATACCTTACAATTCAGTCCCTCTGAGTACAAAAAGACTGAAGATTTCCCCCAACAACTTTTACTCTTTGTCCTACAAGGCCTGAGGGGGGTCAGAGGAAATGAATCTGGGGGAAAGGTGAATCTAAGACAAAGGAGAGATTGGCTTTTGTCTTGCAGGGGAAGGTCTCTGTGCAACGGAAAGAAAACAGAGATTGCTTGGAGTTGTGATGTTGTAGGCCTTCATCCCAAGCTTAGTGTAAAGCAGGGTTGTGCACGCCAAAACATATAATCGTTTATCGTTATTGTCATTTCGGACCAACAAAAATATCGTCTTCATTCATATCGTAGGTGAACCGTATCATCTTCACGATAATTATCATGAAAAAAACGATATTTTTTGCAGCCCTATTTTTAAAGAAAAAAATGCCTATACTGTTTTTTAAATTTAGAGGCTTGAAACTTGGTCACAGTGCTTATGGGGTATGCCTAAGTATGTCTATCAAATTTGAGATCAATCCCTCCAATCCTCGATTTTATATGATTTTTTTAAAGATCATTTCAGTTCTGACAGATCAGAATGACAGCTCGCCACGTGCATTCATTCAGACCTGTCAGAACGGAAACGATCTTTTAAAAAATCATATAAAATCGAGGGTTGGTGGGATCGATCTCAAATTTCATACACATACTTAGGCATACCCCTTAAGCACTGTGACCAAGTTTCAAGCCTCTAACTTTTAAAATACAGAAGTTATAGGTATATTTATATGGCAGTATGATAAAATGATAAAATCACCCGAAAATTATTGTCTCCGATGATTATCGTAGTTTTTTTAATCATATCGTCATCGTTAAACACATGCACGATAACGACCCTATCGTATCGTTATCGTACATTTTAACGATACCATACACATCCCTAGTGTAAAGAAACCTTTTATAAAAGGAACATCCCAGGCCTCCAATGCCTTTCTTCTAGGAAAATGAAGTGCTGAAACCCCTGCAAGTTCTCCCCTCTCAGGACTGGGGTGCGGGAATGTAACACTATAATGACAGGACTATACCTAAGTTCAACAATTAAACATTAAACAAAATCCAGATGGCAAATGAAGCAAATGCAATATATAGATACCCATCAAGGAAATGTGATACCTGTGATAAAAGCTAGAAAAAACTGGCTGCAAAAGGGGGGGGGGGGATCATGCAATGGAAACTCACTGGACCCATGTCTAAAAGATCAGCCCCAGCATGCTTCTCTTGAGTCTGACAGCCTGCTCTGGCTCAGTGATCCAGCAGGTACTGTTCAAGGCAGGATCTACGCTACTGCTTTAAAACGGTTTATAACAGTAGTGACAACTGTTGAGGCCCAGGACACACTCCATTTGCCGTTTTCAAGCTGTTTTCAAAGTGTCATATCCTGCTTGGTGTAGATCTGGCCCTGGCCCAGGTCTCAGAGGCAACGACTACAGGGAGTTACCAGCAGCAATCACCAGGTGGAATACGTGTGTGTGTGTGTGTGTGTGTGTGTGTAGGGAGTGCTTCATGATGGAGGGGTCCTAGCACTAACACTCAAAAGGCATTGTGGAGCTATTCCATCCTTTTTTTTAATTAAACTTTTTCTGGTTAAAAAAAAAGAGAGAGGGGGGGGAAAGAGTGCGAAAACATAGGAGAGCTAGAAATGCAAGCTGTTGTTGTCTGGAACTCTAGTAAAAATCTGTGGATGAGGCAGTGCAATTGCTCAGCAAAAGCATCTGGTAGCGCCTGGAAGGTGTGTGTGAGAGAGAGGGAGGGGGGAAGGGGAAAGAGAGGGAAGGAGGGAGAGAGAGAATGAAGGGGGAAATTAGAATAAATAGTAAGGAAAGAAAAGGCGTGATCAAAGCCCATGCATATACCCAGAGTTGCCTTACTCCTGTTCCCCAAATCTGGGCAGCCAAATTTGCATGATATGGGAAACATTTGCTAATTATGTAAATCATATCATTGGAAAGGGTTAACCAACCCTCCTGCTAATTTCTCACTCCAGGGATAAGTTCCTGACTTTTTTTCTTCCCAGCTTTGCTGGAAAGCCCCACAATGGCTGTGAGGTGGCTGCTGCGTCATATAATTGACGCAGTGTCACCACACACCCACCCCGGGGCTTTCCATGTGTTTAGACAGCCCCCCCAATCAAAGTTGCTTTACAGTTAGCAAACAGAAGGTTGGGTTTTCTTAGACCCTTTTGAATATGATGTGCATTTGAACCGACAAAAGCTAAATAAAATTTAAGACAGTTATACCGTAAAGTCTAAGACTTGGATCCAGATTTACAGTGGATCAACTTGTAGAAATGGATTCCCCCCTCCTTCCCACAACACCCCCCCTTCTGAAAAGGCTATACAGAGAGTTGAATAGGGCGAGTTGTGGGAGGGGGAGAAGTTGGTAAGCAGAACTTTACACAACCAGCCTTCTTCCTCAGTTGGAAGGCAGATTCTGGATCCAACCCATGAGCTGAAATCCTGTGCACACTTTCTTGGGAATAAGCCCCATTGAACGTAGTGGGCCTTACTTCTGAGAAAATGCGTATACGATTGTATACTGCTATTAAACTATTATTCTTTCTTGTGTACTGCAGTGCACTGCTCTGCACCTTGGATAGCTCCTTTAGAGTTCTGACTGAAACCTAGAGTGGATTCACTGCTCCACTGACATCGGAACCACCAACCTCCCCTGGCACACTGTACTTTAGGGTAAAGAGTTAGGAGCAACATGGGGTAAAAATAAGATCTGAAGTTGTGTGTGTGTGTGTGTGGTTTTTTTTAAAGGAGGAACAAGAGGTGATACTGCCTCCATCCTCCTCCTCCCCTGCCTGGTTCTTTTAGGCAGGGTATAGGACAGACAGTGGGCTCTTAAATGCTACATTTAATCAGAATTTAGACTCTTCTATGCCATGTAATAAACATATAAGTCCCAGCTTTTTTCAGAACTGGTTAGATCATCTATCTCTGATATTTGGAGACATAAAAATCCCTTAGAAAGTAATATTTCCATTCACCATAGGCGTGTGCGCAGGGTGTGCTGGGTGTGCCCAGGCACACCCTAATTTCTCATTGCACCTCTGCTTTCCTGCCCCCTTCCGCTTGAATCGGGGCTTTTAAAAAGACAAGAAAGCCTCCAGAAAGCCACCATTAGCATCCCTGGGGGAACTATGCACTTTCCAGAGGCCCTGGAAAGCGCACTTTCTCACCCACCCACCCCACTGCTCCAATCAGGGCCCTGATTGGAACAGTCGAGGGGCCAGAAAGAACGCTTTCCCCTCCTCTGCTCCAATCAGGGCCTGTAAGGTACACACCCTAATGAAATGAGCTGCACACGCCTATGCCATTCACATAAGCATAAGACCTACTTAAGATCTGCTCAATATTTATGACTCCTTTGTTGATAGACTTGTTAAAAGATGTCCAAACAACTCCAAAGATCTATGCAGACCATGCTCCCATGAAGTGTACAATTCAAATGCAAAAAAGGAAGACATTTAATACATCCGTTAAATTTACTACTACTTAAAAACATAGATTTGGTCTCTGAATTAGAACAAGAAATAAGGATAATAATAATAATAATAATAATAATATAATTCAATTACAAACGGTTTGATGATATGACGTCTATTTAAAGCTTGGGTGAGTGGTCAGTTTATATCTGCAGGGATTTATTATAAGAAAGAGTATGATATTATTTTAAAGGAGGTTACAACATTGAGGAAGAACATCAGACAATGGGTACAGATGATCGTGAGCAAAGAATGGAAATAGCAAAAGGAATTAAAACTCATGGATGCAAAACTTTAGTATTCACTAAACAAAAAATATTTGAATCGGGTAATAAACCTGGGAAATCATTGGCAAATTTATTGAAAGAGAAAATAGATAATATAACCTGCATCCAGAAGACTAGTGGAGATAAAACCTATGATGAGAATGAAATAGTAGCAAATGAATTTGCCACTTAAGGAATTTATATAAATCCAAACAACCACCTGATACAAATATTAGAGATTATATGAATACAATCAGCACTCCCCAGATTAAAAGGAAACTCAAAGAGGAATTGGAACCTCATCTCCAGGCTCGAATGTAATAGTTGGTGAATTTTACCAGACATTTAATGAATTATTGCTATCTAGATTGGTCGAAATGTTTAATGAAGTGATATCAACAAACAGGACACTTAAAACCTTTGCAGAAGCACAGTAATGGTACACAAACCTGGAAAGAAATCTAAAAACCTTCCTTGACACAAATTATAAGGTTTTGGCAGCAATATTAGCAAGGGGGTTGTAAATAATTTTACAAATTTATGTAAATGAAAACCTAACTAGGTTTATTTGAAAGACAATTACCTTGGAATATTAGGGGGGGAAGATAAAGGTCATTGATTAAATCAATCATACTCTTTTATTTTGTGTTTGCAAAAAAAAAAAGCTTTTGATTCCATTAAATGGAAATTTATGTTTAAAGCATTAAACAAGTTTGGATTTGGGACAAGATTTGCAAGTGAATAGAAACCTTTGATATGGCACCTATTGCAAGGATATTGATAAATGGTTATTTGTCTGTAATGATCAAGCTACAGTGAGGGGAGTTACACTAACTACCCTTTATAGGCCTCTTTATTTAACGTCTGAACAGAAATAATGGTGCAATAAAACAGGGATTATGAAAACGTTAAAGGAATTAAAATTAATCAATATGAGACAAAGATAATGCTGTATGTAGATGACATTGCTTTCACTCTCCAAGATTCAGTATTGTTAATTGCAAACCCTAAGAACAGAGTTGCAGTAGTCAGCAAAATGTCTGGATGTAAGATACATTTAAGGAAATCTGAAATATTGTGCATAAATATGGAAAATCTACAGAAGACAGATCTTAAAGGCCCTAACAGGTCCAGATGTAGGCAAAGGGGGATCCAATATCTGGGCATTCATTTGTCCAATAATATAGCAGAATTGGTTAAAAGTATTTGCCTGTTTTAGAAAAAGTTAAACAAGACATGATCGAATGGATTGAAGTACCAATAACTTGGCTAGGATGAATAGTGGTTACAAAAACTAAAGCACCTCCCCACCACCATTGTTTTATTTTTAGTATTCCCATCAAATTTTGCATACATTTTAGTAAGAAGTCAATAAATAGGTTTGAGATTATTAAAATCCTAAATCATGCAGGGTGGATGATCAGGGTGGATGATCAGTGCTAAATATTAGGCTGTACTCCCGTGTAGCAATAGTAGTGGCATTGGTACAGTAATTTAGGGCAGGGATGTGGAACCTCTTTCAGCCCAAGGCCTGAATTGCATTTCAAAGCAACTCTCAGTGGAGGTTGGCGCAAAAGGCAAAAGACAAACTGGGCAGAGCCAGAAATAGCCACATATTTTAGCTTAAAGTTCTTACTACCAATAACAAAGCCTGAGGAGAGGCGTTTCGACCTTTTAGAATGGGGAACAAGCTGCACAAAAGCTGAGAGACCACCAAACAATTGTCATGGGAAAGGGGGGGCGCATCTGGGGAACCCCAGAGAGCCAGATTGGGACCTCAGGTGCACCAAACCTAGCCCCACGCCTGAGGTTCTGCACCCCTGGTTTAGGGAATGTAAAGACTCTGCACCATGAATGTTGAAACAATTTGGTATTGATGTGGCAATTTTAGAGCGGATCTGGGTAAGAGCGTTAAAAACAACAACACGTACCCACAAGAAATTAGAAAATCAATAATGAAAATCTGGGACAAATGTAAGTCCATTTTGGCCCCAGATATTTCTTTATTAACAGCCATGATAAACAGGACTGGATTTCAGAAATAAAAGTGACTTTTCTAACTGGATTAAGGGCACAATCCTACAAGATGAGACCTGGGTCCTTGTAAGCCTCTGAACTTGGAGGCTTACGAGTATCCTCTCCTGCTCTGCATTTAAGCTAGACGGTGTTTTTGCCTGTCTAGCAGAGCCTTCAGGAAGGAGGCTGAGGGTGATTTCTCGTATGGCTGCTGCCCCAGTCTCCTCCCCTCCCCAGAAAACACACCCTTTTCCTCATCTCTGTGCTCTGTTTCGCAAGTGCAGAGAAGTAGCTGGTGCGTTTCTCTCTGCACCGCAAGGGGGGGGGGATGCAGTTTCCTGGGCCCCGGAGCCAGAAATCAAGCAATCCTGTGTCTCCCCAGACACAGTCTAGGGGACATAGGATTGCTCCCTAATGGAAGTATCTCTAGATTTAGGGATTTTAACACACCTTGCTTCAGAAACCAGTGCAACCAGTGGAGTCAATTAATCCAGCATCCACATACCCTCCAGATGCTCCTCTTTAGTGGAACAGTTCCTGTTTCCTGCCCCTTGTTAAATCGCTGTTTGTCTTTCAGTCCCTACTTTGCACTTTGTGGAGGATGTGAGGATGCCTTTCTATTTTATTTTTCCAAAACATGCTGCTAGTGCGCCCGGCTGTGCAGCAGAGTGCACTGCCTTCCAGTACCATTTCCCCAACCCATCACTGCCTATCCATCCAAACAGTAAATGCTGCTCAATGTGTTTGAGTTGCTGCAGCTATTCTACAAGAATTATAACCAAGTCCCTCGTGATACTGAACACTCAATTAAGCATTCTTAAGTTGTTGTTTTGTTTCTATTTCGAGGAAACGATTAAGTCAGTTTACAAACACAGCAGGATAAGGTACTGCAGCGTCCACAGTTGCAATACACAACAGGAGAAGAGCCTTCGATAATACGGCGTGGGTGTGGGTGGGTGTACATTTGCAGTATACACCTTCTCAGACAGTGATCTTTGGTGTGAGAATAGGTGTGTTAGAATCACTCAAGAATATTCCTAATTTCCTTTCCATGTGGATATGCAAGACTGAAAAATACTATCTATCTATCTATCTATCTATCTATCTATCTATCTATCTATCTATCATCTATCAATCTATCTATCTATCTATCTATCTATCATCATCTCTCTAATCTTCTTAGGGGTACTGGAGAGAAGAGCATTCCTTACTAAAAGGCATCAGTGGAAAAGTGATAGGGATTTGATGTGTTCTGTTTTCTAGTGCTGTGAGCTGGAGCTCTGGAGCTGATTAGGTGAATTGTGTTTGCGGAAAAACACACACATCAGGGCTGGATTTTAGCGCTCTCGCTCTGTGTGTGTGTGTGTGTCTTAGCCTCTTCCTTTCCTCTGTAGCCCGAGGGTACCTTTGGCTTTCTCAATGTACTACTTCCTTTTTTTTCCCCCTGGGCCTGCTTTGATTGCATCTCGGATTACTCAAAAGAGGGGGCAATGAGAGGGGGCAGATGGTGGTGCTTTTTAAAAAAAACTTTGTGGTCTTTGGGAGAAATGGAAATCATTAATAAAAGAAAACCATCGAGCTCCTGTACAAAACCGTTCCTTGGCAGCTGACTATGTCTGTTTTTTCTCACCTCTAAAGGGAATCAATATGGCTTTAACTGATTTCCCTGATGTCTACTATTCTTGTGTGGCATGACTGTCATTGCAGTCATTCTATTAGCCCATCATTCCTCCATCCTCTCCCTCCTTCCTACTCCCTCCTGGCCTCTCCTCGCTGTTTTTTCTCCGACACAGCAGCACAAACATGTTCAGATTCTCTTACACATTTGCATTCATGTGCTGCTTTGCCTTCTCCCACACTTGTGCTTTTCCCCCTCACTCGCAGTCATGAGTGCAAGCTGACAGAACAAACAACTGCCCTCTTGGATCAGACGAAAGGTCTGTTTACTTCAGCATTCTTTTTCCAGCAGCGCCCAGCCAGATATGTCTGGAAAGCTTCACGAGCAGGGCCTGAAGGCAACCATGACTTGTTCCCAGCATCTGCTATTCAAAGGCATGCTGCCTCTGAAGCTGCCTTATACTGAGTCAGACCATTGATCCATCTAGCCCAGTACAGTTGACACCGACCGGCAGCAACGGTTCTCCACGATTTCAGGAAAGATTCTTTCCTAGCCTTAGCCGGAGGTGTTGCGCATCGCACCAGGGACGTCTGCATGCAAAGCAGGTGCTCCACCGCTGAGCTACAACCCTGGTTGTGATATTCGCCCTTTCCTCCAATGATCTCGGAATGACATATATGCTCTTGCATGGGTAGGTGGCCATGGTGGCCAGGAATCCTTTTGATCCGCTTGAGCTAGGATACCAACTTCCCTAGGCAAGGCAGACCTAGCTGCAATCATTTGTGCTTTAGTAGCATCTGGACTGCTGCCGTGCCGTCTATGTGGGGCTGCCTTTGATGAGTGTACAGACACTTCAAATTGTTTCAATTATCAAAATATTAACAGGAGCCAGGTGATTGTAGCATATTATTCCAATGTTGTATCATCATCATTGGCTGCCAATTTGTTCCAAAATGCTGTTGGGCTTCATCATGACTGGCCTTGTAGGAATAGTCCAAACATAGCTCCTTTGGATGGCCTTTGGAGACACGGCATCCACTGTCTGCTGTGTTGTGTTGTGCTGATGATAATAGTTTTCTGTTTGTGTTGTTCTTTTGTCATTATTTGCTTTGTCATTTAGTGATATTTTTTTCATTGATTATTATTTGCCACATGAGGATTATCTGGAATAAAAGAGCTACAAATATTTTAAAGATGAATAGTGCACACAGATTATTTCATTTTATTCTCACAACAACCCTGTAAAGTAGGTTAGGCAGAGAAGTAGTTTAGGCCCATGGTCATCCATTGATTTCCATGGATGAGCAGGAATTTTAACCTTATTCAAATCTGGTATTATATTTACTGTACTGCACTGGTTCTTGTTCCATTTTGGTTCCGGTTAATGGCCATGGTACCCATTCATAAGTCTTTCCTAAATGAATCCCCCCTTTTTTTAAAGCCATCTGACCTAGTGGCCATCACAAAACCTTGTGCCTAATATCAGTTTCGGCTGATACGCCAACAATGTCCCTTCCTAGAGTTGGAAGACCTAAAAACAGTAGTGCACGCGCTGGTAACTTCGAGACTTGACTTCTGCAATGCGCTGTACATAGGGCTAGCTCTGTGCCTAGACCGGAAACTCAACTAGTTCAAAATATGGCAGCCAGGTTGGTCACTGGTACACCTAGGAGTGACCAAATTGCATCACTTTTAAAATCGCTCCACTGGCTGCCAATTAGTTTCTGGGCAAAGTACAAAGTGTTGGTTATTACCTTTAAAGCCCTACATGGTTTGGGTCCAGATTGCCTGCGGGATTGCCTTCTCCCATACAATCCGCCCTGCACACTCAGGTCCTCTGGAAAGAATGTGCTACAGTCAGCTAAAACCAGGCTGACAACTGTTACCCAGAGGACCTTCTCTTCTGCCGCTCCCAGACTGTGGAATGGCCTGCCGGAAGAGATTCACCAACTTAACAGTCTTCTGGAATTTAAGAAAGCCATGAAGACCAATCTCTTCTGGCAGGCCTACCCAGTCGAATTTTAAGAGTTTTATCTATATTTTAATAATGTATTAATTTTATACGTCTTTAATCTGTTTTATGCATTTTATGTCATTTGTATCAACGTTGTTCCCTGCCTCGATCCTGAGGGATGCAGGTAAGAATTAAATATATGATGATGATGATGATTATAATTATTATGGTGGCAAATTCCTAGCATTCACATTTGTACATAACATGAGAAGCTGTTTTATACTAAATCAGCCCATTGGCACATCCTGCCCAATATTGTTCACACTACCTGGCAGCAGCTCTCTGGGATTTCAGGCAGGAGGTTTTCCAACCCTACATGGAGATGCCAAGGATTGAACTTGGGACCTCCTGCATGCAAAGTAAGTGCTCTGACATCGAGTTACAGGCCCTCCCTAGCACTGCCACACATATTACTCCAGCAGCAACAAGGCATTGTATTTCTTTAGGTCAATCCTATGGTCCCTGGAGAGCATCCCAGGAAACGGAGGGACTGCTACAACCTCGGGAGGGGAACTCCAATCCCCCTCATCTGTCCCCTAGTAGCTACCATGGAAAGAACAGTACCAGCTGCTTGCAAATGCGACCTGGACATGAGAGAAAAGGAGGTGTTCCGATGGACAGGGAGGAGACAGAAAAGGAAAAGCCGGGATATGAGAAATCCTAAGGCCTCTCCAACCACAGCCCAGCCCCCAGCAGTGTGCTGTCTCTAGATTAGGCTGACCATATGAAAAGGAGGACAGTGATCATGTAACTTTAACAGTTAACGAGAAAAGGGAATTTCAGCCAGCATCATTTGTATGCAATTAGTACCTGGTGAAATCACCTCTTCATCAAACCAATTAAAGTTGCAGGCACTATACTAGAATGACCAGATACAAAAAAGGGCAGGCCCCCTGCAGCTTTAACTGTTGTGATGAAGAGGGAATTTCACCAGGTATGAATTGCATACAAATGATGCTGGCCGAAATTCCCTTTTCTCTACAACTGTTAAAGTTACATGAACCCTGTCCTCCTTTTCATATGGTAAGCCTACTCTAGATAGGCTTAGAGACTCATCTACAGAACATTTTTCATAAAAGGATGAAGAGGCAAAAACGGCCTCTGTTGTTCCTCTCACCCCGCTGGCGTGATACTCGGAAGCCTCCCAAATCAGAGGCTTCTTTCGAAGGGGAGTGCAGTTCCATCGGATTGCACTCCAATCCAATCCAATCCTTTATTGCAGTCCATAGACCAAAGGAAATATGACAAGAGTAAAGTTATTACAGAATAAAAAATTTAAAATTGTTAATAACAGGATCCAACACACCTTAAAATACTTTATACATTTCATAAAAGTTAAAACACTTATCTTAACCAACAACCATTGCTCTGATGGATATAGCCACATTCAAAAGCTTGGCCACTTGTATAGTAATATCCTCATTTGTACCCTGTAGCAAGAGGTTTAAATGATATCCTGGGGTGAGATTTGTTAAAGGTCGTATAAAAGGCCGGATTGCACTCTAATCATGGTTCGACAATAAATTGAAATTCTAAGAACTTGAAGCATGTTTTGGATAGATCACTTGAATTCAAACAATTGAGAAATGTAATATAAGGCAAGCTTGCATAGTTTTTTCCCATGTGCCATCAGTCCCACATCTGCATACATGAGTATTTTTTTTAAAATGAAAACACAGATTTTGACTCCCAGCCAGGCCTATCAAACCCCAAACCAGTGTTTTGAGATCTAGATTTCATGAGTCTTATAGAAGCATCAAAGCAAGAGCAACACTTAGGGCACAATCCTATGCATGTTTAGACAGGAAAAAGTCCTACAAGTCCCAGCATTCCCCAGCCAATCATGCTGGCTGCGGAATGCTGGGAGTTGTCGGACTTCCTCTGACTAAACATGTGTAGGGTTGTGTCCTTAGTAAGCTTCTAGTGCACAGTAGTTATCATAAATAAGCCAAAATAAATTTACCAAAGAGAATTGAATCACCTAGGGGATACTCCTGGTGGCTTTTTCCTTCCTTGTTTCTTTATATATTTATTTGATGTCTAGAGTAGTTGGGAATAGTTAAAAATCTTAGAAAAACAAAGGCATGTGTAAAGCAATAATTAAGATCAAGATCTGGAACTCACACAGGCCTGGTTCAAGAATGCATAATTTCTCTTCATTTGATTAGTGTACATCGGCAGCCAAAGGTGTGAACTGACTATTGAAAAGCATTGCACTGAAGGTGATATGAACGTTCTGACTTTGGGGTAGAGCAATGGTTCATTCACAAACACATCTCTTGAGCGTGCTATTATCAAGTAATGAACAAGCATGCGTGAACCAGCAGCCCTCAGAAACGCCCAGCTTGCACAATGATGTATTATTGAATCTCGCCCCAGTCCACCCCATTTATTACATTTTTATCCTACCCTTCCTCCAAGGAGCCATAAATGGTTCTTCCTCCATTTGTTTAATTCTCACATCAACCCAGTGAGTAGGTTGGGCTAAGGGATTGTGACTGGTCTTAGATGACACACAGAGTTTCATGGCTGAGTGAGAATTTCATAGGTGTGTACAAACGGGAAAACAGTATTTAATTATTCTATACATTCTGTTATTAACAGCTTCATTGATTGATGTTATTAATTCATTAAAAATACACTCACGTTCTTTCATTTCCCATTGCTCAATTGCAAACCGAGCTACTGTTCTCCTGCCTTTAACTTCTGTGTTTTCCATCCAACTGATATCACATTTTCAGGCATTCTGCTATCAGCCAAAGGATCAAACCTATCAAATTTCAGACAGATGGGGAAAAAGCATGCAGTCAATATGGAGATTAGACTAACTAGTCACTAATTTATTTCTCTAAACTACAAATTACCACCAAAAAAAAAAAAAAACTAAGCAAGCACAAGGGAATGTGTTTTGAGTTGAAGGCTGGACAATTTACGGCGTCCATCTCCCTTTCCCTACCCAGTCTCTATCCTCCCTGTAACCTCCAGCTGACCTACTCTGGCCTCTAGGGAAAAAACAAAAGAGAATGAATACGTTCCAAGTGAATAATGAATGAACAGACAACGTTCTGTACTTACTCACGACTCTAACATTTTTTAAAAAATTATTAACAAATTGGCCCCATTTCTTTCTGTTTTTCATTTGTGACAATACAAATGCACATCCCTAGGATTTCAGTTCAGGTCCGAGCTGCCATCAGCACTCTTAGACAACATTCTTGGGCAACTGTTGGGGGGCCCAGAACCCTGGCAGATCCATCACTGATGCCACCCATCAGCCCTCTTTTAAAAAATGCACATGCTTACCAGTTCCTAGCAGCCACCATCTTTGTTTCCAACAATGCCCCAAAAGATGTCTCAAGTTCCAGGATCATTTTCCCTCCACAACATCCTGGAAATTAACAATTTCTGGAGCACTGTCCAGGAAAAATATGGCTGCTTGAAACAGCCAGGTCCACCAATGTAAGTCCCCCAGGGCCTCCCTCAAATCTTTGGAGGGCCCACCACTGTAGAAGGGGAGCCATCAGAAGGTATTTTGCTAAGGGCCCTCTCTCCCCAGAAACCTGCCCTGGGTCAATTCTCTCCAGGCCTAGCCTGACGCTCTAGCCACTACACCACATTGACTCCCAACAGGAGCAGCGAGCAAGAGGAAAGTTGCCCTTTCTCTAGAATTTTGACTGAAAGCATTTGGTCTCCACAATAATAACAAAGCAACTACCAAAATCCAGCCTCATTCTAAAAGCTGCCAACTTCTGTCTTGGCCTTAGTCCTGCCATTCATTTTTGTACACATTTGTTTGCCTGCAGGCAAGACTTTTCTCAAATCCTCTGACATCATTCCAGAAAGGATGCTCGGCTTCAAAAACAAGTAAAATTGCCTTCAGAGGTACCTTCCTCAGCCAAACCAAGCCTACTTGCTGTGCCTGTGTGTTGAAATTCACACTGCAATCCTAAACATATTTATGCGGAAATAAAAGATCCTTTGATTCTAATGAAGTTCGTTGCTGAGTAACATCGTAACCCTTAGCATATTTACTTGGAAATTAGACCCATGAAATCAGTGGAGCTTACCTAAGGAGGACGGGGCTAGGAGTAGATTTAGCATTACAGCTTACTTGTCAATAGTTAAGTTCACACCTTTTATGAGCAAAACCACCTGAATGGTTACTTGGCTCCTTTATCTGCTGGCGAATATCTGCAAGCCAGTTCATTGGATTCAGAAACTCACTACAGTGGCCATGTGTACAAGCTAGCAGCCTGTATCTTCTGTCAAACAAGGAGAAGACTTGTTATTTTCCTCTACTGTTGCCCTCAGAGTTGCTCCATCCCTCTGCCAGAACGGTTGTGTGCATCAGAACTTGCATACATCATGTGGGGGTGGGGGAACACCCCGTACAAAGTCCTACCTACCGTGTTCTTGCGCAGTGCCCATACATTCAGTGCACCCTGGAAGGTGAATTAAAATCTTTTAAATGAATACATACATGTCAAAGGTGTTTGTATAGGAGAGTTTCCCACTAGATTGGGGCCCTAGTGTGTTACCTGCATCCTCAGTTAGCAAATGGTGGTTGTAGTAATAGTATTACTGGTCAATCTGGGTTTGGTTACAAGCTGCCTGGTGTTCTGGTCATAAATGAAAGCCATCTCATACTAATGACTGTGGCGCCCACCCTTATCACGCAATTGAAATATTAATAAAAATAATTTATGTCATGTGACTGCTTTTTAACTAGCTGCTTTCAAGACATTAGATCAGGATTATAAAAGACACACATTTATAAATTATTGGCCTGGAGCACATAGGCACCATATACTATGGGGAGCACTTTTCTAGCACTTTAAATTAATTTATTGTTATTCATTCCAGCTGTCTGTGATGTAAACCTTTAGCTATAAATTTGTACCATCATCCAACATGCCATTAAACTAAAGTGGTGCCCGTGCTAGAGCATATAATAAAACATATGAATAAGATTTCTGTGGGGACATCCCCCCGCCCCTTAAACTCTCCTCTTGGTTAATGACACAAGAGAAGTGAGATATAATGTAAATCATTCTGCAGCTGTACATTCATTAAAATATGGCTGGGGGAAGGGTAGTAAGACCCCTCCCCCCCCAAAAAAAAGTTATTCCTTTGCATCAGGGTTGGATTTTGGCTTGTTTTCCTTTGGCAGACTATTTCCATTCAAATCCCATCTGAAGTGTAGGCAGAATTCCTTGCAAAATTGGTGACTAATATAGCCAGAGGTTCTTCAGTGACCTGAACCTTTTAACATGAGAAATATCTTTTGCCCACAGAACTGGAGAACAAGGAGCAGAGCATTTTTACAGCTCTTATCTCCTTTAGAAGAGAGCTTTCCTACTTCTCCAAATCATCACAAAGGGCAATGACCCCTCTTGTTTATACAGGATGCCTAAAGACTTGCGTACACTTCAAATTAATCCAGCTCATTAAATTCCATAGTTGTTTTGCCATTAGCCATAGATGGGATGTGGACTGTCCTGCTCATTGGCCACAACCAAGTCATGACTCAGGCTGAAATCCTCTGCATACTTACATAGGAGTAAGCCTCATTGAACAGAGTAGCACTTACTACTGAGGAAACAAGCATAGCATTGGGCTGCATAAAGCTACTGAAAGCAATAGGACTTAAGTTAGCTAGAACTAACTCATTCTATTGGAATGCCCTCTTTTGTATCTGGTCAAGAGGGCAGGGCTCCTGCAGCTTTAACTGTTGTGATGATGAGGGAATTTCACCAGGTGCTGCATGCATACAAGTGACACCTGCTGAAATACCCTTTTCTATGCAACTGTTAAAGATAGAAGAGCCTTGTCCTCCTTTTCATAGGGTCACCCTAAAAGACTTTAGCCTTTTCAGACATAGGACCAAGGCTTGAATTATGGGATGGAGGGAAGGCAGGAGCCCTTAATTAAATCCACAAACCCCACCATTGATTTCTCCTCAGTTGTAACCCGCTCATGCCCCTGGGGTTATTGCTCTAGCTTGTTGGGAGAGATAGAGGCAAGCCAGAGGTCTGGGTTCACACATCACAACAAACAAGCCATGGAGTGCCCTTGGGTTGTTTAGCTGCTCCACTCACAGCAAGAGCGGCCAGCCAGTGCACCAGCAAGCTCACTTGCTTACACCAATGCAGAGGTGTTGTGACGCGCAAACAGTGTGCCTGACTTTTCCCCATCAGTGAAAATGAATGTAACAAGCAAAATGAGAAAAAGGCCAGTGCAGACCAGCTTAGGCCATGGACATAACCTTCTTGTTGGTTCCATCCCCAGTTTCAGACCAATGGATTACAGCTTGTCCGTAGCCTACCATTTCACCTAGCAGCCATTAGAAAGAGAGCTAAGACCGCAAGGACCTCATCCTGGCTGAAGCCAACTGCCACTGGACTCCTTGCCTCCATCCATGGGCATTCTGCCTCCTCACAATGTACCTGTATTTTGTTTGTTTTCCTCTTCCCTTTACAGCCCTTCTTCCTTTTGCACTATTTCTGTCAGGCTGTAAACCATCTAGCAGGAATGTGTCTGTTTTATTCTTTGTATAGCATTTCATACGTTTGGAATTGCTGTGATGTAAATGTGGCAGAAACATTGACTGCAATCCTAAAAGTTCAATGTATTTATTGGATTATCTTTTATTTTATATATTTGTTTCTCACATTTCTATTCTTGCCATTGGCCAACAGATCCTCAAGGCATCTTACCATAAAAGTGTACACATGCATAACAGGGCTTTCTCAGCCATTTTCATTTACATAGCTTCTGCACAGCAATTTGCCTCACCAGCTGTGAGAATTACTGCAGCAAAAGCTTCTGAGAAACCTACAACTTTATTTGCAATTTCAACGCACACACATCAGTTGCAAATGTATAATATCCATGATGTGTTTCCAAGGGGGACTATCTATGATATCACTCGTGTGCATACTTCCCAGGTACATATTTCCTTAGATTCCTACAATATCATGTGATTAATCCCCATTTGTACCATTTTCTTACTTCCTGCAGTTTATACTGAGGATGGCTATCCCATATCTATGGAACTTTTGAAAGTTGCAGTAAAACTCTGATTCTTTCTCTTTGTCAGGGGAATAGATTGCTTAATCCAACGGTGCAATCCCATCCATGGAAGTAAGCTGCAACGAAATCTTTGTGACTGATGCACAAGTAACTATGGTTGGGACGGGGCTGCTTATCTTTAAATGAGTGCATTGTCATCTTGAGTACTGATTCCTTTTTCATTGGATCTGCCTGCAATAAAACAACCCTAACACCAAACTCCTTCTTAGTATAATTACTATAGTTCTCTTAGGAGGGTTGGTCCAAGACATGTTGATGTCTAAGTCGGATAATCCAAATCACTCACACATACACATACATTCTGTGTCCACTAATTCACACAGGGTATACTTTCTTACACAATCCTCATTAAATTAAATGGGAGCTGTCCAAAAACACTTCTCTGAACCTGTGGATCATATCAGCCTGTCTCCCAATCTGCCACCATTAATGGCACCCAATATCCATCGCCTCATCTTCCCGTGATAGAGCCACCTCTATCAATACACCGCAAGTCTAACTAATCATCAAACAATATAGCATGTGTTTCATTTACCCTATGTATCATGGTAGACTAATCCAGGAATTCAACAAGCACTTAGAAAGGTTGGTTAACCCTCTTTTCATCATTGTTGGTGAACTGTCATATCTAGTAGTAGTAGTTGGCTAAAGGGTTTTGAAGTTCTGCCTTCTCCCATTCAAAACCTCCCTCAAATTCAGGTTGTTGTTGCTTTTAACCTTGATGTCAAACATTAATCTATTTTGCAATGCTGTGTCCTCCACCATTGTCATTCCATAGCTTGGTGGCCTGATTGTTTGTAACTTGGCAAGCTCGATTGCAAGTAACCTGAATGGTGGATTTTTATGAGGAATTTAAGGATTTAGGGGGGAAAAGATGCACAGAAAGGAGTGCATTTATCAAGCATTAATGTAGTAACAATATCAACAACAAAAAGTGGTATTTTTAATATATGATTCATCTTATCAGTCAAGAGAGACACTTCAGCCAACCACATCATATGTTAGGCAATCTTCATACTGTTACATGGGTTTTATTTTCTTACTTATTTTTCCTTACGATGACTGCCGTCTTCTAATTTCTCCATTAACCTTTACTTGAGTTATGATAAGCAGAGAAGCCAGTTGGCTGAGGATTGTAACTTCATTTTAACTTGTAAACTTCATTGTTTTTTCTTTTCTTTGGGCCGGGGGAGGGGAGCTTTTGCTTTGGAAGGAGGGAAGGCAGCAGTTACGCCAATCGTGTTTTATACATGTTAATTTACTGAGGTACCTTGATATCTCAATCAATGCCTATGTAAGCACAAGTTTTTGTGTGAACAATAGCATCATTTACACAATTGAATGTGCACACAGTGAATGTGCAACGCCAAATGGGATAGTGGCAGCAAGTCCCATTACCATCACCAAGGGTGCCTCTACAAGAGCGATTTAAAGCTCTTTCAAGGCGCATTAAAAAAATTACCTCTACAAGAGCAGAGCGCAAATCGAGTGTCGAGGCGCTTTTTCTGTCCGATTATGCGCATTTTCAAATGCGCATTAAATAGTGAGTTTTAATTTACCACGGGAGTTGAAGCGCCTTATGACCATGTAAACAAGCGATTCTCCGCATTTAAACACTTCAAAGTGCATTTCATACAACTGGTAATGCGCTTCACCGCCTCCCGTGTATAGGGATTAGGCATAAAAGCGATTGCGAGAAGATGCGCATAATCGGACAACCGGGCGTCAAACCAAATTCTTGTAGAGGGGATCCAAGCAACTCATGCTCTCTAGACCATCTGTACATGTGTTTGCAAACTGTGTGCTCATTGCAAAAATCACAGTACCCAACTATAAGTACGGAGTCTGCACATGTACAATTTGTGCACACACAGGGACTGCACAGTTTAGTGAACCTGTGCAGGTTGAGAAAGGACTTGTTGATGCAATCTTGTCCTCACCCCACCCCACCCCACCTCTACATTTACAGTACCCACATTTCATCATGTAAAGAGTGCTCTTGTATATTCTTCTTAGTCTAAATAGATGTGGTCTGTGATTACCAGGGTAGTTCATGGTACTATAAATATGTTAGTACAGGCAGCATTGTAAGAACACCCATGTGCCAAAACAGTATGAGCGATCTTTTTTTCCTTTTCATTCTCAAAGAAGTTCATCATTAGTGGTCCAAATAAGGTTCAAGTGGAGGAGGCTTTGCACATCTTTAATAAAAATTACCAAAAAAATGCTCTCTTCCCAGCCAGGCAAAATAGCAAGACTGGGAGTGAAGAACTCAGAGAGAGAGAGAGAGAGAGAGAGAGAGAGAGAGAGAGAGAGAGAGACCTGAGGTGTTGTAGGAAAGGAATAAGGAGAAGGTGAGCAGAAAGAGCAGTACCTTGGATGGGAGAGAGGTGTCAGAGCTGGAGATTCAAAGTCACCATTGGAAAAGAGAAAAATAATGTATAGGATGTGTTTCTGTGGTGATTATTAAAATACCATTCATTTGTTCTCAGGGCAACTTGTGGTTGACCTTACATTATTTTCCTCTTTACAAGTTCTGGGGAGTAATAGAATCCCGACATTGGGCCCATCAGGTTGCTATGGAAACTTAGTTTTTAGAAGCTGGTAGCCAAGGGAGAAGACATGGAGTCTTCCTGTCTATCAAACTAGAACCTGGCCTTTCTCAGGCTCTGATTGGCTTCTAGCCCACCTATCTGATTGACCACTGCCCTATATCAACTCCTTAGGTCAGATGAGTCCTCCACTCTGGAATGCTTTCAAATTCATACTCCTTTGGACTCCTACTTTACATGTGCCACTCTCGAATATTATTTCCTATTCTACCTTATCTTACCTATGTTTGGACTGCCTTCTTGGCTACTAATGCTATCTTGGCTTCCTGGCTCAACTATTTGATTGCGCTTTGCAATCATAGAGTTGGAAGGAATGTTGGAGGTCATCTAGTCCAATCCCCAATGCAAATATAGCACCCTCGCCTAAATACCTCCATCCTCCACCCTCAATGCCGTCTATTTCACTGTTAAATAACTCTTACCAGTAACAAACTCCTGAGAGTTGAAAACAATGAGGTGAACCTCCCAGACCTGACCTGAACACTGGCCTCAGCTTGTGCTGGCCAGGCTACTAAGACTTTCTGAATCTTGCCTCCCCTATATAAAAAGAAGTTGGCACAAGATGGGGGGGTGAGAACGGTGAGCAGGCATATTGGCAGCATTCTTAAACTTTCACAATACCTAGAGGCCTTATTTCTGCAACACACTCTTTCAGATATGGTGCCAGGAAATTTTTAATTACTGCAGTGCAGTTTCTTGTTTTCTGTGGCGCAATAACGATTAATTTGTACTGTTTGGGAAAACACTTTCAACTTATACATTTTTTATTAAAGATCAATACAAGTAAATCGATCCGGTGTAAAGCATACAGTACCAAAACAGAAAGCCCTTGTTTTATATACTTGCAATGTAATAAAATTTCGGTGTTGATATAGTCAGTGCCTCTACCCTAATGATAGGCCGTCATGCTTCTCTTTATAATCAAGAAAGCAATTAAAAAATGCTGGCCCTTGCACTTACTAAAATAATTAGCACCTCTTTTATTGAGTGTTAACACAATAGGGTAAGACTGATTGCAACTTATCACATGACTTGAGTATTCAATAGGAGGTATTCTTTTTGAACTGAGCAGATCATGTTTATCTAAATTATTTTTATAATGAAATAGATTATAGAGAGAAGGGGGAGAGAGAGAGAGGTTGGTGTAAAGTAGCACAATATAGAGAGAGCTAGGTATTCAAGATCATAGTGGATTTTAAATAAACAGACTTGGTGGATGTCAGCCAACTCAATGCCATTAAGCTCTGACCAAAGCAGAAAACTACAGAAGAAACAGTAGGAGGCTTCTTAACAGCAATAGGCCAGAGAAGGTCATGTGGTAGTGGCTGATACCCTATTAAAACTACCAGGACCCCCTCTACAAGAATTCGGTTTGACGCCTGGTTCTCCGATTATGCGCATCTTCTTGGAAGCGCTTTATGGTAAATGACTGTACGCGGGAGGTAATTGAGCGCACAACTGGTGGCCTTACTGGTTGTTTGAAATGCGCTTTAGAAGTAGTTAATGTGGACAATCGCTTGTTCACATAGTCAAAATGCACTTTAACGGCCGGAGCAAAATAAAACTCGCTATTTAACGCGCATTCAATAATGAGCAAAATCGAATAGATAATGCACCTCAACTCCAGATTTGCGCTCCGCTCATGTAGAGGTAAAAAAATTAATGAGACTTGAAGGAGCTTTAAACCTCTTGTGTAGAGGCAGCCCAGGTCCGACCTGCTCATTAATCTTAGGAACATGGTGGCTCTGTGACTTGTGATAGCATGACATTGCCTTCTTCACCACCAACCCCTTGGGTGGGTTTGGTTTGGCTGCAAGAGAGCCCACAGGACTATCAGACAACATTCTTTCCCACACAGATTAGCCATATTGCAGATCAAAGAATGTCAAAAGCAAAACATGGTAGTGAACCCCCTCCTTTACTCAGATTCTTCTGTAAAACTGGATCTGTATCTAGTGGCATCATTCCCCATATGCTTTGCATCTTTAAAAGGTAATGGGGCAGTATACAAATATAATAAATAAATAAATAAATAAATAAATAAATAAATAAATAAAATATATAGATACTCTTGTCCTGTCCAAGCTCTGGAGCACTCCGCCAGGTGCTTTCCACAGCAGGAAGCAGGGATGGTGCTCTGGAGAGGGCAGGCAGCAGCAAGAAACCTGGTCACAGGGTGGTGGGTGGCCCTTCCGATGGGGTGGACTGTGATCAGCCTAAAAAAAAAAAAGCTCTCCTTTGAATCTGCTGTCTCACTATGGCTCATAGGAGGGCCAGGACTGAACTTGAAGGCCATTGTCATAGCGAGACAAGGAATCTTGGAGCCAATAGGCTGGAGCAGCTGAAATCTTTCAAGTCAATGCTGCAACTGAAGTGTCTGTGGCTACTCCACCTATGGCCTCATTAGAGACTTGATGGCGCCAAGGAACTTTAATGAGGTATCATATGCAGAAATTGTAGAGATAATGGTGATTCATTATAGATTTAAGCCTTCTGTAGTTGCACAAGTGTTTGAATTTAAACCCTGTACCAGAGCTGAAAGCAAATCCATAGCCATATTTGTACCAAATGCAATAAATAAATAAATAAATAAATAAATCATGCTTCCACTACTTGTTCATTTAGGACCATGCTAGGGAACATGCTGCAAGATCAATTGCTGTGGGGTATCGGGGACGCAGCTATTCAACGTTGTCAGCCATCCATACCTGATTTGAACTTAAAATCACTTTGGAAAACGCTTTTGCAATGGAATCTGCCTCAAAAGACCTCCAATCAGGATCCCAAACTATACCAGTCCTCAGAATAGAGGCTTCATCAAATAGCCCAAACCTGGGAGGCAGGGGGGACAGATGAAACATCACTATCAGGAATTGCAGTCCTTTAAAAAGAAACCTTCCTAACTCTGCAGAGACAAGTATTTCCCACGCTTAACAGGTTTTATCAGTGCTCCGTTCCACTACATCAAAAAGAAGGGCCATTTAGAGAAGGTATATCACACTACAGGGAAGACAGAGTGCAAGCCACATAAGAGTGTTTTCTACAGAGGTCACCACCTAGAAGGGCCCTCAAAGTTTAGTGGTCCAGCAGAAGATGAGGCATATCCCCCTACTTGTCATGAAGAGGCCACAAGCTGATCCAATCATAGTTGCTGTTACTACGAACAAAAGTATTGTTCAGTTAGAAATGGATACAGGAGCATCTTCCACTCTCATAAACCAAAGAATACGCAAAATACATTCAGTTTTGGGAGTGAAAGTAGATGTTTCGTATGGAGCTAAAACAGCCAGATTACCTCTCCGGGTAGCTCAGGGCTAAGGACCCTGCTTCCTGGAGAGAGAGTAGCTTCAAGCCTTAAGAACAGTTTGGAACACTATCATGCAACCTGTTTAAAAGATAACGGATGTCCTCCTAACTGAGAACGTGAAATGAAATGATGCAGTATTCCACAAAGAACTAAAGGGAGTTGAAGGTCTGGAAGGTTCAAATCCAAACAGTACAACCCAGGTTTTGCAAAGCCAGAGTAATTCCCCTCACCCTGCAATTGAGGGCTCAGCTGTGCTAGCACTAGCGGCTGTGCAGGGTCCAGATGATGATTTCCGCACGACTGCATCCACACCCTTAACGCAGAATGAATTTGCAACCCTGGCAAAAAGTTTGAGGTCACCAAGGTACTGCTTGTTCCCTAATACAACCACAGGGATGGGCTTCAGCTGAACAGGGCTGAGGGGAAGATAGAAAGGAGGCAGGAGTCTGAGGCTGCCTCTACAAGAGGCATTTAAAGCTCTTTCAAGGTGCATTAAAAATTTTACCTCTACAAGAACGGAGCGCAAATCGGGCATAGAAGCGCGTTTTCTCTCCGATTATGCGCATTATCGAATGCACGTTAAATAGCGAGTTTTATTTTGCTCCTGCTGTTAAAGCGCATTTTGACTATGTGAACAAGCGATTCTCCACATTAACTACTTGTAAAGCGCATTTGAAACAACCGGTAAGGTCACCAGTTGAGTGCTCAATTACCTCCTGCATACAAGCATTTACGATAAAACGCTTCAGCGATTATGCACATAATCGGCTAACCAGGCGTCAAACGGAATCCATCTAGAGGGGGTCTGAGGTAAGGTATTAGGTAGTGGCCCAAGACAGGAGTGCCGTTGGAGGAGGAAAGTCAGTTAAAACTAGCTATCACGGACGTGGCCAACTATCATGACATTTCCATGCACAGTCCAGCCATTTGGTGGGCATTCCATTAGTTTGGGTACCATGCCTTATGTGGTCCTTAGGTTTCAACCTAAGTATATAAAATCATCAACGAAGAGAATAAATCGTTGGGGCTTGCTTCCGAGTAAACAAGTTTAACTCTAAGCTGTCAATGTCAAACCATGTTCAGAAAACAATAGGTTGTGGCTAGCCTGTCGGCTCTTCTGGTCTGCTTTAAGTGGAAGCTGATGATCAACGGTTTGAGTGGAGAACAGGAAAACAGCCAATGCAGAGGTCAGCACTACTTCCTAGATCCAGCTGTTTTGGTTTATGATTTTTTTTTAATTAAGTTTGGCTTAAATTAATGATGACAGTTTAAAGGGAACTCAGTTCACCTATTTAGCTGGCTTTCCATCTGAAACTGAGTCCCTTCTGTCCAGTTGTATTTTGTCAAAGGATTTACGGTTGGGATCCCAGAAAGCTGACTGATTATCCGAGATTACATTTTTATTTTCCTGTCTTTCTGATCTGTGGCTGTTTCCCTCTGCCCATTCCTGCCATTTCCAGCAGAGTGTTGTAGCTACCACTGCTGCTATAAGAAACAAAGTTCTGTCTAATTGATTTCTAGAAGTGGCTTCAGTTTGAGCATCATTGAAACCAGCAGGCCTGGCACATTCGCTCCCAGATCCCAGGTCAAAGCCTAGCTTAATGCTGTTGCGAACCGAGACAGCTCTGAGAGTCAGTAGAGTTACAGAGGTTTTGCATCTGGCGGGAATCTGGACAAAGCTTGATAAGCTGTTTGAAGGCAATATCTTGGAACATAGTGGACAAGAGCAGCCCTGTTCATGTGACCACCTGTGTTTACTGAATGCGCATTGCGGGAGGGGGTTTCATGGCAGCAGGTGCTGCCCCTGACTTTTATATGCTCGGCAGACTGTCAGAGCAGGCCCCGCGTGCATAGCTCTGTCTGTGTTGTCTGGGACCCTGCTTTTTCAGAATATATACCCCCTCTACATTAAAAAAAGTCACTGTTTATCAGTTTGCTTCCAAACACAACATAAGGTGCTGGCTTTTAAAATTTGGAGTCTTAGATGGCTGGTCTGCCTCCCTGGTACTGGAGGCGATGCCTTGTCCCATGGCTGGCTGGGGAATTCTGGGAGTTGTAGGACTTTTTTCTGTCTAAACATGCATAAGATTGCACCCTAAGTCTAAAATAGGGTGGTTAGACTGCTAATTGAGACTAGTTGATGTGATCATATCATGCCTGTACATTGCCACCTGTATTGGCTGCCATTCTATCGCTGGGCCCAATTCAACGTGATTGTTTTAACCCTTTCAGTCCTAAATGGTTTGGAGACAGGTTACCTGAAGGAGCATCACTTCCCATATTTGCTGACACAGACCCAAAGGTCATCGTCTGAGGCCCTTCTGCAGGTGCCCGCAACAAATGAGGCGAACCAAGTGGCTACAACAGAGAGGGCCTTTTCATTGGTGGCACACTGTTTATGGAACGCATTCACCAGAGAACTTGCTTGCCAGGTGAAGACCTTTTTATTCTCCTAGGCATCCTAAGAACTGTTTTAGTGCATTTTAGAGCTTAGCACCCTTTTATTTTGCAGCTGCTTTCATTTTGGTGCTATTATGTGCCATTTTTATTCATTATTTTACTGCTTACATTTTATAATAATAATAATAATAATAATAATAATAATATATTTATTTATTTATTTATTACCCGCCTCTCCCTCCGGATCGAGGCGGGGAACAACATCATCATAAAACACACAAAACTGATTAAAAATACACAAAACCAATACAGCATTAAAATACCAATAAAACACCAATAAAACACTTAAAATTCATCTGAGTAGGCCTGCCGGAAGAGCTCAGTCTTTATAGATCGTTTAAATTCCTGAAGACTGGTAAGTTCACGGATCTCTCCCGGCAGGTATTTTTAACGTACTGACCTTGGATTATTGGGTGGTTTAAAAATATAAAAAACAACAACCACCAATCCCAAGCATGTGCAGTTTGCACATGTGGAGGGATTATTAGGGCCCATGGGAGACCTCCTTTTCACCCCTTTGGGACATGCAGACAAATCCACATGCACAGCAGTGGGCCAGCCATTACCCAGCATAGCATGGTGGCATACTTCTTGTTTCTCAATCCAGCCCTGCCCTCTTCAACCCAAAGCTCCAGTGGATGATTTACTTGAACATAATGCCTAAAATAAATTCCCCACGAAAGCCGTGGGACAGAGAAAGAGAGCAGGAAGAGGAAAGAGGAAGCACTATATAGAATTTAGCTACTTCCTGTACTTAGTAATGGCTACTGGCACTGAAGGGGAGGGAGGGGTCCCTATGGCAATCCTCGTAAGCATGGCTACACTCACAGTGACAGGGCATGCACAAAGTACTTCACATTACCTCAACAAACATTGTATCAGCTTTATTAGCCCCATATTATGGATTTCAGGGTAAAACTGGAAGATACTTGTTTGCCTAAGGCTGCCCAGGGCATTAAGAGAGAGGCAAAATTTTAACCAGAAGCTACAGTAGCACATTTTCTTGATGACATCCAACAACTTTTTATGTTGTACAGATAATAAACTGGTATCAAAAGTCGCAAGTAGGTACCATTCAAAATCAGGGCACACATAGCTAAGCCAATAATTGTGGCAAATATCAATATCCTCAGAATGTGTTTGGCCTGTATGTAAGATGAGTGGAAGGGTCTTGCCGGTGGACACTCCGCCCCTGCTCCAACAAGATACAGACTTCACTGTTGTTATTATTATTATTATTATTATTAGCCCGCCTTTTTCCCAATACCGGGACAAATATTCCCTTCTGGAATTGGTTTAATACGTATGAAGATAATTAAATGGGACGTAAGTTCTGAAGCCTCGTCAGCTCTCAGGGTTCTTTTCCCGTGAGCCACGTGTGGAGTATCAACCTTTCAAACAATAAAACAACAGGCAGCAAAACAGATGGGTGCAGCGTCCATAGAAATAACAATCTTAACTAAACAGACATTGGAGACGCATATCTATGCTCTTGCTGTGCTCTGGCAATTTCTAAATATAGGCAAAAGGTAGCTGCACTCGTGGAGCTACCAATCAGTTATTAAAGGGAATATTTATTGTTTCCTATAGGGTCTAAATAGTCCTTATCTATCACACAAACACACACACACACACCCCAGCCCTATCACCATACATCCACTACTACCATCAAAAAGCCTTTCAAATAATGATTGGATGAAATCTAACAGACCACATCAACAATAAGTGTTGCACACTCCCTACTTCTCCCAGCAGTGAGATGTTCCAGAGGCAGCACTACACATAATTTAATTTCCTTGTGAGGAAACGTGGTGTTTTCATGATAGTGGTTCTCGATCAACCCAGAATGCAGGACACGGAATAATGGGCTCAAGTGACAGGAAGCCAGATTCCGGCTGGACATCAGGAAAAGCTTCCTGACTGTTAGAGCAATACGACAATGGAACCAATGACCTAGGGAGGTGGTGGGCTCTCCCACATTAGAGGCATTCAAGAGGCAGCTGGACAACCATCTGTCAGGGATGCTTTAAGGTGGATTCCTGCATTGAGCAGGGGGTTGGACTTGATGGCCTTATAGGCCCCTTCCAACGCTACTGTTCTGTGATTCTATGATTTATAAAGGTACATCCTGAGCATGAAGAAGTAGACAGGCTCCCAGACAGATAGCAGCAGTAGTCTATAGATCAGCAAAGGCTCTCCAAAGGCAAGCTGCATCCATTTAGAGCCTGCGAGGTGGTGGTGGAGGTCTCGACCTGGGGACTCCAGTCACCACTTGGCATCCTGGAAGTGAAAGAAGTTGTTTGACTGATTTCTGCTGTACTACAGCACTGTCACTGCAGGTGGCCAGAGGTAAGTACTGCACCTACCTGCTCAGAAAGTATCAGGTAGCAGAAGGAACCAGTAAGGTCCTATCTTGCTTTCAGGGACGACCCATCCATATAGGTGAACTAGGAGGTCACCTAGGGCATCAAGTTAAGTGTAGTGCCAAATTTGAGGAGGGGGGAATATTTAAAAATAAACAAAAAATATTTTATTATTTCAGTTCGTGTGGGCATACATTTTTGTATCAGGTCAAGAGGGCAGGGCTCCTGCAGCCTTAACTGTTGCGATGAAGAGGGATTTTCACCAGGTGCTGCATGCATACAAATGACACCTGCTGAAATTCCCTTTCCTATACAATTGTTAAAGATACAGGAGCCCTGCCCTCATTTCCACATGGTCACCTTACACAAGTTGCCACCCTGCTATTCTATTCAATACTAGGTAGCTACACAATTAAGAGTCATTAGAGTAGATCCAGTTGGTTGAGAGTTCTGATAGCCATCACCCTCCTTGGGCCCTAAGAATCTAGGAATGCTCACCACCATCCAATTCTTTGCATAATGGCAGCTACAGATTCAGTGATCAAGGGTAGTAGCATATCTAGATCCATTCCTTCTCAGTTTGTGTCTGTCAATCATCATTTCCTCAGAGACTGAGGATTTCTAAATATTTTCCCAGAAATGCTACAACCCTTGCTCACTAAACTGCAACCACCATTATGCAAAACTGTGAAGAAGTAAGGCAGGGGAACAGAGGACTGAGACGGGTAAAAATAAAAACAAAGGTTTGCCTCCAGAGAAGGGTGGACCCTTCGGAGGAGAGAAGTGAACTCCTTCCTCGTTGAGTCCAGCCTCTGCTGACCAAGTTCAGGTTTTTGCATCTACTCGGAAGTAAATCACATTGTCTTCAACTGTGAAGCTGCAAAGGGGTAGATATAGAAGTGACACAGCCCTTGCTTGCTGAATCTATAGCTGCCATTCTGCGAAGATGCAAAGGGGTAAGGTGGAGGAGCCCAGGACTGAGTGGGAATTTTTTGTTAAAAAAAGGACAACCCACTTACAGAGACACAACATCAAAACACCGCAGTGTTGGGGCACAGTCACACCCCAAGCCACAGCCACTAATGCACATTTCTTTCTGGGATATGGGGCACACTCAAACGGAACTGCATGGAAGCCACGTTATCGGGAACATCTGTCACAAAATGTCTTTCCAAAAATATGGCTTTTATGGCAGGAAAACCTGTAGTTGCAGCATAGAGGGGGAAATTTCATGCATCACACCCTGTATGTGAGGAGCAGTAGAGCTGTAGTAAATTCCCCACGAAGATGGGACCCTGGAAAGCACCCAGCTGGGAAAGTCTGCTCTAGAAAATCCTGGAGACTGTACTCAGGGCCGTGCAGAGCTGGTAATATGCCCAGGCCGGATGGGAAGTGTGTGCCCCCCCCCCCCATTTCAAACTGCTCATGAAGTATTTTTTAATCAGTGGCACTGATTCAGTGCTAAATACATAGATGAACTAGAACGATTTATAAAAAAAGGTAATGGGAAGCACTTTTATTCAAGACGTAAGACATCGCTTCTTCACATTCGGAATTTCACGACAGACGGCTTCTGCGCTGTTTCTGAAAGGCGGGCTCCTCGCTTCTCGATGGGCCACTTACGCTATGGAAGTAGTAGCATAAGCTAGGAGGGGGCCTCCTCGTCGGAGTGCCCCCTCAAAATCATGGGCCCCGGGCCAACTGGCCCCACTGGCCCCCCTCTGCACGGCCCTGACTGTACTGGGGGTGGGGGTGTTGAGGATGTCATTGGAGCTTGCTAGCCCTTTCCCCTGTTCACAGAACTACAATTCCCAGAGATTCATAGGAAAAGGGGAGGATGTTGACTCTGTAGTGGGACTAAGCCCTACCACCTGCTTAAGATGCTACCCTTGTTTTACCAAAATAAACCAAATACCTTTTCCTTCCACTCACATAAAAATAGCAAAAGAAAAGAAAGGACAAAAGCAGGGATAGTAAATAAAGGAACAGTGGAAGAAACAGGGAAATAAAATAAACCAAATAAACTTGCTTGGCCTGTTCTCAAGCAGGCCAGATCATAAGCAGGTAACATGTACAAAATGAAATAAAAATAATTTAAAATATTATTTATGAGGTCCCCCCCCTTTCTTTTAAACCTGTGGTTTCCAAGCTATATGCTAGAATACATGCTGACTGGGAATGATGGGAGTTGAAGTCCAACACATCTAGAGCACCTGGTTGGGGAAGGCTGCACTAGCGTACTATGAGGACAGAAGAGTGTCTTGAAAATCTAAGCGACCATGCTGTAGGCATCAATTCTGTCTATTGCAGGGGCAGGACCCTCCTGATGTTTTTAGCCTAAAATCTCCTATCATCATTCACCATTGGTTATGCTGGCTAGGGTTAATGGGAGTTGTAGGCCAAAACATCTGGATGGCACCTGTTTACCTACCCCTGCTCTAGGAGTTGAAGGATAGGTACAAGTGGTTTTGTGTGTACAAATGTTGTGTTCCTCCAATTTTAATACAGAAAAACCTATGTCCCAGATGCTACAAGTCTGGGAAACACTGATATAAACAGACTCCACCAGAGTGCAGTGGATTTTTTTTTTCTTGCTAGCAAGCAAGGGGGGAAAAACCTATGTCAAGTGAGAGTGGAAATTTGTGGGAAGGAAAGGGAGGCATGAAAGGAAAAGAAGTTTAAGTGGAGTCATTCCAGTTCTTGCGTAACAGTCTCACAATCCTTTTTTTAAAAAAACAGGACAGAGAGAGCCTATCCCCATTGCCCTTAAAACGACTTATATTCTGTTTAAAAACATGTTTTTTTAAGTCGTTTCATTACGTGGTAGGACACATTGAGCAGTACTTACGTTTCATAGTGACTGCTTCCTCCATCCTCAAAGTGTTCACTGGTGTATTACAGGGTTAATTCCTTGAGTCTTCTTCTTTTGTTTCTGTTTTGCAGGCTGCTTGACCCGCCCACTGCTGTCTCCATAACTCAAGCAGCCTGCAAAACAAAAACAAAAGGAGAAGAGTCAAAGAATTAACCCTGTAATACACCAGTGAACACTTTGAGGATGGAGGAAGCAGTCACTATGAAATGTAAATACTGCTCAGTGTGTCCTACCACGTCATGAAACGACTTTAAAAAACCACGGTTTTAAACAGAATATAAGTCGCTTTAAGGGCAATGGGGATAGGGTCAGAGATGCATCTGAGTTAAAAACTAAAATAATATCCCAAGTTCAACTTAGGACAAATGTAATCTTTTTTAGAAGTAATAATAAATAAAATAAGCTGGAGTACATTTTAAAAGGAAATTTAATAGAAGGAAAAATCAGTATGTGCTTGCACAGATATATAAGTTCGGCTGCACTCCTGCTCGACAGAAGATTTACAAATGCAATTATTCACAGACCTGTTGACGGCAGAATGGCCCCTCGCCATATTAGTAAACAGAGCCTATGCTAAGTTAAAGGACTGGTTTTAATGTTTTTTTCCCATTTGTGCCCCTTCTCTCCACCCCATGTGTCTTCCAGGTAGCTTACAGCTATAAAACCACAACTAAAACAATACAATAATTGATAATACATAAAACTGCACGCCACTAAAACTCACATGATCAGTAGCGCAGATAGAAAGGAAAACAAATACCATGCTTCAAAGGCTTCGTGACATTTAAAACAACGGTGAAAATCTTTAGTTAATTGTCTGAAAGTCCATGAGGAACTAGAACTGTATAGTTCCTCAGAGAAAGCATTCCATAAAGAGGTTGCCGTGACAGAGAAGGCCTTGTTCTGGGAAACATTTCTTTAAAAATTGCCAGCCTATGGCATGGAACAGGGCCAGAGAATGGGAAGGGGGCACTTTACCCTGGCCCAGAGGTGCAGGGGGTGGGGATACAACAGTATTCTGCATGGTGAACTGCTAACCTGCCCCCCTACAACAGAGACAGAGAATGGACCGGTTCCAGATATAATAATGGTTATCCAACCAGGAACAAGCATTAGACCTTCACAGTCTCTTCTTACCCTTATCCTTCCCTCCTCCCCTTAAGTGCCTGGCCTCAGCACTGATATACTGGCTTGTTAAAACAGTTTCCAGTGACTTCTCAGCTGCCAAACAGCAGTTTAAGCACTACTCACAGATTAGGATATGAAAGTAAGATCTGATCCTGGTCCGAAGAGTGATTCATACAGCAACATCAGGGTAGCCTCCTCAACAGGCAGGAAATGCTGCTTTTACACATTAAAAATAAACTTTAGGAGATTAGGAAAAAAAGGAAGTGCACCTCCAATTTTAATTGAGAAAAAAATGTGGGCCAGCAATCAGAAGCTTAAATTGCAGTAATCTAATTTTTGACGAGGAAGGAAGGCACCTACAGCTGAGCCTCGTTGCAGATCTTAGAGTCCTGGGAGGAAGAGCTCTCTTTAATAAGCTAGTCCCCAAATGGCTTAGAACTGAATGAATGTGACTATTGTGTTTCAAAGAATAAAACCCAACCTGCTTCAAAACTGTTTGAATCCCATTCAGAGTGATTTTGGGAATGTGCACTTTCCAGGTTGCTATTGTTCAATGAAGGAGGCACCAGAGGCTACAGCGTGATTTATGTGACCACCATAATTCAGGCAGATGTTTTTTCTTCATCCTATATCAAATCCTATATTCTGGAAAATGGTTCACATAAGACCAGGAACTGCCCTTAGTGCATGATACAAGAGCTGGAATGATTATTACCCAATAACCCACATTTCTCCAAATTTGAATGGCAAAATTTTGCCCAAGATTTGAATGTGACATTTTACCTCACCGTCTGAAATTCAAAAGCTTTAGACTGGCACCTCTTGAAGCCTTTGGTTTTGGCAAGCATCAACTAGGAAATCTCAGAAATTGTCAGCTGTCAAATACTTAATACAATTGCATGTCATCTATCAAATGCTGTCAGATACTAACAGAATGATTCTATTCTCAAGTTATTCCTGCAAGTGGGAGGAGGGGTATAGGACTGCACTTGCAGGGGCAGAATGAAATGACACCAACACAGAAATTCCCTCACACCCGTTTAACTTGACCCGGGACATTGGAGGTGAGGGGACTGGCAGTTAGTTAGAATCCTGTGCCTTTACAGGGGTCAGACACACCTGAAAAACAGGTGGCATGACTTTAAAACAGGGGTTGTCCTCCAGATGTTTGGGCCTACAACTCCCACTTTCCCTCACCATTGGCTGTGCTGATTAGGGATGATGGGAGTCATTGGCTAAACATCTGGAGAGCCACAAGTTGTTCGCCTCTGCTTTAAACAGTAGGCTGACCATATGAAAAGGAGGACAGGGCTCATGTAACTTTAACAGTTGTAGAGAAAAGCGAATTTCAGCCAGTGTCATTTGTATGCAATTAGTTCCTGGTGAAATTCCCTCTTCATCACAACAGTTAAAGTTGCCTTCTTTTGTATATGGTCACTCTAGTATAGTGCCTGCACCTTTAACTGTTGTGATGAAGAGGGAATTTCACCAGGAACTAATTGCAAACAAATGACACTGGCTGAAATTCCCTTTTCTTTACAACTATTAAAGTTACATGAGCCTTGTCCTCCTTTTCATATGGTCAGCCTAAACAGTCCCACTGAGGTCAGTGTGGCAGCTAGAATGCTTCTGGGAGCCAGGTTTCCAGATCATATTAGTCCTATTCTGTATTGTTTACGTTGGCTGCCTGTTAGTTTCAGGCCCAAAACAAGGTGCTAGTTTTGGCCTTTAACACCCTAAATGGTTTGGGACCATATTATCTGAAGGACCTCTTGCTCTTGCATTAAGATCAGTGTCAGGGGCTGTACTCTCAGGCCACTAGCAAGAACCATTGGGCTTGCAGGTGCCAGGGATAAGGCTTTCTCAATAGTAGCCCTTCATTTTTGGAACCCTCCCCCAGAGAGAGAGAGAAATCGCTTCATCACTGCTGCTTTTAAAAAAAACCCAGAACTTGAAGACACATTCAAGTCTGCATTTAGTATTTTAAAATAATTAGCTGTTGCCCTACGTACATCTGCATGTGTGTGCATGTCTAATTGTAATTGAATGTTAATGTTTTTGTAATATTGTAAGCTGCCTTGTAAAGGGAATACACTATGAAAGGTGGATTAAAGGTGCAATCCTATGGGTTGTGCCCACAATGATCCTGAGTCCCTGAACTCAGAAGTTTCAAGCAACCTATGCAGGATGGGGGGAGCAGCAGAGGCGATCTTCGCTTTCCAGTCTTCCCATTATGCATTTTTCACTAGATGGGCTTTTTTGCCTATCTAGCTGGGGCACTTCGGATGGGGGAGGGAAGGAGCCCGGAGAAGCCTCAGATCACTCATATCCTGGCCTCTCCAGTCTCCTCCCCACCTACTGAAATGCTGCCTTCCCCAAGGTTGAGTGTTCCCAACCTCAGAGAGCAGCCAATGTAGTCTTTTCCCACCCCAACTGGGGCAGAGCTCCGATTCCCCCCCCCCCGAGGTTGGAGCACTGTCTCTGATCTCAAATCAGGAAATCCAAAATATCCTATGGCCCCTTAGGTTCTGTCTAGGGGCCATAGGATTGCTCCCGAAAGGTCTTTTAAATAAATGAATAATGGTACTTGCATTGGTAGACAGCCTAAGCACAATTCCACATGTAAGCTCCTCCGACAAATAGGCTGTCAACACAGGATGTACCTCTATTCTCATTAGTGCTGCAGACTTAAGCAAGTATAATTGTCATTCCCTCTTCCTAGGGAACCTTGGGAATTATAATTCTGTGATGGAGAGCTAGAATCACCAACAGAATTCTAAACTCTTCACCAAACTACAAGGCCCAGGATTCTTTGCAGGAAGCCATGCCAGCAGAAGTAATACAAAAGTTATGTTTGGGGCCACATGTGCGGGATTTCTTGTAACAAAGATTTAACTGTTAAAGCATTACCATCACTGTGCTATCCTTACTAGATCCTGGCTAAGCTGACCCTGCTAGAAAATTTGAACTAGCCTTAAACAGCATGGAGTTTGGCAGCATCCCTGTGTGGCTTGTGGCTGTCAGGCATGTGGAATTGGTGTGCTTGACGTTTTACAAACCGCTCCGTATGGAAATCCCCTAACACCATTCGAAACATATTTCCTTGGCAACACATCCTGTTGGTTGTAATGGAATATTTCCAACGAAATAAGTTTAGAACTGCAGTGCCTATTCATCAAGTAGCTTTGAAAAATTTGGCCTTCTAAATTCTATTGACACGATTGTGAGTAGTAGAAAAGGGGAAATGCAATGCAACATATATTATTATCTAATGGATATTATCCAGACTCTGCAAGCTGTGACTTCAGCAAGATTTGCTGAAGAAAACCATGCTTTTGTGAAGTTAGCAGATGCAGCAATCCTGACAATTTGGAACACAGAGGGGAAAATGTGGAATGTGACAAAGGGAGAGAATCTTTTAGGCTACACTGATCTGTTTCTGTTTTCATTACGCTAAAAGACAGCCAATTTCAGCAAACAATATAGTAGATTTATTCATCTGCAGAAGAGCTAGTGGTGTGTAGGGGCCTTGAAGGGGGTGGAGAACAGGAAAGCAGAAATGGGAAAAGGCTGATTAAACAAAGCAGTGGGGGAGAACACTCTGGAAGGTTCCGGCACGCAAGTCTGCTGTACTAATGCTTTATGTCACTGCAGAACATTAAACGAGCACTTTAAAAAGGTAATTAGCACCTTTTCATTGGACCAGAAATCAAAGGTGTAATTTACCAAAAGTCAGTGAACAATGTACAGATCTAATTGAATCATAGGCTCAGTTCGGACGACACATTAAGCAACGGGGGGGGGGGAACAATCGTCAGTTGTGTTGCTTATTGTGTCGTCTGGAGGGCGGCACACAACGCACACACAACTGACAGTACGTTAATCAGGCACTTTAAACAACGGAGCAAAACAACGGGCTTGCACGTTGTTTAGCCCAAAGCCCCATTGTTTTAAGTGTCATCCGAATTCAGCCCCCCCTCTCTCCGTGGACTATTCCATTTTGGAATAGAGTTCTGCTGCCTAGAGCAGCCAAATAAACCCAGCCGCTCTATGCAGCCGGCAGAACTCACGGTGCATGCTGGGATACGGCTGGGGGACACACGGAGGAGAGGCTACAACCAAAATGGCCACCGCAAGTTCCTTGCAGCCGGGGCATTTGCCAGTTCCGAGCAGCACCGGCTGTAGTGTGTTGTCTGTGGAGCTCCTCCTGCCTAACGTACGGTCAGTACGTTATTTACCCATCCGTTGCTTAATATGTTGTCCGAACTGAGCCAGAGTGTATAGTTTAGCCGGGGTGAAAAGTCAGCAGCACATCTTTGGTGGGTTCTGTGTGATGATTGCATTTAACCCACTGCCCCTTAAGCCCACCCCTAGCCCTGGCTTGCTCATATCAGAACCAGAAATCTCATCCACATATTCATTCACTACAGGCATGTCTGTTGCACTTGTGTATTATCCTATCATTGATCCAGTAATTAGGGGTTTTCTATGGACTGCAGCCGAACCCTTAATTTCATGGGTAAAATTCAGTTACCTAATGGTGCTTAGCACATCACTGAGGCTTAATAGATGTTACATATCAGCCACAGGACCTCCACTTTTTACCCTTCTGAACTGCCGAAATCTTGTTCCAGTTTCTAATAGCCCAATAGCCATACAGGATCAGATCATAGCAACCAAGAACTACCAAAACTACATCATAAAATATAACAGTGTCACAACAGATTCATGGAGGAAATGTCATCAGTTCCAAGAAACAATAGACCATGTAAACAGGAGGATGTAAAATTCTGGCAGAAAGGGACAGACAAAATACAACTGCAAAAATAATTCACCAACAACTGGCCATCAAATTCAACCTCATCAAACAACCTACACCATTCTATACATAGTCACCCAAAACAATCTTGGAAAATGCAGACCATAAAATATCCTGGGACAGAACAATTCATATGGACAAGACAATACCTTGCAATCAATCAGACATAACAATTATAGACAAAAAAAAACAAAGAAAAACACACTTACCTCATTGACATAGCAATACCTAATGACAAAAATGTTGTAGAACAGGAAGAGGAAAAGAGAGAAAAATATACACCACTGGCTATTGATGTTAAAGAACTATGGCTATAGGAAAAAGGTCACAATTATTCCATTAGTCACATCAGCCACTGGCATCACATCAACAGAAAACCTTCAGAAACTGGGCCTACTAAAATACATCCATACCAACGTTCCAGAAAGCAGTCATACTCAAAACATGTTCAACAGTAAGGAAGTTTCTGAGTCAGTAAAAAAAACAGCATGACTTGGCAAAGCCCATCATGTCTGTCTAGAAAAACTGCCAACAAAGAGAGAAGAGAGATGATAATAATAATAGGTTTTCTTTATTTATTTATTTGTGACACTTATATACCACAAAATATAATAAAATCCTTCAGCATTTGCCAGGCCGTGACCAGTTGTACCCAAACTTAGCATCTAAGGGTCTAGACCTGGGGTCCCAATTCGGCCTTCCAGGGGTCCCAAAGGCCCCACCCCATTTCTCCAACTACTGATCGTTTGGTAGTTTCCCAACTTTTACACATTGTTCTTTCTCCCATTCCAAGGCTGAGTTAAGAGCTTTACGTTAAAATATGCTGGTATTTGTGGGTATTTGGCACTGGCCTCTTGCCACTGGTTCTGCCCCACTACTGGAACGTTGCCCCAGGGAGCTTCTCCAAAATGGAATTCAGCACTCAGGCTAATAGAGATTCAACACACCTGACTTAGGTTCCCCTCTACAAGATTTCACTTTGACGCCCGGTTGCCCGATTATGTGCATATACGGATAAGCACATTTACTCCTAATACCTATTCACGAGAGGCAGTGAAGCGCATTACAGGTTGTATGAAACGCACTTTAAAATTGTTTACATGGGGAGAATCGCATGTTTACATGGCCATAAGGCGCTTTAACTCCCACGGTAAATTTTAAGTCGCTATTTAACACACATTCGATAATGCAAATAATCGGAGGTAAAAAAGCGCCTCAACCCCCATTTGCGCTCCGCTCTTATAGAGGTAAAATCTGTAATGCGCCTTGAAAGAGCTTTAAATCGCTCTTGTAGAGGCACCCTTAGAGGGACTCCAGCTCAGGTTCCCTGAGCTCAGTGGCCTCAAGCCACTGGCTTAAAAAGGGCTTAATGTGCAGAAAGTACTGCTCTTCTCTCTTGATCAAACAAAGCAGAACACCCAGCTCCTAGAGTTTATACCAGGCCAATCCAGGAGTTTCATGCTGCCTGCCAAGCACAGGGGCCAATGTAAAACACCCTTATTCTTTTCTGTACCGAAAGTGATACCACAGACAGCCCATAATAAATCACCAGGCTATGTGCCAGTCTCAGACATTTCAAGTCCCAGACAGCAACCTTTGTTATCCAGCAGTGATGGACCTAATCCAGTTGAAGGAGCACTTTGACAAAAATATAGAGTCCCTCTTGTGTAACAGATAGCTTTAGATTAAAGTTGGATTCCATCTGAGGGCAAACATTTTTGTTCCTTTATTATTTCATAACTGTGGTAGCTTTTGCAAGTACCACATGATAATGGATGTTCAATTGATATTTACAGATGATATTGAAATAATAGCTGATGGTGTAGAAGATTTGGTTCAGATGATTAATGCATGTGGCAAAGATGTGAGGCCTGTAGCCTCACACTGAATAAAGACCATAGCTGTGTGAGTAACTCTGACTCATATGTAAGGGACAGAGGATGACAACTCTTGAATGCTGTAACAATACAAAAGAACTTCTAGATTCAGGCTGAATGGGTTGTGCTTCCAGGAAGGAACCAGGAAGTAGTTAATGGCAGATCCAGAAATAGGATCTCAGCTTGTGCTGGATGGGTAGGCTGACCAGATAAAATCCAGGTCAGGACTCATGTAACTTTAACGGTTGTAGAGAAAAGGGAATTTCAGCCAGTGTCATTTGTATGCAATTAGTTCCTGGTGAAATTCCCTCTTCATCACAACAGTTAAAGTTGCAGGGGCCCTGCCTTCTTTTGTATATGGTCACTCTAGTATAGTGCCTGCAACTTTAACTGTTGTGATGAAGAGGGAATTTCACCAGGAACTAATTGCATACAAATGACACTGGCTGAAATTCCCTTTTCTCTACAACTGTTAAAGTTACATGAGCCCTGTCCTCCTTTTCATATGGTCAGCCTGCATATGGTACAGAAGAGAGAGAGAGAGAGAGAGAGAAACCTGATGTAAGGACAACAGTGAACACCAAAGCAATGCAAGTACTTGGGGAGGGGGCACACAACACAAAAAGAGAGTTGTCCAGCTTATGGGAAGAAATGCCACAAATGTCACAAACGTAACCACTATACATCCAAGTATCTATCAAAACAGAAAAAAGCCTCAAAACTAGAGTGCACACTGTAAATATGGAGAGTGACAGTGAATGTGAAGACATTCTGTGGGTAACGTTAAGTAATAAAGACACTGCAGGAAAAGCCAACAGGTCAATATAAACAATTCTGTGCCTGGGGAGTACGGCACTACCATTTCAATTAGTCTGTTGTAACATTATCCCCATCTATCGTAGGGTAACCATATGTCAGAAAAAACCAGGACATGTCAGAATTTTTTGGTGACAAATCCAGGAAAAGGGGGGGGGGGGGGAATTATGAAATTTGAAGAAAACTCCGGATTTTTCCCATCCTCCCCCCACCCAAAGGGCAGCTCTACTTTATAGTCATTGGGATCAACAAAAATGCTTACAACTCTGTCATTTTTAAAGTTAAAGAGATGATACTTGGCATCATTCATGATAGCACTTAGGTAGGGCTTTAGCCATGCCAAAATTGAAGCAGATCTGTTCATCTGTTGATTTTTAGGAATGTTTTAAAATGTGAGGTTCTTAAATTATTATTATTATTTTTAAAAACATCATTTTTAAAGATAAAGAGATGAAACTTGGCACCTTGATAGCTCTTAAGTAGGGCTTTAGCCATGCCAAGTTTCAAACAGGTCTGTTCATCCATTGATTTTTAGGATTTTAAAAATGTTTTGATGTTTTAAAATTATTATTTTAAAAACCATCGTGTTAAAGATAAAGAGATGAAACTTCGCACCTTGATATCTCTTAAGTAGGGATTTAGCCATTCCAAGTTTCAAATCAAATCATCCATTGATTTTTAGGATTTTTTTTAAAAAAATTGAGGTTTTAAAATTAATTTGTTTAAAAAACATCATTTTTAACGATAAGGAGATGAAACTTGGCATTATGATAGGTGATAAATAGGGCTTTGGCCATGCCAAGTTTCAAGCAAATCTGTTCATCTGTTGATTTTTAGCAAATTTTTAAGTTTAAGGTTTTAAAATTATTTAAAAAAAAAAAAAAGACTGGAGCCATACCCTTCAAACTCAGGTTGTCAAACCTCCTCTTTGGGGTCTTGCACCTTGAGCAGTTTCAGCCCTTGGCATCAAGGGGATCTCAAGTTTTTACCTAAGAAGTGCTGGGTGAGCACAGCACTTTTCCTGTGCTGTGCAGCTTTGGTAGGCAGTCGGGCACCTGGAGCTCAGCAGAGGTGAGGCGTCCACAGATCAAAAAGTGGGAAAGGAGAGGTCAGTCAAAGCAGCCCACAGGGCAAAACAGAATGGGCCAGAGGCCTTTTTCACAGAGTTCCGCATCATGGGTGATGAAGGGTCATCCTTAGAGAAAAACTCTCATGACCAACAGTGAGGTGTCATTCGAGAGAGAGGCTCTCATCTTTGCAGATGCCCTGTTGCTGCGGATGTTGGAACCTGGCATGTCATTGCTTTGTGTCACTATCCCTTCCCTTCCACTTCACTTTGTTCACTTGTGAGCTAGGTTCTGTCTGCACTGCTGGCATGCAATGCAGAACATTTGAAGTGTGTGTCAGAGAAAAATAGATAGATTTGCAGCTTTGGCTGGCTGGCATATCTCTTAGAGACAGAGTTAGACTGAAGACACAACTCAGAGATGTCTGTAGCTGTGCCCTGAGAGGCTGGCATGCCACACAGAGCCTTTTTATTCACTTTTAAAAGCGTTTCAGAGTCCAATGTTGGTGCCGGCAGAGGCAGCTGGCGGCGGAGGTGGTTTTTAAAGTAAGAGTCACCAGATGTGACCAAGCACCCTTTCCCCCAGCCACAGGGTACTAATGCGCAGCCTGGCTGGACTGTTGGGAAACTTTGGAAGAAGGAGGGAGATTGTTTGTTTGAGGCTGGATGCTTTGGTTTGGCTGCAATGACTTAGAGAAAGAGACAACAGATGCTGCACAGACAACCCAGAAACACCTGTTGTAACTTAGCCCCACGGTGCCGGCATGCAACACAGGGCATTAGAAAGAGGGTCTCAGAGTTGAGCGTTTGTGCAGAAAGTAGACAGTTCAAAGTGTGGATGTGAAAAGTGGTGCCAACGCAAAAGCCTTGAGAAGCTAATGTATAAAAGGCCTTTATTACTAGGGATGTGCATGCCCCCCCGGATCGAATCGGAACCGGGATCGGAACCGAGGCCTTGGATCGGATCAGATTGGAGTCTTCCCAGTTCAGTTTGGACCCGATTCCAATCTGAAAATTGGACATCCGATTTTCGAATCAGATGCCACTTTAGCTGTTTTCGCCATAGGCTTACATTGGGGGAAAGAAAGCTTTCCCTCAATGCAAGCCTATGGTGAAAACATGGGGGCAGTGGGGGCCTAACTCCCCCCTCCCTGTCCCTCCCCCCACTCACGCTCCTTACCTGCCTGGGCGCCCGCTGCCATCCACTGCCATCTGCTGGTCCAATCTACTGAGAAACAGACTTCGCAGCCTAGTTCTCAGTAGAGCACCATGTGATGACCAGGCCGCAAAGCCTGTTTCTCAGTAGATTCGACCAGCAGACGGCAGTGGGCGCCCCAGCAGGTAAGCCCCCTCCCTCGCGCTCCTTACCTGCCAGGCGTCCACTTCCCTCCAGTGCGTGGGCCACGAAGCCTGATTCTCAGTAGATCCACGCACCAGAGGGAACCAGCCACCCCGGCAGATAAGTGGGGGGCCCTCCCACCTCCCCTGTCACGCTCCTTACTTGCTGGGGCCGTCCGCTGCCATTGGCAGCGGACGACCTCGGCAGGTAAGGAGCGCAACAGGCAGGAGGAGGTTTGATCCTCTGATTTTATCCGAACCGAATCAGGTCCTTCCAGACCGGTTCGGATCAGATCAGACAATCCAGATGCAGGGATCGGAAATTCGATAATTGTATCCAATTTCCCCCGGATCGGGTCCGGATCGTGGATCGGACCCGATCCGGTGCACACCTCTATTTATTACACTTACCATTTTCCCCCCGGATTGCTTCTGTGGGTTCCCCCTCCGTTTCCTATGCGAATCTAGCGTTTTGAATCACATGTGGTCAGTTTTGCTCTGATACCTCAGCTCAGCCTGTTGAACTTGCCTGAAATGGACTTTGCCCATTCAGGGTCAAATCGAAACAGAAACTAAAAACGGAGCACTCAAAGCGCGAGAACAGCCCGAGGGGGGTGATGTCATGTGAGTCCCGCACTGAAGAAGTGGATCAAAGTCGGAGTGAGTGTGCTTAAAACCGTGCGTGTGATAACGGCCTCAGTGAGAAGTATGAATGGGTGAAGTAGTGCCTGCCACCCACAACACCCACTCTAATGTTAATGTAGAGAAACATGTGACAATCATATGCAAGTTTTTAAAAAAATGACCTTTAAAAATAAAAAAAGCCAGCGGCAGCAAGCCCTGTTAAGCGCAAGCTTTCAGCGATGTGAGGATACAATCAGAAAAGATATTTGAGGGAAAGGGACAATGTATCACACAGAGTATAGCAACAAAGTACAGCAAAAGCTACAAAACTAGGGCTGCCTCTACAAGAGAGGTTTAATGCTCTTTCAAGGCGCTTAAAAAAATTTACCTCTACAAGAACGGACCGCAAATCGAGCGTAGAGGCGTGTTATCTCTCCGATTATGCGCATTATCGAATGCGCATTAAACAGCGAGTTTTATTTTGCTCCGGCCGTTAAAGCGCATTTTGACTATGTGAACAAGCGCTTATGTGCATTAACTACTTGTAAAGCGCATTTTGGTCATCCCTTAATGCGCTTCGCCACCTCTCGCAGCCTCTCGTGCAGAGGTATTAGGCGTAAATGCGTTTCAGCGATTATGCGCATAATCGCCTACCCAGGCGCAAAAGCGAATCCTTGTAGAGGGGACCTAGGAGTGAGTGAAGTTAATTTCAGATACATTGGATGTCTCACTTGTTATTTCAGTGATTTTAACATTAAGATGTTATGTAGAACAGATTTGTCTTAATTTTGTGCTGTAAAATCAGACATGTGACCAAGGCTATGTTCAGATGGGCACACCCCCTTGGTGCTGGACACCCCCTCTGGGGGTGGACATGTTGGTGGGGACACCCCTTTGGGGGCTGACCATGTTATTCTCCTTTTTGGTTTCCAAAATAAGGCCACCTGATCTAGGGACCCCAATATTCCATTGGAAGAGACTTAAGCAGCTTTTAAGAATGTGTAATCACACTACATCAAACCACTGGGAAAATGCAAACTCAAAATGTCTAACCCAAAGACTAACAAGAAATACAAGCTAGAGTTTGTGGTTGTAGGTGATGCTACAATACCACTGTTAGGCCTTATTGCAGTCCAGGCTATGAAACTCATAAAGATTCATTCCAGAACATATTGACAGTGGATAGTGGAAAATTCAGATGAAGCTAGAAGATGGAGTCAAGGAAGGATTCAGAGGGAATTCAGGGATGTGTTTGATGGAGATGGACAGCTAGATGGAGACAGCTAAACTAGAGATTGATGCAAGTGTGAAGCCCGTTAAGTTACCCAAGAGGAAAGTATGGTAGCTTTAGAAGAGCCTCTGAAAGAAGAGTTGCAAAGTCTATAATGTCAGGGAATTCAATTATTCAACCAGTAGAGAAAGGTATAGACTGGATAAGCAGTCTGGTGGTGATCTAAAAACCATCAGGGAAACTCAGAATATGCATAGATCCAAACCTCTTAAATAAAGCACTGGGAAGAAGTCATTTTCCATAGACTACTATTGAACATACAGGTTGACACAAACCTTGGAGGGTCTGGAAGGAATTTGAGCAATAGCAGATGATGTGCTGATAATGGGAGAGCGTGATGACCTACAGCAAGCACAGAAGGTCCATGATCATAAACTAAAAGCATTTCTGAAAAGATGCAGAGAAACTGATTAGAGACAAATTCGGACTGAGGGACACAGAAGTGCCATACACTGGCCTCAAGGCACCTGAAGGTAGATTCAGGAAAAGTAAGAGCTATTTGAGGTATGCCATGGCTCCAAGATATCAAGAGAGTCCCAGAGACTGGGACTCTCTTGAGGTAGTTGACACATTGAGAGACAGACACTGTGGGAGTGGACGGAGCAACATGAAGATGCTTTCCAAAAGGTAAAGGGGATTATTGCAACTGCGCCCATCTTGAAGTATTGTCGTGGATTCCTATTCCCTCTGGTATTCACATGTGCTGGCAAACTGAATTTGTTGCAAAAACAGCTAAGAAACTCTTGAGAAAAGCAAAAGCAGCAGGGACAAACCCATACCTAGCACATCTAGATCATCAATACACTCTATCTCAAGGCCTAAACTCTAACGAGACAAAGAACAAAGACACTTTTACCAACAAGTAAGAGGCTATTATACGGGATCACCTTCTCCCGTATAATCCGCCCCGCACACTCAGGTCCTCTGGGAAGAATTTACTTCAATCAGCCAGAACTAGGCTCACAAATGTTACCCAGAGGACCTTCTCTTTTGCCGCTCCCAGACTGTGGAATGACCTGCCAGAGGAGATTCAACAATCTAGCAGTCTTCTTGAATTTAAGAGAGCTGTGAAGACTGATCTCTTCCGGCAGGCCTACCCAGCTGCATTTTAAGATGTTTTCAATAATGTAATAGTTTTATTTATTTTTATTCTATTTTATGGTCTCTGTATTTATATTTATTGTTGTTCCCCGCCTCGATCCAGAGGGAGAGGCGGGTTAGAAATAAATAAATAAATAAATATATTATTATTATTATTATTATTATTAGAGGTGTTACAGGAGCACCCCTTGGTAGACTGAGGGGAGAGCAGCAACAGAGACAGGCCCTGTATTACTATCGATCAGACAGAGGTCGTCCAGGCCTAGGCCAGGGACACAGTGAGAGTCTAACCCCTAACAAAACAGGACAGAGTGTGGCACAAGGCAACTATAACCCATAATCATATTAGGTTCAGATGGAGAGTCAACAAATATGAAGAAATAACAGAAGACATCTAGGCAAAATAACAGGAAAATCAGATGATGCCATGAATTCAAATGAGGGACAAGCATGTAACCAAAAGAGGATCCTGTAGGATGAGTCAAGCAGGGAATCCATGCCATGTACAGACCAGGGCATAGACGCACCAGAGGATAATCCACAGGAAATGGATTCAGAAGAAGAGACAGAAACTAGGAGCCAATCTACACGCTAGGTTTTTAACATTTTATAAGGGTTACGAAAACTCTTTGGGCCACATGACGCACTCCCTTGAATGATGTATACCCGAAGTTTTTTAAAACTCACTTCAGCTACATACAACGGTTTTTACTTTTAATAAATCATTTTAAGTAAAATAATGTGTCCTTCCTTACCGTTTGTGATTCATGGGGGCAGTGCTTCGTTTACTGGTGCCCAAATGCTTAGCAGTTGATTGGTGGGGAAGAAAGAGGGGCTAAGGAGGAAGTGGGCGACTGAACTACAACACCCACAATCCTTAGCCCTATACTCATTGTAAAAATGAAACAGAAAGAGACGGTGCAGAAGAGTGTGAGACCGCACACACCGCTTTGAAGACTGAAGAATTTTTCTCCTGTAATGTGAGTACTCCTTAATGTGGCCTAAGACGTTTTAGAACGCACCTGTTTGGAACGTTTTAAAATACTGTTTAAAACATTCCAAGGGACTGTGTAGATAGGCTCAATGACACACCCTGAATCTACAAAATAAAGAATGGTAGCGGAAGGATGTCATCACTGAACCCAGACACACTTGAAATGGATGAGTTATTAAGAGACCTTCACACCTGAAAGACTATGTATCAAGTCCAAGGCCAGATTTACCCCAAGCAGGAAATGACACTTTAAAAACGGTTTGAAAGCTGTACGCGATGTGTGTCCTGGGCCCCAACAGTTGTCACTGCTGTTACAAACCATTTTAAAGCAGTAGTGTAGATCCTGCCCAAGTTCATTTTTTTTCTTTCTCAAAAGATATGGGATGTAATAATATGAAAGAACTACTAGATTCAAGCTGAATGGGTTGGGCTTGTAGTCTTTCTTCCTCAAAGGCAAAAAGAAGAAATCTGCATTGTCTTCTTCCAGTGATATCATCTACAGAAGTTCTTTTAGAGCTGCCTATTGTTTTATTGTTGTGACACATTTGGACCATTTTAAATCTTTTGCCAGCAACCTAGAGAATTTGTGATTGCATACTCAGAGTCTATGTTTTCATAAATAAATAAACAAACAAATAAACCATCTGTAGCTTTCCTAATAATACGTTACACATTTCATCCCACAGGCTTTGGGTCTTCTTGGGAAAAGCGGCTATATCTCATTGACGGAACATGAGTTTTGAATGTGGAAAGTCTCAGATTCAGACTTTGCCATTTCCAGTGAAAAGGCATCAAGTAGTCATTCGATCCACTACAACCACAGTCAACACAGTCCTACACTTGTACCACCCGTCTGCTCCGGTATTAAGGAACTCTTCCCTTTGGTTACCTTTGCGTTTTATGTAGAAAAGTAGTCTATGCAATAGCACTGTACACTAATTTCTTAAGAAGTCATCACCTGCTCATCATAAATCATTCCACTTATCTAGCTTCCAATTTGTCACAGAACCTGTCAACAACCGACATAGTACGAATGCTGAACCTTTGTCCCAAGAGTTCTTCGTAATTATTTATCTTGATGATGTAGGTGCTTGTTTATATCAGTTATGTATTGTACTGAAAATACTGTCTACACCAGGTGTTAGAACAGAGAAGGGGAAACAAAACAAAATAAAAAAATTGCCACCAGCAGGCTCTGAATGGCAGGTCTGTTGCAGCAGGAAGGGCCCAAGGAGGGGGCTGTGCAGGTTACCTCAGCCTCCAGGCTATAAGCCCATTGCCATGAAAATATAGAGGTTAAGATGCACAATATGGAGGTTAAGAATCAAAATTCTTTACATGTCTACTGAGAAGTAAGAGCCATTGAGCCCAAGGAAGTTTATTCCCAGATAATTGAAGCTTAAATTGGAAATCATGGAAGACGTTCATGCAACCTTATTTCCCTCTATCTATATGAGTTTGTCCAGATCTTGTGAGATTTGCTAAAGCCTGTAAGAAGTACAAAGAACAAACAATATTCTGAGGAATGGGCTATTGGCCCTGTTGAATAGAGGGGAGAGTGCTTTTAAAGGAAACTAGTCCTTGTCAAGTTTGAGAGATTTGCCATTTGAGAGCCAGAGAAGTGGGCCTCCCTAAGTGATTTGCTCAGAATTCCAGCAGCTCCTGATTGTGTTTCCCAGAAGAAGAGAAGCTAACAAGGTGTTATATCCAACTGGCAGCAAGAGGGAGGTACAAGCACTTTCATTAGGGGCACTGAGGTCCCAGGGAGCCATTGTTTCTTACAGGATTTGCAGGCCTCGAATGTGTGAGAGTACACAAGTTAGGCCTTTGCCATTTCCAGTGAAAGGGCCTCAAGTAGTCAGAAGACCCGCTACAAGCATAGTATTAAACAACTCTTCTCTTTGGTTACCTTTGCCTCTTATATAGAATCCCATGGAGAGGTAACAGTGTCTCAAGGACATTTGTCATTTGTGAATAATTATTATACAAACATGCCATACTGCTATGCCTGGCTATAAATACAAACCAAGGTGGAAGAAATTTAAAAAGGGGCCCTCAAGAACCAAGCTTCTGGTTTTCAAAACAGACAAGGCCTTTTATGAGGGAGAAGAGGACCCATGCTGCAACAGGTTTGTACCAGGCCCAAAGAAATTATGCTTGGGCTCTTCATACCACAAAGGTAAGGAAAGCGTGGAATGACATGCAGCCCTGACTTCCAGTTCCCTTCTGAAAGCCACATTTTGGATGACAGGAGCATGCTACACATGGAGGAGATGCGTTAACAGTCGGTCATGGAACCAACCAGAGGGGAGGTGACCCTGGATTTAACCCTAAGTGCAGCCCAGGACTTGTTGAAACAATTGGAAACAGTGATCACAGGGCTATCAAATTTATTTATATGTAAGCGAAAAATTGCCAAGGAAGACCAGCACAATCACATTTGACTTCAAAAGAGGAAACCTCTCTAAAACAAACTAGTAAAAAGGTAGTTGGGGTGGGGAATGGGGAACGGGGAGCCAAGAGGACTAAATCTCTCAAAACTGTTTGGAGGTTGTTCAAAACTACAGTAATAGATGCATGATGCACACTGCAGATCAGCAAAGGTAGCACAATGTCCAAGAGGTCACCAGCATTTTTAAGCCACAGTGCCAAGGAAGCAATCAGAGCAAAGAAGGCTTCCTCCAGAAAATGGAATTCTTGTTCAAATGAGGAGAACAAAACACAAAATTGCACAACAGAAATGCAAGTAAACAATGGGGGGGGGGGGTGAGGAGCGTGTCACTAAAAACATTAAGACCAGCAATTTAAAAGTGCCTTAAATTAGGCTGACCAGATAAAATCCAGGTCAAGGCTCCTGTAACTTTAACAGTAGTAGAGAAAAGGGGGAAAAACCCAACAACTTCAGTTTAAGGGAAGAGTTAAATAGGCTGACTATATGAAAAGGAGGACAGGGCTCATGTAACTTTAACAGTTGTAGAGAAAAGAGAATTTCAGCCAGTGTCATTTGTATGCAATTAGTCCCTGGTGAAATTCCCTCTGCATCACAACAGTTAAAGTTGCAGGCACTATGCTAGAGTAACCATATACAAAAGAAGGCAGGGCTCTGCAACTTTAACAGTTGTGATGAAGAGGGAATTTCATCAGGAACTAATCGCATATAAATGACCCTGGTTGAAATTCCCTTTTCTCTACAACTGTTAAAGTTACAGGAGCCCTGACCTGGATTTTATCTGGTCACCCTACCTTAAATACACTGGAGCCTAGAAACCAGCTAAGGAGGCAGTTGGACCATTGAATGATGACAAAGATAAAGGACTACTAAAAGAGAGTGAGGAGATTGCAGAGATGCCAAGTAACTGCTTTGTGTTTGCCTTTACTGCAAAACATGTAGGGTGGATACTCAAAGGCAGCATTTGGATGACACTTTAGGCAAGGGAGGGGGGATAACATACTCACAGTACACTAAGCAGGGGGTACTCCCCACATGACATGTTGCTCCGCCGTCCATTGAGCGGCTGAAAGTCCCGGCGTCCACCTGGGTGGCTGGTGCTCCTCCCTCCCTCCACCATTAGTCCTCCTGGCCCCACCCCATCAGCCATAGAATTCTGCTGGCTGTGTAAGAGCGACCAGGGTAGTTCTGATCGCTCCTGCCTGAGAACTCTATTGAAAATGGAATAACCCACTCAACGGAGGTGGAATACCCTCACACAACATGTTAATCAATTGATTAACAGATAGTCAGTTGAGCAGCCCGTTGTTTTTCCACGTTAGTTAATTCACTAAAATAGCGTACTGTGAGTTGTGTGTCCATTGTGTGTTGCCCTCCACATGACACAAGCAACACAATGGACGATTGTTTGACACCCCCCCCCCCCGAGTTATTGTGTCATCCAAAACAGACCAAACTGATGTTTTCAGGAAGAGAATTTTAGACCGGATTGACAAATTGAAAACAACTTAATACTAGAACCTGGGGGTCATCCAAAGAAGCTGATTGGTGGGAGATTCAGGACATATAAAAGGAAGTACTTCTTCACAGAGTGCACAGTTAAACTATGGAATTTGCTATCACAGGATGTAGAGAGGGCCATTAACCTGATTGGGTTTAAAAGGGGATTAGACAGATTCACAGAGGATAAGGCTATCAAAGGCTACCAGTCATGATGGCTTTCTATTACCTCCAGAATCAGGTTCAGTGTGTCTCTCAATATTGGTTGCGGGGGACTATGGGAGGGAAGGTGCTATTACATCCTGCTTATGTACTTCCCATTAGGGCATCTGGTTCACCACGGAGGCCACAGAATGCTGAACTAGATAAGCCATTGGCTTGAACCAGCACAGCTTTTCTTATGCTTTTATGTTCTTATCTCTACATCTGGGGCGAACCCTATTTGCATGCCATTAGTCATGAGCCAAACGGCCACCTTCAGGATGTGCCAATCAAATGGACATGGGACTCCCAGGTAGACATTACGCAAGTGATCATTTCGTGGCACAACTGACCCACAAAACAAATTGCAACTGATACAACATATCCTCTCCTAGGTAACATATGATACTTGACTGCTGTAATGTATGTTGGCAGCTACTGGGATAAGTATTTGCACTGCTAATTTTAGTTTTTGTCCCTCATGTATCCCTGTACTGTCCTCCTAGAATAGAACATTATTTATGGGCTTAATCTGTACCAAGCTGAATAAAGCACACTTAATTTTTTAGACTTAACCGTTTCTGTGTTCCCCATGTAACAATCACTTTGGGCAAAGGCTATTGGGAAATTCTTTTGAACACAACCCATTGAAATGCATAGAATTATTTTTCTTTTCTTTTTTTTTCTCTTGTTTTGACCCAGAATAGTTGTTTTAAATGGATACTGTATTTGTACTCTGTTCTTATACTTTTTATGGTTTTAAAATTTTGTATATTGGTTTTTAATGTTCAATGTTTTTAATCTTTGTAAACCGCCCAAAGAGCTTCAGCTGTGGATGCAAATTAATAATAATAATAATAATGTTGTTTTGCTGTGTACCTTCAGTTTATTGCAGTGATGGTTAGGCTGAAGAAGGTCCCTTGTTGTCACCTGTTCACTGAATTATATTGTTTGAGCAAGGTAAGAAGTTCAGCCAGGAGAAAATAAAACCCTTAGAGTTTCTAAGGGTGTTATATGAGTAGTAAGCAGCTTGCAGGATTGGGACCCTGTTGCTCTTACATCCCACTTCTGAACAGTGACACCACAGCCAGTTGTAAGAGCCCAGTGAAGCTATAGGGCAAGGGAGGGCAACTTGCGGCCCTCCAAATGTTTTGTCCTACAACTCCCATCAGCCCTAGCCAGCATAGCCAATGGTGAGGGATGCTGAGAGTTGCAGGCCAAGACATCTTGAGTAGCACAAATTGCCCGCCACTCTGAATGAGATAGGGCATATCCTCCGATACACCCCTGCTGTGAAATCAAGGAGATTAGCCTAAACATGTGACAGAGGGCAACTAGGAAATTAAATATCTTGCCCTAGACTTAAAAAGGAGTGTCTTCAGATGGGGAGAAATCGTGTTTCCTTACCATCACGTACCATCACTCTTGCTTCCTGCTTTCTTCCACGTTGGAAATGGGTTGAAATTGCACAGGGAAAGAGAGCAGAGACTACATGGCCCATACAGATAAATGGGAACAGCGCCTTCTAGTGGGCATTTTATAGTGCACCTTTCCTGTGCACTGAATTTTTTTGGGGGGGGCGCTTTTCTGTGGATTAATTTACAACGCTAAAACCGGGAAATAGAGTGGGAGCCTATCTACACACGCAGGATAAAACACTTTGAAAACGTTTTGAAAACTGTATATGGAGTGTGTCCTGGGCCCCAACAGTTCTCAAAACTGTTACAAACCGTTTTAAACCATTTTAAACCGTTTTAAAGCAGTAGTGTAGATAAGCTCTGAGGACGTGCAAAAGGATCACTGATCCGTGAGTGGCCAGTTTTGAGCGTGCGATCAATTCTCATCTGAGGAAGCCATGTTCTCATGGAAGTTTTCTTCTTCAGACATTACACTGCTCACGTTAAGTAGACAACTGTCAAGACTGTCTGAGTGGGATCAGTATCATCTGAAGCTGAAATATCTTGAGGAACTAGACAGGCCAAGGAGCAACACAGATAAGGCCAAGTCTGGCTGTTGCTTAGGCAAAGTTATAAGCCTGTCTTGGAAGCATTTATAGCCAGGCCAGGAGGATCCAGTGGGCTGGCTTGATGATGGAGACATGTTGGGAGATGATTTGAGGCAAGACTTGCACTGGAGGGGAGGGGCTTGGGGAAGACAGGGGCAGGGCCCATGGAGAGTGCTCAAAACTCTGCGGGTCAGATGGGGTCCCAGAACGGGCTGGATTAGGGCCACGGGTGAGAGAGATCATCCACATTACAGAAGATGGCTTGTGAAGTCCTTGAAGCCATAAACAATTCTTCCCGTTGTTTATGGAAAGTATTTGAAGTCATTTAAAGACATTTTGTCTCCAATTCTCCTTAGAAGTCTTCTGTCCCTGATTTTACAGTTGCACAGTTCGAGAGGCATCAGGAATAGTGCAAGCCAGAGCGGTGTCATCACCCTGTGTGAAATGCAGAACCCATTATAAACTGGGCAGGAAAGAGAGCAATAGGATAGGAAGCCAAGTAGCCATGGAACGAGAGACAGCAGCCAAGTCAGGCTTGGAGCCCAAACCACCTTGGCAGCATTTGGTTTTCATTCCTATCAGGAAAAGCCAAAGGGAAGCAGTTGACGGTGGAATAAAAGCAGTAGGCTAGGGCACTGTTCAGTAAATCCTTAGCAGGAAGTATTTCTGCAGCCTTCCACCTTGCATATGCTTGTTGTTTATGGAGGTTACCTTCTACGTGCTTAAATTTAAGGTTCCTAGAATTGCTAGCAAGAGAGGGTCAAGAGGAATAAACATTCACTTGTAAGAGAGGGCAAGGACTCTGCTGATGACAGTCATGTAGTTTTCCTAAGCAGTCAGCAAGAGTTTCCAGCAAGGCTTCCAGAGAAGGCAGATGAAAAGAGACTATTCATTGTGTGTGGCTTTTCCCCTTAAGGAGCAGAAACTCACCAGTGAATTTTGGCTCAACTTATTTGAAATTTTCTTGGGACTTTGGAAACCCAATTCTTTTAATTTTTCAGGAGTGTTTCAAGATTACAGCAAATCAGCACAACAGAACTATCAGTCAATCATAAATATGTAATCTCCCTAGCATGCAGTGAAGCGCAATGCCTGCTCTCTACCTGCAACCCAAATAACACAGGTTTGTTGCAAGATTATAACAATACTCAAGATGATTCAGAACTGCTCCAAAATGCAAAGAGCATCCATGTAGCCCTATTTCAGGTCCTCACACACTCCGTAGCCCATTGTACAGAGGTAACTTATCATTTTAAATTTAGAAAACCCTGCTTTGTAGAATTGTGAGATCAGAGGTACTTGTATTACAGCTTTAGTCTGTTAGATTTTTAGAGGTTGCACTGAAATGTAAAATCACTGTGCTGTCAGAAAGACTATGTAGACAGATATTATGGTTTTCGTTGTCCATTGGATGGGAGACAGCAGAGGATCTGCAAATAAAAGATGAACTGTGCATTAACAAGGTAGGCTCAACCCAAGTTAGATGATTTAGTCACAGTAAATATATCCATTTAGCCTGTATTTTTCATATATATATATATATATAAATTGTTAGCAGCCGGGGAAGCTGGAAATGTGAACTCAATCGCAAAAAGACACAAATTAAGGGCACATACTCTAGAGTAAAAATGAAATGACATTTAAAGTAAAATCTGTTTTGGCCCTGAGGTTGTCATCCTATGCTCATTTACCTGAGAGTAAATTTATATGAGGTGGGACTTACAGCAAAGCAAACATGTGTAATGTTTTGCTGTAAAAGTACTGAAATGTAAAAACCTTGAAAGAGGTTGGCCACGGGGCCCTGACATTAGTCCATTTCCTTCATTGGCAGCATTTGGCATTTGCATGCTGTGTGTTGAGAAAGGGAAACCTCTTTCTCAGCACACAGTATAAAAGCCGAGCAAACCACTGGTGGCAGAAGAGAGTAATCTCTTCTACCATCTGCATCTCTATGTATTTTCCCTCCAATATGTTGAATGGCGGGGGGAATCTTGAGGTTAAAATGACAGTGAATGGGGTATGGATGGATGTGTGTGAATGGCAGGGGTTGGGATAAGGATGGATGAAAGTGAGTGGGGAGTATATGGATTTTGTGACTGGGGTATCCCCACACAATCTTTGATTTGGCCCTGACCACACCCTTATGCAGCCTCCAAACACCCTCTCCTGGGGAATGCAGCTCTCAAAAGTAGCCTTCTCACCCCAGCCATAGAAGATTGTCTTTCTGAGTTCTATATGGGGTCCCTGCCCATACAAGATTCTACTTAGAAATAAAACTCAACAAAACTAAATGGCACAAACACCGCCAGAGCCCTACTATTGGGTAGAGTGACCCATTGTCCTCAAGCAACAGATTTTAGGGTTCCAGTAAAAGGCAGGAAACAGTAAATTATATTTGTCATCACTGGGGTATGGGGTGCCATTTCAATTTTCTGCCTCAGGCACCAAGATGTCTTGGGTCACATCTTGGTGGAAAGCAAATAAGAAAGACAAACGAAACAAGAAATAAGATGGTTGGTAAAACATTGGCATAATAGATGGGCCTTTCAGCATTCCTCAGCCTTGGATAGATTCCTTACTTCAAATGGTCACTTCACAACTCTAACCTCATGATCTTAGACTTGTTTCACTTCTTGAATCATCACAGCCTCTGATTATGTGTGTAGTCCATTCCTTCTGGCCTGTTACATCCCTTCGGGAAGATAACAGAATGATTTTGCTTAGAGCTCAACCATCTTGCATTCTGTAAGAGTTCACCCCATGCAGGTTTGGGGTGGGGCTGAGAGGGGTTCAAAACTCACAATATGTATTACTCATACCCATGTAGTGAAAAGAAATACTCTAGATCAGCCTTCCCCAATCAGGTGCCCTCCAGATGTGTTGAATTACAACTCCCACAATCCTCAGGTAGCAAGGCCAATGATTTTGATGAGATTTCTAATTCAACTCTTATCGCAAACTTTATGCTGGACTTCCTTAAGTACCCATCAAACTTAGCGTGTGTCATCCTAGGCCCCCGAAAGATACTCTAATACGACTTAACAGAAACTGAATTCAGTTAGTCATATAAAAACAAAATATGAATCTGAGAAGGATGAGACTTATAGACAAAATTAGTGGTGTGAAGATGCATTTCTTATATTTCAGACCTAACTCCTGCATAACTGAAAACTGGGACAGTGTGTAGCCACCAAGAACAGGTATTTAGGACTCAATCCTATGCAAGTTTAAACAGAAACAAGTCCTACAACTCCCAGCATGCCCCAGCCAGCTATGTTGGTTTGGACATGCTGGGAGTTGTAGGATTTTTTTTCTGTCTAAATATGCGTAGGATTGTGCCCGTAGTTGCCCAGACTAGGAAGCAAATCTGAACAGAAACTTTAGAGGAGTCAGGGAGTATTACATGACCTGCTCTGGACTACCAGAAGCAAAAGCTACCAGAAGCAGAAGCTCCCTTATTTATTTATTTATTTATTACATTTGTATACCGCCCCATAGCCGAAGCTCTCTGGGCGGTTTACATAGGATTAAAAACAATTAAAAACAATATACAAAAATTAAAACAGCAAAAACATACAACATATACACAATCTATACATTTAAAAACCACATCAACACTTCAAAAAACTAGAAAAACAAAACAAAACAAACCCAGGCTCCTCAGATATTGCCAAATGCCTGAGAGAAGAGGAAAGTCTTGACCTGGCGCCGAAAAGATAACAATGTTGGCACCAGGCGGGCCCCGTCGGGGAGATCATTCCACAATTGGGGAGCCACCACAGAGAAGGCCCTCTCTCTTGTTGCTGACCTCCGAGCCTCCCTCGGAGGAGGCACTCGGAGGAGGGCCTTAGATGGTGAACGTAGTTTTCGGGTAGGTTCATGTCGGGAAAGGCGTTCCATCAGGTATTGTGGTCCCAGGCCGTGTAAGGCTTTATAGGTTAAAACCAGCACCTTGAACCGGCTCGGAAACATACAGGCAGCCAATGCAAGCGGGCCAGAGTAGGTCTTATATGTTCGAACCTACTGGTTCCAGTTATCAATCTGGCCGCTGCATTTTGCACAAGCTGCAGCTTCCGAACCACCTTCAAAGGCAGCCCCACGTAGAGTGCATTGCAGTAATCTAACTTGGAGGTTACCAGAGCATGGACAACTGAAGCCAGGTTATCCCTGTCCAGATAGGGACGTAGCTGGGCCACCAACCGAAGTTGGTAGAAGGCACTCCGTGCCACTGAGGCCACCTGCGCCTCAAGTGACAGAGATGGTTCTAGGAGAACCCCCAAGCTACGAACCCGCTCCTTCAAGGGGAGTGCAACCCCATCCAGAACAGGTTGAACACCCTCCATCCGGTCAGCGGAACCACCCACTAACAGCGTCTCAGTCTTGTCTGGATTGAGTTTCAATTTATTAGCCCTCATCCAGTCCATTGTCGCAGCCAGGCACTGGTTCAGCACATCCACAGCCTCACCTGATGAGGATGAAAAGGAGAAATAGAGCTGTGTGTCATCAGCGTACTGATGACAACACACTCCAAAACTCCGGATGACTGCACCCAACGGTTTCATGTAGATATTGAACAGCATGGGGGACAAAACTGACCCCTGCGGAACCCCATACTGGAGAATCCACGGGGCCGAGCAATGTTCTCCAAGCACCACCTTCTGGAGCCGACCCACCAAGTAGGAGCGGAACCACTGCAATGCAGTGCCTCCCACTCCCAACTCAGCCAGTCGTCCCAGAAGGATACCATGGTCGACGGTATCGAAAGCCGCTGAGAGATCAAGGAGAATCAACAGAGTCACACTCCCCCTGTCTTTCTCCCGACAGGGCGACCAAGGCTGTTTCCATACCAAAACCAGGCCTGAAACCCGACTGAAATGGATCCAGATAATCAGTCTCATCCAAGAGTGCCTGGAGCTGGCTCGCAACCACCCGCTCCAGGACCTTGCCCAGGAATGGAACATTTGCTACTGGCCTGTAGTTATTAAGATTTTCAGGGTCCAGGGAAGATTTCTTTAGGAGTGGTCTCACTGCCGCCTCTTTCAGGAGGCCTGGGACCATTCCCTCTTGCAAAGAGGCATTAATCACTTCCCTGGCCCAGTGATATTGGGCAGAGACTGAATCTCTGCCCAATATCACTTAAGTCACCAGTCAAAGACCCTGCTGCATGCTCCTAATATTATGATAAAACTATAAAAAGGATATTAAACTCAGATACTGGCTGCAATTCAACTTTGGGCTCCATCACACCTATTTTTTCCCCCAGTTGGTGTCCGCGGTTTCCCCGTCCATTTCCTTAGTCAAACGCTGCGCACTTCCACGACTGTGTGTTGTTGCGCTCATGTATCTTTTCACCTGTATCGCTGCTATGCCAGCAAAATCTCCTGCCCTGCCCCCTATGTTCTTCTTCTTCCTGCAGTTAATATACATATTCTGTGCAAATACAATAGTATGGCAGCCTGAAATTGCGCAATTACTGTAAAACAACACACTGCTTTCCTCTAAGATCATATTAAACAAGATAAGTGAAGGAAAAGTATTACAATTAGTTTTTGGAGAAGTTTGTGGTCAATGTTGGCATGGCAAGGGGAAGCCAACATTGTTCTGGTCAGGAAACCTTGACATGCCTACTCAGGAGTAAGAGCCATAGAGTTGAATGGGACCGGGTCCCGGGCATGGGTGGCAGCAGCCTCACTTCCCTTCTCCGCCAGGTGTTTGGGCGCCCTCTCTCCTTCCCCCTTCACAGTTGAGAGGAGAACTGCCCCACCCTCCTCTTTTGTCAGCGAGACCGCCCTTCGACACACACCCAACAAAATACGGGATGGTCCGATATAGCGCAAGGACAGCAATACATGAGTGGGAAGAGCAGCTTTATTGCTCATGGAGAGAAAAATCTGGACCTTCCCCTCTCCAAAATAAGATGGAAAATGGAGGGGAAGAGGTGAGATGAGCTCAGGACAGGGATGACGTCATGTGAGTACCGCACCGCAAAATCACATACCAGGCATGGCGAGAGTGTGATAAATTGCTGGTGTGATGGAACTCATAGAGTTGTACGTGCTGAAGTCCCATTCATATCAAAAGCAGACAGATCCTCCTTGGGAAAATATAATGATCACCCAAGATCATGGCTTGCCTTTTAGCACTGTAATCAAATTTATTATATTCAAGGCACAAACCATAGTAAATCAGATTAATTGATAAGATTAATAAATTAATTGGTAGATCAATCAACAAAACTTTTGGTTGATTAATTGGTTGAGGCTATTTTAATGAGTAAGGGCAAATTTTAATCAGCACACTTATGAATTAAAGACACTTATTTTATTTTTTTTGAGCTTTTTTATGTGTGTCCACTATTGTAACAGAAGATAAAAAGAATTACTGAAGGTAGTTTTTGTTTTGTTACATTATATGTTACCTTGCTCTTCTTTCAATATCTAAAAAAACCCCATAAAATTTTGATAATATGCAAATTTGTTTACATTGAATTGATCAGCTTACGGCAGATAATCAAATAAAAAACTTTAATTGGTTGGTAGCTGTAATTGCATGTAATCAAAATCTGCCTAATTTTTCTTCTCTCAAAATGATCGTTTCCACTAATAGCTAACAAGAAATGTAACTGGGATGAAACTGCAGGGAAGATTTTCTTTCTTATTGATTTAAGAGGGAGTATCCAAATAATGAAAGAATCTTGTGGTGATGCCTACACTTATAAACTCTCACAGATCACCATAGCAAAAAAAAGGAGAAGATAATTTGGATGTCACAAAGTAAGTGTCTGTGGCTGAGTGAGGTTTAGATACAGTTAGTTACAAAGAAGAATGGGGGTTCCTGTACCTTTAATACTTATGTAAAAGAGGCTGCAATTCATCTGGCAACTGTTAAAAAGTACCTCTGTCTTCCTTTATACCTGGTCACCCTTTTAAATGTGAGAGGAAATCAAGAAACGGCGCTACATAAAAGGTTTTGATTAGCATCAATATCTAATGAATCATTTAATGAATATAAAATTTAACCTGCCAAAGTGTGATTGAAGCTCCCTTCTTTCACCTGTAATAATACAAAGACAGGGCAGACCACATGAATGATAACACTGAATTTGTCTGGGGTGTGTTGCCCTGATTTCAAAGGCTCGTGACTAGTTGGAGCTTCTGTGATCTGTGGGCTGGGGTGTTGGCGTTGTTTTTGTTGGGGGGGTCAGCAACAACTAGACTGACCCATTGTCCTTTTGTAGGGCAGACCCTGAGAACAATCAGCCATCATTAGATCTGCAGTGGAGCTTTTGCTGCAGGTAAGAAGGCATCACGTAAGGCAGGTAAGATAAGCCTTTGAGGGAAGGCACAAGCTGACATGTAGCTACCTAGAATAAGAGGAAAAATCACTTTTATAGCATGCAATCAGCCAGTAAACGGGTTTCATCAACACGGTGCAGCTCATTACAGGTCATTTAACCAATGACATCCTGCAGCGCCACTCGGGGTTTGTCGTGTTGTGAGATTCTAGCAAGCATGCGTTATGCAAGGGTTAAACAACCCTTAAAACAGACTGTGGGTTATGCTCGCCAGGTTCGCATGGCATGACTACTTCCAAGAGGGGGTTGCATATTCCCACCACAGCCTCAGCATGGTTCAATAACTCACGGTGAGCTGTCGTGTCATGTGAACAGCCACAGTGCCAGTTCCAGGTTTTTGAATTCCCTTGACCAAGTCACCCTCCGTTAGGGATGTTGGAGACATCTGCAATGGACTCAAATAAATTTGGCTTCCTATGAATCCAACCCACATATTCCACAGCAGACAAGTTTTTCCTGAGCCGCACAGATTCCATTTCTCAGAGGCTAGATCCACCTATCCTGGTGGATCTGAGGACCAGGCCTTAGTGCTGTTCAGTTACCAGATCTACCAGAAACGGTAGACCTGTTTTCTGATTCTATCAGAGCTTTTTATAAATCTACAACCATACACAAAATATACAGTTCAAGGAAAAATATGTAATTCCAAAAGATTGTTGTAGTTCAAAAATTCAAGCCATTCAAAAGTTGTATTATGGCTGATAACAATGTGAAATGAGTAATCCAGGCTCTTCTAGAACCTTAAACCCTGATCAAAAATATACCCATTTCTTCTACTGCGAAAGACATTCCCCACAGATTCCAGTGCTACTTTCTAGAGCTGTCTTGGACTTCAACTCCTATCAGCCCCAGCTACCATGCTGGAGTTGCAGTCCAAAACATCTGGAGCACACCAGATTAGATTAAAGAACGTTCTTCAGTGTTTCCAAGGTGAAGGAAATCATTCTAGGTGAAGTCATGTGAAGTTGTCAATGTTATGAAAAGGGCAGTGATGGCCATAAAATATATGATGCAATATTCTTAAAACAGTTGTACTGCGTTTGTGCATTTGGCTTCTGTTTTGTTTCCCCCCCTCTTGTTCCTAGATGTTTTCTTCTCATTCCAAATAAAGTTTTGTTGGAACTCATGATTCTTCATGAATATAATACTCTTCTGCATTAGTGCTGTTCAATTCCCACAACCTTATAATACTATGTGTAGGCTAATAAATGACACAGAATGTGATGCTCAGGAACAAAACACACACAAGGAAATTCCACAGGTGTGTGATGTGCAGGAATGACATCTATAAACTGCTGTGCAGCTTTGCCCCCCCTCCCGGCCATTCCAGCGGATGCCCATGTGTCAGTGGCCCCTCGGGATGTGCCCACCCAATTATGCCTATCATTGATGCTGGTCCTGAAGCCAGTCTCAGGAGACTCCATTTGCATTCTAGGAGGAAATGCAAAAGGGCTAGGGGAAAGTGATTTGCAATCTTTGTTTTAAAAAAATGATATTTGGGGTGTTTTTTTGCAAATGTTTCATTTCCAACCCTTTGGGGGGGGGACCCAATTTCTTTTGTTCTCTCTCTTTCTGTGTTTTCTTTATTCTTTATTCTTTTCTTTTTTACAGAATTGGGTTTTTTTTAACTTTTCTGAAAACAGAAACAGAGAGGGACAGAGAGGAAGAAACCCAAAATTAAATAGGCAAAGGGGCTAAGTGCTATTTATCTTGTGTAACCAGTTTCCCTACTTTCCTGAAACAGCAAGCAATAGCTAATTGTTGCAAATCCTGCCCAATATTTAGGAGTTATGTCTCTGAGTTGTGCTGCCAATCCTCCTGGCACATGATGTTTTCTCAGGAAATGCCAGGATACTGTGTGAAATTCCTACTGAGCGCCTATATTTAGCTGTCCCAGGGCTTCTTGGTTTAAATAGAGGAGCATATGCCATTCATCTCCATTTCCCCCCAGCAAGTACCCCACTATTGTTTGCATGAAATGAATTTAATTTTGTCTAAAAGCATCATGTACAGTTCCATGTCCACAATGAGGAAAAACAAAGTGCCTGCCAGAAGATGGGTCACATTAAGTCTGATTCCATTGCCTTCCCTAATGGTGTTTTTAAGAGGCGGCAAATTAGCCAAGTCTGGGAAATGCAACAGCTGCTTTCCCCAACCTTGTGTCCTCCATATGTGTTTGACTGCAGCGTAGCTGGCTGGGGGATCATGGGTGTTGTAGTCCAACACATCCGGAAGGCACTAGGTTGGAGTAGACTTGGCTACAGAACCCATTGCTTCAGGTGGTACAAGGCTGTAAGAGGGAAACGAGTTGAACACAGGGTTCCTGAGAAAAGCACAATTCCCAGATCAAATTCTCCTGTCTCTTCACCATAACGTGTAGCTACGGATGAGCATGAGGTGACATTGTCCCAGACTGCGTTTCTCATCTCCAGTTTTTATTTGCTGCTGGAGGCAGGGGGGGGGGGGGGGGTTGTTTCTATAACTACACTTTTCATCAGAGTTAGGCAACTTTGGGGGGGGGGGTCCGTGGCCACACCTGGCAGTTTCAGAAATTGCCCCGTGCACCAACAAAACAGGTTCGCTGCACATTGAAACATTGGCCTGCAGCCACCTGCCATCTTTGCTTTTTAAGAATGTCTCCGAGCCCCCGCTCCACCCATCCACCCGGGTTTGGCCCAGAGGCATTCTCCTCCCAAGATGGGAGGCACTAAAGGCCTTTATGTTGCTTTCAAGGGATCCCAGCTGAAGTAAGACATTTTGTCAGTTTAAAAAATGTTAAAAGAAAAAGTGGGAGGGGTGGGGCGCTTCGGTGGGCACCAAAAACAGTGTTGGAGGGCACACTGAAGAACACCGCTGCCATGTTGCCTATACACGCTTTACATAGAGAGGAGCAGGAACTTGACCTATTTTTCACTGCGATCCTGTTTTTATTGTCACATCTCGTTCTGCCCCCAAATGGCCCTATTAGCCAGGGACGGTCCCTATTTTCTGGCCGCTCTCCCTAGTGGTAAAGTATAGTTCCACTTTTGTCCCCGTTTCACCTTTTGACTGATTTTATACATCTACGTTGCTGGAACTGCTTTTCTTCCATTTTCAAGCCCTCTCCCTGGGATCTTTAGAACGTAACGCGCCTAGTTGAGGGACGAATGTATGTTGTATTAGTGAATATGAATGCAAATGCACATTCAGAAAAATTGATAAGACCCCATGCAGAACACGACCTGCTATTTCACATGTGGCAGTAAAGGAAGGTCCCCTCTACAAGGATTCGCTTTTGCGCCTGGTTAGGCGATTATGCGCATAATCGCTGAAGCGCATTTATGCCTAATACCTCTGCACGAGAGGCGGCGAGAGGCGGCAAAGCGCATTAACAGATGACCAAAATGCGCTTTACAAGTAGTTAATGCGCATAAGCGCTTGTTCACATAGTCAAAATGCACTTTAACGGCTGGAGCAAAATAAAACTCGCTGTTTAACGCGCATTCGATAATGCGCATAATCGGAGGGATAGCACGCCTCTACGCCCGATTTGCACTCCGTTCTTGTAGAGGTAAATTTTTTAATGCGCCTTGAAAGAGGACAAGCATTCCACTCTCTCTCTCTCTCTCTCTCACACACACACACACACACACAACCTTTCTTTGCTCTTTTGGTAAAGTGCTCCCTGAATTTTTACACATTTAATTGGGAAAAAAATTAAACAACATATATACATAAAGTGTTTGTCTCCTTTTTACATCTATTTTTTTTCTTTCCAAATAATGCAGATTTATTTACAACTGTCTCCAACCTAGAAAATTGGGAGTGAGGGGATGAGGCGGTCTTATACTTGTTGTGGAGAAGAAGAATATCCACTATAGGGCAAGAATGTCAGGTTAAGGGAGAATAAGGAATCTGGGGCTAGGGAGACATTTTTCTCCCCCTCCTCTAATAATAGAACCCGGGATCATCCCATGAAGCTGATTGGTGGGAGATTCAGGACAGATAAAAGGAAGGACTTCTTCACACAGCACATAATTAAATATCAAATTTACTTACTTACTTCTGAGTAGACATGCCTTGGATTGAATCAATATGAAAATTAATGATCAGCAGCCATAATCAAATGAACATACACACATGCAAAGCATGCAAGCAAGTTGTTAATTGTAGAGTTATAGTGCTGTAAAGGAGAGGGAATTCTCACTCACATCTCATGTGCCTCCCTTAATATCAAATTTGCTATGACAAGATGTAGTGATGGCCACCAATTTGGATGGCTTTAAAAGGGGGGTGGATAAATTCCTGGAGGAGAAGGCTATCAATGGCTACTAGTCCTGATGGCTTTGTGCTACTTCAGGATCAGAGGCAGTAAGCCTATACACACACTGTTGCTGGGGAACATGGGTGGTAGGGTGCTGTTGCAGAACATCCTGCTTGTGGGTCCCTGGTTGACATCTGGTTGGCCACTGTATGAACAGAGTGCTGGACTAGAAGGACCCTTGGTCTGATTCAACATGGCTCTTCTGATGTTCTTATGCTAGCTGGTCTTACAATTGTTACATTTGCTTTTCAATCCGTGCAGAACAAGCTCCTGCAGAATAAATAAATATAGAATTAGTCCTCAGCAATATTTTATGTGTGTGTGTGTGTGTGTGTGTGTGTGTGTGTGTTGAGGAATTAGGTTGTTACGAGTACAAAATAATGCCCTTGTTTTCATCTGTGAAATCATGGGTGGAAGGTTATTTTGTAAGGGCTGTGAACTTTCCTCAGCTGACTCACCTAAACTTACTCCACTGCTTTTAGCATTGGCCCAGATGGCATGCCAGGCCCCTAGGAGAATAGCACAGGCAGCATATCCTCTGGAAAGTCAGGCACGGAGTCTCTCTTTTAAAATGCAGGTGTCTGCTAGCCTGTCCCTACTCCTTCCCTGGCTTTAATCCCCAGGACAAGGGAACATCTTGGGCAGCCACACCCCTGCTGTCAACAGCCACATCGCTTCCAGCTACACTGTGTTTGCTTCAGGTGTGGCTGATTGTGCCAAGGAGATACAAGCCTGTCCAAGCAGCTCAGTGCCTCATAGACATGTGTAGGAAAACATCCCGGAAAATGAACGCTGTATGATCTATTTGAATGGTCTGGTTAGAGAAGCGGAAGGCCTCCTTTGACGAAATTTTTCTGGTTGTGTGACTCAGGGCCATTGGCATGCAGCCATTGGGATGTGGGAATACATGTTCTGTTGCCCCTTTTTTATACAAGGCTCTAAATCAGCCTTCGCCAACCTGGCACCTGGACAATAACTCCCATCATCCCCAACCAGCATGGGCTTGGAGGGTGCCAAGTCGGCGAAGGCTATTCTAAATAATCTTTCCTCAAGGCAATTACAGAAATGTCCTGTTTCTCTGCGAAACTGACTGATGCCAATCAGTACAAGGTTGGTGATTTTCTTATGGGGTGGTGGAAATATTATTAATGGCAATAATGTTAAAATAATGTATATATTTTACTTCACGTTTCATAGGGTGGGGGCGGTGGGGAGATTGCACTTATTTCTCCCTGATAGTGCAGTCATTGCTACTGGGGATGTGATATGAATGCTGACAGGTGGCAATTTTGCCAGGAGTGGTAGTTTTTGGATATTTGTATATATTTTTAATTTTAAAATCTAAATGATTGTTTTTCCTTTAAAAATAACTGGAAACCAAAAAAGAGGAAAGCACAAGAGTTAAGTCAGTAAGGGTGCAATCCTATGGGTCGCACCCTGGGTACTGGTAAGCCCCCCACCCCAAACTCAGGGACTTACGAGTATCCAATGCAGGGCGCATGGAGGACGAAGGGGATCCTCTCCTCCTTGCTCCGTTCACCCTGCAGTTTGACTAGACGCACGATTTTGAGTGTCTACCCGAGGAGCTTCGGGGTGGGTGCGGAGAGGCTGTACATTGCTTAGTAAGCGGCCTAAAGCAGCTTCCCTACCCCCGGGAATGCTCCCTTTTCACCTTCTCCATGCTCTGCTTTATGAGCACGGAAAGGCAACCATTGCAGTTCACTCCACACTGGCTGCGAGAGGGAGGGGTGGACCACGTGGTTTCCTGCCTTCGAGCTCAGAGCACTGTCTCTGAGCTCGGAGCCAGAAAACCGAAATATCCTATATCCCCACAGATGCTGTCTAAGGTTGTTATCACACAGGTGGTTTGAAGCACACCCGCCTCGGCTTTGCTCCACTTCTTCAGCGCGGGACTTGCATGACGTCCCCCTCACACTGTTCTCGCGCCCTGAGGTCACAGGTTTTAGTTTCTGTTTTGATTTATCCATGAACGGGCAAAGTCCATTTCAGGCAAGTTCAGGCAAGTTCAACAGGCTGAGCTGAGGTATCAGAGCAAAACCGACCACGTGTGATTCAAAACGCTACAATCGCATAGGAAACGGAGGGGGAACCCGCAGAAGCAATCCGGGGGGGAAATGGTACGGGTGATAAAGGCCTAAGGTACATAGAATTTCTCCCCAAAGAACAGATTATAAAACAGGATTGTCCCACCTGCAGTGATATGTGATTCCCCACACACACACTTTTTTTAATCCATTTGAATCCAACATTGATCTGTAATTGATTTGTTTTTTATTTTGTAAAAGAAACAGTAACTAAAAAATAAAGTTAAATAACAACAACAACAACAACAACAAAAGTTAAATAAACAAACAAAAAAGCAAAAGGATTTCCCAAATACAACAATAATTCATGGAAAAAGCAACACTTTAGTATTCTCCAGTCCCCTCAAATGATTATTCCAGTGATCATCAATATCAAATATCTATATAAGAATACGGTAGTGTAAGGCTTTTTACTAGATATCTACCAGCCTGATTTTGCTCTTTTTTTCTTATATAAAAACTTGAGCAGTGTTGACACACAGAGAATTTTCAAACTGCGAGCAAGTTCAAAGATCAAACTTTAATAACAAAACACTATGTTTGTTTCTAAAAATATTTTTATTTAAATTTCATACAGAAATAAAAAAGGCAAAAAAACCCCCTTCAACATCAATATCCCTCTCCTCCCACGCTCACATGTAATCAGTGATACTATTATAACTATTATAAAATAGATGTATTACTATATATATATATATATATATATATTCAGATCTTAAACATTTCCATCCTTTCTTTGTAGGTCAGGAAAAAAATAGCATAAGTTAACCCACCACAGGAGAGATACCAACCAAAATGATTAAAATACTTTTGGGATTTTATTATCCCATTCCGACGAGGTTCTATATACTATGAAACAATGCCAATCCGTATTAAATGTGACATTAGATCTTGTTCCTCTTACCAATCTCAATTTATTGGTACTTGCGTTTCTTGGTTCCGCACCAGTCTCCTTTTCCTCTGACAACGGGAATCTAACGATACCCTTCATATTCCCATCGCTATCAGTGCCACCTATAGCCAACATGGCAGCCCTGGTGAGGCCCACCTGGGCTTCCTCCTGTTGCTGAGACTGGCCTGGGGCGACACAGTGCTTGGCCGGAAAGTGGTGTGACCACTGAGGAGGAACCTTCTCCAGGTGCTGTCCTTGTTTGCCCAGGAGGAGAAGCAACAGTGTGTCCTCCCGAGCCCTGCTCAGGACCATCCCAGGCCAAAATGTAGACTGCCCCTTTGGGGTGTTCTAAACTGCTCGACGCTATGTCCTCTTTGACATACACCTCCCCCAGTACACTCCTCTATGTCCTTCCTGTAGAGTTTCTATGCAGAGATGACTGTATCCCATTGGTTCTCTCTGTTCCACAAGGTTTCCATAATGCCCACTATATCCAGGGTCTCCTTTAATACCAAGCACTCCAACTCTCCCATTTTGGTTCAGAGGCTTCTAGCATTTGCGTAGGAACACCTATACACAGTGTCCCCTCCCCAGATGTCTCTGGCGTGGGCATCTTTTGCTATGGCTCTTAGGCCTTTTTGACCTGCTATCATTTTTCACCATATGTTCATGGCCTATTTCCTCCCCTTCTACATTTCGGCAATCAAAAACATTTTATTTTTGTCGCCTAGGGATGATTTAACCCGGCTCCTATCGGCTTCCCAGCTTCTGTCGGCTTTCCCCCAGGGTTCAGTTTAAAAGTTGCTCTGCCACCTTTTTGAGGTTTAGCGCCAGCAGTCAGGTTCCATTTTGGTTCAAGTTGAGCCAGTCCCTCTTGTACAGGCTCAACTTATCCCAAAATGTTCCGCAGTGCCTATCAAATCTGAACCCCTCTTCCCTGCACCACCATCTCATCCGTGCATTGAGACTCCACAGCTTTGCCTCTCTAGCTGCCCCAGGGCATGGAACAGGTAGCATTTCAGAGAAGTCTTTGAGAGATGCCTCTGCCAATGGAGATATGTTGGTGTAACCTCATGAATATACTGGTGTAAAAGTACACTTGCTACCAAGGTTCACTATCTGCAGTGTCTCCACAACACTGGCCACTTGGGCTCCAGGTTTTTGAAGGCCCTTTTGATGGTGAGAAGGCAGATTCAGTGAGTCTGCCATTGTCACCAACTGCTATAGCGCTTCATCCTCTTTCTCATTGTTGCTAACACTTGGTTGCTTGACAGGCAGAGAACCAGTGAGCAAGTATGCGGTGGCATCTACTGTTCCTCTTTCTCATTATCAGCGTTGTCTAGGTCAGAGAGGCGGGTAAACAAGCAGGTTGCAGTGGTGAAGACAAAGAGCAAGTTCAAGAGAGCCTTGTCAGCTGCAAATGAGTGGATGGGCAGGTGGTGGCTGAAGCACTACCACCTCGCTTGAGGCAGCAAGATATATTGGGCTGGGCCTGCTTGTCAGTGAGCTCCTGCTGGGGTGTGGGACCTCAGCAGGTGCCCAATGATGCCCACCCTTGACACCGGCCCAAGTTCTAGCAATGGTTTGGGGACAGATCTCTCAGAGTAGAGTGCACAGGTCAACTGGTCACTACTGCCTTGTGAATGAAGCGAAATGAGCCTAGATGGGATGATTGATGCTAAAGGCAGGCTTGATCAGATTGGTTGATTTGATTTGTACCCCACCTTTCTGCCCAAAAATGTCACTCAAGGTGGCTTACAATTTTTTAAAATTAAAACAAAACACATTGAAATACAATAAAAACATAATAATTTCAGATCCGAACCAACACACCCACTTACAGACCAAAAGCCTTCTTGAATAGAGCAGTCTTTGCCTGCCACAGAAGGACAGCAGAGAGGGATTGAACTTAGTCTCCCTCAGCAGGGACTTCCACAGCTTGGGAGCAGCCACCAAAACGGCCCTCTTGCATCACCATCAAACGTGCCTCTGATGTTGGTGATCTCAAAAAAGGAGGGCCTCTCCAGAAGATCTTTAGACCTGGGCAGGCTCGTATGGGAGAAGGTTGTCTTTCAGGGAGTCTGGTCCCAAGCAGTATAGGGCTTTATAGTTCGAAACCAGCATTTTGAATTCTGCCCGAAAACAGATTGGTAGCCAGTGAAGCTGCTGTAACAAGAGAGTCACGTGCTCTCTGTAACTGGCTCCGGTCAATAGTCTGTAACCTGCGAGCCTGAGTCTTCAGGGGGAGTGTAACCCCATCCAGCGCATGCTGTCCTTATTCCATGATCTGCCTTTTAACTGACCAAAAGCACCTCTGTCTTGTCTTTTAAAGCTATTCAAGGTGGTGGCCATCACATCTGGTGGTAGTGAATTTGATAGTTTAACTATGTGCTGTGCAAGTAAGTACTTCTTTTTGCCTGTCCAGCTTCATGAGATGACTCAGGTTCTAGTATTATGCAACAAGCAATTAGCTGATCGAAGCTGTTGGTTCCGGCAACGTGCCCCCAATGCCTGTGTAGATTCCTCCTAGCCTTTTCTAGTAGAGGGCCACATCCATGGTTTGAATCTAGAACATCAAGCACACATGAGCTGGACTGTTTCATAGGAGTGGAGTTCCTTATGCAACCTACATGGTTCTGTATATAAAATTGGGTTTGCAGTTCGGTATCTGGGCTGCGGGGTGACAGATGCCCCATCATGCATCTTCTGTTTGCTTCTGTGGCTGAGTCAGTAAGGAGCTGTTCTGGGGAGTACTCAGGGTGGGTTCAAGTCCTCCCTGCTCCCTTCCTTTTGCCTCATGGCACAACTGTTGCTGTTTCGGCATGCAAAAGGTGAGTCAGACATTGTCCCTACTATTTCTGATGATAGGGCACAACACTTGCATCTCCTGTTTCCATCATTGTGCCGTGAGACAATGGTGGTCAGGGGTTACTCCTATAACAGTGTAGTTATTGCTTTCCTGGTTGCTTATCTGAGTTCCTCCCTTTCTCTGCTTGGGAAAAGGCCCTGTCTTCTCAGAGGGTCCCGAACCGTTGTCCTGGGAGGACCTGTGTGTTCTTTATGCAGGCTCCTCTCTAAGGGGAGACACTGTGCTTTCCTATATTCCTTTTCCTTTCCACTGTACAGTCAAACGGTGATGCTTAGCAGTCCGCGTGTATGATCAGGATAATGGGACAGAGAGCATTTTTCTCCCTCTTGCATAATACTAGGAAGCACTTCCTCGCACAGCACAGAGGCCCTTTCCACACCAGGCAAAACGCCTGGGATGGATCCCGGCTGCTCCCTGTGAGTCCGCATGACGCACAGGGAGTACCGGGAGCGGGGTGGGGGACGGGCACAGGATTTTTCCTGGTTCCCTGGAACCAGAAAAATCCTGAATTTTTCTGCGGTCCCAAGACGGGACCGCAGAAGATGTAGCCACCCGCCTCGGTGCTGCCGCGCTTATGCGTGAGTAAGCACAACAGCACCGATGGCCACGGAGCCACACCATGCAGCTCCGAGGCCATCAGGAGAGGGGGGAGACTCAAATTCACCATCCCCAGGATAGCAGGGGGGAGGGGACGCAATCGCGCATGGTGGGTTTTTTTATACTTTTGCGCTGGAGTGCAGGACCACACTTCACCATTTAAAAAAAAATGGTGATGTGACTTCCGACAGCCCAGGAGCATTCCAGACCATCGCGCCCGTTACCTGTGGCTTGAGAGCGACGATCCCTGAAGTGGCTACTTCTGGGATCTCCCACTCCCCGCCCTCTACACCCTATGGAGTGGAAAGGGCCCCTGTTAAACTATGGAATTCACTACCACCAGACATGATGGCTACCAACTTAGATAGCTTTAAAGCAGGATTAGAAAATTCATGGAGGATAAGGCACTCAATGGCCACAAGTCATGATGGCTGTATGGTACCTTCAGGATCAGAGCCAGCACATCTCTGAATGCCAGTTGTTGGGGAATAGCAGCAGGATAGGGCTATAGCTTCATGTCTTGCTTATGGGCCTCCCATAGGAACATCATGTGCCACTATGGGAAACAAGGTGCAGACTAGAAAGCCCTTTGTTCTGATCCAGGAGAGTTCTTATGTTCTTAGCCACTGGGGTTTTGCGCGTCACTGGCTCATTGCAGTGGAGGCTGATAGGTTTTTTCTGTGTCAGGCACACCGTGTGCAATGTGGTACAGTGATCTCGTGGGGGCATCCATCCATTGCTGTGCACAGATGAGCCAGGTGGACATGGGAATGTCGCTCTGTGATTGGTAGGAGTTGATGGACTTGTCAGACATGCTGGGCAAAGGACTGGTGTTGTTGTTTCATTGTGTGTGTGTGTGCATGTGTTTTGGGGTGTGTGCATATGGGATAATTCTTTAGTTTTCTTTCCAGCTTTTGTACTGGGAGTGCATAGCATCCTGATAGGCAGAGCAATCCCAAGTGGGGCCAGGGAGGAGTGAAGTGGTCGATCTACCACGGCATCCCAAGCCCTGCCGGATCGTACCAGTAGTGCAGAAACCTCAGCAGGGAGTGGTTTTGCCAAGCTAAATGTGACGTTTGTCCTTTACATTCCCTGGGGGGAAAATTGGTTATACCAGCTCCAGGCTGGCATCGCTGGTAGACCTAGTTCAGGGTAAAGGAGCAACTTTGGATCCGGCAGATCCAAAGCCAGCTCCACCCCACCCCACCTGCAGAATGCCTGGTTTTGGGACCCTCCACTAGCTACCACCAGCGAGCGCTTTCTTTTTCTGCCAGGCTATTCTGTGGGTGCAATTAGGACTTCCACAACAGCAAAAGCCAGCAACTGCTGCCATATCCTAACCCTATTGTTTGTTTCTACACAGATAGTTCCTCCAATAATGACCAAAGTGCTTCTCCCTTGGCATGAACATTTCTAACCTCAAGGAGGTCATTATGCCAGGATTCTGGAACTTGTTTTATACTTTTTTTATTTTCGTTACTTGACATTACAGGCCCTGCTTTCTACATTCCAGCCCACTCCATCTGCTTACTTCAGTCAAATCGCCGTACATGCACACATCCTGGAAGGTGGCATATCAGCAAGGGCTGCTGATCAGTTTTTACAGATAAAGAGGTAGAAGAAGGACACAACCCTACACATGTTTAGACAAAAAACCCAACAACTCCCAGCATGCATCAGGCACCTATGCTTGTTGGGGTATGCGGGGACTTGTAGGGCTTTTTTTGTCTAAAGGTCCATAAATCAACTACTCATGGCCTGTTAATTCAGTTGTGACTTTTTCCCCTTCTGGTGGTGAATTAGGGGTTAAATGTGCAAATGATGTTATTAGTGTACACTAAGCCCTGTCATTTCTCTTTCATTTTGCCATGGGAATAGATATAAATAGATGTCCATATTCCTCTGTAAGCAAGTTCACAGTTGAGCATACAATAATGGATAAAGGAAGCTAATAGCAAAAGAGAGAGAGAGATATGCAAGATGCTATTTGTCCCAAACCCTTATCTAGGGTGACCATATGAAAAGGAGGACAGGGCTCCTGTATCTTTGACCATTGTATTGAAAAGGAAACTCCAGCAGTTGTCATTTGTATGCATGAAGCACCAGGGGAAATTCTCTCTTCATCATAACAGTTAAAGCTGCAGGAGCCCTGCCCTCTTTTGTATCTGGCCACTCTAGTATAGCTCCTGCATCTTTATCTGTTGTGACGAAGAGGGAATTTCACCAGGTGCTGCATGCATACAAATGACACCGGCTGAAATTCCCTTTTCTATACAGCTGTTAAAGAAACAGGAACCCTGTCCTCCTTTCCTTAGGGTCACCCTACTTTATCCCTGGGCTTATGAAAGGATTGCTACCACGTATACTTAGTCTATAAAAGCTAACACTTAAATACTTTCACTGGTTTCTTTTAGAAACCCGTGGGTCGCATTCTGTGCCACGGTGACACCAGAGGCAATGTTCAACCTTCATTAATGCAAACGCCTTTGTGGCTGACACTCCTTACTGTACATTACAGCTGTGCTCATCCAGCCAGTTTTAAGTGGCAATCCCAGCAAAGCCACACCCTCCCACCTGTGGCAGTACTCCAGCATTTCATTAGGCCTTCACTTTTCTTTACATTCAAATGGATGCATAACAAGAATAATGTTAAAGGGCTACATGCTTCCTTTCTACAGCTCTGGTGTGTGTGTGGGTGCGCATGTATCCATATCTTTCCTTTGTTTGTTTTTAAGTGGCAAACCATGCAGTTCTAATCATTCCACTACATTTGGGTGGGATGTTGCAGTAGCGTTTTTGAACCAGGAGTTGGGGGGAAGGGGAGTGGTGTCATCGCAAGATGGATAAAAGTGGCCAGGGCACATGTTCACGGATCATTTGAATAGACCGCTCAGTTTAAAAAGAAGACTTGTACAATTTGCCACCCTCTCTCTGCTTCCAACTGTTTCTAAAGAATTCGAGCAGGAAAAAGACAATATTAGTCGCAACAAAAAGATAATGTGACATCATTAAAGACAGGCTCTAAGGGTTGGGTCCAGACTTAGTCATATTTAGAGTAGGCCTATTGAACTCAGAAGGAATTAAGTTAGTAAAACTTTAGCAAAGAATGGCAAATTGAACACTGGCCTATAATTCTTCAGATCTAGAGGAGCGGAGTAGGGTTCCCCCCCCCCAATAGAGACCTTACCACTTCCTCCTTCAGAGAAAATAGAACAGTATTAGTCATCCCCAACTTGGTGCCCTCCAAATGTTTTAGACATCAACTCCCATCAGCCCCATTAGGCATGGCCAATTGTCAAGAATGCTGAGCATTGTAGTCTAAAACATCTGGAGGGCACCAAGCTGGAGAAGGCTGAACTGTACAATTTCTAAAGGAAGTGATCATTTTCAGAAAAGCCATCCCCACATTTAGCTTTATTAAACTTATATAAAGGATTAGATAATAAACTTGTGGATAAGGGTTGAATCTGCCACCTATTATTGGCGGCAGGATGGTTGATAGCCAAACATTGGAAAGATGGCAAAGGGCTCCATGTTGAAAACTGGTACCAAACGGTTTGGCAAATTGCTCTTATGGAAAAACTGACAGAGAAAATAAGGAAAGAGCGAGGGCATCTAAGTAAAGTGACATTTAAGAAGATATGGTGCAAGTTTATTAATTTTATGAAGAAAGATGAAGGGGGGAGACTGCCCCCTCTACCATATATAGATATCTGGAGTCGTTAACGAGGCAGCTATTGTCTGAGAATCATTTTCCAACCCCTATAGATATTGGTACAATAAATTTGTAACTCTGTTCTAGAGTGTCACGGTTCATTTGTGTGTATGTATATGTGTATATATATATATAATTGTAAATGTAACTCTCAACCTATGTAACTAGAAATAAATAAATAAATATATTTTTAAAAAAATTAAAAAGTCATATCCTCAATTTCTATCTCACTAGAACCAGCCACAAAGGCCTAGCAGGCAAGCCATGTTATAAACCCGACCAGGTACACTGTCCATATCCATTAATTTAAACTCCTCCTATAACACCTGACCAGAAGATGGTCTGGACTAGAGCTAGGTGCAAGTAGCCACTCAACATTTCCCCCCCCCATGTTTGGGTAGAAAAATTGGGGGGACAATTTCACTAAATTTCTCCAGAAGGAGGAGAAATTCTCCAACAATTTCTCACAGGTAGGCATCACCACTGGCAAGAATTATAGAACAGCTTCTTTATTTTTTCCCCCAGGGGTTTTTGGTTTTCTGGCACTGCCACTGAAAATGGCAACACCATCAACTGTGGCCCCCATTTTGCATCCTCCACAATGCCCTGTACACCTAACATCAGTCCGGGACATTGAGCTGAGGGGATGCAGCTACTAGAAAAAAATAAATTTTAAAAAACGGTGAAGAAAATGTGGAGAAAATGTTTTTTTTATTTCTAGAAGTTAAGAAAAGAAACATCTCAGGAATTTCCTGGAAGTTTTCTTTCCCCTGTAAAGGGACCTCTATTTTTCTGCCTCATTCGCAGGGTAGTGTATAATTTATTTTGAATCAGCGTTGGTGGTGTTTTTGACCTCAACTACTCCTTGTGAGGTGGCTGAGGGTACTGTCTATATTATTCTTTCTATTACACATCTCACCATTGCAGCTGCCTGCACTTCTTGGTCTGAAAAGACCCTATGGGAGGAATAAACTCATGATGTCTTCACCTGGGCAGGAAGAGCGGGAAACTGAGGAGGCTACAGGTTGTCAGAGAAATGACTGTACAATGAAGGACAGGACACTCACTCACATTCACTCCTCAGCCATCTCATGAGTAAGGTAAGCGCAAAAACCATGAACTAAACCCATGAGACTTTCTCCAAAATTTCTTCTCCTTTTGAATTTCTTTTCAAAAGCAGTTTTTTTTTCTATCAAATTGAATGAGAATGGTCAAAATTTTCAGCACAGAACTAGTCTGGACACCTTAATTATTGATTTAAATAATTGGTAGGAAAGCTGCAGGGTCCTGCAACATCATCCCAAACAGTTCCTGAGCAGAGAGATCTCTTAAAAAGTGCCAAATACAGCTTTTTATAAAGCATCCAGCCTTTGTGAGCTGGATGGGAAAGCTCCACAGGCCAGAGGTTCCCCATCCCTGCACTAGAACTTTGGCAGTATAGCCGACCAGTGAGCTAAATTCTCAAGGGCAGTGTGAAAACCAACTGGATCCATAAATCCACCATGCCTGCAGAGGTGATAGGTAGCCAAAGCCTATCATGAATGGTGATACATCCATGAAAATGGAGAAATAATACCCCTGAAATACCTCAAATCAGATTGGAACCAAAAAAAATCAATCGAATTGTGTGTGAAACCAGCAAGAGGCATTGGTCCTAAAATACACTGGGAAAGGGCCATAGTTGTCATGGTGGCTATGAATGATAGAGCTGAAATCCCCCAGAACATGAAGCCTATGGGATTTCAACATGACTTCTGAGTTCAGCTCAGTCAGGGAGGCTGTTAGGCAGTGGGATGGTCTAGTTTGCCTGCAACGTGGGTGGACTTGAAGCAGGGATGGGCATTTGCATGCAAACACTCCCAAATAAGCTTGCAAGCCCTTTTCTGATCTTCGTGCTAAAGACACAAAGATCTATAAGGCAGCTGGGGTGGGGCTTATGTGCATGCTCACATCTCATCCCCACTTTAGGGCGGCTTGTATTGCAGGCAGAATCTCCAGTTTAGACCATATACCTAGACAGAAGTGGACATACTCAGTATAGGTCAAGTCCATCACAGGGCATCTGTTGAGGAAGATGGAAACCTTATGGACTATGACTGCCCATCTCCCCTATCCACCTCCCTCCAATGGCTACTTCCCAGAGTAAGCAACTGCTAGAAGTCTACAACAAACTGGCCCTCCACCTTATCCCAGCCATATCTGTAATACATACCACTTGATCCAAGATGAAATCGTGTATGCTAGATGTTCTGGCATTAAAAAGAAGCAAATATAAGTTAGGTGGGCTCAGGGCTGTCATCAGAGGCAAGCATGGTTGGGCACTTGCCGAGGCCCACATCCCTAGCCTTGCTCCTCCTCCTTGTTATCGGAGCTTGTTCACCTGCCATCTCTAAGCATGCAAGCAGTTACTAGGGTGAGGAGGTAAGAGCAGCACCCTTCATTTGCCTTGTGCCCTCCTTTGGGCAGCTGTACATATTGGGTCCAGAGGGGCAGTGCGACTGAATGGGCAGTAGGGACAGAAGCAAGGAGTAAGTGGACTCACTCAGATATGGGCCCACTGAGGACATCTTGTCCAATGGCTCCCCTCCCGTAAAATCTAGAGACAGTCCTCCCTAAGCCCCTAGGTGTGGAGGTCAGAAATGAGAACTGAAAGGAGGAAGAGACCTTTCTTTCCTGGTATTGGCCGGTCACACCTCCTCTGGCACTGTATCTTCCTCCTCCCCTTTACCACACTGGTGACAGAGCCTGCCATTCCATTTCTGACCCCGGACCAGTAAACTGTGGTTTGGAGGCAGAGCTAGCACCCAGGCTAGACAGAGAGAAAAACAAGCACATGACACAAGTTGGGGGAGGTGAGGGAAAGACATAATATCAATCCATAACTGATGTTTTCCCTGTGCAGCCTCTGGCACTGGCTTTCAAGAATCCACATTTCAGTAATCCTTACAGCAACTTGATGAGGTTTATAGTTAAAAATCCCATTTTGCAGATGGAAAACACAACTGAGGGTGCCTCTACAAGAGCGATTTAAAGCTCTTTCAAGGTGCATTAAAAATTTGACCTCTACAAGAGCGGAGCGCAAATCGGGGGTTGAGGTGCTTTTTCCGTCTGATTATGCGCATTATCGAATGCGTGTTAAATAGCAAGTTTTAATTTACTGTGGCAGTTAAAGCGACTTATGACCATGTAAACAAGTGATTCTCCACATTAAACACCTCTAAAGCGCGTTTCATACAACCGGTAAGGCAACCGGTTATGCGCTTAACCGCCTCCCGCGTATAGTGATTTGCCGTAAAAGCGATTGTGAGAAGATGTGTATAATCGGAAAACCAGGCATCAAACCAAATTCTTGTAGAGGGGACCTGAGAGAAGTTTGATGAGGAGTCCCATCCAGTGAGCTCTTGATTAGGATTTGCATTGCACCTATCTTAAGTATACTTGGACCAACTCCAATTCCCTTCTGTCAGGACCTCACTGCCTGTCTTAACATAACTGAAGACACTTCAGATCATCATGTTCTAAACTGAGGATGTAAATATAGTGTCTTGACTGGCGGCTTTTAAAGAATCCACAGCTGTGAACTGCCATTTCATAATACCAAAGAGCTTTTCTTTATAATCACATTTCATTTTCTTTTTACAGGGAAAAAAAATAAAACATTTAAAAGCTTACTTACATTGGTGTACTTCTCTTGGGAGCAGAGGACAAAGGCCGAGTTGGATTAGATAGCACATAGTGTGTACTTTGATTTGCAAACTGCATGGGAGAAAATACACAGGGTAACAGCTAGCAGTAAAACCACTAGAGACTGCAAGTGACAATTGGCAGAAAATAAATATATGTGCAATACCATGGCCAAATCCAACATAGAGTTATGCATGGCTAAACCCACTGATTTCAATTGGCTTCTTAGCCATGCTTAACCTTACCTGCTAGGCCAGATGTAATAGTTTAAAAAACGAATTCACTGCAGATTCTTCACCCATGGTCTGAGCTTGGCTTCCTCATTTTTCATGACAGAATATAGAAAAAGACAGGGATACATTCTCAGTGGCTGAATTCGGATGACACAATAAGCAACTGAGGGGGGGAAACAATCGTCAGTTGTATTGACTATCGTGTCATCCAAATGCTGCCAAAGTCAACTCAGCGCTGATCCTAATCCACACCACGGTTGATTATTTATTGCCATGTTGTGTGGGGAGTACCCCCTAGATGAACAACTGTAAAGTTGATTATTACCCCACCATTGACTATTGTGTTGTACGAATTCAGCCAGTATGTTGGAAATTGTCTAAATTCAAAGTCAGTGTGGTATAGTGGTTACAGCCTCTGAATGCAGCAAACGTATGTTGAACTACGTAATCCTATGCATGTCTACTTATTCCCAGGAGAGTGGATATAGCATGGCTGACCAAACCACTTCCACTACACTTAGAATGTATGTTCATCTTATTTATTTATTTATTTATTTATTTATTTATTTATTTCATATCTATGCCACCCATTAACCAAAGCTTTCTGGATGGTTTACAAGACAACGCTTAAAGCCATAAAATACAATAGCATAGTAAAGCATCATATAAAACCATAAGTTTAAAACAGAATGAAACCAAACCTTCAGTTTTACATTCTAGCAAGTCAAATGCTTATGTCAGACGTAAGTCTTACCCACTCCATAGTTCAGACAGGTTGCCCGATTATGCATCGTTATTATTTTATATACCACGTGTACATTTATCTATAATATGTTCCACCTTCACCTTGGTTTTTTAACCTGAAATATTCTAAAAGCAGTTACAAAACTGCTCCAAGGATTGGGAGAAAGTGTCCTATTTTTGCCACAGTCAGTAGTCCGTCAGCACTATTCGCATTAATCGTTTGCTGTAAACTTGCAGAACCATCCCTTCCCCCCAACCCACCCATATGCCAGAAGAGCTCAACTCTGGAGAGGAATGAGTTATTTTGGACTGGTAAGATTTTCAAACTAACCCCACTGCTCTACAAATGTTACATCTGTCTCCACCTTGTGTCGGATTGTGGCCCATGTCTATATTTCAGAACAGAATGGGATTTTTGTAAAGGACATGTCAATATAATAACCTCGTACATGTTCAGTAGATACGTTTACTGCGTGTACCATATGGCAACTTAAAAAAAATTAAAAGAAAAGGAAAGTTCCCTCAAAAGTACTTTAGAGAAAGAAGGGTGGTGAAAAAGCAAAAACTCAGGAAGTCATCAATTACATTGAAATGGGCTGCCTAATTTTTCTGCATCAACAAAAGCAGGAAATAAAATGGTCTCCAGGGTTTAGAATGCAAATTGCAAAATAACATTTGGCTTGTCTAACCAAATATTTCATTTGTAGGTTATGGCAGATTTTAAGAAGCAAAACAAAGTGCAATGTTTTTGAATGCAACAATATTGCTGCGCTTCTCCAAAAAAGGGTCAAATGTTGGTGAATCTAGCCCAGACACAAAATATAATCTTCCCATTAATACGACTGGGAAAAATACATAAAGTTTCACGTCATATGAGGGGTAAAGTCACTGGGTTAGTCATATTTCTGCAAGAAGCCAAAAAGATAACAACAGTTTCCGAAAGAGTCAAAGTGTATTCCTGTATATTGTTCTACACTCCTCAGCTCTGAACTATAAGACAATTCATGTGCAGTCTTCTACAAAGCCCGCTTCCTTGTGAGAAGGGAGCGCTGAAGACTTAAGGTATTTTTGTAATAGTTGTTTATTTCCGAGGATACATGCTGAGCAAGTTGGAACAGCATCAGCTTTCCAGAAGCTACTGCATCAACTGCTTGGAGCTCCCCAAGGGAGTTAGAAAATTTGGATTTGATTCTTCTCCACTGGCTATGTTCAAAACTGCCTCTTTCCTCCATCCTCTATCGTTCACACAAGAGAACATATTTCTGACCTCCAACCTGGCTGATATGTTTGTCACAAATTTCAGTAGGTAGTAGCTACTGGCCATTAAAGGAAGTAATCAAGCTTTAAAAGGGTAGAGATTTTTTCCCCCTGACAGAACATACTTCCATTCCCATAACAGTATTTCATGTACAAGTGTAGTGCATTTGAAAACTGGTGCTTTCTGGAAAGTCTTGATGATGATGATATAATCATCTTCAATAACAACATTCCTGTCCAAAGGAAAACAGTTTAATTCTTGGATCAAGTCAATGGCGGTGTTTATACAAGGTCGCATTTGCGCCTCGAGCCCCCACTATCCTGCACTTGCGCTCCTGCCTGTTGTCTCCATGGCAAGGAGCGGAAGTGTGGGGTTTGCAGCCGAAGGAGCCGCCACTGCCATGCCTGTGCATGGCTGCGCCCATGCACCGCCGCACAACTGCGCATCATTGCATGGGCACTGCAGCGCGTCCGCGAGTCCGCCACTGTTTTTGTTGTTGTTTTAATCAATTTTTAAAAAACTTTTTTGCATTTATGCGCTTCACCAGCGTGGACATCCTTCTGCCATGCCGGAGAGGTGTAGAGGCGTCATTCCATGGGCACTGCGGCACATCCACATGTCCCCACATTTGTTTGTTTTAAAATCTTATTTTTACCTTTTTTTTAATGCTTATGCACTTCTCCGGCATGGGCGTCCTTCTGCCATGCTAGATAAGTGCGGAGGCATTCCAGTGGCCATTCAGCTTGCTGGTCCTCCCCCTCCTTCCCCTTCCTCCTGTCCGGCAATGGCAACCAATCAGAGGTCGCTATTGGCTGGGACACACCTCTGGCACAACACTGCAGCTTTGGGGGAATACCCTGGGATAGCTGCGTGATGGCTGCTGCATCATATAAATGACCTAGCACCATTGCGGATTCATTCCGGGGCTTTCCCCCCGTCAAGACAACCCGCCAGAGTGACTTGTGGGGGAACTCAGTTCAGGTTTTCAGCTGCTCCAGAATGTTTCAATTTATATGGACAGAAATAATGACCATATGTCCTGGAAACCATTGGAAAATCTAGAGATGCTTAGAACTAATTGATGGTCTTGTTCAAACAGAGCCAACATGTAAATAATGGTTAGAAGAGAAATGACATATAAGTATGGCTCTGGGCACTCTGTGCCCAAAGCTTCCAAACCAGACAATCCCAATTCTGCCCTAAGGAGAGCTGAATACTATGATCTGCATAAAACAGATGTTTACATAATGTATCTTACTTCACATAATTTATTTCATATAATTTCTTCTGGTTTTGATAGTTATGGGAAGAGGCAAGTATTTATTCTTTAAGTTACTGGAAAGTATATCCACCCACTCCTCTGGCTTCTGCGAGCTCAGTAGGCATTATCCACACACAGTCAATCATTTCTTTTATGGCCATAAGGACCAGAAACTTACAAAAACAAAATAAAGCTGAGATACACAAGAAGCTGAATTAATGACCAATGAACTCCCCTGAATATGATTTAAAACTGTACCAACCAATATGATGCATTATTGGAGCACTTTTTAAAAAGTGATTTCCCCCGCCCACAAAGGGTCTAAATTATTTCATAATGTTAGCTGCTCCTTTTCATACCACCTTACCATGTTGAACTGGGAATGATGGGACATCTGGAGGGCACCAGTAGGAAGGCTGCTCTAGACTCCTGAGAACAAGGAAACTGTACAATCTCTGAACTTGGGGAAAACCCCTGACCCAAATGAGATACAGTTTGTACAGAAGCTCTGTATAGCTTCTCTGCAAGCTTTCCCCTAGTCTCTGTTTAACTCATCTATTGGTGAAGCCAAAACTTTCCTCCCAAAATACCCAGTGTGAAATAATTTAGATGTGATCTCTTTGCTCCAGCTCCAATAGTAAAAACATATAATTTGCATTTAACAGAAACTAGGGGAAAGAACTTCTGTGTATATCACATTTGGGTTAGGGAGCTTGCCCATGGTATGTTTAGGATGCAATCCTAAGCATACTGTATGTACTAGGGAGTAAGCCCCATTGAATACAATGGGTCTCCTAAGAAAACATGCATAGAATTGCCTTGCATGAAACTGTATAGTGCCCTTGTTCCCAAGATTCTAGAGCTTGTATTTCCTTAGCAACAGGCTTCCTTGTTGTTTGTCCTCCAGTAATTAGTATTCTGAGGTATGCTGCCTCTGAACTTGGAAGTTCTCTTTAAATGTTGATAATGCAAGAGTGACTATAGGTAAGCCAGCCTGGTTTTGCAGCATTATACCATAATAATGCCCAAAAATATTATTCCTAAGAAAATCAAGACAATTTGTTCCATCAGTATGAAATTTGGCACAAAGAAACTACCTCGTGAGAAGTTTTAGAAAACACCCATTTTGTTAAAAAAAAAAATAGCCAAGTTATAGCAATTTAAAAATATCTTTGAAGGAAGGACGTCCCATTATTTGCAAATGTACCCTTCCTAAACATACCTTAATTTGTCATTTTACAGGTTCAGATTCTGCTAAAAATGCAAGGATGTTACAGGAATCGTCCCTTCGCTGGTTTGGCGAAAATCTATCAGGTATCCCTAAATTTCATTTTAATCAATCATTTTAACAAAGGGCAAGTTATAAACATATATCTGTTTAACAAATTAGGGCTTCCTGGATGGTACCTGATTCTCAAAAGAAATATGGCCCCATAGACACCAATGGATGGAAAGGCAGTATCCAGTCTGTTGGTGTGAAAGAGAGAATAATATTGCTGGCATGTGTCAGTGGGATGCTGCTCTGTGCTTGTATTGTGCAACCATGAGTGTAAAATGCTGCCATCTGTGTGTGAGGGCAGTGCGGCTGTATTGTGTGATTGTGAAAAACTCACAGCAGTCTCTGTCTCTGTTCACAATGTGTAGGGTGTCCAGATGGCCCGGGGTTTCCCGGTCCTAACCTGGAAACCTAGGCCGATCCGGGGCAACCGGGGGGCAGCGGGGGAAAACCGGGGTGGCAGGGGGTCATGCGGCGGTGGCGGGAGGCGGGCAGCGCGAGGCACTTACCTGCTGGAGCTTCCGCTTCCCTCCGGTGCTCGGAATCTACTGAGAAACAGGCTTCGCGGCCTGTCCCTCAGTAGCACGCTGGGTGATGACGTCATCACCCGGCGTGTACTGAGAGACAGGCCAGGAAACCTGTTTCTCAGTAGATTCTGAGCACCAGAGGGAAGCGGACGCCCAGGTAAGGAGCGCGGGGCGGCGCAGCGCGGTGCAGGCGCGCGGTGGGGGGTTTGTTTTGGGGGGGGTGGCGGGAGGGTGGCGGGGGGGGGGGTCCGGGATTTTGATTTTCATAATCTGGTCACCCTAACAATGTGTAAACAGTGGCTCAGTTCGGACGACATATTAAGCAACGGAGGGGTAAATAACATACTAACCGTGTGTTAGGCAGGAGGAGCTTCACAGCCGACATGCTGCAGCCAGCGCTGCTTGGCACCGGCAAACGCCCTGACTGCTACGAACTTGCGGCTGCCATTTTGGTTGCAGCCTCTCCTCCCTGCGTCCTCCAGCCGTATCCCAGCAGGCACCGTGAGTTCTGCCGGCTGCATAGAGCGGCCGGGGGGTTGTGGCTGCTCTAGGCAGCAGAACACTATTCCGAAACAGAATAGTCCACGGAGAGAGGGGGGGCTGAATTCAGACGACACTTTAAACAACGGGACTTCGGGCTAAACAACGTGCAAGCCCATTGTTTCGCTCTGTTGGTTAAAGTGCCTGATTAATGTACTGTCAGTTGTGTGTACATTGTGTGTTGCCCTCCAGACAACACAATAAGCAACACAACTGACGATTGTTCCCCCCTCCTCCGTTGCTTAATATGTTGTCCGAACTGAGCCATTGTCTACATGCGTAATTTTTTGACTATATAATCTATGTTATGACTTCAGCTGTAGTCTGTAGTTTGACTCACTACCTTGAGTGATCCCTTCTGCATCTGCTTTGAGATCGCTGTATGTTCAGTTAGTTTGGAATCTGTGATCGCAACATTGCTTATTCCATTGTTCTCCTAGGCAACTGCTTCCGCTTTAGCCTTCTCAGCCTCTTTCAAGCAACCTGGAAACAGCAAAAATTGATTGCTTTGTGTGCCTAGCAGAATTCCTGAACCACCGGACAAACGATAAAGCTGATAATAAAAATACATATAATTAGTATTATAGAGTAGATGGCATTTTACATAGGCCCCAGCCCCAAGGGGCTTACAATCTGAAACAAACACAGGGAAACAACAGAAGGGGAGGGGATGAAGGCTGCGGGTAAACCGGAGAAGAATATGTGATTATTTCAATTACATATACTTTGGCTTTTTTGCAATAGGATATTGGGTCTGGGGAGATATAATGTGGGGATAACAGTAAAATAGGGGCTATTTTACAGGGTTGATGTAAAGACTACTAAAGTAAGGGCAACCTGCTGCCTTCCTACACCTAGGAAAAAGAAACCAAATGCACAGTTACAAGATGAGGGATACTTGGCTAATCAATACGACAAGCGAGAAGGATCTTGGAATTGTTGTAGATCACAAGATGAATATGATCACAAGCTGCAAAAAAAAGCAAATGCTATTTTGGACTCACACGATTCCAAATCGTGCGAGGTACTGGTTCCCCTCTATTCGGCATTGGATAGGCCCCCATCTTGAGTATTGCGTCCAGTTCTGGGCACCACACTTCAAGAAGGATGCAGACAAGCTGGAGCGTGTTCAGAGGAGGGCAACGAGGATGATTAGGGGTCTGGAAACAAAGCCCTGCGAGGAGAGATTGAAAGAACTAGGCATGTTTAGCCAGGAGAAGAGAAGATTGAGGGGAGACATGATAGCACTCTTCAAATACTTGAAAGGTTGTCACAGGGTGCCTCTACCAGAGCGATTTAAAGCTCTTTCAAGGTGGATTAAAAATTTTACCTCTACAAGAGCGGAGCGCAAATCAGGGGTCGAGGCGCATTTTACCTGAGATTATGAGCATCTTCGTATGCGCGTTAAATAGCAAGTTTTAATTTACCGCAGGAGTTAAAGCACCTTATGACCATATAAACAAGCAATTCTCCGCATTAAACACCTTTAAACTGTGTTTCATGCAACTGTTAATGCGCTTCACTGCCTCCCGTGTATAGGGATTAGGCGTAAAAGCGATTGCGAGAAGATGCGCATAATCGGACAACCGGGATTCAAACCAAATTCTTGTAGAGGGGACCATGCAGAGGAGGGCCAGGATCTCTTCTCGATCAACCCAGAAAGCAGGACACGGAATAATGGGCTTAAGTTACAGGAAGCCATATTCCAGCTGGACATCAGGAAAAACTTCCTGTTAGAGCAATACAACAATGGAACCAATTGCCTAGGGAGGTGGTGGGCTCTCCCACATTAGAGGCATTCAAGAGGCAGCTGGACAACCATCTGTCAGGGATGCTTTAAGGTAGATTCCTGCATTGAGCAGGGGGGTTGGACTCGATGGTTTTATAGGCCTCTTCCAACTCTACTATTCTATGATTCTATGATTCCATATTTTGTGGGATTGAGGCTCCTGGCAATGTTTGCTGTGGCTGACTGGAGTTGAAACTCCCAACACCGTCTAGAGGGCTACAGGTTGCCCACCCTTGAATATGTGAAGCACTTCCCTAACTTAATGAGCAATATAAACGATGACTATTATAAAGTGAAGTTTTGCCATCCCTTCCATCTCAGGAAGAGCTCATGTAATTCAGTGGATTTCCTTTTCATAAACCAAGGAAATTCTGGGTTAGGGGGAAAAACCCAACAACTTCAGTTTAAGGGAAGAGTTAAATAGGCTGACCATATGAAAAGGAGGTCAGGGCTCATATAACTTTAACAGTTGTAGAGAAAAGAGAATTTCAGCCAGTGTCATTTGTATGCAATTAGTTCCTGGTGAAATTCCCTCTTCATCACAACAGTTAAAGGTGCAGGCACTATGCTAGAGTGACCATGTACAAAAGAAGGCAGGGCCCCTGCAACTTTAACAGTTGTGATGAAGAGGGAATTTCACCAGGACCTAATTGCATACCAATGACACTGGCTGAAATTCCCTTTTCTCTACAGCTGTTAAAGTTACATGAGCCCTGTCCTCCTTTTCAGATGGTCAGCCTAAGTTAAAGCACACAGAAATGCATTCAGGCACTGAAAATAATGGAATGTATAAGTTATGGCACCTGCCTCAACTTCAGCGTCATCCAAGCAGTAAACACATTCTCAAGTCTTGCATGCTGTGCTCAGTTGCAAATGCTCTCCATTTCCCCACATTTATCCTGTTGTCTTTTCAGCTCAAATCCTCCTTCTTTGCACCTTCGGGGGGGGGGGGGGGAGGGGAACCACTTTTCCATTCATGGTGAGGGGGGATAGGGGGGTATAGATGGGGAAGCAATTTTGATATTTAAAATGACTTGCAGGGGAAAGCTTAATTCCAGACTCCCCTGGTACCACTGTTATGATCAGCTCTGCATCCCCCCTAATAAAATACCCGGAGGCTAGATAATAACATGGAACTACATCGCAGGATTGTAGTACAGTACCTCAGTCAGTCCTCCCCCATTCCACGGTATAGGTATAATAGCAATGGATTACATCACAGGGCTGCTGTAAGTCACCTTCTTTCAACCTTCGCTTCAACCGTAGCTGCCTGCTGAACCTGCAATTTGTGGATAATAGTGATAGACTGTACTTGCATTTTAATTGACAAGGTAAATGTTTAATGTTTACAAATCACGTTTTCCACAGTTAGACCATTAACTCCTTTGCTTGCTTCTGAGGCAGGATGAGGGCAGGACCGGCATCAAGGGTAGGCATGGTTGGGCACCCGCCAAGGGCCCACACCTCAGTAGGGACCCATTGATAAGCACCCACTGGACTGGCTCCTGTTTGTTCACCTGCCTCTTGCTCTGACCCAGACAACGGTGGTATTGAGAAAGAGGAGCAGGAGATCCCAGTGCTTATTTACGCGCTGTCTCTCTGCCTGTCAAGCAACTAAGTGGTAGCAGTGATAAGGAAGAGAAGGAGAAGGGACAGCAGCTGATGGCAATGGTGGTCAGAAGGAAAATAAGCGTTGGTGCCTGAGTATTTCCCCCTTTCCTCTTCCCTCCCAATCCCTTTTCCTTTTGTGCCATTTTTAGATAGTAAGCTTGAAGGCATGGACAGTCTTGCTTTTTTTCCTTCTTTTTTTGCTATGTAAATTGTTCTGGGAGAGGTTTTATTTTTTTTGCTTAATAGTAGCATAAAATGATTTGATTAAATAAAATAAATAAATGTTATTATCCCTGTCATTCAAACGGGGGTGCTGAAGCTAAGGGACTAGCAGCAGGTATGAATGTCTCTTATACACTGCGCGCTATACTCTGCTGCTGTTGCTGCGTTACAGAGGATCTGTTTGTTACTAGCCAATAATATTGCTTAAATATCTATTGCAGTTTTGTATTTTATTGGGCAACATGTTATTGTTTCAAAGCTGCTTTTATTAATGCTTCATTTTGAACATACGTTTATTGTTTTATTATTGTGTTTTCATGAAGATTTGGAAGATGCCTTGAGAGGGTTGTTCCCTTAAAAGAAGCATGTACCTATATCTTTAAAATAAATAAATAACCATTTTGAAAGTGCTGCTGAAGAAATAAACAGTTGGCAGTGCTTGAGATTAAAATGGCCAGAATAAAAGCAAACCCCCTGCAGATAGAAAAGGTTCAGAAGTGGCAGGAACATGAATTAGCCCTGGTGGCTGCAGTCGACTTGCCATAGAAACAAAACAGGCCCCAGCCTGTACCCATAGGACAAAATGTTTGATTATTACAATGCTGTCTGTTTAAAACAACTTAAATTCTCCCCCACCCCCACATCTTTTGTTCTTTTTTTCCCCTCATAGTTCCGTGACATTTTTTTCCCCCAGTGACAAATCCATACATATTTCAGAAATTTACCGTGGAAAGCCCTTAAGTAGTAATTATTGTGCATTTGCATAATTAGTGCAAATACATGCAATTATCATGTGTGCCTACACAATTACCAGCTACAATGGTGTCCTAACAATCCTTTAGTAAACTTCATTGAGGAGGGAGAAGGGATTGAACATGTCCATGCATAAATAATATTTAAAGCTCTCACTCCTTCAATTTGCCGGCATAGATCGGTCTCCAAAATAATGAGACAAATCAACCCACAGCATGTTTGGGGCAAAACACATCGTTACAATGACCCTTTACATATGCTTTACTCTCATCCAATTTGTTAGAGTAAATCAAGGGCTTTGTGACCATTATATTTTAACTGAGCAACCTGGGCCGTAGGATATGATGGAAGCCCTGCATCTACTGCTATGCTGGCTGAACAGAGGACACACCACTGGCAGGAATGATATGCTGGCAGAAAGGGCCCGTGTCAAGGGTTGGCATAGTAGGGCACTTCTCGAGGGCACCCACTGACGTGAGCTCCTGCAACCCGCTTGTTCACCTACCCAGTTAATTGTGGTGGTTTAAAGAAGGAGCAGGAGATGCCACTGCCTGCTTGCTTGTGACCTCTTGGCCTGGCAAGCATGCCTGGCAAGCCAGCTGGTACTAGCATCGTTGAGGAAGAGGAGCAGCAGCAGACGACAGTGCTGGAGAACAGGTAGCTATGCTGAGGGAGGGGAGTCTATTGAAGATGTGTTGCCAAAGGGACCTCCAAAAACTGCAGATGGCAGCAGCCCCAGATACGCCCTCGGAGAATGGAGGAAGCAGCAGGGATGTGGAGGGGGAGAGATGAGGGTGAGATGATGCAAGGAAGGGGCAACGAGTCCTGTTGAGAAGTTCCCTGGCCTATAGGGCAAAGCAATAAGTAGGGGCAGGCATCCCATTGGTTTCCAAGGAGAAAGAGTAGGCCAGAAGGGCTGGCTGGCCCATGCGGGAGTCAGTGTGCCTCTTGATTGGCTGAAGCGTGCCTAAGGTCCCCTCTACAAGAATTCGGTTTGACGCCCGGTTGTCCGATGATGCGCATCTTCTCGCAGTGGCTTTTACACCTAATCTCTATACACGGGAGGCGGTGAAGCACATTACCGGTTCTACAAAACACGCTTTAAAGGTGTTTAATGCGGAGAATCTCTTGTTTACATGGACATAAGGTGCTTTAACTCCCGCGGTAAATTAAAACTCGCTATTTAACGCGCATTCAATACGCCTCAACCCCCGATTTGCGCTCCGTTCATGTGGAGGCAAAATCGGTAATGCGCTTTGAAAGAGCTTTAAATCGCTCTTGTAGAGGCACCCTAAATGTGTGGGGGGGGGCTCCCCATCTTTCCCATTTAAAATATTTTAGGCCATTTTTTAGGGTCAAATCCCCTCCCTGCTGTGTTCAACATACCAACATGCCTCGAACATGACTTCTTTTTGCCACACAGGCAAAAGGTGAGTGGGACTAGTAAGCTATCTACACGACTGCTTTAAAACGGTTTATAACCATTTTAAAACAGTCAATAACGGTTATTAACCGGTTTAAAACGGTTATAAACCGTTTTAAAGCAGTAGTGTAGATAGCCCCCCCACTCCCCCACACACTTATGTCTGCTGGGGCTTGAGCTCCCATATCTTGCTTCCCAACCTTATATGCTCTCTGTAGTGAGATCCTAGAGGAGGATGCTGGCAGTGTATGGTTGTAGATCCCTTTGTACATGTCCTAGCCCCTCCCCCACCCCCCGCTTTGTTTTCAAGAGTGTCTTTCCCTCCACAAGCGAGTTTCAAACTCTTACCCAGGAGGGCTGTGTGTCTTTTGTGCAGGACTTCTGCCCAGGTGCTGTGTGCTGTGGGCTCTCCTTCCTTCCCTTCGTGGTTGTGCTCCAAAGTGAATTTGTGAACCGTAAAAGTGTGTGTGTGTGGGGGGGGTCCCCTGTGTCTGGAGAGATGCCTGGGAATTGGCAGATGGGGTGGAGGTGCTGTGGCACACTTTGCGTGTTGGGTGTGTGTGTGATATGCAAGGGGTGAGCTGGGTGTTCCCATGTTGAGTTGGCTTCCCTCTGTGTGTGAACAGCATATGTGTGCCATTGCTGGCACAGCCCTTGACTGGTTTAGGTGGTGTTTCCAACAATGCGGAAGGTGTGTCTGCCATTTCCCCACCATTTTGGGATTTCCTGAGGTGAGCACGTATAGGATATGGCAGCTGTTCGGTCAGTGTGGCAGCACCAAATCTACCTTGCACGGCCCCTCCCCACTGCCAATCCAACATCTCTGGAGTACAAGATTGCTCTGCCCGACACTGTGATCTCTTTAATTTTGTTTAATTCCACATCTATATCCTAACTTTTATCCAAGGATAAAAGACAGTCTATAAATGTGGATATATAGGATACAAGCCTGGATCGTTGTTTGCCTGGGCATCCCAAACACTCAGTATCAATATTATATTTGGAGATTAATTATAATGATATTATACTATTTATTAATTATAGTTTTATCCCACTTTCAAGACAAAAAAAAAGCCTCCCAATCAATTTGCGTCAGTCAAAAGCAGTTGCAGGCATTGTGCAGAAATGAAATGAGAGACAGGTCCTGCCCTCAGGTTTACAAAGTACAAAGACAAGATACACACGGGAATGGGAGCAGGGGGAAAAGGTGGAAGAAGGGGATCAGCTTGACAGTGCTAGAACAAAGCGGCGAGTTGTTAGAAGGCCTTTATATCTGGTTGGGACACGGCTGATCTTCCTTTGCTGGTCTTCTTTCTTTGATTGAAGAGGTATACTTACTTGGTGACCCTTCGTCCTCTTGCTAGTGGCAGAAGCCAGAGTATCCTCCCCACTAAGTCCTGCAATCGCAGTTGAAGTAGAATTCTTGCTGGCAGGCCAGGGAGCTTTCTGCAGTGGCTGGGACCATTCTGGTCTTCCTCTTGCTGTTGTTTTCTTCCTTGGGAGTAAGGCACGCAACCAACCCCCCAGTGGTCCATCATTCTCTGGTCTCAGTCCAGAGTGTCTTTCTGTAGATAATAGGGAGAAGATTTCTCTTTTTATTAACCAACTAACAGAGGACAGCAAAATGCCCCCTATTGAGCAGGCCATGTGTCCTCTTTTACAGAGGACAGTCCTCTATTTGAAAGGCTGCCAGAGGACTCCTCTATTTTGCAAGTGTCCTCTGCCTGAAGGGCTGTCCCGTCCATGTCCGGTTTAAAGATAAAGAACCACCTGAAGGAAGAGATGGGCCTTGAAATTGCCCATCCACAGCACACCTGGACAGCAGATTGAGCAAGGCCCACAGGTTACAGTCTTCAAGCTATAGTGAGCTGTACTGTATTTGTATTTAAAGTATAATAATTATTTATGAATTTGGGTCTCTTTGTGCAAATATTATGCATGTCCTCTTTTGTCCTCCTCTTTGGTGAGATGCTCCTCTTTTTTGGTGGCCACCTTAACAGTCTTTTTTTTTAAGGGATTTGTGCTTTTGTATGCATACCTAGGTAATTGGCCAGGCCCACAAAAAATTGCAACCTGGGTATATTTAGGCTGACCAGATAAAATACTGGTCAGCACTCATGTAACTTTAACAGTTCTAGAGAAAAGGGAATTTCAGCCAGTGACATTTGCATGCAATTAGTTCCTGGTAAAATTTCCTCTTCATCACAACTGTTAAAGTTGCAGGGGCCCTGCCTTCTTTTGTATATGGTCACTCTAGTATAGTGCCTGCAACTTTAACTGTGGTGATGAAGAGGAATTTCACCAGGAACTAATTACATACAAATGACACTGGCTGACATTCCCTTTTCTCTACAACTGTTAAAGTTACATGAGCTCTGACCTGGATTTTATCTGGTCAGCCTAGGTATATTGGAAACCGACAATTGGGTAAAAAAGGCCCTTCTCTATGTTCTGCCTATGGCGGAAGCGCAGTCTGCTACGGCTAGAGGAAGAGCTCTCTGTGGCAGCACCCAAGTTTTGCCACCCCTTGTCCCATGAGGTCCAGCTGGGATCACTGTCTTGCTGTTTTCTGCTGGCTACTGAAGACCTGTCTATTCTGATCGGCTTTTGCCTTGCGAGGTAGATAATGTTTTGATATGGAGATTGTTTTTATGCATCACATCTCTGTTGTATGTTACTGTTGCTGTAGTGATTTTGTGAGATTGCAGTTGTAGTTGATTCAACTTGAGTGATGTCTGGGCACTGGAAAGGCAGAGTAAACATGCTCTTATGAATACATCAATAAATATTTTTGATTGGTATCAAAAAAGAATCGATCATAATGCTTATGACTTATGTGACGCAGCCTTTAAAGACGGTTTGGAAACTTCGCTTGGTAGAGAATGCAGCAGTGATAACTCTTGCAAGGGCAAATGGTTCAATTCCTTCCACCCCCAGAAGTATGTATTTCCCTCTCACTCTTCTTTTTAAAAGCTTCATTTTGATCTGCCTTTTATTAATGCATGTAGCTTAAAAGTTTTCCCTGCTTATTTTCAGGAGTATAATGGGGATGTTAAGTACCCAATTGTTTTTATATTATGTGTGTGATTATTCTGTATACCACGTTGTGAGGGCAATTGCCCTGAAAGATGGTTTATAAACATTTTAATTTATAATAAATTAAAAACATTAAAAGCCACCGATACTTTTTTTTAATGAGCTGAACATAAAGTTCAGCAAAAACAAATGTGCCAAATTTGTTCTTGTATTTTGCTTGGCTCTTCTCCTGCTGCTGCTGCTGCTGCTGCTGCTGCTGCTGCTGCTGCTGCTGCTGCTGCTGCTGCATAATGTTTTAGTGGAAGGTTTATCAGAGATGAGATGATCCTCCACCACCACAAGGCCTCTTCAGTCATAATTTATTTCCACTGTCTGTACTCTTAATCATCACATGCCAGGTTGGGCTGGGCCTGCCTGATTTGGTGTCACATGTGGTGTTTGATTGCATAATTTGGAAGAGATTAAAAGGAACATTCTGACTCTTGAGGTCACTAAGGCTCCCTTAACACTTTTTGTGCAAGAGCAGGCTTGTTAACAAACGGGTATCTTCAGAGTAGGTTAATCAGGTTCTGAAAGTTCTCCTGAAAATGTAACAGATACTTGCCTGTGTTTTCTATCCTATGCTGTTGCTTAATGTTACATACCCTCCCACATTTAACAGACAAAAATAGGGATGTTCCTGCACCAAGGATCACAGGCTCAGCCTCCTCCCACTGTTACAAACTGCTGAAGCTTTTCTCCCTGCTCTTCATTTCCTGCCATGTTTACTATCTGGATAGGCTGGTCTGGGGAGCAAGGGGGCTGATAGGGAAGCAGTGCACTGGCATTCTGCGTCAGCCTGTATGCCTCCACGTACATGAGACATGCATTAGAGCCAAGTTTCATCTTCCTCGCCTTGCAGAGATTTTGTTTCTACAGACCTGAAGTAGGGAACTGAAATCTGAAAAACAGCAACTCGCACGGGCTGAATTTTTAAAAGGCATCCCTAAAATCTTTCCAAACAAAAAAAATAAGAACAATGTTTTTCTGAGGACAGGTACCAGAGTTTTGGAACTGGACCGTCCTTGGTAAATGGGATGGTTGGAACACCTGTTATTGATCTAGATCGGGGCTGGGAATTTCTGGTCTATGCATCATGTGCGGACCTATGGACTATTTATACTATGTACTTGTTCATGCTTTGTGTCTCAACTACAAAATTGATGGAGGGAACTTTGCACAATTTGGAGAGGACAATGCCTGGATTCACATGTCTTTCCCCACCACTACCCCCATCATATCCATAGCTCTGCCTTTGGCTCAGCCCATGCTTACTGCTGAAATGTGGACCCTGACAGTTTTTGAGCAAGGCAACGTGGAACTCAACAGGGAAAAAAATCCCATCCCATTATTCTCAAAGAAGAAGATCACTTAATATGGTTTGCATTTTTAATGGAATTCATAAGTAGTGATGCTGCCAAATATTGTAATTAATCGGCTGATTGGTTGAAACTCATCTGTTCATAAAGCTCACCTTTGTGGCAAGCCTGGGTCGATGTATTACGAAAGTGCTAGAAACTTCGGACTTGATTGTGGGCTTCAGAACATACAGGTGCTGCATCTAAGCAACACAACTTCTGTGCACGCACTGAGTTGGTTAGCTTAACCCTTGAATTATCCAGTGTGTCCACTGTTGCATCCCACAAGGAGGAGGACTTTGTGGGTTCACCTTCTTCTCTCCTCCACATACTGGCAAGGGGCAACCATGAGTAATGTCACATCACGCAGGCAAGCCACATGAAAACAATCAGGAAGAGGGTACATAACACATTAGTGCATGAGATTATCCTGCACTATGCATTTCCAGACTACAGCTTCCAAGATGGACTTTGATATTGTGCATGCTCAAAATCTCATGTACACAGAACAAAAGTTTGTATTAAAGGAGAACTCTCATCCAAGCTGAAATGGGGGAAATTAATGCTTTCCAAGGAAATAACAAGTTCACTCACGGTAGGTTCTCCCACCACTATTTCTATGTAATACAGTTAAATATCCTTACATATTACGCTAGCTCTGTTCAGATTCTGGCTATCTTGCACTGATTTACCCACCCCACAAAAATACACCCTGTGTAATCATAGGCCTTTCTCGCCACAACATGTATGGCTACGGACTTCTGTAGCTTCCCTCTTCTCAGTGTGTGCCTTATGTGCAGAGGCTGCAGTTGCAATGCAGGCCTGCTCAACTCATGACCCAGTCTCTTAAGCTGATAGTTTCAGAAACCCATAAAGTCCCATTTTAGCTATAGATCTAGAGCTGCAGGGCAATGGTTAAGAGCAGGGGTGACTAGTTACCACCATCCTCTAGAAATTGTACCTGGTGGCTAAAGAGGTCAGGAAGGAGGTTTTTCTTCCTCTTATGTGTGCTGCTGTGTGTGGGATCTGGTCACCCCTTCACCTTACTTCCTTAGTCCCTAATCGCAACCAGCAGCCACTCACTGGATGCAGGTCTCTCTAGTCAGAGGCTGTGATTTCTAGGTAGGTTTAAGTCCTGGAATTTCTCAGGCATAGACTGAAAGAAAGGGGAAGAAGAGGCCAGAACACACCAGCAGAAGTAGGATCTCTCCTATCTCCGATGCACTCTGGTTTTCATCTCACCATCCTTCTAAGCTGACTCCAAAGGTTAAAACCCCCTCACTAGGCTCCTTGGCCCCCTGGCACCTGCATGGATTTTGAAATGGTGAACATAAACTGCTCACTACCAGCAGAAATGGTAGCACTGTGTCTGAGAGAATGCCACGCCTGATAGACTGGGCGTTCTTTCCCAATAATAATAACATAAAAAAGTGGGAAAAGTTGAAAGGAAGGAATAGACTCACAGCCCATGGGCAGTAAGTAGTAGCTGCGGAATGGGAACTTAGGTCTAGGAAAGGGATAGGCAACTTGTGGCCCTTCAGATGTTTGGGCCTACAATGCCCATCATCCCTCACTATTGGCTATGCTGGCTAGGGCTAATGGGAGTTGTAAGCCAAAAATTCTAATGGGCCACACCCCTTCCACACACTGGAATAATAATAAGCAATAACCAACTGGGGGGGAGGAAACAATCGTCAGTTGTATTAACTATCGTGTTGGCCGAATGCTGCCATAGTCAACTCAGCGTTGATCCTAATCCACACCACAGTTGATCATTTATTACCATGTTGTGTGGGGAGTACTCCCTAGATGAACAACTGTAAAGTTGATTATTACCCCACCATTGACTATTGTGTTGTCCGAATTCAGCCACTGTCTTTACTTGTTTACTCTTGCTGCTTTGGAAAGGAAAGTTAGATTTTCAAAGTCTGATAGGTGAACCATTTTGTGTGCTGGAAGCCAGTTTCTGTATGTTGTGATGCAGCCAAGGGTGCAGGGAAATCTCCTGTCTGCATATGGCTACCAGCTTTTAAAACCAACAATGCCCTGAGCCACATCTTGGGGAAGATATCCTTGAGAATGATTGACAATGTGATTCCAGTCATGGGTCCTGTCTACAAGGACTTGCTTTTGCGCCCGGTTAGGCGATTATGCGCATAATCGCTGAAGCGCATTTACACCTAATACCTCTGCACGAGAGGCGGCGAGAGGCGGCGAAGCGCATTAACAGATGACCAAAATGCGCTTTACAAGTAGTTAATGCACATAAGCGCTTGTTCACATAGTCAAAATGCGCTTTAACGGCCGGAGCAAAATAAAACTCGCTATTTAACGCGCATTCGATAATGCGCATAATCGGAGAGATAACGCGCCTCTACACCCGATTTGCGCTCCGTTCTTGTAGAGGTAATTTTTTTAAAGCACCTTGAAAGAGCTTTAAACCTCTCTTGTAGAGGCAGCCATGGTTACTCAGAAGTAAGTCCCGTCAACGAGTTCAATCAGACGTACTCCCTAATAAATGTGTTTCAGGTTGCAGCCGTAGCGTGTTGTGGCAAAACTGGTAGTGACGCTGTCTGAGTACTGTGAAGTCAAATTAACACGCTCAACAAACTCAGTTTTCATTGTAATGAGAATGTGAGGAACCAAACAAATAACTTACCGCTGCAGCTGGTTGGAGGGGGTGGGGTGGGGGTTGAGGGGGAAGCTCTGGTTTAGCACACCATTCTCTAGGGAGAAGAATTCCAATCTGTCTTCTGTTATATGAGAGAAATGAGTTTAGCAGATTCAGCCGAGTCCCCTTGTGGCTAGACCTACCACAGAGTGCAGCTTGATTTGGCACCATTGTCTGTCTCTGCTTACTCAAGAGAGGCCTTCGTCGTACCGCACCGGCAGAACACTACTGAACCACCACTGCGGTGCATTTGAAGCCTGCACACTGTCTGGCTAAAGTCTGGCTTCAGACACTGCTATCGGTTACAATCTTTCAGACGGTGTTGGTTTGCTGAGTTGACCTTTGATCCTTGTAAAAGCCAGTTGATCTGGCCCAGCGAGGATTCCCCTTTCATGGGAAAATCTTTGATTTGCTTTTGGGTTACTTCATTGACTCCTAAATTGCTTCTGTTCCCTAAAGGTGTTGGGTCAAGGGAAGCTGTTCTGATGTGTCTGTCCCTGGCTACAGGTATTGTGGCTGTTGTTTACTGCATGATATGTAAGAACGTAAGAAGAGCCATGCTGGTTCATACCGAAAGCCCACCTAGTCCTACATTTTCCCCCCACAGTGACCAACCAGATGCCTATTGGGAGTCCAGAGGCAGGACATGAGTGCTGCCTGTGTTCTCCAGCAAGTAATATTAATTCAGAGTCATAATGCCTCTGATACTAGAGGTAATATATAGCCATCATGACTGGTAACCATTGGTAGCCGTATTTGTCTAATACACTTTTAAAGCCATCCAAGTTCATGGCTGTAACTACATATTATGGTAGTGAACTTCCATAGATTAAGTATGCACTGTATGAAGAAGTCCCAAACATTGTAAACTTTCTCGTAGGTGAGTTGACACATCTCCTTGTTAATGTTGGTTACCCTTTTGTGCATCTTTTGCAGATCTACAATATCCTTTTCGAGATGCAGTGACCCGAACTGCACATAGCATTCCAAGTGTGGTTGCATTAAGGTTTTGTAGAAAGGCACTATGATATTGGCAGCTGTGTTTTCAATTTCTTTCCTAATTATCCCTAAATGGAATTTGCTTTCCCCTCCTCTTTTGCAGTCATACCCCGGGGCTGTCTAAACGTCCCTTTTGCCCCACAGTGGCTGTGAATCGGCATTGCATCAGTTATACGATTCAGCCGCCAATTTGCAACCGCTGTGGGGCTTTTCTCTGAAGCTGCACCATAAAAATGTTGGGGACTTGCCCCGATGTTATTCTTCAGAGGTCACCACGGCCCTTCTGCCGCATGACCTTGCTCCGGCGTCAAGCCAGGGGCGGTCCTGGGTGGATGGTGACCCCTGATTAGTCGCTGGAAGCCTGGGAAGAGGGTGGGGAGCAGGCCCCAATACCTGCACTCCCTGCTGACGTGGGGATTTCCTGCCCCCAACCCTGTAGCAGCAAAACCGACGGGTTTCAGGGGAAAGCAGTGGTGAAGCGGCACCATGAAGACAAGCCCCAGGTCAGTCTTTGAATTAAGCTGTGCACCACAACCCCAAGATCTCTCTTTCCTGGTCAGTCATCGCCAGCTCTAACCCCAACAGCATATATGTGAAATTAAATCCCCCACACCCCTCAGTGTGTAGGATTGGCTCCAGATTTGAAAGCACCCTGGGCAAAGTGCTATCTGCTGGGCCCCTTCCTTCATCAGGTCCCCTGGCAGAAGTGGTAACTGGCAGGCAGCAGCAGGAGTAGCAGCAGTCAAAGCAGATCCAAGGCATCTGTGGCCCCCTCTTCACGATGCTGGGAGCACTGCGCCGTGGCGCCTCCCCAGCATCGCGCGGTGCATTTACGCCCCTTACGCCAGTCCTGACGTAAGGGGCGCGACGGCGCTTTTTCCTTTGTTGCCGCCCTCACCACTGAGCATTTAGCGGTGCAGCAGCTGTTGGAGGGGGGACTAGGAGCCTTGGCTCCCCTACTCCCAGGTTAAAAAAAAAATTATTATTTTTTTTACAAAATGGGGGGGGGAGGACAGCGGAGGCGCGTCAGTTTTATTTCTTTTTTTTACTTTTAAGACTTTAAATGTGGGGGAGGACTGCCGCAAACTAAAAAAGTTGTGTTAAATGGCTGACCTTTTTAGTTCGCGGCAAAGGGCCTTTGCCCCTAGATGTCTTCGCATTGGCAGCTGCGTCATGTAATGCAACTGCCGCCAGCACGAAGACATGTCAACGGAAACTGTCCGTCTAGAAGTACCCGGGGGATCTAGCTACTGTTTTTATTCCTAACAATGATCCAGAACAACATTAGGCTGACCATATGAAAAGGAGGACAGGGCTCATGTAACTTTAACAGTTGTAGAGAAAAGGGGATTTCAGCCGGTGTCATTTGTATGCAATTAGTTTCTGGTGAAATTCCCTCTTCATCACAACAGTTAAAGTTGCAGGGGCCCTGCCTTCTTTTGTATATGGTCACTCTTGTATAGTGCCTGCAACTTTAACTGTTGTGATGAAGAGGGAATTTCACCAGGGACTAATTGCATACAAATGACACTAGCTAAAATTCCCTTTTCTCTACAACTGTTAAAGTTACATGAGCCCTGTCCTCCTTTTCATATGGTCAGCCTAAGCAACATTGTCTTGGAGACGTTGTGGGAAATTAAAATGGTGGCTGGAGCGGCTGCCTCTTGCTACTCAGGCTGCAGGGCCAGGGGGGAAATCAAAGCATATTAATAAGTGCAGGCTCTTCCCTGTACATATCACAACTAAAGGTTTCTCTGTTGCCTTTTTCATCTTCCTAAAATTCTGGGTGCAATCCAGCGCAATGGGGACTCACTTCTGAGTAAATAAATGTAGGTTTGTGCTGCACCTCCCACTGAAAATAATGGAATGGGACTTCGGATGCTTCTAGACAAAGGGGTCCTAGCTCTACCAGTTGCAGGCATCGTGCAACTATTTTGTCTTTTCCGCAGTAAGAAAAAATACAGAAACAGCAGTGGAAAAACATGGGAGGATTACAAGTGGGTTACAACGTGAGGGTTGCCCCCCTCCCAAATTCCACAAACGAGGCAGGGCAATTGCACATGAAAAGCCTCCTCTAGAAGCATGTTTGCTTAACATGAATCCCCTCTAGAAGAATTCGGTTTGGCGCCTGGTTGCCCGATTATGCGCGTCTTCGCGGAAGCGCATTGACATCTAATAACTACACACGAGAGTTGGCGAAGCGCATTACGGGCTATATGAAACGCACTTTAAAGTTGTTTACATGCGGAGAACCGCATGTTTACATGGCCAAAATGCACTTCAACTCCCGCAGCAAATTAAATCTTGCTATTTAACGCGCATTCAAAAATGCGAATAATCGGAGATAAAAAGCGCCTCGACCCCCGATTTGCGCTCCACTCTTGTAGAGGTAAAAATTTTAATGCGCCTTGAAAAAGCTTTAAATTGCTCTTGTAGAGGCACCGATGGAATATATAACTTATAGAACTCACTAGAACAATGCACAGTGATGATCACTAGCTTAGACAGCTTTAGCTTTTTTCTTTTTTCTTTTTTCTTTCAAGGATTGGACATAAAGGATCAGTCCATCAGTGACCGGCTGTTATCCAGCATAGCTAAATGGAGCATTCATGAACAGAGGCAGTATATCTCTGAATGCGAATGCTGGACAGAAATAATAGAAAAAAGGCCATCAGCTTCATGATTTGCTTGTGAACACTCAAAGAGACATCTAGATGGCTACTATTGGAAGCAGAGCGTTAAGCTAGATGGACCCTTGATGTGATCCAGCAAAACAAGTATCATTGGCAATTACTTGTGAGTACGTATGCTTACAATTGCAGCCCTAGCCATGATTAACTTTTGCTGGATTGTGCCCACTGTATTTCAGGGGAAAGCAAGCAATACACCTTATAAACATGTTCCCATGAAAAATATATTAACACCTTAATTTCCTAAATTGGGAATTGACCCATTCTTCTTCTAAAAAACTACTTTTTAGTTATTAGACCCCTCCAGTTCTTGTCTTTGCAAAACTGTTGAGCCATTCCCTTAAAGTTGTGACTCGTTAGCAAGTTGATTGTTCAATAAGAAAAGAAAATTAATTGCAAATTAATATGCTATTAAGGTGAGATGCTAATGGCATATCATCTCTGTTATTATAATGAAATGACTGCATGGGTACAATGTCATCATCACTTACTTAAGAAGGCTGGGTTTATTCATCCCATGCTTTAATAATGGGCATCGAAGGCAATGATTTATGGCTCACGTTGACTAAACAGTATCCATCTTTTTAATCTCTGGACTGCTGGGTAAAATTATTGGGATTTATATTCATCTCAAAGGAAGGGCAATGAAGTGTAAAAATAAAAGGGAAGGAACCACCATACTCCTTTAAGATCTGGCTGGTGTGATAGTGTTATCCCTGCACTCCTGGGGCCTCTTGAAAACATTGATGGAGAACCTGAATCAGACATGGTGCGTCTATAAATAACTGGGATGCCATTGCAAGGTTACAGACTCTGCAAAACCATCTAGCTAACTGGTATGGCTGCAACCTTTAGTTAATAAATTACTCAGCTAAGGCAGATGTGGGGAACTTGTGGTTCTCCGGACGTCATTGGACTATACCTCCCATATTCCCTGAGCATTGGCCATGTCTGTTGGGGCTGATGGGAATTGGAGTCCAACATCTGGAGGGCCACAGATTCTCCACTCCTACATAGAGTGTGGAACTAACCCCATAGAGGTCATTAGAGCCCCTCTCCCTGCAAGGCCACCAGTGTGACGCAGGCAAGTAGCATTGATGCTACCTAGCTGTTCGTTCCAACGCTGAGGCACAAGGCGTTCACCCTTCACCATTTTTCTTTATGTCTCTGCAGATGGCTCTAATCTCCCTTTCCCTGGAAGCAGATTGCATGCAAGGGTACTGTGGGCGAATGAGCTTGGAGGTGTCTGTAGAGGAGGCACATCAGAGCCTGCCATGGAATGAATGGTCTGGTAGATATTGCTTTACCCAGCAGGCATAGGGGAAGGCTTTACTGATTTCCATAGAGCAACTTGACATACGACTGTGTGTGTGAGAGAGTGTTTATGTGAGCAAGAGTGCAGAAGGATTGCATCCCTAACAGCTTGATTTATTAATGGAGGGCTAATTCTAATAAGTGAGAATAAATTTTAATCAATGGGGCTGAGATTTCAGGACATTTTTGAGGCTGTTATAGTTCTGGTAATAGGGAGTAAAACAAAAAAAACTTCTAACTATGAGCAGTAGCATTCATTTGTTAAATTTAACTCACGCTTCCTCAAATATCTAAAAATGGCACTTACATTGAAGTATTCTTCATATGCAAATTGTTTTGAATTAAATAAGTTAATCATTAATTGGTTAAAAAGGCAGATGACGAATCACCTAAAATTCTTGAAGTGATTGACACCCCCAACTAACTAGCTTTCTGTATTTGTATTCTTAAGAACTGTACTTGTGAAGAAAATTATAAATATTTCTCCCTTACCTAGCATTTAAACATCTTGACATGGCGTACAAGTATGTCATCTCCTTAAAATTACAGACCTATTGTTCTAAAAGCAGTCCTTAATATTATTAGTAATAAATGGTATGTAGTGTAGGGTGACCAGATAAAATCCAGATCAGGGCTCATGTAACTTTAACAGTTGTAGAGAAAATGGAATTTCAGCCAGTGTCATTTGTATGCAATTTGTTCCTGGTGGAATTCCCTCTTCATCACAACAGTTAGAGTTGCAGGGGCCCTGCCTTCTTTTGTATATAGTCACTCTAGTATAGTGCCTGCACCTTTAACTGTTGTGATGAAGAGGGAATTTCACCAGGAACCAATTGCATACAAATGACACTGGCTGAAATTCCCTTTGCTCTACAACTGTTATAGTTACATGAGCCCTGACCTGGATTTTATCTGGTCACCTGAATGTAGTGTGCACAGTGAGATAGGGACTGTGTCAGAACATACTGTGCCTGGAATCCTATTAAGAATAAAGAACTGAACTGGATGGAACTAGTAATCCAATCAGAGCTCGTCCTCCATCACTGATATTCTTTTTGAGGAACTCTTGATAAAACTTCTGAGGAGCCCCAGATCTCCTGGTAACAAACAGTTTGAAAACCACCATGCTAGGCCATACTAGTTATGTGAGAATAGAATCAAGCTCTGATCGTTATTCCAGATTGGTTAACCCAGAATAAGAGTTACACCAATTCATCTCATTAGAGGCTGTGTACCCTGGAAGCTGGATGCTTCGTCTGCCGTGCGAATCAACAAAGGAGGTGAATGCGTCTGGTATGGGAAAATATGCACCTACAGTATCAGTTTTGTTTTCAGACTGGAACTTGTTGCTAAGCACCATGCTTGTTAAATAATCGCCTTGTAAAGTTACGGTACTGCACAAATACTTTGAAAATGCTAGTATAGCACTCAATGCCATTTGCATTTACCGTAGAGAACCAATTATATCAGAGAAAAACTAGTTACCATCGGCCATAGATGGTAAAATGATCCTATTTTGTGCGCACTGCCTATATTGGACAAAATTAGTTCCTTCCAATGTGGGTGGTCGTTGGCTGGGAGTGCTGTGCTGCTGGCTGAGCCTGAGGAGTGTTTGTTTGCCCCACCCATCTCCACAGGTATTTCAGCCTTCAGGCTGCTGAAGGCGCGAGCCTGTGGGCACGAGCCGAAACTGCAGCCGTGGATGAAGAGCACTAAGAGAGGAGAGCCATCTGCACCCCACCCTTCCAGCTGACCACAATGTGTAGGGGAGCGGCAATTTGTGTTGTGCAGGGCAAAGGGAGATATGGCGTTGGCAGAGCAATGTGCCATTACAGGGGAAGGAGAGATGGATATCTCACACCCATCTTACCTTGCGATTGCTCTGCTAACCCGGGGAACTTGGAGAACGAACCAGGACACCCACAGAACCTCTCCTTGCTCCTATGTAATGCCAGGTCAGTTAAAAATAAAACACATATCATCCATGACCTTCTTTTAGATGAGGAGGCTGACCTGGCATGCTTCACAGAGACCTGGCTGGGAGATGACAGTGGGCCGACATGGGCGCAGGCCCTCCCAGCTAGGTACTGTGTTAGTGAGCAGGTGAGGGAAAGTGGGCGGGGGGGGGGGGCGGAGTAGCTGTGGTCTATAGGGATAATCTTAACGTGACCAGACTTCCTGTTCGTGAACTGAATCACATCGAGTGTGTGTACCTGAGTCTGAAGACCAGGGATAGACTAGGGATTCTCTTAGTGTACCGGCCACCCCGCTGCCTATCAGACTCCCTGGCCGAGCTCACGGAACTGGTCTCGGAGCTGGTGTTGGATTCGCCCAGGCTTTTGGTCCTGGGCGACTTCAACATCCCATTCGGGACTGGTTTGTCAGGTGGAGTTCGGGAGTTCATGGCATCCATGACAACCATGGGCCTATCCCAATTGGTCTCTGGACCCACACATTCAGCGGGTCATACCCTCGATGCTATTTTCAGTTCCAAACAGAGGGATCTGTGGGAGGAGGTAACGAATACCTCCGTGTTGTCATGGACAGACCATTTTCTGGTTAGGGTTAGTATCACGGCTACCACCCGCCCCTGCAGGGGTGGTGGACCTATTAAGATGGTCCGCTCTCGAAGGCTGATGGATCCTTCTGGATTTCAGAAAGCCTTGGAGGGTTTTATGGCTGGTATCGTCGACGATACTGTAGAAGCCCTGGTCGATAGATGGAATCAAGACCTAACTAGGGCTATCGACACGATCGCCCCCAAACGTCCTCTCCGACCCGCTTCTAACAGGGCGCCCTGGTATACGGAAGACCTCAGGGAGTTGAAGCGGAAAGGACGACGACTGGAGCGCCGATGGCGGAAAACTCAACTTCTATCCGACAAGACACGGCATAGAGAACATCTTTGTTCCTATGGGGTGGCAATACGTGCAGCGAAGAAAGCTTTCTTCTCTGCGCGCACTGCGTCTGCGAATTCGCATCCAGCGGAACTGTTCAGAGTGGTGAGGGGTCTAACCCGGGCACCTTCCCCCCTGAATCCGATTTTAGAGCCTTCGGCAGTTCGCTGTGATGCCTTTAATGATCATTTCACAGATAAAATCTCTCAGATAAGAGCCGACTTAGATGCTGTCGTTATAGCAGAGGCTGACGATGGAGTGTCCAGCGACTCTGCGAGTAGAATTACACTGGATCAGTTTCAGTTGCTGAGTACCGAGGACGTGGACAAGCTGCTTGGACGAGTGAGGACGACGACTTGCCCTCTCGATCCCTGTCCTTCATGGCTGGTCGTCCAGGGAGGAGATGCAGTTAGATCGCAATTACAATATATTATTAATGCATCTCTCAGGGAGGGGACTTTCCCATCATGTTTAAAAGAAGCGGTGGTACGGCCGCTTCTAAAGAAGCCCTCCCTGGATCCCCTGGACTTTAATAACTACAGACCGGTATCAAACCTTCCATTCTTGGGCAAGGTGATCAAGAGGGCGGTTGCCTTTCAACTCCAAGTAGTCTTGGATGACACTGATTTTCTAGACCCATTTCAAACTGGCTTCAGGGCAGGATACAGAGTTGAGACTGCTATGGTCGCCTTAGTGGATGATCTACGCCTTAGTATTGACAGGGGGAGTGTGTCCCTGTTGGTACTTCTGGACCTCTCAGCGGCTTTCGATACCATCGACCATGGTATCCTTCTGGAACGCCTGAGGGGATTGGGAATCGGGGACACTGTGCTTCAGTGGTTCCGGTCCTACCTCTCGGGCAGGTTCCAGATGGTGATGCTTGGGGATAGCTGCTCTGCAAAGAAGGAGCTGCTGTGTGGCGTACCGCAAGGTGCCATCCTTTCCCCAATGCTGTTTAACATTTATATGAAACCGTTGGGAGAGATCATCCGGAGGCATGGGGAGGGGTGCTATCAGTATGCTGATGACACCCAAATATATTTCTCTATGCCTTCGATAACAGCGCCAGCTAAGGATAGTGTGTCTCCTCTGAATGAATGCTTGGAGGCGGTAATGGGCTGGATGAGGAAAAACAAACTGAAGCTGAATCCAGACAAGACGGAGGTGCTTGCTGTCAAAGGCCGCAACCTGGGTTTGGAGGTGTGTCAGCCGGTTCTGGATGGGGTTACACTCCCCCTGAAAGACTGTGTTCGCAGCTTGGGGGTGCTCCTGGATCCGTCGCTCCAAATGACAGCCCAGATAGATGCGACGGCCAGGAGTGCCTACTATCAGCTTCGGCTGATACGCCAGCTGCGCCCCTTCCTAGAGTTGGAAGACCTAAAGATGGTAGTGCACGCGCTGGTAACTTCGAAGCTCGACTTCTGCAATGCGCTGTACATAGGGCTACCTCTGTGCCTAGTCCGGAAACTTCAACTAGTTCAAAATATGGCAGCCAGGTTGGTCACCGGTACATCTAGGGGTGACCATATTACGCCAGCTTTAAAATCGCTCCACTGGCTGCCAATTAGTTTCCGGGCGAAGTATAAAGTGTTGGTTATTACCTTTAAAGCCCTACATGGTTTGGGTCCAGGTTACCTGCAGGATCGCCTTCTCCCATACAATCCGCCCCGCACGCTCAGGTCCTCTGGGAAGAACTTACTGCAGTCGGCCAAGACTAGGCTGACAACCGTTACCCAGAGGACCTTCTCTTCTGCTGCTCCCAGACTGTGGAATGACCTGCCGAAGGAGACTCGTCAACTTAACAGTCTTTTAGAATTTAAGAAAGCTATAAAGACTGTTCTCTTCCGGCAGGCATATCCAGTGGAATTTTAGAATGTTTTAAGAATGTTTTTAGGATGTTTTAGGATTTTTTATGCAGTTTTAATAATATGTGTCATGTTTTAATCAGTTTTCTGTATTTTTATCATGTTGTTGTTCCCTGCCTTGATCCAGACAGAGAGGCGGGTAAGAAATAAATTGTTATTATTATTATTATTATTATTATTATTATTATTATTGTATGGTAGTCTAACTGATGGCAAGAACAGTGCCCTGTAAACAGGACTGCTAGCTGTGGCTTTGCAACTGGGTTTGTCTTTATCCATCTGTCTAATGTGGGGCCTGTTTCTGATACTTTACTGTCCCCTGTCCTTTCCCCCACCTTTTGGAGTACACCTTGTTAAAATTATGTTTGTGTGAGTTGCTAGAATCAAAAAAGAAGAGAGAAGCGGTTCTGGGAATGCCAAGATACTTTATTAATTCACGCCCAATGCGTTTCGGTCTAATGTGGTATTTTTTAAAAGGCCTTCTTCAGGGGGTTGATAAGATAAGTCTGCAGAAAACTCTTAACAGAATGATAGTCTCTTGTGGCGTTCACTGGTGTAATCCTACGTATGTTTAGACAGAAATAGTCCCTACAACTCCCTGCATTCCCCCAGACTCCCACCAAGCCTCCCTGGACAACATGTGTTGGGGTGCATGGGGCTGCTAGGAGGAGAAGCAGATGGGAAACCTACCTTCCTTTGAGGGTGCATCCTATGCATGTTTAGACTCGGGAAGGCTGGTTGGGAAATGCTGGGAGGTGTAGGACTTTTTTTCTGCGTAGACATGCATAGGATGGCACCCTTAGTAAGCTTACCTTAAGATCCAAACCATTGCCTCTAGTGTACATTCATGTGCATGCATACACATGGTGGACGCAAGGGGGGGCTCCGATTTTAATGGGGCTGTGAATCCACCAAAATCAGAGCCACCAGCCTCCACTGCCTGCACATGAACACTAAGGCTACACAGAGTGCCTAGCAAACCATTTCATAAACTGCAGCTATCAAAGTATATTTTGAATTGTTGATAACATATCATAGAACAATTCTGTTTTACTGTTCCTCTAGTGTAGCTTTAATCGAAAGGACCTCGCCTTCTTGGCTTTTAAATCAATAGAGAACAGGGCTGTTACAGAGCAAACTAGTACAGCGAACACAGTGTGCGAAGCAGAGCGATAGTAGTGGGGTGGTCTGGCAATAACTCTTGTTATGAGAATTGGGGTGTTACAAGGATACCCCTGTTTTTATCTGTGAAATGGTGGAGGTTATGCTAACCCATGTAGCGAAGGCCAGCTCTAGATTTGAGGGGGCCCACGCCAAGAGGTCCTAGAATGGCTCCCTTTCCTATGTCAGTCACCCGCCCCATGGTAGCAGCAGCAGCACTCTAATCAAGCAGATGGGTCTGGGAGCCACCGTTTTCATATTCCATAATGGTCCCAATGTAGCATTGGTCTGGGGGATTATGGAAATTAAAATGCTGGCTACCAGTGTGGGCTGCCATTTCAATTTCCCATAATGCCCCACAAGCATTAGTAGAAATTTAACCGGCAGCTCCCAGGCACCTGGCAGTGGTTTGAGTACAGGGGATTGTTTAAAGCCTCCCCCTCCCAAGCAGGTGTCTTCATGAACTGTGGTGCTGTGGGCCCACCAGCTGCCCAAGGATGTGGTGTGTTGATACCATGTATTTACTCAAGGTGTGTTCATGGATTTAAAATGACTCAATTGCCATTCCCTAACTCCAAGGAACCCATCATTCTATCAACGATGTGGGGGCGCTAGGGATTTCTTAAAGGGAATTCTTAGCATTTTTACCAAACTATTATACTCAGGACTCTGTGAAAAGTTCTGCCAGTTAAACTGTTATATCAGTCCAAGATCTCATATCAATTGACCCTCTCTGAGGCCATCTAAGCAAAAACTATGGTAAGACCACAATCTGTTTTTCAGGAACAGGGTTCAAAATTCTGTGGTCAAAAGACTACCTTATAATGTAATGTGTCTTCCACACTGATCTGATAAGTGCCACAGAGCTGACGGGAGATAGTGGCTAAGAATATAAGCCAGAAAGTCCCTGCTATGTATTGTTTACTCATTTATATCCTATCTTTTAGTCCACAAGAAGTGCTGAAGGCCTCTTACAATTAAACAAGTAACAATAATGAATCATATTTATATTCTATGTATTGCACTTGTAGTGTTGAAGCTTTGATGTGAATTAGCTAATCTAGTGTGGTGGCATAAATGTTCAGTTTCTGAGGAAACTCAATAGTTTGTAGTACAGCTACTGTGAAGGAAGGGAAGGCTTAGAGCTAGCTCCAAGTTTCGGGTGGGCTATGGCTGTGGCAAAATGCCCTCTGGTGGACCCTCTTCTATCTTGGTGGGCCCTGGCAGTAGCAGCAGGAGCCATGTTCTGAATCAATGTCAGACACATTACTTTAATTGCCCATAATGCCTCAGAGCAATGCTACATCAGGGGCATTGTGAGAATTTTACACGGTGGCAAAAGGTGACGAGAAGGTGATAGTTTTTTTGGCTAAAGGTATACTAGAAAAACAGAATTGCCTTCAGCAGCTGCAATTATGTGACATGGCTGGCTGTGCTCTCCCTACAGCCTTAGTGTTCATGTGTTTGTGTTTACATGCATGTTCACTAGAGACTGCATCAACTGCAACTTGCCAGAAAAAAAACATAATTTTTTAGGGTGCGTGTCTTTGGCAGCTGCCAGCAGATACCATGTGCTGGTTCCAGGCCTAGGAGGGTTGCCAATTTGGTTGGGATTAAAAACTCGGAGAGGTAGGCTGTGTCCTGGGACATAGGGACGTTAGAGGACAGGGAACCTAGATGCCAGGAGATTGATGGAAGGAGTGAAAGGAACCTGAAGGAAGGGTAGGAGGAGAACGAGGCTTGAAGAAAGAACCAGAGATCATTGTCCTTGGGTGGCTGTGGGGACCCCAGACTTCTAAAAGGGCCCACTACTGACCACTGTTGGTCCTTGTTACTTGTTCACTCAGTCAAGCAAGTGTCAAGAGTAGAGAGAAGCGATAGTTGGCACCGTTCATCTGCCCTCTGCCTCTGTGTTGGGAGATGGATTGGGTCTGCTTGGCCCAAGCACAACACCCACGCAATGGAAAGGGCAGGTGAGTTACTGCTGCTTTGCTCGTGTACCATGTTCTTGCATGGCCGAGCGGACAATAAAGAGGAAGAAGAGCTATTGGGAGCATTTTGCAGAGGGTCTCCCAAAACTTGGAACCAACCCTGAAAAGGACAGGGGAGGAAGGGAATTGGGGCAAAAGGGGGCCAATGGGATGGTAGAGTTCTGAAGACCTCGGTGCATTTACAGTCAACAGGGGCTACACGGTTTGCAGCCCCTTCTGACTGTAACTGCACTGAGAGAGAAAAGAGGGCTGGGGAGACTGGGCCAGAGATAAAGTGGCTAAAGCATGTGGGACAGAATACACAGTGGGTGAGTTCGGACGACACATTAGGCAACGGAGGGCGGAATAGCACACTGACGGTGCGTTATTTTGGCAGCGCCCACCACACAACATGTTGTCCCACTCCTGTTGGTCGGCTGCGGCCTCCGCCGCGTACGTTGACAGCAAATGCACACTTGAGTGACAGTCCGCCCACCCATTTCCCTGCCCTCCCGCAGGCCTCCTAGTCGTATCCCGGCACACACCGCGGCCCGAAATCCATGGCCGCTGACATCGCAGCAGCAGGAAGACACACCTCTCAGGCCCCGCTGGCTGCTAGGCGGCGCTGTGCGGGCATCTCCCTCTCCGGACTCAGCAGAGAGGTTCAGCTCCGTGGCCGTACAGATGTGCTGCCACCCCCTAGCCCCATCATAGCACCCCCAATTACTTCACTCATGTCCCTTTGCACCCGAACCCTCAATGCCCCTGCCTTGCTCCCAGATCACTCACCCACGTGCTATGGAGACACCATGGCTGGCCGATCCACCCCCCCCCCCAACACTCCCCATTGCCATCCGCGGCTGAGGAGGAAGGCAGCGCTTGCCCAAAGTTCATGCAAATGGCGCACTCAGGCGGCAGAGCCTGCCACATGGGCGCCCCGCCCCCAGTCACCCCAAATCTCTCCCCACATGGGCTGGGCTGCATCATCGAGCTCTCCCCACTCCCCAGGATGCACACCTCCCAAGCGGCCCCTTCTTGACACACAGGAAAGATTGCAAGCGAGGGTACTATGTCAACAATCTTTATTTCTGATGCACCACAGAAATGGGCACATGGCCAGTGGGGCATTGCAAAGTGTTGGCGGATTAATCAGAAAGGCCAGCCACCCTCGCCCTGGGCAAAGGCGGCCACTAAGGCACAACGGTTAGGTCTCCTCAGAGCCTGGCACCTCGATGCGACAAGGGTAGCAAGGGAAGCGATGTAAGGAGGGGTGGCCCTCTCTCTCAGAAAGCGATGCCAGTCCACAGACACTCCCTCCACATCCACTGCTCACACATGGGGGGTAGTGCGTCCAGACCCACTCCCCGATCTTTTGATGCACCTGCGCCACCTCTGCACATGCCTCACGCTCTGCAACCGGGCTCAGGGGCAGCGGCAAGGGCACCAAGTCCCTCCCATCCACAGTAATGGTATCGTTGTTGTCACCTGGCTGAGGCAGGTCAGGGTGGTCTGCCAATAACACATCCCCACGAGACTCGCAGATGTTGTGCAGGATGCAGCAGCACACAGTGACATCAGGGATGATGTCAGACTGAAGGTAAAGCAAGCTAAACGGAGTGCCAACGAGCCTTCAGGCCCCCCAAGGCAAGCTCAGCAGGTAGGTGGGCACGGCAGTGGTAGTAGTTGAATTTCCTCTGCACGGATGTGCGGGGGTAGCGGTAAAGGGCCATCAGCCATGGCTGAAGGGCCAACGCCTGGTCGGCCAGGAGCACAGGGCCCACAGCATGCCCGCACACGGAAGCAGGGCAGGAGGAGGAGAAGCGCCCTGTCATCAGCTTGTCTGCCAGGGGGGAGTTCCAGAAGATAGCCGTATCGTGCTCCGGCCAGACACCCCCGCAAACACATCCAGGAACCTCCCCTGGCGTTCACCACAGCTTGAAGAGCCATGCTGTAGTAGTGCTTGCGGTTGTAGTACTCGTCACTCCAAGGGGGAGGCAGGATGCACACGTGGGTAGAGTCCAGTGCACCTACTACCCGTGGAAAGCCGAGGGCCCGAAAGCCACGCATGTCCTTCTTCTCGTCCCCAACCTGGATGACATTAGCGAGGTATAGTTCATTCAGGACATGCACGGTCTCCCAGAAAATCTCACACCCAGTGGACTTGACCACCCCGAAGATTGTGGACAGGGGCAGGTACCCCGTGTTGAACGACAGCTTGTGCAGCGTCAATGCAAGGTGGTGGGAGACTGGAATAGATCCCGCATGATGGTACATTCTCTCCACGGAATCTGGGTCACCTCAGCCACCAGCTGATCAAACGTCACACGGGACATCCAGAAGCTGCCACGGAAACGCTCATCATCCCAGTCCTCTAAATTCTGCATCTCTGCCCACACGGCGTCGGTCCATGGAAACACCCAGCGGCAGATGGTATTGCACTGGTCAAGGAGACCATCTGCCGTCGCCAGTCGTGGGATCCGGTGCGGGGCTTCCAGGGCTATTCCCCTGCCCCACAGCCCTTCAGTCACTGTGCCAGCCTCACGAGTGGGCAGAAGGGCGGCCATGAAAGTGGGCAGCGATGCTGCAGCACCAAGGGGCCATTGGCTGGCATCCTCCCCCAAAATAAGATGAGCGGGCATAGTGCCACCCAGCAGCCTCCGCCTGGCACGCAGGGCATCCTCCTCATTGCCATCATCATGAGCGTTCGCAGCTGCCTGGAGGGCTGCTTCCAGGCCAGCCATAGCAAGTTCTTGACGGGCCATTGACATAGGCACTGTATGGTCAGAGGGAAGGGAGGCCGAATGGAGAGCACTGGTGGGTGTGCCGGTACAGGCCGTGAACACAGAGGAGGCGGTACCAGGGCCAGCATGGGCTGGGCCAGTTCGGCAGCGTGGGAAGACGATTACATGACCACACTGTACTGCACACCTAGCCAAGAGGGGAGTGGAAGGAGGGGGGCAGAATAGCAGGGGATGCCCCTGAAACAGCCACGCTCCATGAAGAAGCTTGGGCACTACTGAGGGAGGTGGGCAGGGGGAGGAGGGGGGCATCCTCAGTTGCTATGATGATGTCAGCATCGAGTTGTTGGGGGTGTGGCGGACTGGCTGGGCTGTGTTTGGCCGCTCTTTCAGGCGGCCTTTATGGACTTGTGTAATAACGCACTCGACGCACGAAATTAATGCACGCAGCCCGCCACACGACCCTTTAAACAATGGATTTCGGGATAAACAACGGAGCGGCCCACTGTTTTTCTCCGTTGTTTAATTGCCCAAAATAGCGTACCGTCAGTTGTGCATGTGTTGGGTGTTGCCTAACACATGACACAATAATCAACACAACTAACGATTGATCTCCCCCCCCCCCCCCCGGTTGATTATCATGTTGTCTGAACTAGTTAACTTAAGATTCATTTTGATGGGACTAATCTAAGTAGGACTAACTTTGGATACGAGCTGGAGAAAACAATGGGTATTGGAAGCACAGAGTTGAAGAAAGGAGATATCAAGGAGAAAGCAAAGATGCATCAAAATGATAAGGTCTAGAGAACAGATGGGGAATCTCCAGCCTGCAGAGGGCCCTTCCTCGAGGCTCAGCCCCAGGAATTCCTGCTGATATATATGATTGGAGATAATAGCCAGGATTCAGCTTTGGACACTGCCCGTTGTCCCAAATGGGATGACAAACAGCGCTCAAAACTGGGGACTCTGCTCATGTGCTGGCCACTCCTCCAAGTGACTGTGGTCACTTGGAGGCAGTTGTGGCAGCCAGGTTGGTCACCGGTACACCTAGGGGTGACCATATCACGCCAGCTTTAAAATTGCTCCACTGACTGCCAATTAGTTTCCGGGTGATGGATAAAGTGTTGGCCATCACCTTTAAAGCCCTACATGGTTTGGGTCCAGGTTTCCTGCGGGATCGCCTTCTCCCATACAATCCGCCCCGCACGCTCAGGTCCTCTGAGAAGAACTTACTACAATCGGCCAAAACTAGGCTGACAACTGTTACCCAGAGTACCTTCTCTTCTGCCGCTCCCAGACTGTGGAATGGCCTGCCGGAAGAGACTCGTCAACTTAATAGTCTCTTTGACTTTAAGAAAGCCATAAAGACCTATCTCTCCCTGCAGGCCTACCCAGATGAATTTTAAGCATTTTATTGGTATTTAAATAATGTATTAGTTTTATGTGCTTTTAATCAGTTTTATGTATTTTATATTTGATGTTGTTCCAAGGCGGGTAATAAATAAATTTATTATTATTATTATTATTATTATCATCATCATCATCAGTGTAGAGAGATTTACAGAAAAAACCAAAATGGCAGAACTGAATAATGAGCAGGGGAAGGACTTCAGGAGTGATCTCTGATGTCATCCAGCCTGCCACACTGGTCCCAGGGTAGGGTGTGTGGAATCAATAAAACCATAGAGGTTCAACATGCCTTGTCTAGAGCTACCAAGGCCTATTGGCAGGAAGGGAGTATACACGGGAGGTTTGGAGAGCAGGGCACTGAGGGCCGGAGAGCTATGGTCACATCTGTTGAGAATCTGGACCCTAGTAGGGAAAATGTGAATGTTTAATACACTTAAGTCCTGCCTTTCCAATTAATTGTCAAAAGCAGTTCACATTAAAATTATAAAATGGGATTCTGCCCATTGTGGCTTCTCTTATCGTTGTGACCTGCCTACCTTAAGAGGCTAATGAGGTCCAATACGGAGTGGAGGTGGAGTTTACATAATTATTTGAAGTAACCAGCCAATTCTTTGGCTTCAGGCTTCTAACACTTAAACAATCAATTACTTAATTTGTTGAAGATTGCTGTTATCCATCCTGAGTTCTCTCCGTAGGGTGGACTCTGTAATGCCAAATAAATATTTCTGGGAACTTTTCTGAATATATATGTGTGTGTGTGTGTTTAATTGCAAAATTAGCAGTATTCTTTTAATCCAGCATTTTAATTGGGCCTATAAAAAGCAAAAATAAAATAAAAAAGCAATATCCAACCGTATTTTGCTTAAAAATAAACCCAGCCATGCCCCCACTTAACACACCCGTTCCACTTGCTTATTAGTGGCCAGGAGCTGGCTGGCAAGATTGCGTCCGTCTTAAAGGAAGAACAGCGGCGAGCTGAATTGGCTTGGCTAAAGGGAAAGGTGGGGGAAGAGCGTGCAAAAGGGGGGAAAAAGAGCTCTTCTTTTGAGCGCGCTGTGGGGCATAAAGGGCCGGTGTCCCTTTAAGGAACTGAATCACAGAGAGCAGAGTCCTGTTTGTGTGACCGAGGAGGAGCTGCGCTCTGTGTGTGCCTGGTGTGTGTGTGTGTGCGCGCGCGCGGGGCGAAGAGGGAAAGCTGTTGGCACAGGCATTGTTCCCTGACGTCACTCAGCCAGCTCTGCTGCTGCGGCTGCGGCTGCTCTCAAACTTGTCTTTGTTATTCAGAGCTCTCCATCTGACACAGCGGCTGCCCGCAAAACGCGGGAGCCGGAGCAGCTCTCCAACACCTGGACCGGAGCCGTGGCGTATTGCAACTAGAGCATTAGGCAACTTTCCCTCGCTTTAAGAATAGAAGCGGGCACCTGTCTTTCCTAATGGGGGAAAGCACCCACACCTATATTGCCCAACGCTAATACTTGGGGGAGGGAGTTGGCAACCCGTTTCCCTCCCCACCTCGAAATTACTCATAACAAACCGATCCTACACACATTTCCTTGGAAGTCAGAGTTCCAATAGTGGAAATATGAGTGGGATACAGTAAAGCAAAAAAGCGTGTAGGATTGAGGCGGATTCTGTGTATGGGTACTTTGAGGCTCCCCTAAGCCAATCGGGGATTTACTCCCATGAAAGTGCACATAAGCCTATGCCTACTTTATTTTGAGTAAATCCCATTGAGCTCTGGGCGGCTTCTGAGTAGATACATAGGAGGGGGGGGACGTTAGTAAATCACTTGACTTGCTGGGAAAGGCTAGAGATAGTAGTAGTTCAGCCACTGGCCATCAAAGAGCACCCGGTGGACCCCCTCCCCCCCGGTTACGGCTTTTGAGACATATATTCACAAAAGCAAAGGGGAGGCAGAAAGACTTGGCGCGGGTCTTTGAAATTCAGGATTAGGGTTAGTTAGGAAGAGAAGACTCAGGATAGGGTACATTAATAAGTAGGGAAGCGAAGAAAAATAAATAAAGATCCACAGTTATGCCGAACTACTTGCATTTAGGCAGACTCACTGCTGTGTCCTATGTATGTTAGGGGGGAAAGTCCTACAACACCCAGCAGTGGGTGTTGTAGGACTTTTCCTGGTCTAAACATGCATAGGACTGCGCCCTAAGCACATTAACCCACGTTGTGTTGGAAGTTAACGGCTCAATTTCTATCCTAATTTAGGATGCCGGGGTTAGCAAGGATCGATAGGGATTGTGGTTCACGTCCTCTAGACTATATTCAACCCGATCCTATGCATGTTTGCTCGGAAATGGATTCTACTCCCAAGTAAGAGTAGTGCTGTAGCCTCTTACTTGCAAGTAAACCATCTTTAGAGGCCGTGGAACTTCCGAGTAAACATAGGATCATGCTGCAAATCAAATTGCTTATGCTCAATCGGATTGTGGATTGCGTCCAAAAAGTAATTTTCACAAAAATGGTCCAGAGGATGGGTAGTGATAGTCAAGTAAGAGCCAGGAGATGACGTTAAATGATGTGGGTTAAAATCTGTTTGCTTGAGAAGAAGGGGGGGGGGGTGTCACAGAGTATCTCTCCAAAGAGAGAGGGAAAATATCCCTCGAATAGTTTCATTCGTCCGCGAAAATGCAAAGCACCTCGCCAAGGTATCTGTTTTCCTTTTTTCCTAGCAGCCGAAACAATCCAGCCCCACCAACACGTGCCTGCTTTGTATGCACGACGCAGATGCGCCGCCGGATCTTTGGCGTGTTTACTCGGATTGCAAGCCCCACAGAGCTCGATGGGGCTTCCTCCCGAGTGTAAACGCTGCTGTACCTTTAGGCTGCAAATCCTTGGCGTGCGTCACTTGGGAGTAAGCCCACACAATGAGGTTTACTTCCGAGGAAGGCATGCGTAGGATCAGGAGGGGGGGATAGCTCATTTAAATTATATATACATATCTACGTTCAAAATCGATTTCTCCTCCTCCACTCGCAACAAAATGAGGAATGGGGAGGAGCGCGCGCACAGGGCGCCCTTTAAATTGCTTATCTTCAATTGCATAATCTAACAAGCCCCGTTGGAACCAGCGAGTGTTGAATGCATTAGGCTTCTTAACAGCGCGTCATAAAATATTGATTGCCCTGGAAATATGGAGGGGGGGAGGGATACGGTACTGACGCTTTTACAAGACAAGGGCCGTTTTTCGCCTTCTTCCTTTAAAAAAAAAAAAAAAAAGCGGGGAACCAACTGGATCCCCTTGTTTTCAGCTCATCAACTCCTCGCCGCGCGGCTGCTCTTGATGCGGATCGCGCTAGCTTTGCAGGACAAGCCCGGTGGCATTGTGCTGTTTCTCTAAGCCTGGCACAGCAAACCCTGGATCGGGAACGCCTCCTTGGGAGCCGTCAGCCCCATCGAAACGCGGGCTTGCTTCCGAGTAAGACGCGCGCGGGGGAGGGGGGATCGGGCTGCGCAGCTGCCGAGCTCTTGCCAGAAGGACTCGCGCCAGAAATGATTTTAAAACGCGGGGGGAGGGCAGAGGAATAGAACAGAAGGGCCGGTGGGTGTAGACCCCCCGGCACCGCTAGCTTGGCGGCGGTCCGTGCTGTTAATTTGAAGGCAAGGAAAAACGAGGAAGGTTGTAAACGCCCCTCCCTCTGGTCTCCAGAGAGAGAGAGAGATCCCCTTTTTCGATTTCAGCGGGGGAGACTCTAGAGCGCGCGGGGGGGGGGGGGTTGCGAGGTCTTTTTTTAAACCCCTTTTCAATTAACATGGAGAATCAGCCCCCCCTCCCCACTAGAGCTCTGCTATTAAAATCACAGGCAGCCCTTCCTCCTTCGATCTGGTGTCCCCTCCCCTCTATTTTTTTTTCCTATTTGGCCCGTCCTTCTTTAGGAAAACTACGGGCGTTGTACAGGTTTAGGGGCACCGTCGTCTCCTTTCCCAGCGGGTCTAACAATCGCACTTACATTCTTGGGCTCTTACCTATTTTATTGGGGGGGGGGAAGAGAATCACAGCTTTCCCTCCAGCGCGCTCTTTGCTTTCATTATCCCCCTCCCCCGTTTCGAGATCAACAGCCCACCCCGATTTTAGTGGTGTTGACTCCGACGTAAAACCTGCTGTGTTCATTCGCAGTTAAAATGGGCATAGGATTAACGGCTGCACGGTTTACCTGTGACTAAGTCCCATTAAAAACCACAGGGGGATTCACCTCCGAGTAAACAGGATCGGATTGCACGACTATCCGAGTGAGCAGGATTGGGCCGCCCCAAGCATCAAAGTAAGCAGGATCTGGTTGCGCGCCGTGGTGTGTGTGTGTGTGTGTTTTCATGATCATTAGACCTACTAGTTTTCTAGCAATTAAAAAAACACACAACCCCCCCCCCCAAAAAAAGCGGAAGGAACGCAGAGAAACACACGATGTTTTCAATGTTCTAATCAGATACTGTCTCCATTCATAGAGAGCAAAACAATAACCTTCAATAATCATGTAAACTGAGAAGCATCGCCCACTTTAAAAGTGCATCGGTTTTGCACAGGAGCGAGTGAGTGTGGAGGTTTTTCTGTAATGACGGGGGGGGGGGGTCTCAAAAGCGTGTGTGTGTGTCCCTCCTTCCCTCCCTCCCCCTCCCGCTGTTAATTTTTTATAAACAATCGGGCAATGATTTGCGCTCCACTTGGGTTCCCTAGACAGGAAGTTCTTCCCTTTGATGAGGGTGGGGGGAGGGGGGGAATATTGAAAGACAATTATTTGCGTTGTTCAACTTGGCTTTTAAAGATTTTAACTTTAGGTGGTCAGAAGGTGGGGTGGAAGGGAAATAGTAGACAGGCACACACAGAGAGGAAAGAGCATCCTTGTAGGAGAGACAGCTCCCTTTCAGATAGGAATCTGGGACAGATTTTGCCAACAGCCAGAAGCAGGGCCCTTTGGTAATAAAATAGCCAATGTAATTTGACACTTCAACTTGCTCTGCTCTCTGCTAGTTGATTCACTTATTCTCCCACTAACACCGAGCTCCTTTTCACTGTCTGTGAGAGATTTTGTTTTTTGTTTTTTTTTGGCAAGAAAGGAGATTTTTTTTTTTAAAGACCTAAAATTTAAAAGCCACCTGAACAAGACCTGCAAATCTACTGGAAAGAGGGAGTCTCTTGCGTTGCCTGCTTCCTTCCTTATGAAATTTCCCTGCTTGCAAGCCTTGCTAATTCTCTCCCCCCCCCCCCCCCCCCCTTAATCCGTAGGTAAGTTTTGTCTTTCAGTTCATTCACATCTCCTTGCGTTGGGGGCTCCGGACCAGGGGGTAAAAACAATGGAAGTAAAGCAAGATGAGAAAATGCGAGGTCCATATCTAAATATCTGTAAATATCTGTTTTATGTTCGGTGTGGAGATCGGGGACGGGGTTGGGGGAGAGAAATCCAGGAAAACAGTGTGAAGATTTCTTAAAGGGGCAGGTTGTGTTTCTGTGTTTGGCGAGGTGGGTTCGTGGAGCAGAGGAGGGAAAAACCGGGAGATCCCGAGGAAAGGGGGGTGCGCTCAGTTTAGTTTACTAGGTTAATATTTTGCCTTTTCGCTCTTGCAAGGGGAGGAGAGGGGTTTAAGAAACCCAAGTAGCCCGACCTTTACTATGGATCGCTTATAAAATAATAATAATAATAATAATAATAATAAGGAGGCGGTGGGCTTCTTCGGGGGGTGGCAATGAGTGCCAAAGAAAGAAAAACCCACACATTTGTTTAATCAGCAAAAGGTGCCTTTGTGTGCCTTCTTGGAAGTTTGAAGAGCCGAAACAATGTTGCCATTTAGGCACGCTTGATGGGGGGGCACGGAGGGGGGGAGAGAAGTGATCTTGTACGATAAAAACAAAGGAGGTTTAAAAAATAATCCGGAGAGCTTTTGGGGGGGGGGGGTTGCGTTTTGTGTGTCTGTGTTTTCCTTTTCTCTCCCTCCCTCCCTCCCTGGCCGGCTTTTACTTTTGCTAACTGGTTTATAAAAGGCGAGATTCCTTTAAGATTCTCCCGACAGGGACCGAATCGATCGATCCGGAGGAGGGTTTGCCTTGGGGAGGAGAAGGGGGGAGGGAGAGGGGCTGAGCGTGTTATCCGGGCGTTGGGAAGCCTGGCCGAGTGTAAATTCCTTGTGTCTGGATTCTGAAAGCCAGTTGGGACTTGGGGCCTCTCTTGCAGGGCAGGAGGGGAAGGCGAGGAAGGTTTCCCCCCCTTTCTGCCTGTCTGTCTGTCTCTCCCCCACCTCCACTCCCCCCCCGTACATCTGTCCAGGAAGCCAGTATGGTGGGGGGGGGGGAAGGTGGAGAGAGGAAAAAAGAGTCTAGCTCCTGGCTTTCTTGCTAGTGCTATTGTGAAAGGGGGGGGAGGGAAGCGAGCGGGAGGGAATAGTGTTCACGGGAGACTAGCTTGGGCTAGCTGGCTGCATTTTTTTTAAAAAAATAAATAAATTAAAAAGCAAAATGGCAGTTAAAAGGCACTTCAGGAATGTAAACATTACAAATAGGAGCCATCTGAATTTCGCCTTTGATTTCTTGCCATGATCTTTTAGAGAAGGCCTCCTGGGCTGATTTTTAAAAAATCATCATCATAATAATATGGGGAATCTAAAAGAAGTTCCATCGTCCGTTTTCTTTTCCAGCTCTGCAAACTTTTTGGGTATGTGTGTTTTGTGTGCACATGTGAAGTTTTAATTCCTTTGCTAACTTTTCTTCTTGTTTTTTTGGCGAGAGAGAGAACTTCTGAAATGCCTGTTGCCTTTTTCTGCCTCCTCTGTAATTACAAGTATCATGGAATAACTGGATAAGAAACTGGGAGAGGGGATGGAGGTAGAACTGCCTCGCACAATAGGATGTTTTTTGCCTGGTTGTGGTTCTTCAGCCTGTGCAGCTGGGAAATCTTGTAAGCCTGCAGTTACAGAGGGAGTTGAGACAGTAGCCAGTTTTTAAAGCCCCAACTCCCTGTCATCCCCACAGTCTGCTTGGTTTGTTGTATATATACACTGTATATATTTTTGGGCTTCAGTTGCTGATCTGCGAAGGGCTTAATGATTCTCTAGGGCCAAAGGGATAGTTTGCCTTTACTTCACAGGCCTAAGTGATGCTGGGTGTTCTGACTTATCTCTTCTCCTCCCCCCCCCCCCCCCCCCCGGCCATGCATTGACATGAGAGTGGAGGATTTAACTTGGCAGCTTGAACAAATGCCCTCTCAAAGGTTTCCAAGAGACAGTGAGAGAGCAGGAATGGGACTTGTGGGACATGAATGCCTGGGTGCCGTCTTAGGGATGCTACCTAGCTGGGCTTTCTTTCAAATATGAAATAGCTGTTTTGAATCTGTGAATACAGCTGTGAGTCTCAGCAAAGCAATGGGCTTATAAAATTTTGAAAGGGCAAAAGCCTGCTCAAAGCTCTCGCTCTGAGTTCTGGTTGAGTGGAGATCCTGGCTGCCTGAGCTTTTGTAAGGATTTTCTTTTAAGCAACTCTGAGCTCATCTTGAAGCTGCAATATGGAGTATGGCCTTAGAAATTGGAAAGGTTAATGATGGAGTTGCCTCCACAAAGATGTAATGATTACCTTTTAGATAACTGGGGAAAGGGGTGGTATAAGGGAGGATTATAGGGATAATGGTGGTCCAGCTTGGTACTAGTGTATAAAAGGGTCAGAGTTGGACCAAGGTTCAAGTAGAAGTTCAGCTGTGGTCTTCCTGGATTACATTACTGCCTCAGCCTCTGTTCGTCCATTTGTAAAATGCTAACTTTTCTCACACAATGATTTTAAGGATGGATAAGATAAAGGAAATGTTGTGATCTGTCTTGAGTCTAAAGCTATAAATATAACAAATAAAACAAAAACAAGGACTTGGCTTCTGGACTGCATTACTTCTCCAGTAACCATATACACTATAACACAGGCTTGTAAATAGCCACTTGCCTAGTTGCCTCTGGTGAGTAAGAAATGCTTCCTGGCAACCTGACAGGGAAGTTTAGCAAAAGTTGATTCTCTGTCTTTTTAGGCCACAAATTACTAACCCAGGGATGTTTAGACAGGTGGGTTGGTAACTTCAGTTTTAAAGGTGTAAAGTTCTACAGGAGAAAAGTTTCTCCTTATTTGTGTTATTTTTAAAAAATGCAGTTGTGACCTGGCAGGAAAGCTCCTTAGCCATGCCAGATCTACTTTTAAGCTACAAGTAATTAACATGAGTATGTGTGTGTCAGGTGGGTTTGTGTAAAAACAGAAAAAGGACTAGTAACTGTTGTGGACTTATTTGCAAGGCTTCTATAGCAGACATTTCTGACATAAATTGTACATGCACATATCACTGAGGAAAAAGCTTGGGAAAGGGGTCTTGTTAAACTGCGTGCTTCTAAGCATGATTGTCTGTCTCCCTTTAGAAGTGAGTTGAGATTCATCTTGCAGAGTTGGTTTCTGCCTCCAACTTCTATCTCTCTATCTCTCCTCCCCCCTTCTTTTGATCAAGGCAAATTTACTACAACATCAATCTTTCTTGGCAGGGCCTGATTCAGGTTTATGAATGCCAGAAGACTAGGGCTGACCTTTTTCTGTTCAAGTCGAGGATGTTGAAACACCAGCCATCAAACAAAAGACACATTGAAAGCAGGATCTTGCAATAGAGCACGTGTGACTTTCAGACTAGTTGCATGCATTTGGTTGAGTGTGATATTATAAGTGTAGAGTATTCCATCTTTCAAAGGTTGTTTTTAAAAGTTTTGAGTACAATCTCCAGCTGCTAGTCTGTCATCAGGGAGCTGTTTTTCATTGACTGAACTATGAAGTAGATCATTTTGTAATTTCAGAACTAGAAATCGACTTGGATTTTCTCAACTGTTTCTCGACCTTCTTCCCCATCCCACTACTCTCTCCCCTTTCCAGAAAGCAACACCAAAACACAATAGAATCCAGGGCTTAGTTTCCAGGTTTGGAGATCTGTCCTAAACTGTTTTTTAAACGGATTTGGAATTAAAGGGAAGATTTTGCTTTCGTTGTAAAGTGTAGATGAGCAAATTGAGGAAACGTAGGAGACTACTTCATGCTTTTACCATTTTTGTCCTCCCTAACACTTGACATTAAAACAGAAATCATTAATAGTATTACTTAGCTATGCAGCCAGTAAGCATCCAGGAAAATAGTTTACTTCAAAAAGAGCTTGTTGATGCATATGCTGTGAAGTGTGTTGAGGTTGCTGCTGTGTAAATCAAACCAATCACACTTGCTTAAGAGTAATTAAGTGTCTGAATTAAAATAAATACTTAAGGTCATGCAATGTGAGCCAAAATGAAACATACTGTATTTGGACCAAAGGCAAGATAATAAGTGTTTATGTCGATCATCTTTTTTCCAAGAGAGGTGGGTAGGGAATTTTTAAAGAGTAAAATATTGATGCCTATGTTTCCACACACAACTTTTGCTTATTTGCTCTCAGTTTAATATCTCTTCCATTTCTATAGCTTTCAAAGATTTTTCCAATCCTACCTGCACTCAACCCTCCCACTCAAAATATGTGCAGGGGAAGCATTATTGGAACTGTGGTTGAACAAGAATATAAGGTCTCATGCAAACTGTTTCTTTATGCAAACAGTGGAGAAAACGTGTACTTTTCCTTTGACTCTTTCAGTACAGTATCAGGATGAGAATTTGTGTTTATACCTGTTTGCACTTCCTTTATTTTGCTCAAATTACAGCTGTACTAAATTCTTTAGAACCTTCAGCGTTTTTTAATCCAGTAGAATTTTGAGCTCTGATAGTTTGATGCAAAGAAAGATGCAGGTTTCATAAGTTCCAAACATGCGTTTTGGGATTGTTTTTCCTACAATTTGGGTCTCCGTTCTTTGCTAGCTTTGAAAAGTCTTCTCACTGGGAACAACAGTAGGTAGGTGAGCAGGTTTGAATCAACTCATAAAAAACACCTCCTTGTACATCAAAGTAGATTGTATTACTAGCACAACTTTTAAAGTCAACATTTGCAGCAAGTGAAAACGTTTCACATTCTAGTGGGGATGTAAAACATGGACGTATAAAGGTAATGTTGAGTGGGTATGGTGGTATTTTGGATGGAGGTATCCAACATTTATGGAAGTGCCAGCCTATTTCTCTTTCAGAGAGAAAGAGCCACCCTACCGTTTCTTAATCTTATCTCTCTCTTAGTACCCTGGCCAGCAACTTGTTTTCCTAGAGGGAGCGAGTACATCCTAGTTCTGTTGCCACATATGTCACTTCCTCTTCCTCTTTAGAACTTAGTCAGCTTCCAGTTTGGAGAGATGAGGAGCCTCTTTCAAAGCACAGGACTTATGGCTTCAGTTTGTGGGCCCTTGTTTTAGTCGTCTGTTTTCCTTGTGGTCAGTTTTATCTCAAGCCCTGGGCCAGGTCTACACCAAGCAAGATATGACACTTTGAAAACGTTTTGGAAACTGTATATGGAGTGTTTCCTGGGCCCCAACAGTTGTCACTACTGTTATAAACCGTTTTAAAGCAGTAGTGTAGAGCCTGCCGTGCTCTATGTGAGTTTCTTCATTTGGTCTCCTAAACCAGCCTTCCCCAACTTGGTGCCTTCCCGATATTTTGGACTTCAGCTCCCATCAGCCTCAGCCAGCGTGGTCAATGGTTAAGAAAACATCTCTGGTCAAAAACATCTAGAGGTACTTCCTGCTCCCCTTCTGTTTGCTTCAACTTGTGTGTTTTTTAAACCACAGTTCCTTATTACATATGAAACAGGTAACTGTGGTTTAATATCTGTTTACTAACCAAAATCTTAAACCATAGTTTGAATCCGATTGGTAAACTGACATTAAGCCACAGTTCCTTATTCCAGGCATATCAAGGAACTGTGGCTTAATTTTACAAGGATAGCAAAGTTGAAGCTGGTGCATGATCAGAGGAATGTGCTAGACTGATTCTAGTTTTTAGGAAGCAGAGATCATTGCATCTGAAAAGGTGCTGTAACTTGCTGTTAAGAAAAAGTCAGGTATTCTTTAAAAGAGCTGTACTGCTGCATCAAATGAGAACTCCTTGCAAGTGCTCCATTTTGTTTTTACTGTTCATTAAGATAAAGAAGTTGAATTTTGCAACAGTTTAGCTGATTAGAATTTGTGGGCAGGCTTAAACATATTCCCATCTGTTAAGGCCAAAGAGAAGAAAGTTGTATTGTACGGTATTTGTATTGTTTGCTGCCCTGGGAATTCTGTAGAGTTGCAAGTTATGTATTTAATTAATGTGAGTATATTCTATTTTATTTTTAAAAAACTTCCTAGCATATATGTATAAATATAAAATGGGTGAGCACAAAGGCTAGGTACCTGGACTAATTTGATTGTCTTTTTTTTCAGCATGGGTGAAAAGATGGGAATTTATGGGTCGGGGAACACCAGGAAGTAATTTCTTGGTATGAAAGTATAGGCCAAGGGAAAGTGCCTATACGTTCTGTAGTTCGAATATCAACTGCCAATCATGACATCCATAGAAAATTGGTTTCAGTTGGACTGTCAAGATAATTTAATCTGGGAAATCTGTAGAAGTGAATTTTTACTATGGGTTTTTTTTAGAGGGGATTTGGTCACAGCTCTGGCTATGAGAACAGGAAAAGATCCATTAGAGTGACCAGGTGCAAAGGACAGCAGCAGGTGTCTTGTACCTTTTAACAGTTGTATGTCAGACTAAGGAGACCTGGGTTCAAATTCCTGTCTCAGACATGATCCTTATTTTGGGCCACTTTCTATTGTCTGCCCTGATGTACTTCATATGATAATTGTATGGATTAAATGGGGCTCTATCATATAGGCTGCAATGAGCATGTCAGAGATAATAGTGGGATGAAAAAAAAAGGGAATGGCAGCAGCTGTTTGTTGTGTAGGGATGAAAAGAAACGCACCTCAAGAAATTTCCTTTTACAGTAAATCCTTTTTTTTTTCTTTTGCATTTAGTCACTTTTGCAGCATGACTAAAATGGAACAGCGGTTATTCAAAGCTTGTTGCTAATTGAGCCTCCATGTTGTGACACTTGTGTTCACGTGACTGGTCCAATCTGCGGCAACCACAATTTTCCCTCAGTGTGTGTGCCAAGTGGCATTGATTTTGGCCTGGTTCAGCTTTCGGCATGGCACTGCTAACCTCCACCTAGGGTGGCTTCTGGTGGCATGTCATGGCAGCGCATGCATGTGACATGACCATTTCGTCATGGGGTTGAAAAGACTAAATGGTAGCCTGTTTTGTATGCTGCTGCTGATTGGCCTGGTCACATGACTAAGTCTTCTGCTGAGTAGTCAAGAATGCAGAGAGAATTCTAGGATGTCTTGGAAATCTGTTCCTTTTTGTAATAGTTACTTTGAGAGGGACTTGAGGAAGCTCTCCAGGCGACTGTGCGGTCTGCCATTTTGTTTACTACTGTTGCCACGGGAATAAGAAAAAGCATTGGGGTTGAAATGGTAGTAGATTTAGGTTGTATGTTAAGAAATACTTCCTGATTGTAAAAATCGCTTTAGGCACTTGGGTGAGGGGCGAATTCTAAAATGTAGGCCAATAAAAGCCCTGATCCCCAAACCCCCTATATTTACAGTATAGAAGAAAAACAATAGAAGAAAAACAATATTTTTCTGAATAATCCCAAGAGCAGAATTGAACACAGTTCACCTCTTTGTTTTTAAATTTTATAAGCTATCTTTTTATATCTTTTTATATTACCTTAAACGTGTGTACAGATAAAATTAATAACCAGTTAGAGATCTGAAAACAAATATAAAATCAGTAAATATTGTGTCTAAACAGCAAAACAGTAACACCATGGTTTAATAAAAGCATGTATGGGCTAAAGACCAGAGTGAACAAAACCATGTTATTACAAATGGTTGAAAACTCTATAGGGGCGAACCTGATGGATTTCCCTGGGGAGGAAATGTTAGAGTTTCAGGGCAACCACTGAAATAGCTTCACTCCAAACAGTGGAGCAGATCCTATCCCCCATAACAGAAACCCAGTACATGGCCTCTTCTGATAATGCCTAAAATAAATGTGTAGGTGTTTCTGCATATGTCTCAGCTTTTACAACAGATTATTCTCCATGCGTTTGTTTCATGTCACATTATCAACTTTGCCCTGACATTGCTCTGTTTGTTGGGGAAGTGGAAATTAAATAATGTAGCGCGGGAACTGACGTGGCAACTTCCTTCTTCTGCAGATGTTGCCTTTTGTTTTTGTTCATTTGAAAATGGATAAACTTGCCCTCCTGCTAGTGATGCTATTGAAAGAGCTTGTCCGTATGAGCTCCAGAGCATTCAGAGCCTGTGAGGGATGAAGGATTAGGGGGCCCTGACAGTTCAGGGGGCCCTATCTTCTCCACATCTGCTTCCCAAGCAGGTAACGAGACTTTGGGACGAGCGTATGGCTATCAAACAAGAGAATGGTTGGAGATGCCACACTCCTGTTTGTTGGGGACGTTGTGAATTTTTAGGTCCTGCCTACGGAGTTTGGGAGCAAGAGGTAGCAGAGTCCAAGGGTTCATGAATGTGTACAGGGCTGTGTGAGATGTTGTTGGGATGCTCGAAGCAACCTTACATTGGGCCTATCTAAGCCACTGCTGTACACTCCTGCTAGCTGCAGCTCTCCAAGGATTCAGCTTGGATCCTCCCAACCCTGTCACCTATGCCCCTTATAACAGGAAATGCCAGGGACTGGATCTGGGACCTTCTGTGTGGATGTGCTCTAATGCTGAGCTATGACCCCTTCCCTCTGTGAGTCATTAGCTAGGCAAGTTGGACTTGAATCATGGATTCATGTCATGACTGTCATGGAATTGACTGCATTAACTTGTAACAGCAAACCATGGTTTGCCATGATGAGCCTGAGGCTCATGTGTTCCTTCCCCCTCCTCCACCTGAGGGGAGAAAATGTTGAATCTTCTGGTGCTGATTTGCAGCAACCCATAATTTGCCCACAAGCAAGTATCCCAAACTATTGGTTGATTCTGTTTTGCGCAAATCATGGTTTGTCAGATTCAGACAAAGCGGCAAACTATGGCTTGCCACAAACCAGCACCAGAGCCTTCTAATCTCCCCCTTTGTCATATAAGCCTGAGCTGGTGCTGATAATGGCAAATTTTGTTTTGCTATTATATCTCAACAGACACAACTTGTTCTCTTTGAAAAAGCACTGTATCACTGTCTCAGTCTGTTGTCTGGTAGATGGATCATCAGGAGATGTGCAGGCTTCCAAGTGGGTGCTTGGTTGCATCGATAAAGGCCTATTTTGCACATGCAATAGAATGAGGGGGTAGAATGAATGGTACCACTTTAGACTTTAAGTGGGTGTTTCTAGTCACACTACTGAATACTCCAGTACCTCCTTCCCAGTAGAAACCTAGCACAGCAAGGCATCAGCTGGGCTAGAACATTTCTCCCTGCAGGTTTGTGGTTGTTTTTAGCTTGCTGAGAGTGGTTATATAGAAATGGCATCTTCCTATCCACCCCATCCCTCATTCTACCACCTTAGGTTTCTGTTTCCTCTCTTCTGGTGTGTGCATAGACCTGGCCAAAGTCTGCCTACAGGAAGGGAAAGTATAAATAACAGAATGGGGCAGACCAAAGCCACAGAGGTGCCGTGGTGCTCTGTGAAGGAGAATTCTGGCTCAAGTCTGCTCAGGGCTGACATGGCGTGAGGACTTTGATTTCCCTCCTGCTAAACATTCATGTCAGAGGCTGGTGGAGAGCTGATTTATAAAACAGATGTCGTAATACTAGGACCCCTTTCTGCAGTCCTTTATAGCCCGGCTGGCTGAAACCGCATGCCGCCCATTCTGTGATTTTCTCTCTTCTTGGCACTGGTATTTTATCTCCTGTTCAGAGGCAGCATTCAGTTCCTCCCCGCTTGGTATCTATTACAAGGTCAGAGACATTGCTGTTTGCTTCAAGCTTGCTTTGCTGGAGTAGGAAAGCATTTGGGTAGCACTCGCTTCAGCCAGCCCAGGTGCCTTGTGGGAATTGCAGCCAATCTGTTAGGCAGTTCCTTAATTTTGAATTGGGAAGGGTATAGGTCTTGTCTTTCCATTTTTCCATGGCTTCCACTACTTCCTGAAAATCAAACTGAGGTTCGGTACTGACAACAGACCCTACACTGAAATTTTAGCAATCCTAAAACAGACTACTTTTAACGAATCGCTATAAACCAGTTATTGTTTGGAAACAAGTCATCTGAAGAGCAAGTTCGCACAATTGTAGCAAAATACATCTTAAGGCAGAAATACAGAGGCCTGATTCAGAAGTCATGGGAAAGCGTTGATTCCTGTTCTGTCCAAACTCAGGGAATTGTCTGAACTAGATAGAGATGTAAAATTTCTGGAAATTTTGAAGCCATGGGGGGGAAAAACATTTTCAGAAAAATTGAAAAAATGCAACATTAGCACTTTTTACGGATTGAAAGTGACGTTGTTACTTTAAGAACATAAAATGTAGTCATGCACAAGTTGGTTTGGCATAAAATTATCACATTTGGTATATTAAAAGTATAGTGCGTTTAAGCAATTATTACAAATTGAATTTCCTTTTTTGAATTTTTACCTTTTTTATTTTTTAACAAACAAGTGCCTCAACTGCAATGAACCTCTTTGGTTTTGCCAGTTTATGAGGAGCAGGTAACAATAATTAAAAACAAACAAACAGAAGAAACCATTAACATTAGTAACAAGGAAAATTATTTATGTCTCTGCCAGTCCTCCACAGTGTCAAGCAGATATAAAGCACCCATTCCCATAAAAAGAACTGAGAAAAAGAGGGGACCAAGTTTCAATGAATATGCATGAAATTTAATCAGACTCATTTTCTGAGCTATAGCGATCACTATCAGTTTCAGTCTCTGCTTCAATGGCAGTGCCCCTTAGAGGCAGAAATGCATCTTGTTCTTGTATTTGAGAGCTGTAGTCTCAGTTTGCAACCTAGGACTTGCTTGTCCTTGGTGCACAGAAATTGTAACAATCTGATACTGTACATAGTTTTTAGAAATCTTTTGGAGAAGTAAATATATAAACACCTTGTATTTAGCATTTTATGCATCATGCTAAAATAAAACGTTCCATAATCTGCCTTTTCTTCATTTTTCCCCATTTTTCCAATTTTTCGGGGGGGGGGGAACAAAAAAGGCTTTGGAAAAAAACGGGGTGGGGGGGAATGTTTTTTTTCTGAATTTTTCCATTTTTTTCCTGGGCCTTCACATCTCTAGTCTGAACTTCCATCAAGTTTGAATCTGGTGAGTTGTAGTTTGTTTATAGTTAGAACAAGCCAGGGTCTGAAACCAAACTTCAACGTCCAGAGTTCCAAAGTCAGTGAAACTGTGGTTCATTTGAAATAGGAAGGAGATGTTTCTGGTCTCCTTCCCTTTGTGCCATGAAGAGGAGGAGGAGGAAGCATTCGTACCAAGGCTCACTGCAGCTCCTTGACAGTAGGAAATCTTGGTTTCCTGTTACTTCTGAACCAGGTCATAATCTGTAGTTAATCTCAAAGCTTCCTTGTAGATTTGTCTGACATAAATTTAGTAACATGGTATATATAAGGAGATTTTAATATGTATGATATTTATTATATGTTGAGGTTAATGGGAGTTGCCTGGTGAATGTGTACGAATGGTTTCCAATGCATAGTTGCATGAATACATAGAGAATGTTCCCAAACGGACACATCAGCAATTTCTTTATTTCCATATGGATAACGTCTATGGTTACATGGTGGAGAATGTGCACTAATCAGAGCGTTTTGTACATTTTGTAGATAATATGCATATCCTCTGTACTGCTTGGCCAAAATGCATCTCTCCCCCAAAATTAGTATATAAACTGCTTCTCGGTGACCGTTGCCTACCTATGCACATTCTTGAATCTTGCTTAGAAATGATGCATGCTGACAGCAATCCCTATTCATGTTGTCAGTTTTTGCACATTTTCCACTCCATTGTATAACCCCGATTGTTGGTGTATCTGTGCAATTCGCCAATGCACCCTAACCAGAATTGGAAAATGAGCATGCCTACTGCAGTGAAAAAAATTGTCTAATTAGTTGAAATAGGTATTTGAAATTCTCAGCCCTCTTTGCCTTGTTAAGATTACCAGGTCATAATGCTGCCACGACAGTAGAACTGGTAACTGGCATGATCCCCTATCTTAGATCTAGTAGCTCGGTGTCCCCTTGGCTCCTTCCCTTATCTGCTTACTTTCTCCCAGTCAATAATACGCAGCTCTTCCTTTCGCTAGGCCCAATGTGCTGTTTTGCAATAGTCTTAAATTCTCCTAGGCTCATCTTTTCTTGAGCTCCATGTCTCCACCACCCATTGTTTACTCATATTTCCGTGTTTTATTCAGGCTACAATCTATTTGTCACTATTTGTTTAGCTTGCTATGCGTTCCTCTCTCCCTCCTCCCACAGCATATAACCCTCTTCGTCTTAAAAGCTGTAAGTGTATTTTTCCTCCAGTACCCTTGCTCTGAGTTCACTCTTCTTCAGTTCCCTTTCTCCTATTACTATTTCCTGAACGTCCATTGCCCACATATCCTTCCTCCAGGTTCCACTTTCATGGTCCATTGCCTACTCTGTATTTTTCATTCAGCCTCTTTGGCTTTGAGCAACCTGCCCCTTAGCTTTTCTGTATCCCAGGACTTATTTCGAGACCCTAGCCTGCCTCTGTGCATGGTTTTACTAAACTGACAGACTTCCCTTCCCTCACAGAAACTGGATTGCAAGCTGCTTTTTGTTTCCTGAGCAACTGAACATTCTGAGCAATCACACCAGCCCAACCAAGTAGTGTTGGAGAGTCCACCAACATAAGCATAAGACAGTATAGATTACAGGATGGTCAAGTATGCACCCAAGGAAATGGAAACTGGTAGGCATGTGTAGTTTATTTTTTTTAAAAAATAGGCTTTTAAGAACCATAATTTTGATTTAAATACTGATGATCCATCCCAAGCACAATACAAATCCATATCAGAGGTTGTAATGTGTGAGGTTTTAAAGCTCACTCTGTGTGTGTGTGTGTGAGTGTGATGGTGAGACTTCGTGGAAAAGTTGTGCTGTAATTTTAAAAGTTATGCCAGCTGGTCTTTAACTGGTGACCGGAGTAGGGATTGAGTTTGTGCACTCAGCTCTGGGTGAAGAAGGGAACTACAAGGAGACCAGCTATGCCAGCCAAGGAAGCCTCCTTTTACAAATAGTCCAGCATGCATCAGGGAGGTCAGGCTTGGTCCTTGGTAAGAATGTAAGACCTGCTCTTTCTACCTTCTTTTACCCTCACCACATGGGAGCCAGGACTGACAACATGCTGTTGGTTTGGTGTGATAGTACTGCAGAATATGAATAAATTGTGAATGGTTTTTTTTAAAAAATTCAGAGTGAGATGGATGTTGGCAGACATCTTTTATCTTGTGATAATTTTAGGAAATGTTTAGTGCGTACGTAAAGATGGAATAAGTGCAATCAAATTAGAGGAGCTTGTCTTACCTTGAAAATGCACTATAATTTATGCATGACAAATATAATGTTACCACACTGTTTAATAGCTGAAAGAAGAGTACTGTTTGCTTTTGGTCAGAAGCAGGTACTTGATTTCAGAAATGTTTAAAGATGACTAGCTGGTTGTGAATGTTAGGACTAGTGTTCCCTGCTGATAAGAATAAGTCATTATATATTTGACTTCGGTAAGAGTGTTGTGATGCTGAGGGTTTTATTGAGGTTTTGGTATGTGTTCTTTTTAAATATACATTTATTTATGTATTTACTACATTTCTAAACTGAGACTCAATCCAGACAAGACAGAGGTACTGTTAGTGGATGGTCCGTCTGCACGGCTAGGTGATATTCAACCTGTTCTTGAGGGGGTTGTATTCCCCCAAAGGATCAGGTTCGTAGTTTGGGGTGCTCTGGGACCTAGAACTGCCACTTGAGGCACAGATGGACTCGGTGGCACAGAGCACCTTTTATCAGCCTATGCTGATATACCAGCCACGCCCTTATCTTGACAGCAGTAGCCTAGCTACAGTTATCCATGCTCCAATAACCTCTCATCTGGATTATTGCAATATGTGGGGCTGTCTTTGAAAATGGTTTGGAAACTTCAGCTGGTTCAAAACAGGGCAGCAAGATTGTTAACAGGGATGAACCAATGAGTCCTCATTACGCCAGTACTTTTCCAGCTGTACTGGCTGCCAGTCAATGCCTGGGCCCGATTCAAAGTGCTGGTATTAATGTTCAAAGCCCTAAACAGGGTCAGGTTATCTGAAAGATCGCCTCCTCCTATATGTACCTGCCCAGATCCTAAGACCATCTTCAGGGGTCCTTCTCTGTGGAAGTGAGGCTTGTGGCTACCAGAAAGAGGGCCTTTCCTGCTATGGCACCCCGGCTGTGGAATGAGCTCCATAGAGAGGTTCACCTGACACCTACATTGTACTCTTTGCAGTGCCAGGTGAAGCCCTTTTTATTTTCCTAGTATTTTAGCATTTTACCATCCTAGTCTTTTAGCGCTGCTTTTTAAAATCTGTATTATAAATCTGTATTTTAAATCTCTACATTGCTGCCTGGTTTTATTCTGGTTGTACTTTTCTATTGTGGTTTTAAGCTTCCATATTTTGTATTTTGTACTGTACTTTGCGCTTCTAATTTTTGTGAACTGCCCAGAGAATCTATTGGGCAGATAGAAATGAAATAAATAAATGCCGCCCAACAGCTGAAGCTCTCTAATAGAGGTAGAACTCTGAGAACTGCACCTCTGTTAATTATTTTCAAAAGGAAATGCTCCTTCTCTCTCCCCCTCTCCCCCTCCCCCCAATTCCTTAATACAGAATTTCTATATAGGATAGGATAGGATAGGATAGGATAGGATAGGATCTTGATGCAGGTGAAGCCTCCCCCACTCCCCAGATAAGATGGAGGATCTTCACCAATTCACATTGGACTTGAGGGTAGTGATTCCATCTCTACTGCCCCATCATCCCAAAGGGAGCTCAGGGAGAGCTGCTGCTTTGTTCTAACGATGTAGTCTTAGGAGGGCGAAAGACATGCCCTATGCTATTTCCCTTCTGAGAAAGTGACCCCCTCTACAAGAATTCGGTTTGACGCCTGGTTCTCTGATTGTGCGCATCTTCTCGGAAGCTCTTTATGGTAAATGACTGTACGCAGGAGGTAATTGAGCGCACAACTGGTGGCCTTACCGGTTGTTTGAAATGCGCTTTAGAAGTAGTTAATGCGGAGAATCGCTTGTTCACATAGTCAAAATGCGCTTTAACCGCCGGAGCAAAATAAAACTCACTATTTAACGTGCATTCGATAATGCGCATAATCGGGTAGATAACGCGCCTCAACTCCCGATTTGCGCTTCGCTCATGTAGAGGTAAAATTTTTAATGAGACTTGAAAGAGCTTTAAACCTCTCGTGTAGAGGCAGCCCTATGGTATAGAGGCAGCCCTATGGTGGATTGGTACCCCGGTCGGCAGATTATTTGCATGCAGCTACACGAGGCTGTATGCAGCCGCGCTTGCAAATTCTACAGGCTCACCTCTGTAACACATTATTGATGTTCGGTCGGAGGGAGGGCACAAGTTCAGAAGTGGGGCCTGTGCTCAAGAACTTTGAAAAACACTGCAATCTATAATTCGTATTTGTTATTTGGTGATTTGTAGTATGTTGCACATAAATCTAGTAGGTACGTGTGTTTGAGTGTGTGTTAATTGAAAGGTTTGGGGTAGGGGTTGCTGTACATTCTATCCCCTGTACTCCATGGAGCTCTAATGTATTCAGGCTTCCACCCCACTAGTCACATTCAGCTTTTCCGTTACTACAGTCTATCCCCCTCCTCACATTATCCTGCCCACTCCTTATCGCTAAAGCCAGGACACCACATTTTTGGGTTAGCTTTGGTAGCCGAGCGAAAAATGGTGGTCACCAGGCTCTTTGCCACCTTCCCTGCTCTTCCTCTGTTCCTGATGGCTTGCCCCCACTCAGCCACCCTTTACTTGTCCAGAGGAGGAAAGGGTGTTGGGAGCTCCCTAGTTTGGCCAATGTATGGTGGAGGAATTCTAGGCAGGCAATTGTGAAGTAAGCCACCTGCCACTCTTTCCTGCAAGAAAAGGGATTGGGGGTTGGCTGGGTTGGCCCTGCACAGCTGTGGTATCCAGGACTGTTTGGCAACACAGTGGCCAACTCTCTTCTCTTCCCCCAGCCTCCCTCCCACCATTGGAATTGAGGATGGGGTGGGGATGGCTGCACAGCTACCAGAATGATCCTGCCCCTTCTGCATTGCCAAGATTGAGAGGTTGTGGGGCGGGGGGGGGGGGGGTTGTCACACTTGCCTGAGTATGGCAGCAGTACACTCGCCATGGTGAGTGGAAAATATGGAAGCCTGGCTAAAGCTCTTGTTTAAACCTATGGAGCAGTTTCAAACTTTACTAATAACTGCAATGGCTCGATTCAGACATTCAGAACTACGATTTTAAAAAAAATTGGAACGATATTTGAATTACAAACTGGAATTGGAAATAATGGTTTGTATTAACTATGGTTTGAGCTGACAAATCATAGTTACAACCACTGCTCTATTTCTAGACTCCATGGCACCTTGAAACTGGAGTGCTGAGCTGGTGGGAAATGAAAGCAGGTAAGTAGCTCTGAATCACATTTACCGGCACATTTTGACGGCTTGATTCATGGCTTAGGTTCTAAGCTGCACTTAGTGCAAACCATGGCTTGGCATGAAGTTTGAACTGAGCCATCAGGTAATTGCCCCGGAAACTTTATACACTTGCAGCCGCCCTTCTAATTTCTTGTCTGGATCAGACCAAAGGCCCACGTAGTTCAACACTATGTTTCCAAACCCACCAGTAATCTGGTAAAAATAAGCTTGAGCTTCAAAATAAGGAACAGGTTCGCTAAAAAAACAAAACAACCAGCTTAGCATAAGAAACAGCATCATAAAGAATTGCAGTGTCCAGCTCGATTGCAAAATTGCACCCAGCTGCTTCCTGGGAACCTACAAGCAGCAGCTTTTTTCCTGCTGTTGGTCCCCAGCAAGCGCTCTTCATATGAACACTGCTCCTGAATACAGAAGTTGCATTTAATTCTCATGGCTAATGGCCATTGACAGACCTGTCCTCCATGAATTTGTCTAATCCTGTCTGAAAAGCCATCTAATCTAGTAGCCATTGCCACATCCTGTGGTAATGAATTCCGTAAGTTAATTATGCATTGTGCAAATACGCACTTTCTTTTGTCTTTTCTGAACCCCCTACTGCCAATCAGTTTTACTGGATCACTCCAAGTTCTAATATTATGACAGTGAAACATTTTCCTCTATCCGCTGTTCATAATTTCCTAAACCTCTTGTCATGTTCTCCTGAGTCACTTTTTTTCTAAACTGGGAAAAAAACACACGCAAGACACGGAAGTGACCCTCTAAAGTGAAAGAAACCCTCTCTGGTTCTTCCTTTTAGGAAAAATCTTTATCATTTTCAGCTGCAATCCTGTACTGACCAACTTCTCAGTAAGCCTAACTGCATTCAATGGGACTGATTTCTGAGTAGACATGTGTAGGATTCATCTGTGATGTTCCCCTTAAAATTGGGGTAACCAAAGTTGTAAACTCCACCCTTTTATTTAATGGTATTATGACACTTTCTATTTTATTTTCAGTTCCTTTTGTTTCCCCCCCTGTGAGCTTTCCAATATTTTTGCATTTGTGTTAGTTTGCATTGGTATGTGTTCATCTTCAGTGGAACTCAGAGTAGTTTACATAGAGCTACTTCATTTTATCAACCCATCGCATCTGTCAGACTGAGGTGCAATACTATATGGGCTTAGACCCCCTCTACAAGAATTCGGTTTGATGCCTGGTTCTCCGATTATGCGCATCTTCTCGGAAGCGCTTTATGGTAAATGACTGTACGCAGGAGGTAATTGAGCGCACAACTGGTGGCCTTACCGGTTGTTTGAAATGTGCTTTAGAAGTAGTTAATGCGGAGAATCGCTTGTTCACATAGGCAAACTTCGCTTTAACGGCCGCAGCAAAATAAAACTCGCTATTTAATGCGCATTCGATAATGTGCATAATCGGATCGATAACGCGCCTCAACTCCCAATTTGCGCTCCACTCATGTAGAGGTAAAAATGTTAATGAGACTTGAAAGAGCTTTAAACCTCTCGTGTAGAGGCAGCCTTAACTGGAGTAAGCCCACTGAACTCAAAGGGAGTTGCGTCTTAAGATGCATAAGTTTGCATTGTGGGAGTGATTTGCTCATGTCTACTTAGTTCACTTTATAACCGTACAGAGATTTGTACCTGCGCTTCCCACTTCTGAACCCAGCTCCGAATCTTCTCTTTGGGTAAGGCAGCCAATTTAGATCCCATCAGCAACTGTTTGAAGTCAGAATTATTATTGTTATTTTTGGAGGCGGGCGGGCGAGCAATTTGCATCACTTTGTGCTTAATTAGCCACTGTATTTCCTGGATCCCTCCAGAACATCGGAACAAAATTGGTATTACATTGGCTCCTTTCCAAAGAGGTTGATTTTCAAGATGAGTTAGACTTTTTTTTAGTTACAAGATCAACAATTTCACATTTGACTTCCTTAAAAACTCCTGGGGGTGAATACCATCTGGCCCTGGTGCCTTGCTAGTTTTTGTTTTGTCAACTAGCGCTTAAACTATATCCACTGTAACCTCGGTGACATTGTTCTTCCGATGCAGATGGCAGAATCCATCCAACATTTGGGACAGATGCTGTGGATACTGATGCAAATAATTATTTAAGTCTTCCTTAAACTTTGTGGGAAGAGGGAGGCTCTTGGTTTCTTTCTGAATTAAAATCGTTAGGCACACACCATGTTTATGAAGGTACGTAAGAGTGTGTAATTGCATACGGTCTGATGTTTTTGTATGGGTCACTGTTCCAATTGTGCTTCTTGTCTGGATGGAGACAATGCTCTGAGGAGTCACTTATGTAGAGAATCAACAAGCAGTTTCATATGAGGCCATTGAGAGGGACTGAATGATCTGACCATACATGTTGGAGACAATCCTCTGAGGAGTCACTTATACAGAGAATCAACAAGCAGTTTCATATGAGGCCATTGGGAGGGACTGAATGATCTGACCATACATGTTGCAGAAAATACTACCTGCCCCCAGCAGAAACTGATGGGAAGGAGGCCTGGCAACTGTCCCATCTGGCTATTGCCTCCTCCTTTTAGTGTGAACAGGACTTTTGGCAGAATCTTCTCGTATGGGCTTCTGTCTTTCACTCCAAGACACAGATCAAGGGCTTGGAATATGAATAGCAAAGAGGCATTGTCAATGTTCACACGTCATCTGCTCTCTCTCCTATATGAGCCAAGACTTGGGCAATCTCAGGTAATGAATACAGGAGAGGTGGGAGAATTCTCTTGCAGTTCACACTGTCAGGGAGGGGTGATCAAAGTGACGCTTGTCTATATTTCAGCTCAGACTGTAGTGAGTCAGTAGGTGGAGCAAGTGTTGCTGCTCCCTTCAGCCCAAGCTCAATGAGCCAAATGCTGAATTAAAAATATGCCCCCATTTAAAAACCAGTTGCCAGATGGGGCTGAAATATCAAACAACGCTTCCAATTTATTCCTCCTATTTCTTCCTACTTCTTTCTCTCCCTGATTGCTCAACCTAGTTTTCACTGAGATGGCAGTTTAATGCCTTGGATTGTACCGCTTCAGGTAGGGTCTTCTTCTTTTTTAGCGTTTTCCTCCATAAATCAATCAATCCCTTCAGAACTAATATGTTAAGAAGACTAGGCTACAATTCATTCGCCTGACATACTGGGTTTCTATATGCAGGAAACTTCTTTATATGGAGGATCATTCCAACTATTTGAGACTTTACCTGCCAGTCTGAAATGGTGCTACCTTTATACAGGTTGACTTAAGTGAGCCTTGAGCCACCTACTCTGACTCCCTCCAGGTCAGACTGATTCATTCTTTCCTAGCATGCACCCTACAAGGTTAACCCTTTCCACTACTTTTTAAGCGTGTCTTTCTCTCATCTTTCTAGTTAGGGATGGATGAATCATTCTATTTCTGGTCTGTGTTGATTTTGCTTATGTTCATTTGTAAGTCCATCCTGTTTACGAATTAAGCTGTGTGGTTTTTTTAAAAAAACCATGAAATTTCATATTTAAATACTATTTAAATTGGCATTTTGATCATATTTCTTCACAAAATACTTATTTTAAAATGGATTTTCTCTCAAAGTCTACATTTTACCCTAAAATGCACATTTTATATGCATTTTGGTACATTTTTCTGAACTTAGAAATGCAAAATCCAAAGGATAAATGCGTTCCGAGGTGCAAGGCAGGTTGGTTCACTTCAAAATGCAGATAGAACGGTATTCTGGAGCATCCCTACTTCTAATTCCCCTTTCCCTCACCTAAGAGTGGTGATTTCGTGCTGATCCCATTGATGTCTTATTGGCTTAGAGGTCAATTATGACATGCGTGGTTTCTATAGCATAGATTCCATCATAGCTGACAAAACAAGGGTAACATTTCTTTGGTTAACACTTGAAACCACATGTAGTTGTGGGTGTGAAAGTAGGGTTGCCAGCACAGCACTTGCCCTGAACAATCATGGCATATTTTATAGATTAACTAACCTGAAAGTGAGGGGTTTTTTTCAGTTTCAGAGCTTCTAGATAGCCTTGTAACCATGGCTTTTTAAAATTAGTATTTTGGGAGCCAAATGACATATAGGAAAGGGCATCAACTGGGATTGTTTGATTATGTGAAAACAGTAAACCTCTTCAGTTTTTTTCCCCTCTGAAAATACTGTAATCTTAAATATTTGACAGATTTTGTGTTCGTATGTCTTCTTTTTGCATTACTGGTGCAAACAAAAATGTTGAGGGGGGTTGTGTTTGTGTGTCTTCTTGAATCAGTGGTTCAAACAATGATGTTGGGGTGGGGTTTTTTTTAGAGCTTTTTCTTGATTCTCCTGCTGCATAGATTTTCTGTGATTTCTTCTAGTTCTTTATTTTTGATACTCTAATATGATTTTATATCGTTTCTTATTGGTATTTATCTTGGGTTGTTATTAGGGCTGCAAGTGAGCAGGCACCTTCCGGTAGATTGTATCCAATGTTAGTCTAACTTGTCCCATTCATTTCAATAGTCTACTCTAAGTAGAACTAACATTGGATACGACGTCTTCAGGAGGGATGGGGTGGAGGGTCCTAGAGCTCACCTGGCCTGTCGCTCCAAAGACATTGTTGGAAAGGAGAGAGAAACTTTTCCCCGTCTCTCACAGCACGAAAACTTGGATTCACCCAGTGAAATTGACTAGCAGTGAATTTAGGAGAGACAAAAGAAAGTACTACTTCGCACAATGCTTAATGAACTAATGAGTTTTCTACCACAAGACGTAGTGATGGCAACTAGTCTAGATTGCTTTAAAAGTGGGATTAGACAAATTGTGGTCTGCCAAATGACTTTTAGCCAGGATAGATAAGTGGAACCATCATATTCAAAGTTGGTCTGCATTGTAATACCAGTTTTTAGTTGGTAAACCAACAGGCGTGGGCTGTTGCCTTCATCATACCATGATTGTGGTCTTGGCTGCCTAGCTTCCATTGGAAACAGGCTGTGGGACTACATGGATCCTCTGTCTGACCCAGCAAGCTTCTTACGAAGGGCATGATTGGGAAGTTGGCCCAAAGCAGCATGATCAGAGTGTGTCTGCCCCACCCCTTGCCAGAAATGTTGACCATCATTGATAGATACCTTCATGAGAGGAAGAACTTCCTAGTTTTTCGTTAACAAGTTGCTAGGTGTGTTAGCTGCTGTAAATACACTGGGCCAGTTTACATGCCATAGTAAGCTAGAATTGCTGAGAATTCTGGCTGATTGCAGATGTGCTGCTGCAGGCTGCTCAATTGCTCCCACTTGGCTGCTAGTATTGGTGGGAGTGGCTAAACAAACCAGGAAGCCTCCATCTGTAGTTACATCTAAACAGGGATCTTTGGCTCACCATGATGTATAAACCGACCCATGATTTCTGGGGGAAAGGGATTTTAAATACAATGTTTTTGGCTGGAATGTTATCTTTATGGCAGAAAAGCTGAGCGACACTTATAATGGCAGTTTTTCTCCTTTACTATTTCTCCTTCAAAGAATTAATGGTATTGATATTTGTTTATGTCTGTACTTTGATAAATTATTATTTAAGTTTTTTTCTTGCCCTTCCATGCTGGAACAAATTATTGTAGTTTGCTGAATCCTCCGTAAGACTTGCTACATTTTTAAAAAGTAATAATAATAATAATAAAATTTAGCTACGGGCTTCTGTATTTTACAAGTCAGATCCTCTATCTCCTTCTCTGTCACAGTGTATCTCTGTGGTCTCTTTAGATATTTTCATTAACCCAAATAGTCTGAGAATGCTCCATGATGATCATCTTAAACTCTGTCCGCAGTTTGCTTCTGTCTTAACAACATTCCCTTCCAAGAAATATTTTTCTCCATCCTCCCTCTCATTTAAATAACAAAGCTTGTTGTAACTCAAGCTTACACACCACACTGTGAACACTGGTTGGCCCTACTAAAGTTATTATACTATTCTTGCACATTTTGTTTCAATGGAGCCACGGGGTCTGTTTTTGATATACAAAAGTTCAGTGCACTTAAGTGAGTAGAAGGGCTGTAGCTAGGGGAGAGTCAAGGGCTGAATTTGGATAGTTATTAAAAGACAAGTATAACACTTAGCCCTTTTATTTCTGCCAATAAAAGGGGAAAACATGCAAGTTTATATCCTACCCAATTGTTCCATGAGAATGTTTTCTCCGGAAACGATACTTACTTGGCAGTTTTTAAATAGTGTGTGTGTGTGTGATTGAGAAATATAATGACGTGGCAGGCTGTGCCAACCTGGTGTCTTCCAGGAGTGCTGGGCTGCAACTTCCATCATCACTAACTGTTGGCTATGCTGGCGGATGGTGCTGGGAGTTGTAGTCTTAATACATCTGGTTAGCACCAGTTTGAAGAAGGCATATACACACACACAGAGAGAGAGAATAGGTTTAGATTTTTTTTTCCTGCTGTTTTGCATTAGCATCATACCTCTTAGCAGCTCTTCTGCTGTAATGTCACTAGATGAGCAACTCTATATGAAAAATGAGCCTATTGTGAGCCCTACACTGGGACCCCTTTTCAATTGCTCAAAAGTTCAAAACGTGATGGTTCCTGTCTTTTCACATGGAAGGGGGAACAGAGTTGCGTTCCCTGCTCTGATGAGAAATAATGTGGGTAAAAACAACAACCCCCAACTGGAATCCATTTTTAGAATGCACTGACTAAACACCTGGCTGCTGGTGTTTAGCCACCAGGACACTCCCTGTTCGTTCTGGTTCCCCATTTGCCATGCAGCTGTGTTAGCATCCCCTCTCCTTAAAAAAAAAATGTGCCGGAGATGCTGCTGTTGTAAGAAGCGAAAGTTGAAGATGAATGACCAGGGATGTATTGGCTCTCTTCACATGAAGAGAGGAACAGGATCATGGTGGCAAATCTTGCTATCTGTGCATTCATTTTCTCACCCTCATTTGTTTGTACGCTGCTTTTCAGAATTATGCTTAAAGCAACTCATAAGAGTAAACAATTATCAGTATCTACATCAGAAATATATGGCGATGTGGGGAGATTGTGGCCCTCCAAATGTTTTGGGATACAATTCCCGTGCACCCTCACCATTGACTATGTTGGCTAGAACTAATTGTGATCCTCCAGATGTTTTGACGTATAAGTTGCCCGCCCCGACATATAGCATCTTAAATGTATCAAAGACATTTAATAGTATAACAGAAAGCTAACAAGACATTACAGGTAAGGTTTCCTAAATCAGCCTTCCCCAGCCTGATGCCCTCCAAATGTTCTGGACTACAACTCCCATCACTGACCATGCTGGGTAGGGCTGATGAGAGCTGAAGTCTAAAACACCTGGAGGAGACAAGATTGGGGAAGGCCGGCCTAAATATATAAAAACACTTTTCTTAAATACAGTAACCACAAAAATTTCACAAATAGCCACATTTAGCTAACAAACCTTTCCTGGCTAATCCACATCACTAAGATATCGGTAGCAAAACATACATTAATGTCAAAATGTTCCAATCAATCAACCTTTATTTACAGTCAATAGACCAAAGGCAAAACAAATATAACATACAGTCATGATGCTTGCAACTTAGCTGATATAAAAAGGGACTATAAATCTACAAATAAATACTATAAATAGTGAGTGTTAATATTAATCGTCCGCTAATGATCAGGTTCGAATAGCCAGATTCAGAAACTTAGCTACCTGTTCCGTTATTCGCTTATTTGTACCCTGGAGCAAAATACTTGTTAGGGCCTCAGAAGAACGCCCTGGGAGGGACTGTGTAATTGGCCAAATTAAGTCTACCCTGGCCGATTGGTAAAACCTACAAAAAAAACAACATGTATTATAGATTCGACCTCGGTGTCATTGCAGGGGCAGCATCTGTTGTGCCAAGGAATTCCCTTGTAGCGGCCCTCCAATACCCTAGACGGGAGAACATTAAACCTGGCTAGTGTAAAGGCCTTCCTATATTTGGGAATTGATAACCACCTTAGATATTGTGCTCCATCTTTACTAAGGAGCACTGATATCCCCAACGACTGTGGTGAACAGGGGCCCCTTGCTGCCCCAATTAACTCCTGGGTGTCTATATCTGTTAATCTTTGCTTGATGATTGCTCTTGCCTTATCAAGTCCTACCACTAGCAGGTAAACCAATTTGGACTTAAAGTCTATCAAAGCAGCAACATTACAATAAGGCAGCAGAAATCAGAGGCATATCAATTTCAATTAACGTACTCATATTTTCAGTCCTCTCAACCCAAGGAATTTCATTGATAATGGCTAGACATAACACCTTGGCCCTAACTCTCGCCTATGGCATCCTCCTTTTCTCTGCAATGAAGAGTCCCCAAAATATACACCATCAGCCCATTTGCCCCAAATGGAGTGGTGCTCTCTAGGAACTTTAGTGGCAGGAACAGTCTTTGTAGCTGGAGTCACCAAGAGTCCCACCCTCTTGGACCAAGGGAAAATAAGCCAGAGATGCAGAGATCAGGTCTTCCAAGACTCACAGACTCACAGGACTCACAACTTCATAGTGTCTAACATGCCTACATGTGTAGGCCTGTATGGCCTGGTTTGGGTGTAAGTGTGGCTTGTCATGTTGTTTGAACCTAAGAAACCGTAGTTAATCTTAACTATGATTAATGGAAACAAGCCACTTTAAATCAGTGATTTATGAAGCTGGCTTTTTTCCACTAACTATATCTTAGATTAACCACATCTTAGGGTGCAGGTGACACACTAAACTATGGTCAATCTAAAGTGGAAGTAGAAGCTTCTGCTCTGTGCGTTGTGGCTGCGCCAGAGAAGTAACTGGGAAGGAGGCATGCACAAGCCTAAGGTTCACTGGGGCTTATCCTCATAATGCTAAACCACTGTTCAGCATTACATGCGAACTCTCCCAGTCTATATGAAGACCACTTCATTTGCATGGGTGGGTGGGTGGTCGAGGAAACCTACTATGGCTGTGCATGGACCCCCCGATCCAATCTGGATCCCTATCTGTCAGGTCCGGATTGGGCCCAATCCGACTCAGATCAGATCGGCCTGATCCGATCCGACTCGGATCCGGATTAGTCCACAGCACTCCCTCCCGTTCTCTCCACTCTCCTCCTCCCTCCTCCCTCCCCCCACTCTTCCTGCTTACCTGCTGTCGTCCTCCTTGCTGTGTGCTGCCGTATTTCCCACTCGCAGCAGGTGACCTGACGCGAGCGGGAAATGTGGCGGCACAAAGCGAGGAGAGAGGACAATGGGGGATGACACAGAGGAGGCAGCAGGTAAGCAGGGAGAATGGAGGGGGAGAGTGGGAGGGAGTGCTGTACACAGATCTGGATCTGGATTGCAGATCTGGCCCGATCTAGGCCCGATCTGATTCGGATCCAGGAGGCCTGGATCAGCCCGATCCATTCGGGATCCGGATCCATGCACAGCCCTAAAACCTACATTTTGGGAAGCAGTTCATGTAGAAATTGAACTCTAGTTCAGAAAGCATTTCATAATTAAAATAAAAATGTAAATTATGAAGGTTTGTAACTTTGGCTGTTTTCTGACCTCTTTCTTACACTCTTTTATAAAACACAATGTAAACTTGGGAGTACCTTTAGTAACTCCGGCAATTGCTACTTCTCCTTCCACTCTATCATCTGATTACAATGTAGTTCTTTGTCTAGCTTGTGACGATATCATCACTCCACTTGCAACCTAATAAGTGTATTAATTGTCTAATGAAGATTGATCTTTACTGTGATGTGACGCAATCTAAATGAAACCTCCATAATGCTCTAATGAAATTTCAGTGTTCAGTGGTTGTTTGGGGAATTAAAGGTTGTTTTGTGAGACATTAGCCACAAGATAGTTGGGTTAGAATAATCGCCCTTCATTTTTAAGGTTCTTCATGGCTTCTGCCATAGGGACTGAGAACTCCTTGGGGCAGAGACCTGTCTTTTTGCTTTTGTGTGTCTCTAAAATGTCATGTACACTGATGGCCTTACTGACTCATGTACAGTGCCTGAATCTAAAAATAATAAATGATAACATTTATTATGAATCTATAATACTGCACTATTATAGGAGGAAAATTAGTCACTTGTAAAAAATATTGCTACCCTTTTTAATGTTTTTGTAGACTTATTATTATTATTATTATTTATATCCCACTTTTTCCCCAATACTGGGACCCAAAGCGGCATATAAATTAACACATGTACAGTTAAAACAAATAGATATACAAAAATTTAAAATATAATTAAACATAGTACAATTTTAAAATATTTAAAACATTTAAAAACATTATATACTGTCGTTGTTTTTCAAAGAAGGAAACTCCATAACTATCAAATAATAAAAAATACCCCCCAAAAGGCAACAATTAGACACATTCATAGGAATGTAGGAAGTCGGCTTATATCAGATCAGACCAAGGATTAAGCTAGACCAACAGCCTGCTTCCAACCATGATCAGTCAGATACTTTCAGGAAGCTCACAAGCGTAGCAACATAGGAAGCTGCTGCATGTCAAGTCAGTCAACCCTACCTGGAGATGCTGATTACTGAATCTTGGGGCTTCAGTATCCAAAGCATGTACTCTTCTACTGAGGTATGCACCTTCCTCAGAATATACAACTAAATGTCTGCATTAAGTGGGTTTTAAAACCACATTTAATTAAAACATACCCCAAAGACAGGGCAGGGATGCCATTTCAGGAGGGCAAAGGGGCCTGTCCTTCCCTTGCGGCCATCTTTCAGACATGTCGCTATTCCTCAGGTGCACTGATCTCTGGATACTATGCAGAGGAAAAAATGACCGCACCAAATGTTCCTAAAATACACTGCTTTTCATTTTAGTTTTGAATATATTCAAGAAGAGCAAGTATTTGAATGTTGACTTGAGACCCCATTATCCTAACCAGGCCTAGCTAACCCACCCAGACAACTTCAACCTTCATTCTTGGTGCCCCCCCCCCTCTCTCTCTCTCTCCATCTCTCTCCCTCAATCCAGAAAGTGTCCCTTTTGCTCCAGAAGCCCAAATGCCCAGAACTGCTGTGCTCTCGTCCCTTTGTTATTATTTTAAAATGTAACTGAGTTTGGACACCAAATGGTTCAGTCATATTACCTTGTAACTATATGAAAACATGGGCCATTTCACATATGCATATTGTCCAGAAGGTGACCTACCTCTCTGTGAATGAGACACCTCAGATCAAACACCATAGGGCTTTTTAATGTTGTTTCAGACATACTTTTTAAAAATTGTATTCAGTTCACACATACAGGTATAGGTCATTAAAGGACAAGAAAGCATGTGAACCAGCACCTGAAACCCATTCTACTTGATAATGGATTAAGAATGCATTATGAATATAATATATTTAATTTTATTTAGTCACCCTTGGAGATTCAGCAAGTTCTAGTATTTCACATTAATGTGGAAAATTAGATGAAATACCTTTTAAAATTAATAAAGTGTGCGAGATTCACAATAAACGTATTCACTTCTGGGTCTAGTAGCGTGGTCTTTAATCCAACTGTCAATATGCCAACAAAAACAGTTCATAGTAAATATGTGCTATAATGCAATAGAATAGGTAGGTAATAAAGTTAGGTTTGTTGCAGGCAAGGGTTAAATTATGTTTCTCTTTGAGTCTAGTTTGAAATATGATTTTCCCTTGCCATCAGATTGGCAATATTGAAGTCCTCCTCCTCCTAATATTCATTTAATATAATGATTGACAGATACGTGCAACACTTCCCCCCCCCCCATGTATTTGCTGTTCTTGAGTAACTAGAACAGCCTTTCCTAGCCTGGTGTCCCTCAGATGTTTTGGACTTCAACTCCCATCAGCTGCCGCACAACCAATGGTCAGGAACCCTGGGAGTTGTAGTCCACAATATCTGAAGGGCATCACATTGGGGAAGTTTGAATTATTTATTCATTTATTTATTGCACTTTTAAACTGCCCCAAAATCCAAGTTCTCCAAGCAGTGTATAATACATTAAAAACTTAAAATGCAAAACAATAAACAGCACATCATAAAACCAAGATAAAACCAGAAGCTAGAAGTAAAAAACCAAGGTATAACAAGTAGCAAAATACAAGAGTGCTAAGATCTGAAACACTAAAAACAGTTCTTAAAGTACCTGGGGGAATAAAAAGGCCTTCACCTGGTGTTGAAAAAACATAATGTAGGTGCTAGGCAAGCTTCTCTGCAGAGGGCATGCCACAGATGCGGTGCCAAGAAACTCACAAGCACAAGAAACTTTTGGTGAACGTTTCAGCAACTGGCAGTACAGTCCTATGCTCATTTGCCTAAGAGTAAATGACTTCTGAGCAAACATGCATTGGGCTGCACTACAGCAGAACCTTTATTTTATGCACATAATACAGCAAGGTTAATTAACAGGAAAAGGAAATTCACTGATTGGTGTACAAACTGAACTATGTATGAAGTGTTGCTTGTTGGAGATCTTTAACAGCATTTACACAGCAGATTTCGTGTGTTGAAAGCCCTTTCTCTGTCATCATTACTCAGCCCTATAAGATAGACCATTGTGGCACCCCATTTGGTAGAGATGTATGCCTGGGTGTGGCTTGCCTAAGGCCACCAAGTGAGTTTTCAGCTGGGCATTTCCTGGCTCGTGATGCACAGCCAAGACTGCCATGCTTCCGTGGCCATTGCTTCGCTCTACAAGTCCTTCACACCACTTAATGCAGCCTGCTGATTTGGTTTGATTAAAACAGTGTCTCGAGGTGTGTGCTCTAAATACCTTTATGATACTTCACCTACAAAACCAACTGTGGAATTGTCAGTAGGAGTGACAGCTGCAGGCAATAAATGAGCATAGTAATAGCAGGCTCAGTGCTGGATAGAACATCATAAATCATGAGGAGAGAGTGGTATGTGTGCTGACAAATTGCCGAGCAGCTGCAAACAGCACTTTCCAGGTAAGAATTATTGCTCTGGCTTCTGATAACTGTTCAGAAACCGCCTTTCCTGCACATGTAGGTGACTTTCCCCATCGCCCAGCCACTCACGGCTACGCAATTAAGAGAACTTCTGTCCCTCTTTGGCTTGATGCAGTGTGCCCTGCTGCATTATGGACTTTCATTTTCCCGCATGGTGCATTTAACGGGAGTGTTTCCTTTCTATTAGGCACTAAATCTAAAGTCCTTTCCCTTTGAGAACCTATTTTGGATCGTTGTCTAGGAAGTTAAGGAAAACCGTCCTCAGCAGCTGGGAATGCATGGAATGTTTTCAACTGCCTCTAAAGCACAACTCATAAGCAATCCCTATTGAAATAAGTGGGACTTGTAAGAGCAGGAGTGGCAGTGGATCGGGATTATTCAGTGTAAAAAGGTAGGGATGCAGTCATGGCTATAAAGGGGCAGACCATACCGGTGGTCATATTTACGTCTGCTCTCTCTCTCTCTCTCCATTATTGTTTCTGACATTAAAACATCATTTCTGCTGAAATAAAAGTAGAGAAAGAGCAGCGAAGAAACGTCTGAGCTTAAGTGCTAAGGAGAGATGACTGTGGCTTTGTCATTGCCTAGGTACTAATGAAGTGGTGATGGGTGTGGGTGTGTTCAATTCCTAGCTCCATCTTAGTCAGGGCTGTGCGGAGCCTGTGCTATGAATTAAAATTCTACTCCATGGCAATCTAAACTTAAGCTGAACTCTGTGCACTATATAAATTATACAAATTGAGCAGATTTCCTTAGCTGGATCATAATAGATGCCCAGAAAACCCATAAGCCAAAGGTGGAAACTCGAGCTTCATAACACAAGTGTGCAATGAGCATGCATGTGTGAGCCACGGCCAGTTGTGGCTCTCCAGTGTGTTTGGAGATAATGTCTTCCCTCCACGCTTCCATGCATTCTTTGTAGAAAACATTGATGTTACTCAGCTGCTATGTGAAATTACTCTGAAAAGTAGCCAACCAGGTTCCAGGAATGGAAAGACATGGAGGAAATGGGAAGCTAGAGCTATGTAACTGAGAAGTGGAGCTGGTAAAGGGAGGCCTAGCAGGTTAAGTTAAGGAGTAACTCATGGTCTCAGGAGTTCTGAGATCCTGCTTGAAGGAAGCCTCCAAAGGTATTCCCTCCTTTCTGTCTATTAGGTTAATTCAGCAACCTGGGTTTTATACGTTGAAGACTTGTGCCTATTTATGGTATAGGCATCTCACGATCATTCTTATAGGGTGCAGGCCACTTCGTCCATGTGAAATGCAGGATATGAACACTACAAATAACCCTTCTTTGTGGGATTTTTTTAAAGCACATATAGTGGTCCCACCTCATTTTCTCAAAAATTAAAGCTTTGGCTGTCCTCCCCAAGGAGATGGGAAAAGGTGGCACAGTTCTCTCCCCGCTCCCCCACCCCAAGTGCTTGTGCCTGGCTGAGGACCCTCTTTGTGAGGATTTTTAAACTTTTGTACTGGAAAAGGAACAGCCCTTTGCTCCAGATAACATTTAGTTTACAACCAGGAAGTATCTCAGGTTTGGAGCTCCCTCCTTAGGGGCTGTGATGTGACTGTTTTACGTATTTAGGAATGATGTTTGTTAAGAGTGGTGGTTTTGTTGTTACACTTCAGCTTGCTGCGTATATTGCTGTCTGTTGTACTTTTTGAAGCCTTATATTGTGAGACTATTTTCCTCGGTTGAGTATGTGGGATGCAAATTTTCAGGTGTCCAGCTTTATTGATTATCTCCTGCTCACTTTTGAAAGTACATGTTTGGAATTCTTCTGCTGCAAAAGTCTCTGGTTTTCCCCTAGATTGCCTGAATTGTTAAGTGGCTTCAGTTATATTTTTAAAGACAAATAATGCTTCATACTTAAACACCTAACTTTCAGATGCACCTGCCTTGGCTGAAGAAATGGAAAGAACCTGCTATTGACAAATTTATTTAAAGATCTTTCAGAAATTCCTGAATTGAAAAACCTGGATTGAATGCAGTCAAATCTCTCTGTTGTTCAAAATGAGGATGTCATTTTTGTTCTCACAATGTGTAATTAAATCCTTTTTATATATCAAAGTTGCATTTTAAAAAACACAAGAGAGTTGTTACTAACATCTGCTGTAATATAATCACTGCAACATTTGATTTGTAGAATAAATGGATACCAAAAATCTGTAGGTGCTAGAAAACTTCGAACATTTTACAGTATAAGTCCATTTCACAGATTACACAGAGGCAAAGCAGAATTTGTCACTAAGTATACATTCATCCAGGAGTTGCAGGTAGTCGTGATTTCCTGAGAAGTGTAGCTGTGTGGTATGCATGTTTGCAAACATATTAACACTTTGCATTGCTTCAATTTTCATCTTAAAATGTTCAAGGTGGCATTATTTGCTTTTGTGGCTGCATGTGCTTTGGCAGTAACAAATGTGGATGGTTTTATGGATAGCTGAATGTTCCTCAAACCTCTAACTTCGTGTTAATTATGTTATAAATAATGTTTCTACTACTTCTATGAGATTAAACCTGGTATTAGAAATATCACATTGCAGTAGGAAGCTTAGGGGAAGTGTCCAGGAGACTTGTATATGGACAAAATGATAGTGTATTACATACTAGTGAACAAACCCAGCTGTGTACAGTTTGGAACAGCCCTTAGTTTGATACAGCAAAATCTTCAAGCAAACCTGCACAGCTGTCAGAGGGTGTCTCTACAAGAGCGATTTAAAGCTCTTTCAAGTCGCAGTAAAAAAATTACCTCTACAAGAGCGGAGCGCAAATCGGGGGTTGAGGCACGTTTTCTCTCCAATTATGCGCATTATCGAATGCGCGTTAAATAGCGAGTTTTAATTCTCCGTGGCCGTTAAAGCGCATTTTGACCATGTAAACAAGCGATTCTCCGCATTTCAGCCACTTTAAAGAGCGTTTCATACTGCCGGTTATGCGCTTCACTGCATGTTGTTTACAGGATTTAGGCGTAAACGCGATTGTGAGAAAATACGCATAATCGGACAACCAGGTGCCAAACCGAATTCTTGTAGAGGGGACCAGAGTTGGAGACACCTGTCTGAGTAAAGTGATGCCTGCTAGCACCCCTAGGCATGGCCCCTGCCATGCTGTACCCCTATCGTACCCTAAGGAAGGGTCCAACTACTCCAGTCCCTGAGGGGCACTGTCCCACACCAGGGGGGAGGAAGCAGGTGTATAACTCTGACCCTCGCTGTGCTAATCTCTCCTGACATCAAACTGTATGGACCGCAAAACGATGTGCTGGTTAGGAAGTCTTTCCATAGTGGCAAAGGATGTTACTGCAGGCTGCAACCAGATGGACACATTAAAACTACTTTAAATTTATTTAAAAAGTAGCCCCAAGGTGCACAACCTTAGGGTTCCCTTAGTCCACATGCCAAATTTCAGGTGTCTAGGTTTCAGGATCTTGGTGTCATGGTACGGATGGACAGACACACATCTTGTTATAGATTTGAAATTTCTTAATAGGCTAAGATTATAGTCCTAGGATTGATTCTAAAGAGCATCAAACTGTATATTCATGGTAAGTAATTTCTAAATCTTTTGGGGTGAGAGTTTTGCTTTGTAAAAACTAGACTGTTAACAACTTTGTGAGTTAGTGCATTTTCCTCGTCCTTTTACAAACAAGATGACATGGATAGCTATGGACCTGTTTATAGTCTGCAATGTGGCCTGTTGAAGGAGCTGGGCCCAAGTTCTCCACGTTGATTCTGTAAATACAAGTGAAGGAAGCAAGCACTTGGCACTATTTTCAAGCCATCCGTGAATGGAACTGACTGAAAGAAATTGTGAATGGATTCAGTTAGAAAAGAATTTTGAAATCTCTTATAGGCCTTAGGGCTCCATGGTGGTCTGTGTGTTCGGTTTGGCAGAGCCACCCCAAGGTATTTTGCCCTGAGGTGAAGGACAAGATGGTGTGCCCCCACCCTGTTTCATGTACAGAAGCCAACTGGATCCATAGTTGGAACTTAATTCAGCACTGCTGAGAGGCCAGCATCCTCCAGCGCACCCAAAGCGGCAAGCTAGCTTACTGCAGAGTGCAGGGCCGGTGGTGGCACACACAGCTCTGTCCTACAACATCTTGCATTCATTACTGTCCAGCAACTGCTCTCTGAGGCAGCGGCTTCACTCTGCCTAATTAATAGGGTTGGCCCATCGTGCTGACTGCTGGGAGGTAGTGACTATGATTCGGTTAACTGGAATGTCCACCGCAGCAGAAGTCTATTATGGGTCTGTCCACACATCTATGGGCATTGCTCAGGGACTAACGTGTGAATGAATAATCACAGATTAAACACTACAGACAATATCTTCTCAGATGCAGATAATTACGGTGGAGACGCTTCACGCCATCAGTCAAGAGTCATATATGTGTATGTGTGAATCATCCCAAAGGATTTAGACATGGTCAGGGCAGTCCATAGTTGTTTTTATGTGTAGAAAGTTGTGGTCCAGTAGACAATGTGTTGGACAGATCAGGGAGCCTTGTATTCAAATTCTACCATACACTGCCAGGGGGTGGTCTGGTCTTTCAAGCCTCTGGTCTTTCAAGCCTCAGCTTTCCATTCATAGCAATATGAATCCTATTAAATTCCCTTTGAAAATAATTAATGTAAAACATTTTATACTGTGCCAAGCACTATGAAGTTATAAATACCTTCATTCAGGGTTTTCTGAATTAGCAACCATGTGTTTTTGTGCAATCTCCCAGTTCATCCTTGGTTGGAATGCCTTTTAATCACCTGTGTATACTGAATAATTCTATAATTTGGAATGGGTCTGTCTCCTATCCTGTAACTAACAGGAGTCAAAGCCTCTGATTATTCAGTGGCTCTCATCCTTTTTTCTTTAGCCTTGGGTATCCCCCCCTTGACTAGAAATTGGAGGAAATTAAGGGGTGGTTAGGATAATGAACCAGCCAGTTATCAAACAGCATGTACCTCAAATTGCATTGCCTCCAAAGTTGGTGATGGCCTCTAGCTTAAATTGCTTCAAACAAAGATTAAGCAAATTTGTGGAGTATACATCGAGCAGTAGCTATTCGCAATGTTAATTTATTGCAGCCTCCATTTTTAGAGGTACTATACCTCTGATCGCCAGATCCTGGGATAAGCACCAAGGGACGGTTCTCTCCGTCGTTCTCTCCTTGTGTTTGGCTGCAAACTGCCAGACTTTTTATTCAGTCATTTATTACATTTATAGTCTGCCCTATCTCCAAGGAGCTCAGGGTGGAGCACATGGCTCTGCCCCCCCCCCCCAATAACAGCCCCGTAAGCCTAAAAGAAAGTGACTGGCCCAAAGTCATCCAGTAAGCTTAGTGGCTGAGTTGGGGGTATTTGAACCTGAGTCTCTCCAGTCTCATTCCCACGCCACATTGCACAGTGGATTAGATGTGTCCTTGGCCTGACCCAAAGCATTAAGCATGCTGTCCCTGACTGAGAAGATGGAGTTCGTGTCTGTTTCCCCTCTCTCTCTCTCCTCCTCTCCCTCCTTCTTTCCCTTTTCAGGGAGTGGGGAATGTATGTGAAAAAAGAGCCTGTTGAACAGAGATGATTAGCACCTGCTGTTTTCCAGCGACGTAGATGCAGTGTGCCCTACAGCGCCACAGCAATATCAACAAAAGCCAAGAGAGTGTAAGAGACGGTTAGGAGAGAGGAGGCTGCATAAGCGGAAAGGAGAAAATGGGCTTGTTCTGAGCTGCGCACAAGTGGAGGGATTAATAGGAGGAGAAATGACACTGGCAAAGTGCAGCATCTCCTCTCTGGAGCCCTGGTCCTGACTGTACTAGAGGAGGGATTAGGAGCTGTGAAGAGAGGTTGGTGGTGAAGCACATTGCAGTTGACAGAAATTCAATGCAGCAAAGAAGAGCAGCTGGTTCTTAGCCAGTGTGCCTTTTTAAATGCTTTTTGCCACACAGCTGGAAGCTGAATTGAGTCTGCTTCAATGGAAGAAAACTCACCCTCGGCACTTGCGTAAACACAGGTTGAGAGACAGCGACCTCAACAAAGGAACTGCAAATGGGACTCGCACGGCAGGCGCGTGGAGCACAAGGGACTTGATGTACACAGGTTGGGTTGCCAGGTTTTCCTGTTGCAGGTGTTGGCCATCACTCTGCAGCAGAACAGGGGCAAAGTGGACACTGAGCTGATGCATAGGTTCTAGGCCTGCATCTCTTGCATGACGATGATGCAGAAAACGGCAGAGGAACTGAATGGCATTAAAACTGCAATTACTTTTACTAGCCAAACTTCTCAGGGGCTTTCTTTTATAACTAAGAGCTGCTTTATAGGGTGTTTGGTATGGCCACATGGGTGCTATCTTCGGCAAGCTTATACTGGTGGTTGACAGACATTCGTCATTAAACACATGCATGCCCATGACTATGGCTGGCTCCCTCTTGCCCACTGCATTAGGCTTTTCAGACTTTGCCAGCTTGTCACGTTTGGCATCATAGTCTCAGTAAACATGTTGGCCATGTAAAGTGAAAAGTGTCTAATAGGGTTCAGGGGATAAAATGTTGCCAACTGTGAGCCTTGATTCTCCATCCTCAGAGCATAGTGGTGTTGGAGTTTGGTAAATGTTGTAAAGAACTTGATAAATAAAATGATAACTAGGTCTATCAAGTATTTTAAGGTATTGGATCTGCCCACCTTTTCATGAGAAAATATGTGTCTTGTGTAAAAAGAACTTGCATACTGCCAAATCTGAAAAAAAGATGGCTCTTTGAAAGGCTGTTGGGAAAAGGAGACAATTCCTCTGAAGTGTAATATACGTAAGTTACACTAAATCTCCAATATAGCTGGAAAGTCCCCTTTAAATATTTTTATAACCAAATTTGGGAAGTTTGAATGTTCTCTATTATAGTAATATACTAGAGCCAAATAGTTCCAAAATGGAAAATGTATGGACACAGCTCCATCTGTGCACCGTCCTTTTCAGCAGTTGTAGTTTGTCATCTCTTTTTTCATCTTGGGGTAGAATAACTTGATATAGGACTAAACATTGGGCTTACGTTATAGCTATATTTATTTATTTTAGCCACTAGCTTTGGTGACACAACAGACGGAAAGAAAATCATGTTCCATTCCTTCCTCCCATTCCCTATCTGCCCCAGAGAATAGGCAGCTGACATGCGCATCTGGTTTGCACAACCGCAGGCACATCAAGACCTCTCGGTGGTGACTGTGAGCTCATGCGGATTTCAGTGGGAGAAACTTTAATTTGTAGTTAGAGCTTTCGTTGACTGCTGTGATTGATCAGTCCCCGTTCCCAGGATCTTGCTGGTTCTCTGCTTTACTGCTCCTTGAACAGAAAAAAAATAGCCACTGCAGAAATGGCTACTAGCCAAGCTAGCTGAATAGATCTTCCATGTTCAGAGGCAGCATATTGGAATTGGGGGCAAACAACATGGGAGAGCTTCATGCTGTTCTTGTAAGTTTGCCAGAGGCGTGTGGCCAGCTTCTCTTGGAAACAGGACGTTGGAGTAAGTTGAACCCTTGGTCTGATCCAGTAAGGGTTCTCATACATATATTTATACACGCACCCACCCACCCACCCGCACGTGTGTGTGTGTTAGCTGTTCCCAGCTTAACTAATCCAAATCATAGCAACACATTCATTGTAAGTACTCTGTAGAATGTACTGTAATCTAAATGAGCTGCTATGCAGAGATTGCTTTTGCGTCTAAATTTCAGTTTTTCTCACAAGCGGGCTTATTTGTTGTTTCCCCACAAAAATAGCTCTCATGTGCTAGTAGATTCCTCCCCTTTCCCATATTGATCCAAATTGCGAAAAGTTCTAGTAGGCATGATTACGCTGGTATTGTAGAGCCCTTCCTATTGGTTTATGCTTTTAGCCATAAAAAGGGCAAGCGGTAATTTTTATTTATGTTGGTCTCATTTCAAGCTGTCGCAGTAAATCCATTTTACTTGTCACTTTGTAAATCATTATATAGAATTAAGCTTTTTACCAGCTTTTAAGAATTCTGCAATCATTTTAAGCACCTCCCCCCCCCCCTGCAACCCCCCTCCCAGCCTGGTTCAAGTGCCTGGTTTCTCTTATTACAGCTTCTTTACAACTCTGACAATATTGTACGTGCTTAAGAGGAAATAGTTTGTCTTCAGAATGTGACTGACATTCAGGAGCAGAGACTGCAACAAAGCAGGCTTTACAAGTTAAATAATATTTTGAATGTTAGAGTTGTAGTGTTTTTCCTATTGTTAAGGGAGATTTGGCTCGCGTCCCAGGACTGCAGTTAACTTTGCCAACAAACCTTATTTATCACCACTGAGAAGTTCAAGTTTTGAAACCGGAGCTTGCTTGCTCTCTCCTCTTCTGCCCTCAGTACAAAACAGGGGTGGAACTAAGCGGGTACAGTCAGGTACAGAATATTGGCACAAGGTTTAGTGGTGGAAAGGAAGTTACCATCAAAAGCTGACAGCTTTAGAAAAAGGGAAAAAGGACCGTATTCTCCGAATCCTTTGAGAGGTGGGGGCAGTACTTAGAAATTAGACAGAAAGGCCTAAGCATTTCCTGCCACCTGTTTTGGAAGAAAGCCCTGTTCCTTAATTTGAAAACTATGAGGGTGGGCTGCAGCTGCTCCTCATTGCGTGAAAGCATTCTGTATATGCCTAGAGATACTTTTTCTTTATTAAACATACATCTTTCTCTTTTTGAAAAGAAGGCGTATAGAATAGGTGTTGAGTAATGAGAGTGGCTGAAGGGAAAGAATGAAGCTACATGACCAACTGTATCTACAAGAGACTCTTGCCATTTGAACACACACAAAATGGAACATATGTATTGTTTTAAAAACATATAAGGGGCCTTTTGGGGGAAACTCTCCCAAGGTGGTGAACGGCAGAACATAAAAACAACAAAACATAATAAAACCATGATAAAAGCAGAAGATCAAAGTTACTATTTACACCACAACCTCACTAGTCCTAACTCAATTATAGGCCAAGGTAAACAGGTGAGTCTTTAGAGCCTGTAATGATGATACCTGGTGCATATCAATTAGAGTTCCAAAAGTAGGGGGGCACTACCAAGAAGGCCGTATCATGCCCTCGAACCCAATTGGTCTTACAGGTGGGCACATAAGCAGTGCCTCTGATGCTGGTCTCAGAGTGAGGAGAGTTTAGTAGAACCGTAGAATAGTAGAGTTGGAAGGGGCCTATAAGGCCATCGAGTCCAACCACCCTGCTCAATGCAGGAATCCACCTTAAAGCATAGCTGACAGGTGGCTGTTCAGCTGCCTCTTGAAGGCCTCTAGTGTGGGAGAGCCCATGACCTCCCTAGGTAATTGGTTCCATTGTCGTCTTGCTCTAACAGTCAGGAGGTTTTTCCTGATGTCCAGCACGAATCTGGCTTCCTGTAACTTGAGCCTATTATTCCGTGTTCTGCATTCTGGGTTGATTGAGAAGAGATCCTGGCCCTCCTCTGTGTGACAACCTTTCAAGTATTTGAAGAGTGCTATCATGTCTCCCCTCAGTCTTCTCTTCTCCAGGCTAAACATGCCCAGTTCCTTCAGTCTCTCGTCATAGGGCTTTGTTTCCAGACCCCTAATCATCCTCGTTGCCCTCCTCTGAACATGCTCCAGCTTATCTGCATCCTTCTTGAAGTGTGGTGCCCAGAACTGGACGCAATACTCAAGCTGAGGCCTAACCAGTGCCAAATAGAGGGAAACCAGTACCTGTCGTGATTTGGAAACTATACTTCTATTAATGCAGCCCAAATTAGCATTTGCTTTTTTTGCAGCCACATCACATTGTTGGCTCATATTCAGCTTGATCTACAACAATTCCATGATCTTTCTCAATTGTAGTACTGCTGGGCCTAGTATCCCCCATCTTGTAACTGCATTTTGTTTCTTTTTCCTAGGTGTAGAACTTGGCATTTCTCTCTATTAAATAGCACTCCAGTCTATCAAGAGCACTTTGAAGTTTGTTTATGTCTTCCAGGGTGTTAGCTACCCCACCCAATTTTGTGTCATCTGCAAATTTCATAAGCATTCCCTGCACCTCCTCATCCAAATCATTAATGAAAATGTTGAAGAGCACTGGGCTCGGGACTGAGCCCTGAGGTACCCCACTCGTTCCCCCAGCTTGAGAAGGTACCATTGATAAGCACTCTTTGAGTCCGATTCTGTAGCCAACTGTGAATCCACTTAATAGTTGCTCCATCTAGCCCACTTTTAGCTAGTTTACTAATCAGAATGTCATGTCTAAAGTTTTGCTAAAGTCAAGATATATGATGTCAACAGCATTCCCACAGTCCACAATGGAAGTTAACCGATCAAATAATGAGATCAAATTAGTCTGGCAGGATTTGTTCTTGACAGATCCATGCAGGTTTCTAGTAATCACTGCATTGTTTTCAAGGTGTTTACAGATTGATTTCTTTATAATCTGCTTCAAAAATTTTCCCAGGGACCTTGTCTGTAGTTCCCAGGTTCCTCCTTTTTGCCCTTTTTGAAGATAGGGACAACATTAGCCCTCCTCCAGTTGTCTGGCACTTCACCCATCCTCCATGTCTCTGCAAAGAGAATAGACGGTGGTTCTGAGAGTTCTTCTGCCAGCTCCTTCATTACTCTAGGATGCAGTTCATCAGGCCCTGGAGATTTGAACTCATTCAAAGAAATTAGGTGTTCCTTGACCATTTGTTTATCAATCTCAAACTGCAATCCTTCCCCTTCAGCTTTTATTTCATTTTTGCCAGGGGTGAGGGGGGTTCATAGACCTGCTTTTGGTAGAAGACTGAGCCAAAGTAGGAATTGAGCACTTCAGCCTTTTCTTTGCCATCTGTTATCAGTTTGCCATCCTCATTGAGTAGTTGAACCAACATTTCTTTCCTCTATCTTTTACTATGCACATACCTGAAGAAAGCTTTTTTCTTGCTTTTAGCATCCCTCGCTAGCCTCAGCTCATTCTCAGCGTTAGCCTTCCTGATGTCATTCCTGCACTTCTGTGCTACCTGTCTGTACTCTTCTTTTGTAGCCTGGCCTTCCTTCCACTTCCTACATGTGTCCTTTTTATTTTCAGGTCACCTCTAAGCTTTTTGTGGAGCCACATTGGTTTCTTCTGCTGTCTTCTATCTTTTTTCTTTGTTGGAATTGTTTGTAATTATGCCTTTAAAATTTGCTTTTTAAAAAACTCTCACCCATCTCGGACTCCTTTTTCAATTCGGGCCACTTGCCATGGGACCTTACTTATCATAGTTCTGAGTTTATTAAAATCAGCTTTCCTAAAATCCAGAGTACATGTATGGCTACACTCAGCTTTTGCTTCCTTTAAAATTAAGAACACAAATATGACATCATCACTTTCCCCCAGAGTTCCCATAACTGCCACTTTATCCAGTAAGTCATCGCTATTAGTATCAAGAGAAAGTTATCAGCCACACATGTCAGGAATTTCTTGAGGGGCTACTTTTGGCAGAATTTGTCTCCCAACAAATATCGGGGTAATTGAAGTCTCTCATTCCTACTACATCACCCTTCCTTGAAATACTGGCAATTTGCTTTTCAAAAGTTTCATCCTCATCTTCTCCTTGATCAGGTGGTCGGTAGTAGACTCGGACTATCATGCTCCTTTTATTCCTTGCCCCATTTATTTTAATCCAGATGCTCTCGATGGGGCTCCCAGGCTCATCCTCCAGTATTTCTGTGCAGGGATAAGTATTTTTTAACATGTAGTGCAACTCCACCTTCCTTTCTATTTCTTCTGTTCTTTTTGAACAAGTTATACCCTTCAGTTGCTATATTCCAATCATGGGAGTCATCCCACCAAGTTTCAGTTATACCTATCAAGTCGTATTTGGCTTCATGTATTAAGAATTCAAGTTTGTTCTGTTTGTTTCCCATACTCCGGGCATTAGTATATGGACATCAAGACCATGTGCTTTATGGTCTGGCTTCTTTCATACATTATTGTGAAGACTATTTTTGGGTGCTGTTAGAGCTGTTCTCTCTGTTATGGTGCATAAGCCTTCATCCATTTAAAACCCTCCTGATGAAGTTCTTTATGCTGTGACCAAACACATTCTTCCCAGCCCTTGTGAGGTGCAACCCGTCCCTTGCCAGCAGTCCATCTTCCAAGTAGCGTAGCCCGTAGCCCCAGAATCCGAATCTCTCACGTCGGCACCACCTTCGTAGCCAGTCATTCACCCAGAGTATTTTTCTTTCCCTTTCTATTCCTCTTCCAAAAACTGGGAGGATGATGAGAAAACTATCTGGGGCCCAAAGTTCTTGAGTGTCCTTCCCAGAGCTTCAAAGTCTGACGTGATTTCTTCATAGCTCCGCTTGACAGTATCATTTGTTCCCACACGGATGAGAAGAAAAGGATAATGGGCTTAATGGATAGTGGGCTTAATGAGCTTTGGCAACCCTTCAGACATATCTGTAATCTGTGCTCCAGGGAGCCAGCATGCCTGGTGAGTTCATGGGTCTTCATGACATACTTGGGTTTTAATCCCGCACAGCAGGGAGTTTCCTACAACGACTACTCTTCTCTTCTCCTTGGTTGACTGACCTTCTGCTTCTTGCTCACTGTTGCACGGGGTCCCCTGTGATTCTTTCTCTGCGGACTGTCCTCCAGTCTCATCCTCCAGAAGCTGAAAGTGGTTCTATACCTCTAGTGGTTCCACTGGTGCAGAGTGTCTTCTAGTTCTTCTGTTCCTAACTGTCACCCATTTCCAGGGAGTTTCCTCTTCATTGGCTTTCCTCACCTCAGCATTCTCCACTTCTGCTTCAACTTGCTGTTGCGCTTCCATCTCTTGTGCTTCTTGTTGCTGATGCAATTCCACAGTTCTGTCTAAGAACTCTTCACCTTCTCTTATTCCTTGGAGGGTGGACACTCATCGCTCAAGTACTCTCACCTTTTCTTCCAATAGAGTAACCAGCTTGCATTTGTTGCAGGACTACACCATGTTGATCTTAGGCAGGAATACAAACATTGCACACACTTTGCAGGTCACCACCACTAGAGATTCCTTTCCATCCATTATACGGTATAGAGAAAAGAAAAAAGTACAGGCCGCTGTCTTGAGCCGGTCAGTCAAAGTATGGGTGAAAGGCATTCAAATAATGCGGAACTAATCTGCTTTGGACTCATAGGTCAATACTAACACTTTAAATTGGGGCCCTGGAAGCATACTGGCAATCAGCGCATCTGGCCCAATCTGCGTGTCACATAATCGGATTACCTAGCACCTACCAGTAATTGAGCCCCACATTTTGGGCCAGTTGAAGTTTCTGAACTGACTTTAAAGACAGCCCCACAAAAAGCACTGTGCAATAATCTTGTCTGGTTGCAGAAGGTGACAGGAAGTACTAGATATGGGTTTGTTGGTTGGTTGGTTGGTTTTGAGTCATTAGAACTTGAATGTTTTCTGAATAGCCATTCCTCAGGTAATGGTTGCTCAGATAAATGTGAAAAAAATGTAATCTGTGCATTTTTGAAGGCCTAACTTGATTCTGGAAATGAGTTAGTGTAATATTGATCATGTGTTCACGCTAGTTACTTAATCTAGACTGATAACCACGTAATAATATTTCCAGGGCAAGTCTCATTAAACCCCACAATGCTTTAATTAGTTTATTTTAGGAGTTGGGGGAGGGGGAAGGACCTTACAAGCCTGACAGGTGAAATCCAGATTTTTGTCTGGTAGCTTAATGCATCTTGCTGTACATCAAGCCAAAAGGAGAAAATCTCATTCCTTTTTTCCCCACAACATTATAGTAAGTAGTTTGGAATGATCTACTGGTACACAGTATACACACTAGAACTGCTTTCTAGTTTGAACCCCCTTTTTTCCTTGCAGCCAGATGTACTGAAATAGATTTTAGATTTGTATGTCTCTAATGTAGAAACAGATCCTACATGCCAATAGTCGTTTAATCTCGGCAGGACCCTATTATTGACAGAAGCGGTGGCTTTTCTACTGACCAAGGGCTGGCAAACTTTCCTGAATCCATTCACTCCCTCTTGCATGGCATAGGCAAAGAGCTCTTTAACCAACCACATCCAGCCAAGTTCAAACAAACTTTCGAGGAGCGCTTCTTAAGCAGTTCAGCAGTTCCACCATCAGAGCCTCTGTTACTGTTTCCCTGGTGGAAAGCGGGTAGGAGTTCAGTGAGACCTTTGTATCTTGGAGAAAAGTGAGCAGCTGAAGTGCGTAATAAGGGGAAGAGCTTGTACACACACAGAGGGAAAGTGAGTAGGAGAGTCCGTTGTGTGCCAGAGCCAGCCCTACCATTAGCTAAAGTGAGGTAGCCTCCTCCTCCTGAGCTGCCATCCCTCCCACCCCTGCCCCACAATGCTTGCTCGTTGCTGACCTTAGTTGTCTGAGTATCTTGGAATAAGTGCCTTCTCCCATTGTGTCACATACAGTATCTTTGGGAAAGGCCCCTGATCAAGCAGTCAGGCAGAGAGGTAGCCAGCCCCAGCTAATGCATCCATCGCTGTGCTCTAGAAGGAGTTGTGCCCTGCATGCACATGTATCGCTCAGCTCCTGTGATGCACGCTGGCAGTGGTACCAATGCATTTCTGCATTGGTTTGAGCAGGCAGTAAGCAGGTGCCAGACAAAGCAGTGGGCAAGTGGCAGTGAGGTGTTGGAGCGCAGCTGTGTGTGTGCCGCATGGGAATTCCTTGAACACGCTTAAGTGAGACTGCTCACCCCGGATGCAGTGGAGGGCACTGTCTTGTTGCCAGAATTGAAATAAATTTCATCTACTAGTCTGGTCAGCTTCTGTACATGGAATTTTAATCTGGTTATTGCAAAAAAAAAATTTATGCAGCTGTAGTTTTATTTTTACTTAAACTTCCTTATTGTTGATATCTCTTTGTAATTTTATTTTGTATGCATTTATAAGCTGCCTTGTAAGGAGTTTTGCTAAAAGGTTGGATAAAAGATATATCAAGAACAGAAGTGGTGGTAATTGTGTCCTCCTTTGTCTCAGGCAGCAAAATGTCTTGGGCCATCCCTGCAACTTTGCATAGGGGAATGTGGCTGAGGTGCACCCTTGGAAGAGGGCCATCTTAGAGGCGAAGCTCTGAGCTGTCAGTTGCCTGCCCTTAGTCTGCGGCTTTTGGGAAGTGGTGCTGTAATAGATCGTGGGATGGCGTACCAACCTGAAATGTAGGTGCTTCTGCTGTTCAGCTATCATGTAAAATCTCCTATCTATATGGCTGCCTGTGTGGTCGTTATGGTGGCTTCCTCTCCAATTTCCCACTCTAGATGATTTCTACAAGACCGGAGAACACAGATAGGCAGCTTGCAGCCTGGGTGTTTTATTGAGTCCCGCGTACACTTTCTTGACCTTGAGGATTCCTCCTTCATCCACTTTCAAGAGTCCATAGTCAGAAGCAACAGTGTTGCTTACTCTCCAGTCCTGCTCAATATGGGCTTATTTACCATCCAGGGACTTAGTGGAAGGGGATAGTCTTGTTGGGTAAACTTGTTCATCTGCTAAATGCTAAGTTTCTTTTAACTGATGTTTTAAGGTAGGACTGTAGCTCAGAGAGCACATGTTTTGCATGCAGAAGGTTCCAGGTTTAATCTTTGGAATCTCAAGGATCAGGTAGCAGCCAGATGATGGGAAAGACATTTTCTTCCTCCAGAGAACTGGAGAGACTCCAGAGAGTTGCTGCCAGTTAGAGTACGTGATACTGGGCTATGTGGATGAATAGACTGTGATGACATAAGGCAGCCTCCTATATTCCCTATGGGCGAAGCTGAGAGGGGCTAAGAATGAACATGAGATTCCTTTGCTTGTGTTTTCTTTCCAACAACACAGCAGCTAGTGGATGTTCAGGAAGCATTTTTTTTCCAGCATGTGGCTTTTTTTTCTTTTTCTTTTTAAAAAAATCTGTGTAGACTTGCTTTCCAAGTTTGCTGTAATGTGTTTATAGCATTGCTTGACTTAAATTGAGTACAGGAGTGTCACATGGATTTAAATTAATCTACTGATGGGAAGTAGCGCTGAACACATTTCTTATGTCCTTGTAGAATTCATGTCTTTAGATAATTAGCTGCTTTTCTTAAGAAGCCGTTTGTTTGACATAAGCTGTCATTAATAAGATGTCTTCTGTCTGACATGGCGTCTTCCACATGTGGTTGTCATGACAGCATTCTGCACTTGCAAACTTTGAGGATGTGGGTCTTGGACTCTTATTGGCTTGCAATATTTCTCTTAGGTCTCATTTTCCCATTTAGATATCTACTTCCTGCCCGTTCCCGGGAGTCTAATTATTATTGCTATTATAAGTAATAATGGATTATCAGACCAGATTAAGCTTGTGTAAACTTTCCTTAATGAGTAGTAACTTGTAAAGCTATTTCAGGGGCTGGAACAGAATACAGAACAAATACTCACATCTTGGTCACTTTTCCTGCCCCATGAGCCTTTCAAATTCTTAATCAGCATCAAAGTGCTAGGTTGGATAACTTTTTGAATGACGTTGTTATAAAGAGGCTATGATAGAGGTTCATAGAATTATATGTAGTGTAGAGAACGTGAGTAGAGGTGTTTTCCCCCCTCCCTCTCTCATAATACTAGAATTTGAGGTCCATCCAATGAAATCAATTGGCATGATATTCAGAACAGCCAAAATCAGCCTTTCCCAACCTGATGCCCACCAAATGTATCAGGCTACCGCCCACCATCATATCCAGAATGCAGGACTAGGAGGACAATTTTGTGATGCTGTTTTTAAGGGGAGGTGTGAATATATTACGTGGCCAAGATTTTTTTTTGGCAAAAGTAATTGGAAGTACTTTGCTTTACAGTTTGAGTCAAGAAACGATTCTCCCTTGGGTCTGATGGACTAGCAATCAAAGTCTGGGGATTTATATAGTTATATTGGGCTTTCCATATATATGGGATTGTTCTAGGGTTGCCATTTCAGGTGTTAGTTTTTGAATGGAGGTGGGATGGCAGGGATGGGATAACCAGTATTCATACTTCAAGAATTGTAAAATTGAAAAACACATACCAAACAACAACAGTTAGGGGCATTGTGGGTTCAGAGTTACTAGTCAAAGGTGAAATATAGTCTCAAGTATGTGTCCTGTCTAGGTATGAGGCCTGTGCGAAGTGGAGTGCAATATGGCACTTGCTCTCTATTCTGCATTAAATCAGGCAATGGACGAGTCACATTAGAGAGCACACGCATTAGGAAGTGCTGGCTGGAGCGCTTTCCCATAAGGAGTTGTTGTCCCAGCAAAAGACTGCAGTCAGCAGAAGCTTTAAGAAGGCTGGCAGAGCCTAGCCTTTCTATTGGATGCTGACTACAGTTCTTAAAGGGTCGGTGTCTGTTTCTGCCGTATCATGCTCCTACATGGCTGAGGGACAGGAGAACCTGCAGGGGGATCATCTCAGAGTGAGATGATTGGAGAGCTATGTCCGCAGGCCTGGAACGTATAAAACAGGGCACCAAAGTTTCCCCCTAATGTGGGGCAACCTGTGACCCATCTGAATCTGAGCCCTCCTCAGCATCATGCAAAGTCCCAGAACTAGAGACATGTCAGTATGGTGTGAGAGTATGCCCCCCCTCCCTAAATGGCATTCCTACTAGGCTAGTTTAATTCACTTGAGCTATGTAACTAACATACTATATTCCTTGACTGATCACTGCTGTCGGCTGTAGGAGGTTTGGTGTCTGGAGGGCCCAGACTGAAAGACACAGGTTGAACTGGGTAACCTTCAGGTGCCATTCAACCCTGCATTTCTAGACGGTTTCAAATTCCTTTGTCTATTGTGCTTTGTGTGTTAAATGTGAAACAGAAGGTATCAAACAGCTGCTTCTTGAGCTAGGTAAAGATACAATAAATCATACATGGGGTGGAGAGAGAAACTAATCAGATGCTAGCAGGATCTCATGAATATTAAGCACATTCGCAGTTAGACAGCCTCGCTCTGTTTTCTTTCTTTTTTTTCCTTAAGGAAAAACCAAAACAATAATGTGGCCACCACCACTCCAGCTGCACTGAAGAGATAAAAGATTTGGCTTTGGGTGCTTTTTATTGGTTTTCTCAAGCTCATGGTTGACCAACAGAAGATCAGTACCTCTAGATTGGACAGTGAGCAGTGGTGAAAGGGTTGCCAAATGTTCAGGAGGGTGGACTGGGCCAACCAACTGGTTTGTCACATAACCATTGTAAATTTCATCTTAGATGCAGAATGGAATTGGGTTAGTTCAAATAAAAGGTATTCTGCTTTTTGTTATTCAACTGGACCAATGTGACTCCAAAAGTTTTATAAACAGATCAATTTATGTTAGAGGTTTATTTTTCTGATTCTTTTTTAAAAGGATGCAAAATCATGAATTCTCTCACCAGGTATGGTAATATGGTGTTTTGTGTGTGTGTGTGTGTGTGTGTGTGTGTGTTTGTATTGGACTGGGTAGGCTGGGTTCAAATCCCCAATCAGATATGAAGCTTGCTTTAGCCTTCTTCAACATGTGTATGCTCTACATGCATGGAGGGAGCGCAGAGACAAGAGTGCGAGCTCCACCCTTTTCATCATTCTTGCCAGCATCTACACCTGGAACAGCAGAGAGCCTCCTGCATCTGTGGAGGTTCTCTGCGTGCTTTAAGATCCTGTGAATGCCTGTGAATGCCTGTGAAGTGGTCTCTTGGCTGATCCACCTCTCTCAAAGGTGTTCTGAGAATAAGGTGACAGAACCCTATGTACGCTGCCCTGATCTCACTGGAAGAGGGGCCAAATACAGAAGTTCTCTGAGTATATCTGCGGTGGTCGGTGGGGTTACTTCAGAATGGTTGAGGATCGTCCCTGAGTATGATTTCATACACATTGCTTATAGCATAGCATTTATAGCAATTTAAACTGTTCAGAGCATTTCACATGCAGTATTTTAATAACCCTCACAACAGCCATGTAATAGGCCAGTATTACAGATTGGGGGGGGGGGGAACTGAGTGGCTTGCTTGAGATGACCAGCTGAGTTTGTGGTAGAAGTGAGACTAGAACCAGGAATATCCTAACTTGCTGCTCACACTCATAACCATGAGGCTACATCGGCTTAGGGTTTGCACAGCTCTGCTAGTTGTCTAGTACAGACAAGCATCCCCAAGTTTTCTTTCTTTTTTTTAATTCCCAAGGGATAGCTAAAGAAAAAAATAAAATGCAGACTTCATATGCTCACAGTTATATTTTTACAGAAGAGGAGAAGGCTAAAGTATAATTGAGGAAGGAAGAAAAACTTTCCAGGACTCTTTCATACACCAAAGCAAGTTGAGGATTATTATGCTGCCTATTGCACTGGCTACAAAGCCAGTTCTTATTTCAAGCTACACAGAGCAACCTCTTACCATTTGTAATTTACACTGGCTTGCTTTTACAAGAAACAAGATCTGTACTTCCTGCTTGACCGATAACGGTGCAGTTTACAACCAAGAAGTTAAGAGCACATCCGTTAAGTTGAACAAACAAGAGATGAAATAGATCCCCTCATCCTGCATTACCTTCTAGAGGCAATGATTAGTACTTCTGTGGCTGGAACAAAAATCTGTAGGAAAATGATTTATTTGTGTTGAAGTTAGCTTTTAAAACCACTTATCACATTATTATTATTTCAAATTGCTACCTGAATTTCCCTGACACTAATTCCATTAACCTGGTTCTACGGAAACCACTCTTTAAACGCACAGCAGTAAGCCTGTCAAAAAACAGTCTAAGCTAGATCCAAAGCACATGTTACTTTAAAGATGCAGCTAGCCCTGATCCAGATTGGAAACCTAGCTTCAGGTTTAGGGGCCTTTAATTCTTTCTCCCTGCGATAGTCTCAATCCAGATTGGGGGCCTCATGCCTGCAATCCATGTTGGCAATTTGCGATCTGCTTAAAAGCAAAGAATCACGATTTGGAGATGTAGATATATATTGTCTTTAAAGTCACGTGTTCCTTAATCTCTAGCTGATTTATTAGACTATAAGAAGAGCTGAGGTGGCTCAGACCACGGGGTCCATCTAATACTAGCATTCGGTTCCCACATTATCCAACCAAATGCCTACAGAAAGCCCACAAAAAGGACAGGGATGCTTCCTATGGGGGCGGGGAGAGACGCAGAAGCTGCTACTGCTATCCTGCCCGTCTTCCCTTTCCCCCTCACCTTCCCCTCAATACCTCACTGAGGGGCAGAGATGGCACAAGCTTTTCTGCCGCTGTGACTGCACATCCTGCCCCATCAGTGGCCAGCCCTTGCCGCTGTTGCTACCACGACCTTCCTTCCTTCCTCTCTCCATCCTCTCTCCCCTTCCTTCCTTCCTGCCCCTACCTACCTACCTACCTACCTACCTTGCCTTCACCATTGCATCATGTCCCACCTCTGTCTCCACCACAGGCCCAAATACCTGGCTCTGAGGGAGGTCTTTCTCAGAGGCGGCATTGTCTGGCACATTGTCAAAGGAGATGGCCTGTGCTGTAGGCCGTCTCCTGGGGCACTTCTTCTTTGGAGCAGCCGCTCTGGCTGAGCTTAGGATCAGGTGGCTGCTGTGGCGGAGAGGTGTCCCGGAAGACTGCCTGCAGCACTGGCGGTCTCCTGGGACACTCTTCCAGGCTGCCAATGCCTGGTTCTAAGGAAGGACCCCACTCCTTGCTTCATTGTGTTTAAAGTATGTGTTGGCAAATGACCTTGGGGAGAACTCTAACTAGGCTCCCACTTAATCAGGGTTTGTTACCCAATTTCAAACCATGGTTTCAATTTCCGGTTACGTGCGGATAACAATGGCACTAAAATAGCTTCGGTCCAAACGCTTTGACTTTGTCATGTCGGTGAGTCAGCCTGCTCGTTTTCTCAATAGTTAGCACCTGTATTCCCTTTCATTCCTTCCCTCTGTAGCCCTTTCAAGGCAGTAATTACGTTCTGTCCCTGTGCGTAGAAAACAACCCTCATTTTCTAGAAGAAGCGGGGGGGGGGGGGGGGGAACAAGCAGAAAACACGTAATGTAGAAAAGCTGAAGTTCACTGTCTTGCCCCACCAGTACTTGGAGCACAGAGAAAAGTCCAACTACATTATCCATAAGATAGTCAAATCAAACTAACTCTCTCTCTCTCTCTCTCTCTCTTTCTCTCTCTGTCTGTCTGTCTGTTCCATAGATTACCAGTTTTGTTGTTCCTTTAACATGTGGTTCAGAAACTCCAGATTGTGGGCCTCCCGAACCCAGCCCGGGCAGCTCTTCGCATTCCCCATAGGAACGGGGCTTAAGCTCCAAGCCTCGCTCCCTAGAGGAATCCCCTCACTGCTATAAAGGGCACTCGGCTACTTCTCCTTCATGTGAAGATGGGATAGAGCCAGCCTAGCGCACGTTGTGCCCTGTCGGAGGAGTGACAGGGACTAGTCCTGTTCGGTTTCGCTGCACGTGGGGCTTCCCTAATTAGGAAAGCCTGCATGCAGCGAAGCCTAGCCCCTGGCCCAAGCACCAGGCAGAAGATTCACTCTGCGCTTGGATCAGGGAGCAAATGACTTCAGGTGGACATGGCCATGCCCACTGATGACACCACCCACATCCACCTGGTGTCAAACAGCGCAGGGGGGGCTGGGTGGAGGGGTCATCTTGCCACCCATCCAAAAGTAGTTCTCCAGCCCTGCTTTAACAGGTTCTGTGCACCAGTAAAAATTGTTATGGGCTAGGGTGGGTTTTTAAATAAATACTTGTGGACTAGTAACTTCTGTGGACTGACTCTTATGGTTTTCCTAAACACAATTACTTGGAAATGAAATCTAATCTGTTCCATCCCTTGTAGCAGGGGAAAAGATGGTCCCTATGGAGCCTGAGACTCTGAATGTCAGAGGGGTCTCGACCAAAATGTTTAGGCAGCCCTTTCTTTACACAAGTGCTTGGTGAAACCCTTTTTCTCTCTGCTAAATGTCGCTATTTGGCCTCCTAGTCTAAATGAATGAATATCAGCATGTTCTATTTTATTGCACCACAGCATGCAAGGAAATTGGTGGTGGGCCAATAACTCATGGCCAACCCAGGGGTGTCTCCATGTGTCTGTGCTGTCATGTTGAGAAATGAGGGGTGGAATGATACAACGTAACCAAATTTCAGCCCTGACGTATTTGCATGTGGGCCTTTTAACTGTTTTGGTTATTGCTAGAAATTGTGGTAGGGAGCTGCCAGAAAATGAAATGCGAGGGACTGTGTATAATAATAAAATCAATTGGACTGTTTCCCCAGTAATTCTAGAGACTGATGCATCATTAATGTTGGTAATACAGTGGCTGTCAGATCACAAACTTCTCAATAAATGTGCAGCTGGCAGGCTTTGATGGAAATTGGAGGCAAGCAGAGAATGAGATTTAGGGCTTTGATATATGGGGTGTCAGGCATGTGATGAAGGTTTTATCAATTTCTGTCGCTTCTGTGTCTTGTGCTCACTACACATGTGGCCTTCCTTGCCATTTTCTGTGGGTGGCTGCAGTGCTAACTGAGCTTTTTAAATGCTTAGCATGGGGAATATCATTTTTAAAAGAAGAGCCGTTGTTTGTGTTTCCAATTGGCCGCTCAAATGTTCCCCCACACTAGAGTGTTTTTCATGGCAAAATGAGAAGTGGTTTATGTATCTGTATTTAGCAAATGCAACTAAGCTGGAGGTACAGAGTTATTGCCTGCATTGTTCAAAGCTTTCAACCAGGGCTGTGGATACCACAAGACTACTAGAAAATAATACACTGACCCTGTTCAGACAACACGCCAAGTCACAGTGGTTAAGCATTTTCAGCTAGACATTAAGGCTTAGTGTGTCATGTGAACCATTCCTGACCATACATAACCACAGTTTAAACACGCTCACTAACCATTTCCTGCAAAAGTTGTGGCTTAGTGTGTTGTCTGAACAGGCCTATGGTGGCATTGGGCATAGGAATCAGCCTCCTGAAAATTTCCTCATTCTTTCAAAGCAAGCTTCTAGTCCTTAATGCAGCAGTAGATATTTGAAATATGTGGGGAATGCCCACTGAAGTCTAAGAAGCCGAGTGGGTGGTTGAATTAAATTTTACAGCAGTTGAGGGTGTGATTTCAACGCCTTAAATAGTTCCCTGTCCCTCGAGCAACTAGCAAAATCAAAATAAATTATACAAAATAGAAGAACAGGCAAGTCTACTTGATTTGCATAATTAATGTGGGTGAAAGAATTAACTTTGGTGTGGACTTTTTATCAGCTTCAGCACATAGTACACACGTCTGCTTTAAACTCCTTCGGAAGAAAGTATAGGAGAGGGGCAGTTCTTTTCAATATGTTTAGCCAGTAGTGGCTAAAGTGTTGGACTGGGAGTTGGGAGATCTGAGTTCTAGTCCCCACTTGGCCATGGAAACCCACTGGGTGACTTTGGGCCAGTCACAGACTCTCAGCCCATCCTACTTCACAGGGTTGTTGTTGTGAGGATAAAAAGGAGAGGAGGAGGAGGATTATGTACGCTGCCTTGGATTCCTTGGATGAAAAAAGGCGGGATATAAATGCAGTAATAAATAAATAAAACTACATTTCTGGTGCTTCTTGAAGAATTGAGTGTGTACGTGCTGTGTGTAGATATGTACTCTCAATCTCTCGCACAGAAATTAATTAATCCACAGGGTGGAGGCTTCTTAGTTGTAGCTCCTGCTTTATGGAGCACCCTTACTTGTTTTATTTTATACATCAGTTTCCTTAGACCGATTGGTTGATGCTTGTTGCTTTTTACTTTTACCTTTGGCTACAGTTTTAAATTTATTGGATTACACACACACTTTTTGCTTTCAGCATCTGTGAAAAGGCAGCTAACAGATTTTATAAGTGCCAACTATTCCCCACCCAGAAATCTGCCAACACATGGCAGTTTTACCCTGGGTCCTGCTGGGATGAAGAGTGAACCAATGAGGGTCCTGAATGAAGATTAGAGTGAACTGGCAAATTGTAGATCCCAGTTGACCTCTAAATATTGCAACAAAAGGCTTTGCATCAGGATAAGGTTGCAGAGCACAGGTAGCCATGTTCGCTACACAACAGAGGGCTCCATTCAAGTGCACATCGCCTAACTTGTTTAGTGATGTTTGAATCACAGAAGAGAGTACGTACCATTGGCTGAAATTGGAAGAGGAATATATTACCTGTGGCCAAGTTTAGCACTTACTTGCTAGTTATTATAAAGATCAAATGACGGCCTTTTTGCAAGGTTAGGTCATGAGGGCATAAATGGATGGAAAGTGGGACAAATATCTGGAGGTTTAAGGAAAAATAAATAGAGCTGTTTGCTAAGAGCAAATACTGATAAGGCAGGTTTGTATTAGAACACAACCCATTTAAAGGCTGGATGGAATACACAGCCTGGTGGATGTGGTCTGGGGTACTTCCCTGGTCTACTCCTTTTATTAAACCTTTGTTTTGTCTGTCCCCTCTATAATCTTATAGTACATTGGGCATTTGGTACGTCATAATGAACAAAACTTGGTTAACCAACCAGCCCAACATGCTCAAGTATTAAAAGTATTATTCATGTATTAGAACAGCAACAAAGAACAGAGCTCATTTCAAAAGGGATGGGACTCCCTTTCCCAGAAACATTATAGAGTACAATGCCAGAAAATATGGAAGCCTCTTCTCTCCACAGAAAATTCAATGGACTTGATGCTGGGGTGCTTCCAGACAAGGCTTTTATTGTGCAGTCGCCCTGCCTCATTCACAGAATTTTCCAGGAGATCCTGATGATATCTTCCATTTGCAACCCTCCTGACTTTTCCCATCACTACGTCTGTTCCCTCTCCTTACTGCAGATAATCCATCAAAGAGGAAAAGATGGGATAACTGCATAATGTTTCTTGATTGGCAGCGCTAGGAACTGTCTGTCTGGATTTGTGCTTCTGTGATGACTGCTTATATGTTTATTTTCTGCTTCCTTCTGAACCACATGCTTCTGTTTTTACTCAAGATTTGCTTGCTCTTACCAAGCCAGTTTGGGAAGCAAGGCCATGACTGGCAGGGCAGAGGGATTTTTCTACCTCTGGGGAGGGTTGCTGGGTAGAGAGTGCCTTCTACTAACTACAGAGTGTGATCCTGATTCCTGCAGAGCTTGGGAGAGAGAGCAAAGAACCCCCTCACTCTTGCTATTGGATGACATGGTGAACATTGCTGGAACCGGGTGGGGAAAAAAAAGAACGATTTCATTTCAAACTAGGTCAGACTTCGTTACCCACATTGAAAAGAAGTGAGATGGCTTCCAACCCATTTTGAGCATTGTCCATAGTGCAATATAACCAACCCAGCCAACCACCCTTGCTGGATTTGGGCATCATGACAACTGGGGCCCGGCTAGGGTAATTATCCTAATTAGGCGTCTCATGATTGGCAGTCGCGGGGAGGGGAAATAATCCACCATGGTTTATTATTCCTCCGCGATTGTGTGAACCTACCTACTGTGAGAATTCCAGCTAAAGTGAGAGGGAACAGGGAAGTCGGCATGGTGGCAGCAGATGATAACAGCGACCCTGCTAATGAAGCAGTGTCAGGGCTACATTCTCGAGAGCCCTGGCTCCGTTACACCGCCGCCTGTTAAAATGCATGGTGGTCTTTCCCCTCCCAGCTTATAATGAAAGATTATTGGCCCTTTCCAGTCTTGATAGGTTATGGGTTTTTCCCTTTGCTGGGAAGTGCTGTCAACTTTTAAACTCTAGCTGCTTGTAAAACCTCAAGAGGAGTCTTGAAGGTTTTGAAGACATGCTTCTGAAAGTCTCATAGAATACATGCCTGAGCTACAGAGCAAACCAAACTGAATGACTGCTGTGATCAATTGCCTGACAGTGACGGCTGTGAAATTACTTGTTTAGAATGAAGTCTCTAAGCTGAGCATTGGTAGGAAAAAAGAAGGGGAGGCTTGTGAGCAATATAACATGTGGCATCAGTAGAGAGCTGTACATTGCTCTCTCTCTCTCTCTCTCTCTCTCTCTCTCTCTGCCCAGTGTGGAGGTTTGATCTAGCTAAAGCTTCCATAACCTTCCCTAAGCTTAGCATCCCGGCTGGCTTGTTCGGTTGGCCAAGGGCATGCTTGTTTGAACCACTAGCTTGCTCCCTCACAAGATGTTGGAACAAGTTTCTATTTTTCAATGAGAAACAGCGTTACCGATGTCCCATGAGTGCAAACCCGTAATGGTTTCAGTGAGACGGAGCAGAGGTTGCTTTAAGCCTGCTGCCCAAGAGCTACCAGCTAAAGCCTTTAGTCTTCAGCTGGAGCTTTCTACCCTCTCTGGCCAGCTTCTGCAACCAGCCTTTGTATATACAATTGTACCAAATTCCCTGTCAAGAGATCAGGAGGTGACACAGCTTTCTTTGGGTCCTACTTTTGGGTCCTACCTTCTCTCCCAGATTGCTAGTTTTTTAAAAAAGAAATTTCTAAGCTATCTAGAAACAATACAGTATGAAGCTTAGCAGAAACAGATCAGCATTCTGGGAGAGTTTGTGGGAACAAGTGAGTTCTTGTAGGTAAGAAAAACCCAGAAGTTTTGGTGTCTACCTTATTTGTACAGGCAGGGAATTCCAGAGAATGGATGCTATGATACTAAAGGTCCTATTCTGAGCCATGACAGACCGGATCTCTGATATCTTAGGCACCAACAGGAGAGTATCTCCTGATGCAGTGGGATTAAATTTAGCCTCCACCTAGATAGCCAGTCACAGCCCATGTGTACTGCACAAGAACATTGCCCTGCAAAACAAACACAGGTAAGCAAACAAAAGCCACCCTGGTTTAGTTTGTCTCAGTGAAAACCAGGCCAAATAGCTTGAACTCTTTTTTTAAAAAAAAAATAGTATTTTTTTATTATGGTGTTTTTATTCTTGTAACCAATCACCGCTCTGAAATCTTTTGGATGTAGAGGGGCATATAAATATTGTAAATAAATAAATACTACCCATGATGCACAAAAAAGTCCCACATTTCCCAGCATGCCCCAGCCAGCATGTTTGGCTGGGGCATGCTGGGAATTGTGAGACTTTTTTTCTGTCTAAACATACGTAGGATTGCACCTAAAATTGTTACAAGTTTGCGTTGAGCCCAACTATGAGAGCACAGGTCAAACATTTTATGTGTTATTATTTTTGACTACTAATTACATCATATAAGCCCAAACCTGGCCATGCTTCCAGATGGAATTTTATTTCATTTATGGGCCCTGTTAATTATTTGTGTTCCCCCCCCTGTTTTGTATATTGGTACTTTAAAATATATAATAAAGTTTACCCCCCCATTCGCTTTTAAACGTTTTTCATGCTCAGAGTCTTAAACAGAGGGTGCCTCTACAAGAGCGATTTAAAGCTCTTTCAAAGGGCATTAAAAATTTGACCTCTACAAGAGTGGAGCGCAAATCGGGGGTCGAGGCACTTTTTCTATACGATTATGTGCATTATCGAATACACGTTAAATAGCGAGTTTTAATTTACCGCGGCCGTTAAAGCGCCTCATGACCATGTAAACAAGTGATTCTCCACATTAAACACCTCTAAAATGTGTTTCATACAACCGGTAATGCAACCTGTTATGCGCTTAACCTCCTCCTGCGTATAGTGATTTGCTGTAAAAGCGATTGTGAGAAAATGCACATAATCGGACAACCAGGTGTCAAATTGAATTCTTGTAGAGGGGACCATAGAAAAGGGAAATAGTTTATTTGCATAAAGAATAAACTAATTGGGGAAATGCATAAAAGGAAGGCAAAAGAAACTTTTGCCATCACTGTCCCATAAACGTGGCTATACAAACAACATAGTTTTTTTAAAAAATATTGCCCTGCTGAAAACTTTAGAATTAGTAGAACAGAGAACAGGCTTATTCTGATCTTAATTAGTTGAAACAAATTAACTTTGGCTCTTTCGGTAGTCCTAAAATCTATTCACCTCTCATCTGTTCTCATTTTTGTTTGGAATTATAAAAACAGCAACTGTGTTTGTGAAAGAAAATGTAGCTGATGTTTTTTGTCAATCCCCCCCCCCCCATGTCTCAGTGAATTAGTATAGGTCTTGGTATAATGTTTAATCATTTATATAATGCTTTTTAATGATCGAATGACTTGCCATGTATTATCTCAGTTATCTGTAGTTGATTATTTGTTCTTATCCCCCTATGGAAGATGGGTAGTAAAGAAGATGTGTCAATAGGAATTGGACAAAGAGAGAACATATTGAAATCAACAACAGAACACCCACATATTATCATTGATGTAGGGTTGTATCCATTGTAACCCTAATGGGAAAAGTACAAAATGTGGTGTTCCACCAGCGATTGCATGTCCTTAAGAGTTGCAGAAGTGGTAGCCCAAGCAAACACCTAGCAGAACGAATTTGTAATCAGTTGTGAAAGCGCTTGTGCAATGCCCTATGCATTGGACGAGGATAACAACATGGTGTCTACAAGCAATAGAAGCTTTGTGCTAGCTAGCTGGATAAAACCATTGGAATCAACCCTTATTGCCATTCTGTTATGATGTTATCCTGCCCTTTCTCCAAAGAGTTGCTACATGGGCTTCCCACCTCTGCTTAGATTTAGAGGGAGAAATACAATGCTGAACCTAAATGCAGCAGTTGCCTTAACCACCCTGAACAATTATATGCTGAATGGTATAGTAAATTATAGGATTGTTCAGTTGCCCCTGTAAAGTCAGTGTACCTGTTCTTCACATCTGCCGTATATGAAGGGCATGGCTGAACTGACTTTACAGAATATCTTCAGGCGCTTCCATTTTATCTCTGTGATAGTGCCAACATATGTTGTCTGAATGCTCATCCTGTATGAAGTTGAAGATGTCTTCTGTATGTCCTTCCCCAGTGTTTTCTGGGGAATCCAAGCTGAAACTGAATAGCCTCTGTATCCGTCACTGTCTACTATAGACGGTACGATTTGATGAGGAATATCTGGTGGTGTCAGGAAGAATAGGTGATAACTTTTATTAAATTATGTAGTCTCGGCTAATCTGTTCACACTGCTATGTCTGTTAGAAGTGACAAACTAATATGCCATCAAACTTGACAGCCCCTTCGTTTATTGTACAAACGTGGAGCAAACTGTCATTTAAATTCCTTGGAAGTTATGAGTTTGAGATAAAGGGGGAATACATTCCTCTAGTTACAGTTGAGAAGAAATGTGTGAGTGTATGTGTGTGTGAGAGAGAAGAAAGAAGAGAGAGATGAATGTGAAACATTAAGATGGATTCCGATTACAAACTCACAGGGACATGGCGCAAATGCACAACTTTCTACGTTTCTGTTTTCTTCTAAAGGAGGCTTGCAGAACTGAACATGGCGCAGAGCGAAATGACAGCATTCATGAGGATTTTTTAGGTACAAGCGTACTGCTTCTTCATTATCTATACAACAACCTTCCCCAACATGGTGCCGTCAATGCCCATCTGCCCCAGACAGCAGCATGGCCGGTAGTCAGAAATTCTGGGAGCTGCAGCCCAAAACAACTGAAGAGCACCAGCTTAGGGATGACTGCATTACAACATCTGCATACGTGGTGCTTTACTGAGTATTGAAAACAAAAGTTAGTCAGGCATTTCCCCTGTGTTTTGCCCAGAATGGAGACACTTCTGAGTAACAGCTGGATTTTATATGTTCTAAAATGGGGGAATCAACTATTCATTACTTCTTTCTTGTTCCCAGCAGACCTAGAAACATTTGTAGGTAAAACCATTGTGTCACCTGGAGAGCCCACTTTGAACATCTGCAAACCCTCCTTCCCCCATGTTATCTTAAGTCTCTGATCATACAAACATCATGACTTCAGCACTAAATCAGCCTCCCCCCCCCCCCACTCCTATTATCCCCACCTACCTGTTTGTAACATCTTGCCTGATGAAGAGATCCGGAGACCTCAATGGCTTTGCACATTTTAGGTGTGGAGGTAGGAGGACACCAAAGAGGGGAAGGGAAAGGGGTAAGAAAGGGTGAATGTAAATATACAAAGCAACATGAATTTGTGAATTCCGGGAATTTGAAGGAAGATGGGGAGAAGTGGCACCATGGAGGTTTTCTGGAACAGAGTTTCAAGCGCAAGGGATAGTGTTGGCAAGGGAGAACGGGTAGAGCCTTCTAACAGAGCAGGAGATCATCAGGTGGCTCTGGGTAACAGCTGCGGAGAGTGGAAGCAAGCCATTGCTGACTTCATTGTGCCTATTAATATTGTTGGGGTCAAGGCATTTGACATTTGCTTGTATAATTTATAGTGCTGAACATTATTATTTGCAGAGAATCAAAGTTAGGTAAATCCCCCAAATCTGACAATATTGGATTCTAATTCGACAATGCTGGATTCTAATTTGAATCTCTGTTCCAGCAAGTGAGATGCAAAATTTGGGTGACAAAACTGCACAGTTTTCATTTTATCGCCCAAAATCTGTTTGAGAACATCGCTTTTTTCTGCCAATGACTACACTTTTTAAATTATGCATAGAGTGAAGACATTTGAACTGCAATTCTGGTATTTGGAGTTTTCAAATACTTAAAATGTAATTCTACAGTGTGGTGCAATTTAGAACCTGACTGTTCCCCCCCCCCCCCCCAACCCTAATGGGAAACTAGGTATTCCATGTATTTTAAAAGATGAGTCACAGGATGAAGTAAGCTGGAAAGTAATAAGTCCTGATTGCCTCTTTCGCCTCAGCCAGTAATGGCTCACTCCAACTGCCACCGATTTAGAGTGGCTTTATAATTCTTACCAAAACGAGGCACTAACAGCACTGATTTAAACCAAGGCAGATGCTGGGCAGGTTTCCCTCACATATTCTGCCAATGCTCTCCTCCCCCCACCTGGTTTTTCTTTTCTTTTTTTGCCTGTGATATCCATGTTACATTTCTGGCTCGTTTCTTCTTAGAGTCTGCCAGCCTCACCAAACCTAGTTCGTAGGTTTGTATAACTATCTGATAAAATCGTGGCTGAAGGAACATATTTCCAGTTATCAGTTCCAGCTTCAAACATAAGACCTTCATGCTTCCAAAGAAACAGTTGACTATTACTTGCTGAGATTTATAACCATCTATCAAAGAAAACCTATGTACTTATTATAAGCACCTTTGCAACCACATTTTATTTTTTGCTTATAGTATAAATTTACATCAGATTTTGGCTGGGATGGAGCAACCAACATGATGTTCATGATTACATTGTGGAATGAGGCATCTAGTGCAGGAAGTGGGTATTTTCATGGAAACCTGAGAATGTAAGTTGCATAACTTAGGAAAGCAAAGCTAGTTTTCAGCAACAATCTTTTCAGGGGCATTTCCTGTTTCTAATTGAATGGAGCCATTTGGGTGGCAAGCAGTACTAGGCAAATAAGATTTTGTCCCACAAAAATGCAGGAGCAAGTTGATCCCCCTATCTGTATAGTGGGCCTGCTACCTAGATGCACTGAAGTAAAAAATAAAATAAAATTGAGTCATATGCAACTAAATTTCCGGTATTAAAGTATAAGACTCTGTTGGGAATGATTCTTCACACTCTATCCATATGGGTCTATGGTGAAAGGCCTATATACCTTACTTTGGAAAGTACAGTAGAAATCGTTTCAAATTGAAATAAGAAGTTCCAATAATTGCTGTACTGGGACAGGAAGAGGAAGTGAAGGCCACGTGTATTTGTACTTTTCGCCATTCTCCTTGGAATTCTTTAGAGGATAAAATGAGTTTATATCGCCCTGAGCTCCTTGGCCGGGAGGGAAGGATAAAGATGTAATAAATAAGAACACTTCTTAAGAATTAATCCTGGAAATGCATGGCTAATTCATCCGACAGACTTTGAGATGATGATAATAATAATAATAATAATAATATATTTATTTATTACCCGCCTCTCCCAACGGATCGAGGCGGGGAACAGCACCAAACACAAAATACAAAACTGATTAAAACACCTAAAACCAATACATCATTAAAATACCAATAAAACACCAATAAACACTTTAAAATTCATCTGGGTAGGCCTGCCGGAAGAGAGCAGTCTTTATAGATCTTTTAAATTCCTGAAGACTGTTGAGTTGGCGAATTTCTCCCGGCAGGTCATTCCACAATCTGGGAGCGGCAGAAGAGAAGGTCCTCTGGGTAACGGTTGTCAGTCTAGTTCTTGTTGACTGTAGTAAATTCTTCCCAGAGGACCTGAGCGTGCGGGGCGGATTGTATGGGAGAAGGCGATCCCGTAGGTAACCTGGACCCAAACCATGTAGGGCTTTAAAGATAATAACCAACACTTTGTACTTCACCCGGAAACTGATTGGCAGCCAGTGAAGACATTTTAAAACAGGTGTAATGTGGTCACCCCTAGATGTACCAGTGACCAACCTGGCTGCTATATTTTGAACTAGTTGAAGTTTCCGGGCTAGGCACAGAGGTAGCCCTATGTACAGCGCATTGCAGAAGTTGAGCCTCGAAGTGACCAGCGCGTGCACTACTGATTTTAGGTCTTCCAACTCTGGGAAGGGGTGCAGCTGGCATATCAGCCGAAGCTGATAGTAGGCACTCCTGGCCATCGCATCTATCTGAGCTGTCATTTGGAGCGACGGATCCAGGAGCACCCCCAAGCTGCAAACAAAGCCTTTCAGGGGGAGTGTAACCCCATCCAGAACTGGTTGACACACCTCCAAACCCAGGTTGTGGCCCTTGACAGTAAGCACCTCCGTCTTGTCTGGATTCAGCTTCAGTTTGTTTTTCCTCATCCAGCCCATTACCGCCTCCAAGCATTCATTCAGAGGAGACACATTATCCTTAGCTGACGCTGTTGTCAAAGGCATAGAGAAATATATTTGGGTGTCATCAGCATATTGATAGCACCCCGCCCCATGCCTCCGGATGATCTCTCCCAGCGGTTTCATGTATATGTTAAACAGCATTGGGGATAGAATGGCACCTTGTGGTACACCACATAGCTGCTCCTTCTTTGAAGAGCAACTATCCCCAAGCGTCACCATCTGGAACCTGCCTGAGAGACAGGACCGGAACCACTGAAGCACAGTGCCCCCGATTCCCAATCCCCTCAGGCGTTCCAGAAGGATACCATGGTCAACGGTATCGAAAGCCGCTGAGAGGTCCAGGAGTATCAACAGGCACATACTCCCCCTGTCAATACTTAAGCATAGATCATACACTAAGGCGACCATAGCAGTCTCAACTCCATATCCTGCCCTGAAGCCAGTTTGAAATGGGTCTAGAAAATCTGTATCATCCAAAACTGCTTGCAGTTGGAAGACAACTGCCCTCTCGATCACCTTGCCCAAGAATGGAAGGTTTGATACTGGCCTGTAGTTATTAAAGTCCAGGGGATGCAGGGAGGGCTTTTTTAGAAGCGGTCATACTGCCGCTTCTTTTAAACATGATGGAAAACTCCCCTCCCTGAGAGATGCATTAATAATATATTGTAATTGTGATCTAACTGCATCTCCTCCCTGGGCGACCAGCCAAGAAGGACAGGGATCAAGAGGGCAAGTCGTCCTCCTCACTCGACCAAGCAGCTTGTCCACGTCCTCGGTACTCACCAACTGAAACTGATCCAGTGTAATTCTACTCGCGGAGTTGCTGGACACTTCATTGTCAGCCTCTGCTATAACGACGGCATCTAAGTCGGCTCTTATCCGAGAGATTTTATCTGTGAAATGATCGTTAAAGGCATCACAGCGAACTACTGAAGGCTCTAAAATCGGGTTCAGGGGGGAGGGTGCCCTGGTTAGACCCCTCACCACCCTGAACAGTTCTGCTGGATGTGAATTTGCAGACGTAATGCGTACAGAGAAGAAAGCTTTCTTCACTGCACGTATTGCCACCCCATAGGAACGAAGATGTTCTCTATGTCGTGTCTTATCGGATATAAGTCGAGTTTTCCGCCATCGGCGCTCCAGTCGTCGTCCTTTTCGCTTCAACTCCCTGAGATCTTCTGTATACCAGGGCGCCCTATTAGAAGCGGGTCGGAGAGGACGTTTGGGGGCGATCGTGTCGATAGCCCCAGTTAGGTCTTGATTCCATCTATTGACCAGGGCTTCTACAGGATCGTAGACAATACCAGCCATAGATCCCTCCATGGCCTTCTGGAATCCAGAAGGATCCATCAGCCTTCGAGGGCGGACCATCTTAATAGGTCTGCCACCCCTGCAGGGGTGGGTGGTAGCCGTGATACTAACCCTGACCAGAAAATGGTCTGTCCATGACAATGCAGAGGTATTTGTTACCTCCGCCCACAGATCTGTCTGTTCGGAGCTGAAGACAGCATCGAGGGTGTGACCTGCTGAATGTGTAGGTCCAGAGACCAATTGGGATAGGCCCATAGTTGTCATGGATGCCATGAACTCCCGAGCTGCACCTGACAAACCAGCCTCAAATGGGATGTTGAAATCACCCAATACCAAAAGCCTGGGCGAATCCAACACCAGTTCCGAGACCAGTTCCGTGAGCTCAGCCAGGGAGTCTGATAGGCAGCGGGGTGGCCGGTACACTAACAGAATCCCTAGTCTATCCCTGGCCTTCAGACTCAGGTACACACACTCGATGTGCTTCAATTGCCGGACAGGATGTCTGGTCAGGTTAAGATTGTCCTTGTAGACCACAGCTACTCCACCCCCCCACCCACTTTCCCTCACCTGCTCACTAACACAGTACTCAGCTGGGAGAGCCTGGGCCCATGTCGGCCCACTATCATCTCCCAGCCAGGTTTCTGTGAAGCATCCATCTATAAGGAGGTCATGATAGTTGTCTTATTTTTAACCGACCTGGCATTGCATAGGAACAAAGAGAGGTTCTGTGGGTGGCCTGGTTTGTTCTCCAAGATCCCCGGGGTAGCAGGGCGACTGGAAGGTAAGATGGGTGTTAAATATCTATCTCTCCTTCCCCTGTAATGGCACATCGCCCTGCTATCGCCATAGCTCCCCTTGCCCTGCACAACAGATATTGCCGCTCTCAGACACATTTCAGTTCAGCTGCACTCCCAGCCACCTCAAGCATCTCAGAGGGGTGGAGTGGGCCAGTATTCTAAGCCTCTCCACAGGTGGGCTGTGGCTGCGCTGGAGGAGGCGTAGGGAGCCCTTACGCACACCTTTCTCTCTCCCCGCCAATGTTCTGAGCCTCTCCACAGGTGGACTGGGGGCTGCACTGGAGGAGGTGCAGGGAGCCCTTACACGCACCTCTCTCTCTCTCCCGCCGATTTTCTAAGCCTCTCCGCAGGTGGGCTGGGGCTGCGCTGGAGGAGGCGTAGGGAGCCCTTACGCGCACCTCTCTCTCTCTCTAATGAATTGGGTCTGGTGATCCAGTGGGTCAAAGTGTCAAAATTTCTTCCCTTGCTATTTGTTATCCTTCCCGGTCTATATACATTTATTGCTAAGGAGTCCTGAAAAAGTAAAGGAAAAATACTAGTCCAATCAGTGAAAATATGTGGCGTGAATGTGTGCAAACTCACTTTAAAAAACAAACAAACATGAATTCAGGGAAGTTTTCTTACATGTCTCCTCCAATTTCTTCATGTTTAATTTTTCTAGATGCAGAATGTTTTGTTTCAGGTTGCAGACAACAAGGTTTCTCTCTTAAAATACAGAACTAAAAGGACCACTTCACACATGGAAAATTGGTTTCCTGCTATCCCAAGAAAACTGATAACACAGAGAACTTTCCAAAGCTGTTTTACTTACTCTCTGACTTTTTCCCTCCAAAGTGTTATTGGGGTGGTATTGGGGGGGGGGGGGGAGACGGACACTCATCTTAAAATGCCACTGTTTATTTTACTTGATGGTCTTTTTCCTTGTGTGTTAAAAATTGGAATACTGCCAAACAGCTAATGCTGTATTAGGTTATTGCTCTCTTCTCTGTTCGAAGAAGAAGCGAGCCTGAAAACATTGGGCCACATATTTTTCATCCGTGGGCTGTCTGTAGAAGTTGTCATGCATTAATGACATTTATGTTTTCTCTCCTTTCTTTCTTTTTGCTCCCTCCTCCTCCACCTCTTTTTTCTCTTATTAAAAAATTACAGCAAAGAGCTGATCCAGATTAGCAAGAAATGGCACATCCGTGAAGTATCTAACATGATAAAATTAATGTTAACATATAAGATCAGGGCCATTAAGATCCTAAGGTAATTAGAGATTGAATTAGCCTTGAATTGCATCTGATTTCATCTGTTTGAGATGGAAGACAAAGGAATAGCGTAATAACTGAGCAGGCCAGGCTTTTTAAGGTCAAGTTTTTCCTGTAGGGAAAAAGGGGGAGGAGGAGGAAGATAAGACTAAGATTTGCTTTGTTTCTTTCTCTAATGTGTACACACACACAAATGGAGCCTGCTATTCAGTCTCATGATTCAGATTCACTACAAGGAATCTCAGTTGCGGTGCCATTACAAAATGTTGGTGGAAACTGGGAATGTGAGGAAAGTGTCTCCTCAACGGACAATTGTGGGGAGTTGTGTATTCCATGGCCACATCAACAGCTTTAGCAGAATTTCCCCTGCTCCGCCAGAATTCCCCCTGCCACCATTTTCTTTAGCTGAGCATGCTCAAGTTTCCCAGTGGGATGACACCACTGGATAGAGCCCACCCCATTTAGCATCATGGCAGTATGGCTTTGGGAGATATGTGGACAGAGCTACAGGTAGGCCATCTGTGAGGAAATTGACACCATTTCAGGAGTGACAAATGCCACCTATGAACATGGCAGGAGGGGACAGTTTGTAGGTGATGGACTTGTTGATGTTGACATTCTGGGTGACCTTCATTCCAAGGGACTAAGGGAATTAAAACGTCTCGAAGAGAACTGAGCAGAAAGGATTGTGTGTGAAAGGTCTTGGCATTTTTGCACCTCCCCAAAAGTAACCCCTTCCCCTGGTGATTGTTTGGCAGCCATTGCAGGGGCAGAAAAGGCATCCCCATCACTAAGGAACTGGAATGGCAATGGCACCATTCCCGCCCCTTCCCATACTAATTTAAAAAGAGGGCGTAGCATTGGCTTCGTTTGCCATCAGTGATGTCATCATGTAGGGAATCACATTGGCCATATGAAACCACAATGTCATCACATTTCTTACCTGTTCTTTGGCCAGGATTAATCTACCCCCCCCAAAAAAAACACCACCACCTGCCAATGTCACAGCAGCAATAGAAGGGAAAATGAACACTCAAACAGCAGTGAAAAAGATATTCTTTGGAGGATTGAGAATCACCCCTTTTACCTCAAAAGTGTGTGCGTTAAATTCAGCACTGTATTATTCCCAAACAAAGCTCAAATGCCTCAAAAGTGCCTCTTAATTTTAAGCAACAGTTTGAGATCCTTTGCGTTATGAACTGTATCTAGCAAGTAGAATTATACTCATATGATTATAGTAAGGGTACTCAATCGAATGGGAAGAATTGGTTATGTTTTTGATAAGGTATGCATGCATACATGCGCAAAGACTTGCTCTTTGAAAGTGGTAAGCACATGCACCAGAGTGTGCTTGACATCAGGCAGGTCACCGCTCTCATCAACAAACTTTACTGGTACTTGGTAGAGTAGAAATCAGAAGGACAGTGAGCCGAGCCAGCTCACTTCTGTTCTTTCACTTCTAGGATGATGCCTGTGCCACCAGAGAATGGAGCATTGGCAGAATTGTGTGTACTCGACACTAAAACCCTTAAAACGATGTGTCGAGGCAATCCAAATTCTTTATAAATTATGGCTATTGAGCAAATTTGCATACAGTCATTCATTCTGCTGAATTCTTTTCTTGCTAATCGCAGAGTGGGGTAAGGAGCAATGTAGTGTACAGAAACTCCACTGTTGCCTCAACCACTGGAAACCTTATTTAGCCACCCTGCTGGCATCAGACATTCTAGCAAGAATGGCCTGTACGCATTCAACCATATCTTTGCAGGCACAATCTAAATTTCCAGAAATTTTGAGGCGTGGGGGGTGGAAATGGGGGTGGGGGTCTGAAAAAATTGGTAATGGGAATGAAAAATATGTAATACTTAGGGGGCGTTTAGCGCTCTTTACAGATCTAAAGTCACTTAGTTGCTTTAAGACCATCTTTCCTCAGCATGGTCTCTCCAGATATTTTGGACTTCAGCTCCTATCAGCCTCAAGCAGCATGACTAATGGTCAGGAATGCTGGGCACTCCAGTCCAAAACATTTGGAGGGCACCAGGCTGGGGAGGGATGCTTTAGGAACATAAACAGCCTTTCTGCACCTGAAGTTAGTTTGCTCATAAAATTATCGTTATATTTTAAAACTTTTAAAAGAAAACCCAGTAGACTTGTAATGATTGCCTGAATAGATTAGAACTACATTAAATGACTGCTACAGCGTCAGAAACAACAATGCAAGAAACAAGAATGCAATTTACTGTCAGGAATGCACAATGGTGACTCTACACACATGTTGGAAACTGACCATAAATGTCTATCCGTCAAATATACTTTCGATCAATAATTTTAATAAGGAATGAAAGAACTAACTATGGTGAAAATTTTACAGAGAGAATTGAAAAAAAATCCCCTCCCCACCCCATGGCGTCATTATTTCCAGACATTTTATATCTTTAGCCTTTCTAGAAAAGTGTTCTTATTACATAGTTTTTAGAAGGGGAGGGGACACAGGATCTTAGCCATTGTTCGTACATAATCAAACAAGATGAATACGTTATTTAAACAGCAATCAATTTAAAACCTGGAGATGTATAAAGTACCATTAAATACACTCTTTTGGGAATATTAAATGGGGTTGCATAATATTCTTATCCTTTTCTAACAATACATTTGTTAAATGCAGAAAACAACTGTTGACTTTTTAGTCTTGTTTAGGTTTATGATTCTTTTTTAGGGTGAGAGAAGTCCTGGATTCATATTCTGGAAGCCCTACCCAGGGGATTATGTTGACTGTGTCTTTGCTGCTGGCTGAGTAGTTTGGTGGTGTATTGTCCAGAACTCTTGTTTCCGGAGGAGATGGTGGTTGCTTCTGGGATTGTTATGGGATGAGAGACTAGGGAGGGGCCAGAGAAAGGGAGGGGCCAGAGCTATATGGTAGAGCACATGCTTTGCATGTAGAAGATCCCAGGTTCACTCCCTGACATCTCCAGATAAAAGTTGCAGGTGAAGGGGAAAAGATAGCTCCACATCGTCATACACTGTTGCAAACTATTGGCATAACCTGAAAACTCCTACAATTAAAGTGTGGCTTGCAGGAGCCCAGATACTAGGACTATATTCCAGTTTTACTGAGATCGGCATCCTTCTCTAAATCTGTCAAAGAACAGACAAATCTTGGAACGATTGGCACCCATTTCTTAAGTTTTGGAAGCAATGCTACAATCTTGACATAAATATGCATAACTGTTTCTCAGTATTGTAGTTTATTTTTGTTAAACCTCTCATTTTTTATATAAAATTATTTGCTTTATTGTTGGTTATAAATGTTAAAATTTCAAAATAATATTCCATCCCAAAAAAGCATTGAATTATAGTTATAAGGAAGGTGTGTGTGTGTGTGTGTGTGTGTGAGAGAGAGAGAGAGAGAGAGAGAGAGAGAGAGAGAGGTCCACATAGCATGTTTCAGGTTCCACCCTCTTTCCCATGCCTGTAGAAATGAAATCTTGTGAGTAAGAGGCAGATATACCTTGACTCTAGCTCAATGGTAGAATATGTGCTTTGTATGCATAGGTTCCGTGGTATTTTCCATGGGAGATGTTCATAATATTTCACTAGCTATTAATTCAGGTCTTCTGCTCCCTTAATTTATTCCAAATTCAGTTTTATATTGGTCTGCAAAGTCACAGCACAATATTTTGCAAGGCTTCTTGAACTGGATCTTTCTTGCATTGGCGTTCCCCCAGACCTTCATCAGTGCCACCCAGCAGGAGCAGAGATAAACTGCTTCTCAAACAGTGGGTTTACAGGGAATATATTTCTCCAAAATATCATGTTTGTGAGAATTTGAAGTAATTTCTGCTTGTCCCCATACCTCGATGAATTTACTTTTTAGGTTTTTATTTATTATACACACACAAAACAACAAAACATCGACAACATCAGCTACATATTAAAAGAGGACCGTATACAAAGTTAAGGTGGTTCCAGGATTTCCCCCCTGCGAAGATATATAACCATCTTTGTTCTTGTCACTAAACAAACAACCCATTCCCCCCTCCTTTATCTTAACCCTTCTCAGTCGTTGAATCCGCAGATAAACAGTTCATTTTTTTCCTTGCCCCTTCAAACAGTCTATAAGAGGTTTCCATTCAGTCGTAAAACCAGATGTTGACTTTTCCCTTATGACTGACGTAAGTTTCGCCATCTCAGCCAGCTCCATAACTTTCAAAATCCATTCATCCATTGTGGGTAGCCACACCTTGATGAATTCAGATGATCTGCTTATCCATCGTGCTTGTGCCTCATAACGATAGTTGTATAGTGGGATTTGCAGTTGGCTCAGCTGCTGCAAGGGCTGAGTGTATGATTGGCACCCACAAAGGAGGCTCTTCACCATGTCTCTGTATGACTCACTGCTCTGGTCTCGTTTCCTTCCAGGCAGCCTCTGCACTGGATGTGACCGGGTCTTTCCATCACTCCAAATGTAGATTGTAGAAGGAGCTGCCAGTTGTTTCTCTGCATTAATTCCTGATTTCTAAGCTAAATGCACAACCAGATTTTTAAAAATCATGTAGAGACTCAGTGGAACCGCCTCCTGAGTAGTTCATTTTTACTCTTTCTTTGATGGCATGATTTTTCCTTCTTCCCTACAGTCCCTTGCCTATACTACCATATATCACACTGTGGGTTTTTTCCTTCCAACCTCAGAAATTTGTGTTTGCCTCAGTCTATAACTGTCCTTCCCTTGACAAAGTCTACACCAGTTGTGAATGGTCAGCTGCATGTTTTGAGATTTTATATATATAAAAAAACCAAGTGGTATTCTCCAGCGGTCTTTGTTTGCGTCCTCCCTTTCCACCAAATGGTAATCAGGATGCTAACAGCAATAATATAAACACAATAAAGAAAAAAAAATACCCACAAACAAACAAGGTAGGTAGACATCAATAAAAGCAGTTACAAGTTACATATTTATAAGTCAATGTATCGGCCAAGGGACCGTTTAAATAAACAAAAAGTCTTAACCTGGTCAATAGAGACATGGCTAGCCATGCTTCTGTTGGCAGGGAACTCCAGAGCCTTGAAGCAGCCACCAAAATGCCCCCTCTCATAATCCCACCAAATATGTTTCAGAAGCTAGTAAAACAAAATAAAAGACCTCTTTCAAGGAACTATTTTTTTGTTCTAAGCAATGCATACTTTTTGCATGGGTCCTCAAGTTTTCCACAACTCAATTTCATTCGTTCCTCTGCACATATTCAGAAATGTGGGCATGCGCATGCCACACTTTTGGAAAATGTCTCTTCCCCCACCCCGGTCCCCGCTTTTTTTTTTTTTTTTAATCTTCGAAAACTTCAGGTTATATTAGCAAATGACAGTTGGTCATGCGTGGATTTTAGTTCCTGGCATTGGTTGAGCAGAATTCAACAAAGCAAACATTCCGCTTAGCTTTTCTCTGCTTCCCGAAAATACATACTGAGGCTTTGCTCATATTCTGCTCAGTGTTAAACCCTCCCTTGCGGGCCATGTTTCCTCTCCATGTTCTCTCCAGAATCTTTCATCTGTGCATGAATATGAGCCTCCACCCCAACCCCCAATCAGCAGGGAGCAAGTCCTGCATTCTCCCTAAGCCCATATTGGCATCAGGTGTGCCATACAAGACACTCCTTAAAGAATGCAAGTGTGATGGGTTCAGCCACAGATAGATATACTGCACTACCCCACCTCCTTCCTTAAGATTTTATAAAAGGAATAATTACCAGAGCTTCCTTTTCACAAACGTCACTTACTTCTCTCTGTGTGGCAAGAGGCGAAAGGAGGTTTGGGTCTTTGTGCTAACTACAGATTTTAAGAGGAATTTAATCAGCTCTTCCCAAGTTAGTGAGAGGACTTGTGTTGTGACAGGGATGTTGGGAGCTGCAGTGAGGACACATGTTGGTGGGGGCGGACATATTGGTGGGGACGCCCCCTTGGGGGCCAACCATGTTGTCCTCCTTTTTGGTTTCCAAAATATGGTCACCCTAGACAGGAAGGAGATTCTCAGCAGCTGGAACCTTTCCTTCTGCTCAGTGTTCTGTTGAATCTGGCAATCTGAGCAGAAGTAATTCCAAGCCAGAGTCATGTAGCGGCTAGAGGTCTGGGTTGGAATGAGAACTGGTACAGCACAGCTACATGTGTAGGCTGGGAAGTGGAAAGACCCCAATTCAAATCTCAAGTACAAATCACATCTAGGTGGCCTTAGGCAAGCCACCATTTCTGAGCCATAGCCTGTCCTCTGGACTATAATCAGTATTGTGGGGATAAATTGGCATATTTTTACTGGGTTATTGTAAAGACTACTGAGATAATGCATGTGAAGCACTTTGAACTGCTTGGGCCTACTCTGTTCTGCTTTTTGAACGTTTGATCTGTTTTCTTTGTAATATTTTATGTTGTTTGTGGTACATTTTTATTTTTATTTCTTTGCTTATCGCCTTGGTACCTTAGGATGAACTGCAGATTAAAAATACTTCAAATAAATAAATAAATGTGATGTATCTAGATTCAAATCTTGCATAGCAGTGAAATGCAGTTGGTTGCCTCAGACAGGTCACATTCTCAGCTTAGCTTATCTCCCAAAGATGTTAGAAGGATAAAAATGGGATAACATCATATATGATGCATTTGAGCTCCTTGAAGAAAGAAGGGTAAGATATAAACACGGCATGCGATTATGGAATTTGCTACCACAAGAGGTCGTGATGGACACCAATTTGGATGGCTTTAGAGGAGATTGGACAAATTCATGGAAGTTAAGGCTATCAATGGCTACTAGTCCTGATGGTTACGTAGAACTTCCAGTATCTGAGGCACTATGCTTACGTACGCCAGTTGCTGGAGAACATGTACGGGAGGATGTTTTTGCACTCATATCTTGCTTGGTCATCTTGTGAACAGAATGCTGGTCTACATGGACCCTTGGTCTGATACAGCATAGCTCTTCTTATGCTCTTAAACTTATCTTGTCTTTTTTCTTGTTTGGTCTAACTTATGAGGAACGTAGCAGATATGAAATGTGGGCAGGCACCTTCCTGGCCTTTGTATGTGTTGTTCCTCTCTAGTCTCTCATTTCCCATATATTTTTGTCTATGAAGCTAGAGTTTCTTGTTTGTAAACTTGACGCGTGCACTTACTTTTGAAGAACCCCTGTTGAACACTGTGGGACTTATTTTTGAGTAAACATACATAGGGTCAGGTTTCTCCATGTGGGTTTATCTGTGGAGGTCGTGGGGAACATTGGTATTAATGCTTTCCTTACCAGTTTTCATGCTGAAACACACACATTAGTATTGAGGAGAAGCATTGGTGTTTCCATATTTTGAATGGCATGGACCTTCTTTGACCTTGCCAGCGGTCTTTATCCAGCTCTTTGTAGCAAGGGGAATGCATTAGGTATTGATTCTTAATCCAAGTGCATATTTACTGAAAGTCTTATCTAGGAACTATATAAACGGGGGAACCCGTTGGGCACTGTTTCTGTCAGTCTACATTCACTGTGGAAGGCCTTATCCAGGCTCTGTATAGCATGGCTTTTTAAATGTGCAACCAGACACAAAATGTGCAATACTGAGGAGGGTGGGTGGGTGCAGCCCCAAATGGCCATTTGTGCAGTTCAAAACTTCAAGTAATGCAAAAGTTGTATTACGTTAGGTCATGTAAAAAGTGACTGATATCTAGTGGTGCAGAGGAGTCAGGGCTCACAGGGGCCAAGCCCTGGGACTTCTTAATTAGTAGGGATGGTGAGATCATCTGCCATCCCCCTCAGGCGTTCTTGTTCCCTCTGAGCTTAGCAGCAGTCCTCACAGAAGCTGGAGAAGACATAGATTTTCTCAGCAACATTATATATTTTTTGCTTGCATTTTCGGACTCCCCTTGGGGATATGGCTTTGTCATGATGAGCACTTGCAGTCTAAAATTTAATGCTACGATGCGAAGTGCTGACAATGATAGTAAAGTGAGTAGCCCAGGCTCCTCTAGAACCCCAAATCCTTTTCAAGCACACACATTTCTCCTCCCACCGCCAATGACACTTCCCACAGAGTCCGCTGCTACTCTTCACAGAATGTTTACCATTTTTTACAGGACGAACGGAATCATTCTAGAACCTTGGGATCCTTTTCCTGAGAAGTCATGTGAAGTTGTCCAGGTTATGATAATGGTGGTGCGAAGTGAGAAAACATTCAATATGACATTCTTAGAATCATAGAGTAGGAAGGGGCCTTGGAGGTCATCCCCTTGTTCAGTGCAGGATCAGTCTCTGAATAGGAAGTGTACTGTGTTTGTGCATCTGAGTTTTTTCCTATTGTTCTTAAGTCTTTTTTATATATCTTCCCCACTCCCAATAACGTTTTGTTCGAGTTTATGTAAAGTTTGAATAAAAACACTCTGCTGAATTCGTGCAGTTTGGAGGATTTTCTGCCACCCTGTGTAGGCTTCTAAATGTCATGAAGTGTGATTCGAAGCAAGAAAGCATGTATGTATGTGCTGCACACACAAGTAAAATGCCACAAGCTTGTTGTAGCAGCTTGCTGATCACAGTCACATACTGTGTCCTTCAACATGTTGATTTAATAAACAGACCTGAGGTGTAGCAAGGGAACGGGTTTGGACACTGCACACTCACTGAATAGTGATATCTTTGTACAGGGAGGGGCATCATCAGACTCTGTCCTGGGATGGGAGTTGTAGTATGGAGGGTGCCAGGTTGGGGAAGACTGGCTTAATCCAAGGCTCCCCACAACAGGTGTCAAGTGTATACACATGCTTGCACATTGTCCAAAAACAGTCTGCCCCAGCAGAATTTCTGCCCCAGTAGAATCTCACCTAGAGATGTTTTCTGGATACACCCCTGCAGCCATATAGGTACACTTTTTAGGAATTGGGACTGTATTATAATGGCTAGTAATCAAGATAGGTGAATGGAACCTCAGTGTGCTAGGACAATATACCTCTAAATATAAGGTGAACAAACAAGGGATGACAATCGCCATCACGCCTGGCTTGTACTCTTGCAAAGCCATTTGGCTGGCTACTGTTGGAAACAACAGAATGTCAGATTTGATGGACCCTAGCCTGATCTAGCATGGCAGTTTTTCATTGCCTTACAGCCAGGCTTGCAACTAACTAAAGGTAAAACTACATAGGCATGCCAGGTTAAAACCTGGAATAACAACATAGCGGATTGTTCACGAACTAAACCTAATGTCGGTTTTGTGCCTTTTTTATTTTCACACTTCCCAACTACCGGGCTGTAGCAGAAAACCCCATTATGAAATTGCACAGTCGGGTTCGATGAAAGGTCCAAAGGGCAGCTGTTCTCTGGCTGAGAAACAATAGCCAACAGTGTTTGTCCAGGCCCAATCTTCATGACACCGCTGTTTTGGCAAGCCTGCTGTAAGGCAGGTGTGCATTTCAGAGAGATGATAGGTGAGTTTAGGACACAATTCATCATACATCAGGGAAAATATAGAGGAAGCATTATATTTTATAGCTTATAGCACTTTACCCCGTAAAGTGATCCACAGTCATGAAACTGATTAAAATGCAGAAGCAGCAAGAGGCTGTCCGGGGTTGTGCAGTTACATTATGGGGCAGTGACTTAAATTTTGTTCTCGGTCTTTGGGAAACCTGGCTTAAAACCTGGCTGTGACGTTAGTTCTATTTAGAGTGGAACCCATTGAAATGAATGGAACTTGTTAGACTAACATTGGATGCAACCTTTGCTTTGGTCCGGCGGGACTGCTCTTATGTCTTAAATGCTGCAAATCAAATTTGCGGATTTGGCTAAGCGCTATTGACATTAGATCTCTCTCTCTCTCTCTGGCTGCTTCTTTGCACTGTTCTAATTTCTCATGATCTTTAAGTATAAGCTTAAGTATGTACTGCTACCTCTGCAAGTACAGAAAGTACAAATAAAGTCTATTACCTGTTAATGTTCAAAGTAAGTATTACTGCAGAAGTTAAGTTTTAACTAGTGTTTTAAAGTGGATTGTAACTCATGAAGGGTACGGCATCTCTGATACAATGATGGGCCTTTTGTTTGTTTGTTTACAAATTACTGAAACAGGCTTTCCTGTTTTTGTTTTATGTATTCTTCATGAAATAAGATTCAATCCTGCATTTGTGCCATAGTTGTAAACAAATAATACTACAAGAAATAATTTCTATGATGCTACCTTTGTCCAAGTAGTTCTGGTGCTATTATTTGATGCTTTCCCCATGGGTTATCTTTACAATTTTATTTTATTTTGCTTTTGTTTTCAGCAGCGTACCCAATGGGGGCAACCATTTATATACCATTCAGGGCCGTGCAGAGGGGGGGCCAGTGGGGCCAGTTAGGCCAGGGCCCACGATTTTGAAGGGGCACTCCGACGAGGAGTTTCCCCCCCCCAGCTTACGCTACTGCTTCCATGGCATAAGCGGCCCATCAAGGAGCAAGGAGCCCACCTTGCGGAAACAGCGCAGAAGCCGTCTGTTGTGAATACCACAGTCAGACTACAACCACCAGAGGGCCATGCCACATGCGGGGCAGGGATATATGTGCCTTGAGGTGTTGAAGAACAGGTTTCATATGAAGGTGTGATGTAGAACGGACATGTTGGTGGGCACATGGCCCCCTTGGGGCGGCCATGTTGTCCTCCTTTTTTGAAATGGGGGGGCCCCACACACTTCCCATCTGGCCTGGGCATATTACCAGCTCTGCACGGCCCTGCTACCGTTATACTTCTACTTGCTCTCTGAAAGAGTAATTTTCAATCATCTTGGGAAGGAGGAGATTGTGTGAGAATGAGGGATAGAAATAGTTTGCCTTTGTTAGGTTTAAATACGTTAATGAAGAGTGAATTTAGAATACTTTTTAAAAAGCTATGGCAGATAATATTTACTACTGCATTTCCCTTATCCATTCTGTATCATTGGCTATTCCTAATGGGGATGGAGATGAACATGGCTTGTACTTGGAAGGTTGTACTATATACATTATGAAGGAGGCAAATGTTTGATAGTAGCCTTGTGTTTTTTACAATGCTTATTTTCAAATCTGACAAATTTGTTTTTGGAAGCAAGATTGACTGAAATTCCCTGTAGGGTGTACATGTGGTACACCCTACATATGATGTTATCACATCATATGTGAAATGGCTTTTAGTACAGTAGAGTACTCCACTCTAGTTAGGCCTGCATTCAAGGTACCTGTGAATGCACTTTTGGCTGGTTAATCTTCTGTACTTGCATCTTGACTCCACAGAATTTTTCTTTCTCTTCCTGCCAGAAATAAATTCATGCCCCCTGGGTTTGTGTTCTGTACACTGCGCTATGCGATATCTACCCAGCAAGATGCGCCTGTGGAAACTGCATTAATGATTGATAAAAGCTGAGAGCTAGTTTAATTCTCTCCCCCCCACCCCATTTAATGGCTATCAATAATTTAATCCACTTACTGTGTATTTTTAAGAAATGGTACCCACACTTTTTAAAAAAACGGCCTGGATTTAAACAGGCTTAGGGATTTAATGATTAAAATGCTCTTCGGGAGGAACTTGAGGGACCAACCCCCCTCTCCTAATTAATACTAAGTATGAACCATCTAATAGAACAAACTATTTTAACCAAAAATATTGTCTTCAGTTCTGTGACCTAGCAAGATAATTGCTTTTTTTGCACTGCCAAAAAAAGTAGTTGCATTGCTAAACAAAGGTCTGTGTTGGCTGTCATTTCTGTCTATGATGGAAAGTGTTTGAGCTTGGCAACAGGGATCCCCAGGAGAAGATGACTCCATGGATGGCATCTGTTTGCCTGACAATTCTACTCTACCATGTATTCTGACAGAACCTTAGGTTTTGCAGGAGCACTTTGTTTTGTTAAATGTATAGACAGTTTCCAATATTTGCTGTGTTTTGAAACAGAATTGCTTGCACCACATTTATATATGTACCTTTCCCGGTATAGATACCACTCCCTGTATGGGTGCATCCACTTTGGGTCAGGTAGATTTAAAGATCTGTCTCTATACTTCAGCTTTTGTGGCTTGCATGGTTTGTTAATATGCCAGGAAGCTGAATCACATGGATGGAAGCCTTTTCACATGTCTGGGCCAACTTACGGAGTGACCACAGAGACAATGGCGAGCACAGTAAGCAAAGTACATACGAAGAAGGACTTTGTCTTGGAAAAGAAGCAGATGTCCAGTTCAAAATTCATGCTGAAAGGATTCAAAAGCAATGCTGGAAGATCATCCTGAGCATCTCGTGTCCAGAGCATCTGCCAGTAAAATAGCAATAAATTCCCTCAGATTGAGAGTGGGTGAGAGGAAAACTAAGACTGATAACTTTGACAAGGAAGTCCACACAACCAATTACTAAATAGTCAACTTTACCACTGTGTCAGTACAAACACTCAGTAAGGGGATTGTCTGTACCAACCTGCCAAGTGGTGAGGATAATTCCTATCACACGTTTGCACCTGATAATAAATATTGAGAGCAGGGCAGGGGCTGCAGTCTTCACATTACTCTGCAGGATGATACACATGACTGACTTACCATGTGGTAGGTAAACACTGGTAAATTATCACTTGGTAAATGGTCCTCTTTATCCCCTTAGTACTGTGCATATGCAGAGGTCTACAGCATTTACCAGAACAGTCCTCACTGAAGGCTTTAGCCTAGTGAATCCTCCTTCTTTGTCTATTTGATACAGAACATGTATTTCAACATCAGTAAATGTGGAATCTCCCTTCAAAAACATTGCTAAGTTTGGGAGAAAATTTAAAAAAAATCGCACGATCTTGGCCGCTCAAATTTTCTTGGGTGTTTCTTCTGAGCAGGCAGGAATCTCTACATTTGACTCAAAATTTAACTGTAAGCAGAAACTGTAGGTAGCTAACTGGCTGCCTGTTAGCTACCAAGCTATACACAGGGTATGTTATTATCCCATAAAGCCTAAATAACTTTGGACCAGCATACCTAGCAGACTACCTTCCCTTATTTACACCCAGACGACAATTACAATCTTCAGAGGAGGTCCTGTTGGTCATTCCAAAATGAATGGAATGTCGCCATGAAGAATGTTGGTGGCAGGCCTTCTCTGTAGCGGCCCCCACCCTCTGGAAAGCCCTCCCTTGTGCGGTTCGTGAGGTGGGAAATGTAATATCTTTTAAACACCTCCTAAAAATGTACCTCTTCACACAGTTCCTGGACTGTAATTTATCTGATTTTATATTGCACTCCTAAGCTTTTAATGGTTTAAATTTATTGTATACGTAATTGTATTTGATGGTTTTAATTGTGCACTGCCCAGAGAGGGCTCAGCTGTTGGGGAGTATAAAAATTAAATAAATAAATAAATAAATGGCAGCTCTAGTACCATGGCTTATCAGCTTGGCACACCGCATGGAGAGTCCTTCAACAGCCCTGAATTCCCAACTGGATGCTTAAGAGTGCAACATAAAATCAGATAAATTACAGTCCTGCATTATTGTCTTCCTAAAGTGAAATTTGAAGAACTACCTGTAATATTTTTTTGCTAGCCACATCAACACTCCTCTTGCTATTCTCAAAATTCCTCAGGTGTTTTGGCAAAGCAGGAAATTGCCATTCTCCAACCACCATGTCCAAAAACGTCGCGTTAGATGAAATTTTGTGGCAACTCTAGCCTTGAGGATGGCAAGTGAGGGATGCACCCACTGTGCTGTAGTATGGTATATGCCGTTCTCCTTAAGTAGGTTGAAGAGGTAGTATTCCCAGGAAAATACTTCTAGCTATGCCAAGGAGGTCATGATGGTATGGGGAAATGTGTTTTGCTGACAACCAGTGACTGTACTCCATTACAAAACTGGCTTATGCTTGGAGTGCCCTGTGGTCAGACGTTTGTCTACCGGTTGTGTGAGAAACAGCTGGCAGTCATTATGGGCTGAGGGTGGCAGGAAATATGGTTGTGTGGGAAACGTAACTGCTACTTCTAAAAGGATGCTTGTAGGAAGGGACTGCGGCTTTCACTGAATCACAATATTAAAGCCAACTTTATCCTTTGTCTGCTCTATTAGAAACTTTGGATTTTGGTCATTTTGTGGAAGACTCAAAAACACTGTTTGCTTTTGAAATAGCAAACTTGTAATACGTGTCTGAGTTTTGAAGTTCTTCTACATTTTCCCACCCTTCACGACGGTCAGAGTTTCAAGAAAATGTCCCATAATTGCAACTCAAGGAACAGATCTATAAAATATCGAATGTTCTGAAACTAAACAGCTAAACAGCAGGACTTGACAGCAGAGCAACATTAACATACAAAGATTGTTCCACAAAATACCAAGATTTGTTACACGTGGAAGTTGCAGACATTATTTGTAATTGCCTCAGAATAAGAGATGCCAGCTGGGGGGAATGCTGGGAGTTGTAGGGACCTTTTTTATGTCTAAACATGCATAGGATTGCGTCCTCCCTCACTTTATTTTTAGTTGCTTCAGATGCATCTAAATATTTAATGGCCCATACATTGGCAAAAGCTGATAATCGGGATATAGATTTGTTATATTATGTTTGACTGTTCCCTGTATTAAAAAAGCAATATACCCCATGTCCAGATAGAACTTTAAACTTGGCTCATGGATACAGAGAAAGTGCACTGTTATACTAGTAAATACTATCTGTGAAAGCGAATGCTTGCCGGCTGAAAGATTTTGTAAAACAGCAACAACAACAACAACCCCAACAACTTGGATACTGTACTAACGGGACAGTGCCCTTTCAATTGTGACAGAACTGGGGCCGATGTAAATATCACCACCTTTTCTCAGAGCTGAAATGCTTGGCTGAATAATATTGACGCATGTATCAAATTGTCTATATCAAAATTGATGATATGTGTGGCACTCTGAGAGCTCTGGGTTTGCTTGCTTGCTTGCTTGCTTGCCTGTTGATGTATAAAGGCATATTGTGCACCCCAGTTATACTCTCAGTAAACCTCATCCTGTTCAGGTTTTCTGCATAATTATTTTATTTTTCTTAATACATCTGAATTATTTTGCTCTGCTTTCCCTGTTACACCGTTAATTAATATGTATGCAGATGCACACCTTGGACAGCCATGCCTCTTTTTTTTTTGCTTTTGGCAGTTTCCCACCTCTCTAGATTCAGACCACTTTAATTCCTGCAGTTATCCTCTTTCTTTGTACTGTTGTACAATGTTTCTATATGCTTATCTATCAGAGCTATCAACAGAACACAGTTTCAACGTCACCTTCCTAGTTTAGAAACATTCCTCTCCCTTCCCCTCTCCCCAGTTTTATTGTTTTGTATACACCTTTTATGTCACTCTGCTTTGGACTGCTATGATTAATGTCTGGTGTCTTAACTTGAATTGAACTTTGATATTTTCCCCTTATCGCTGTCTCTATGTTCCCACTTTAGTTTGGTTTGGAGAACAACTTTATAGATTTCTCCGTCTCTTCTTAATGGTACGTCTTTCTGCTTACATTTCACTCTACTCTGTAAAACCGGCTACATTGTTGCTGACAGTTTTCCTCTCTGATACACTTTGAAACATATTTAAAAAACATTAATGAACTTCACACACACACCTTGACTATGTTTTATATGTAGAAATGGACTTTGTTTCATATGTTGCGACTTGTTTTTAGGGTGGATGAGCGAGTATGTGAATACCTTTCTATCTTTTTTTAAAAAAAATGCAGTTCTCTCTAACTCACCCCCTCCTTTTACATCTATTCTGTTATCTTTCACTTTGTTAGCTCTTTGTTTTCTTCAGTGTGAGCACCACTGTGAAGTCTGGAACCAACCTTTTATCTATGACTTTCTAGTTGCTGGTGACTTATTTTTGTTCCTTTCATTAAATGTAGAATGCCATCGTCTTAATTCCTTTTATGATTTTGCATGCTGTCCAGTTTTCTGTATGTTGTAGCTGTTGTTGTTCCCTATGGATTTTTACCTCTCTTGAATCACTTTACTGCAGGAATGGGCGGAAAGTAGCCTTCCGGATGTTTTGGACTTCAGCTCCCAGCATTCCTGATCATTGGCCATGCTGTCAGGGGCTTCTGGAAGTTGAAGTCTAAAACATCTGGAGAACTACCTTTCCTGTTCAGTCTCAAAAGGTGGTTCAGTCTCTAACCCTCCTTTTTTTTTTTACAAAGTTCACTGTACTTATAAGCAGTAGCTGTGCTTTATCAAATTTGTATATCTTGTCAGACAAACTGCAACTTCCTTTACCAGCATCCCAGCTCAGCCTTTTTCTTCTTGTTTATTGAGGCCAATTTCTCCATTTTTTGTTGGTTTATCCAAACTGAGCTTCTGTCAGACAACAATTTTACTGCGGGCCACCAAGTTTCTTATTCCCCAGTCACTCAAATGTAGGGCCTGTTCAGACAACATGCTAAGCCGTGGTTAGGCCGCTAACTGTTTTGCAGCAAATGGTTAGTGAGGGTGTTTATACCGTGGATATGTAGCCACCATGGTTAGGAATGGTTTACACGACAGGTTAAGTCATGTTTCACATGACACGCTAAGCCATAATATTTAGCTCAAAATGCTTAACCACCGTGGCTTAGCAAGTCATCTGAACAGGGTCCCCAATTTGTTTTCATGGCAAGACTTTTTGTGCCTAGGACATCCACTTTACTGATGAGCGTGAAACTTGGGAACTTGAATTTTCAGCAGCATTACCTGCGAATGTCCACAATCACAAGTCGTGTGTGTGTTTGTGTGTGTGTGTAAAATTCAGATGTGTGTTTTTATTTGTGGTGGGCTCTTAGTGGTAAAGTGTAGGTGTAAGGGTTGGTTTTAAAGGAATATGTATATGTTTAATATATTCTTATTAACATACAAAAACTAAAATATTATAAGCTGTTGAGAGACTACCGGAGTTATAGTAGGCTATAAATCTGAATAAGTAAATCTTCAGTGCTGCCAAACCCACATGCAAAAGCACCTGATTTAATTTTGGTTCTCTGGGTCCAAGTACTGACCAGAAATTACCCTGCTCAGCGTGAGCTCTAATGAAATCCTGGCTCATGCTGGTTTGGCTGCAGGCTCGTTTTTGCTAATGGTATGGTTTAGGAAAATGATTGGGACTAAACCCATTAGAAAAATTTACAGTTGCAGATCTTTGTAGGAGGATTGTGAACACAGCTGTCCTCTCTTCAATTATCACTTAAATTTGATTAGATTGAACGTTTGGGTTCTCTTGTCATGCTGAACGCGCTGTTCTCTAATTCTGTTTGCTTGCGTGTGGTATACTGGGTGTCTTTGTGCATAGGTCCATGCCAAGCCAAGTTGAACTTCCATAGTCTTGCAAGCTAGTGAAAAAATCATTGGTTTATAGTGTGGACTGATCCCTGTTCAGGATTCCAATCAGTCTATTTTGTCCACCTTCTCCAGTTATCCATGCCCCTTGAGTATGCTTAGTCCTCATTGGACTGTTTTGGGGTTGGTTGGTTTGCCCTCTGGAAGAGTTTTTTGTTTTGTTAATTTTTCTAAATATTTTCCCTACTTCTGCAATTCTTGGGATTCCCCCAAGTTTGCTGATGGGTTTGTGGGTGGTGCTGTTTTGGTTGCACAAGGATTGGCACTCTGAGACTTGATAAGGCTATGAGTATATATGGTGACGTGTTTATGTGATTGTGGCCATCAGCTTTGAATGGTCAGCTCTTGCTTGAATCTCAATTGTGAATATCATTGAATGAAAACATCTTTATTCTGACCCAAATAGCAACACTATCAATAGGAAAGTGTAAATACTTGGCTAAGACATACCTACACTACAGACTTTAACAGAATTCTCAGCACCCACCCCAATCTACATGTCCCAGGATTCTTTGGGGGGAAACGTTAAACTGGCCTATTTGTAGTGTAGATATGTCGCAAGCATGCATGTTAGTACCAGTGGAGTGTAATGAAATCATAGTACAATCATATGTATCCATTCTATTCAATGTACTCACTCCCAAACAATGTGCAGGGGACTGCAGCCTAACAGTGTTTTCCAATGTATGTTTACTTGGAATGAAGTTTCAACTGTGTTCAGGTTAATGTACATAGGGTTGCTGCCTTAGAATGTGAGCTGGGAAGTCCATAGTTCAAAATGCACCTCAGCTGGTAGCTCCCTAGGTGGCCTTAGGCTAGCCACTATTCTTTCAGCTGGCCCATGGCTGCAATAGGGGGATAATAATGCAGACCTGTTTTGCAGAGTGTGTTGGATGCAGGGGCAGTGTCAGGGGTTGGCATCATTGGGCATCTGCTCTGGTTCACCGCCAACACCCAGCGCCGCCTCGCCTTGCTCCTCTGCCTGTTCACCTCCCCTCTTCAAGCATGGCAACAGTGACAGGAGAGAGGGGAGAGAGCAGCATTTGCATTGTGCTCTCCCTCTGGGTTGTTGAATAGAGTGGGCCCAAAGGAAGAGGGCAAGTGAATGGGCAGCATTGAAGAGGTGGTCCCAGTTAGAGAAAGGGCCACACTGGGGGTTGGTTTCCTGCCCGAGGGGTCCCACGTGAAACCTGGAGCTGGAATAATGTATGTGCAACACTGTGAATATTTGAAATGTGCTGTATGGATGCTTAGTATTATACCTCCTCCATTTTTTTTTATTTCCTGATAGATGGGAAGCTACATGTTGCAAATGTTGAGGCACTTCAGATTTAACTAGAGCAGCAATTATTAACTGGCTCTGCCACCTAGGTCTCTCTGTAATTATTATTATTTTTAAGGTCAGGGGAGACTTTTCATCATAATACTGCCTAAAGCGTCTTAGTGTTATAATAATTAAATTGAGAGGGATATATTTGATTTATAGCGCTGATTACGGACTCTTTCCTTCTCGTTTCCATACTTTTTTTATTATTTTAACACAGACCAGGTTTGGAAATATGAGTTTGTAAGTAAGTCGCCACTCTGGGTCAGAGTGCTGGATTTGGAGCTGTGAGATGTTAGTGAGGATCTCACTGGGTGGCCTTGAGAAAGCCACCAGTATTCGACTTCAGTTCCCCATCTGTAAAAAGTGACTAATAATGACCCCACCACCCCCAACATCATAGAAGGGATGATTAAATTATGGTCATAAAGCACTTTGCATATTAAAAAGGGTATGTCAAATTACTATTTCTGTAAAAAAAGACATCTTGGCTTGCCTCACTCGCTAACTGGCAGACGAGAAGTGTCATATTTGCTAAGGTTCTTCCACAGCAAGTAGTGTGCTGAAATGTGGCCTTGCAATATGCACACCATTTTCAATATTTTGATCTTTAAGAGAGATGTTATATTGAAGTGTGTCTTACCAATGTTATACTACTCCTTGAAGATTGATATCATTCTGTCCATGTTTAGAGATTACTGTACCCTCCATCAAAGATCTGAAAAGTAATGGTTGACTACTTTCTCTCTCTGGTTTTCTTTCTGTTAGGAAAGACCTTGTGTGGTGTGGCAACAGGCAGCGCTCCCAGCTCCCTTCCTCTGTTTCTCTGTGTTTGTCAAGAGCTCCTGTAAGCTAATTGACGGTGGCCTCTTCAGAGAGTTAAAAGGTAATTATTTGCCCATTTAGGTGTTCTGCCTGTTAGGTTTCCTCACGGGGCAGGTGGGAAAGTTGGGCAAAGTCTGAATTAGTTTGTGTGGAAATTTCTGTTCTTACATCACTTCTCTGCTCACCTTGATTGCCTTCCCTCCCTTAAGAGTATTACATTATTATTTTTTATGTATTAAGAAGAAGTTCTGTTTTTATTTCTGCTTGCTCTTACCTTGCTACTCAATCTTCTATCTCTAAGAAGGTATTCTAAATTTGTTTAAGGCTATTTGAGGGGAATTGTTTTGCATTTTTTTTAAATATGTTTTTGAACTGCTGAATCCAAACCTAAGCGATTCACTTCAGCTTTGACCCTAAAACTAACAGTGACAGAAGATGGCTGATGCCAACGCCTTACTAGCATGAATATGCTCTTGAAGTCACACTGCTTAACCAATTTTGATTCAGATTTGAAGGCAAGCAGGCCTATCATTCATCCCAAATCTTTTTAGAAGCCTACAAAATTAGCAGCCAATTTAAATTTATTTTGGGCAACCATGAAAAATCTGAACAAAGTATGTTATGAAATCAATCATGCTAACCATAGAGCATTAAATCATGCAGTTTGGTATGTGAACTTGCCTTCTGTGACATTTCTGTGCTGAGAAATCAGAAACTGAAAATTCCAAAATACCTCCTTGCTAATGTTCAGAAAATAATGCAAATAACTCCTCTTTAGGCAAGATTTGGAATTTCAATCTGGTGAGAAAATGTGGTTTGAATTTGTTGCAGTTAGTCGCTCTTATAGCGTGCTAGCTCTTTTTAAGTATTTGATTTTACTGTGCGTGGTTTTTTAAAAAAATTAAAACCCCTTCAAACGTAAGTACAAGAGGCAGAGTAGAAGTATTTTAAATAAATACAATTAATCAATAAATAAAAACAATAAATCACTACTTACTATAATCATCTTCAGTGCTGCCCCCTGTTGGTCAATTAATGTGTGCCATCACTGCCTGGTACCTTGACAATGGTTGCTGCTGTAGTAACATTGACTGACAATGCCGTGGTGTTGCAAAATCCAAGGCCAGCTTGAAAAATGGGACATTGTGAGATATAAATCTAAATAAAGAAATGAATTAATATTGTAGGTAGGGAACCAAGACCGATAGGTAAGGGCTTGGCCAAAGTTTTCCCCAGTTAGTCCATTTTTTAAAAAATCGAGTATGTCGGGTCCATGGCAAACACTCACCAGCCACCATTCTGCTCCAGGGCCTATACTACTAATGATTTTAGTCACTTCTGGCAACATTGGACAGGCATCTTTTTCAGAAAGAACTTGTTCTCAAGACAACCAGATGGGAAGCTCAAGGAGAGCCCCCGGTTATGCACTCGGTCTTCCACAGGGGGCCTTCTGAAGATCCTTCCTATAACCCTCTGTAAGAAACATGTCCACTTTAACTTTGTGCAATATCGGCAAAGTAAAGGAAGGAACATTTTTTAATACTTTGTGTTAGCACGCTTGTGGTAGGGTAATTCTGTTTTAAAAATACCATATAGAATAAATAAACTAATACTCCAACACAAGTTGATCGGTTGTCAAGTTATAGGGGTGCAAGCGAGCAAGGAGAAGTCTCCTTCCCATCTTACAGTGAAGAAAGACAAGGGGGAAAAAAGATTCTTCTGGTTGATCAGGTGTGTCCTGGAAAGGAGCAGCAGATCTTATACAGCAAGCCCTTCTATGGGAGAGAGTCCCTTCAGCCTAAAATTCAGGAGAAGCCATTGGGAACCAGCTGACCAATTAGATGTTTTTTTTTAAGGAGCCAGCTGGATTTCTCTGACATTCTTGCCATCTAATTGCCTTTCTCCTGCTTTGTCTATTACCTCCTTGTGCAGGAATGTATGCAAAATACACAAGACACTAATCTCTTGGCTTAGAAGGAAAGGATGCCTCTCCCTTTCCTACCCTTTTAAAAATAGCACCAATCGTCTAACTGGTCCCCCAAATCTTCCTTAAAAGTCCTTTTTACTTTGGGCAGATAGTAGCTGAAATGGTTTGGGTTAAATGAGTGTTAATCTGAAGGAGCAAACATGCAAGCCCCCAAATTCATCCAGTTTTAAGCTGTATCTAGAATTTGGTAACAAGATTAGTACGTTTGCATGTCTGGGCTTAGCTATGTACCTGGGTGGCAGCCCTTGCAAAAACCTAGCATCACCAGTGAAGTTCACTGCTAGTCTTGGATCCTGTCAAGCCTGGGGAGGCTGCAAAATTACACAGGTAAGACTCTCCCTGGATTTGAGATTCTGGTGCCCTGTTTGCTATTCTGACAATGCAGCTTATTTACAATCCTTTAAACACACACACACACACACACACACTTGAAAAAAAGTAATTAATTTTTCCTGAACCCTCCATTATATCTCTGCTATCTCCACAATGAAAGGCGATACTGCTTCTAGCTAACGTACTTCAGGTGTGTGACAGTCTGGTATGTTTAGCAGTGTCTGTAATAACTTATCTTTCAGTGCGTTAAGCCTGCTTTGTTTGTGTTTTTCTCGTCTCTTATATGAATCAAGTGCAGAGCTTTGGTGGCCCCAAACAGCATTTCGGCAGGATATTTACTTAATGTTTTGAGTTGTGTGTGTGTGTGTTTTTTAAAAAAAATTAAAGCCTTTGAGATAAGGTTGGAGTTAGAATTCCTAATTCAGCACGCATGAATCATTTCTAAGGACACTGCAACAGCATACAGCTGAGTGATCATTCACCGATAAGAATGCATTTGTGGGTAGGTGGGTAGGAAGTAGAAACGGAGGTTTGGAGGCTGTGTTGTGTACAAGAAGGTAGCATTTTCATTGTGATTCTCTAGAAAGTGGAACTTGTAAACATGTGCTTCATTCAGAATTTGTGCATGATAGAAATTCTATAAGCATCATCGTAAGATTAGCTTTTCTGCATATGAAACTGACTAAGTAAGCTTCACTAAGAACCTTGGCAAACTTGAATCCCTTGCTGTAAATCTAGCTCTTTGGGAGGACTCCAGTATTAAGATTGTACTAATAAGTCTTCCTGTGCTGCCCTTCTTTAAAAATTAGGGATATACAGCCTCACCCACACACCCCTTCCCTAAGATTTTACTAGTCTGCTTAACTTTTGCAGTTGTTGTTGCTTCCTTTGAAATTCCTCAAAAGTTTCACCCAAGCAAGATGCTCCAAATATTTCTTGAAATGTCACATTAGGTGAAATTGCTGGCAACTGTGTTGAAAATTATCCACAGTTTGATTTGTTGATGATTATTCTTCAGGTCATAAAAGAGTGGTGGTCCTACCAGTGGAAGACCAGGCTCATTGTGCTATTGTAGGTTTTGGCTGTCAAGAGTGTGAATGTCATATGCCTACTAGCTGGTAGAGGGGAGAATGGGGCTAATGAGCTGAAGCAGCGTACTGGCTAAGTGTGGGAGCTCTGAGATGGGAAAGGTTCAAACCTTACCTTACATGCAAACTTACTAGGTGGCCTTAGGCAAGGGCTGCTATTCTCTCAGACCCATCTGTGATGTGGGAATAATAATAATAAAAAGCACTCCATGGGAAGCACTACAACATAATACAGAACCCACAAATAAATAAAGAACAATCATACGAATGGCTCAGGAAGGGTAGGCTATTTCCAGAAACTGAAGGATTCCTGATAACTATACAGGATCAAGTTATTTCAACCAAGAACTACCAAAAATACATCATAAAAGATAACAGTGTAACAACAGACCTATGCAGGAAATGTCATCAATTCCAAGAAACAATAGACCATATAACAGGAGGATGTAAAATTCTGGCAGGAATGGACTATACGGACAGACACAATACAGCTGCAAAAATAATTCACCAACAACTGGCCATCAAATTCAACCTTATCAAACAACCTACACCATACTATACATATTCACCCTAAACAATCTTGGAAAATGCAGATCATAAAATATACTGGGATAGAACAATTCATACAGACAAGACAATACCCTGCAACCGACCAGATATAACGTTCATAGACAAAAAAGAAAAACACACATACCTCATCGACATAGCAATACCGAATGACAACAATGTTGTTGAAAAGGAAGAAGAAAAGAGAGATAAATATACACCACTGGCCATGGAAGTCAAAGAACTATGGCAACAGGAAAAGATCACAATTATTCCATTAGTCACATCAGTCACCGGCATCACATAAAAAAAAAATATACAGAAACCCTCCAAAAACTGGGCCTACCAGAATACATCCACATCAACATCCAGAAAGCAGTCATAATTAAAACATGCTCAATCTCAGGAAATTCCTGAATCAATAGACAGCATGACCTGGCAAAGCCTGTCATGTCCGTCTAGAAAAACCTCCATGAGCGAGAAAGAGATAAAATAATAATAATAATAATAATAATAATAATAATAATGGCATGTATTAGAGGCAGGAGCCCATAAATATGCTTACCAGCTTGAGTGTCCATATTCCTGCTCTTCTTTCTCCATATTCCTGGAGAAACATGGGGGCTGTCCCTGATGTCATCTTGAGTCTCAGAAAGCAGCAAGACTTCTCAAGACATTTCACTGCTTTCTGGGTGTTTCTGAGGCTCAGTACAAGAGAGATGAACCTCTTCCTCGCCCTTATCATGGAGCTAGAGAGGAGTATAGGGACTAACTCTTGCAGTTGTGCTGGGCCTTAGAGGTGCATTGAAGTGCTTCCAAACCTCAGAATTGTGTCACCAGCAAGACCCCTCCTGTCCCCCTTGGGAGCAGATGGCAGGGTCAGTGTTGAGCAATCGTTATTTGGCTCCTGAAGCCAATTGTAATTTGTGGGTCCCTTCTTCTAGCATCCAGTCCATTTTGTATAAATTTTGCCTATTATTACCAGGGAGAATACAACAGTGGAAATGAAAAATAAAAGCCCACCTTTTTCTTTTGCATGATTTCAGAATTCATCCTTAATTGTTTCCTATAGAAGTCTTAATTGATTTTTCTTACTTACCAGTACAAAGCAAATATCCTGCCATGATGAAACCTGGGTCGTGCAAAGCATCAGTCTATCCGCTGGGTCTGCTTATGTGCTTGGGAAGTTCATGTACTTAACCTGCCTTCTTAGAAGAACAAAGAAGAGAGGTCAAAGGGATGGAATAATGTATACGTCCATCATCTGTCCCCTGTCCTCCACTTCAACCTTTGAGGCGACATTTGCTAGAGAGCGGGATAAATAGTTTCTTAATTCTACCACTGAAGCTATCTGTCGTTTTGTTATGATACGCCAGCGGTATAGTACTCAGAGGAGGCACCTGAGTCCTGGCTGTCTCTTCACCATGGAACCTGTCTATAACTCCATGGGCTCCTATGATCTGGAAGCAGAAAGACTGTCGCTTCCGTAGACTCTCCCTTTGTTCTTAACTGCACTGTATGATTCTTGTTTGTGTTCCAGAGGTTATATTAGCCTCCTTGTTTTCAAGCATTTCCATGAAAGACGGTGCAGCAGTTTTGTGGGGAGGTGCATCCCATTTCCTCTCTGTCTCGAAAAACGAAAAGAAAAAGGTACAAGAAGCGGTGGTTTTTGGTTTTTTGTCTGGTTATTTTTGTTTATACCACAGTTTCAGGATGCTCAGAGCAGGTTACATGGGTTTCCATGGGCTTCCATAAGGTGACCATATTTTGGAAACCAAAAAGGAGGACAACATGGTTGGACCCCAAGGGGGCATCCCCACCAACATGTTGACCCCCCAGCACCAAGGGGGGGTGCCCACCTGAACATAGCCTTGGTCACATGTCTGATTTTACAGCTGCCCTTTGGGTGGGGGAAGGATGGGGAAACTTCTGGATTTTTCTTCAAATTTCATAATTTCCCCACCTTCCTGGATATGTTACCAAAAATCCTGACATGTCCTGGTTATTATTATGATTATTATTATTATTATTATTTATTATACTTATATACCGCCCCATAGCCGAAGCTCTCTGGGCGGTTTTTCCTGGCATATGGTCACCCTACATGTAGGCAGTGATGACACTTACACTTGCTGAGCTTTAAGCCATGCTACAGTAGTAGGTGCTCCCAGGTCATTCACTGCAATGTAATTTTGGCATGAAAATGGCTGAAGGCCATATGTTTTGATCAATCATAAGGCACCCTATGTGACTGAAATGCTGTACTTTTTGAAGGGTAAGTGCCCCCATCCTAGGGCTATTGTAGACCTCTCAATTACTTAAATGAATTTATTTAAAATATTTCTTGGCTGCCTTTCAGAGCAGGAGCTCTCCCAAGGTGGCAGTCTATAGGCTAGTGGTGTAGCAGATCAGATGTTGGACTTAGATGTGGAGAATCCTAGGTTCAAAACCCTACTCAGCCATGAAATTCAGTGGCTTTAAGCAAGCCACTATCTTCAATCTGTTCTACTTCACAGGGTTGTTAAGATAAAATGGGATAAGAGCTGATGCAGGATACTAGCTAAAATATTGAACAATGATTGAGCAAGCCACCAGTTTAAATCTCCCTCTGCCATGAAATCAAGGCTCTCTCAGCCTCAGTTTGCTATCTGAAATATGGGAATATAATACTGACTTAACGTACAGGGTTGTTGGAAAGATTACAACAAGATAATGCATCTGAAATGGTCTGAACACTTTAAAGTATATGCGTTAAGTGTTATAACTGTATATACTGCCCTAAATGTCTTGGAAATTGGGTGGGATACTAATGTGATAAACCACGTGTATCGGAGTGGGGGACTTGTGTCCCTTCAAATGTAGTGGACTGCAACTCCCATCATCCCTAGCCAGCATAACCAATAGTGAGGGATGATGGGAGATGCAGTCCAACCGATCTGGAGGGCCACACATTCCTCATCCCTGATATAAATAATGGTGAGAGAGCTAATCCTTCTTAACTGTAGTTAAAAATTTGGGAGTGAGTCACAGGAGCGCAAGTGCTCTCCTTCTTCCTGCCTCCCCACAGATAAAGAAGACACCTATGTTCATATTAGCCATGGCTGAATAGGGTTCCCATTTAGTCAGTATTTGAAGCCATGGCTTAATGTTAGTTTCAAATCCTAATTAAATGGGACCCCTGCTTATTCCTTAACCATGGCTGATGTTGCTGTTGCCAACACATCTTTGACCTGTGGTTAAGGAGGACCCAGCATTTCATCTCTTCTGTCACTAGGAACTTATGGCTAGCTATTTGAGCCCGATAAGAAAAGAGAGCTCACACATCCACACTTTTATGCCTCACACCCACACTTTGCTTTTCCATGGGATTTTCATAAATGTTGGCTCCAGTAGAATTTAAAGTGATCCTCTTGCATTTGCATGATCTTTACATCACATTCCCAGAAGCCACCAGCAAATTAAAGCTTACACTGGTGTCTATAGGCTGCACAATAAAAATCACAGATCTGGCACTTGCCAGCACTACTGTCTCATAAAAGCCAGGATCCAATCCTATATTCATGAATACCCCTCACCCCACCCCACATCACCATCATGTTTTGTTGAAGACTCTGATTTACCTGCTGTATAATGTATTATTTTTGAGGCAAAATACATGCTCAGAAAAACATAATTACCCTATAATATCAACAGTTTGAAATTCCATTTTAAAGAAGAGTTAAGGTGCTTACAGAATTACTCATGCACCAGAAAGCATGGAAAACTTAAGTGAAAGCACCCAGGCTTAACCTCCATATCACACAAACCGTAAATACGTTCTACAGCGTGACATATTGTAAGCTCACTTACAATTTAGCCTCCATGCATCCACATTTTCTCACCCCAGTCCTCTTCCTCTGTAAACTGGAGGAAGAAAAGAGTGACCCCATAAATACACTGTAAACATCTCTGCAAGGCTACTTTGGGAAAGGGTAGAGGGTGGGCCAGGGCAGAGGTTTAGGACCAACTCCTAGAAGCCTCCACCATCAAGGCCAATGGTCACAAATGCTGGATGTTGAAGTCTAAAACATCTGGAGATCTATTTCCTAAAGAAGTCTGCTAGCAAGTCACATTGCCACAGCCACCAGTCCATACATCTGTCTCTTGTGGCGGAGAAGACTACTGGTGCTCAAGGAACCAGATTTGGCCACGGGGTGTCTGGTTGTTGATCTATAGTATATACAAAATGTAGCCAAGTAAAAATTGACCCTATATATATATATATATATATAGCACATATAATCTGGGCCAGAGTGGGAATTCTCTCTTTCTGTAGAAATATGGTTTCTTGTCACTACTGTTGCTCCTCCTTTGTAGAAAAATAAATCCCAGCATTTGGCGTTTACACATGCAAATCATTCAGCTCTGCACACATTGGGTTCCTTTTTTCTTTTTCACTTCCTCCCCCACATTGTGCTTTTGAGCTGTGTTAATTCATTGATGGTACAGCCTCTTGACTGCAGAGGGCTTGCACATTTTTAGGTCATCTGTGGATTATGGCATCTTCCCCCTCATCACCCTAATAGCATTTGCATGCCTTTGTCGCTTGTTTGAGGGGGGTGGACTTTGGTAAGATGCAAGAAGGTGTAATAAAAAGGGATGATTGGGAGTGTGTGATCCATGGCTCACCAGCGCCACATCAGTAGCATACCTAAATCAAGAGCTCATTCATTTTAACCAGAGGTTAATTAATCAAACAAGAGCGCATAAAATTATAACCGGCTTTTAATGAAGTGAAGCAGCATTATTAGCAGTAAGCAAAACACAGACTACTTTTGTCTGCGGCACTTGTGGCTTGGATTGGGCCTGTAATTTGCCCTGGGCATTGCAAGTTTTGGAAGTAATTGTGTCTCGCCCAGGGAGGTGTGCCGTTTCTGTAGAAAGCAGAGAGCAAGGTTGCCAGCTTTTGTTTTTGAAATGCATGCTGTTTCAGATAACCCTGAGTATATGCAGAAACACACCTAAAAGGCACAGCAGCTCTGGCTTACATGCATACTTCTTTCATAGTATCATAGAATAGTAGAGTTGGAAGGGGCCTATAAGGCCATCAAGTCTAACCCTCTGCTCAATGCAGGAATCTACCTTAAAGCATCCCTGACAGATGGTTGTCCAGCTGCCTTTTGAATGCCTCTAATGTGGGAGAGCCCACCACCTCTCTAGGTCATTGGTTCCATTGTCATATTGCTCTAATAGTCAGGAAGTTTTTCCTGATGTCCAGCTGGAATATGGCTTCCTATAACTTGAGCCCATTATTCAGTGTCCTGCATTCTGGGTTGATCGAGAAGAGATCCTAGCCCTGTATGGATCCATCACTAAGCTCTTCAAACAGCCAACATTGGGGCAGTGGGGGTGGGGGAGCAAACTGGGAGGCAATATGCCTATTTATCTGTAGCTGCACACCATGTAGTGGATTAGGTCCAATGTGCACAGGCCTGAACTGTGTTATCCCATTTAAAATCTAGGGAACGAACATAGCTTAATGCAGTTATTACGTACAAAGTGTGGATAGCTTTAGGTTCCTGAGGATGGATGGGCAGACAGGCTGCTGCTCTCCTATCGAGGTAGATTCTCTGCATTTAGAGCTTCACTCAAACTGGTCCACTGGTTCACTTAGCCATGTGTTGGGTAATAAGCCAATAACCTCCCATCTTGGCTCCCATTATTAGCTGGTCATTTGAGGAAGTTAGAGGCTGTGGTCAAATCATGTGACAACTGAGTTAAAGTAGATTCAAATCTTGTAGCCATGGTTCGCTACAGAGCAGGTGAGATGATAGATTTTATTTGTCCAACTAACATTCATAATGCTAAAAGTGCAAGCTTTTGAGATGCAGAACAATCTGGGAATATTGGGGAGGAATTAAGGGTTGGCTTTTACAAAGTAGTTAACATTGAACAAATCTCTAACAATATAATGACTTCTGATTATCATTATCCACACACTTCCTTACAAGGACCGATGGTTTGCGTGCTGAGAAAAGATGCTGAAAGTTCTTTGTATTTTCCTCTCTGGCTGGAAATTCTTTCCCATACCATTAGACAATAGAGTGGAAGTTGGCCTACATCAACTCTTTACCTACAGTTCATTCCAAATATATCTCCACTTCTGGAAATGTAAATGATTTACAGAGCCAGTTTGGTGTAGTGGTTAGAGCGTTGGACTGGGAGAGTGGAGAGTTGGCTTTAAGTCCCCAGTTGGCCATGATGGTCACCGAGTGAGTTGAGCCAATCACTGACTCTCAGCCTGATCTACCACACAGGGTTGTTGTGAGAATAAAATGGAGAGGAGGATGATTATATATACCACTTTGGGCTGCTTGGAGGAAAAGGTGGGATATCAGTGTGACAAATAAATAAATAAATATTCAGTTTCTTGTGTTACCCACACAATGACTTAAAAGAATTGTGTTGAGAAACATGCCCCTACGTTCTAGCTGCTTTGTATTTTCCTGAAATGTTTCCTCCTTTTGCTAAAAAGAAAAAAAAAGGTGGACCTTTGGAGCGGCAAGGCTTAACTGGATCCTTCTAGCAAGGCCAGCTAGGTTACAATCCAATTATGATAGCCCGGCTCCCAAACACATTTGCTGCTCTTTATTTGAAGTAGTACCAGGCTTTGGGCTCCTTCAGGTGTTATGATTTATTTTAATGGGTACACATTACATAACTACATTGTCTGTTTGAAATATAGGCGTGTCCTTAAAGAAAAACACCTCAAATTAGCAAAAGCCATCATGCACACAGTGGAGGGCACACGGCAGGGAAGTTGGGGCCAACTGTGGCTTTCTGCAGCTTTTTTTTGGGCCTCCTCCACACGAGACGTTTAATGAGCCTTGAAGGCTCATTATAAATTTTACCTCCACACCAGTGGAGCGCAAAACGGGTGTACAGGCGCGTTATCTCCCCGATAATGCGCATTTTCGAATGCGCGTTAAATAGCGACTTTTACTTTGCTCCGGCCGTTAAAGCGCATTTTCGCCGTGTGAACAAGCGATTATGCGCATTAACGTCTTCTAAAGCGCTTTTTGGACATCAATTAATGCGCTTCGCCGCCTCTCGCCACCTCCCGTGCAGAGGGATTAGGCGTAAATGCGCCTCCGCGATAATGCGCATAATCCCCGAACCGGGCGCAAAAGCGCATCCTTGTGGAGGGGACCTTGGCTGTCTATGGAAGGTTTAAAGAGTATATGTGCTTCAAACCTTGTGTTTAGTGCAGGCTTCCCTATGCTGGCTGGGGATGACTGGAGTTGTAGTCCAATACATTTGGAGTGCCCAAGGTTGGGGAAGACTGGTTTAGTGGGTATACAATGTAGATCTCTAAAGTACACCAGTTAATTTTTTAAATATTTGATGTAACACCAATATTTCAATCCAATCATGAGGGCTTCTTTTTAAAAATAATAATATTAATATTATTATTATTATTATTATTAATAATAATAATAATATATTTATTTCTAACCCGCCTCTCCCTCTGGGTCGAGGCGGGGAACAACAATAAATATAAATACAAAGACCATAAAATAGATAAAACAGAACAAATAAAACAAATAAATAATTTAAAACATCTTAAAATTCAACTGGGTAGGCCTGCCGGAAGAGATCAGTCTTCACGGCTCTCTTAAATTCAAGAAGACTGCTAATTTGTCGAATCTCCTCCGGCAGGCCATTCCACAGTCTGGGAGCGGCAGAAGAGAAGGTCCTCTGGGTAACACTCGTCAGCCTAGTTCTGGCTGATTGAAGTAAATTCTTCCCAGAGGACCTGAGTGTGCGGGGCGGATTATACAGGAGAAGGCGATCCTGCAGGTAATCTGGACCCAAACCATGTAGGGCTTTAATGGTAATAACCAACACTTTATACTTCGCCCAGAAACTAATTGGCAGCCAGTGGAGTGATTTTAAGACTGGTGTAATGTGGTCACCCCTAGTGCCATATTTTGAACTAGTTGAAGTTTCCGGACTAGGCACAAAGGTAGCCCTGTGTCCAGCGCATTGCAGAAGTCGAGCCTCGAAGTTACCAGCGCGTGCACTACCATCTTTAGGTCTTCCAACTCTAGGAAGGGGCGCAGCTGGCGTATCAGCCGAAGCTGATAGTAGGCACTCCTGGCCGTTGCATCTATCTGGGCTGTCATTTGGAGCAATGGATCCAGGAGTACCCCCAAGCTATGAACACAGCCTTTTCGGGGGAATGTAACCCCATCCAGAACTGGTTGACACATCTCCAAACCCAGATTGTGGCCTTTGACAGCAAGCACCTCTGTCTTGTCTGGATTTAGCTTCAGTTTGTTTTCCCTCATTACCCATTACCGCCTCCAAGCATTCATTCAGAGGAGACACAGTATCCTTAGCTGACGATGTTGTCGAAGGCATAGAGAAATATATTTGGGTGTCATCAGCATACTGATAGCACCCCGCCCCATGCCTCCGGATGATCTCTCCCAGCGTTTTCATATAAATGTTAAACAGCATTGGGGAAAGGATGGCACCTTGCGGTACGCCACATAGCAGCCTCTTCTTTGAAGAGCAGCTATCCCCAAGCATCACCATCTGGAACCTGCCTGAGAGATAGGACCGGAACCACTGAAGCACAGTGCCCCTGATTCCCAAACCCCTCAGGCGTTCCAAAGGATGCCATGGTCGATGGTCTCGAAAGCCGCTGAGAGGTCCAAGAGTACCAACAGGGATACCCTCCCCCTGTCAATTCTCAGGCGTAGATCATCCACTAAGGCGATCATAGCGGTCTCAACTCTGTATCCTGCCCTGAAGCCGGTTTGAAATGGGTCTAGAAAACCTGTATCATCCAAAACTGGAGTTGGAAGGCAACTGCCCTCTTGATCACCTTGCCCAGAAATGGAAGGTTTGATACCGGCCTATAGTTATTAAGGTCCATGGGGTCCAGGGAGGGCTTTTTTAGAAGCGGCCATACTACCGCCTCTTTTAAACATGTTGGAAAACTCCCCTCCCTGAGAGATGTATTAATAATACGTTGTAGATGTGATCTAACTGCATCTCCTCCCTGGACTACCAGCCAAGAAGGACAGGGATCGAGAGGGCAAGTCGTCTTCCTCACTTGTCCAAGCAGCTTGTCCACATCCTCGGTACTCACCAACTGAAACTGATCCAGTGTAATCCTACTTGCGGAGTTACTGGACACTCCATTGTCAGCTTCTGCTATAATGATGGCGTCTAAGTTGGCTCTTATCCGAGAGATTTTATCTGTGAAATGATCGTTAAAGGCATCACAGCGAACTACTGAAGGCTCTAAGATCGGGTTCAGGGGAGAAGGTATCTGTGTTAGACCCTTCACCACCCTGAACAGTTCTGCTGGATGCGAGTTCGCAGACGCAATGCGTGTCGAGAAGAAATAAGAAATATTTTCTTATTTGTGCTAAAGACAAATTCGGTGTAATTGGAAGGTTCACTTTGAACGTGACTTGATTGTGTTCTTGATCTTTTAAAAGTTTTTAGCTTCAGTTATCCATCAATGGAACTCTGTAGAACTTATGTGACCCACCAACCGAAATGCACCAGGATATAGATGATGGCCTGTCAGATGCTTGATAATCATCATTGTGCGTTCCCAGGAAGCCAGCTGATAGGCTGCATTTGGCTTCAAGAAGAACACATTGTGCAGCCCCGAATAAATGACCGTAACTGTAATGTGAACATGGTGATGCACGAACTTTCAATTTGTTACTCCTTGGACGACTTTGGGGTGGTGGGCTGTGTGGGTGAGTTGAGGTGTAGACTGAGACAGCATTGAACGGTGGAGAAATTCACTATGAAGGAATGTGAGAGACACCCTAATTCATATTGCCATGACCTGCCTCAAACCTTTAAATTGAAGCAGTCCCCTACAAATGGTCTCTCCCCCCTTCCCCCGATATCAGAGTCTCTGTGCAGAGTCTCTGAAGAGTTGTGGTAATTCCCTGAGCTTTCTGTGGTATGAATGGTGTGCTACAAAAATAATTGGGATGCTTTGTCCTTGCCTGGAAGGGAAAAAAAAAGTATTGTACAGGGTAGCCAATGGGAGCTAGCACCCTCTTATGAAAGGCAAATTATATTCTTTGTGGAACTCTGAAATAATTACTGAGTTATTACTGAATTGTCATGCTGTAGTGCCAGCCTGGAATAGAGACATCTAAAATTTACTTACGACTTGATTTAAAACAAGGCTTTTAAATGCATGACTCTTAACTATTAATTCGCTCATAAGAGTCCCTTGACATGCAAGGTCCTTTAAAACCCCGTAGGGATAAAGTTAATACACATCTGTGAATTGTAGAAATGTATCCAATAGATGTAAGTGAATTGGAAATAAGATTCACAGCAGTGGAAGTGGGTGGTGTCCTTCCCCCTTTTCCTGTTGCTATTAAGGTATGAATTTCCCAGTAACAAAAGAGAAAACCTAAGCAGTTCAAGGATATAAGAGTTATTGCTGGCTTAAAGGGAAGATACTGATAATTTTCTTCCAATTATCTTCCACTCTATCATGTTTCCCCTGCTTGTAAGGGCTTGTTCGCATTTACAAGCACATCGCTTGTTTTTCCTCCACTTTATGACTGTATATTTGATGATAGCCGGCTGAATGTGTGAACCTGACTTGATTGGGAAAGCTCTGCATTTGAGATCAATTTGGCCTGTTCATACATACAGGTATTCTCCTGATGCAGTCACCAAGTGATGAAAATGCACGTGTGAATGAGCTTCAGTGGACTTGGAGGGCCCTCGGCCAGTCTGCAGTATTACTGTTAAGATATCTCAGGGGTAAATGTGGATTAGTTATCCGGGAACTTCTTTCTCACTTCATGTAGTAGTCATCTTTCCCACTCCTATTTCCCTCACATCTTTTAGATTGTGAGGTAGCAGGCAGGCAGTGCCTGTGTGCAGTGTACATGTTTATGAACAGCAGCAGCCACAGAAGGCAAGAACATTGCTGCTCCCCATTCCTCACAGTCCACCACATCTCTGCCAGTGCTTGGCCATGGCAAAGTAGGTGCTTTGTCACTCAGCTATAGTTGAATCCTATTTGCTGCAACAAAGACCAGAAAGAACTTGTGTCTTCCTTAGGGATAATATATATTAGAATGCTGTCCTGGCATGGAGTCTGATGTCTCTTTGGCACCCATAGAAGATCCTTTTATTTGCCAAGGCCTCTTAGAAGTTTTACAATGAAGTTTTAACCTGGATTGCACTGACCCATTTTCGGCTACTCTATTTGTTGTTATTGTTTTGCTGTTTTATTGTAATTTTTTCATTGTTAGCCACTTTGAGAACTTTTGGGTTGAAGTAAGGATAAAAAATGTCCTAAATAAATAAAAATGATGTATGGATGAACACACACACACACACACACACACACACAGTAATTGGGTGGGGGTTGGGGACCAATTCAGAATTTGAAATGGATATCTTCAGAACTGAGGTGATCTTTATGATAGAGAAATGGGTTCTAAAATGGCAGACAGAGGGTCCATCTCTGACCTGGCGGTGTGGGTTATGTGTTGAGCACTCAGCATCGGTTTCCCTCCTAGAACCTGAAAATTAAATTAAAATTAAAATATTACCTCTTGGGGCCTGGGAAAGATAAAGGAAAATAAGGACTGTAAAGCAATTTACAAATTAAAATGATGCCTGATATATTTAGTAGGCAAGATCTGGAACTCCTTCCTCATGTCTAGAGATTTTAATTCTTGGGCGGAGCATTTAGTTACGTTGTTCTGTAGGCAACTTTCACTTGGGTCAAGTTTTGTCAGCAAACGCTTTCAGGCTACACAGAAGCCTTTAGTCTACTAGAGAGAAATAGAGAATACTGAGAACTGTTACAACTCCAGTAGGCTAGTGATGCAGGTGAGTGGGGGGGGGGGGCAAACAACAGATTGCCACCATGAATAATAGCCTATTGGAAATGTTTGTGAACATAGTCAAGGATAATAGAGTGTATACCTCGTTTCTTCTGTTGGGGAATGAGGGTAAAGATCTATCCACAAACAACTTTTGAGTCCAGGATGCTTTCTTTTTAATCTTACCTTGAAAAACACATTCCCACAGACCAGCCATTGGACATTTGTGTATACGCTTCCAAGAATGTTGTCGCCTCCTTCACATATCTCTTAAAGGAGGCTCCTGCCCACAAAGCTCATCCTACCATAAATATGTTGGTTGTTAACCTGTCAATAGATTGGGCTTCTTCAGTTGCTGCTTTGCCTCTGGGATCCTGTTTGGGATGGGCCTGGGAATGGCCTCAGGCTGGCCTTACTTGCCCCACTGCTTTTGCTGTGAGTAGAAGGTAACACATAAGAGAGTTTTCTCGTTATTCTCCTGGTTTGCGGTCTATCTGTGTGAAGGGTGAAGGAAAGAGTCTGCAACCCCAAGGTTAGAATCTCCCTAACTCACCCTGCGTGGAATCCTTGGATCAAAATAGTACTTGGCTATTTTCCCACATAACTACATTTTAGAAGACGAGGTGAGTGGTGGGTGGGAAGGATATTCTTTGAATATCCAGTTTCACATACATTATTTTGGGCACTCTCCTGATTGTTAATACAAATTAGGGATGTGCACGGCCACCAAAATTGGGTCGGAATCGGAACTTCCGATTTTGACCTGAATCGTATCAGATAAAATTGGATGTGCCTCGAAGCGCTTCGGATCCAAGTCCAATGTGAAAATCGGACCTCCGATTCGAGAATCGGACGCCATTTTGAATTATTTTCCCCACTGTGGTAAAAAAAGTCTATAACTTTTTTATTTTTAAAGGTAGAAGCATGAAACATGGCCACATTGCAGATGGGTTTGAGGTACTTATGTGTGAGAAATTTCAGAAACATAGGTGCAGGCGTTTTGTGGCTTTGATGTTTTGAAAAATGAACCAGGAATGCCTATAACTACTTTATTTTTAAAGATCCACATGTGAAAGTTGGCCACATTGCAGATGGCATGTAGGTGGTCATGCGTGAGAAATTTCAGAAACATAGGTGCAGGTGTGTAGTGGCAAGGTATTTTTGGAAAAATTAGAAAAGAAACACCTATTACTGTTTTATTTTTAAAGATAGAATCGTGAAACACGACCACATCGCAGATGGGTTTGAGATACTTATGTGTGAGAAATTTCAGAAACTTCGGTGCAGGTGTTTTGTGGCTATGAATTTTTACTTTAAAAGTTCCAAAAGTTCCAAAACAGTGGGTGGAGAAGGCGGGGGGTGCTGTTTGACAGCTGTCAAACCCATCGTTTTGGAACTTTTGGAACTTATAAAGTAAAAATTCATAGCCACTACACGCCTGCACCTATGTTTCTGAAATTTCTCACACATGACTACCTACATGCTATCTCCAATGTGGCCAGGTTTCATGCTTCTATCTTTAAAAATAAAAAAGTTAAAGGCGTTACTTTCTTTGCCTCAATGCAACCAATTCTTCAAAAATTCCTTGCCACTACACGCCTGCACCTATGTTTCTGAAATTTCACACACATGAGTACCAACACACCATCCACAATGTGGCCAAGTTTCATGTGTGGATCTTTAAAAATAAAGAAGTTATAGGCATTCCTGGTTCATTTTTCAAAATGTCAAAGTCACAAAACACCTGCACCTATGTTTCTGAAATTTCTCACACATAAGTACCTGAAACCCATCTGCAATGTGGCCAAGTTTCATGCTTCTATCTTTAAAAATTAAAAGTTATAGGCATTTTTTTACCACAATACGAGGCTATGGGAAAAATCATTCAAAATGGTGTCCAATTCTCCGATGCGATCCGATGCAAATCGGATCGAAAAAAATCAGATTGGATAAAATTGGAGCTCCTTGAATCAGCATCAGAATCTGGAATTGGATGTCCGATTTTGCTTGAATCATATCGGAATAGGACATTGGATCTGATTCAATGCACATCCCTAATACAAATCCAAGACCTTTGCCATTGTGTGAGATGGGTTAGGGCTCATTTGCATTCTTCCTTCCATAATAATTACCCACCTAGGAGTGCCTGTTATAATTATCTTTGTTCTGTTTACCAGTGATAATGCCCATCACCAGTCTTCTCTCCACCAACCAGACACCTAAAAGGACAAAATTAATCTGGAAGACGGTAGAAAATTTTTGAAAGCTGGCAGATCAATGTCCCGATAAAGAGTGTGATAATAGGCATTAAACACAACGGCAGAAATACTATGAGTTGAGGCCAATGGGTGATCCATAATATTGATGAAATGCTTGGTTTCAGTACAAGTTTAGAACAGCCAACACATCATTTTTACTTAGCTTTTAAATTACTCCAAGTCTTCCTTGTCTTTTAATGGTTGCATTTCTGTTTTTGGAGGTTGGTTTTAAAAATATATCTAAAACATTTTTGTATGATATTGAGGACATTGTTCAGAGGGGAAAGAAAGGAGTACTGTTCAATTCTGTGTGAGGGCCAAATTAGATATAGCAGGGCAGCCATGTTTGCTCGTTCATGTATCTGTCCTATTCATGTATAGCTTATTTCCAAACATTTTACATCTCGTCTTTCTATAAAAGACTTATTACGTAGATTTTAGAGTTCATTTCTGGGGGGAGTAAAGGCTGGGTAACAATATTTAAATACTATTGTCTAAAGTTCTAAAAGAAAATATTTCATAACATGAAACTGTTCAATTTTTCAATTTTTGGGGGGAAAATGGGGAAAAACTACAACTTTCCCTCTTGTTTTTCCAGTTTTTTTTCTGGGCCTTCGTATCTCTACTCTACTATGAAATTACCAAGTGACCTTGGTGATTTCATACATTCTCTCAGGCTCCCATCTGAAGTGATTGCTGAGGGTAACTAAACATTACTTTTAATACACAGCTTGTAACTATGTCGCCTCTTCTTTTCTTACTGAAAAGTAAATGTAAGGGACCCAATTGGGTCTCTTTGCCTTCCCACTGTCACCCCAAACCAGATTGGGACTTATACACCTGGAATTTGCATGGGGTGGCGGAGCCCGCTTTCACCCAGGCCAGATCACAGTGAGTGGTTAGACCTTTATTTCCCATGCTAGAATTCTGATCTAGATGGGGACGAATGTGCGAAGAGGACTATGCAGGTATTTATGATGAATACATGGAGGGGGGTTGTATAGGATTGCACACTCTCCCCCTGCTCCTGGCCTCCATATGTTCATTGACTGACTCCATGGAACCCATCGTTGTACAGCTGAACTCATGGAGGTCAGGAGCAGGGACTGCATATGTGTGGTACCACCACTACCATACCTCTGGGTGCTCGTTATAACATCTGTGCATGTGTGAGTGAGTTATGGATGAAGACATTGTGGACAGTGTGTGTTCAAGAACCAGAGGGAGGCTATGTGGGGATTCTGGCTGTAGAGCTTCACCACCTTGCTTATCTCCTTAATGTTTTCTCGTGGTTAATTTTCTTCTTTCTCCTACTGGCTACTTAGCCTTCCCTCCCATCACTGGGAGTCAATACTGCAACTCTTGCCAAACAATATGTGCACAATTCATTTTAAGATCTAGTTTTGAAAGTTACTAAATACATAAAACACCAGTTTGCATAATTTAGTGTGTGTGTGTGTGTGTGTGTGTGTGTGTAGTACCTTAGACATAATTCTTACACTATATGAAATGTTTAGTGTAGGCAGGCATTGGTAAGAGCCATTCCCGTGTGTTAAGGGTGTGCATGCTTTCATGTTACACAGGAGCTTTCATTCAGCTTGTTGCATTGCTCTGTGTTAACTTGAAAGCTGGCATAGTCCTTTCCCAAGACAAAATTGGTCCAATAAAAGATAATTCCTATGAGGCCGATCCAAACACCCAGATCTGCTATCTGAAGGGATTTATTTATGTATGTATTTATTTTTATTGCATTTGTATGTCGCCCCATAGCCAAAGCTCTCTGGGCGGTTTACATAAGATTAAAACATTTAAAAACAATATACAAAAATTAAAACTGCAAAACTTACAATATACAAATACATTTAAAACTATTATAATAACTTAAAAAGCTATAAGCCTAAAAAAAACCAGACCCAGGCTCATCAGATATTGCCAAATGCCTGAGAGAAGAGGAAAGTCTTGACCTGGCGCCAAAAAGATAACAACGTTGGCGCCAGGCGGGCCTCGTCAGGGAGATCGTTCCACAATTTGTTGGCCACCATGGAGAAGGCCCTCTCCCTTGTTGCCAACCTCCAAGCTTCCCTCAGAGTTGGCTCTCGGAGGAGGACCTTAGATGTTGAACGTAGTATTCGGGTAGGTTCATGTCGGGAGAGGCGTTCCATCAGGTATTGTGGTCCCAAGCCATGTAAGGCTTATAGGTTAAAACCAGCACCTTGAATCGGGCTCGGAAACATATAGGCAGCCAATGAGGGCAGGCCAGAGTAGGTCTTTTATGTTCAAACCTTCTGGTCCCTGTTATCAATCTAGCTGCTGCATTTTGCACAAGCTGCAGTTTCCAAACCGTCTTCAAAGGCAGCCCCACGTAGAGTGCATTGCAGTAATCTAATTTGGAGGTTACCAGAGCATAGATAACTGAAGCCAGGTTATTCTTGTCCAGATAGGGGCATAGCTGGGCCACCGACCGAAGTTGGTAGAAGGCACTCTGTGCCACCAAGGCCACCTGAGCCTCAAGTGACAGAGATGATTCTAGGAGAACCCCTAAGCTACGAACCTGCTCCTTCAGGGGAAGTGCAATCCCATCCAGAACAGGTTGAAGACCCCCCATCCGGTCAGCGGAATCACCCACTAACAGCATCTCAGTCTTGTCTGGATTGAGTTTCAGTTTATTAGCCCTCATCCAGTCCATTGTCGCAGCCTCACCTGATGAAGATGAAAAGGAAAAGTAGAGCTGCGTGTCATCAGCGTACTGATGACAACACACTCCAAAACTCCGGATGACCACACCCAACAGTTTCATGTAGATGTTGAACAACATGGGGGACAAGACTGACCCCTGCGGGACCCCATACTAGAGAATCCACAGGGCCGAGCAATATTCCCCAACAACCACCTTCTGGAGTCGACCCGCTAAGTAGGAGCAGAACCACTGCAATGCAGTGCCTCCCACTCCCAACTCAGCCAGTCGTCCCAGAAGGATAACATGGTCGATGTTATCGAAAGCCGCTGAGAGATCAAGGAGAATCAACAGAGTCATACTCCCCCTGTCTTTCTCCCGACATAGGTCATCATACAGGGCGAACAAGGCTGTTTCCGTACCAAAGCCAGGCTTGAAACACGATTGGAATGGATCCAGATTATCGGTCTCATCCAAGAGTGCCTGGAGCTGGCTCGCAACCACTCACTCAAGGACCTTGCCCAGGAATGGAACATTTGCTACTGGCCTGTAGTTATTAAGATTTTCAGGGTCCAGGGAAGATTTCTTCAGGAGTGGTCTCACTACCGCCTCTTTCAGGCGGCCTGGGACCAGGCTTTAATCACTTCCCTGGCCCAGCCAGTTGTTCCATCCCTGCTAGCTTTTATTAGCCAAGAGGGGCAAGAATCCAATACGGAGGTGGTTGCACAAACCTGCCCAAGCACCTTGTCAACATCCTCGAGCTGTACCAACTCGATGGACAGAAGAAACTTTCTTCTGGCAGGGAGGCATGTCTGTCCCAGAGGCCCTCAGTTATACCCACTGAATGCTCCATAGGCATAGATCTACCACCACCAGTCTTTGTGGTAGGCCCCCAGAAAGAGTGTTTTGAAGGTGGGTCAGAACAGAGGTAGCCTAGGATCAACTGGGTCCAAGGCCTGTTCCTCTGAGAGGGCGATGATCAAGGCCCCCTCAATTATGCTAGCACAGCTAATTCTCCTCCCATGATGGCGGGGGTGGGGTGGGGTTTTAAAAAAACAACTAACAGGAGAAGAAAGTTAGTGGCTGAATTCGGACAACACGATAGTCAATGGTGGGGTAATAATCAACTTTACAGTTGTTCATCTAGGGGGTACTCCCCACACAACATGGTAATAAATAATCAACTGTGGTGGGGATTAGGATCAGCGCTGAGACCCCCTCTAGAAGGATTCGCTTTGGCGCCTGGCTGCCCTATTATGCGCATATTTGCAGAAGCGCATTTACTCCTAATACCTCTGTACGAGAGGCGGCGAAGCGCATTACAGGACAACTGAAACGCGCTTTAAACTTGCTGACATGCGGAGAATCGCATGTTTTCATGGCGGTAAGGCGCTTTAACTGCCGCCGCAAATTAAAAGTCGTGGTTTAACGCGCATTCGATAATGCGCATAATCGGAGGTTTAAAGCTCCTCAGCCCTCAATTTACGCTTCTCTCTTGTAGAGGTAAAAATTTTAATCAGCCTTGAAAGAGCTTTAAACCTCTCTTGTAGAGGCAGCCTTAGTTGACTATGGCAGCATTCGGACGACACGATAGTCAGTACAACTGACGATTGTTTCCCCAGTTGCTTATTGTGTCGTCCAAATTCAGCCACTGTCTGCCTCCACCTTCTGCCTTGGCTGGTGTGAACCAGTGGGGTTTTAGCAGTGGTGCATCATCTGTCACTTCACTCCCACCCCAATTAGGATTACTCCGTCCTTCACATAACTGGAAGGCACAATCTGATTTGTAAGTGCTTTTTCTCCCAGCTCTTTGCTGAAGCCTGGCAGGAGATTGTTTGAGGTAAATTGTGTTGGTAATCTGTCCGTCAGGCACATAACCCAGCTAATGAATTACTAGAAAAATCCTTTGTTTACCCGCTGTCACCATTCCTGGCTGTTAAAGATTTGCTAGAGTAATGCAAAGCTTGTAAAGCTTTGACACAGCCCTTAAGAGCTTAAATGTTTCTTTGTGTGTGGACTTCCTTAGGTAGATAGGTAGACTGGGTTTCCCGTTCTCCTCCTCCATTTTGATGTATTGGATTTAACATTTGCAAGCATGGAGAAAAGGAAAGTTGGCTGCTAGTTTTGAGACATATCTGCATGAAGCCTCCCAGAGGAAGCAAATAAGGATAGAGGAAAATTCTATTTCTCCATAAAGAGCCCAACAACTGAAATGGTGCTTGGTGTCTGATGTCCAAAACTTCTACAACTCAAGAAACCCTCTTCCCCCTAGCCTCTATTGGTTTCAATTTTCAAGCATGTCTTTCTTTTCCAAACTGCAGTCAGATGAGTGAAGCAGAAGAAATCCCCCTCTCATGATTAGTTTGATCAGTTGTTTTCAAACTTTCTCCCGTCTGGGAACTTTTCCTGCTGAAATGTGTCTGCCAAAGAACCCCTGTACATTGCAGAGGACTCTGGGGAGAAGGGGTATAGGAGACCCGTTTTTATGGGGTTATACCACTGGTTCATATAGCCCAGTATTGTTGACACTGACTGGCAGCAGCTCTCCAGGGCTTCAGATAAAGAGTTTTTGCCAGCCTTACCTGGAGATGCCAGACATTGTACCTGGTACCTTCTGCATACAAAGCATGTGTTCAAACAGTGGCTGAATTCGGACAACACAATAAGCAATGGGGGGTGGGGAAACAATTGTCAGTTGTATTGACTATTGTGTCATCCGAATGCTGCCATAGTCAACTCAGCGCTGATCCTAATCCACACCATAGTTGATTATTTATTACTATGTTGTGTGGGGAGTACCCCCTAGATGAACAACTGTAAAGTTGATTACCCACCATTAACTATTGTGTTGTCCGAATTCAGCCAGTGAGTTACAGCTACTCCCCACTAGAGTGTTATAGGATGAACAGTCAATTCATACAGGCTGCTGATTATTGGGCTTTGCTAATGCTTCTTGTCAAGTTACCTCAACAAACATACACTGAGAGAGTTGAAGGGAAATTTAGGAAATTTCAAGAAAGCTTGTCTGCCATTGGATCTGAGGAACACCTGGGCTTCCTAGAATACAGTTAGAAGACCACACTTCTAGATGATAGTTGGTGGGACTAATTTGACAACTAGCGGCCTGCTTAAGATTCTGGTGATATCCAAGTCATTCTAGTTTGGTTTCTGATCCCATCTGTTAGATGTAAACACATAGTGATTCAAAAAGAGGTATTGATTTAAAACGTATTAAGAGAATATAATCAATATAATTTTTTGTGAGCTCACATGTATCTCCTTTGCGATCAGTGTCAGTGATAGAAAAATTAGAATCTGGTAAGCTTAAATTTGAAAGAAAATAATATTTTTAGATACAAGGACTTTCTGGAGCAGAATAATATAATATTGTATTGAGAAATAAAATGGAAATTAAATGGTGTTTCTTCCCCGTAGTTTTTTTTCTTTCAAATTTGTTCAGCTACCACTAACTATCATAAACTGAACCAACCACTAAGAGATATGACAAAGTTTGAGCATCTGATAATAAGGTACAAAGAACATCTAAGATCTATAAATTAGTTTGAAAATAAGAATCAGAATGAGAACAGGTTAAAGATTAAATGGGCATTATATTGGAAAGGGTATTTCAATGAAAATTTGGGGAAACCAGAAGAGTAAAACCCATAATTTTCATTAACCATGTTAATTACAGAAAATCTGTATAAGGCGATGAGGAGATGGTAAATGACACAAGTTCAAATAAAATAAGAATTACCCAATTAATTGTTGGAAACGTTAGAAATAGATCTATTACTTATGGTGGGAGATATTGGAGAATGTTCAGTATATATATTGGAGAATATATATTGAATATTCAAAAGGTATGGAAAAATAGGCCATAAAATTTTGTTAGATCCCTTGTTTCATCTTCTAATTTTTATGGATAGATTTGTTGGTCAACATCATAAGGAATTAAGAGCTTATGTTGGCTGGAACTAGAATATTGTATGAGAAAAAGTGGAAAGGACAAATAACACAGTCTAGTGATGAGTTGTTAGAGAAAATAGGGGGATTTTTCTATTATGGCAAAATCAACACATTAGAACTGCAGAAAAAATAAGAGGGGATACATTTGCAAAAACAATGGACATGTTCTTCAATCTTTGTTGACGTAAAGCAGTACCCTTAAGTATTCTGTTTTGTTTTTCAATTACTTTATTTATTTATAAATAAAGGAGATACAGAGATATATAAAAGAGAGAAAATTGTTTATCTGTAATGTTGAATTTTGCAAAAGAAACATTTCATGTATATATAAGTGAGTGTGAGAATGTACATTAACATATTCAAGTGATTCAGAGAATGGGATGTCTTACTGATTGCTTTATGTAATTTATATTGCATTCTTGTTACTGTATGGAGGGAAAAAGGTTCAGGATGATTGTACTAGCAGAATATTATATAATTTATGCACACATATACACACACACTTTAGATACATAATTTGGCATTGTTGCCAAATTCTTCAATTTCTGGAACTCCACAATCCCTTAGAATTTGTCCTTGTAGGTGGTTACTGAGTGGGCACTAACTACTCTGCCAGTAAGGCAGTTTGTGAAAGCACAGTAGCAGCACCCTCCCTTCCTGTGGGCTAGCAATTGTGGAGAAAACTGGTCCTGACTAATGCATGATCCCAGGGTATGTGGTCTGAGAGCAAATGATGGAGCTCCCTTACTGAAGCTAAACAGGCTTGGGTTTGATTAGTGCCTGGATAGGAAGCCTCCTGAAAACTCCATGTGTGCCGCTTTAAGTTCCGTGAAGAAAGAAAAAGCATATTATCAAATGCATACGAATTACAGGAAATAAATATTTCAGAGCACAACACCGCCTTCTGAAACCGATTAAAAGGCCTTGCTCTGCCAAACCTCATCTGAAATAAAACAGTGGAACAGGCTTTCCTACTACACTGATTGTTTAAAGGACCTAGCTATGTTTATCTAGCTGAAGTGTTTATGTTTCCTTGGGTGGTCATTCATAAGGCAGGGTAGAAAAAGGAGTAATGGGATCTGGAGAAGAGAGGTTTGGGAGACCTTCTCTTTGGAACAAAGACTGTTAATGTCCCACTTGCATCTCTGAGTAAGCCTATCCTGCTCTGGCTGGTTCATTTTCTATGCTAGGTAAGTACAGGGGCAAATCCAATAGACAAATCAATTAAGCAGGAACGGTTAAGCACAAAGGTTTCAGTCCTGCATGGGATTAGGCTAAGGCAGGAGTGGTCAAGATACGAGCAATGTTCGATGCATAGTATTGCCAGGCAAGTAGGCAATTTCCAGAAGAGAGTTCTGAGGTAAAGCCCAAGGTCAAAATACAGGAAAGTACTCAAGCAGAATCACAATCCAAAAAATGTTAGAGTCCAAGGGCCAGTAGTATGGAAGTATAATCTTAAGGTCAGAAAAACATGCTTTAAGGTACTGGAGATGGTGGAATGATGTTGTTCCAGCCATGGTTAGCCTGAAGCTGAAGGCTTATATAACCAGAGCTCAGCTGCAGTTTATTATAGACCCTCTAGCAAGCAGTCCTACCTAGGGGGAGGGCCTTGCGCCCAAGGAGTCCCTTCCTCTTGAGGAGCCCTCCTTTGTAATCAAAGCTCTTTTTCTCAATGGAGCTTGGTGAGCCTGCCTCTTAAGGTAGTGACATCCCCCATTCACATGTACCTGCAGCATGAGAGCTCCTTCTTGAGGGACATAGGAGGCTGCCTTATGCTGAGTCAGGCCATTGGTTCATCTAGCTCAGTATTCTCTATACCAGGGATTGGCAAACTGGTGTCCTCCACATATTTTGAGTAGGGCTGTGCATGGATCTGGATCCCGAATCCGGAACAGATCAGGCTGATCTGGGCCTCCTGGATCCAATCTGGATCGGGCTGGATCGGATCTGCAATCCGGATCCGGTTACAGCACTCCCTCCCACTCTCCCCCTCCCTCCCCCACTCTCCCTGCTTACCTGCTGCCTCCTCCGTGTCGTCCCCCACCGTCCTCTCTCCTTGCTGTGTGCCGCCTCATTTCCTGCTCGCAACGGGTGACAATGTCACCCGCCGCAAACAGAAAATGCAGCGGCACACAGCGAGGAGAGAGGAGGATGGCAGGATGGCGCAGAGAAGGCAGCAGGTAAGCAAGGAGAGGGGAGGGGAAAGGGAGAGCGGGAGGGAGTGCTGTGCACGGATCTTGATCCGAGTCGGATTGGATCAGGCCTGATCCGATTTGAGTCAGATCGGGCCCGATCTGGACCTGACAGATCCGGATCCGGATTGGATCGGGGGGGGGGGGGTCTGTGCACAGCCCTAATTTTGAGCTACAGCTCCCATATGCCCCAGCCAGCATGGGCAGTGGTCAGGGATTATGAGAACTGTAGTCTAAAACAGGCTGCCTATTCGTGGTCTATGCTGACTGGCAACTGCTCTCCAAGGTTGTGGAATGAGTCTTTCCCTACCTAGGGATGCCAGAGATTGAACCTGTTCTGTGGTTCTAACCTATACCCCGGGTATGTGTGTGTGTGAGAGAAAGAGACAGAGACAATGAATACTGAAACCATATGTGTGGTTTCAGTCATACAGGCTTTTCCCACGCAGTCAACCTCCATGACGATTGGGCACGAGAGATGCTTAGTTCTGTGTGTGCATGGAATGTTGAATGTACTATAGGGAAGTGGATCCCACGACATTGGAGGAGTGGAATGGAGCATCGGAATCCTCGGAATCCATTGTTGTGAAGTTTAAAGCCTATGCCAGGGACGGGATACTTGTGAACCTCCAGATGTTGTTAGACTGCAGCTCCCATCATCCCTGACCATTGTTCATGCTCGCTGGGGCTGCTTGGACTTTATGTCCAACAACGTCTGAAGGTCAACAGGTTGCCCAATCCCGAGTCCTCTACTCAACGAATAATTCGTGCTGGCCCACAACCCCAGAATCTCTTTAAAAAGAACAAGGTTGAGGAGTGATCAGTTGGAAAGCGGCAGGGGGCAGTGCAATTTGCAGCAGAGTGGCAGGCAGGTGGGAGTGTGTAGGATGACGGAACAGGGGGGTGGCTTCCATGCCTTGAAGGCTTGGTTTCCAGGTAGGCTAGAATGCCAGCACTTTTTTATTATTGGACCCTGCCTGAGAGTGCCACATTTTTCTTATGCAAGTTTCTCATTGACTAGCTTGGATCATCCATTATGAAACCTTTCCAGTTAGAAGAGGTAGCGGAGGCGGTGGTGCCTTGCAAGTAAGAGTCTGCAGGCACAGCTTGTGTACATATTTGTTGAAAGCTGGCTGGCAAATGGAGTCGCCTTTCAAACGTGTTCTTTCACCTATCAGCAGAGCACAATTCTTGAGTACTTAATGTTCTGCAGATTGCATAAGCACTGCTCTGGAAATATTTGGACAGGCTGAGAGCTCTTGTTTTCCTACTACTTTGTTTTGCTACTGCCTTAGGCTGAATCCCGTGAAATTGAGACCGGAATATTGGTGTTGCGAAATGAGTTCCATCATAAGGTTTATATATAACAGTTGGAGGGAGAATTTTTCCCTTCGGTCTGGTGTGTATCAGACACGTTGTCATCAAGAAGAGTAGCAGCCTCCTTGTCATAGCTGGGCTGTTAAACAAAGTCTTCACCCAGTAAAATGTCCTGCACTGTGCACTGGCTTGGCAGCAATTGATCATGTGTGGAAGCTCAAGAAAAAAGCTGTTCCAGAAAATTCTATGCTGATGCCAAGGCTTCAGGACTTCCTACCGTATGCTTGAGTGTTCTTTAAAATGTAAAGATAAATAACTAAATAAACACTTGTGATTATTAGAAAAATCTCTTTAATGTGAATGAAGTACACCTCTCTCTTCTCTTGCTTATTGTCTCTGAAAACACCTCCAATATGGCAACTAGTGATACTCAGAGGCATAGATACTGCCTGTCAACACAGAGGTTCCATTTAACCTTCATGTCTAGTAGCCATGGATAGATCTCAGATTTCTTTCTGATCTCCTTTAAAGCCATCTGAGCTAGTGGCCATCACTCCATCTTGTGGCAGGGATGAATTCCACAATTTAATTATGCATTGTGTGAAGAAGCACTTTCTGTAGTCTCTCCCAATCTCCTTCCATCCAGTTTTGTTGGGTGACCCTGAGTTCTAGGGTTAAGTTGCACTTTTTCTAAACTAAAAAAGACTTGAATGCTGTAGGGAGCATGCTCCAACTCTTTGATAATTTTAGTTGCCCTTTTCTGCATTTCTTTCTGCGCTTATGATAATTTTGTTTGAGACGAGGTAACCAGAATGACACAGGGCATTCCAAATATAGCTACACCATAGATTTACTGTAAAGGCATAAAGATGCTGATCATTTTTAATCTCTCCTAATAATCCGCAACGTGGAATTTGCTGCACGCTGAGATGTTGTTTTCCTTGAGCTATGCACCACAACTCCAGGATCTCTTTCTGGGGTAATCACTGCTTGTCCAGACTTCACCCATGTATATGTGAAATTGGTATTTTTTTGCTCCAATGGGCATCACTTTCCACTTCCTCCAAGGAATGTCATTTGACATTTTATTGTCTTTTGACAGTGTTCAGATATCATTTGGGGGCTCTTCATAGTAATTTTGGAATAATCCAGTACATCTTTAATATTTTGGTGTTATCTGCAAGCTTGGCCACCTTACTACTCACCGTATGACTTCAGATAATTTATGAATAAATTAAACGGCACCATTTCCAGTACAGATCCTAGGGAACCATTTAAAAGGGACTTTGTCCAAATCGTTTTGGAAATCCAAGTATACAGTGTCTATTGGATCACCCTTTTTATATGTTTGTTAAAGAATACTAAAAGATCTGTGAGGAGTTCCCTTGGCAGAAGACTTTAATTTAATCTCTTGACTTAGTTCTTCAGAAGTTCTCCCTGTTCAGTTATGTCTGTCTGTCCAACATATTTCACACTGAAGGCAACCTCAAATAATTGGTTCAGCTTTTCTGAAATGATCCCACTATTTTCTTGGCTGCTGCTGTCTTTTTCTTTTTCTTTATATTTATCATTATATTTATAATGTCAGGCTTGTTGTTTGTTGTTATCCTTCAGTCTTTACCTTATTTCTAGAGACTTTGGTCCCCTCTACAAGGTTTCGCTTTGACTCTCGATTGCCCGATTATGCGCATATACAAATAAGTGCATTTACTCCTAATACCTATTCACGAGAGGCAGTGAAGCGCATTACGGGCTGTATGAAACGTGCTTTAAAGTTGTTTACATGCGGAGAATCGCATGCTTACATGGCCATAAGGCGCTTTAACTCCCGCGGTAAATTTTAAGTCGCTATTTAACGTGCATTCGATAATGCGAATAATCGGAGGCAAAAAGCGCCTCAACCCCCGATTTGCGCTCCGCTCTTGTAGAGGTCAAATCTGTAACGTGCCTTGAAAGAGCTTTAAATCACTCTTGTAGAGGCACCCTTTGAGAAGTACTAGCTATTCTACCCCTGAAACATCTGCCACTTCTTTTCTTCTTAAACACAGTGATTTAGTTGTGTAACAGATTAGGATGCTCTAGCAGCATGGTGGTCATTGTGCTCCATCCCAAATCTTTATCCATTGGCAGTAGGTTTGGATATTTAATGTACAACCATACCATTTTTTCTTTTGCTGTTTTTTTTTGACATTCCAGATGATTCTCAGTCTTCTTTCTGCAAAGAGAGAGCGAGAGCGAGAGCGAGTCATTCCTCTTGCTATGACAAGAAGCTCACTGTTGCACAACAACTCTAACAAGCTATCGGCAATTGCCAACAGCAGCCTTCCCAATAGATGGCACGTGCATATATATGTCATATAAAAGAGCAATGCAGGGAAGACACTGATGTGTCTGCCCTGTTAAAATTGCCATGGAACTTTGAAATGAGACCTTCAACTCATTCCGCTGCAATCTGTGCAATGCAATGCAGCCCATAACATTGCTCTGAGCATCTTCTTCAATTAATCCCTTGTAGGACCAGAGCTGCTTTCTACAGTTCAAAAAGTCTTTGGGGCTCTGCTACATATTTTTCCCCTAGGGGGTGGGGGAAGACAAAGGTTAGCAGAATGATGTATAGGTTCCTCCTTGATTCTTATTATGTAGCTTTTTGTGGATGATGGATCTGACTCTGACCTTGGTGTTAGAATGCTCACAGCAAGCGTGGCAAAACCAGTCAAAAATATACTTGGTGGTTAAACTGTGTACCGTTGCATGGGTTGATGATAACCTTTTGTCTCAACATTGCAAAAGACATGGATGGACATCAAATCTTAATCTCCGCTATGCTGGTGGTTGGATTCTTCTCCATAGCAATTGGTACTTACTTGGTAGTTGTCCTTCTGTACTTCCCTTTTCTGCATTAAAGAGAAACATATTTTCATCTCTCTCTCTCTCTCTCTCTCTCTCTCTCTCTCTCTCTCGTAACTAGTTGCAACCCTGTTTTCTTTGTCTGAATGAAAATCTATTTTATATGCATAGCAAGGAAGCTTATTACTTACTATCTGGCTTTTTTGTGCCAGATTATTTGAAAGTCCCCCCTCCCCCCACTTCCCTCTCTGACACATGCTAGTCAGTTGTGTTGTTATATTTAAACAAATCAATGCTGTTGCAGAGTTTTCCCCTGTCATAATCAGTTTTGCAGCACAAATCCCATTGATTTCCCCCCCAGCCCTGAAAATAAAAAAAAATAAAAAGAGGGAGGGGGACAGTTGATGAATTGCATCAATACCTCAGGAGGGACTCATTTTGTAGTTTCTTGGAAGAACCAGCTTTCCTCTTGACCCCTTTCCGTTTTTTCATTCACTGCATTAAACCAATGCTCTTGCTAGAACAGGTTTCTCCTGATGGAAGTAAAATGGTACCCACAAGGGAATGTGAACTATCAGAAATAGTACAAGTGCATACGAGAGAGAGGCTGCAGGGTTTAGAGAATATTCCAGCTGATGTCAGCAATGGCTTGTCAGGCAGGGCGTGAACTTGGTCAGACCTGAACCTCTTTACCAAAGAGAACCAAATTCTCAGTGGTTATGGTGGTTGGTATGAAGGCCTCCTGTGACCGCCCTGACAGTCTGCCCTTGATGTTTACATTCTGTGGACTACATGCTGACTTTGATTTTGCTTCCACAATTTAAAAACTGGGTCCCCCCCCCCCCGTTCTTTTGCCAAGTGCAGAAGGTTCAGAGTGAAGGGGGGAAGTCTCAGTTGTGTATGAGTCAGTTTGCTTGTTAAGAGAATTGCCTGGCTATTTTTAAACCACCCCCACGCCACCCTGAAATCTCTACTGCTAAGATTTCAATTTTAACTTCCCGTTTGTGCTAAGCAAATGGAGAATTGTACATTTGCCCATACTTAGATTTTTATTCAGGAACACAATAACAATATGTCAAAAATGCAAATCTATACCTATAAAATAAAATAACCACCAAAAGTTAGAATAACTACAGGATGTAGACTTAACAATACAATGCTAAGTATGCCTTTTCAGATATACGTCCCACTAAAGCCCTGTTCAGGCGTGTTAACCCTTTTGTGTTAAAGGCTAAACACAAAAGGGGAGGTAGTGCTTCAGCCCTTCCCCCCCTCCCCCATTGCATTTCGCCGTCCTCTACCCATGAAGGGTGACCGTCTGAAGTGGAGAGCCTCCTCTATATGTGGGGCTCTCCGTGCAATGTGGGCAGCGAAATGCAATGAGGAAGACGGGGGGGGGGGGGCAAAAGCCCTGCCTCCCCATTCATGTTTAGCTTATACAAGTTTAGCACACCTGAATAGGGTGTGTTTAAGATTGCAGCTAAAAAGAACCTCAAGCTAAAAATGTAACTTCACAGGATAGCCCTGGCACCCAATTGCATTCAGGAGGGGTTCAAGAATGCGCCTGGAATTTTTTCTCCTCCCTTGCCCCTTGCCTGCTCTCCTCATTGTAAAAAGAAATGAACTGCCCAACCAGACAAGCCCATATTTATTTAAATATGAGATCAGTGAAATTAAACCCATGTATTTAATGAAAGAACAGAAACTAAGAGAGAACTTCTGTTGTGCCCTAAAGATTTAATTTTTCAAGAACTCTCATTCAAACTTGGGATCTGTGGGTTCAGTTGTTCCACTGGGAAAATAAACATGAGAGCCTGAGGTCTGCTTCTGAAGTCTCCCCAGGTACAGTCCAAGTGGTGAGAGAAAGTGAGTATGTGGGGAAGGATACGTCTGAATAGGATTCTTTGTCTCACCTAGAGAAGAGATTCCCAAAATGGCTAGTTTACATTAATACACTCAAATGAACAGTAAAGATTGGGGGAGGGGTTGGTTCCCTCCCCTGTAGGAGGAGGCGTCCTTGTTTGCATGCTGTGTTATTTTGGTTGCCAGAGGCTCTTTTAAAACATTTTAAATTGGCAAAAATAATATCATCACTCTGTTTTGATTTGATTATGTTTGTCCAGATGGATTTCTCTGCAGACAGCGGACCTTTAAGCCTGCTTTGTAGGTAAATCTGACTGCAGTAAACATTCTGTCTTTGCAACTGCCCCTTTTCCTCCCTACTGCTTTCCTTGTCTAAACAACTCAAAATTTTGTACAGTAACTGTAGGGACTGCAGTGTAGATCTTGACAAGAGTGCTTTGCTGCTGTTGGCTGTTGTTTGCTGTGTGCCATCAATCATCCTCACAACAGGCTTCTTAGCTTCCCCCACCCCCCACCCGTATCTGTGTGTGTGTGTGTGTGTGTGTGTGTGTGTGTGAAATGCTCGGTGGACAATAATAATCTACAATAACCCATTTTTTTCACTGCAACAGAGCATCCTGCTGCTGAGATCTGTTTAGATTATATTGCAACTGCAGTGTACCAGAATTAGGGTTTCTTAAATACAGCCAGTCTCTTATTCACAAAAAGGCATGGAATGCAGTATCCTGGTTCTGGAAACGACTTTGCAGAGCCATAAGAATAGGGCTCCATATTTGTAATGTGCTGGATTTTGGAAGAGCATAAAACTCACCTAGAAGAGTTAAACCACTGATCGAAACTGGGTTGTTGTTGTTGTTGCAGAAATTAGGATGTTTTGATTTAACGACGAAAAATGCCTAAAGACTGCAGAGTGGTATTTTAAAAACCTGCTGAAATTATATCAAGGCTCAAAAGTGTGTATGTGTACAAACACATACAGATTTTATACCAAGAGAGATGGGATACTCCTGCACCACTAAGAATTACATTTTAAAGAAGGTTCCACATTCTCCATTTCATGTTTCTTGATCTTTGAATCCAGTTCCATAATCTACGCTGACCATATATGAAAAGGAGGACAGGGCTCATGTAACTTTAACAGTTGCAGAGAAAAGGGAATCTCAGCCGGTGTCATTTGTATGCAATTAGTACCTGGTGAAATCCCATCTTCATCACGACAATTAAAGGCACTATACTAGAGTGACCAGATACACAAGAGGGCTGGGCCCCTGCAGCTTTAACTGTTATAACGAAGAGGGAATTTCACCAGGTATGAATTGCATACAAATGACACTGGCTGAAATTGCCTTTTCTCTACAACTGTTAAAGTTACATGAGCCCTGTCCTCCTTTTCATATGGTCAGTCTACATAATCGCAGTTGTGCAGGATGTTTACAAGAGTCATCAAAAGCTCTATCAGAGCCAATGTAGAATAGCAGATTGACTGCTTGATTTAGACTAGGGAGACTTGAGTTCACCTTGCTGCTAGGACTATAAAGGACTTTAATGACAAACCATGGTTTAAAACTGCTTATTTGCTTTTGTTTTCCATTCTCTAAGCACTCAGCTTCATATGTTAGCTCCTATCTCTATGATGCAACATCCTCTGGAAGTGAAATGAGGGCTGTAACCATGGTTTCAGACATCACAACAAACCATAATTAGCACAAATCATGTTTTGCAAACCCCTTAAAATAATGGCTTCTTAATTGTGGTTTGTCTTCATAAACTATGGTTTGTCAGTTCAGACATCATGTCAAATCTTCACTATGCATTGGCATGACTTCATGACCTTGGATAATTATTTGAGAAGTTATCTGGGAAAGATTAGGTGTTGCTTGTGGCTTATAAAGTCCTGACCATCGGTCCCCAGATGTTGGGTTCCCTACCTTGGGCCCCCAGATGTTGGATGACAACTCAAACCATGCCTGACCAGTGGCTGGGGATGATGGGAGTGGTGCTCCAAAAACATCCGGGGGATGCAGGATTGGAAACTATTGGCATGGAGGCCATCACCTCCCCTTCTATCATAATTAACCAAGCCTGCCCAGGTTTTAAAATTTTCAGGAGAGCCCCTTCTTTTGATACTGCCACCTACAGTGGCGTGTTTGGTGGTGACATGAGAGAGGCCTTCTCAGTGGCTGCTCCCAGGTTATGAAACTCCCTGCTGAGGGAAACTAGGTTGATTCCCTTTCGGCTAGCTTCCATCAGCAGGCAAAAACATTTTTATTCAAGCAGGCCTTTGGGGTGTAAGCAGGTCTGTAAGCAGGTCTATTTGGTTGGCTGCTGTTTTTATTCTGCTTTGTCGTGTTTTTAATTGTGTTTTAATATATTTGTTTTATTATGGTTTTAATCAAGTTTTTATTTATCTGTGATAATAAGCCACCTTGAGTGAAATTTTCTTGATCGAAAGGAGGGGTACAAATAAAATCAACCAAATAATAATAATAATATATTTATTTTTTTACCCGCCTCTCTTCTAATGGTGTATCAAAAGGTATTCTTGGTGGCTTCTTCCACATCTAGAAAACTGTTTTGCCTGGAAGTCTTCTTGACCCAACTATCTTCTAGTTTCTGGAAACAAGTATGTTTTTTCCTCCCTAGGTGTATATTTATATTTGTTGTCCATGTCAGTCTTACCATAAGGGTCGTTGAACACTTAGTTTCCCTGAGCCTATTGGGTAGACTGGGATATAAACTGAAATGAAAATAAGTAAGATTGGGATGCAGAAGAAGGTTGCCTGGTACAGGGTAGCTCTATGAATTTATTGTTATCAAAGTTTGAAAGGCTTGGCAAAAGAAGTAGCTTTTCAGAAAAAGCTTTACATAAGAGGGAGGGAGTTGTCATGAAAGATACTTGCAAGTATGTTTCAATACTCTTAATCAGCGTACATGCTCCTAGACTAAAGAACAGTATCTAGGGTTATGGTACTAGAGCGTGCAAACAGAAAGCAGGGCGGGGCTGTTCCGCTACATGCCGGCACTGTTCTTGAGGGTGCCATTGAATTCAATGAGACAGTGTAAACAAGTTGCGCCACAGCATTACCATTGGGGGATAGTGGCCCAGCTCACATGACACAAGGTTGGTTAATAAGCCATGGTGGCTTGTTAACTACCTCCACAATTGCCGTCCGGTTTCTCTAATTACCCCCCTAACCCCCCCCCCCCCCAAGATAATCTGGTCTCAAACAATTCAGGGCTTTAAAGGTTAGTATGAGATTTTACTTTGAGCCTGTCAGCACAACGGAAGAGGCAACTAATGCAGCAAAATTTGCCCAGCACCTCTGCCCCTGGAGGGACTCCTAGGATAAGATCTCAGCATTCACAGTGCATAGAGATGAATTATGCACATGAGCAAACAGACACCCATGCGATCCTGCAGTATATCAGTCCTACCTCCGCACTCACCCACCCATCATAATTATAGCCATTTCACTGTGTATAAAGAGCAGAAGATATAGTGAATGCAGCCATTTAAAAAAAGGCTGTGCAGAAAAGTAAGGTCTATGGCATATGCCTGCCTTCCCCACCATACCCATCCCTAACACAAGTATTTCTCAGCCGGATCAGTGTTCAAACTGCATTTGTTTTTCCCAGGCAAAGTATAATGCTGGCAAGGCATGCTTGATGGAGGATTATTGGCCATGCACAAGAACCCTCCGTGTCATTAGCCTTGTAAAGAGGCAGCGAACTGCTTCTTGCTGAGGCTAGTGGGCAGAATAAAAGGCAGCCTCACATGGTGGCCTTTTCTCTCCATCTGCTCCATATCGTGCCCCATACAAATTAGATTTGGCAATGAACCCAGCTATCAATGGGAGTGTTAGAGACCAGATCTGTGATTATGCTTTCCAGGCCTGCCCTGGTGTATAAGAGTGATACCCTCAACCAGGCAATCAAAGGCTGAATGCGCTCAGCGGGTGGAAGGCAGGGGGAGAGAAAGGTTGGTACTTCTGCAGTGCTTTAAAGGTAGTTTTGAATGCTAAGACAATTGGTTTGTAAATGGCAATTAGGGGGAAAAAACATTATTATGTACATGGCTTTGGTGCATTGACGCCAAACAAACAATGCCAGGAAGCTTTGCTGGTTTTCAATCTTATTTAAAACAAACACACACACACACACACACACACACACACAGAGCAGATAATAGAAACAAACCTGTTATTGCTCATACTGTAACAAACTATATGAGCAGGAGGTAACATATACTTAGAAACTGCAATTGAATCATTGCAGAATCTCTCTCTCTCTCTCTCTCTCTCTCATTCACACGCACACATCAAAGCTCAGTTTAACTTCAAATGGTTATGAATCCTAAGAGCGTAATTTCCCTACTCCCTCCCCTCTCAATTAGACATGGCTAAATTTCCATTGCTCTACCGTGACATCATATCAAATTAGCCAATGGGCATCAAGAGAGGTAGGGCAAGCAAAGATGTTGAAAGTGGAGGAGAGTGAAGAGGTGAAAGGGGAACATGAGAAGCCCAGGAGAACGTAAATGCTCTTAGCTGTTTAAAATAAATTTACAATTATGAGGCTAGCCTATACTTGGCCTAATAGGTATTAATTTGTTTAAGTGAAATGAACTTAATTGCTTCATTTATTATAGAAAGGAAATCATTCCAAGTGGCAGGATTTATTCTCACTCTTTAAAAATGTCTTTAGATAAACATAGGTATTATTTGCGTTTCTACTCATAAAGTCCTTTGTATCCACTGGTAAGCGGGCCTTGCCTGCTTTTATTCTTGCCCTTCTTGTTATACTCAAGAGGAATAAAAATTTAATACTACTCTCCTTTTTAATTTTCCTTACTGAACCCATTAAAATCTGTGATCTAAATTGCCTCTTTCATAGCATTAAGTGTGTGTGTGTGTGGGAGAGAGAGAGAGAGATGTAAACACATACATAATATGTAATGAATTCTGCACTGAAGACCTGATCAAAAATTTGTACTGAGCTGGAGGGCTGCAGCTAATTTGCATATTGTAGTTACCATTTTAATTTTGGTAATTATTGTTTTGCTCTGGCTCGGAGTGCTGCACTTGATGTGTCAGTATTCTTGTTCTAAAAATGGTGCCCACTAACATGAGGAAAAGACGTCCACAGAGTGTCCTTGAAAAATCTGAGCAGAAAGACCTTAAAAACATTAGGATTTCTTTTCTTGTCTCATTTCTCCCCATCTATTTGCATTGTTTTAACGTAGCCAGGAGAACTAGGAACATTTTGTTAAAAATGTAAACGTGCCTTTGCTGCTTTTTTATTTAAACATACATTTCTGTTACTTGGCTGTTTTGTGCCTCCCTGTAACATCAGGCACTCCACACTTTTGCCACCTCTCTACGATTCCTGAGCAAAAATATCAAAGTAGCAGTTGGAAGAAAAATGTGGCCCAGGAGCAGCTGCAGTTAAAGTGGTAGTTGGAGGCAGAAGGGTGGTGGTCAGGATGGCCTTGAATGTAAGGCATGTAGAGTGGAACTAGAATTAATATTAACCACAGAGTTGGTGCTTAAAGGCAGCCCTGCATTCAGTTTCCTCTTTTCTCTCAGCAATGTTTAATAAGGGAAACATATGGCACTGTAGCTGAACTGCATATACGTTATTGTCTGCAGCTAGTGGAGGGAGAGCATAGGACTTAATGGCATCACATCATGGCATTTTTCTTTCTACATGTTGCAGGGAGAGAAGGGGAAGCTGGGTGCAGTGTTGCTGATTTGTCATGGGTATCTAGTTCTACCCTAAAATCTCCTCAGAAAAGAGCCATGAAGGACCACTTCACACTTTAAACAGCATCCAAATTCCACCAGTGTTCGCTGCTATCAATGTTTAAAGAACGAAGGGAACCCGTGTGTTCCTAAACATGAGCATATGCCGGAGAGCCTGATTTGGCTGAGGCTGCATGGCATGTATGTCCATGGCATGCTTGGATTCTTACGCTTTAGATTTGTGGCAAATATAGGGGAAATTGTGAAGCTTTGGGAAGTGATTCTGAAGTTCTAGTGCAGACATAACAAAGCAATTTGGGAGAATGCCTGGCCTCTCTCTTTTGTCTCGGAAGTGATTTCCTTCTCTATATTCCCATTGGTAACCATCGATTCATATGATACATAGTCACACAAACCAATTTCCCTCAAAACCATAGCTTGCAGACACATTTTAAACCATGGCTTAATTCTCTGTTTTGGCAAGAGAACCAGGTGTTGTATAGGGTGAAGTCATTGTTCACACTGAGAAGGGAGAAAGACACCACTTTATCGAGGGGCGGAGGGCAGGGTTAAGAAATCAGCAGCCCGACAACTGGTGATTGCAGGAACTGGGGGGGATTTTATGAGGAAAGAGAAGTTCTGGGGTCTTTTTGTTGTTTCGCTAGTGGGTGTGGGGGGAATGGCATTTTACAGAGTGACAGCTATAAAATTAGATAATCGGTTAATCGCTGGTAAATTAGCCTCATGTCTTTTGCAGAGAACAAATACGGTATTTATGTAAAAGTTGTTAATAGTTTCTGCCTTTTTTAATTGGCAGAAATAAATGCAAAATGCATGATAATTAGGCAGCTGATGAATTCAGTTGTACAATTATGCCTAAAGCTATGCCCCAGCACTTAATGCTGGATGCTCAGAGCAATCAAAGGGAGCCTATTTATATGGTTTATTTATAAAACAAAGTTACAGATGAAGTAACAGTGGCAGATAGACTTCATGCACGGCAGCTTGAAGTCAGCATTCTAAATGTTAATATAGTTTGTAGGGGACACGTGCTGAGTTGGTAACTTCAGTTTCTTTGCTTATTTATTTATTTATTTATTACATTTGTATACCGCCCCATAGCCGAAGCTCTCTGGACAGTTTACATAGGATTAAAACAATTAAAAACAATATATAAAAATTAAAACAGCAAAAACATACAACATACACACAATCTGTACATTTAAAACCACTACAACACCCCAAAAGCTACAAAAAACAAAAACAAACCCAGGCTCCTCAGATATTGCCAAATGCCTGAGAGAAGAGGAAAGTCTTGACCTGGCACTGAAAAGAAAACAATGTTGGCGCCAGGCGGGCTTCGTCAGGGAGATCATTCCACAATTGAGGGGGCACCACAGAGAAGGCCCTCTCTCTTGTTGCCGACCTCTGAGCTTCCCTCGGAGTAGGCACTCGGAGGAGGGCCTCAGATGTTGAACGTAGTATTCGGGTAGGTTCATGTCGGGAAAGGTGTTCCATCAGGTATTGTGGTTTGGAATTTATAGCTGTCTAAATTTATAAAGAATATTGTAAAATGAACCATAGTTAGTATGCACACTATCCCAGTGCACTTCTGTATGATCATTGCACATCTGTATGGCATGTAGGCTCTGCTAGAACACCGAGAGCCTATTTTTATATTTTTTAAAAAACATTTCTAGCTCTCATGGTTGTAGCGCTGAGCTTGGGGGACAATGCAAAAGGTCTGGAAACAAGAATGGCAAATTCATTGATTTGGGAGCGATCATATTAGTATCATTAAACAAAAAACCTACGGTTTACAAAAACAATGTTAAGGCTCCACAGTTTCCAACCAAGCACCAAAAAGCAGGGAAATTGGGAGTTAAGGCTCCCAAGCCTTAACGCCATATCCTCCCTAAGGAGGCAGAAAGTGCAAGTGAAATTCTCGTTCTCCCAAAGGAGATAAACCATGAGGACAGGATGGAGAATATGATATGCAGAGGTGACTGTGGGGTTGTGGAAAACTGATCACGAACAACTTAGGGCCACCTACTTCTCTTTTTTTGTTTAGAGCAGCCCTTCCCCAACCTGGTGCCCTCCAAAGGTGTTGGACTACAACTCCCATCATTGCAAGTCAGTATGTCCCATGGTCAGAAATGCTGGGACTTGTCATCTCAAACACCTGGAGGGCAACAAGATGAGGAATGCTGTTCCATACCCTTACCAAATACAGGGTCTCAAACACATCTCGCATATAGCAGCACGCTTGATAACAAAAGGGGAACTATTCATTACAGATCTAGAACCAGAGCATGTTCCAGGCACTTCCAACTTTTGATCAATATCCTGCCCTTCAAAGAACCAATGTTTTTTTTCTTTAAAATGTATTTAAACAAAATCTATTGTTCATTCCCCACAATCCCTCCACAATACATCATCTCATCAAAGCGACAGAGGAGCAGAAGAGGTTTAGTTTGGCTGTCTTGAACACCTTTCAGATGAGATTAGTTTGCAATCCTATACCTCTTGGGAGTAAGCCCTAGTGAATTCAGTGGCACTGGCTTCTGAGAAGACAAGTATAGGAGTCAACCTTCTCCAGCTTGGTACTCTCCAGATGTGTTGGAGAAGACAAAAATCATTTCATACTTAATTTTAAAATAATACTGATACATGAAAGTATTAGGTGGTAGCTCTGCCTTTGATCTCACACTGCTGAACAAGTAAGAGAAATCCTTTATCTGATATTCAAGAAACAGACATCCTATGCCATATGTTGAAAACTAATGTTTACGTCTGAAGGGCTATCCTGATTACCGTATGTATTCAAGATGCATTCATTGTTGTTTCATTTGGTTTATACAGTTTATTATTTAAAATGATGCAGCTCTTTTGTAGTTCCTTGATTGATTACAATGCTGGAAAACATCATACTTCAGTACAGATGTGGGCAGAAAATAGATCTATCCTGATGTTTTGGACATCAACTCGTGGCATTCCTGACAACTGCCCATGCTTATAGGGGCTTTTACAAGTTGAATTCTAAAACATCTGGAGATCTACATTCTGCCTTCCCTTCTTCTTGAACAACATTTGCCAACCTGGTGCCTGTCAGATGTGTTGGGTTGCAACTCTCAACATAAGGAGATGCTCTAAGAAATGAGAAGTAGCTGGTCCTAAGTTGTTCATCATCATTTCCCACAACCCCACAGTCACCTCTGCAGATCAAATTGCATATCTAGATTTTTGAGATGACAAGTCCCAGCATGCCTGACCATGGGACATACTGACTTGCAATGATGGGAGTTGTAGTCCAACACCTTTGGAGGGCACCAGGTTGGGGAAGGGCTGCTCTAAACAAAAAAAGAGAAGTAGGTGGCCCTAAGTTGTTCGTGATCAGTTTTCCACAACCCCACAGTCACCTCTGCATATCATATTCTCCATCCTGTGCTCATGGTTTATCTCCTTTGGGAGAACGAGAATTTCACTTGCACTTTCTGCCTCCTTAGGGAGGATGTGGCGTTAAGGCTTGGGAGCCTTAACTCCCAATTTCCCTGCTTTTTGGTGCTTGGTTGGAAACTGTGGAGCCTTAACATTGTTTTTGTAAACCGTAGGTTTTTTGTTTAATGAATTTCATGGCTTTGTGTAACGGATGACTGGATATTATATAGTTGACAAGCAGCCAGCATCAGCTAGGATGTTACACCATTTTGACATCCAATATAAAATGAAAGCTAGTGATATGTGTTGCACCCACTTTTCAAAATAATAAATGAACCCCAGAAGTTATGCTCTCTCACTTGAACTCTGAGGGGTCTCATTTTAATTTTTCAGTAGCCAATGTCCAGAAATAAAAGCTTTCTATGACTGACTCATGAAAAGAAGCATTTCATGTTTTATGTCTGTATTTGGAGAGAACCTGAAAAAAAAATCTACTGGACTAAAAACTCCCCAATTTATTCTGGAAGCACACAAGATGATACAGGAAAATATCCTAAATTAGAATAAGTTACAGTTTACTATATTAATTATTTTAGCTCATTTTATGCTACATGCTTTTTCTTCCTGTTTGCATCTTAAAGTAGCAGATTGTGATCATGTTTGTGGTCAAGTTTCAAGCCTGCATGGGCTGCATTTCCATCCATAGATATTTACTTAAAAGACCCATTGAATTTACTTGGTTCTTTAAAAGCAACATATTTGCTTTTAGATTTGCCACTCTCAGCACTCTGCACGTGCTATGTATGCCTGCTCTGTCTACCCTATTGTTCCCTGCAAGGCCCAGCCAGGGGAGGTCAGTAAATTAAATCAGGGGATGAAGGATGGGACTCCATCAAGTTCAGCTGAGAGCATTTCCTGTAGGACATGGACCTAACAGGAACGGTGAGGTCAGGTTTCTGGCAGACTCATTTAAGCAACTTTATGGCCTGATAGTTCTCTGTTCGGTAGCCTGCAGAAGCCTCATAAAGCAATGGGCATATGAACACAGTTATTATGGTCTGCCACTTTGTCTTTAGTAGTCTGAGGTCCAGACCTCTTCAGAAGGGGGAATAGTGTCATGTTATAGGGTGACCACATGGAAAGGAGGACAAGCCATCCAAAATGGTGGCCAGCACAACATCTTGTGATACTAAATTCTATAGTTAACCAGAACTGTACACAGTATTCTAAGTGTGGTCACACCATAGATTTGTATAAAGGCAGTATGAGACTGGCAGTTTTATTCTCAATTATTTTTCTTATAATGCCTAACATGGAGTTTGCTGTCTTTACAGCTGCCACACACTGAGTTGACGTTTTCACTGAGCTGTCAACCACAATCCCAAGTTTTTTTTTCTTGTTTAGTCACTGCAGGCTCAGATCCCATCAGTGTATATGTGATGTTGGGATGCTTTGCTCCAGTGTACATGCTTACGTAGAACTGTTGTTTACAAATGCTTTCGTAGAACTGTTGTTGCCATTTTGATGCCCATTTTCACACTATGGAGAGATTCTTTTGGAGCTCTTGGTAATCTCACTTCATTTTAAAAACCCTAAATATTTTGAGGTCAGCAGCAAATTTGGCCATCTCACTGCTCACTCCTATTTGCATGTTGTGAAGAAAGTGGATAGGGAGGCAGTTTCTCCCTTTCTCATAATATTAGAATGAGGGTGGAAGTGAGCAGTGACGTAGCCACGTTTGGTGATGATACCAAATTATTTAGTCTTGCTAAAACAATGGAAGATTGTGAGGAGCTCCATAAAGATCTCTGCATACTGAGAGAATGGCCATGAAAAGGGCAAATGCTGTTCAATGTAAGCAAGTGTAAAGTGATACACATTGGGGGATCACAATTTCACATATACACTAACAGGATCTGAGCTAATTAGCGGTGACTGACCAAGAAAGAGTTTGGAGCAGGGGAAGTGGACAGCTTGATGAAAATGTTGATCCGGCCGCTGTGAAAAAGGCAACCTCCGTGTAAGGTGTAATTAGGAAAAGAATCCTAATTCTTGAAGACTAATATGAAAAATAGTAGGTTCTCTGATTTGCACTTGATGTATGTGGATTCTTTAATCTTACTATAGTAAAAATAACATATTTTAGTTTTAGATTCATGACTGTATTAGCAGTAAGTTAGTTGGGAAACAAATGTATTAGGAAGTGCAAAAAGTGAGTGTATTGCATCATTTGTGACAGCTCTATTCATACATAGTTTATGGTATGTAGTAAGTAAAGAACAAACCTAAGGATGCCTTTCTGTGTGTATATATGAAAGAGGCAGGCACACAGACATAGATAGTGGTCCAGGCCTAAATTTCCAGCCTAATCTATTTTACAGGGTTGTTGTGAGGGTAAAAGTAGCACATGCCATACACCCAAACATTACCAAACATTTGTTTTACATTTCTGTGAAAGTGAGCAGCAGAAGAAACTCACTAGATGGTTTTGAGCCAGTCATAGACTCTTAGCCTAACCTACCTCATGGGTTTTTGTAGGGGGAGATATGGCACTTGAAAGAATGATCAGTCTAGGGCTTTCCCCTTCCTCCTTACTAGAGAAGCTTCTTTGCAACTGATCAACTAAATGGAGTCTGAACATCCTCTTATATCACTACATCTGACCCAGTACCAAGAATAGCCATGTGGGTGTTTAGAAATATTGCTCAATTTAATTTTAATCTATCCAAGTTTGGATTTTTATTTTTATTTTTTTGCTCTAAAAATAGCCTGTGGTCAATGAATCCTATATTAAGCCTGTCAAAGATGTTGGTACTGGAGATAACAATACACAATAGTTTTGTTCAACCTGATCAAAAAATATTAGAAAAGCTAAGAGAATTCAGAATATTACTGACTCTTCTACCCTACAGGGTTGTTGTGCTGATAAAATGGAGGAGGATTATGTAAGCCACCTTAGGTTCCTTGCAAGAGGAAAAAAAGGCAGGATATAACTGTAACATTAATAAACGTATTATTACTTCTACTAATTATTATTATTATTATTATTATTAATTATAATAACAATGAAGGAATAAAAATTCTTTTAAAATCAAATACATGGAATTTAAAAAAAGAAAAAGAAAAAGAGGGGGCAGCTTAACCTCTTCTCTTACAAAAAGCCTTGGTCCCTAAATACACAGAGCTCTCAAAGAGAAGTACAGCCAAATCCAAACACCCCTTCAAGCTAGTGGAATGGGAATGAGACTCATTGCACTCAGTGGAACTAACTTCTGAGTAGACATGCCTTGGATTGAGTTGATATGAAAATTAATGATCAGCAGCCATAATCAAATGAACATACACACATGCAAAGCATGCAAGCAAGTTGTTAATTATAGAGTTATAGTGCTGTAAAGGAGAGGGAATTCTCACTCACATCTCTCCCTCTCCGCTAGACTGACCAGACGCCCGGATTTGTCCGGACATGGCAGGGAAATGGGGTGCAAATCCACATCCGGGCGGAAAAACCATTTTGGGGGGCCAAATCCGGAAATTTAGCCCCCCAAAACGGTGACCAGGTGGCCCTGGGGCGAGCCGGGCCAACTGGGGGGCGGCGGGGGCAAACCGGGGCGGCGGGGGGTCACGCGGCGGTGGCGCGAGGCTGGCGGCGCGAGGCACCTACCGGCTGGGGCGTCCGTTTCCCTCCGGTGCTCGGAATCTACTGAGAAACAGGCTTCGCGGCCTGTCCCTCAGTAGCGCGCCGGGTGATGACATCATCAGTCGGCGCACTGCTGAGAGACAGGCCAGGAAGCCTGTTTCTTAGTAGATTCCAAGCACGGAGGGAAACGGACACCCCCAGCAGCAGCAGGTAAGGAGCGTGGGGCGGGGGGGGGCGGGGGGGCGCGGGGGAGTGGGGGGGCGGCGCGGGTGCTCGCAGCAGGTGGGGGGGGCGCGGGTGCTCGCGGCGGGGCACTTACCTGCTGGGGCTTCCCTCGGGTGCTCGGAATCTACTGAGAAACAGGCTTCACGGCCTGTCCCTACTGAGGGATAGGCCGCGAAGCCTGTTTCTCAGTAGATTCCGAGCACCGGAGGGAAGCCCCAGCAGGTAAGTGCCCCGTGCACCCGCGCCGCCCCCCCCCCCGCCCGCCCCGCGCTCCTTACCTGCTGCTGCTGGTGCTGGGGCTTCCCTCCGTGCTCGGAATCTACTGAGAAGCAGGCTTCACGGCCTGTCCCTCAGTAGCGCGCTGGATGATGACGTCATCACTCGGCGCGTTACTGAGAGACAGGCCAGGAAGCCTGTTTCTCAGTAGATTCCGAGCACGGAGGGAAGCCCCAGCACCAGCAGCAGCAGGTAAGGAGCGCGGGGCGGGTGGGGGGTGGGGGGGCGGCACGGATGTGCAGGGGGGGGCGGGGCGGGGCGGGCGCGAGACACTTACCTGCTGGGGCTTCATGTGCCACGTCTCCCTCTACCTCCCAGGTGCTGCATTTCCCCAACCGTGCCTGCCCTGACCGCCTCTCCCATCTCTCACCTACCTCCCCATTGAGATTGCACTGTTGCTGCTGCTGCTGCCCCCTCCCACAATGCTCTAAGGAAGGACTTCCAAGAGTCAGGCATTTTGGCCTGTCTGAGGCACACAGGCTGCTTTTTACAGCCAGTGGAGTTTTTTCATAGAGACTGCCCCCCTCGCTCACCTTCTGAGGATCTTTGAGGAAAGCCATAGGGCGGGTGACTGCTCTGGGGAGCCCCACTGGTTATTCTTCCCCTTTGGCATTTGCTTAGGGTGACCATATGAAAAGGAGGACAGGGCTCCTGTAACTTTTAACAGTTGTGTAGAGAAGGGAATTTCAGCTGGTGTCATTTGTATGCATGCAGCACCTGGTGAAATTCCCTCTTCATCACTGTAGTTAAAGCTGCAGGAGCCCTGCCCGCTTTTGTACCTGGTCACTCTAGTATAGCTCCTGCAGCTTTAACTACAGTGATGAAGAGGGAATTTCACCAGGTGCTGCATGCATACAAATGATACCAGCTGAAATTCCCTTCTCTACACAACTGTTAAAGATACAGGAGCCCTGTCCTCCTTTTCATATGGTCACCCTAGTGTTTGAAGCTTTCAACATTATAACCATATGGTCCAAACTTTTAGAAAAAGGAAGGGAACAGTGTATGTGTGTAGGTGGGGAGGGGGAAAGATTAAAAGGAACGTATAGCTACCTATCCCAAGGAGAGATCACAAGGAGAGATCTGAAGACCAGGTTATGATGGATCCAGATGAAGGTTGAAAGAGATCTCTCCTAGAATCCAGGGTGTAGAACTCAGCAAAGTCCAGGTAGGGAAAATTAAGCCACGTAGAGAGTGTAGAAAATATTTAAAAATGAAAAGATCAAAATCAAATAGAGGGTGAAAACAACACCAAGCTGCTCACACCCTAAGAAAACAACACCCTAAGATCAGTGGGCTTTTCAATGGTGACAGCCCGTCTGTGGAATGCCCTCCCCAGAGAAGCTTGCTTGGTACCTATGTTGTGGTGTTTTCATCACCCGATTATTTTAATAAGTATTTTAGTGCTCTTCGCCCTATGCACCTTTATTTTCTGCTGGTTTTACTGTGCTGTTGTGTTTTTACTGTTTATGGCTGACTTCATTTTGGTTTTATTATGTGCTGTTTTTAATTATTGTTTTATTGTTTGTATGTTATTTTTTAATTATTGTACACCACACAGAGAAGTTGGGTTATTGGGTGTAATAAATAGAAAGCATAATGAATACATAAACAAGGAACACAATTAAAGTCCTATTGATTACAATGAGAAATGCCCTATCCTGTGTCCAGCTTGTGATATCATTTTAAGGTTTTCTTTTATTGTCGTATGCTTGGAGAGAGAGAGAAAGCATGCACAGACTGCTATCACTGTGCTTTAATTTCATGTATTGACAATGACAATGACATATCAACGTCCTCAGCTCCTTCCTGGAGACAGAGGCCAGCTCATGGACCAGCAGCTAATTACCTCAGAAGCTGTGGTTAGAGTTGTATTTTCATTGGAGTTCTACTGTTGAAAATTCTGACCAGCAAAATATCTCAATCTATGCCAATATGAGCGAGATTTCCTAAAACTTTTGCTGGGTCTCTCTTTTCCTCTTCCTTTTCTGCAACATTTTTGTTGTTAGGTATTGCTATGTCAATGAGGTAGTTGTGTTTTCCTTTTATATTTATGACTGTTCTTGTCCCAGAATTGTTCTGTCCCAGCATAGCATGGCTTAGCTTGAGTTTGAGTGTGTCTGGATCTCCTAGGCTCTGAAAGCATCTTTTTGGAGAGCACCTGCTGGTTGCATGTTCTCTGCACACTGAGGCAATGTAAATTCAGTATATACTTGGATAAAAGGAAGGAAAGATCCTTATCTAGCATTGTAATAATGGGCATCTGTTCTGGCCTATCTTTGAATTGTACTGACCATGGTCTTGTTCACATGGCTAATGAATCAGAGATATAATCACACATTGTTAGATTAGTTTCTCACTGATCAACCAGAAGTTGAAACAAGCTAAGAGGCGAGAAGTGACTACAACAAGCCTTTAGTCCATTTTGTTCCATGGCTAATGTTTGCAGGGTAATCATATTTTATACTCTTCCTGCATGCTAGGTTGCTAGTTTGTTGTACTAGATTTCTCTGCACTTGTCCACTGCTTCATTTGTTCAATGGTAACAGTATGCTGAATCTGTGAGTATGGATATGAGAAAAATGATGGGGAAAGAGTGTTAAACGTTAGGAAAGTTTAGACTATTGTAATCCAGTGAAAGATTTGCAGTCAGAAAAGATATTTGAGGGAAGGGGAGACTCTGTCACACAGAGTATAGTAAAAGCTTCAAAGAACAGCAAAAGCTACAAAAGTAAAAGTGAGTGAAATTAATTTCAGATACATTCAATGTCTCACTTGTTCTTTATTTCAGTGATTTTAACATTAAGATGTTGTGTAGAACAAGTTTGTCTTAATTGTATGCTGTGAAATCAGACATGTGACCAAGGCCATGTTTGGGTGGGCACGCCCCCTTGGGGATGGACATGTTGGTGGGCACGCCCCCTTGGGGCGGCCATATTGTCCTCCTTTTTGGTTTCCAAAATATGGTCACCCTACTCTCCGCCTTCTAAGGTTCCAGACTGTTTTTTTAAAATAAAGGCTACAATCTTCTACACACTTACCTGGGAGTAAGACCATTGCATTCAGTCAGTGGAACTTACTTCTGAGAAGAGACTACAGCACTGTCTTTGCTAGAGGAAGCAGCCATTGTAGATGATGCAGGAGGGAGGGGGGAGACTCTACTGAGCATGTGCCATAATCAAAATGGCCACCAGATTTCTTAAAAAGGCACAGCTTTAATTTAATAAAATCCACTTTAGCGAATTTTAAAAAAGAAAAGCAGTTCCACCTACACTAGAATGGGAGGAAGTAGACCGTGCCATTGGATTAATGAAAAAGGCTCCCTGAAGGTAAGGACAGCTGCGCAAAAATGGTCGCAAGCCCTGAGTTCAATTTTCAGTTTCGGATTCAGGGGATTCTTTAATCTTTTTACTTTAAACTGTTCTCCTTCCCTCAGTCTTTCACCAATCTTCTTGAAATTTTCAGGTAATGTAAAACAAACATTTCTTTCTGGCACCTGTAAATTTCAGAGAGATTGGTGAAACATTTTCGATTTTATGGCTGTTAGAATGACCCCTCCCCAATTATCACTTTAACATGGTAGAACGTGTTTTTTACTGACCGCCCTTAACAAGGGAGGCACTGCCGTGCCTCCCTTAATGAAGATATGTTTTAATAAACTTAACCTGTCCATCGAGTGCAGTTTGACATCTGACATGCCCATCATCTGCATCATAGGCCTACTATGTTGAGACAACTCAGAGCATGTTCCTGCGTCCGTCTCAGTAGCGCAGAAACAGTTGTAGTGTAGCTCTTTCCTTCTCCTTTCAAAAGTGTGGAATGTGCCCCAAGGGAGGCCTCTCTGGTTTCCTTTGCTAGCTTATGTTTCATTTAGGGTGAATGCTGTTATTTTTAAAGCACTTACAAGTGGATATGGTTGTTGTTCTTTATAAATGTTCATGCTACTTTCTAATCATCTATGCTTTTATTGGCACCCTTATTGGTTAATACTGTTGGGCATGATTTTATTGTGTTTTAATGTAATTTTAAACAGTGTGGTGGGTAAGAGATTAAGCTGTGAACCAGTCACAGCTAGCTGTGAACGTTTTGGCCCAAAATCGCACCTCTGACCAAAATCTCCTTGAGAATTTACTGGAAAGGTGATAGATAAATATAGTAAACAAATAATAATGTAAAGCCACCTAGCAGGGCAGAGCCCAGGAAACCATCTAGACTGCAAACCAGATGTTTTAGGATCGCAAGTATGATTTCTAATGTGGTCCTCATAGCCGGCTTATCCTGAAAGAGATTATGCAAACAGACTGAGCATCTTGTTAAAAAGAAGTGATTCCACCCTCCCATGCATGATATTGGAAATGTTAAAATAGGAATGTTGGTCTTTGCCATCCCTCTGCTTGTTGTTGTTTTTCGTCTCCCTCTTGAGCAATCAAGAGTTTGCAATAGCAGGGAAATTGTAGACGCTTTAGTTTACCACTCCAGAATAGTTAGGAAAATGCAAGCCATTTGGATCTGCTGCGTTGGACGAGGCTGGGAGTTGGGGGCATCGGTGGAGAGAGAATAAGGCTGCAAATGTATGCATGTTTATAAGGGGGGGAGTCCCACAACCCCCAGCATTCCGCAGGCACCATGGCTGGCTGCGGAATGCTGAGAGTTGTAGGACTCCCCCCCCTTATAAATATGCATAAGTACCCTAAATTTGCTAATTTAGCAATTCCCAGATTCTTGGTGCTGCTGCGCAGTAGAGTCCTGTGAGAGAGCTGTTATTACAGATAACATTTACTGGGAATGTTTAAAAGCTACCATGAGTCCAAAGCACCCATTTGCAGAAGAGGCTGGTTGCTGCATCTCTGCAAGATTCACTGCTCTGGCTTTGTCTCCTTTCAATCAGCCTCTGCTGCTGAGGGTCGGTTACTCTGCTGCTGCTCCCAAAGCAAAAGGGGACTCCTCAGGGGACAGATGCCTGCTCTGAGCTGGTCCTTCTAATCAGAAAATGGGAAGTGAGTTCCCCTATAATTCTGACTTGGTGACATTCCTTTCAAAATTAGCCTTTTGGGGTGGAAGAGTGAAGTGGATCTCCAATTTTAATTCAGGAGGGGAAAAAAAGTTTATTTCAAGTGTCAGTTCAGGAAATACTGGGTTCGTGGGTAAAGCACCCAACAACTCTGGAGATGGTTGGTAGATAGAGCGGCACTGATAGCTAACAGCTTATGGTTCATTTCAGTCCATTGTTCGATGGATATTTCCCTGTTGAAGCGCAGCCTTTGAAGAGTTATAATCACAATCCAAATCCACAGACCTAGCTTTTGCCACAAGCAACTCCTTGTCTCGCTGTTCTGTATTTCCAGCTATGGCGTTTCTCGAAGAAGCCTGTTATTTTCTTTCTGACAACCAAGGATTGCAAACATAAAAAATTACTTGTCCTAACAGATTAGAAGTTGGCACCTGCCCCATTTAAGAAGACTATTTAGACTGCAATACAAAAATCCCTTCCGGTGAATCTGTGTTGTTAGGGATGTTCCCGGCGCTATCAAATCAGTGTTTCCTTCCCAGTAACATCACAAATTAATATGAAGATGCTGAGAGACGTGTGCAAGGAAGTGAAGGATAAAGATGGACATCATTTTTTTTAAAAAAAATCACAATGGCTTCCTCATGGTTTTGCAGTTTACATAGTAAGAGACATACATAGCAGCGCATCAAGCATTGGTTCAGGTAGTTGTCTTGCACCCTCCCCAACTTATTTACTAATGAGTGAGTCCCTTAGTACTTACCTCTGTGTGAACATGCATAGGATTGGGCTGCGTAGATGCAATCTTATGCATACTCCATTGGCGTAAGTCCCATTAAAATCAGTGGAAATGCATGGATAGAATCAGGCTGTGAATCTCTAAATATGCTAACTGAGCCAATCTTGTTACCTTCTTACTTAGAATTTGCAGCGCCTAAAGAACAGATGGTGGCTATTGTTTTTTTAAAAACATATATTAGAGATGGGCGAATTCCCATTATACTCATTTCGTATTGCTGCGGAAATACAGCAAACTCTTTCCCAACCCCGTCGCTCCCAAACATAGCTTGGCTTATCCCTCCACCCCATCACCCAGCCCACTCAAACAGCCTTCCCCTTCCCTCTCTTTATGAACCCCACTTAACCGTGGTAGTGGTAACAGCGTTCTTGCAGGCGGAGGAAGAAGGAAGGAAAAAAACAAACTCCTTGCTATTCTGTCCCTGCAATGTCAATAGGCCCGTGTAAAACTACATTTCCCAGGGGTCACAAGGGCCTTGCGTCCTGGTACACTGAGAGGGGAGGGAGAAAAATACCTTCTCCTTTCCTCTCCCCTTGGTGTTGGAATGCTGCCACTCTTGTCCCAGGAAGTGGAGCTTTTCAAGGGAGAAAAGGGAGAGCGGCTGTTTTGGGGGGGCTGAATGGGTGTGGGGAGAGCTGGGAATTCTTGTGCATGTTGGATTTTAATTCAAGCTACAGGAAAATTTGGCAGCTTGTGATGCTCACCTCTTCTGTGAGGCTATCATTGCTATCGAAGCCTGTATCTGGTGAGCTTTGCTGGCATCTGTATTATTTTGCGTTTCAGTAATTCTGATGCATTTTACGATGGAGTTGTACATGGCTTCCAGATGGAAAGCTTATCCAGAACAATTTGTGTTGATATTATATATATATATATATATATATATATATACCTCTTTATTACATTTTCTTATCCAACAACATTTAAATCTTTTTAACAATAAGCTCCAATGTCCAATATAATTTCCCCCCCCTCATCCCCCCCCCCCACAGTTTTTCTTCCGGCTTGTCTCTTTTTCTTCTTTCTCTCTTCTTTTCTTCTTTCTTTTATTTTCATAAGTCCCATTACTTTTTATATGCTTCCGCCATATTTTCCCTATTTGGTTCTTTTTTCATATACTCTATGTATGCTTTCCAGTCCATTCTGAAGGTATCTCTTTTCTTTCCCCTCCCCCCTCCTCCCCCCCCCCCCCCCCCCGGAAAACTCTGAGTTTCTGTGTCTTTTCCCCCACATTTTGATTGTCAACATCCTGGCTGTCTTCCATTTAGATGCTATCAGATGTCTTGCTGCCGTCAACATGAACCCAATTAAAATTTTATCTTCTAACCCTCTTATTTTCTTTAATATACATATTCAGTAGAGCTAGCTCTGGCTTTGTTTTTATCTCCTGATCCATAACTTCCTCTATTTTTTTAAATACCTTTTTCCAAAATTTCTTAACCCTTTTGCATTCCCGCCACATATGTATTTGGGCCCCCTTTGCTTTGCATCCTCTCCAGCACATTGATATCAGATTTCTGTTTATTTTTGCCATTTTCACTGGTGTTAGGTACCATTTTTGTGCTATTTTTAAAGCCCCTTGTGTTGATATTCTATCTACCACATTTGTATCCCTCCCTTCCTCCAAACAGCTCCATGATCCATGGGATTGACCACCTTTATCTTTGCAACAAAGCTGTGACACAGGTTAAGCTGGTTCAATGTGCCCAACAATCATAGATTCATAGAATAGTTGCGTTGGAAAGGGCCTATAATAGTTGAGTTGGTCCCCTGCATTGAGTAGTTCCCTGCTCAATGCAGGGAACCAGCTTAAAGCATACCTGACAGATGGCTGTCCAACTGCATCTTGAATGTAGGAGAGCCCACCACCTCCCTAGGAAATTGATTCCATTGTCGTACTGCTGTAACAGTCAGGAAGTTTTTCCTGATGTCTCGCTGGAATCTGGCTTCCTGTAACTTGAGCTTCACACCCGAGTGGGAATTTGAACCCAAGCCTCCCTGGTCCACATTCTACTGTCTGTACACTGCAGGGCCTCACTGGAAACTATGATGGATGTCTCAAACAAACAAACAAACAAACATTCTTTCCTTTCTATGTTTCGCTTGTCTTATTTATACTGTAAACGAATTCCTTTTCCTGAGGTTGACAATATCAGAAAAGTTCTAAACTTCTACCTAACTGGAAGTGAAATGGAAGAACAATAAAACTCAAGACAAGTAGTCTGTGAGCCAATGGTCATTCAGAAGGGAAATTTAAAAATGTTTATGTTCAAGTAACTTTATAAAATAAAAGAAGTATTTTCTCCACTTTACCTTTTTCCTCCGCTGCTGGTGCTTGATACTCCGTATTGGCAACTTGCAAAAGAGCTGAAAGGGCCATTCTAATTGCTTGGAATTTTTGGCAGAGTAGATGGGATGCCACTCATGTTTGCCTGTTGGACATTTATAACTTGCAGCTGTGCTCTCCAGGTCTAATCATACTGTAGCAAACCATTCTAGTCCTGTGGGAGTGTAGTAGTCTTTTTGTCTTTGACTGTTCTTCCTTATGTACTTTCTTAAAAAAGAAAATAATTTTAGAAGAGGATTGATTTTTATTGATTTTTTTTTAAAAAAAGACAAACATCATTGAGGTTTGTCTTCCACAGAGCCCCTCCATTTAAACTCTAAACATTTCTTTCCCATGTAATAGAACAATATCTAATCAGGAATGGTGGCTTGCAAAAACAAGGAAAATGAAATGGTACACGAGCCATGTGGTATAGGTAGATAAGCTTAGTAAGGCTGCAATCCTATGCACGCATACCTAGAAGTAAAATGGACTGAATTTAGTGGGACAGTTCGCACAACATGACAGCCCATTGTGGGCTAATTTAACCTTGAGGAGCTGTGGCGCTTGCTGGCCACCCTTATGAACATGTGAACCTGGCCTGTGGGGCTCATTTGAGGGCTAAACAACCCTTGATTAACCCTACAATGGACCATAGCTTATGTAAGGGCTGTTTAGCCCTCAAATAACCCTTGCTGGCTGGGTTCACATGGGTTGCATATCCATAATGGCGGCCAACATGCACTGCATTACCTCGAAGGTAAGTTTAACCCATGATGGGCTGTTGCGTCATATGATCTAGGTCAATGAGGCTTACTTCTGATTTTTCAAATGCTATAAAGGCCTCTAGATAAAGATTTGGCCAATTGTTTCTAATGAGTATATGAAATCTAGTCCCCCATCCCAATTCTTTGGCCCCCTGACTTTTCATCCCCCTGTCTCTCAAGCACTTATGGAACAAAAGTACCCTCTCCTTTGTGGGCCTAGACCCATACTGACTTTTGACTTCCACAACAGTGCCTCCACTTTTGGTTCTACAGCTCTGAAAACTATTCACAACTTGAGAGGGCAGAACTGGAGGTAGTGTGCCTGAAGGCCATTGCATACTGTATTTAGGTACACCTTAGATATTCTTAGCTGTACATCTGAAAATGGAACATGCAGTTGAAATTAAATTTTCTTTGGAAAGGCATGTATCATATCTGATACACGCATTTGGTCTTTGCCTGTCCTGAACTTTCTGGACTTTGAATTGCTACAAGATTCTTCATGTTTTTGCTGCAATAGCTCGTCTGGTATTCGAATGTATCATACAGGTTTACAGGTACATTCATTTGAGAAACAGGATTATCTGTAGCTCTCTGTAAAGTGTACACTAGGTGATAAATCTGGGTTTGCTGCCACATAATACGTGAAATGGCCTAACATCAGCAAAGGCATTGAAAGCTCTGGTATAGTGCAACACTTGCATCTAGTAGTAGCTTTACTCCATCATCGAACTCCTCAAAGTATATACCAAAAAGTAGAAAATCCCTGCAGAGGCAAAAACAACCTGATGCAAAGTGAGTCCAATTTCAGGTCAATAGGATTTACTTCTTAGAAAGTGTGCATAGCCACTATGCAGCCAATGTCTGCCTAAGCAGATCTCGCTAACTCTGTCATAAGCAGTGGCAACAGATCAGTAGTCGGAGTGAGTGGTTCTGGCTGTTTGATGGAAAGGCAGCTATGCAGACAAAATATTTTAACAAGAGAGGTGTGGAAGTGGCACAAGCCTATTAGGAGGGGACATTCAACCTCTGAGATTCTGCTATATTTAATACTTTCAAAATACAAAGTCCTGCTAATTCTTCAGCCTGAGCATTTGCACTGTACAGATACACTTCGCAAGACACATATATAGGATGCTCAACCAATTTAAGTGTTTTAGTTGATTAATCATGAGTCTTTTAACTGATTGATTAAATTTAAATTAAATTGATTACATTTAAGTCTTGATATAGTATTGAGATATTGAAGGGAGTGTAAAATAGCTTGCAAGTTAATAAAAGCTGCTACTTATTCTTGTTTAAAGGGCATCTTTAGTATTTCCTTTTTCATTCCATATTATAGTAATGCCCCCGCAGCAAAATAGTGTTAAAAAATAAACAAGTACATCCTCAACTCTCATCCATACCTATCTAAAATCCCCTCATTTGGATTTTAGATAGTTGGAAGTTTACAGCTGTACTGAGAAGTTCACTTCCTTCGTAGTCTGACGTGACAGGAGCTGGATATTATCAACTAGATGTTGCTAGCTCTGTTTCCTCCAGTATTTGCCTTCTTCTTCCTTTCTTAAAGCAAATCTAGTCATATGCCCAAAGATGAGAAATTGCATTGGTGTGCTGTCACTTTGATTTAGGTCTTCCTCATATGTGGAATTTTTTATTCAGACCACATTCAAGACCAGTTAAATAAGGATGTAGCACAGTGGGTTCTGCCGTGGTGAACTGCTTAGCTACTAATGTGATGCTTAGCAACCAGTAGATGGCCATCTGCTGTCTCACAGGAGCTGATGGAGGTGAAAGGCCCCAGATTTGCATGCAGCTTGTTGCTGGCAATTGGCTGAAGGATGAAAGAGGGAAAACACTCTATAGCAACTACCCACATGTCCCCCCCCCCTTCATTTTCTCCCTCAGCCCTGGCGTGATTGCTAGCCTGGATATAGTGAGTGGATATAGTTTTCCAAGAGCAATCTGGGAGCCAATTCATATAGTTTTCCAAGAGCATCTGCAAGCCAGTTTTAATTGCACGGCCTTATGCTTTTCTGCCATCCAAAGTAATTTCATTGTTTTTTTTTCCCCAAGGAGCCCAAAGTGGCATACAAGATCCTCCTCTCCATTTTATCCTCACAACAACCCTGTGAGGTAGGTTAGTCTGAGTCAGTGACTGTCCCAAACTTCATGGAACTAGACCTCTCAAGTCCCAGTCCAACATTCTAACCACTACACCATGCTGGCTCTCATTCCAGTATGCAGTAATACAGGGAGACGTTCCCTGAGCTTTTGATGTCAAGTGGCTGAAGGCCAATTGTGAGAACAGTGGGAGAGGAGCCACAAGAAAGTTGCAGATGTGATAGTCCTCTAATGTGAGAACTGGGCCACTGATCTACTTCAAACCTTACTTTAAGGAATCGGAAGTACAAGACAGTACATTCCTAGAAGCCACGCAAATGTAGAAATCAGGTCTGAAACGGTGGCTTCATGGGACACTTACTCCAAATGTAGGTGTATGTATGAGAGATGTGAGATTCAGGCAAGTGAGTTGTCCGGCTGCTAGCAGTAGCAGAACAATCAAGCTGCTGAACAATTAAGCATAATTAGTGTATTACCTTAACAGTTAGGGCAGCTTCACACATTACAAAAAAAGTGAATGTGTAAATACAACAGAAAAGTATATGACTTGTCAGAGAACCATGGCTGGTTGCAGCTTCCTATTGGATTTCTTGCTTTATAATTTGTGAAATGATGCAGATGGTGGTGGCCAAATTTAATATAACACTGGTGACAAATTTGAACAACAACAAAAAGACCCCTACTCACACAAATGATTCAGTGATGTGAGAAATATAATATTGGATCTACAAATTCATGTGAGATGACAGTTCCATTTCTTTTGTGTGTGTGTGGGGGGGGGGGGACCAGAAGCTGCATTTTCTTTTAATGGAAGAGAAATCACAGTTTTGTGAAACAATTAGAGGACGTATTCAGAAATGGAATTAAAGTAACTATTAGTTTGAGAGCATCTAATGCGTATTCTATTGCCAGATGAATATCTCCCTTCTCAGAAGCATTCTAGATTTATGTTGCTATCCAAAGAGGAACCTTTAGCCAGTATGTATGTAGGTAGTAGTAGCTAGAAAGCTATGTTTGGATGAAATCAGGTTTAGATTCTTACTTGACTGTAAAGTTCATTAAGCTTGGGCAAATCACTCACTCTTTCTAACTGACCTTTAGAGGTAAGGCTAAAACATTGGCTTGAGCCCCTTATGAGGTAGACATGGTACAAATGGAGTATACCATTAAAAATAAATACCTTCTCTTTTTGTTGCAGAAAAAAATCTGAGGGATTAAACTATACAAGATACATTTGCCATCAAGTTGCGCATCTTACCAGAACTATTGAGTGTGAGATACAACTCAGACCAGCAGTTTTTGTTCCTCAATGCTGAACCACCTAAAGGTAAAATGTTCATCTTGTGCTATGAAAAACTGAGCTTCAGAATTTGGGGGTGCCTTTGTGTTAGGTTTTCCTAGTGCATTAAGAATTTGTTTTCATTTTTGAGGATGAGGGTCCATTTTATAGGAACATTATTGCTGACAAATGTTATTAGAATTATTTGATTGAATTATATTGGGCAATTGTTATCAGTGTGTTTTTGTGAAAAGCGAAGCTGCTTACTGTTTTGTGAAAAGTGAACCTGAAATAATAAAGAACATATTATGAGGAAATTAAAATATATATATATATATATTTCTAAGAGCCACTACATAATCTACAAGCCCCTTTCACCCCTATAAGAATGTAATTGACAGTGTTTTCTGTTGAGATTAATCTGTGTGGGAAGCAAATGGTTTAACTTTTGACTTGTCAAATGATGGTAGAAAGTACTGGAAATGGACAAAGTCATGGATGAGAGGTATTTCAGCAGCTACTGAGACGGTGCCAGGACTTTAGGAGCTGTTGGACAAGGCAGCCTCAGTGGGCCTCCTTAAACTTGGAATAGGTAGGGATCATGAACTGAATTCTCTCTCACTGCTTTCAACCTCCTTGGATGCCTTGATGAATTCTCTCTCACTGCTTTCAACCTCCTTGGTTGAAAGAGAATAGTGGCCTTCGGAGGTAGAGGATCTTTTAGTGTTCTTGGAGTCTTGGCAAATGCCCAACCTTGGTGGCTTCTTTCCCTTCACATTCGCGCCGGCTTCTTGAGCCAGCCATAGTGATTAGGTATGATAGCTAAATGCGACTTGCACATTCAGAGATGATATACTTCTGGATCCAGACGTTGGAGATAATAATCACCATAGTTGTGAGAAAGAAGAGCCAGTCAATCTTGTGTTTCTTCACTTTCTCCTCTCTCTGTTCTTTCATGCATCAGGGGAAGAGCTTATACACCTCCACTTCTAGTTAGCAGCAAATCATGTTTTCCCTCAAGCCAGGCTCCCAAATCACATTTTGATCCTGGTACGAGAGCAAACTCTGGTTTGTGCAAAACAGTGTGCTGCATTTAAACAAAATGTCAAACTATGGTTTGCTCACCATTAATTCTAATAAAGAAAAACATGATTTGTCATTATGGCCGCGTTGACTCTGAGAGAATGTGTGGATGTTATTAACAATGTTTGATTTTATTAGTTGCTTTTGTGATATCTTTATCAATAATGTATGTACGATCTAAACATGTATTTTGTGCAGACCATTTTTGTGCGGGATGGTCAACACTTTCATGCTTCATTTGTGAACTTCTAATGCAGCGGAGGGGAACTAAGTTAGGATGGAGGTGGCAAATGCCACCCCAGCCCTCAATTGATGAGTTGACATCAGGTTATGTGGCCAGGGCCCATGAAATCATTGTTCCTGGATGCACCATACTGGCTGTAGCGCCAGTCACTGCTTCATGTTGGGTCTTCTTTGCTTTCGCTGATGGAAGAAGTGCAGCAACAGTGAAGCAGCCCCAACACAAAGTGTTGGCTGCTCCAGGGGGCTGGGGTGAGGCGGGGCAGAGAATCAATGATCAGAGATAATGGGGATTACCACCCACTTCCCAAGCCTAACCCTTTCCAAGCTCCCGGCAGACTCCTGGGCATGGGACTTGAGGAGGAACTCATGGAGGGAGCCAAAATCTCTACAAGCCAGATGAAGAATATCCTTGGGTCGGAGGTCCCCCCCCCCACTGTCCTAGTGGCATTTGGTTGGGCCATGGCCAGCATCAGAATGCTGGTCTTAGACCAAGGCAATTCTGAATTTTCCTGTGTCTTTATTGGTTGAGGCTAGTGTAAAGAATCCTCAGTACCCTTCCCAATGAAGAGAAATGATAGATTTTTAACACTAATTTGAAAGAGGAGTCAGAAAGTAATTAATGGAAGGAAGCTCATTGGCTAAGGTGTTTAACGGCCTCCTTCCACCAGGAACTGAATACTCCTTTCAAGATCGGCTTCATTCCATCCAAGGTGGAAGCTGGGTTTATTTGGTCATTGCTTTGGTTTTGATGGTTTCAGGAATGAATTACAGAAGGGTAGGCAAACGCTAACTCCTGTGGTTTAGTATTAAGTCATCTTCATGCTTTGGTAGAGAGGTCAGGATAGAAGCCCACAGATGGTTGCAAGGCGACTCCTCTATTTATTTTCTTACTGCCTCTAAGTTACCTTGAACCAAAAGAGGGTGGTTGCTAGCCAACTGCCTGCATGCTTTCTTTAGCTTCCGGGGTAATTATTAAACCAGCTGTCTGTAAGTGTGGGTGGGTCTGCAGAAGAGGGGGCAGGCATTGGCCCCATAAATGTGAGGGTCTAATGACAGGTTAGCATGAGGGTCCAGGGCCATAAAATAGTTCCCCAGCTTGGAGCCCTAGGAAATCCAGCACTGATACATCTTTGTGAGTCTATATCAAATAATGTAACCTTCCTGTGGAACTCAAGGAAACAAGTTTTTGTGTTTATTCTCCCCCCACTCCCCTCACAAGTTAGTTATGTGAATATTTTTTTAATTTGATTTTCCATAGACTGTTGTTGCAGTTCTCAAGGGTGCTCACCTGATGCTTGCCTTATGGCAGTGTGGATTTGTCCTTGTAGTTACTGATTAGTAACATGACAATAGATGAACTGGTACTTCAATAATAATCCCCAATATTCCAGTGTAGCACCTTGTGATGAGAATTCTTATCCCAAAAGTAGCTTGTATAGCACATTTAGTGTGTTTTATTAATTATGATGATAGATGTCTTTAAAACACCCACCAATGAATTTAAAACATGGATCCATAGGAATTAAGAATCAACTGATGTGGCAGGTCCCCATCTGTTGCAAGGGGAACTTTGTACCAGCCTTGTACTTGTAGCAAATTGAAATGCAATAAAATAAAATAGAATTAGTTACAGTTTCTAACAACAACAACAAAAGATTAAAAGTAGCTGTGCTGATGCATAGCATGTTTTCTGTAAAATCAATGTGTGGTGCTTATGGCTTAAATTAACACTTACCCCTTTAATAAACCTTTATTTGCTGCACCCCTCTGTGTCTTTATTAGGGCAGTAGACCAATTAAACAAATTTAGTTAAATAATCATCTCCCTTTTAGATGGGAGATCTAAATTAATAGAGAAATTAATCTATTTTAAATTTTAGATTGATATCAGTGTAAGACCCCTTTTTGAGATATTGAAGAAGATGGGAATTTATTCTTTAACCAAAACACAGAAAAACCATCAGTTGTTAGATGGAAAGGCCATCGTTAGTATTTCCACTCTAACTTCCTATTAGAGCAACACAGCTGAAGCAAAATAGCCTATTATTATATTATTATTATTTACATTTCTATTCTACCCTGTAGCTGAAGCTCTCTGAGCGGTTTACAAAGGATTAAAACATTAAAAAGCAGAATACAAAATTTAAAACTATAAAACCATAAAACAGACAGCATACAAAGAAAACATACATTTAAAAACAACTTTGAACTCTCAGCCAAACCAAAAATAGATATGGGATCGATTAAAAACTCAATGTATGCTACTAAATGCCTGGGAGAAAAGTCTTTACCTGGCGCTGAAAACATAACAATGTTGGTGCCAGGTGAGCATCGTTAGGGAGATCATTCCATAATTGGGGGGGGGGCATCACTGAGAAGACCCTCTCCCTTGTTGCCGCCCCCGAGCTTCCCTTAGAATAGTCATTTGGAGGAGGACCTTAGATGTTGAACATAGTGTACGGGTAGGTTCATGTTGGGAGAGGCATTCCATCAAGTATTGTGGTCACAAGAAATGTAAGGCTTTATAGGTTAGAATCAGCACCTTGAATCGGGCTGGGAAACATACAGACAGCTGATGCAAGTGGGCCAGAGTCGGTCTAATATGTTCAAACATCCTTGTCCCTGTTATCAATTTGGCCACCGTATTTTGCACAAGCTGCAGCTTCTGAACTGTCTTCAAAGGCAGCCCCGCGCAGAGTGCATTGCAGTAATCTAACTTGGAGGTTACCAGAGCATAGACAACTGTCCAGATAGGGGTGTAGTTGGACCACCAACCAGAGTTGGTAGAAGGCAGTCCATGCCACCGAAGCCACCTGAGCCTCAAGTGACAGAGATGGTTCTAGGAGAACCCCCAAGCTACAAACCTGCTCCTTCAAGGGGAGTGCAACCCCATCCAGAACTGGTTGAACACCCTCCATCCGATCAGAAGAACCAGCCACTAACAGCATCTCAGTCTTGTCTGGATTGAGTTTCAGTTTATCAGCCCTCATCCAGTCCATTGTCGCAGCCAGATACCGGTTCAGTGAGTATAAGCTCAGTCTCACACTTTAAAATTGGCCCCAATAAAGCTTCAGTTGATTAACCTATCAATTAAAACTCACGGTCCTTCTTTCTATTTATACATTTCAAGTAGCAGTTAAGTGGAAAGAAGAGGCTCAGAACAATTGGGGGCACTCTGCTCTCTTTCATTTCATCGCAGGAGGATATGTTAACACAAACAATGGTGTATTACATTAGGTATTCAGAAATTTGGTGGCCTAAAAACAAAGAAGATGAGTGTGAACTTGCATAGCTAAATATTACGAGATTCCCTTACATGTATAAACAAAGCTAGTTTGATGCAGGGAGTGAGGGGAAGGGAAAGACCCATCTGAATCAGCCTCTAACAAACCTCCTTGTAAAAAAATCATTTTCAGTCTAATTTTGCAGCCCATGACCATGTGTAACTTTAGTAAGAAGCAGAAACCCTACTTGTTTATTATTTATTGGAGATATTTATACCTTGCTCAGGGCGGCTTACAACATATTTAAAAACACCAACATTTCAACAAATAGCAAATTAAAAGAAATTGCAGTTGAAAGGACAGGAGCACAGCAATAAAATAGGAGGGGAAAAAGTCTAAAAGCCTGCTGGAAAAAAAGCATTAGCGAGGCAGCAGAAGCAGCTATCTCTTCAATGTTTATATTTTTGCTTCCAAGCTCTTCCTTTTTTCCCATGAGGATTAAATATTTGCAAGGCTACTGCACAAATTTTCTTGGGTGACTTTTAGCAGCAAGAAATCTGAACAGGTCCATTTCTACTACATAAGAGTTTCTCAAACCTATTTTTTTCCAGATAGTTTCTCTTACTCTCCCTGCAAGGACGAGAGATTCTTCAAACCCGTAGCAGATTGCCTGCCTGTTTATTAATATGTTGATATTTAGTAAAGCAAATACTTTGTGTTATTTGTTTAGGCTGGCTGGATTTTTAGCTGTTCATTTGTAGTGAGTAATTACACTTGGGACTCTCTAGCTCATATCACTTTCCATGTAGAGTCTGTACTTCAGGGAAGGTAAAGATCCCTTTTCTGCTGGAGGAAGGAATTCATTCTTAGATATTTTGAGAGATTGGTGTAAGAGATTTTGTGTAAATTTACACATTTTTTCTTAGGAATAAAAGTGTACCATATTGTAATAAGAGTACAAAGAATTTTGAGAGGATTTTAAGTTTGTTCTGTAAGGAATAGCTGAAAAGATCTAGACACGCTGAGGTTAGAGGAAGCATAAGCTGCCGTGATGAAGAGGGATCAAACTTCCTACCAGAATGCCTGAGAGGACGTGGTTGATAAATTGCAGGAGGAGCAGGCCAAAATTTGATGTCAGGAGATGCTTTGTGAATTTAATACTGGTCTGGTAATGGGACAGGGATACTGCACCTCTTTCACTGAGGCCTTTTAAAGAAAAATTGGATGAACATCAGTCAAGTGCAGGGCCCCACTCAGCAACTAGATGAACTGGAATGCCTTTATTAGAAGGATATTGGTGAGCTGGGGTCCGATTGCCACCACTATCCTGCCTCCACATTCCATTTTTCACCTGCGGTTTGGCAATAGATAGCCTAGGGAGCACCTTTGAAGGAGCCAGATCGGACGTCAGTTGCCTTCCCATAGCGTAAGAAGTCCTGCTACTCCCAGGGTTGGTCTTGTTGGCCTCAAAGAGAGCAACTACTTGCATGATTCTATTGACAGGATTTACTAGTGCTGTGTGATGGAGGGGCTGCCCTTCCTCAGATTTGTATATAAATGTGTTAGCCAGGACTTGAGCAACTCTCCAAAAAGCACTCTGTCGACTTTGTTGTATGAGATCCTCAAATCATCCTGTGTTCTTGCATGACCTTTCTGCTTATGAAAGAGAGGTGCCATATGCGGCAGGCTCTTGGCTTTGTATCGTTTCCTGTGCCTTAGCTTTTAAGCTGGTTGGAGATGGAGGCTGCTGCCTGACCCGGAGAGTTGCCGCACGTGAGCAGAGCTCTCTTGGGTATAAATACATCACGTTATAAAAGGAAGATGTCTGAGAGCGGCATGCTCTCTGGCGTGATGATCTTCTTCCTGGAACTGCTAGCAATGATTCCCTTCTCTTGAGATCATCCCTCCAGAGTGATTCTAAGGACAACATCAGTTCCCAGCCAGTTGTAGAGATCCACAGTAGGGCAGGTGCAAATGAATCCTATGGGATTCCCTGTGCTCAGGCTGGAGCAGAAGAAGCAGGAGAGCTCACGCCTGTTGATTGTACTTCCCCCCACCCCAATACACCCTCTGTCTCCCCCTCCCCTTGATTTGTAATGCTACTGTTTGTTCCTCCACTTTAAAAAAAAAGATTTTTGTGTGGTCTGTACTTTTCAGTTGTGAATAGAGAAAAATGTACTTTTCACATAACACTGGAACACCTAGTGAAAGTTTCCGCATAACAGGTTTCAGACAGGGTTTAAAAGAGCAGGTTTTAGTAGAATGTTTAAACATATTTGGATGTTGCTTTGATTACTTGGCAGACGAGCTATTTACAACTCCTAGGTTTCGCCAGGGTGAGAGATTGGCTGTTAATCGAGCTTCAGAGTGTGGCGTAGATACGTCCAACATATTGTTTCCTGCAGACTGCAATTCAGCTGTGTTTTGGGTGTTGCCCTCCCCATCTTAGGGGTGCAGTCATCCCTATCTTATACTACAATTCCTCTCATTATCTGAAAGCGGCCGCAAAGCAGTTGCTTCATATATTTTGAATAATTGTTATGGTTTTAATTTTTGTGAACCGCCCAGGGAGCCTCGGCTAATGGGCGGTATATAAATAAATAAAATTCATATTTCACGTGAAAGCTTCATTTCCAGACCCTCCAGCAACATCAAGCCCAGCAGTAATAGTAGAAGAAGACACACCAGGTGGCTATAGGATGGAAATGTAATAAATGAATGAATAAATGAATGAATGAATAAATAAATAAATAAATAAATAACATGACCTTAGAGGAAGTTGTAAAGATGTCAGACTAGCTCTGATATTTCACTGCTATAGGTCCCAATAAGGACCTAGTCTAAAGCTGAAATTGTGTGTTGTTGTATATATGTTGTATATAGTGCCCGTTGGGGCTAGTTTTGCTGGTGGGGGCTCTGACCCACAAAACAACACCACAAAAACTCACACTTGTGTGCTGCAGGAGGATCCCATTTCACAGCAATGGCAAACTGAAGCAAGTTAACTTAAAGACAATGCAGAGTGCACAGGAGAATTATTGCGTTCATATATGGCAAACAAGCCGAGAAGTCCTCCTGGACGCTATGCCTGCCTGTGTTCTAAGAATCTGGAGCTTGTCCAGTGCACGGGCACAGAGCCAATGGTGACCTGAAGACAACCCAATTCATGAGAAGCCACTGAGCATGCATTGAGGCAGCAGAAGTCACTGTTCATGCACAGTGGAGCAAGCAAGAACAGGAGATAGACTTGAGAGAGTGCTGGGCAGCCAACATCCAAATCTGTTTGCAAAAGAGTGCAAGAACGGTGGTAAGTGGTGTCTCGTGTGTGTGTGTGTGTGTGTGGCTCTGCCCTGCCTGCTGAAAGGGGCAGTCCACTCCTCTGGTTTTGTGTGTGCGTGCCAATTGCCCTGCCTTATTCACTGAATTTTAAGGGTGGTCCAGGCGTAGCTGTATTCCGTTCATAACTCTCTCCTGTTTTCTCACCACTTCCGTCTTTTGTTTTTAACCACGGAAATTCCATTAAGAAAAAAAAAAAATAGAAAAACTGAACAATGCCTTCTGATTGTAAGAGCTAGTGACCCTCGCTTTGGAAGCATCGTTTGTGTTTGTGTGTGTGTGTGTGTGTGTGTGTGTGTGTATGTATGTATATGCTAGTGCTGCTCCAAACTAGTTGAACTCTTTCTTTCAAGCATTACTTGACTCTCACCATGTGTATTTGACATATATTCAATCAGGCCCTTAATGAGAGTGTTGTGTTTTGAATACTTCTTTAAAAACAAACACCACCTTGAACCTCATCAGAATTTGAGGACTATTCTGTTTTTGATGTCACAGCAAATATTGGTCATACTTTGCAAAATGTCTGATGAAAAAGTGTCATTGCTTAGTGATGGAGCAGAAAGTTGGCTTGTCCCAGACACAGGATCAACCCTTGGCATTTCCAGTTGAAGGAACTTGGGTGGTCGGGCTGGGGAAAAATTGCTGCCCGTCACCTTGGGGAACCACTCACAGCTGAAATAGCCAGAACTGGCTAGATAAACTAAAGATGAAGCAGTTTAACATGTAAAAAAATTAAAAGCACCTTGAATGCCGAAATATTGGTGCTTGCAGGAACGGTATCTTGAATGGCAACAGTGTGCTGTCTCTTTCGTCCATTGTTGCTAGAAATTCACCCGATTTTTGTTGCGGCTCCGTGGTTGCGGAATGAGCTTCCCAGAGAGGCTTGCCTGGCAGCTACGTGTATACTCCTTCCAGCGCCTGGTGAAAACCTTTGTATTTTTCCAGGCATTTTAGTCTTTCAGTTTCTGTTGTTTTAAATCTGTTACTGTCTTTTAAATCCTTGTATTAGTGCTAGGTTTTATTTCTATTTTATATGTGGTTTGAAACTTCTAAACTTTTAGAAGCGCATCTTATATTGTATTTTATGGTTTGAATTGTGAACCGCCCAGAGAGCTTCAGCTATTGGGCGGTATAGAAATGTAATGTAATGCAATGTAATTAATTAATTAATTATATAACCTAGGGGCTCTTTCTTTACTTGTTATTCCAGAATCCTAATGTTAATACTAATTCCTGGCAGCCATTGTAAACTGTGGTTATTAAAAGCCCTATGTTGCACATTAAGCCAGCACTATTGTTTAAACATAGATTATTAATGCAATGCCTTTTTATTGCTTTCCCAGCAAATATTTTTGTACAAACTTAATTTGCACTGTTATGTCAATCTGTTTAAATTCAATCACTTTTTAAAAAATTATTATTTTCTTCACATTAATCCCCATTTGATTTGTCATCTCCTGTTAGGTATTTAAGGTTTTGCTGGGTGATTTTACCCTCCTCATCTGATTGGTTTCACCTGAAATTGGAGGCCCTCCTATTATGATGAATTAATTTGGTTTTCATTCAAGCAAGGATTGCTTTAATAATGATGAATTGCAGAAAACGTAGCTTGGAACCACTTAATTCTTATGATAACAATGAGCAAGAAGTAGAAAATAACGGAACAGCACGCCACTCCTTTTGTTTTGTGAGTGTTTGCAGATTGCAATTCTTCAGGAGAATGCTGACTGATGTTTATTAAGATAAACCCACTATCGTATGGGCAGGGTTAGATTTAGGGGCAGATGACCCAGAGGACCATCTGGGGTTCTGGGCATGGGATTCCAGGCTCAGGAAACCTCTTCCCAGACTATCTACTCAAGATGCACTTCACAGATTAAAAAATAGCACAAACCTTCACTTGTAAAGTCGGCAACCCTGACCTGCATGGTTAACATTGCTTTAAGATTCCTTCTTCCTATTTCTGGAGAAATTTACTGCATCACTGCCCATCCAACAATTGGTGTGTGTGTGTGCAAGTAATTGTGATTGTCATGTGTCCAATTTTATTATATTGTTTGGATAAATTTTATCATGGTACGGAGAGCCAGTGTAGTGTGTAGCAGTTAGAGAGTTGGGCTCTGGTGCCTCTACAAGAGCGATTTAAAGCTCTTTCAAGGTGCATTACAGATTTTACCTCTACAAGAGCAGAGCGCAAATCGGGGGTTGAGGCGCTTTTTACCTCTGATTATTCGCATTATCGAATGCACGTTAAATAGAAACTTAAAATTTACCGCGGGAGTTAAAGCATCCTATGGCCATGTAAACATGCGATTCTCCGCATGTAAACAACTTTAAAGCGTGTTTCATACAGCCCGTTATGCGCTTCACCACCTCTCAAGAATAGGTATTAGGAGTAAATGCGCTTATCCGTATATGCGCATAATCGGGCAACCGGGCGTCAAAGCGAAATCTTGTAGAGGGGACCTCTGGCTCAGGAGATCTGGATCCTAGTCCCCACTTGGCCGTGAAGCTCGCTGGGTGATTTCCGGCTGGTCACTGATTCTCAGCCTAACTTACTTTACAGGGTTGTTGTGAGGATAAAATGGAAAGGAGGAGGATCATATATGCCACCTTGGAGGAAAGGAGGAGTATAAATGTAATAAATAAACAAACCAATAAATCCTGTGTACAAACTATGCATTAACATCATGAAATGGGCAACAAATACAGGAAAAATTGTAGAATTGTTGCCAGTGTAATTTCCTCATACTTACTATATACTCTTCTGGTGAAAGGGACTAAGATTAACATCTTTGATCTGGTCTTTATATTCAGTAGTAAGTAAGGAGTTTTTATACTATGTTATAGCCTCTAACACTTGAAGCACTGCATGTTTCAAGTAGTGAACAAAAGCTCTGTGTGCAGTCTTTGAATTTGAGAGACCTCAGATCATCTTGGGTCGTAACTCTAACCAGAAAATGTTGGGAGTCTGAGGAGACAATTCCAATGGGTCTGTTGCCTCCACTCCAGCCTTAAATCTATATTTGCCCAGAAAGGAGACTGCAGGGAAGCTGGACCTGTGGAGAATCCCATACTGAATACACACACTTTCTCAGCCAGCCCTGCCAGCCTGGCCAGCGGTCAGGAATTCTAGGAGTTGTGATCCAAAATATCTGGAGGGCACCAGGTTGAGGAACACTGCTCTACAGGATCAGCAGTCTTCATTAACAGCAAAACTCCAGTAGATGATAGCCTGAGGTTCAAAGTGATATTTTAGCAAGCAGTTACCCCAAACCAAGTCATTTGCTGGTCAGGGTTAAAGCATAGTGTAGGATGTATTTTCTGAAAAGTGCAGCCGATAGGAAGTTGGTACAAGAGGGTAATGAATCAGATTTGCCAGACCTAAGGTAAATGGTTTCCCAAACAAACATCCAGGCCTGATCTGGAAGTATTTATTGCTAGGCTTGGTCAGGAAAACCAATGAGCCGTCTGGAGGTGAAGCCATGTTGGAGTCTGAAGTGGTTAGTATAGTTCCTTTTTGTTGTCAACTTTGTAGCCTTGAGTTGCTCACCAGAGGAGAAATCAGTAAGCAGAACAGAAAGTTCTGGGTTCAAGTCCTGGCTAATACTGACAATCGGTCATGTTTTTGGAGACCAAGTGAAACGGCTGGCCAATATGAAAAGTCCTAAAATTATCAGAGAAACAAGATTTTAGTACGCGCCAAAAAGTTTTTAACACCTTTTGAAAGATTGTGGTTTGGGGCTGAATGGTGTTTCAAGAGGAAAATGGTATCTTGATTTGGCCTCTGCATGCTCTCTCAGTATATTGTGAGCCTCATGTTTTAACGTGTTCACTAATCACTATTAACCATGAGGACTGGAAATGTGACCTTATTTTTATTGACTATATAATGATTGTCCCAAAACACAAGTCATTGCAGCCAAAGTATAGATGGATGTTGTTGGCCATAACTGAGCTGTTATTTAATTTACTGCAAAAAAATATGAGATGTGGAGAAACTTGAAAACAGGAAAGATGGAAAGATTGGCAGACCCTGATGCTGTGTTCCATGGTTTATTTCCTGTTGGTTGATCAAATGCAGCTGGTTGATAAAAACTAGTCATTGACTAACTTAGCCATTATCATGCATAGCCTGTTGTCTAAACTTGTAATTATTTCAGAGTTCACACAGATTAGGTAGTTCGCGACTCAGCTGAATTCCATTTTTAAGAAATTAACGGAGTCTTTAAAACAGTGAGATTCTTCCAGCCTTCCTTTCATGATTCCATGTGGGATGGTACCTTTAATCTCTATTGTTGATTATCTGTACAGAAACAGGGGATGTACTCATTGTTTGAGATTAATTAATACAGAAGAAAAAAGGCGTGATCTTGTGCATACACCCTCAAATAAATGGTGTGTTATTTGGATCATTAGCTTTGTCATATGGCTTCCCCCTTTGGGGCACTTAAGCTGTAGGAGAACAAAAGTCCTTCTGGCTGGTATTTTTAGACACAGTAGTTGCACTTGATATTATGTTAAGCACTAGGAATTCTGGGCTACGACATTGTATTATGTTTCTCAAGGCAGAGAGCATAACTGGGGACCTGAGAGAAAAGAAAGGCCAGTCCTTTCGGTCTCTTCCTCCCCCTTGACCCTGGCATGTCACTACTTTGTAAACATCTATATAAATGCAGTAAAATGTACACATTATGATTTATGATTTATATAGCACCATCAGTATATATGGTGTTTTTCAAAGCAAAAGCAAAATATAAGCAAAATATAATATAAGCAAAAGAAAGGGTGTGGGTTTGTTGTTGTTTTTTGCCTGAAGGAGCTTACAGTCTAAATTTAGGGGTGAGGGAGCGGAGGGGTTCATACCGAGCCTCATTTTCAGCTAGCATTTGAAGATGACTTCACATTCTGGTTACTAGTAAACCCTACTTGGTACTAACCATTGTTAAAAGTGGTGTCAAGCATGGTTACGGCTGACATATATGACAATTTCTGTGTTTAAGAGAAGACCTTGCAGAGAAGGATGTGCGATCCTGCACTTTGTGTTCAGTCTCTTCTTAACCATGATGGATGTGTGGGTGGATGCATTTATTTATTTCAGTTATTTATATTCCGCCTTATGTTTATATTTTGCTCCACCTGGAGGGGCGGTCCAGCTAGAGCAGGCTCTGAGATGGTCTTCTTTGCCTCCCTTTGTCTCCTGGAAATCAGAAATAGGTTTTGGAGTAGTATGTCTGCATCAGTATTGGCTGACAAAGGTGATCGTTAAAGAAAGGATAGAGGAAACGAATATTTCTTGGAGGTTTGACACCGAAACCTACTTTCACCAATTAAAATAAAACACTTTAAATCAAACTCACATTAATTCTCTAAGTATACTTGGAAAAAAATAGCATTGTACAGTTGCATTTATTACAGAGCAAATAAGAATAATTTTCTCTTACAGAAGTTTTTTGAAAACTGCAGTAGCCAACACTTCACAGTAGCAACTAAATCTCTGCAACCTTTACCACTCTGTGAAATTGTATTATTCTGTCTGTTTAGACATCCATGAATTAATTTCTGGTCTAAAAGAAAAAGGAGATCCAGTGATTATAAAGTTCCTAGCCTGGTCACTTAGAGGCAACTCTTCCTTCCCATAGGTGATTAGATAGAAGTGGTGATCTACAAGTTGGCTTTATGGACAATGGGCCAGTTCACACATCATGATAAAACTCTGTGGCTCAATTTGGATGACACAATAAACAACTGGTGTGGGGGAAACAATCGTCAGTTGTTTTGACTATTGTGTCATCCGAATGCTGCCATAGTCAACTCAGCGCTGATCCTAATCCACACCACAGTTGATTATTTATTACCATGTTGTGTGGGGATTACCCCCTAGTTGAACAACTGTAAAGTTGATTATTCCCCCACCATTGACTATAGTGTCGTCCGAATTGAGCCAGTGAGTTGATTAACCATCAGGGCGCTGGCCACCATTTTGGTTATGCAAACTCTGACTGGCAGTTGCTGTGGCATGTCATGTTGTACGAACCTGGGTGGAGGAGATTCTGTAAGAGTTAAACAACCCTTTCGTGATTCTAGAGCAGTGTTATTTAACCCTTACACAAGCCCCCTGCTTGGATTCTCATAACACAACAAGCCATGGCAACTGCTGGCTGGGACTTACATATTCAAAATGGAGGGCAGCAGATGCTGCTGCAGCTCTGAGGGTTAATTAACCCATGGTGGTTTGTCGAAACATGTGAACCTAGTATACATTTTAAAAAGATAATCCATAATGCCCTTATTAGTCTTGCACCCATGTATCTTGTTTTTAAGAGGAGAGGAGAGAACAAATGCTATTTTCTAGGGTAGTTGGTCCTTCTCAAGTGAAATTGGTGAGCTGCTGTACCACAGCCTTTTGGGTTTTTTAAATCTTTGCCACTCTCCTACCAAAAGAGAGAAAGGGTCGACTTTTTAAGCGATGGGGAGTGGGTGAGGAATAGAAAGAGAGCATGTATCAGCAGAAGGAATGTCATTAGCATACATGGACACCAAGAACGATGCTATTTAGAGTATGCATTTGGCTGTTTGTCACATTGCTATTTTTGTCCCTTGGGCACAAGTGATAGTATATGGTTGTTGGGGGCAGGGGGAGATGAGTTTTCTTCAAAAATTGGTTTCACGGGGGTCACCTGCAGGTGATATGTTTGAATTAGGATGGGGGGAATGAACTAGTGACTGTTTAGTATTAGAAACATTGGTGCTCATAAATTACCTCAGTGTATTCCATATCTAAAGCTGGAAACTAGATGCGTTTTTGTTTTTATGTTTATTAGCAGAAGGCAAAATTAGACTTCTCCTTGGCAGCATGTTACTCTTGTCATGTTTGGGCCTGTGATGCTCCATTAAATTGCTAGAGGCCTGTTCCTGCATGCAGGGCTCCCCTGTTACATACCATAGTAGATGAAATAGCACTGAACACTCACCAATCTTCTTCGGCTGATGCTCTCTGGAGGAAGCCCTGTATGTACTCGATGATCCAAGTATTGCATTGGAAGTGTGTTTGGTGGATGATACTCTTGTTCTTTGAGTAGACCTTTCAAAGTAGCGCTATGGATGTCTACTCTTGCAGTTGGTGCAAAGGTGGGATGGAACGTTTTCAAAACCAGAGCCACAATACCAGGAAATGGAGGGCAATAATACTCTCACTTTTATTTAGTTAGGTGACATGTCATATATGCAAAAGTAGTTGAGAGCAAATATCAGGCTATTAAATGTGCAGTCTAATGGCCACAGTGGGTGAAGATAAACTGGGAAGTCCCCACTTCAAATCTCAGCTGTTGGTGATGCTTGGCAAAAATCACTGACTGCATTCCCATGACACACTAACCTAGGATGGATTGCTTGTTTGAATAACTCACGGTAGGTTAGCGTGTTGTGCGAACCCGGACCAGTTTTATCAGGGTAGGTGTTTTTTTTGGAAAGGGGCACTGGGGGAAAAGGGGGGGCTCCAGTATTGATCACAATGGGGATGGGTGCTTGGCAGCAGACAAGATGGGTTCTGCCACCAAGTCCCCCGAAATGCCAGGTGAAACCAGCTGGAGGACCGAGAGGGAAGTGCCAGGAAATAAGCTATGCAGCTGATTGTCTGTCGGGTGTGCCAGCCACAAACTGTGTTGTTTCTAAAACAACTCACACTGCATGGCTTGGGTTATCATGTCATGCAGATGCACTCACTGTCTCAGCTTCCTACGCTTCCCTCCCCTCCAGCCTGTAACATTGGAATAATAACAGTGAGCTACTTTACAAAACTGTTGTAGGGCTTACCGCCATCTTGAATGTAAAATGCTCTGAACACTCCCAAAGCACTGTATAATGCCTAGTTAATTTGCCAACCATTATTTCTAAAACTTATACAACATTTGGACTAAAAAGAATAGTCGTTGTATAATGATCCTATAAGCAAATACAGTTTACAAAAATTAAGCCAGATGAGTTTGACTTACAGACATGAAAATGTCTGTGAACAGGATCTGACCCATTTGTTCTCGAGTCTGCTCATGAGATTGTTTTTTGGAAAGGATACCTGGCTAATCTCGGGGTTTGCTTAAAGAGGCAAATTATTTGGCTTGGCTTGAGAACTCTTGCTATTAAATCCACAGCCATGTCCATCAAATCCTGTCCTTGAGCTGTCAGATTCTGTTCCATGACACACCAGGTGCTATGCGACTCTACCTAAACTTTACTTCCTCCAGTATGGCTCCTGCTGATATATGACATCAAAATCCCTTCTCTCCCAGGTTTCTTCCCCTTGATTCCCTAAGGATCTGGAGACATGTTACCTCTACTGGCTAACCAATAGGCATTTTGTGGTGGTGCCCACAGCAGTTTCTCAAATTCCCAAATGTGCCCATGGGTCCAAAAAGGTCGGAGACCCCTGTAATAGACACTTATTTGTGCTCATGTAATTGCTACAAAATATCCCATGAACATTCCATTCATCTCATGTATATGGGAAACAAGTGAGTTTTACAAATAATTAGAGTGGGCGAGGTTATCAGTTGTTAGGTGTTATAGCTCCGCCCCTCACAGACTTAATGGGCCTGTGGGGGAAAAACTTTTTAGATGCTTTGGTGTATCCCCTCTAATCGGTTGGACTTGCATTTACTAATTTTTCTGTTTTTGAACCGTCTCTGTCTCCCCTCTCTTTTCCATGAAGCTTTTTCAAGTCTGAGCCAAGGCCAGCCCAGTCATAGAGTAATCTGAAGTTTGCAGCACCATCAAATGTTGTCTCTGGTGCCTCCCCTGCTAATGACATAATGGGTTTTGCAATATGTAACTTTTATTTATGCACCGTGTTTTGTTATGCACTGTCCATGAGCAGTTCTTTGGAAAGGCAGTTGATAAACTTCTTAAATAAAATAATCATTTTTGTCTATAAAATTAGAACTAATTTGTATAGCATCAAAATTTGTTATATGGCATGCATTCTGCATTAAAAAAACTTGTACCCATTTTATGTTGTTGTTTTTAAGTAAAATTATAATAACCAGGGCGAAGAGGGAAGTGAGCCCATTTCTGGTTTGTATTTTGCTCTGACTTTTGGTCCACAGTGCCTGATGGAGCACCTCTTCTGGCATGAACCGACCCATACACTACACTCAACATCCAAGGCCGTCCTCCAGGTGCCTTCCAAGGGAAGCTTGGAGGGTGGTGAAAAGAGAGAGGACTTTCTCAGTGGTGCTCCCCCCCCCCCCCAGTTATGAAATTATCTCCCTGACAAGGCTCGCCTGACACCAACATTGTTATCTTTTCACCACCAGGTTAAAACTGCCCTCTTCTCTCAGGCATTTGGCAGCATACAATGAGTTTTAAATTATGTCTTGGATCATCTTTGGCTGATGGTTTAACCAATTCTTTTTAGATATATGCTGTGTGTGTGTGTGTGTGTGTGTGTTATCTGTTTATATGGTTTTATGTAAATGCTTTTCTTTTTGTACTTTGTATAATGCGTTTTAATGGTTTTTAATTTTTGTGAACCACCCAGAGAGCTTTGGGTATGGAGTGGTATAGAAATGTAATACATGAATGAATGAAATGAATGAAAAAATGTGTAAAGGATACAAGCTTAATCCCCCACAAAAATCTGGAAGCAGAAGCCTTGGTAAAGTGGCAGGTTAAAAACCTCATGTAGAAAAGCTTTAGGACAATGTTTCCCGAACAGTTAATACTGGGGACATGGTGTTGGTTGGTGCAAGTTTTTTTCCTTGGATTAAAATTGGAAACACATATTTTTTCCAATCAAAAAGACACACCAGCTCCAGAACAATGAACAGGCATTCTCCTTGCACCTATGGAATAGCTTAGTTCATATTGACCTATTTCACACATAATGTTAATCCATGTTTATTTAACCCATGGGTTGTTGAATTTGGATTTGTTGTGATATGTGAAACTAGCTGTGCTCACAAACCATGATTTGTTAACCTGCGAACAACAACAACAACAACAACAACGCACTGTTCTACATGGCAGTGCTGCAAAGGCATTTGGGATACAGGGAAGGGTGGGCAAAGGAGAAGGGAAACAAGCAGCCTAGGGACTGAGAAAACAAATCACAGCTTGTTCATTCATCTGCCAAATAAATCCTGGGTTGGGCCACAAACCATGGGCTAAGAAAACAATGGGTTAGTGTTATGTGTGAACCAGGTTATTTTCTACCAACATCCCAGCCTCCCCTTTTCCCAGGAATTGTTCTGGGTTTTCTGGGCAATGATGATGCTTCTAGGATTCCTGTGTTTGTCAGCTCTAGCATAGACAGCATTAGAAAACCCTGATGTGTCCCTACCACTCCCCTCAGGTTGATGTGCAGTCACCTATATTTTGGCAGAGGGAGGGAGGACTTCTCTAAGAAACATAGAGTGGAAGGATGCATCCAGCATAGTTTGAATCTTTCAGTGCACACTTTAGCTCTTTCGTGGCACCCAGTCACTGGTATAGGAGAACATGGCTGGAGGTCACAAGCAATAGCTTCCATCCTTTGAACAAGCAAAAGTCTTGTATTTTGGGGGGGGATTGTTATGACTAGTGTCAAGAAGCACTGGTGACTATTACGCCACTGCTGGAGAGTATAATCTCTGGACCCCCGTATCTCTTGTTTTCCTGGAGTTACGTAGGCCTGTTTGGGTGAGGGAAAGCATTCTTTTCTCCCTTCATTGGCTGAATTCGGACAACACATTAAGCAACTGAGGGTGGGGGAAACAATCGTCAGTTGTGTTGCTTATTGTGTTGTGTGGAGGGTAACACGCCTCTCACAAACTACTGACGGTATGCTATTCCGCCCAAATAAGCAATTGAGAGAAACAACTGGCTTTCAAGTTGTTTAGCTCAAAGCCAGTTGTTTAAACTGTTGTGTGGAGGGGTGAGTATGTTAATGGCGTGTGGTGAGTGGGTGAAAACACAAGCCCATAGAGGCAGGCGGCAAGAGCGACCAAAGCGGCGGCTGCCACTCTGCTACAACTGGTGCAACTTGCAGAGACTGCTGGGATAGAACCGGGAGGACTGAGGGAGGAGGGAGGGTGGGGAGAGGGGCGGGGTCTGTTTCAGTCAAATGCTGAGTTGACTATTAATCCACTCAACGCCAGCTCCAACCACCCACAGTTGTGTAGGAATATGTTGTGTTGGGAGTACCCACAAAATAACTAACTGTGAGTTGGCTACTCAACCCACCATTGACTAATGTGTTGTCCGAATTCAGCCATTGAATGCCTCAGGTAAAAGACACACAACAGAAATTTGGGGGGTGGGGGATGTGGAGGCAGATTTTATGACACCGTATGCCTTCCTACCCTTGCTGAAGTAAAATAACTGTTTTTATAACATGAATCTAGATAGTTTCCTAAACTATCTGGCTGGCATCCAGAAACTAGCAGTTTGAGCAGAATTTATAGAATCATTTTAAGGCTCTAAAGAAATAATTCAGTTCAACAGCTCCTTTTAGAAAAAATCGAGTGCAAGCAGAAAGTCAGTGTTATCTATCTATCTATCTATCTATCTATCTATCTATCTAATCTCGCACACATATACACACCCTACATATGAGTGGAGGCTCATATCTTGAGATTAAACTTAATCTGGTGCTTACACCCCCTTTCATGTTTCAATTCTCACAATTTGCTGCAAGTTTCGTGGGGATTATGTAAACAGTTATTAGTACCATGTGGTTTTAACTAGCAGGGAGAAATCCTGGAGTGAACCTGCTTTCCAATTGACCTTTATTTTTCTTTTCTAATACTCAGATTAAGCAAGGAAGTCTTATAGCAAGAGTATTTCTTTAAAGTAACAGTATTTGCAAATCAAAGAGTGACCTGCACAAATGCTCTCTTTAGAAGAGGATGCTTGTAGGTTAATACAAAACTATGATGGATTCAACAGCTGGTTCAGAGGCTTCTGAAGTAAAATCCATCCAAATGAAAGAGAATCAATATATGCATAGGAACTAAATGCTGTGTTACAGCATAAGGTTTTCTTTTGGTGCTGCCATTGAATCTAGCTTCTGCTTGCATGCCTGGTTACTGCTGAAAATATTTTGTAACCTGGCCATCACAAAGATGTTTGTTAAAGACCAATTTCTGGACTGGGTGTTCATAACCACCATGACACTTGTGGTGCTGTCCTAGCATGTCATTGGCCTCACACATGGGGCAGAACATACTTTGGATGTGGTCTTCACAGTTGGGCAGAAGATGGTGATTAGACCTGTAACATTTCCAGAAATTTTGAATCCATAGGGAAAAAAAACCTGTTCTCCCCCCTGGGGCAGGTCAGGGGACTGAAATGTTGGGGGAAATTGAAAAAAAAATGTGATACTTAATGTTTTAGCAATCTTTACAAATTGAAAGTCACTTCGTTAGTCTAGGAACATAAAATGTAGTATATATAACTTGGTTGCTCATAACATTATTACAATTAAATATGTTTAAAAATAAACTTAGGGAATTCGTAATTGCAAAAAGGTTCTTGGGTGGAAAAATCTGTTCCCCCCCCCCCCCCCCCAAGTCTTTTACCTCTGTAGTGAAGGAGGAGTATTCTCTTGTCATGGTCAGGTCATTACCAGCTAAGTTTTAGACTTCAGCAGTTCCCCCCACCTCCTCCATACGTCTGGGGAACCTATTAAAATAGTCCTCCCCAGAGGCTAACAGATTGTGATGGATTCTAGAGGGCTTTGTGGGATTTTCCTCTGGATATGGTTGGTGCTCCTGTCAATGCCTTGGTCCTTCTCTGGAATATGGAGATGTCTCCAGCAGGTGATACTATCATGCCTGAGGGCCATCTCCATCTTTGCAAAGCCAGTGCAGCTCCTTGGTATACACCTGAGCTGAGAACAATGAAGCAAGTGGGACGATAGCTAGAACAGAGGAGGAAGAAAGCCTGCGCTGAATCCAGGTTGGAATCGATTATTGAGCCTGTTCTGTGGTGATGAGGGTGTCAAAAAAGGATTTCTTTTCTACCTTCGTTGCATCTTCACCGTGTCGTCCAGCCGAGCTTTCCCAGTGGCAAAACGTCTGTTGCAATGTGGCCCGGAGAGACTGAATTGTTTGCCCCCTTGGTGGCTTGCTGTGACGGATTTGTGAGACACTTTAAAGATAAAGTCACTAACATCTATCACAACTTAAACTCTAGTTCCTATTTTAGTTATTTAATTTGTCCTGGCATTAATATTTGTGCTTTTCCTGCTTTCTCATCCTGGATGAATTAAATAATAGTTTTGCTCAATTGATGCTATCCATGTATCTGTGTACTCATCATGCAACTTCCCAAAAGTAGGGTTGGCAATTGACAAAAGTTAGTCTGTTACGTTTCTTTGCTTTTAACTGTTGTCCTTTTGGTCTGGGCTTCCCACAAACATCTGGTTGACTACTATTAGAAATAGGTTGCTGAATAGACCATTGATCTGATACAGGAGATCTATTATTGCGGTCTTAGGAGCATCATTGCAGGTTAATATTTGAATCAAAATGCTTTATGGCATAGGAATACAGGAATGCTGGTAACAGTAGTCAAAGGTGAGGGGCAGGATTATCAACTAACTGGGGTGCAGTTCTTTTTTATTATCTATTTTGTTGACATTTAGAATAAAAAATATATATTTTGAAAATACCAGCTGGGGGTTCCATATTCAAAATGTCGCCTGGCATGCACCATGCCTCATCATGGGTTAAACAATCCCTGATGAACCCAGCCTGTCATCTGAACCAGTCCATTGGCTTAGAAGGAGTCTCAGCAAAACAGTGGAAATGTGTACTCTCTTTTATGATAAAACAGGATAATGGAGTCTTAATAGGTAGTATAACATGGGATATCTAGAGGACTACACAGTTGTTCATTTGTAATAAAATCTTTTGTATACAGTAGATGATGCTTTATACCAGGTTTAATGGGAACCTGTGCCCTTTATCCTTGACTATCGACTAAGTTGATGCTGATGAGATTTGTAGTCCAACATATGGGGGTGGGGAAATAAAAAGGTCCAAGATACATTTAGCTAATATAGACATAAACTCCCAAGGAATTAAGAAGCTAAATATATTTGAGAGGGAGCATAGCTCAATTACAAAGCTTATACTTGGCATGCTGCAGTTCATTCCCTTGCATCTCCCATTAAGATGTCTCAGGTAGTGGGAAAGATCTCTACCTGAGACTTTGTGGAACCACTGCCCATTGAAGGAGACAAATAATGGGATATATGGATCAATGGTCAGACTCTGTATAAGCTTCTTACGTTCATATACAGATTGTGTGTTTGTATGTGGGAGAGAGAACAGAGGGGAAATAAGATAAATACTAGTAAACAGTAGATGGAGGGACCATATTGAGAAATGAATATGAGTAAATGTAATCACACTGCCTTTTGTTCGCATAATCTGCTTCAACCAAAAGACTCACTCTCTCTTTTCGTAATGCATAAAATAGTTTAATAGCATTTAATATTAATTGAAGCTGAGAGCAGTGCAATTAATTAGTTAATTCTGTCAAAAAGCAGAGATTACTAATCAGACTTAATCAGATTCCCCAATGCCAAGTGTGCTGTTAGTGCTAAATCAAATAATAATGGCAACAATAATTTGACGCGAGGTATCTTCTTGTTCTTAAAAAGGTATTAAGGCCTTGAGATGTCACAAATCCTGAAGGAAAAACAATACAGCTTGTGTCCAGATGACTGGAGTTCCCACCTAGAACTGAACAGGCTTTATTCATTTTAACAATTCTGTACTGCTTTCCCATTGTCCAAAGCTGTTTACAGCCAGTAATTTAAAGTACAAATATAGACAAAAACATCAACAGAATCCAACAATCAAAAATAAAATCTAAGGATTGATAACTGGATTCTCAGCAATTTAAAGCACAGAAGGTCTTGCAGCGCTTGTGAAAAGGGAGAAAAGGGAGAGCTGTTCTAACCTCAATTGGAAATAAGTTCCACAGCAACCAATGTAAAAGTACACTCTGAGCTGACACTGTTCATCCTTGTTGCAAAGACAGCACAAGCGGTAGAGTCAAGGGGCTCATATGGGGAGAAACAGTCCTTGAGGCATGAGAATCCCAGGCCGTGCGAGGCTTTAAAGGTTAAAAGTAGCATTTTCAATGTGTTCTGAAAGCAAAATGGCAGCCACTGCAACCGGTAAAGAACAAGTTGATAGATGACGGTTTCCAAAACACGAGCAGCAGCATTGTGTACCAACAGAAGCTTCTGAGCCAACTTCAAGGGCAGCCCCACGTAGAGCGTACTGCAGAAATTAAGCCTGGAAAGTACAGAAGCAGGGTTTGCAGTAGGAAGTTCTGACCTGTCTAAAAAAGGGGGGAACCACCTAATGAGCTGAAGATGGCATGAGGCATGGGTGAGCAGAAATTAGATATCCACATGTTTGGGACTTTTAACTTCCAGCATTCCAGACCATTGGGCATGCTGGCAGGGGTTTCTGGAGTCCAGAACATCTGGAAATCTACCTTCTGCCTACCCCTGGCACACACCTGGCAACAGTTCTGAAGTGCCCTGCAAAACATAGCACCCAGGCCAGGAGTACCCATAGGCTCTTAATCTGATCAGGGAGGGTTACAGAAACCCCATTGATCAGAAGAAGGCCAAACTCATAGAGACTTCAGCCATCCACTTACTTTTGACCTTTTGAGTGTTTACTGAGGTTTCTTTTGGCATGGTAGTAGGGCATGGTTATGTTCCAGCTGTTTGTGCCTCTGTGTGTGTGTGCATAGCCAATATATTGTTTCTATTTTAGCTTCTCTCACATGCTTTTGCGGAATCTTTAATTCTCTTAGGATGCATCTAATCTTCAGACATAAACCAGTTTAACAATCATAACCTGTCTCTGGGTAGCTCTGGGAAACATAATTCAGTGAGCAGATCTAAGGATTGATAACTGGATTCTCAGCAATTTAAACGAACTGCAACTCCCATTATTCTTTGATAGAAGCTGTAGAACTTGTATAACTGGTATAAAACTTATGAAAGTTTGAAATGTAGATACACCTTTCATGTTTTGTTTAGAACATAAAACACACAAATACACATGCAGGCAGACAGTGGCCGCTGGAGTATTGTTCTTCACAGGGATGGAGCCAGCAAAGCTCTCTGGGGAGGCTGTTGCTGAGGGTGCCACTACAGAAAAGGTCCTCTGCCTGGTACTTACCCACCTCACTGCATTAGTAGGGTCTCTTAGGACGATCTTAAGGGTTGGATAGGAGAAAGTGGTCTTTTAGATAAACTAGTCCAAAGTTGTTTAAGGCTTTTAGGGTTTGGCTCATAAATGGACTGGGAATCAGTGCAGTTGCCAAAACACAGGTGTAATATATGGTCAAACTGCCCCATGTCAATTAATAATCTAGTGGCCTGATTTTGGAACAGTGACAGTTACTGAACCATTTCTAAAGACAGCCCCAGTGTACAACACATTGTGATAGTCCAAATGACCAGTTGCCAAATGCTGTAACATAGATAGAATTCTCTTATTCATATTTGGTCTGTAGTTTGGAAGTGAAGTTAGCATGCTTGCAGACATTAATGGGAGTATGATAAGAAGGGTTGACTTGTGTCTATTAAAAAGAATTTAATGAAGAGAGATCAAAACGTCATCTTGTAAGGATAACTGTTGGCGAATGTTGGCAGTAATGGTGATTATTTTAGTACTTTGCCTTGAGAACCATTAGACATAAAACTGGACACACGGTGAATGTTTTCGAGTTGAAAATGCCATTGATTGCACATGACAGTGGCCCACCATCCCGTATCACTCCATTTTTCTTGAATGTATATTGAAGGCTTATTGTCAGGCCTAGCCCAAGTGTTGCTATGGGACCTATTCTTTTGGAGTCAGAATCTGATTCTGAAGTGTATTGGGGTGGTTTGGAACCCAGTTCATTTGTGCGCCTCAGAGACGAGCTCTGCCTAGTTTCTTATGTGATGGCAGGCCAAGGGAGGGGGGTAGTTTGGCCAGCTCAGGTTGGGGAATGTCAGAATGGTGAGAACCCAACTCTGCCTGGTCTACAGCTGAGACGGCTGATCGCCTCTCTGTGGGAATGAAGCAGGCCAGGGGAGACTAGGCTAAGGAAAGAAGGGTTTCAAACCTGTTTCTTGAGAACAGAAGCATCTATCGAAAGCAGAATAGAAATGCCTTCTTTAACACACTGCTGGCTTATTGGCTAGACTCCCCTGACAGATAGTTCATCAGAAGGGGGTGGGCTTTAGCAGCCCCTCCCCTTATTTAAGTGGGACAGAAGCTACAGAGCTGAACTGCTGAAAACCACTTCCTCACCTGGTCTATTCATGATTTCCTGTTTTGATTTGAACCCTCTGCTGCTAAGATCCTGCCATGGCTGGATTTTTCAAAAGCCCTGGAGTCTTGTCTGCTTTGAATTTTGTGCTGTTGAGATCTTGCCTTAGAATCTATTGCTGGACTTGACCTATGTCTCACTGTTTGTAAATTTCTAGCCATGGAATGGTCTCTTGTCAGCCCTGAATCTTGTACCATGAGCTGATGGAGAGACTCTCATGGGAACTTCTCTACTTCCCAGTGCTCTCACTTGCCTGGACTTACTGCTGTTTTAATTGCTCAAGATTCTGTCTTTCCTGGACTTACCATGAGTCATGAACTCGAGCTGGAACAAAGGGTTGGTGAACCTGTGTTGGAATGTTGTCTTAAAAGCCCATAATGCTTCCTTACATGGAGGAATTGTGAATTTTGAACTCTTCTTTGCCTTGAAATGCCTGGACTAATCACAACTCTCAGACTTGTGGCTGCCTGAAATCTACACTGTTGAGATTCCAGTTTAGAACCTAATGTTGGACTTGTTCTCTGACCACGTATGATTTCTAGCCTTGAGACTGTTTCTTGAACTAAGCAATAAGCCGAAAGCATAGTGCATTTTCACCCACTCTACAACCCCTATGGCAAGTCGTGAGTTGTAGAGTGGGGAAAAGTGCTCTACACCCACACTGTGTGCCATGTTCAGACCGTACAGCAACCTGTGGCACGGTGTGGGTAATTAGGGAAATCCTGGTCGCACAACCGGCATGTGCGTGGGTGAGGAAACCACTGATGCTGTCTTGTTTCCCCCACTGATCGTCAGAACCCAGACATCTTGCTGACTTCAGGTCTTCTGGCTACTGTTGCTTCTGCTATTTTGCTGGGCAAATGCAATGCTCTCTTCCTCTTTTATCAGGAAAAAAGGTGTGCTGCTTGGGCTTAAAAACAGGATTGTATATATGCTGTTTTCCACGGGACTACAGAAAACATGCAGAATGACACATTGGTGTGGAATTCAACTTCCTGAACATTTCAGGTTTGTTTGTTCTTGAAAACCATGCTTCTAGCCTGCATGAATCGCAGAACCTGTTAAATAAGAGTTTCAGTGGTGGGCAGGATGGCGCTTGCCCCTCTCCATAGCAAGCAAAACCAGAGTATATTATGAATTGCAGGACAAATGATGTAAAACAAATGAAATGGTCTGAATTTTCACTATTCATACTGGTCACAGCTTTTCTTGTCTTGTACTTTGGCTTGCCTGGATGTAGAACGTTAAGGGGTTTGTGTGTGTGTGTGTGTGTGTGTGTGTGTGTGTGTGGCAGGATGGGGTGGGATGGGGGTTCACACAGTCCTGTTGAAGAATGGCTGCCACAGGAAATGTCTGGCCTGAAGTAGCAATGATTGGAGGAGGTAAGAGAAAGAGGTAAGACTCGGAACCACAACTAGTAAAGGAATGTGGCTTATAAAAAAGGGGGGGGGATAGAAAGCAGAGTGCCGCCCCCTCCTCCTCACAGGGTGCCCTAAAGTTCAGCACCATCTAGGCTTAGTGTAATGCATTTTTCTTGTTTGCTTGCTTTTCCCCCTTTTCTTCCAACGGTTAGGATTTATTGCAGTTCTATGCCCAGCAGAAGGTATTACTAGAGTCAGATGCAAAGGATGCTGGGGAGTATATGATTTTGATCTGGGCACTGTCCTATTTTAACAAGAGTTTTGGCTTGTGGCTAAATGGTTGTGCAACACTTAGGAAATGTGCTCGCATCACTTAAGTTTTCAGTGCTAGGATTAGCATTGTGTTTCAAATCCTCTCCAGATTGACCTGGAAACATATCCTGTAGTTACGTAAGAGTAACCTATTAGGGAATGAAGAGAGAGAGAGAGAGAGAGAGAGAGAGCATTTATCTCCACTTAATAAAGAATATGCCCACAATCTCATCCATCTGAAACATGTGATTTATGGTCTTTATCTATCTTGCTAGGATTACACTGTTTAGCCTGCCATTTGCTTGGCATATTTAATTTGTTTTATAATATTAAATAATAATATTTCTATAGCTGTGCAAATAAGCGGAAGAATCTTCATAAAAATCTTAAATCTGATTCTCATTTATTCAAAGGTTGCTTGACATGCAACATAAAAGGAGAGCAATGTTACAGCATTTTTAGGTTCCTAGCAAGAAGTATCCCAGGAAAAAATTGGAGGGCAACCTTCCCTGAAGACAGTCCCTTGAGAATTTGTTTTAGCAATAATATTATGTTGGCGTTTGTCATATATCCAATCACTGCTTCCTTTTATAGGTTTGCAGGTAAGCTTATTCTCCAGTTGAAAAATAAATCCATCAGGCCTGAAAAGGCATTGGACACCTGGTGCATCAAAGAATAATGAGAAACATGCTGGACTGAAGGACCAAAGGCTATCTTAGGAGTGTAGATCTTGTGGCCCTCCAGATGTTGGTAAGCCCCACCCAGATCCTATTAGAGGCTGGGCTAGCAGCATCTGAAGGACTAGAACTATCTTAGTATTGAGAGCCTGTGTGGTGTAGTGGCTAAAGTGTCGACTGAGAGTCGGGGGATCTGAGTTCTAGTCCCCACTCGGCCATGAAGCTCACTGGATGACTTTGGGCCAGTCACTGACTCTAAGCCTATCCTTCCTCACAGAGTTCTTGTGAGAATAAACAGAGAAGATCAGGCACACCGCCTTGGAGGAAGAGGCAGGATATAAATTTGACAAACAAATATAAATAATATTGATCAGGGCTAGGGAAGTAGTGTAATGCCTAAGAAACTGAGCTGAGAAGAACTAAGAAGTCCCTGATTCAAACCTTGTTTCTCACATGAGCTCACCAAGTGACCTTAGGTAAAATGTTACCTCTCAACCTCACCCCACCATCTGCAATTTGAGGATAATAATACTGACTGGTTTTTTTAACAGGGCTAATGAATATTGTGTATGTAAAAGCCCTTTGAGCACTTCAAGAAAGCATCAGAATAAAGCTCATCATCATCACCTACCAAGCCACCCTGATACATTGAGTTTGGGCAGGCTATACAGTCTCTTAAAAACCATTTATTGTGAACATTTTGTGACAACAGTTTGACTTTTTCTCCTCCTGTGCACTTAATTTTTAAGATGGGAATCCACTTTCTACCAAACCAAAAACATACATTATTATAAGATCGAGGATATTGACCCCTAGGACTCACAGCTAATTGGAAATTCCTATCTGTATGCGTATTTAGCGTCCTTTGGGTCTGGCACTGGAGCGTTTCCATGCCAGTTCAGTGTTATGTGGCAGAGGTTTTGTGGCAGATGGGCAGAATCCCTTGATGGAAACAGAGTGCTGGTGGTTGGCATCCTTGAAAGGCTGGACGTCAAAATACAGAAAAGCTCACTTGCATATATTCCTACAGCAGTATGGAAAATCTTTGAATCACATATTTCCCTTCCTTTTTGGTTTCACCAAAGTAGATTTGGTTATTAAAAGCATTTTTATTCGAAACTGATCTCTGTGTACGTTCATGCGCTATGCTTTACAGACAGAGATAGTTTTTGGCATAACCACCTAGCCCAGATTGGGTGGTGGTGGTGGAAATTCCTTTGCAAGTGTAAGTAAAATGAAACACAATCAGAAAGATCAGGTGGTGGTGTTTACTGTTGTCCTTGCCCCAATCGGAAGCAGATTGAAAAAAGGGAGAGAATATCATGGTTCTTGTGTTTCTTTTCTGTTTCTTTTTCTGAATCCCAAAAGAATTAGAAGTGGTGACTGCAACTCTATGCCCATCTAGATAGCTCCTCCTCCTCCAATACCTTCGTTACAGAGACCTCTCTAGGACTATGAATGCGATGTACCTGCTTGTGTAGCTCCATTGCCACACTGTACACTTCTGGGCATTTTGTGAGGCCTCCCAAACTAGCCCCACTTTTTGAAGGGCTCCGCAATCCCCTACCTGAGACAGCAGCTTTCCCCTACCCCATAGCAGTGCTTTCCATGACCGCCAGAATCCTTAGGTTTGCTAAGGCCTGAATTCCTAGTATTGTCAAAAGAACAGAACGCTCATGGTCCGTCCCCCCCCCCAGCTCACTGTTGCAGGGTGGTCTTTTGAGAACTCTGCTCAGGGATTCCTCAGCCCATTCATTACCCAGAGTGCTTTTGTCTCTGTCTCGCTTTGATGTCATCTGTAAAAGGAATATATACGTAGATATATGTGTGCTACTAAGGAAATCCTGGCTTGTTCCTAATAGGGCACAGGCAATGCTTCCTCACCCACTCTCTGTCGCTGAAGGATGAATCTGTCTTGAAGGGGCTTGGATGCATGCTTTTGATGGCTTTATTTTTTATATAAGGACTGTGTTAGTATTTCCAAAGGTCAGGTAGCTTTTGTCCAAATGTACTTCCTTGGTTTAAGAATGATGCCTCTTTAATATGATTCAACCATCTGCAGAAGCAGCAACCTGTCATAAAGTTACTCTATTGATCTGTCAATATCACTGTCTTGTCTGCCAAATGAAAGATGGTTTAAACTCATCACCCAGGCCAGCAGCTTTCTTATTGTAAGCCAGACAAAAATGCCATTGATCTTCCCTGTTGAAGTGTTCCTTTCACAGCTTGCCAGCACAAACACACTGTTGTCCCTTAGTCAAGGCTAATTAGCTAATAATTTAAGGCAATGGAGACAGCAGTTTTAGGTTAATTCAGTGTTGGGGAAAATGGGCAGTAAGGCCTAAACCATGGAGTAACTTTTCTGCTCAGCCTTGATTTTAAAAAAATGTTTCTCAACTTTTCCACTTGCTGTTTAAAATTTTCCCTGGCACCAAAGAATAATGTAGAGCAACTAAGACAAATTCTTTCTTTAGTCTTTACAGTCGAAACAAAAGATAAGAGACTTGCTATCTGCAATCTAGAGCTTTTTTGGCTATCATATTAAGAAGAGCTTTATGATCATTTGTTGAAAGTAATCAAATATTGGATTGATTTGTTTGTGGAATGGGGGTGGGAACCAATGGACTGAAAGGTGCTGAGGACACAATCTGGTATGTGTGAAGTAAACAACAAGATGGCATGCATGGTCCCTGCAAATGCCAGCAGAATGGAATAATCCAGATTCTGGTGGAAGATTATGGAGTTCACACATGCACCCTGATTTGTGGCGTGAGTACTTAGGCTTATATTAAACCTCTCATCTCCCAACATCCTGACTGAGTGTGGCACGTTGAGGTGAGTCTGGGGCATAATTGGCCCTTCTGAGCTACTATGGAGATGGTGGTGGCAGTGACAACCAGGGCCAGATCTATGCCAAACAGTATATAACACTTTGAAAGCAGTTTGAAAATGGTATATGGAAAGTGTCATGGGCCTCAACAGTTGGCAATACCGTTATAAACCATTATAAAGCAGTAGCATAGATCCTGCCTAAGTCTCAATGGACCCAGGCCAATCCTTAGTGTACTGATAAGGGTTGATAATATTAGAAGATATCCAGGAAATGTATATGGATTGAGTAAGTTCTCAACCAGACTATCAGAGTTTGCCCATCTGTGCTCCTAATTTCAAGATACAGTAGTGTAGCAGATAGGGTTGGTCTTAAAACAGAGAGGGATCTGGGTCCAAATCTATGCTCAGCCATGGATGTTTTCTGCTGGGCTTGGGCAAGTTACCATCTCTTATCAAAAGGCTGTTGTGAGGATAAAATAAGGTGTCTCTATATGCACCATCCTGTATTTCTTGGTAGTAGGGCTGAGTAGAAAAGTAATAGATACAGACAATTTATGTTGTTGGTAGCTGCTGCAACAAATGGCATGTTCTATAGGCATTCAAAAGCAGTGTTGATTCCAGGTTTTGGGCTTACCCTTGGGCAAGATGCTCTCAGTGGGACACTATACCTGCATGCATAGGCATGCGCACAGGGTGTGCTGGGTGTGCCCAGGCACACCCTAATTTCCCAGGGCACCTCTGCTTTCCTGCCCCCTCCCGCTCGAATTGGTGCTTTTAAAAGGATGGGAAAGCCTCCGGAAAGCAGCCATTAGCATCCCTGGGGGAACTATGCGCTTTCCAGAGGCCCTGGAAAGCACGCTTCCTCCCCCCCCCCCCCCACTGCTCCAATCGGGTCCTTATGCCCCGATTGGAGCAATGGAGGGGTGAGAAAGCATGCTTTCCCCTCCTCCATTCCAATCAGAGTCTTTAAGATGCACACCCTAATGAAATGAGCTGCGCACACCTATGCCTGCATGTGCCCTCCTCCTCCTCCTCCTCCTCCTCCTCCTCACTACTGTTGCTGTAGCCCATTCATTTGCCTCCCTTTCTGGGCCCAGTCTGCATCACCTGCCACAGGAGAGGGCAAGGCGTGCAGGAGTTGCTGCTCTTGTCCTCTCATTGCTCACTGGCTCGAAAAGGACAAGTGAACAGGCAAAGAAGACAAGGAGGTGGAGCCACAGGACTAGGAGGCTCCAGAGACTGGAAGTGGACCCCCGACTGGGGTGTGGGCCTTGACAGATCTCTGACTATGCTTGTCAAGAAATTAACTGCTGAGAACAAGCTCCGTTTCTTGAGGAGGGGCTGGCATGCAGTCATTAAAGCCACCTGTGTGTTATTGTAAGGTTTTCTAGTCTCCAGGCTTTCAAGGTCGCAGTGGAGTTTCTGCCAAAATTAGACAGATTGAGTTCAGCTGGGCTGTAGTGAGAGCTCTTCACTGCCCCCCCCCCTTCCCCTCCTGGAAGCTGAGGTAGTTATCCAACCCGACAGTGATTGGCTATGGAAGCTCACCTCACACATCTCAAGGGCCTGGGGGCGTATAAAGCTAGGGGGCTACTGTTGCCCCTTGGTCTCCACTCAGGTCTTCAAGTTTGTCTTTGATCCAGTCCTTGTTTTGATCTTCAGCCTTTGTTTGGGCCTGGGAACATTTGGATCCTGCCCTATAGGAAGACCTTTACTTGGGTAAAGTTTAAGACAGTCTAGGTAGTACTTTGTTATTTTTGCCTGTAGCATTGCTTCAAAGAGTTTCTGTGTAGTTTACAGGTTTCCTCGGATTGTTTTGAGTTTCTTGATTTCCTCTGATATTGGTACACTTTTTTTTTACTCCTTTCCCTCCTTTCCCTCCTTTTTTTTTTAACTCCTTTCCCTCCTTTCCCTCCTTTTTTACTCCTAGACAACAGATTTTTTTTCTGAGTTAATGACTCCTGAATAAAGCAAAATTATTTTGATTATGTGTACTATATTATAAAGCTAAAAGATAAATTTTGACCAATGTATCACTGAAGGGTCTTTGTTTTTAGAAGTTAAGCTTTGCTCACGGAAGTTGATGCCTTCTGAGTATCCTTTGCTTTTTTATGTATAAAGATCAGTCGCTATCACATTCATAATGGGTATCTGGATGTGTCAAAACTACTATCTCCCTCTGTAAAGGGCAGCAGATTTATACTATGATTGGCTGTTAGCATAGATTTATTATTGACCTACAGTAGAGAGAGAGACACACACACACACACACACACACACACAGAGAGAGAGAGAGAGAGAGAGACTCTGCTAATCTGGAGCTATTGAACACCCACCTGGCTACAAAACACCTTGGGCTGCCTCCAGCAAATGCTCAAGCTGGGACTTTGGCAGACCTCCAGGAGAAGGGATTTCCCAGAGTTGAGAGTTCTTTGTCTGATTGGGGGCGAAAGTATATAGAGGCAAGTATTCATCTTTCACACCAAAAGGAAAATCCAAAGCAAACCACTTTCAGTTAAGCAAAGAGTATGCTGATGCAAACTGCTGTGCAATTATATCACTTGACACATGCCTATTGGGTGGAAATACTGTAATGACATCCTTTGCTTAGCTGCGATAGCAGCAATATTTCACAATGGCTTTACCCTTGCCAAAGTCCCTAGAATGTGCCATTTGAATAGGGTAACTTGTTTCCCGTGATGTGCACATAGCAATCTTGTAATGTTTGGTTAAGCATCTCCTTTAGTTTGTATATATTTTCTTTTCTTTTAAGCACACACAGGCTGTTGCAGTATTTTGGCTCTTTTATAAATAGGAAGTTTTTTTGAAAAAAATAAATCCTTCAAGTCTCTCTCCTGAAAATTCCCAGTAGCAAATGTATCTGATTTTCAGGACTGCACTCCATCTGTCAGGGTGAGGGGAGGGGCAGGGAAAGTACATTAGTAGTCCACACATGAACAACTTATTAGTTCATTTGGTCTATATGGAGTACAGTGATTCAAGACTGAGTTAAAATATTCATCCACAATTACTGGCGCAGCACAGTTCAAAGTGCTGCAAATCTGCACATTTGACTGAGAATTTAAAGGAAAATCGCTGCAAATGGTATCTCTGTGTCATTAATGAAACATTTCATTCTTATATAAATACTTTATGTGTGTGGATTTTTTGTTGTTGTTGCTTGCTTCTTTTCCCTTCTGATTTTTCTGTTCCCATAAAATGCATGGCATATGTTCTCTTTGGCTATGTGTGAAATTCATAGGAATATAGGGCAGTATTTCTCTTGGGTGTGCAGAATTTCTTCTGTTAAAACAAGGACTTGCTTATAGATTTCTAATGTTGGTTCATAATTGTTCAAAGTCAGAGAGGACATGATGCAGCCAACTTGCAGAAGGTCTGGGTCTGCTCAGTGCCTCAACAGAAGACCACCTGGAAATCTGATGTGTTCCTTGTGTTCCTTGATAGCAGAAAGAGGAAATATAGATGCCCCAAATAGAGAGAAAATAAAAAAGATAAAATAAGGCTAAGGGAGGTCTCCTAAGGAGTCATCACCTTAGCCTTCTATTAAATGTGCTGACGTGGCATGTCACTCATGCCTACCAACCTGTCTTGAACTCCAGGGCCTTAGAGCTGCAAGGCCTTTCTCTATCTTTCTATGATAGAATCATAGAGTAGTAGAGTTGGAAGGGGCCTATAAGGCCATAGAGTCCAACCCCCTGCTCAATGCAGGAATCCACCTTAAAGCATCCCTGACAAATGGCCTCTAATGCAGGAGAGCCCAACACCTCCCTAGGACACTGGTTCCATTGTCGTACTGCTCTAACAATCAGGAGGAGGATTTTCCTGATGTCCAATCAGAATCTGGCTTCTTGTAACTTGAGCCCATTATTCCGTGCATGGCCTCACTTTGTCATGCTGAGGTTCAAACCTGGACTTTAAAATGTAGTTGAGTCTCTTACCGAAGTGTAAACAATTGCTAGGTTTGGATTCCTACCATACTGATCTTTTTGTGTATCTTCAGCATGCTATGCTTGGCTTTAATTTTTCACTATTTTGGTGGCTGCCACATGCTGGTCGAGTTAGAAAGCCAGTGAGTCAGTTCCCTCCCTCTTCCCCCACCCCACCCTGTGATTCCAACTCTTACAATGTTATCTCAATCACTTGTCTTTTTCGTAGGGATTCAGGAGCATCCCAAGATTCAACATGAAAGGGGTTGGGCTTTTGCAGATGTCTAGTTCAAGTACTTGCAAAAGGCGTGAAGGTACCTGCCAAGTGTTTGCCCCTCAGCCACCCACTTCCCCTGCCCTCCAAGAGCCCAGCATCCTCCATGCAAAGGCGGCAGAGGTGGGGAGCATCATTTTCCTGTAGCCCCAGTTCTGTCCCCAGCAGGAGAGACAGACCTCTAAGAACAATCTCTGCAGCCTTTCCTGGCACTTCAGGCAAGATGCCGGGCCACTGGGGGGCAAGGGAAGGGGATGGTGGGAGTGGGGATGGTGGCTTGGAATCAGTTCAGTTGTGTTTGTTTACGTGGTCTTTGGCTCACAGAAGTTTGTAATACACTACATGTGTTGGTATTAAGTTACCATAATACTCATTCCCCCTTCTTTGATTTCTTTCTCCCCCCCCCCTCTCTCTCCTCTTTCTTTCGCTATAGCAGACTAACATGACTACCCCTTTAGGATACATATGTCACAAGTTAGTTCTGATAGATCCAAGTATAACGATTCACTTGAGCTGAGCAGTCGGATGTTGAAGATGTGAACCCATGGAAGGTGAAATATCAGCTGGCACATGGGGGGGGGGGGTTGCAGAAATTCCAGCATACGTGAGCTGAGTTGGCATTTCAGTGATTCCCACCCAACCTTGGGGCCCCAGATGTTGTTGGTTTATAACTCCCATCACTCCCTCCTCTTTAAGAAGCCCATAGAACTTGCAATGATGTGGCAAACTATAAATAGCATGCAGAAAGAAAGACAGATCACAGTGCTCATGTGGGTAGACCGTTCAATGAAATAGATATTCATACATATTGGAAACATTTTGTAATGCATTCTGCATTAGTGCAGGGTGGGAAAACACTTAGATTTCAGCTTCCTGGAAAACTCAGCTTTCACTTAATGAAATGGTGTCTAGACTTGAAGGTTGCTTGGAAGTGTGTAGGCATCTCAGAAGGTAAAGAGGTTGCCGAATAAGACTTCCAGGAGTCTGGAGCTGAGACTTTGGTGCCCTGCTTAGCTCCTTGCTCCCACCTTATGCCTAACAGAAACAGAAGAAATTATGCAAAATAAGAGAAATAAGCTAATTGTGCCTAATTGGAATAATTCATGCAGGTCATGGAATTCTGCTTTTTCAGCATTGAATTTAGGTTGTTGGTGCTGAATTTTGATGTAATACATAGCCTTAGCTGTACTCTCTGGGATGAACAGAAACATCAAGGGAAATGGAATGTAGTATCTGGCTCATTTTAACTTGGGCAAGATTGCTAAATCATTCTCTAGGTCAGGGAAGGATTGCTTCATCTTCATTTTCAGTCTAAGCTGATTTTAAAAAGCCCAAACTACCATGGATGGAAAATATGCCCCCCCCCACACACACACAATGGTCCTGTGAATCAGCTTTAATTATCTCTTTTTCGTCTTCACTGTTTCCTGACTTAAGAGGAGCCTGCTGTGACACTTTGAGAAGACTTGCTCTGGAGCATTCATATAATACCCGACTTGCCATCTGTTCAGGTCCCTTATTCAAAATGGCACTATAGGTCTGTGTGTGTGAAAGTGTAGATCGATTGCTGGGTGAAGTTAGCACCTCAGGTCTTCACAACTGCTTCTTGCTGTCAGGCTCAATGTTTTGTTCTCGCTTGAGAAATTGTCAATGATACGAGTTTTCAGGAAGGTGTGAGAGCCAGTGTGGAAGAGGCAGTTTCTCTTCCATCCAAAATTTCAGAAGCAATCTTTATTTTGCTACTCCCATGAGAATAGACTTCTGGAGCTGACTGTTGCAAGATGGGATGTATTTTCCAAGGGAAATGTTTACCTTCTTTTGAAATAGTTGACTTAAAAGACAAAAGAGTTCTGAACATGTAATAATAATAATAATAACAACAACAACAACATTTGAGAGCCTAATTGTAATAATAATAATAATAATTTATAACCCGCCTCTCCCTCCGGATCGAGGCGGGGAACAACAACAATGTAAAAGACAAGAATCACAAACAGTTAAAAAAATTTAAAACAAGAAAAAATACATCATTAAAAACATCTTAAAATTCATCTGGATAGGCCTGCCGGAAGAGAGCAGTCTTCATGTCTCTCTTAAATTCATGAAGACTGCTAATTTGTCGAATCTCCTCAGGCAGACCATTCCACAGTCTGGGAGCGATGGAAGAGAAGGTCCTCTGGGTAACGCTCGTCAGCCTAGTTCTGGCTGACTTGAGTAAGTTCTTCCCAGAGAACCTAAGTGTGCGGGGCAGATTGTACGGGAGAAGGCGATCCCGCAGGTAACCTGGACCCAAACCATGTAGGGCTTTAAAGGTAATAACCAACACTTTATACTTCGCCCGGAAACTGATTGGCAGCCAATGAAGCGATTTTAGAACTGGCATAATATGGTCACCCCTAGATGTACCGGTGACCAACCTGGCTGCCATATTTTGAACTAGTTGAAGTTTCCAGACTAGGCACAGAGATAGCCCTATGTACAGCACATTGCAGAAGTCAAGCCTCAAAGTTACCAGCGCGTGCACTACCGTCTTTAGGTCTTCCAACTCTAGGAAGGGGCGCAGCTGGCGTATCAGCCGAAGCTGATAGTAGGCACTCCTGGCCGTCGCATCAATCTGAGCTGTCATTTGGAGCGACGGATCCAGGAGTACCCCCAAGCTGCGAACACAATCTTTCAGGGGGGGTGTAACCCCATCCAGAACTGGTTGACACACCTCCAGACCCAGGTTGGGGCCTTTGACAGCAAGCACCTCCGTCTTGTCTGGATTCAGCTTCAGTTTGTTTTTCCTCATCCAGCCCATTACCGCCTCCAAGCATTCATTCAGAGGAGACACACTATCCTTAGCTGACGATGTTGTCGAAGGCATAGAGAAGTATATTTGGGTGTCATCAGCATACTGATAGCACCCCGCCCCATGCCTCCGGATGATCTCTCCCAGCGGTTTCATGTAAATGTTAAACAGCATTGGGGAAAGGATGGCACCTTGTGGTATCCTTGTTATACTTTATCATATGAATTTCATATTTTATTTTGGCCATTATTAGCATTGAACAACTTTGATAAGTGAAACCAGTATTTTTAAAAAAGTAATTCCCCTTAACAATATTTTGGACAGTATGTTTTCACCACATCATCCCAAATGCCATACTGAGCAAAGCATGTTCTCTGAGCAGTAGCCCTTCACCACTGCGTGCATCAATACCTTTGCAAAATGCATCCGTATTATCGGCCCATATTAGGAATTCAATGTGTTCAGTACAACTAAATAAAATTTATATTTAAAAAATCTTAGGCTATATAGGTTATGACAATTGCATCGCTTCTCAGCCTTTTGGCTACGATCAAATGTCCAAACATTTCTAATGCTTCTTACAGATGATTTCCCACAATGTTGGAGCAGGTATATCAGATCTGTACTGAATGCAAGGGCCATACTGTGTTTGGCAATCCCATTTATTTATTTAGAGATATGGAAAAGTGTCCTCCACAAATGCTGTTAAAATATATTGCTTTTTACAATTTAACTTTGACTACATCAAAGAGGAAGTCTTTGAACCTTGCTGTAAATCTTTTCACGGTGCCCCCCCCCCCCCCGCTGTAATCCTTGCCACCACACATTTTGCAAAACCTGAAATGGTGCCCTGGTACCATTTTTGAACTGCTGGTATGTATTTGCTTTGCATTGTACCCCGCCTTTCTACCAAGACAAATGGCACTCAAGGCGGCTTACAATCAAAAATAAAACTTGATGAAAACATTAATAAAACCAAATGCATTAAAACACAACAACAGAATAAAAATACCATCATTGCCTGCCAGCAGAAGGGCAGTAAAGTGGGAGCAAACCTAGCCTCTCTCAGCAGGGAGTTCCACATCCTGGGAGCGGCCACCGAGAGGGCCCTCTTTTGTGTTGCCCCCAAACGCCCCTCTATGGCATGCATGACCATGGACAGATTTGACATCTCTAAGAATGGGCATAGTTGTGCACTAGCCTCAGCTGCGCAAACGTATTCCTAGCCACTCCCAAAACCTGGACATCCAATTCAGGGCCAAGACCAGAAATACACTTAAATTGTGAGCCTGAGTTTTCAGGAGTGTCAAGGTTAAAAATCCACTTTGGTTGTAAGGCAACTCTGTTTTATTGAGTGTAATACAGCTGTGTGGAGAGAGCCCTACAGACAAAGAACTTCTCTCCTGGCAGTGTGAAAAGCAGGTATATTTATACACACTAGCATCTTAACCAATTAGCAGTTGGCAACATTCTAAAGCAAAACAAAGATAGATCAAAGAAAACTTCTTCGTTCTACCTTATCAACAGGTGGCCCATAACTCTTCTAGCAATGTCAGTTTGACCTGGATGGTCAGTCCTCCTTATCAAGCTAGCTTATTTGTCTTATACTACCAAGTGGCCCAAAAGTAGGTATACATATACTCTTCCCAACTGTCATTCTGACTCCACCCATCAACATTCTAAACAACTGTATACCTACTTTTGGGCCACCCGGTATATCAAAGGGTCTTGACAGTTAGAAATTCCAATTAAGAGTTTCCTTCCAATTAAGCAGTTTCAGCGTTACAGCACATTCAGGCACATACATCATTCCTATCCCATCATGAAGTTCACTTGAAATAACCAAACTACATACAGAGGCCTACATACAGAGCAGGTATATCAAGGCTTGTGGCCTTGCTTTTTCAGGAGGAAGTGTAATTCAGCAGAGGTTGAATTCCTATTCCCTGATCTCGCTGTCGACTAACTTGGAGCAGCTCCGTCTTGTCTGGATTTGTTTGCCCTCATCCAGTCCATTACTGACATCAGACACTGATTTAGAACTAGAACAGTTTCCTTTGATCTGGATGGAAAGGAGAGATAGTTGGGTGTACGTTAGCATATTGGTGGCATTGAACCACATAATTTTGGACAATCTCCCAGGGGTTTCATGTATATATTAAATAACATGAGGGATAAGATGGAGCCCTCAGTGACTGTTGGGCAGCAGGGAATCCCTGTTCTGCCCTGAACATCCATCTTCAGATACACTCAAAACTGGAAAACTGTGGGATAGGACACCTGGACATCGGGATAGAATCATGATGGACATCAGCAACTCTGCCTCCCTCCCCCTCCCCCCCCCCTGATCTTTTCTGCTGCAACAAAAAGAACCAAGGTAGGCAAAGCTGGGAGAGATTTACTCCCACAATCTCATCCAGCCAGGGCTCCTTGAAACAGGCCAGGCTAACATACTCATCCAGGATCAAGTCCTGGATGGCTCTTTTTTCCATGCTCCAAACTGGCTTTCTGCAGCAGTACCTTCAATCCAGGGGAACTGTCACTAGAGCTACTGAGGCTCTCTGATGTGAGAGCATGGGAGCAGCCAACACTCTGCGGCACTTCCCATCCTCAGAACAACTCAGCTGCCTGCTGCCACCGTATCTCCTTCTGCCTTCTACTGTCCCAGTACCCCTCCACATCTCTGTAGCTTTTAAAAACTCATCTCTATCTCTTTCACCAGCAGGCAATCATTTTAGGTCTAATAACAGTACATACAATAAGCAGGCAAATGTACAAGCAATCCTTCCCCACTCCCCTCTATCCAACGAGCAGAATGGCCCTTGCCCTTGTTCACCCCAAAAGTGGCTCCCCCAAAGGGTCAACCTCTTTTCATGCTGCCCTGCCAGTGGCTGGCCACCTTTCTATGTACCAGCCGCAGGAGGTGATGCAACCTCTTGCAAGGTGTCAGAAGGTCCCTTGGAGAGAGTGCAGAGTCAGGGATCCAATCCTGCGAAAAGGCAGCATTGATCTGGCCCTAGAAGGTTTCTCTGGAGAAGCCACAGGAAGCAGTCAGGAAGCACCATGGTAATGCTCACTAATTGTCTATCCAGGTGGTGCCTCTTCAGTGGCCTCACTCAGCAGGAGAGTATTGGTGGTAGATCACCATTCATGGCTGGTGGGCTGTGTTTGGCTTGGCAGGTCATAAACTGTGCAATACAGGGGTAGCGAAACCTGACCAGTTTCACTTTATTTGAACTAGTTATACTGAAGTTATGAATCCCCCAAAATTACATTAGGAAGCTAAGATTCAAGATGCAATGATTATGTTTTCATATTAAAACTAAAAAACAGACACAACTAAACAGGGGAATATAGATTCTCAGTGAGTGAAGATTACAGGTTTGCTAGGTTATTTGAGGCTCAGATCCTGAGAATGTTAGGGAAGGGGCCTTCTAACTGGTCTCTGGAGCCTCTTTCCTGTGTGTTTTCAGTGTATATTTATTATACCTGTATTCATGTCTGCCTCCCCAATGCTTCCACAGAAAAAGAAGAAAATATACGGAGACTAGAAGATTGTGCTAGGGGAAGAAAAAAAGCTGGCTAAGTTTAGAATATGGGAGAAGGCTGAAGGTGGGCCTGGTAGAAAATAGGTTTCTTGCTTGCTTCTAGCCTCTTACTCTTAGATTACATAGGAAGGTTACATAGGAATCTGCCTTATGCCAGTTGAGTGAGACAACATTGCTCCATCTAGCTCAGTTGTGTTGCCCAAAAGGGTAGCACAACCTTTTTGGCCCTGAGAGCCACATGTGTTGTTGTGTCAGGGATGGGGGCCACACACGTTTGCGTCCACACACACACCACAGGCTATACACACATCCCAGCAATTCTGATACAGATTGCTCTTTCCTTGCTGCTAGCTGCAGTGGGGAAAGTGATCCATATGTACAGGTGTTGGGGAACTGGTGATGTTGGAGAATTCACTGATGATGAGTCTGGACACACTTGTGGTCCCAGGGTGCAGTTGTCTATGCCAACTGGCAGTTGTTTTACAGGTCCTCAGATGGTTCCCCCCCCCCCCAGTTCCACCTGGAGATTCTAGGGGTTGAGTCTGGCACCGTCTGCATGCAAAGCATGTGTTCTACCACTGAGCTCTGGCCCTTTCCTAAACTTCTTCCTTGGAGATTCTGAGAAGGATGCTAAATCACTGAACCCTCCATTCAGACCCCTGAGATCTAGCAAGTAAATTATCCTCTTCATCCTCTTTCCCTAGGCATACAATAGGATCTATAGAGAATTAGTAACATGTACTCTAAAAGTTATTTCCAAGGTGTAGAGCAAGCTTCTTTTCAGAGAAATACATGAAAGTTAACAGAGAAAGGCCTGAACTATCTACTCCAGTTAGTATTAGAGTGAGCTGTGAGCTCCAACATATGACCACACATATTTTGGAAAGATACGTGATTTTTTACTTTGACAGTCTGGGCTAATGACACCCCATTCCCTTTGGTCTGCTTTACCTTTGTCGTACCTTTTGAGGCTCAAGCCATTGTTTTCATGCCTTTGGGAACAACCTTGCTATACAACAACCCCACACTAATATGGTATTTTCTGTGCTTTTCAGCTGTCTCATTGCGTTGTCAGTTCTTCAGAAATTCAGTTTCTTCAGGTTGACAGCATTTCATTAGCATGGGGAGCCCTGGATCGTATCCTAAAGGTTTCCCTTCTGACCTCTGAGCGAACATGCAGGGCTACCAGTAAAGAGACAAGTTGCATAACTTTTCTTTTGATAAATCATTTGAAGAGAGTTCTGAATCATCTGTTGTAATTGAATAAATTGCACACTGGGGGCAGGGTGGAAGATCTGCATCATGCCACTCACCCCTGGGATAGGAAGCACACTTCTCCTACCTCACACACATCCTTTGAGATGTGATGTGGGGCGTCCAGTTCTTCAGTGGTAGATATTTTTGGACGTTAATTAACCCCTCATCAAATGCTTGGTATCATAGGCTTGAATTAGGGAAGAGGCTAGGGACAACTTAGGAAGTGATATGAAGAATTCATTCAATTTCTTTTCAGAGAGCCTGGACTTTTCGGGAGTTGCATTATTGTCAAACATCCTGCCCTGTACCATAATGTTTTGTAGCAGGGTGACACAAGAAAATTGGGATAGGTATATGGAGCTTGCGATTCATGTTTCTTAAGGCCATGGGCCATCACCTTTGGGAGGATCTGTTATAATTTATTTATTATTTAATATTTTAAATTATTGTTAATAATTTAGTAATTAAAATATTTTGTTAAACTACTCTCCATCCTAGGATACCCGGGTGGTGTACAAAAGGCACAACACCCAACATATGCAACCAACGTAATACCATAAAACAATGTCACAATAAAAACAAGTCAGAGGCATAAAAACAGTAAAGCAAGCCAGAACATCAACCATCATCCTGTATGCAGGATATGGCTTTATGGGAGAGCCATCTGGATATATGTGATTACAGCTTGGAGAAGGGATGGGCATACTTGAGGGGTGGATGGAACACATGAGCCCAAGCCAGGAGGTATGTTCATGGGGGTACGGGAGACAGAAAGAGAAAGGAAGAGAGAGAGTGGAGAGAGAGAGAGAGAGAGAGAGAGAGAGAGAAAATAAGTAGGATATGTCTTACGTGAACAGTGACATGGAACCTGTCAAGCTGAACTGAGCCTCTAGGCACCATTCGTATATCCCTAATGTCCATGTTCATACCTTTCTCCTTTTTTTCTGTTGGCTCACTTCATGTTTGCTCTGTTCAGTATTTTGGTATTCTGAGATCTTTGGCATTTCAGATTCTGGGGTTCTTCCTTCCATGTTTTTGTTTAATTGTAATTGAGATAGATTGAGTTTAGAGGTTTTGTTTTGTTTATAATGGGGGAGGGGGGGAGAACGATCAGCTTGCCTTTAGGTAAAACTGTCTTGGATGGAATCCTTCAATCAAACCAAGTTTGCCATTTGGATATTTTTGTCCTCCTTCACACTTTAAAATAACAATTGCCTATAATTGCTATGTGCAAAGTTAAAAGCACCCTCTGTGCTTTGAAGGGTAATAATTTTGGTGTCAAAGTTACGCTTCTTGCATTGCACCAGAGAGAGAGAGTGAGTCTGAATGGTTAAAAACAAGCATGTCTAATCTTGCCTCAGCATTTATGCACCTATGAGTGATACTTTCATTTGAAAATTAAGATTGAGGCGCACATTTAAGTGGGTGGTTAACTGCTGTTATGTAGCAATAATCTACTTAAGGAGACACTGAAACACTTTTGCCCTTCCCTTCCCCTTGTTTAGCCTTTCATATCAATCTTGTTCATGTAGATTTCGGTTTTCTTTCCTGATCGTCCAGCTATCCCTAACAAAAGTTGCCAAACTGGCTGGTGAGTCACCTGTATCAGCAGTTTTTGCTTTTAAGTGTTAATTTTGAAAGACTCCTCCTGCCTATAGTTTCTTATTACATCTAATGCAAGCATATATATATATATATATATTTTAAAAAAGATACCACTGACAGGAACTTCTGCCCCTCAGTAAACAAGCCTGTGTGGTAGTCAAGCAACTCAGCCTAAGAGAAACCTGATGTGACATAAATTGGTGGGCATGAATCCATGGCCACCAACTAGTTATATCAACTAAACTGAAGTGTGCAGTTGCGTGCCATGTGGGTCATTCACATAGATCAAAGGCAAAAGAGTATAAGACCCCCTCTACAAGAATTCGGTTTGACGCCGGGTTCTCCGATTATGCGCATCTTCTCGGAAGCGCTTTATGGTAAATGACTGTACGCAGGAGGTAATTGAGTGCACAACTGGTGGCCTTACCGGTTGTTTGAAATGCGCTTTAGAAGTAGTTAATGCGGAGAATCACTTGTTCACATAGTCAAAATGCGCTTTAATGGCCGCAGCAAAATAAAACTCGCTATTTAATGTGCATTCGATAATGTGAATAATCAGATAGATAACGCGCCTCAACTCCCGATTTGCACTGCGCTCATGTAGAGGTAAAAAATTTAATGAGACTTGAAAGAGCTTTCAACCTCTCGTGTAGAGGCAGCCTTAGGCATTTCTGGAAGAATTTTAGTTAGCAATTGTGTCAGGGTCAGGCCAGTGATGGCCATACTCACATCTGTGCCAGCAGCACAGGGACCCTGAGGTCAGTGGTTTTATCTAGAATCAGAAGTGCAGCATATAGCAGATATTGCTTTATTGACCACATGCAAACTCAGAAGGAACAGCAATTCTCAAATTTCTTACTCCCCCCTGTCGACGGCTTGAACATTTCTTGGGGTCTTTATAGCAAACTGTGATTCGTTTTAGAAAGCAAAGTATGCACATAACTTGTCTTTCAAATAGCCAAGAAGGAATATAAGAAAACTCTGATTTTTCCTAAGATTAAGGGAATCTACATTTGAAGTTCAAGCTATATGATTTGTTTCTTTTGCAAGTTGCATGCTCTTATTGGCATCATATGGTCAACACAGCCTCAATAGCTGTTGTCAGAATAAGTGCAGGATGTTATTGACTCTTCCACAGCCTTTTCACAAATCACTTGAATGGGGCTTGTGGACCACAGTTTGGGAACTTCTATTCTAGAATCTATATCAGGCCTGGACAATCCAGAGGCTCCATACCACCTGCCAATTGTAGGAGGTGATGTTTGTTGCACACCCTGTTTGTGTTAACGCCTGAAAAAGAGTCTGAGAACTGGAGCACTCACATATCACTCTACATTACATTTCTGATTCAAAATGAGACATTAACATTCCTTACCCTTGTAGTCTTCTCATTTGCCAGAGGTAGGCCTGAGTTGATTGAGCTGGTAGCTTGGCTTCCTCTGGGTCCTTGTGTCCGCTGTACTTTAAAAACAGCACTGCAGGATCAGACCAAAGGTCCATGTACTTCAGCATTCTGTTTCCCACATTACATAACCAGATACTTCTGGGAAATGTACCAGTAGGACATCAGGGCAATAGCCCTCTGCTGTTACAGTTCCCCAGCAACTGGTATGTATTGGCATGCTGCCTCTAAGCCTGGAGATCATATATAACCATCATGACTAGCAGCCATTGATAGGTTTATCCTCCCTTAATATATCTAATCCAGGGGTGTGCAGTTTGTGACCCTCCAGATGTTTTAGCCTTCAACTTCTATGACCCCTCACCATTGCCTATACTGGTTGGGATTGTTGGAAGTTGTAGGACAAAACATCTGGAGGGCCACAAGTAGCACACCCCTGGTCTAATCCCATTGTAAAGCTATCTAAGTCAGTGGCTGTCGCCACATCTCATGGTAGCAAATTCCATAAATTAACTATGCACTATGTGAAGAAGTCTGTCCTGAATCTTCTGCCTGAGCCCACCAATTAGGAGAGAGGGAGATAAACCTCTGTCTGTCTGTCTGTCTCTCTGCCTCTGTCTCTCTCTGTCTCTGTCTCTCTCCTTTCATCACACTGCTAAAGCACTGGTAACATTGGAAGTGAACCTTTAATTATGACATTGACTTAAAGAAGAGCGGAGAAAGGGAGAGAGAGAAATGTGATATGTAGATAACAGATATCCCAATCTTTAGATCTGTTCCCCTTTCCCTTTATTACAAAACACAGCACCTACTCGTGACTACTAACTTTTTAAAATATCAGTGCGTAATCATCAATATTTTAAGTTTTAAGGCATCAAAGCGGTTTTGTAAGGTTAAACAGGGCTTATTGAACATGGGGGATGAAAGGGAAATTGGGCAAACTTTCTTAGAGACCACAACATAGATTTAGACACAACACCATGCCAATGTGATGGACCATCCAAGAATATGTGTTAGTGGCATCATAACTAGGCCTGACAGAACTGCATAGTAAGTTGCGGGCAATGATAGCAAATGCAACTGCGTATTAAATGTGTCAACACTCTAGTAAGATTAATTTTTTGGTTTTTCACTGCTGCCTAGAGGAGAGGAAGGTGCAGTGACTCTATGACTCTGGTGGATGCTTTGATGGCTCCCTCATTTAAACTGACCCCCTTTCTTAACAAACCCATCTGACCTGTTTCCTTCTTCGGGTTGCTGAGACTGTACTCCAGGGATCTCTACCTGTTTATGCAGAAACCACCATACTGCTATTATGTTTGGGAATAAAATAAGTATCAGGTAATTAGTGTCATAATCTTTGTGGGATCCAGCAAGGCAGGGCTGCATAGGGCTATGGGAAGCAATGAGATGAGCGCATGCAAGTAGCAGGCAGGCAGGCACCAAGGAGCAAATAAATATCTTTCCTAGGGGACCTGTCTGATGGAAAATAACCAGCAGTCTATGGGGTTTATATAGGAAGTGGAACTTGGGTGATTCGTCCTGATCACTCGACTCTCTGACTAGGGGGATCCAGAGATGCACCTGTTCATTTCAGCTGCCTGCAACTCCTCCAGCTGGCCTGCTATGCTGGTAGCACTGTGTATACAAAGCTAATGCCTAACTCCCAGTTCTATTCGTTTGAGCCCCCATGGTGTCTGATAATAGGGAGTAATACTGTTAATAGGCTGTTGTGCTGGACAAGCACACAATGGCATTTCCTTCATCCCATTGCAATGTCTGCTGTTACTGAAGAACTGCTTAAGTGCACAAAATACACATGACGAATAGAATTTAAGGAAATTTTGCATTGCCTATTTGTCCTCAGGAGTTGTTGTATTTTAATCCATGCCAACGCAAGTGTGATTTAGGTGTGGTTTGTTAAGTCTTCCAATTGGAACAGAAACAATTTTGGGAGAAGGAATATGCACTCAAAATAGAAACATACACAAAAACTGAATTTCAAATAACCCTAATTCTGTAGTGAAGAATGGCGTTTTAATTGTTTTAGTGAGATATTCTTGGTGGTGGCTCCCAGATCTACAATTCCTCTTTGTCTGGAGATCCATTGAAATCTGGACTTGGGAACTTTCTGGAATTGATCTGCAATAGTATTCTTCAATGTTTTCAAACCCAAGACCTACGTTTTTACTGCAACCTGCGACATTAGATGTACTTTTTTTGAGGGGGGGAACCCATATATGTCCATATTCTGGTTTTCGTCTCTAAAGTGACTAGATGAAAAGGAGGATAGAGGTCCTCAATCTTTAAGAGTTGCATAGAAGAGATAATTCTGCCAGGAGTTGCGTTCCATGTGGTGAAAAAAGTATGCCCAGTGAAATATCCCTTTCTACATAAATGTTAAAGATACAAGAGGCCTATTTTCTTTGAAGCTAGTTGTGCTCTCTCCATTTTCTTTGGGAAAACTCAACTATTCTCCCTAGCTTTTAATTGCTGCTGATGGGCATTTTGTAATTGTATGTTCTTGTAACTGGTTCATTTAAAATAGCTGTATATATTTAATATGATTTTATGGGTTTGTTTGATGTTGAATTGTATTTTTATGCTGTAAGCCACCTTGGGAAGTCTATGGTCTTGAAAGTTGCCTAAGAAATAAAATACACAAAAAGAAATTTGACTCTTGCCTTAGTCCAAAACATAGACTTACCACAAATGCTTATCCAAGCTGTGTGTGTGCTGGCAAAGATATTGTTAACCAGTAACACTTTTCCCCCTCATTTGCAAGGCTGTTTTAGTTGTGTTTTGTGTACTTTCCAATATGTATTATAGTTTTTTTTAGTATTGTTTTTATATTTGGTACTTTTTTAAAAAAAGTGTTTCCTGCCATGAGCCAAGATTATAAATAAAAATTAAACACCTTTATTCAGCCCTGGACAAGAAGATGTTCTTGTTCGAGTTGCATCCATTAGCACTTTACCAGCTGGGCATTTGAAACCTGTTCCACCAGGTTGGTATGAACTTTCTCTTTTTCCAGATGAGGACATGAAAGCTTATCATAGTGGAAGAACTGTGTGGGTGGGAGATACGTTGAGAGGCAGGAGTGTACAAACAGTTTAATGCTGTGTTACTTCACCAGTCTGCTGCTATGTGTCCGTAAAAAAACATGTTAAGTTTAAGCCTATAGGTATCAAAGTTAACATAAAGCTGCCTACCCAGAAAGGGGCCTCTTTCACATGTTATTTAGTCTGTGTATCGGTAGACATATCTGAAAAATACTATCTGGGTGTGAGTAAACCCTACCAAGCTAATTCTGTGTAAACCCTACACAGGACCCAACGTTTTTATAAGAGGACTTTTGTTCACTGGCAGAGGCTGGCCCCAGACATTTTGCTAAGGCAAAGAACAAGATGGTGCTCCCTCCCTATTCCATCTACAGAAGTCAACTGGACTGGCAGTTGAATTTTGCTTCAACAATGGTGATAAGATAGCCTTCTCTACCTCATGTGAAGGCCGCAGGTTAGCCTTGCAGGGTACAGGGCATGTTGCCTAGAACACACTGCTCTGTGATCCAACAGAGGGGAACGGTCAGGGAGCTGCCCACTCCATAGCGCCCAGCAACTGCTGCCTAAGGCAACCACCTCATTCTGCCTAATGGTAGGGTTGGCCCTGTTCACTGGGCATCCTGGACAAAAGGACTTCTGTCTTGTTTCCCTTTCAGTTTTGTACATTTTTCAGGATATGTTTTGGAAGGGGCACATTACATGTACAAAGGTTGCAATCCGGAGCAAAGGTGGAGAAAGAGACCATCAGGAGGCAAGTGACAGCTGGGGACTAGGGTGCTGGGCAGCAGCTAGCCTCCAAAGATTTTGCTTTGATATTCGATCATACACACTGTAGCTTGCTGAGAATCACCTAATCAGGTGCCATCCCCAGAGACATATATGTCTGCTCATAATCTCCAGGCCACTTTGTAATTTTGTCACCAGCACAGTGGGACAAAAACCAAGAAGGAGTGACTGGCCGGCAAGCTCACCTACCCCTGCTTTTTAAAACCACCACTGAAATTTCTAAATACTTTACAGGTCACTTTTCTGGTTCTTTACTTTGTGGCATGTAGGTCTCCACCCCCATCATTACCATATGTATAATTTATGATAATTGCAAATTAATTGGGAAAAGATATCTGGAAGTGAAGGGTTGTTAAAAGTTGGGACAGCCAGACTACAAGGCTTGAGTTCTGTCTAGGCTTTTTAAAAAACTGCTGATGAAGCATGAGACGAAGTATCCATGGCTTCTCCTGCCCTTGGGGTACATCTTGACGAGCAGTTTGCTCCAGGGTGGACTCGAAGTGGTGGCAGGTCATCTATATGATGCAGCCACCATTGCGAAGCCATCCAGGGGCAAACCTCCAAAGCTCCGCTTCAAAAATGTCGGGCCACTTGCCCCGACTTTTTTTGCTTGCAGCGAGCCTTGCTCTGGAGTTTCTGCGGAGGTGTGCCACAGCCAATGATGACCCCTGATTGGTTGCCATAGGCTGGGCAGGGCAGGGCAGGGGGTGGACCAGCGGGCCAAAGGGTTGCTGGACCACCTCCAAGCCTCTGCGGACTATTGTTAAATAAATAAATAAAAATTAAAAAGGGGTTGGATGTTCAGAGCTGGAGCGCGCCCCATTCCTCCTGTTGTTCCCCACCCTGTTTGTCTGTAAATGCAAAACTGCGCTTTCACAGATTTTTTTAAAAATGGAACGAACACAAAAAAGCTGCCCCCTCCCCGAGCGCTCTGCAATGTCCCAAGGTGTCCACAGGGAGGGCGGCCCAGATGCTGTATCGGCTCCGGAGCTTTGCAATTAAGGGGGGGAACCCAACTTGAATAATGGGGGGGTGGAGGTGCTCCCCGGCGCCCGTGCAATGATGCGAGTGGGCTTGGGTGGATGGGTGCAGTGATAGCTCCGTCCTGCAAATCCCACAATCGCACTCCTTCCCGTGCAGATAACCGGAAGGAGTGCCAATGCGGGAGCTTGAGTCCTCGTGCCGCTGCCGCCGCCACTGTGCCGCCATCAGGACAGGGGCCATGGTCCTTTTGTCCAGTGTGCCCTTGCCTGCTGCAATGGGCAACTCCAGGTGTGCCACAAAGCCAGCAGGGCGAAGGAGGGGGATGAGAGGAATGGGGGAGGAAGAAGCTGCAGATACTCCGTTGTTAGTTGTACAGAGACTGAGCATGTTTCTGGGTTGCAAGCTGGCAACCCTACTAGAAGCAATGATTTGTACGTCCAGAAATATATCCTTGTAAGCCTCAAGGTATTCAGAACAATTTTTTGGAGAAGGGCTGTGAAGTTCCTCTTCTCTGGAACACCACTTTTAGTGCCAAGTTTAACATGTGCTAACAGGCTCTTAAGGGCTTGCCTGCTTGCCTCTGTCCCTCTGCTAGCACCGAATAGTCATTCCTCTGCAATAACCTAACAGGCCGATCTATCCCAGGCCTACAAAATGCTGAATGCGTTAGCCATACCTCTTCCAGCCTTCACAAAATGTTGGCTTAGAATAGCAGTACTCTGTGCCTTGATCCTATGCCCCAAACCCTTGACAATTTTTGCTTTTGAGTGTCCTGCCCCTGGGATGAATTCCACCTCCTGTCTCTCACTTTAAGGCTGCTTATCTTATCTTGTCTTCTTCTTTTTTTAATCCTGAAGTACTAGCGTTACAGAAAGCATTAGTCCTGTATGTGTTTTGTTTGTGACCCCAATTGTAGGCAGTTACCCTTAAAGCGCCAGCCACAAGTCCGTGGTGGGACTGGAGTGGAATTTTTTTTAGCACTACAGCCAGTGCCTCCCCCCAGCCACAGTACTTGTCCAGAGATACAGTCCAGGAGGGGAACTGAGTCTCGGAGAATAAGGTCCCCTCTAGAAGAATTCGGTTTGGCGCCTGGTTGCCCGATTATGCGCATCTTCGCGGAAACGCATTTACATCTAATACCTACACACGAGAGGCGGTGAAGCACATTACCGCCTGCATAAAATGCGCTTTCTGGTTGTTTACATGCGGAGCTTCACATGTTTACATGGCCATAAGGCGCTTTAACTCCCGCAGCAAATTAAAACTCGCTAATTAACTCGCATTCAAAAATGCGAATAATCGGAGATAAAAAGCGCCTCGACCCCCGATTTGCGCTCCGCTCTTGTAGAGGTAAATTTTTTAATGCGCTTTGAAAGAACTTTAAATCGCTCTTGTAGAGGCACCCTAAGGTTCCAAACCTGGGCCACAGATTGATATGCTCTGGCCCAACTGGTCTGCACTTGTTGAAGCTGCTTAGACAATTGTCTAAGCTGCAGGAAGTTGAGAGCTGTGCAAAGGAGTGATTCAGTGGCATTTCCTGTCTCCCCCCCCACCCCATTCTGAGCAAAACCTGAGAATTTTCAGATTGTTAATTTCAAATCTTTTAACAAATGCAAAACTTGTGATAGCAAAAAGTGGCAGCTTCCAAGAAGGCCTACACTTAAAAATGGATTGGCAGAGATGTGGCAACTTAATTGTCTCAGCTAAGTGAAATTGTAAGGTCAAGTGATGGGAAGACAGTGTAAAGATTTATTGCAGGAGGGCATCCTTTTATCTACCTTCGGAAGCATAGTACTAATATCAATGTATATAAATGTTTTTCAGCTTTCTTTCTTTCTTTCTTTCTTTTTGTAATCATTAAAATTTCAGTGGTTTTTTTGTGTTTTTACATTATGAGGCTCCGAGATGAGGATTCCAAATTGACATTCTGACAACAGTAATGTGAAGGAGCAAGGAATGCAACAAATGTATATATGCCACGACTTGCTTGCTCTTTTATGTCTTAAACATTTCTATTGCTTCCTTCCTTCAACCCACTAGCTTTAACTAGTCCCTTTTCTACACATATGTCTTCCTGCAAACTCCTGGTTTCTTTTGCGCTCATAGGCACCTTTCTACAGCATCCTAAAAACAACAACTTTTTTTTTAAAAAAAAAATACAGTTGACTTTATCGGTATGATTTGACCCAGTTCTCTTCGCTATTTCCTGTTGCTTCTGATCCTCCCTTAAAAAATTACCCCCAGAACTTTGCCTTAATGTATTGTTTCTTTTAGTTGCCAGCTTACTGTATAAAAGCCAGCTAGCTAGAAGTACTTTCCGTGTCTCAGGAACTTGTACTTGCTCCAGAACCTGCTCCAGTTTACTTTATTTTGGTGGATACCCAGAGCAGTGCAGTAAATATATGACAAAAGTTTTCTTTCTTTTATGTTGATTGAAAGCCTGGTTCCTCGGTCAAAGAACAGGATACCTTCAGCTTTATTGCAACACAGAGATCTTGCTTATAATAAATACTCAGCATCTTCTACATATTAGAAATTCACTTTGCCTCCACTGTCTGTTTCTGTGCTCCCTCTGCTGGATCAGGAAGCACACACTGTCCAACAAAACAAAACCCAGAGATTGCAGCAGTGGTGTATTGGTGTATAAGAAAGGGGTAGTTACAAGGCACTATTCATATTGGCATGTGAACAAAACTGTAGTACCCCTTTGCAAAGTGCTGAGACTTCCCCTGTTTATATGGAAGGAGAGGCAAGCAGATGCACTTCCTTACTGGCAGAGAATGTTTTGAGCACTTTATGTGTACAGCCTCAAGCAACTTTCAGATTTGGGATTGTTGCAATTCTTTAGCAATAACAATGGGTCAAAAACAACAACCGCAAGGAGATATGCATCAAGCCTCTACTCCTTGCTCATTGGGTCTAAGGCTCCAATCCTTTGGACACTCAGGAATAAGCTGCCTTGAGCACAGATTTACCTCTGAGTAAACATGCTTAGGATCGTACTGTAAGGAACTGAGGACAACATTAGTTGTAAATGACCAGGTCAGGTAGTCACGTGGCAAGGATGAGTTACATAAAATATGCGAAAACTGTGGAGGTAAAAAATAGGCTTTGTGGAAGAGGTGACTTTGAAGGGAGCAAGGGAAACCCTTGATGGATGGGGAAACGAGGAACAAAGTTTAAAAATTTGGAAGATAAAATAGTGAATTATAATCAAGCATATCAAAGATACAAAAGCTGATCTATAATTGAGAAACTTAAAAAAAAGAATATAAAAGTTGCATTTGGAGCTTAAATTTTTACACAGGGAATTTAGTATTTATCCACAGTTTTAAAAACTGCTCTGTTATACTGCAATGAAACACCAAATTATTTACCTGCAGTGATGTAGTTATGTAGTTATGCAAATAATGGTCATGAAAGGCCATTGTTTAGGATCTATTACTGAACTCTGTGAGGCTTATACTACAACAGACTCTTTGATTCCCCCAACCCCCAAAGAGATTATTCTTATTAAGAGACTAGGGAGGTTGGTAGAGGACATATTCTATATCCACAAAGCTTTTGGTTTTATATGCACAAAGCATTTTGAGATAGATTGGCTGACATAGATGCCTCTCTTAGCTCCTGAAAGCTGCTGTCCATCAGATTAATGCTGTGTGAATTGGTGGTTGGGAGACTTAATTCCTGAGCAGAAGGTTGTCAGTTCAAGGTTTGGTGTGCGTTTGTGTGCGTTTGTGTGCGTTTGTGTGCGTGTGTAACTCTATAATTTGCAGGCGTGCAAGGCTCTCTGTATGCTCTGCTGTGGAATCAATGTTGGTGTTTGATGGGCAGAGGAAACTGCACCCAGAAGGCAAAATAAGTATAGAAAACAGGGGCGAGCTCAAGATATCTGAGAAACACTGGTCTAGGACATGATTCTTGCTTAGGGTGCAAAAGGCCCTGGGTTCATATCCTGGATAAACCTATTGAAAGGGGATAGCAATGGCTCTGCCTTTGGGAAATGACCATAACTCAGTAGTATAGTATATAGAAGATCCTCTGTTCCATTCCTGGTGTTTCTGATTAAAGAGATCTCAGGCAGCAGGGTAGGAGAAGACTTCTGCCTTTGGCCTTGTTGAATTGCTGTTGGGCTAGACAACGTTTTACTGTATATACCAGTGATTTGGGGGGTGGGGAAACTTTTTACATCGATAGACTTCAGTGTTCCCCTTCTGGATGAGAGACCATCAGTCTGCCTCTTTAGAAGGCAGTTCCTTATTGCTTACCTTGAAAATCTATTAAAGATTCCGGCATGACTTCTTGTTCATTTGAAAGTTCATAAATATTTTTGTGGCGTTCTCCCACTGTGACTCTTCATACTTATAAAAGGGAGCTTGTTTGGACAGCACACTTGGCTGCTGAAACAGCATGTAGAATACACATTGCCTGTAAACATCCAATCATCACCCCCTTTATAGTATTTCTTTAATGACTAAATAGCTTTTCCTAGAAATTACTGTGATGTTCCAGGGTAATTTGTAAACTTTGCCTTCATCTCAATTGGATGGCATTTTGCAGGCATTCCACTTCTTCTACTAGGTCCCCTCTACAAGGATTTGCTTTTGCGCCCGGTTAGGTGATTATGCGCATAATCGCTGAAGCGCATTTACACCTAATACCTCTGCACAAGAGGCGGCGAGAGGTGGCGAAGCGCATTAACGGATGACCAAAATGCGCTTTACAAGTAGTTAATGCGCATAAGCGCTTGTTCACATAGTCAAAATGCGCTTTAACGGCCGGAGCAAAATAAAACTCACAATTTAACGCGCATTCGATAATGCGCATAATCGGAGAGATAACGCGCCTCTACGCCCGATTTGCGCTCCGTTCTTGTAGAGGTAAATTTTTTAAAGCGCCTTGAAAGAGCTTTAAACCTCTCTTGTAGAGGCAGCCCTAGGTACACTTATCCATTATCCTATTTTCTTAAAGAAAGAGAAGCATATTCAGGGTGGCCGAATAGTAAGATTACCCAAAACCAGAGATTGTACGCATTGTGGCGTACAGGAACAAGTCCTGCATTGATATCCACCCTTCCCTGATGCGTGTAGAACCTTGATCTTGAATGAGAATTGAGTCCTATGGACAGTATTCCTACACAAGTAGGCTCACTCACATGACTCTTCAACTGGAGGTGAGGAACAGAAGGGGATATACGGCTCACGCAAGTCTATCGTACCTATGGAGGCAGACTCACACTGAGCTCCCTGTTTTTATTCAAGGTTCTATATGTGGTGGAGCTAGGCATGAGAGCTCCAGGCTTGCTACCTCACTCTTCCAAAAATGCAACCTGCACACAGAAGATATTTGTAAACTGCCCCTATGCCAGCACTTCGTAAGGAACGTATTGGCTGCAAGGGACAGGTCCTTACCTTTCCCTAACGTTTTATTGGTGCCAATAATATGTTACTCAGGAACAGGGGATGAAGGTAAGGCAGAGAACCTATTGTGGTAGAAGGCAAGCCATCCTAGGGCCAGTGAGGGAAGGGGCGGCAAAGAATTTGGCAGGGTGAGGTGAGAAGAATGAACAATGGCAACCTCTCGAGACTTTGGTGTGTGAGATTGCCTATTCTATCCTGCAGTGTAAATACAGACATGCAGAGTCTTTGCACTCTCAGTAATAATGTGACTTTTTTTTTATTATAGGAAAATAAATCCTGTTATGTGACACTCCAACGGGCCTAGTCGGTAGCTGCTATTGGATAAGGAGGTGCTTGTGGAACACTCAGGTAAAACCAGTTGGGCTGTTTGCTTAGACTGTTTTTATTTCTTTACTAATGTTATTATGTCGGTATATAACTTGCTCCATTCCAAGGATTCAGGATGTGCAAAGCCAATGCAGCAGGTTGAAGTGATCTGCTTCAGGTAGCACTATGTGAGGATGGGGAAAATGAATGAAGGCAGAAATTGGCGTCTAAATAGTGCAGCGAGACGTTATAAAGTGCCTTGGGCTGACACTGAGCACTCTCCCTCTTATTAGTTAAAGAACCATCAGCATGATTCCGTTTAGATAGAATAAAAAACCATGGAACCGCATTGTGTGCCTCAGCAGTGGAAGGCCCTGACCTTGCACACTCCCTTCTGTCTACATGATGTGAATCTCCCATTGTGCCTTGCAACAAACCATAGTTTCTCATGTTCAGGCGAAATGGGCAACTGCAGTTATTTTAAAATGACAAATGAACATGTCTCCTCTCCGCTCCTCATGTGATTATGAGATGGGATAGGGAAGAGGGAGTGCACAAGCCTGAGACTCACTGCTATTCATAAATATAGTTAGACAAAACGGTTTGTTTGTTATGCCTGAACTAGGCCTATACCGGGATGCATTCCCAAGGTCTGACTTGATGCTATGTTCCCTTATTAGGCTCCCTTCACTTATCTACCAATTTTGGGCTCATGTAGGTGGCTCAGTCCTACCTGCCACCAGCACTAGTTTGTCTAATGTCACAGGAGCCCTTTGTGGGTTTGCTTTGATTCTGAGGTCCTCATGTAACCTATCTAAAAATTAAACCACAAAATTATTGTTACAACTTCAAAATAGCAATTGGGAACATGGAAACTAGGCTGGACTATTTGCCCCATTTATTCTGGTGTTGTCTCCTCTGACTGGGAGCAGCTCTCCAGAGGTCTTAGGCAGACATCTGTTGCCTCACCTGGAAATGATCAAACCTGGGACGTTCTGCATGCAACTCAGGAGCTCTACCACTGAGCTATGAGCCCTCTCCTATGGGCGTAAATTGGTTGCTCGGTTTCAGAGCTTGGTTTTTGATGGTCATGCTCCCTGATGTAGATAAGAGAAGGGATGGATTCCTGTTGCAATCTCTCACTGGTTTCTGATTGTCTAGACAAAGCATTGTGGTCTTTTGTTTATCTGCTGGTCTGTCCTTTACCTGCTTCTCTGGTCACTTATTAGGCTTTAAGAAAGAGACTTTTTTTGTAGTAAAAACTGTTGATTGCTAAGATGAAAGACTCCACGCTCAGATGCAATTATTGGAAATGAAGGGAGGATGACCCCTGTTTCTGTTATTACCCAAACTACTCTCCCACCCCGTTTGCCCCCACATTCACCTGCAATCATCAAACATGCCTTCTGGCAATCCTAGTTGCTTACACAAATAGATAGTAATCAAGCAAATGTATGATTTATTCCAACATGCTAGCTTGTATGAAGAGCTAAATTACAGCAGAACGAAGTGCTTCTTGGATCTGGCAGCTTAAAAGATCTGTCCCGTATGTGAAAGTGTGTTGGACTTGGACCAGGCAAACTTTGGTTCAGGTTTTGCTCAGCCATGAAACTTGCAGGATTAGCCTACATCACTCATTCATTCTGAATATAATCTACCTCAAATAGCTATTGTGAAGATAAAAATGACAAATCCCATGTGTGCCATCCGGAGGCTCTTGGAGGATAGTTGAGAAACAAATAGATAATAATCATCCCCATTTGTGTGTGAGTGGGGAGGCTAGAATATTTCATCCTCCTGGCATAAAATCCAAATTTTTGACATATTATTTCTCTGTAGCGCCGTCTAATATACAATATAATGTGCTTCACAATTCTTGGCTCATTAACATATCCTCTTAACAGTCTGAAGTAGATTAGGCTGAGACAGGGATAGTCAATTTCTGTATTCCTGAAACGACTCTATTCTCCAGAATGCCTTTTTTTGTTTTTGTTTTGAGGGGAGGGCGTATGTTTTGACACACGGCCCAATGAATAAAGCTTGTGTGGTCAAGCTTTATTAATAAAATCAATGCCACCTGTGTGGAGCACAAACATTCAATCAGCGTGAGGTAATCAATTGGGAGATAAAGAAAGGATATATTTCCTGAAAGATGATGATGAGAGGTAGCTCACACAAGTGCTATATACATTTCTCCTCAATAATTTATTTTGGAAAGCATTGGGAATATATCGCTTAAAACGATATTTGCACCTGCTTTGCCTGGCCTCTTGCATTTCTCTTTGGCAAGCTGCCATCTTTTTTTAGCATCCCCCCCTCCCGCCGCCATTTGTAATGTGGGGATAATAAAACTGGCCTGTCTGACATGGCCGTTGGGAGGATGCTGGTAAAATGCCTGTGAAGTGCTTTGTACACTCCAAAAGTGCTATATCAATGCTATGCAGGGTTAGCATTATCCTAATGATTTTAGGGACCCGTATTTGGCCTAGGGCCGCTACTTAGCCAGCATACTTGGATGAGATGTACATAGATCTCTCAATACTCCTATAATAGTTGATATGCAACAGAAGGACCCTTTCTCTTTGTATTCAGAGCTGTTTGGATTCAAACATTCCATATTCTGCATTGAGAGAACTCCAATTTGACAATCGTTGTAAGCATGAATATTGAATGGTTTGGGCATCTATACTGCAAATATTTTATTCTGCTTCCAGAAATCAGGTTTTCAGATAGTACGTAAAAAAAAGGGAAAAAAAGAAATCAGATGTCATGCAACTACCTGTGAAAGGGGCATTCCTAGATTATTGACTAAAAGCAGAAAAGGTGAGCACCCAGCTCTTGTGCTCAGCTTGTCCCCGCAATTCTTGAGTTAAAAAAAACAAACAAGGAATTGCTACCATTACATCTGAACCAGGTCAATGTGTGGCGACATACAAGCTAAAATTATCAAGATCAGGTTTGTCATCCAGCAGTTATTCCCAAAATTATATTACTGAAATCTTTTTCACAAGTTTTAATTTAAGCTGATGAGGGGAGCAGAAATAGCAGGGTCGTCAGCTAGCTCCTAACAGTACCCCTTGCCGGCATCCAGGTCCAGTGTCACCAATCTGCAGCTCCCAACTCCTTGACACCTTTTTCCAGTGTGCCATTGCTTACCCTCCAGAATCCTTTATTTTGTGCCAAAACAGCCCACCCCCAGACCCCAACCATGCCAGACCTAAGCATCCCTGTCATCCACAGGCTGCTGCCACCTATTATACACCTTCCTCCTTCGACTGCAAATATGAGCAAATCACGATTATTGTATTGCGCTCCATTCCAGCGCATGGCACTGCATGCCATTCATCTATACCCTCTGAGATCTGTATTCCTGGCTGAAAGGGAAATGGTGGGAGAGGCTGATGCCACAGCATGTCCTATCATATAGAGCATGCTGCAGTAGTCCAACTGAGATGTAAGTAATGCATATGGGACCACAGCCAAGTAGTGCATTTATGTGTATTCCAGAGACTGAAATGAAAGAGGCACCAGGCAGGATTTATTGACGCATTGATGAAATGCATGTTTACACAGTGTAAGTCTTGTGCTGGAGACAGGCAATGTTTCCCCCCTCCCATAAAGTTGAAGGTGGTTTGGAAGCGGGATCATTGCTTGTGGTGTGTGCATATCCCAATTCCACCTATTGGAAACAAGTTTGGTCAGTTTTCATATTGCTTCAAAAACCTGAAAAACTGTTTAACCAGAGGTAGGAGTAAGATTGAAGATATGCAGGAACCAAAACCTCTTCCAAGCCATTTTCAACTCCCACAAAATGTCTTGTCTGTCCCTAGTCTTGGTGAACTAAGCATGCAAGCTAAACCTCCTGTGGTGGTTTTTTTTTTTTTATCCTTCAGTGGTTCATTTTTGGCAAGTGTCACCGTAAGCAACGTTCAGTAATCTGATTTGATAGCTGTCATCTTGAGAGCTGCAGTAATGCAAACAAAAGATGAGCACTCAAATCAGGTTAGAGTGAAGAGCTGTTTCTCAAGACTTGCTGTTGCCATGTGGAATCCCCAAGTCAAATTAGAAGAGTGTGGCATTAGTTCTTCTTAGCTCCTGGGAACCTGCAGTTAAGATTCATGCAAACTTGCACGCCTGCATTTCAGCTCTGAAACACATTCTTTTCGAAACTCACTGACAATATCAACTGAGGTCTGATTCACCTGAGGGGCCCTGTATTTTCTTCTTCCTTTGTCAGCGCAGTTTGAATAATGGCATGGCAAACTGGCTGTGTGTCAGGTACACCGTGCTGCTCAATGCCAGTACCCCCATTATTGGGCCAATCACAAACCAGCTGTGTTGGTTTTCAACATCGCTGACCAAGGCCATTTTAAGTTGCTATTCTAAGAGACAGAATGGATGAGCTAGGTTTAGTAGCTAAGAGTGAGTTTTGAATGCGGGTCTCGTTTGGGAGGGCAAAATGGAGGCAGGTGTTGTTGTTTTTAACTCTCACGCTACAAAGAAAGTATGTGATTGGGAGGTTTTGCTCAGCACCATGTAGTTGTGCCACAATTTTTTTAATGAAAGGATGACACATTTACACTGAGACCCCCCCAATACCGAAATGTGTTTCAATAAATCTTGGGCTTAGCTTTGTCTCTTTGATAAATGTTGACCTCTTCCAGTTAAACTTTCTTACAGTGCAAACCATACATCTAAACATTGTTCATTGGAGGCCTCATCTTCTGCATATTCAATGGAGCTTTCTCGCAAGCAGCTATCCATAGGATTCCAGCCTTGGGGTAAAATGCTACAAGGCTGGGTCAGACCTAGGTTTCTCATGTGTGAGAGAAGTGTATTTAGTCTAGCCTTATTCCGGAAGTGCTTGCTTTCAGCGTGCAAGATGTTTAAATTGTTTTTGTTTTATGAACTTGAGGGGTGGTGGTGGTGCGTTCAAAGTAGACGATCTCTCATCTGTGTGAAAGGACTGTACCTTGTGGTGTTTTTCCCTACACATTTGAAACTGCTGTCATTCCTGCAGAGAGGGTTTCTCAACCACTATTACTTTCTTCCAGAGATGTTTATGTCCAGCTTGAGCTTTCTTGGTTTTTTTTTTTTGGGGGGGGGGGGTTGCACACTTCACTGGTCCTTGATATTGCAGATGATTGTGCTTTTTGTATGGCAGTCCCAGCAGATGAATAAATTTATTTTCTTGCGTATTCTATGGGTTTCAATATGCAGTCACAATGCAGGCTGAATCTTAGCTCAGGCTCCTTTCCTGTGTGCTGATTTAGATCCATTTGTTTGCCTTCCTTTAATCTAGTTCTGTGGCGTTAAAGTTCCTCTGAGGTGATTACACAAATATGAAAGGCCAGTGGATAGTGACAGAATCTCCTGCCTGTGTGCTGGATTGTATAACTATGAACCTAAATTGAAAAGAGGAAAAAACAATAGAGATGTAGGAATATGGAGATGTAAAAAATTAGTGTAGTATGCGGATTGGGTGCACAGATGCATTAATTACTTTAGAATTGGAAGTATCTGAAATGTTTTGTACATTAGTTGCCTGACTGATCTTAAGATTTGGATGCACCATCAACTGGTAAGACAAACCAACAGTTGTACAACATTACAAATTGTCACATTACCTCTTACATGGCCCCTCTCATTGAATAATACCAAATAGGTAGGCAAATATTTTCCTATGTAACACTGACTGAAATGTGGAAGCAGAAGGTCAGGTCCCATACTGAGAGGTATGGCGCTCTTCACTAATAAAATTTTGCACCAAATAAAAGCAGCATTTTGTAACTGGTAAAAAAAAAATGCGAATCACAAAGGTTTCATACATTCTCTTATGTTTCATAATAAGTCCTGCATTTGTTTAATTTTTTGCTGCTTTGTATAATCTATTTTAGTTTGGCTACTCTGTGGATGGTGCAAGGAGGTAATCCGATCGCTGAAGCCCCATTCCCAGTCACTTGAAATCTTCTTCAGCATCTTCTGACTTCTGAGAATTACCCCAGAGTTGCTCATCTACATTCAAGCATCCCTTTGCAGCAATAGGGTCTAGAAACGTGCTCTTTTAGAACAGAAATTGTAAGATATTCATGGTGCTAAATTCTGTACCTAAAACCATATGGTGTTTCCTCCTGCGTTCCTGTGAAATTGCAGAATGCAGACGGTCTTGTCCTACCTTGGAGTAAGGGCATGCTCCGAAGGCACATGATGCAGCCACCTTGCTGAAGACCTGGATGAGAGACCACCTGGGAACCCTATGAATGCTGCCTTGAGTTCCATGATGGAAGAGCAGAGGGATATACATGTCAAACAAACAAACAAATAAATAAATAAATCATACACAGCTCTCGATATCTGCATCTAGATACACATTTTTGCTGAATATGCACATTTTTGAAAACAGTTTTCCAGTATATATTGCTTTTTTGTATGTGTGTGCGGTTTTTTTGGGGGGGTGCACTTAAATATTTTGTGTGCACTTTCTCAAAATATGCTTTTTTAAAAAAATGGAGAATTGCATCACAAAGGCTAGCTTCATTGTGGTTCTCATAGTGATTCAGGAAGTGTAAATTTGACAATTTCTGATCAAAATATGACGTGAACGCCATTCTCTCCCATCCCAACTCAGTCTGCCCCGTTCGTTCATGACCCTATGGTTTTAAGGCCAATTAAGTATGGTAGGTCTCCCCAGTTCTGTTGTGTGTCGTATGAAGTGTCTGTTTCTAGACATATAATAATAATAATAATAATAATAATAATAATAATAATAATATATTTATTTATTACCCGCCTCTCCCAACGGATCGAGGCGGGGAACAGCATTAAACATAAAATACAAAACTGATTAAAATGCACGTAGCCTTGCGGTGTGGGAAGTATTGGGCGTAATGGTACAGATGTTTCTCTTAAGTAGGGGAAAGCAGTGCTGTCTCTAAACAGATGCCCTGCCCCTGTGCAGTTGTTTGATGGAGATAGAGAGAGTTGAGGTCCCTTTCCCAGGTGAAAAGTTGCAAACTCACCAAACATGGTTGATTTCCTTTTCTCTTCTGTTGCTTTTCTGTTGGCACCTTTTCCACCTATATTGGCGAAGCGGTTCAGGTGAAGCACACAGGCTTGCCGAGTGGTGGGATGTTATCACAGAAGATGATATAACAACTGCATTGGTTGGTACTCATAAATATTTTAGCAAACAAATGGGTTTATATTAGAGACTTTAGTTTCTTTTTTGGGGGGAACTAAATATGTGAGGTAGGTAGGAATGGGCAGATCTCTAAATAGATGTTGATAGGTTTTTGAGCCGAGAACTGTGTTGGAACATTCAGGAACTGTGAAAGGCAATGAATGACTAAGTTCTCATCTGCGTATTTGTCTGTGTGGCGCGGATCAGATCAGTTTGTACAGGATTTTGCAAAGATCTAAATTCCCAGGCATCCCTAGAAGTAAAGCTACCAAGATCACCTAATATGTCTAGAGCTGAGCAAATATCCTCCGAGTGGCACCATCAGCCTTCTCTCATTAAAAGAAAAGAAAAGAGGCTTTATTAAACCAATTTGATGATCATATCTATGATCAGGACAGAACTGAATTATCAGTTGGCCTCTGGAATTAAATGTAAAATTGCAGTAGCATCGAGAAATATTTTAGCAGCAGCTATATAAGCCTGTTTGCTGCGCATTATCGGCAGCCAGTATCTGCTACTAGAAGAGCCCTCTATGTTATTTAAATGACTCCATCACATTCAGATCATTAGAAGGCATTTTATAGGATTGAGGTTATTTGGCAGAAAGTCAAGGGTGGATTTTATAATGTGTTTACTTTTTCCTCTCCAAATACAGAGATTAGAGGTTTTACAGTAACAATTATACCTTCTGCAGTAACACTCTTTTCCCTGTCTCAATCCATTATCTGTGGACCAACCTCACTGTTAAATACATATCTAAATAAACGTTCAGAAGAAAAACAAAATTAGACTGTCTGATATGAAGGCAATACACTGAGCAATGGAGATTTGAAAGATGTTTGGATCCATACCATTTTGGGGGACCTGCCTGGAGATTGAAATTGTCACCTGAAGATATTTTACTCACGTCTCTTCCCTGCCCCAATGCCCCCAGCTATCACAAGTAAGATGTAAGGGGGAACCTTCAACGTTGTATTCCCCATCTTTGGAATTTCCTGCCAAAGGAGTTTTGCCTGGCACCATTGCTGTTCTCGTTTTGGCACTGGGTGAAAACCTTTTTATATGCCCAGTCCTTTTATATCTTTTACTCTTTATGTGAATTTATAAACGCTGAACTTTTATTGCTGCTCTCAATCTTGTGTTATTGTATTTTATTGCGTTTCTGTGTTGTTTTTGTTGTTGAAACTTTTGGTAAGCCACTCTCATAGCTTTAGTTGAAGAATGGCGAATACATTCCGTAAATAACATGACAAGAATTTTGTTTATGGATTCATTTGGGAGCTGCTGGGTAAAGCTATGGATGTGGGTTCCCCACGTGGTCCAAGCTGCCTGGGTGAAATTCGTGGACTTCACTGTCAGTTCGTTTTATCTTTACTCTCGGATGACTGGGCAGCACATTTGCTTGGCTGGTATCAGAGGGAGTTCTTGTGTTTTATCTGAAAGGAGCTGAGGTAAAACAGAAAAGGGTTTCACCAAATGAAGTCTCTGAATAAGTTATGACCATAGGTTTATGTAATTTAAGCTCCCCCCCCCACCCCCAGGACAAAATACAAGAGCGATGAGAGCATAGGGATGATGCTGTAATCAGCTGCCCTGGCATCTTCTGCCAAACATGGCTGAGCCATGGGGTTGGCATGAACGTAGATCGGACTTCCGGCTGTTCTGCCCCTATGCCATTGTACCCTCACATTTTGCTCCACCTACCTGCTCGTGCACACACACACATGGCAGGGTTGGGCTGATTGTACAACCAGTTACATTGGTGCTTGAGTTTGTGCGTGTACATGGGCAAGTGGAACACCTGGACTCATGGGCAAGCTCATTGGCACTTCACAACACAATTTTCTATTTTTGGCAAAGTGCCATGCTCTGCACTTTGTAAAACGCTTTGGTCTTGGACTCTTAAAAAGCTTGCCAGGAGAACCTAGGCTACCAAATCTCCGTAGAACTCTGCAATGTCAGAACTACCTAGCAAATTAATTGCTTGACCCGAGTTATTTACTGGCAGCATGGTTCAGTGGGACTATTTTGAGCTGGCACGCTTTGGATCAAGCTGATACTTTGGGAGACTTGCTGTGTTGTTGAGTTAGATTGGCCTTGTATAAAATACACACCGTGAACAAATTTGCAGGTATCTGCTTGCTTTGCGTTGTTTATTCTGCTTCCACTAGTCATTTTGCAATGCTATACGGGATGCTTCAGTCTTGCCCTCTGATCACCAGACGTCCTACCAAGACACCCCCTGCAATTCTAAAATTTTCACCCAGCGTTTCCCACACACTTTCACATCTATCTTTGATTTCAAAAGGGCTAAAAAAACTTGATTAAAACAATAAGAAACAGAGATTTTCAGAACACAGCAGCATTCTGTAGCTAGCACTAAATTCTGGTGGTGGTAATGTCCACTCCTCCCCCCCACCCATTTTTCTCTACTTGTGCAAAATAGTAGAATGCATGCAAGTTCTGATTATTTCCGCTTTCGTGCTGCAGAGCTAACTTGCTACAGTTCACACAAAAATTCAGCAGTGTAGGGAAATACATCTTATGGATGAGTTAGCCAATCTCTTCAACACTAGTGAAATGGGAGGCGTTTTCACAGCTATTGGTGTCAGTAGAAAGTAGCATTATAGCCGCTACAAACTGAAAGCATTCTTCTTTTATGGAGTGGTGCAACTAGATTTATGGAAGGCCGCTCAAGGATGGAATAGAAGGTGCGTCAGACACCCCCCCCCCTCCTGGCCTCCCAGCGTGAACTGCCAGCAAATCCCCTTGACGTTCCCCATTGGGTTGGCAAATCGATCTGTTTCTGGTCTGTGTGTCAGGCTCACACTGGAGGAATCTTTCTCTGAGGAGAGCTAGAGCTCCCAGACATAGCCAGCAGCAAGGAGCGAACCATAACAGGAGCCACCCAATCATCCCTTTCAAACATGGCTCTTAATGCCGGGTGAAAAAAATCCAAAATTTGCCAAGTTTCAAAACTTATTGATATGGATTGCCAGTTTCTTAAATACTTCCATAAGCTAAAAAGGTTTTCTTGTAACAAAATGAGTAAGGATCTCATTCCAAAGGGGGGGATAGAAGGCAGATAACTGTATTCCAATTACAAAACAGTGCCTACTTTCCAACTGTTCCCAATTACATACTTTCACTCTAAGACCACAGTCTGACTGTATACTTACTTTGGAGTAGGTTCCATTGAATTCAGTGGTGTTTAATTCTGAGTTAATATGCATAGATCCAACTTTTAAAGCACAGAGAGAGCATGTCTTTAACAAAGGCTATTCTTTAGCCAGCTGAAATGCAATCTTTAGCTTTTAATTAAAAATGCAATAATCTTGTAAAGAAGTGCTAGCCTGAAGAAGTAACTCCATCAAAGAAAAGGAAAGAAATATCCAGCCTCTGATAGTTCTACGCCTCATTCCTTTGCTTGCTTGCTTCCCTCCTTTTAAAAAATTCTTGGCATGTATTTAGTTCCGAGCAGTTAGAGAAAATGCTTTTAACTCTAGGATTTCTCAGAGACTGCAAGTTTTGTAGACCAAAACACAGGATTGAGTTCTACCTTCCATTCACCCAGCCTTGTTTTTAAGCTGGGTGCTCTGCTTGCTCCAATTGATTAGCATAGATAGGATAACTGAACATTCTCCTACAGGGACACACATTCACTGCAGCCCCACCATGGCTTATTAAACACAGTGGGTTGCAGTGCCTGAGGGTGCCAGGTTGCCAATCCTAGCTCCTACCACTGCCGAACCAGGAGACAGTGACTTATTGCGGTGGTTAACAAACCACCCCAAACCTACAACAGGCTATGGGTTGGGGGTGATTTGTTAACCACCCTAACATGCCACCTTGCTGGATTTGGATGACGTAAGAAACTGTGCCTGGCAAGGGTAATTATGCAAATCAGCCAACACATGCCCTGCGTGTGCTGGGTGTTAACAAGCCACTGTGATTGTGTAAACTGGGCCACAGTGACCTGGTTTTCATGACATGACAACCCACTGTGGGTTATCAGCCTTGTTTTTCTCATGGTAGCTTGGTTTCTTCAGTGTTGTTTGTTAACCATGCATAAGCCACCCTGAGAACCTGAGAATGGCTTGTTTTTCAGAGAGGCTTGTCATGATATGCAAACCTGGTTAGGTGGCTTATGCATGGCTTGTTGGAAAGGCCTACAGAGCTGCCTGGCATGAGTGATGAAAAACTGACTGCTCCTGATGATCTCGCTAGTGTCACCTTGGTCCTCCCTTGCCATCTGTTCCTCCTTCGATACATCGATAAGAAATGGCACGAGTCAATTTATTAATCCATTTCATTACCTCACTAGATGGTGACATCTACCCCCCCCCCCCCACACACACACACGCATACACACCTTTGGGGAACATTGTGCATGTTTAATGTTATTTTTTCACCTTTGGGAAGTTTTCTGCACATGTAATGTTATTTTATTTTCTAAAACTTTTGGGGAGATCTGCACAAATTTTCAAGAACTACTGCACTTAAGTGAATTTGTGCAAAATTTACGCAAATCTCCCCAAAGATGGAAAAAAAAGATTACATTTACGCAAATCTCCGCAAAGGGGGGAATTACATATGCACAAATCTCCCTGAAGTTGGGGGTGGAATCTACAAGAAAACCTCTGCTCTGCTAATGAGTACATTTGTAGTCATTAGCAGAGTAACGGAGTAAGCTGCTGAAGCCCATGGGATATGTGCCAGGAGAACTAAGGGGGAAGAAAGCCACAGCAAGCCACAGAGTGCCTGCTCATCTGTCAGGAGTAATGTGGGTTAGCGAGTGAACAACTTACCCTCTGTGGCTTAGCTTCACCATGCCTTATCTTGACATGTGAACTGGCCCAGTGACTGCCTCTATCTCCACACTATTTGAATTTGAACTAATGAAACAATAATAATTAGCATTTCACAGCATGACTTTCTGGCTTTGGCAAAGTGCTGTACTTTTTTACTTTGTAAAACTCTTTGGTCTTGGACTGTGAAAAAGCTTGCCAGCAGAACCAAAGCTAGTAAATCTCAGTAGAACTCTGCAAGGCCAGAACTACCTAGTAAATTAATTGCTGAACCTGAGCTGCTTACTGCTTGAGCTAATCATCACAAACAATAATAAAATGTAAAAGCCTCATTATCACCTTATTCACTCAGCAGAGAAAGGAAGGACTGCTGAAGTAATTACGATGCCAGGGGAGGGCTTTTGATTATTCATCAAATAATCAATGCACTAAGTTTCCTATAATCTCTGATTCTTCCTTTTCATATGTCCACTTATTAAAGCCTCCCCCGCCCCTGACTACTAGTCATCCCAAGTCCTTTATTGTATGTATTATAACACTAGCTTCATACCAAAATACATGATCAGGCAAATATCTTTCTTACGACCATCCAAATATACACAAAACTGCTCATTTATGGAATTTTACAGGGTCTGACGTCTTCAACCCATAACCATCCTGCATTTTTCCCACCACTACTTTATGCTTTTAAATTTTGTATATTGGTGTTTTAATTGTTCAATGTTTTTAATTTTTGTAAACCGCCCAGAGAGCTTCGGCTATGGGGCAGTATATAAATGGAATAAAATAAATAAATAAATACTTCCAGCCTTTTTCTTACTGCAGAAAACCCATTAAGGAAAAAAATATGGAATTGATGTACAATGCAGCTATAACTCTGGAATCACCCTAATTTTGTATGGAGAAAAACTGTCTGGGCGGTTCACAAAAGTCAATTGAAGTCAAATTGTGTCCTGTTCCTTTATGGGTTGGAGGGAAGGTAACCTTCAAACATAACATCCTATCTTCAGGTGGTAGATCTTACAATTATAGAATCCTACTCCTGAATTAGGTACTGAATTAGGTACTTTCTATATTTCACATAAAATAAAGAAAGCTGCACTGGTCATAAGAAAAAATCCAAAATACATGGTCAGCACTTTTATTACCACCTTTATTAGGACCAGTCAAGTATGCATAAAATTGTGGACAAGCTTTCAAGTGTTGGTCATTACCTTTAAAGCCCTACATGGTTTGGGTCCAGGTTACCTGTGGGATCGCCTTCTCCCATACAATCCGCCCCACACGCTCAGGTCCTCTGGGAATAATTTACTACAGTCAACCAAAACTAGGCTGACAACTGTTACCCAGAGGACCTTCTCTTCTACCGCTCCCAGACTGTGGAATGACCTGCCGGGAGAGATCCGCCAACTTACCAGTCTTCTAGAATTTAAGAGAGCTATAAAGACTGATCTCTTCCGGCAGGCCTACCCAGCCAAATTTTAAGAGTTTTATTGATTTTAATAATGTATAAATTTTGTATGATTTTAATTAGTTTTATGTATTTTATATTGTTTGTACTGATGTTGTTCCCTGCCTCAATCCAGAAGGAGAGGCGGGTAATAAACAAATAAAGTTATTATTATTATTATTAGATCACTTTATTTACATGTGGCGGGGTGGGGGATGAGGAGGGGGAAAGAAAGTCTGAGCTGATGTTGTCAGCGCCTTAAAGTGGAGTGAAAGATGGGATACAGACTTCACATGGCTTTCCTCCTATGGCCTGATGGTGGTTATTTTTTTGCAGTTAGTGTGTGGTGGGATCTTTATGAAAGTGGATCACAGAACAGAGAAGTTTGCAGCTAACTGAAAGTGTGTGGTTCCTTTAGCCAAGTGCGCATTTTGAATCCCATCATGTGTTCCATATACCTGCTATGTAAAGATTGCAACCTTCTCTTCAAAAACAAAGTAAAAACCAAAATCAAAACCCCCATCCTCACAGAAACATCTTCGAGTGGGGACAGTGGCTAATTGAGTCTTTTCTATAAAGAACCTTTAGGGTTTAAGCACACTGTGCAGTTTTTGTCTGCACTATTGTAATGGTAACGGGAGTGCCGATTTATGGTTCATTAAATACATGGGGCTAATCAGTAACCAGTCTGGTTTTAATTCCACTGGCCTCATGAGCACATGAAGGTCACCACAGAACTCAATGAAGCTTTTAAACCAAATTAATGTTGCTGTGCTGAGCTGTTTGATATTTGAAGGAAGCAAGCCAGTGTATTGGAATGTGTTTGACCCAAAATGTACTTGTTATATAACCCACTTAAAAATGTGTTTTCATTTCCAGTGTTCATCTAGGACAAAGTTACCAAGGGCTAGAAGTGTAGTGTAACTGACAACTTTGTTGTGGTGTCTGTATAAGAGACATCCATGTATATTGCAGAGACAGGAGGTGACATTACTTTGTCATACACATAACAATTCTTTTAGGGACAGCTACTCTCATATAAACCTTTCTACCTCTGAGGTCATGGGAAGAGACTTTCCCGAATGTGCTACCTCCTTCAGAGGTTAAACTGATATTGACAAGAAGCAGAGCTTTTTCTGTGATGGCATCACATTTGTGGAACTATCTAAAGGAAGAACATGGAATGGCCTCTCCCAGTAAGATCTCATCTGTTGAAGGTTTCATATGGGTAACCCAAGAAACACTAAACAAAACCTGATACAACCCTAGAGGATAGGGCAAGAGACAGTATTGGTTAACCCTTTGTTGTCCTGTCTAGATACCTCAACTTTAATAATCTATAGAAGATTGGTTCAAGCTGCTATGATTCAGATAATATCATATCCTTGTGCTATGACCTGGAAAGAGTGTCAGCAGTTTGTTTCAACATATGCCACACCAGGCATTTATTCCCAGAATGGTACCTATTATTACTTCATTTAAAAATCAGGTTTGCTAATAGAAAGTCTCTTCTCTTCTTGTGCTCTCTGGGCCGCATGAATTCTGATTACTATCAAATTACTGCTGGCTTTTATATTTTCAAAGGGAGAGGTGCCATTTTTGTCCTAAGATTTTTTTATTTTTTTTTATTTTTGCACTAAGCAAAGTCTTCAACAGCCTCTAAAATACCTCCCCATTCCACCTTAAGCCCATTACAAACTGCAGATTGGCGCTTCTATCACAGCCAGCAACATAGCCCCTGAAGAAATGTTTCTTGTAAACTTGAGAGTTTGCACACTATGTGATTTTGTGGTTCCTAATGAAGGCATTTTTTATTTTGTATTACCTTAAAGACTAACATCGTTATTACGGCATAAGCTAGTACGTAAGGTGCTATAGGACTCTTCATTATCTTTGCTACAGTAAAATAACATGGCTGCCCCTCTGAATAACGTATGCGTAGAGATAACATTGGAATGTTCAGGTATTGGATTCTGAGGCATGTGCATTTTTGTGCATGAAATTAGGGAGTACTTGTCTGTGGGCAGTAGAAGTGACATGATAGTATTGATATGCTTCTCTGTTTGGATGTTTCTCCCCCCTCCCAACCACTTACAACAAGTGTGGCAGTGAGACTGTGTCTTCCCATTAGGCGTGCCTGTCCTGCCAGACATCCACACATGGATTTAACATTTGAATATGGTGTACCTATGTAGGCTGGAAAAGCTTGATCGCGTTCCCTCTTACAATCCAGGAAATAACCATATGATAAGGGCATACACATGTTACCCATTTTCCACAAGTATGCTCTAGTCAAATGCAACGTGCACGTGCGGATGTCTTGGTGGGTGGGGCAGGAAGGGACAATCTTGCTCCTCCACCACATATAGTATAAGGTCAGGAAGAAAGTACAATTTGATCCAGGCCTTAGCAGTTTCAGTATCTGGGGCTAGGGACTTCCTGCATTCACGTAGATGTAGGAATCTCCCAGTTGGGGTATTGCCTTTGCAGGAATGCAGAACTTCAGGCCTGAGGGCCAAATTTGACCCACCTGGGGTCCCAATCTGGCTCTCTGGATTTTCCCAGGTGACCACGCGCCTGGCTCCACCCATCACTGGAATGCATTCCCTGAGAGCTTCTCTGAAATGGAATTTGGCCCTCAATCTGAAAGAGGTTGTACACCCCTGGCATTCTCTGTGCAATGGGAAGAGACAGGGAGGATGGAAGAACATTCAAACAGTCCATGACTCTCTGATGAATAAATAAATGATTGCACCTAATACATTACCACAGAGGAGGGCTGACATCAGGCTTGCGGGATCTACTTTGTTTTTTACTAGAACCCTGAGATTGACTAAACCGTGCAAAAGACATACATTTAGAATTTTAAAAACTCTGAGCCCAGGAATTGTTTTTCTTAGTACCAAACAATCCTTCCACACAAACATCCAATTTTGTGTTTATCCTTCCCAAGCTTTCTTCATTTCAATGATATAATTTGGGGTGGGGAGAATAATTTTGTTGTTTCCATTGTTAAATTAGCAGCAGAAATCCTTGCTAATCTACTTCACATCACCCAGAAATTTTCCAGTAGATTCCGAATCACCTTCTGGCCACCTCTGCATTACAAAGCCGTGGGGTTTGTTGCCATACATGGTGCACACATGTTTGTTTGTTTGTTTGTGTGTGTGTGTTTAGCTTTGTTAGTCCCTGGCAGCCTTAACAGCAGATAACAGTGGTTTATATTGGGGGGGGGGGGGAAATATGTGCCTTTTGAAGGCACATCAGTATTTTAACTATAGCTCATAAAAAAATTGTGCGGTGTAATCCTATCGAACAAGATAGAAGGAAACTGAAAAAGCTGTGCTCAATAAACTGATACATTCTTCAGGAAATTGATGGTATTTCAAAAGCTGTTTCTTCAGATAGCAATCACTGGGCTTAAGCTTGCTCAAAATGAGTGCTCAGTTGGCGCATTGAGAGGGGCCTGGATCTGCTTTAGAATGGTACCTGTTTGGTAGACAGGGTTCATAGTTTTATCTCAAAGGGGATTTTGACACCTGACACAACAGCAGTGCGGGGAATGAACACAAGGAGAGAAACATAAATCCATTTTGAACTGGCTGTGGTTTCTTGTGCCTTTAAGTACCTTTTGGGTTTTATTTATAGGTATGAAGGTGTATTCAAAGAGGATTTCACTTTTATTAAGTGGCCAGCCAGGCTGCAATAAAAAGTGAAGGTGCAATTAAAAGATAAGAAGTCAAAAGAAATGCACAGACTGGGATCCCCTATTGAGAGGCTCTGGAGGGGGGTAGGCAGGCTTCTCTAGTCCATTGATGACTTATATAACTGTCAGGTTTCGGCCTGCAGACGGTCCCAGAGCACCTTGCCAGTCACAGAGTCTTTACTGGATCAGAGATGCAGAATGTAAGCCCTGGCAGGATTGAAGCTCAGACCAGCCAGCAATCCCGATTGAGCTGATGCAGACCAGCTGAGCAGCAAGCTCAGAAGGCCTACATAAGAACTGCATTTTCCCTCCAGCCTTGGCTGTAGCAACATGGTCTTTGGTGTCTGTTGTAGCTCTGTCTGGTCTTAGACCATGTGCATGCTATTCCTGACCTGCTGTACCACCTGACTATGCTTCTGCCTCTGGCCCTGACTGAACGCTGCTTGCCTTCTGGAACTTGAACTCTGTTTGCCTTGGGACTGTGTCTTCTGCCTTGGTCCTGACTGAGTGCTGCTTGCCCATTGGGTACATTGGACTCTGCTTACTGTTGGACCAGCCTGGGGCAGGTTTCTGTTTGCTGTATGGGTCAGTGTCTAGTTGCGATCTCTGAACACCCTGCCTGTGATTAAAGCTTGGTTGCTCTAAACTAGCTAAGCTCACTGTCATTATTCCTGGCCCCGGTGTCCCTGTGCCAAGCTGCCCATGCCTTGGACCCTGACAATAACTCAAGCATATCCCCTGCCATAACTTTGGACACTAGGGATCATTTATTGTGGAGGCTCAAGGTCCAAACATGGGCTCCCTCTACAAGGATTCGCTTTTGCGCCCGGTTCAGTGATTATGTGCATTATCGCAGACGCGCATTTACTCCTAATCCCTCTGCACGGGAGGCGGCGAGAGGCGGTGAAGCGCATTAATAGATGTCCAAAAAGTGCTTTACAAGAAGTTAATGCGCATAATCGCTTGTTCACACGGGGAAAATGCGCTTTAACGGCCGGAGCAAAATAAAACTCGCGATTTAACGCGCATTCAAAAATGCGCATTATCGGGGAGATAACGCGCCTCTACGCCCGATTTGCGCTCCGTTCTTGTAGAGGTAAAATTTTTAATGAACCTTCAAAGCGCATTAAACCTCTCTTGTAGAGCCACCCATGATCCCTTGGGAGCACCAGCTTTCTACCATTCTCTATGCTTCCTTGATGCTAGCCCTCCTGTAAAACTAGCTGCTGACCAGAATTGTCCAATGTTGATAATCAACTGTATTTGACTGATGTGTTCATAGCTCAGGGGCAATTCTTATGTTATAGACATGGTGGGGTTGCTGCTCTTGTCACTGAGGAATGCAAAACCCACATTGGGACAGTAAAGTGTGGGAAGGACCACGTTAGAGTCAGAAGCCAGATTAGGACTAGCATTGGTATGGCTCTTCGCAAGTCATCCCGACCCTCCCATACAATTTCTGCATTCCTGTTTAGCGTGTGAGCTCAAATCTTAGTTGACAAACTGTTGAACCTCTTGGAAAGCTTAAACTGAAATAAAATCAGTGATTTATTACAATCCTAGACCAGCATAAATACAACTAAAACCAAAATGAGAAACTTTATATCAGCATCCAATCTTTTCACTATTGATATTTTTGCAAGTGCAATCTGATACCTGTTGTTTTCAAAAAATAACGTTTAGTTAGCTCAGTCACCTTAAATCTAACAGTAATTTCAATCTGATCTCTGCTTAAAATGGACAAAATAATAGGACATGTGTAACTGTCTGCAGTCCCACAGGGTCATAAACACACTGCAAAAGTAATACCATGAAAAATTACTTTCAGGTGAAATATTGAACTTAGCTAACGTTAGGCCGCACCTATTTTTAGGAAGATTTACACCTCATCCCCACAAATAACAGAGTATGTTTTATTTTTGGAGGTCCCTAATTCTCTGGGACAGTAAACGTTTAGCCTGATTAGCTCTTGGCCCCACTTTTAAGAGACCTGAAATTCCTCCTTAATTTGTAGAGGAAATGAGCTCTTGCAAAGTACTTCAATATGTTCTTACATCTCACTTCTTACAAAGCTTCTCTTGTTTCTTTTAAAATTCATACCATTGTTTCAGCAGTTTTGACGGGGAGAGAAAGACATCCTATTACGTCAGATTACATAGACCAACAGGAACTCAAACTTCTATAAAGAAAATAAGATTTAAAGGAGTTAAGTGGATAGACCATTCCTAATAGCATTTACTTATTTCTAAAGTGTATCTGCCACCCTTGAACATAAAATGTTCTTAGGGTAACTCATAAGTGCAAAAAAAGTGAACTAAAAATGATGCACAAAATCAACAATAAAAACTGAGTAGCAAGTAAAATCAGCATAAAATACAATAACAGATATTGAAAGGCACAGGGTGTGTTGCCTGGTGCTGATAAGGCACCAGAATAGGGCCAAGAGGAACTTCTCTGGGGCAACATTCCATAATTGGGTCACCACCACTGGAAAGGCCTTTTCTCTCCATTATCACCCACCTCATTTCAGATATTGGGTGTTCCTGGAAGAAGAGGTAGTGGAAATCTACTTCCATATAGTAAAGTTATAGGTCAAAAAATGAACCAGTCCTGGTTTTAGGATTTTGCAGAGATTGGACACCCCCTGTATCTCCTTGCAGTGGTGAACCATCCATGGGATCTGGCTTTTCACCAAATGCACCCTCCCACTACGGGCTAAGACTCTGTTACCTGATGCAACTGTAGCAGTGTATGTAGAGCTGATTGCTGTGCAGCATAGGCCTAGCCAGTATTAATCTTGGCAGTCTGCAAGATCATATGGCAAGGTGCATCTTGAATGGGTGCTAAAGAAGGGTCTTTGGCACTCCTCGGTTACAGCTAATGTAAAAACGGCAACAACAACAACAACGACAAAAACATTCCCAGTGTTGAAATGTGCAATGCTGAAAGAGAGGCTAGCCAAAACAGGGCACAGCCAAATTGATAGGGTTAATGGGGGATGTACAAATGGCACCTGGAGTTTAACACTCATGTTTTATAAAGCCAAATGGTTGTGTTATTCTCGTTCCCTTAAGTATTTTAGCAAGAATTTTTAGGCACAACTAGAGGTGGCACAGTCCTTAAACTATATATAATCTATGGATGGAGGGGGGATGCTTAGAACCTTACATATTTCTGGAATGTAAGGTGCTTTTTTTTACATACTAGAGGAAGTGTATGAAAACGTACAAAACATGTTTTCACTAATTGCTGGAAGGAAAGGCATATTTTTTTATCCCTTAGTACACTTAACTCACCAGAAGTAAAATAGACTTAAAGAAGTAAACTAGTGTGCCTTTACTTCTCAGCTCTATTGATTAATATTTCCTCCATTTAATTAGCTAACCTTTTAACCGATGAATCTACTAAACAAACTGATTAAAGCTCATATCCCTAATAATAATTTATATAGAGCTTTTCCCGAGTGTTCAAAGTGCTTCATGTATAGCCTTATGCCATCCCTGCAAGATAAGCCAATGTTATTATCCCCATATTAAATTTGAGTGAACAGTGGATTCCCTAAGGAGTCCCTACTGAGTTCATGGCTGTGATAGGATTTGAGCCAGGAATTTCCTGTCTCACAGGTTACTCTCCTAACTTTTTCAGTGCCAGTTCAGAAAAGCTAGAACACACCACTTTTGCTACTATGGATGAACTTAATTTCAATATCTTTTGCTCTGCCAGTGTTCTAGCTCAGACAAGAATGTTCTTGGAATGGCTAAAACTAAATGCACAAGTGCAATTTCCAAATGTATTTTATACGAAATAGAGTTGTTAGATGATGATTATGATTGTGGTAGATTATTGGTCTGTGCAGAACTAGGGCTGGGTGATTCTGATTCCCCCCCCCCCCCACAGGAACATTAAGTTTTGTGTAAGCTTTTAAACAAAATGCTTTTCTCAGAAAATGTATTGTTAGTGAAGATGTTAGATGCCACAGAAATAGATGTTTCTCTTGAAAAGGCAGACACTGGCTGGCCACCATTCTTCATTAACAAGGCTTTGTGTTAGAGTTCACAAGCAGTGCAGTGTATATTTGTCCACCAGCCATGCCTCATGAGCATCAAATTGGTATATCGAGTGGGTCCTTGAAAGTGAATAACTTGAAGAGTTAGCACAGGCAGTGAATGAATTGCACCAATCCATTTTTGCATCCTTATAGGAAATATATTCTTCGACATTGAGCTCAATTGACAATCAGGAAATTAGTAAATGGGTCACAAAAGTTAACAATTCATAAATTTAAACAAAGTAGTTATAGTAAAAGGCAATATTGGTAAAACATTGGCTGCCCATAGTCGTTCTTGGAATTTACAGTATATGTTGTGAAGAAATGAAAGGTTGTCCTTTCTCACTCAGACAGACACTAGTATGTTCAGGCTGACAATGGAATGGACGTATTCCAAGTTACTATGCAGAATAGTGGACGCTAGTTGCCTTACAGGCAGGCTTCTCATACCTAAATGCTTCTCAGCTGATGGCTTTTCCAGTCTATTTTGCCATGAGAAGTGCTTCTCTTGAAAAGAAACAGGAATCAACCCACCAAACACTGCTGCGGCATGTTCTCCTGTGACTGTGCAAAATAATAAGCATTGGGGTCCGAGCGCTTCATCAAAGTGCTGATCCCAGGCTGGATGTCAAGGGGCTGGCACACTTGAACCACCGTGCATGGTTGGTAGGCTACGTTCACCTTGATGGATATCGAGTGGTGAAGATCTGTTAAGATCCCTTCCCTTTCATCTGCCTGTTGCAGTTGTATACCAATACACCTCTGACCAGGTATGTGATACGGTGGTAGAGCCACGCAGCTGTAATTTTTTTCCATCCTGTGCCAAGCACATGTGCTTCCAGTTCCCTTTTCTCTCCACCCCACCCCAATCGTGCCTTTGTGCCAGGCAGGCTTATTGAGCCTCTGGAGAGAGAGCTGTGTCTCACATTAGGAAACCCAGCACTAGAGATAATGAAATCCTTATTTCACCTAAGTGAAGATAATGCTTTGATGAATAACCGTGCCTCCTTTCTAAAAACAAAACAAAAACAAAACAGATTTCCTGAAGAAAGATAGCGTTTCTAAAAGGCTTGGGGGCCCAGGAAGTAAAAAGTGCAAAGCCTGAATAAGAAAAATAAGTTATAAGCACGCTAGGCTTGTCAGTTTAGATCATGTCACTCCCGTTAGTCCCTAGTAAATGCAACACCAGATCAAGAGCCAGAGGATAATCTTTCTCTCCAAATTGTTCTCTTGTAATAATCCAGTATTGGGTCAATCGTGGCTAACGCCGTTCCGAGAGCCTTGCTTTGTTTGCGGGATTTCAGTATATACATATTTGGTCTATTTATTTTTTCGATGTTTTCTCTGTTAATTATAAGAATTCCTAATCCTCTCTTTTGCTTAATAGCAAAAAGATTTCTCAGAAGGAGGGGAAGTCCCTAAAGTGAATATTTTGGAATAGTAAGGATAACTTGTTGGATTTGGAAGGGAGAGGAATGTCCTTGATCCATTATGGCTGGTGCCCTTGGAGGGCCATGATGGCACCTGAACAGATGGTATTAGGAAATATTTTGAGTTGAAATTCAAATTAAATTGCTTCTTGTCTCTTTCTTGCCATACTAAAATATTTCATCAGACTTTTTTTTTTATAGAAAGCAGATGTATCCTGCCTCCTGCACGTACTGGTAGGCCACGTGAAACTAGCAGTTGAGGTCAGGACATGCCCACGTTCTTAGAGAACTATAAATCACCGCATGGTGCAATTCCTTCTTTCCAACACTTCCTTTCTCTCCCTTAAGTGTGTGTTGGTAGTGGTTTACTCAACTATTGGAACAGGAAATTTGTAGCTCTGTTGTTCACTTGAAAAAAGAGAAACCCTAAATACATACAAATTACTTAATTGGACTGCTTGGTCTTTAAAATGTTGGAAGTGTTCACTCCCAACAGTTCTTAATTGATCTGATGTGTTCAGAACAAGAAGAAAGCTGGTTCTATTAGTTGTTCAGGCTGATGACTACTCAATGGGATATGCCTCTGTAGAAATGCATAAAGCAAAGCAAAAAATTATTCATGATATTAGCAATCCACCCTCACTAAAGTCATTGGGCTTCCCAAATTAATAAGAAGTGGCTATGATAATAGGATCTGTCAGCAATTTAGTCTTGGTGAGTAAGTATGGGGCCTGATCTTATGTCTCTTCCTCAAAGTGGTCCTCCCATAAAGCTAATTGTTGACCACAAATTGAAGGGCCACTTCAGATCAAATGAGCACTTGATCTTGAAATCACCAGTAAAATCCCCAAAATTGTATGGGCCCTTTTTCACTTCTCTAGTATAATTGCCATTTAGGTTGCAAAGCAACATCTCACACGTTCCAAGAAAAAAGAATGATGATTATGTCAATTGGCATGTCTAATCTAGGAATCCCCATAACTGAATGAAGTGGATTGCTTCGAACATTTTATTCAGTAGCCTTTTTCAAACCTCTTACACACTGGTTGGAATTGTTTCTTTTTTTAAAAAAAGTTGGGGCATTGATGGAGATGAACGTTTTTTGGTGGAAACTAAAAATTGAAGATGTTATACGCCAGAAATTACAGGATGATCCTTAGCCGAAATGTGTTTCTCCTCAGGCCCTGCCAAAATCCCCTCAAAAAAACAATTCATCAGTTTTACCAGAAAGATGTAGGATCTTTATTCCAAGAGACCCAGATGTGAGACGGGTCCACAAAGTATCTGATTGTGTCTGAATGTAAGGCTCTCTAGTTTGCTTAAAAGTTTGCAGGATGTGCAGACTACCAGGTATGCCCTTACACATACAAGCATACAGAGAGAGAATCTGCCAAATACTCTGGGAAGTAATTTGCCTAAAATGTTTTTGGATGTCATTCTTTTGATGTGGTTTCTCTCCTCAAAGATCATTCTTCCAAAACAAGCAAAGCCATGGGTGGAGGTGGCAGGAGATTAACAGAATGGCTTTTATGAGGCCATTCTGTCCTATTCCTCGCAAAGGAAAAGTAATGCAACCCGAAGAGCTGAGAATACCAGACACATCCTGACTCCTGCTGAGGATAGGAGATGCTTTTGCTGAACGTCTGTGTTGCCGAACACCACCCACGGTGTTTATATGGGAAAATGTGTGGGTGGCAATTTTAAATGGTAAACAAAACGAGGCAGAATTGAAGAATGGCATTGCCTGTGGGGTTGTAGAGAACTAGGCTTCCTTAATCTACTGTTAGTAAAATCTTAGAGAAATATATATTGTAACAATGTTTCTTAAACCTCAGTTAGCAATCTAAATATGTGCGCCTCTCGAAATTTCAGGCTTGCACAAATGTGTGCAATCCCTCTTCTTCCTTGCTGCCATTGCATCTCCAGTGCCAAAAAAGTGTTTTTTTTTAAAAAAAACAGGCTTTTCTGTCTCTTATTCCTCCCTTTGCCTTGCAGTTTGCCTGCGAGAAGGAGGAACGGCAAACATTCACCAGTTCCACCAGAGAACAATGAAGGAGTTTCTTAGGGCTTCTCAGCCAAGTCCATTCTGCTACACATTCTGTCTTCCAGTTCTCCACAGATGCTAATAGTTCAACCCACAGAGTTCCCCACTTCCAAAACGTTGGGTCCAGAGAGTAGAAATATAAGGCACCGTTTGTGGGATACCACACTTGCCCTTCTCAGATCACTATCCGTTCCTGCTATGTGGCTTGAAACTAGACACATGTACCAGTTCCACAGGACAGAAGTCCCTTGGCACAGACTTTGCCCCCACCCCTCAGCTCCATGTTGATTTAGCACTTCATGTTCAAATTGTTGGTTTGGATCTACAATGGGACCTTTGTCTTCAATTAATAAAACTTTATAAAAGAAAGAAAGAAACGGAACTCATTGGGTTGCTACAGGCATAACCCTCTGAGTGCTTAACCATGATTAATCCCCTGGGAATGAGATGCAGGATTGCATGTTTTCCCTCTCCCTCAAGAGTATGGGCAATGATCTTCTAGAGCATTAATCTCTCCTCTCCCTCCACCCATCACCCAGGAACCCTGTTGAATTCTAACCACACGGATAACAGTAGTTGGGCCGAGCTTCGAAAGAGAGGGGTTGGCGGAGGTAGCATGTCCAGTTGGCACAGTGGCACAGATACATCTGTACCAGCTCATAGTATTGATTATCTATTAACGATTTTTGCTGTATTTTACTTCTCAGTTATTGTTTGATGCAGTTATGAATGGGATGTTGTAGGTTTTATGGTTTTAAGGAAGACAGCCAGATGATTGGCATGTGATATCTTTGACATTTGTATGAACAGTTACACAATGATTTTTGAGCTGTTATCTGTCTGCTAGTGCTGGAGAGGATTTCTACAACTCAGTTGCTTCCGCTTGCCCTGTGTCCATGTTGCCCATTTCAGTTTATGATACAATAGTGACAACCTGTTCCTACTTTAGTTCTCACTCTGATAGAAACACAGCTAATACCCGTTCACAAACTCATCCTTATATATATTCTCCACTGCCACCGGCTGATAGATTGTCTCACTGCACTGATGAGGATTGAATTCAGGAGGAAATCTAGCATTTTGATTATTTTGCAGGTTTTAAATCAGTGAAGTTTTACTTCACAAGTGGGTTGACTTCAGTCTTATATGGCCTACTTTAAAAAAAACACCACAATCTTCATGGTACAGTGATTTGGTATAAATTTACAAAGCAAGGGTGCATACACAGGCTCACTGAACAATTAAAGGATAACTGATTAGTGCTAATTAATCCTAAGTATGGACTCATGCTTAAGAATATAAAAAGTGTTTTACTGAATTAATCCAGCATTCTTTGCAAGAATCCATGTAACTGGTTCAGTGAAAATTTCTTGCAAAGATTTTACTGCTGCTTTGTTAGGCAAACTAATATAAACTATGGAATATATATTGCATATAATGTTGTTTTATGGTATCATTCATGTCCATGTTGCTTTACAGAAGATAGGTTTGATTAAGATAAGAAACAGAACAGAGGCACAACACAACAGTGGGTTGTGAAGGAAGCTGCTGCAGAGAAGGAAGAAAAATCTGGAGTGGATTTCCTTGGAGAGATTTTCTCCTGTCCTTATTTTGAAAACTGGTGCTGTGTTGTCTTGGGACTTGCCAGGGAAGAGGGGGCAATGTTTAATTTTCAGAAAGAAAGAGACTTTTTGGTGACTTGGGCTTCTGGGGAACAATAACATAGATGCTATTAGCCCTTCTTCTCAATCCTGCCACTTGCTGAGTGGAAAGGTACTCTCCTTGTATTCAGAGACAGTTTTACTAGGGTGACCAGATAACATTCAGGTCAGGGCTCATGTAACTTTAACAGTTGTAGAGAAAAGGGAATTTCAGCCAGTGTCATTTGTATGCAATTAGTTCCTGGTGAAATTCCCTCTTCATCACAACTGTTAAAGTTGCAGGGGCCCTGCCTTCTTTTGTATATGGTCACTCTAGTATAGTGCATGCACCTTTAACTGTTGTGATGAAGAGGGAATTTCACCAGGGACTAATTGCATACAAAGGACACTGGCTGAAATTCCCTTCTCTCTACAACTGTTAAAGTTACATGAGCCCTAACCTGGATTTTATCTGGTCACCCTAAATTTTACTATATTCTTGCTGGCTAGAAGAAATTGTTGGCTACTATGCCAGGACATCATTTTTGGGTTGACTTGAATTTCAGTACGCAATGAGGGCTAAGGAGTCATGCCAACGGCTTTACATAAAAGGTAGGTTGTTGTCTCCTTGAAATTGCATGTTGGTTCCAAGCACACTAAGCCAACATGAAGTCTGTCCTAAGGTTAACAGGAGAGGAAGGTGGGGTCAAACAGGAAGGCTGTACTTAATTATATATATATATATATATATATATATATATATATATGCATGCATGCATGCATGCATGCATGCATGCATGCAATACACATGTACTGAGGTTTTTCTTTTTTTATATACTTGAAATGTTGGCAGATATGAGAAGACAAAAGGCAGGCAAAGTTTCTGTAGCAACTCTTCCCTTCCCCGCACCCAGTTTTGGGGTGAAGGAAAGGAGTTTGGTAGCAGCGTTCATTCAAAATACCGTGTTCTCTGGAGGAGTAGAAGCCAAGTAGCCTTGAATAAGTACAAAAACATTACGAGCCCATGAGCTTTTGTTTTGTTTTTACTGCCCCGCTTACCAATGCATGCATATCCTCCACGTTAAGCGAATTGTAGGGATGTATGAGAATGTTTTTTAAAAAAAACCTTCACTGTCTGACTGCCTAGAGGAGAATCTTATTCACCCCTGGGGAGGGCCTGTTTGTAAGCCTGAGATAGAGCCAATCAGTATGAAGAGGAAAAAGACTGCATTCTCTCTCCCTCAGCCATCTTGTCCTGACAGATGAGGCCCCAGAGTACACTTGCCTGAAACCTTGAAAAAGCCACAGCTTGGTTTGGATAAAAGATCCTGTGCAGCAGAGGCCATCATCCAGCATTGGCCATTAAATTGTATGTGCTACGCTCTCTACTGCACGGACACAACTCTGATTTAAACTCCATTTACTGCCTCTTACAGAATCTGATTCTTTGATTCCTCCCCCTACCCCCCACCCCTACCCCAAGCCACCCTTTAGGAGTTGATTTTTATCAGTTTCATTTTATACAGACCTTTTAAAAATGCTGAGACGATAATGCATCCTGGTGCAAAAACCTGACTTCTCAGTAAATCAATGAATAGCAATCCTGATTGCTTTCAGGGCACTGGCATTGTTACAAGGTTAACTGAAGGCTAAGGGGACAGATCAGATATTGGCTTTGGTAACTCCTGCAAAGAAAGTAGAGAGGCAGACACTCTGCATTGTAAATTATTGCTAGGAGTTTGCTGACAGTGAATGATTCCTGACCTTTGCTGCAGTAAGGTGCAAATATATTATCCAGTTTAATATGTAGGAGGTCCCTTTTTGCTCAGTAGGACAGAATTACCACATTAATTGTAATTGGTACTTTGTTAACAGGACTGGATTAAGTGTTATGCTAAGTATTCTACAGAATTGGGTTACAGATAAATTGGGCTCCCACTCCTCCAGAAATTCTGTTGAGCATACCTCTGTATGGAGGGTGTGCTTATCTGTCTCTCTACGCTGGAGTCCTATTTGGATGTAGTCTCAGCTCACAAAATTTGATGTTCCTCAACACATGACAACGATCACATTCACAGTTGTGGTGAAATTTTAAGTACTGATATCCTGTGCGGTATGCAAGCAGAATAGCATTGCGTTTTTGTGTATTGGGACAAATTTTGAATGTCGAATTGAATGGAACAGGAGTTGGTATATGTATAGCTAAGAGTGTGAGTTACACAAATCTCTGAGCAGAACCCAATGGGGCACTTACACCTCCATCGATTCCCTTACGCTTCACCAATTCTTGTTTGCAAGTAGGACCCCCCACTGCTTGTGAAAGGAAGACTTAGCCTTTCCATGGCAAGCAGAAACAAGTGAACACGTTCATATACACGGCTTGGCAGTAGGTACTTTGGCTATATATCATTCTAGCCAAATAAGAACTATTACCTTGAATTCAGCTCTCTAAAGTCTCTGGATAATGGGATAGCTGGAAATGCTGTAGATCAAATCTGAGGTTCCTTAGTATTTATGAAACATTATACTCCGTACCACTGGGCTGTGTCCTCTTCAAAGATGAATTTTATAATCCACATTTTGTCATATTCAATGGCCTTGACCTGTCTCTTTACTGTGGAGAGTAACCTGAATGAGGCATATGAGTCTCCCTTACAAGGTTCTTCCAGATCAGAAAACACAGCTTTACCTGATTCATCCGATTCTAAGGACTCTCTTTTGGTGTAGCCCTCACCACATTCTTGTAAGGGCCAACTTCTGTTGAATAAAACTGTGTCCCTTTAAGTCCCATGTAGCTTCCTAGAATGGGATGACACCTACAGAACTACTAGGCAGGATGTCCTTTTTAAGCTCGCAGAAGGCCTTTGCACCCCACTGGGAAAAAAAACTGCTTTTATTATAGGTGAGATGCCTTCAACCAGTGCTCTGCCGAGGTCCTAATCAATTCTGCCTTGTTCTAGCCTGATTTGAACTGACCTTGCTGACCCAGAATTTTTCCATGGGTTGGGGAAGTGTGGCCCTCCAGACACTGTTGGACTGCAATTTCCACAAGCTTTGGCCAGCATAGCCAGTGGTGAGGGATGATGAAAGTTGCAGTCCAACAACATATGGATGGCCACACATTCCTCATACCTGCTTTACTCTGTTGAAGCTTCCATTTGCTTTTCCTACCATGTCATCTCCTGCCTTTGACACATGATATTCTACCATGTCTGTCACCCAGTTATGAAGTATCACAACAGCTCACTTCTTTGGGAGCTCAGAGCCTAGCCAGGCAACATAGGACATGTTTGCTGAAGACCAAGTACTTCTACCATATCACATACAATCACTCAGAGGAAGGTATTGCCTTTATTTGACAGGGCAGGTAACCTAGGCTGATTACATGTATGCCTTTAGAAAATGAGCACTAAAAGCCATTTTATTTCTCTTAAGACGTTTTAGCTACACTGGAATTTCAGTTTAGAATGAGATGATATGGTCGCTTATTTGATGGTGTGTTGATTGAAGCTGTGTGTGATTCACAGAGGTCTCTGTAGATGTGAGAATACCCAATTCCGATGTGACCTCCTCCTTTGTAGGCCTTAACTAGTTTCTGGTAAGCTCATTAGCTTTAACAGGCAATTGGAATTAATTTTCTCAAGTCTTATGAATAATTTCATCTCTGAAGTCCAAATGTAAATCAGCTTTCTTTCTTTGTGAAAGCATTTTAACTTGTGAGCTGCAATGTAGTTTCTGAGACTAAATCTTTTTTTTGCTGTGAAGCTTCTGCTTTGTTTAATATGCAATGTAAGGGCAGTGAGGGTGTCTTCTTCAATCTCTTTTTGAACACTATGTGGAGCCATGTCTCTTCTTTCCTTCAAGCCTCAGTTCACAGCCCACCTTTTCCCATGAAGTGTTTAACAAGTCTTAAGTGCAATTCTAGAGATGTCTGCTCAGAAGTAGGATCCATTAGATCAGTGAGTATAGAATTGTAGCCTTATCCTCATCCCTAACTGAAATGAAGCCTACATACTAGTAACTATGTTTGCGTATATTCGTCTCCTATTACTCGTGCCTTTTATGTTCTCCCTTGCCTTCCTCCTCCTGTAATGTCTCTGGAAATCTTGATTGGAAGGGATCTGCCTTTTTTTTTGCTTGAAGTACTCTGCAAAATGCCATGTACTTTGATGTCATATATTTGTACATATTTATTTGGGGTTAGAATTAATGGTGTTGTGTTTGCAAATGTGTTTTCCACTGGTAGAAAGTGTTGATGATTTAACTTCACTTTTGACATGCAGGAACTTAGAATTGGATTGCTTAGACCTGGATTGTGCAGCCAGTCACTTGTTATTTCAACAATCCTGTGGTCTACATCTGACTAGGGAATCTGGTGCAGGCTCCTGAGACTTTCATGGGCCAATTTAGAAGTCTTGCATCGCTTGGATTGGTGTGAAAGCAAACCTTTATTCAGCAAAATATAATGATCAGTCATGTTACTTCTAAAGGAGTTAAATGCATGCTGCAACCTTCTGCTTAGGTTCTTTTAATTACAGGAGCATTAGTTCTTTTGATGTGAGTATTAGACCATTAGAATTAACCAGATAAGAATTTCTTTCTTTTAATCAATGTTATATTACCTATCACCATGATCTTAGTTTTTGGAAACTGGCTAGACAAGAGTTGAAATTTTGCATATGTTTTATACATATTTCCATATATAGTTTATAGAAACAACTGCTAATACCGCACATCATAAATCATAAATCCAACAAATTATTAAGAATCCTAGCTCTGGCAGAGGGAATTCTAACTCTCAATGAGAGAGAGTAAGTGTATGAGTAGCCCAAATCAGAGATGTAATCCATATCAGTACTAATTCTTCTCTCTGTTTAATTCCCTGGGTAGATTTGGGGAATAGCCCAGTTATTTAGTGCTCTATTTTATATTGTACTTTCCCATTGGTTCTGCCTCCCATTCTTCCGAACCAATGTATTTACTTGAAGCAGTGTGTCAAGGTAACATGCAGATGCACCTCAGAATGTATCTATAGTGGCTGATGGGAAATAAGACGACAGTAGATTTGGCTGAAGCTCATTGGTTGGAATTTTGACTCTTGTGCTTTTTCTTGTTAGGGTACCCTATTTCTTCGATTCTAAGACACACTTCCCCCCCCCCAGATAAACGGCTCTAAAAATGGGGTGCGTCTTAGAATCGATGGTGATTTTCCCACACTTAGAATCAAAGCTTTTTTTTCTGTTGGTGGTACTGAAATTAAGGTGCGTCTTACAATCGATGGCATCTTAGAATCGAAGAAATGCAGTAGTTTACGACGAATGCAACTGGAGGTCACTGATTCATAGGGTGACCATAAGTCGAAGTCTACTTGAAGGCACATAACTACTACTACTCTTTTTCCTGTAGGATATGTGTCTGTGTGTGTTTCCTTAACCCCACAGTGTTAGAAAAAACAATTGGCAGTGATGTCAGGAAAAGCAATAATAAAGGAAGCTTTTCTCAAGTTCAGTTTTGCCAGTTAATAGCGAGTGGGTGAAATGATTAAACAACTCATTCTGGTTTGTGTATATAATAAGTTGGGCTCTTTGGGTATCAATACCAGCATAGTCGGGTTCTTGTGGGTAAAGCAGTTGGTGGGCAACCTCAGAGACCCCTTGTGCGGTCCACTGCAGTTGCCTCAACCCAATTCTCCCTTCTCTGTTGGGGTGAAGCAATTGTGCTAGGGAAATGGGGTGCACAGGGCTGGTTCTCCCCATACACAGCCTCCCTCGGCTCATTCATGCTTCTGACAGCCTGTCAAGTAGCTGAGTCATCCCTGTTGCACTCTCTTTCTCAGCATAATTCATTCCAATGCATCCAGGGAAACGATGATACCAATTGGGATCAGCTGGGGGCGGGAGAAGTTTTACCTGAAGAGGCTAGTTGCGTTGTTTCATCCTTTTTGATAGTATTTACAAGATAGCAGCAAGAAGAACAGACTCCTAGTGACCGTATCTCATATACGAGAGAAAGAAAAGAATGGTAGGGATGTTCTTCAAGAAAGCTGGGTATCTGATGGATAGCCACTATAAATATCTTAGGGATGTGGAGCAGGAACCAGTCTTGCAATGCATATCCTTTTCCTTTGTTCTGAGTGTTTATTCCTTTGGATGTTAGCACAGTACAGTAGCATTGGAGTGCAGAAAGAAATTAGTTGAATTTGGAAGCCTTTCAAATATTTTCTCGTGTAGTTGCTGTGGTGTAAGAAAATGTGGTGGTCCTCAGTGCAACATAATCTAAGAACTGCTGACTTTGTCAATCTGGCAAAAAGGATGTTTCCATATTTATTGGGCAAACATCCAATCAAACTAGTTACAATTAAGATTTATATTGTTCTTTATTGGTAGAAGAGATTGGAGATGGAATTTGCTGCAAACATGTACAATTCATCTAGATGTTTGTACATTTGTTTCCTGTAGATATCAAAAGCCATAATGGCCACAATCCAATGCATGGGCTTCATTCCTATAGGCTTGGATTGATGCTGGAAAAGTGACTAAGATTTTCATTTGGGATGACATAGCATTGTCTTTTTAAGAAGCCTTATAAATGACCAATTGCCTACTCAGCTATGGTGATATTGCATTCGGTGACCAGGCGGAGAAGCATTTATAAATTAGAAGACAGACTATTCTCCTTGCCACAAATAACAAATAGATATGCGGTCAGGGGCTGGAGCGTAGTATTTTTTGTGAGCTAGTACCTTGTTTGGATGTTTTTGTCACTGTCCAATCAGGGTTTCCTACTTGAAGGATGAGGAAAGATGTTAATTTGGGTTACACTTCCTCACCAACATTACTGGCACATTGAGACCAGTGCTAGAATGCATGGGGAATTGCTACTATTGTGTGGAATTATATTCTGATATCCGGTACCTCTTTGAATCATAAGGTGCCTGATGAAATGTGGCATGGATGGTTCGTTCCTCATATTGGGCAGTACTTTAAATTCCCTCTCCACTGGAAGCCAGGCTTCTGTTCCTGCCATAGCCTTAATGAACAGGTACCAAGTTTAGCGGCTGTGCAGAATTTTAAACAAGCCTAGGGTATGGAGCTCCATAACCCCCTATCCTTGCAGAAGCTCTCTAAAATTGCTACATTAGAAATTGACCTTCTGTTTAGTGGCGTTACTAGCCTACACCATATTGAGCATAATGATTAATTCAGCCCTTGTTGTGACCCATTCTTAACGTGTCACAATGCAACATAGAAAAAGAAGCTTCTTCAGTATTTAACATGAAAAACATTAAAATTGTCTCTTGATACCAAAGTGAAAATAAGGCATTGTATGTGGAGATCACAGAAGCAACGCTTCATTACGATTCCCGTCAGCAGAGGAATCTTCTGTCAAGGCAAAGATATTTACATTTATAATGCACCAAGGGATACAAGTATCTGTGTTCTTGTTCAAAGGGGGGGGGGAGGAAATACAGTGTCATTTTTAATTAAGGCTTATAATGGACCTAAATCTTAATATTTAATTTGTATTAACACACAATATCTCTAATAAGTGTTTAGTTAATTTATATTAGATACAACAACAACCAATAATGTTTGAGGCAGAAACCGGATGCAGAAAACGCTTCATTAGATGCAGCATCCTCCAGTCTTAGCCTTTTATTCAAAAGTCCTGTGTATAAGATAAATGGAAGATAGGCCTACCAACAGTTATTAAGTCATTGTTGCTAAACAGAATTGCAAGCATTGACAGAGACAATATACCTCTGAATACTAGATGCTGGGGGCAAATAACTGGGGAGGGATCTTGCTGTTATTCCCTGCTTCTGGCCTTCCCAGAGGCATCTCACTGGCCTGTGTTGGAAACAGAATGCTGGGTTAAATAGACTTTTGTCTGATCTATCAGGGCTCTTCTAATGTTCTTAAGTTCTGATTTACACATGCCTGTACATCAGCTTTCTTCATTACCTATCTGACTTTGTAAATTACTTTTCTTGTAGTGTATTATATTTGAGTTGATGCCAGATGACATGAAAGTTGTATCTGTGCCTTGATCTGTGATGGCTTTTTCACACATAAAAGTACTGCAATGATACTGCAAACTTCAACGTGTGAATTGAAAAGTTTTATTGTTGTTGATACAAGTTTATTTATATATGTCATGTATATTGCTCATCAAAGGTGAAACAAATAACAAAACTGACATTGAAGAATTAAGTAATACATTTTAAAAAAAAGAAAGTAGAAACAATAAGAGTAGCAAAATATTGAAAATATGTCCAGAGATTTCTGATTCCAGTAGCAGCCTAAGCTGATTGTGGCATTCCCCCCACCAGCACCACAGCAAAAGCCTCTGGGGGAGAGGGGGATGTTTGTGAGGGATGGGGGTGGAGGCACCATCTGCTGAACTCCCTTGGAAGTATGGTTGGACTGCCCATAAGCTACATCTGAGAGGCTTGCAAGACCAGAGAAACCTGAGACAAAGTGAGATCTAAGGCAAGGTGTTGGGATGGCCAGGATTTTCTGGCGCTCATGAGAGCTGGCTGAGTGAGACCTAGAGAGTGGCCTATCTAAGACCTCATCCCTCGTATAGGTTTCATTCAGCTGGAAAAAGTCCAGAAAAGCAATTAAAATGGTCAAGGGGCTGGAGCATCTCCCCTACGAGGGAAGGTTACAACAGCTGGGATTGTTTAGCTTGGGGGGAAAGGAGGCTACGGGGAGACATGATAGAGGTGAATAAAACTATACATGGTATTATTATTATTATTATTATTATTTACATTTATATACCACCCCACAGCCGAAGCTCTATGGGCAGTTTACAAAAATTAAAAGATTGAACATTTTAAAAAATAAACAAAATTTAAAACCATAAAACATAAAACAGCTAATATTTAAAACATTTTAAACTTTTAAGCCTGGCCAAAAAGTCAGTTTACTCTCTAATATGCATATACCTGACAAGACAGAGATGTTTGTGTCCTTCACATAGGCCCTGTTCAGAAGACACCCCAAACCACAGCTCCAACCATGGTGAACAAAGCTTTTTGCCTTTTTCACCGTGGTATGGAGAACGTGGATAGGGAGACATTTTTCTCCTTCTCCCATAATACTAGAACCCAGGGTCATTCCATAACAACAACAACAACAACAACAACAACAACAATTTATTTCTTACCCGCCTCTCCATCTGGATTGAGGTGGGGAACAACTTAGTGTCCTCTAGATGTGTTGGACTACAACTCCCATAATCCTCAAACAGTATAGCTCTGTTGGATTAAAACTCCACTGCCGTTATGAGGTTGATGTTGTAGTCATAAGAACATAAGAGACACCATGTTGAATCAGACCAATAGTCTATCTAGTCCAGCACTCTGTTCACACAGTGGCCAACCAGCTGTCAATCAGGGAAACACGAGCAGGACATGTTGCCACAGCACCCTCCCACCCATGTTCTCCAGCAACAGGTGTATATAAGCTTACTGCCTCTGATACTGGAAACATCTGGCGGGCACCAGGTTGGGGGAAGCTTACAGTATATGAACTAACGTGACTTGCTATACTGTTTCATTTTAATCTTAGCAAGTTCTTTGCAATGAATTCCAGATTTCACCGGGAGACGAAAATGGTGCAACAGTTGGAAAAATAACCAGCCTTTTATTGAATTAGTCTTTTGTAATGTAAGGAAATTATCCAGAAACCATTCATGTGTGACTCTCTGATAATACAGGTGTTTAAACAATAATAGCAAGTGGAATTGGAATGGGATTTGAAACAATAAAGTCATTAGGGTGTTGCGACATGAAATTAATCTGCCTCTATTGCTGTGCAATGTTATAAACACTGTAACCCCTGCTACACACACACACAATGTCACACCCATTTAACAAGAGTTTACATTAGAGATTTAGAATGGCTTGGGTGTTTAGTTGCCATAACACTTGCACAACTAAAATAATGTAAGAACTACTGGATGTTTTGTTGAAAAATGATGTTATGGTTCAATAAACTTGAGTCCTTGGAATATAACTGAGGTCACTGTGATTAATGCTTTTGACTTTTAGTACTCTCTAAGACTTAAACTTTTCAAAAAAATGATATAAACATAGAGCAGTATGAAATCACATATAATAACAAATAATAGCATTTCAGCACTCATACGCATTATTAACACATCTTATTATTCTGATGTGAACTACCCAGAAAGCTTCGGCTATGGGGTGGTATACAAATGTAATAAAATAAAATACATACATACATAAAATAAATAAATAGTGAATAAAAACAAATGTTATCCTAAATATTTTTTTACCAAAATCAAATGAATATTGACCAATTGCAGATAAATTTGGATCAGAGGAGTGTCGAGTATATATGTAATGTGTCAATCTTATTTTTGTAGCATTGTTTAGATTATTTTTTTAAAAGCAGTCATTGATGGAATAATATTTTCCCAATACAATGAATCAGACTGTCTTGCTGCAGTTTGCAGTTTTGTTACAGTTTCAACATTATCTTTCTCCACAAATTCATTCAGAGAGTTCAGCAGTATAACAGTTGGCTCCTCCAGTAATTTATATCCTGTAATTTGATCAATATACCTCAATACTGTTTTCCAGAACGTTTAATTGCATCTCATTTCCAAAATATGTATAATACATTGGCACCAAATTAGTACATGTCCAGTAGACACCTGCCTGTAAATTTTCACCATGCAGGGCTGTAAAAGAAGGGAAGGTAATGGGCTGGAGTGGGTGGCGATTGCCAGTGTTCCCCCCCCCCCCACATGATTTTTAATTATGTGGAGAAAGAGAATGCCTGGATAAAGGCAAGAAGGGAGCACTTTTAAAATGAAAGCTGAAATTCTTGTGAAGCTGAGTTCCATATCTGTATTTCCCTGCTGCACTTCATCTGTGGCGCTGCAGAATCATGGCATACGCACAGCCCTGTCCAAGAATAATCTGTTCTTCCCTCTTCCATAAGCAATAGCTGCATATGTTCTTTATCCAGAATTAACTGAAGTTGTTACAGTTTAGGGAGAGAAAGGATAAATACATAAATTTGAAGCTGGATATAGAGGCAAAATAATCGTGCCTCAGAAGAATCTAAACAGGAATTAATTATCCTATTCAAATACATTCTTTGTGGATAGTTGTGCCATGACCTCTGTAACTTAGCTTCTTTGATCTAAGCATAGCAACAGTTAAAAGATGAAGCACAGGAGAAGAAGAGATGGAGACATGGATGAGGAAAACACACACCAATTAGCGCAACTGCAGTTTTTTTTTACTTTCTGCACAGATGACGTTGTCTGCACTTTCTGTACGTTGTCTGCACAGATGACGAACGAGAGATAGACATAAACATACATGAGCTGTACGAGTGCAAAGGAGCAAGCAGAGATCTTGACATACCACATCTTTAGATGTGAAAAACTGATTGACAGTACAGTCAGAATAGACAAAGAGAAGTACTATTTCACACAATGAATGGAATTATGGAATTCACTGCCATAGATATGATGATGCCCCCACTGGCTTAGGGTGCCTCTACAAGAGAGGTTTAATGCGCTTTGAAGGTTCATTAAAATTTTTACCTCTACAAGAACGGAGCGCAAATCGGGCGTAGAGGCGCGTTATCTCCCCGATAATGCGCATTTTCGAATGCGCGTTAAATCGCGAGTTTTATTTTGCTCCGGCCGTTAAAGCGCATTTTCCCCGTGTGAACAAGCGATTATGCGCATTAACTTCTTGTAAAGCGCTTTTTGGACATCTATTAATGCGTTTCGCCACCTCTCGCCGCCTCCCGTGCAGAGGGATTAGGAGTAAATGCGCGTCTGCGATAATGCGCATAATCGCCGAACCGGGCGCAAAAGCGAATCCTTGTAGAGGGAGCCTTACTAGGCTTTAAAAAAAGGTTAGACAAGTTCATGGAGGATATGCCTATCAATTGCCATTAGCTATGATAGCTAAGTATGAAAGTTCCAAGTACAGAGACAGTAGACCTCTGAATAACAGGTGCTAGGGACATACAATAGAGGAGGTTGCTGCCTTCATGTCCTGCTTTTCTACTTCCCAGAGGTGACTGGCCAAGAAAAGGATCTTGGGGATATGGTGGAATGTCACTGTGGAGAACCTTAATCTTGGGGTGGGGGGCTGTACTATAGGACAAACCCACCCGTGTCCCTAAATGTGGAGAATCATCCCTCTCTATTGGGTTACCCCTCATTTCACTTCTGCTGCTGTCATGCCCCTACTTGAGGAGCTAGAGGAGGAGCTAGAGGCCCCAGAAGCCCAGGTCACCCCAGTCCAGGGACTTCCATCAGACCCACAGGAGCCTTAACCCTCGAGGAGGTGGTTGCAGGGCCATCCCTGTGAGGAGAAGGTACTGAGCAACCCCCTGAAGCCCAGGAGCATTGTTGCCTCAAGAAACAGGCTAGTAGGGCTCCTATGCAACGAAGTGCTCGCCTGCAGAAAAGGTCTCAGGAGAAAGTGACTCCTCAGGAGTAGGGCTCTGAAAATAGAGCTTAGATTACTGCAGCTGAGCTCTGGGTGGGGTCCAGCAGGCTTTGGGCTTAAAAGCCTTCGCTAGGAACTAGCCAGTGTTGGAACAACTTGGTTCATTCTGCCTTGTATCTTGTCCTGAACTGTGCCTCTTGCTGGACCTTTTGGACTGCCTAATGACTCCGCTTCTGGACTGTGCAATGTACCTGACTGATTTACCATGTTTAACCTCTTGCCTGTTATTGTGACCACTCCTGTTGTTGCCTGATCCTCTTGTCTGCCTGCCTGAGCCTTGACCTCTGCCTGTACTTAAACCACCTCTGTCACAGCCTGAACTCCCCATGCATCTAGAGACTTGTACAGCTGCTACCAGGAAACTACACCTCTTTTTGTAAGATAAACCTTTCTCCCTAAGTTAGCTGGTCATTAAGCATGAGACAAATCAAATCAGAGGTACATGGAAAGTATACAAAGATATGTAGTATTTTATTTTTTAAAAAAAGAAAACAAGAAATCTTATTTTAAGAATGTTACTACTTTTAAAACAGTCTTTCTATACATTTTTTTTTACTACCAACCAGGTTTTAGAAGTCCCAGTTCCTACCCCTGACCAACCTTAAGCCAATTCTCCAAAGATGTTCCATCCCAGTTAACTCACAACCAGTATCCTTAATATCCTATGATAACTACTTGGGAGACTGGGGTGGGAGTAAGTCTCCATATTGAATTCTCCTCTAGCTTTTGAGAACTAGTGGAGAAATGTAATTTAGTATCATTTTTTTATTGCTTAAACTGTTCTTTGCCTATTATTTATTTGCAGATGTTTAAATACTTTAGGCTGCAATCTTATACATACTTACCTGGGAGTAAATCCTATTTAACTCAATAGGATTTATTTCTGAGTAGATACACATAGGCTTGCCACTGTTAGATAGCTTTCTTTCTTTCCCTAGACCTTTACATATTCCTCAGTTTTTTTAAAAAAAAATCCTAGTCAAATAAAAATATTCTCCCGGTTTTGTGGATTCAGAATATGGCAACCCTACTCACAGGACTAACGTGAGGACTTGAATGGCTGTCTTCTTTCTGGTTAGGTTTTACTTCCACTTGGAACCTTCAGCGCTGTTTGCTAGGCTTCTCCTGAAATCTTTAGTCTGGTCCAGCAGCTGCTCGGTCTTTAGACTCCTGTCACCAGCTGACACTCAGGCTTCAGCTCTTTCCTCCAAAGGTTGCACCAGGAGTCATCCTCTCCCCTCTTGCTGACTTTCTTGAGCTTCTGCCTCACGTGCTTTCAGCTTGGCCTCCTGGTCTTGTAGCTGCTCCCCAGCCTCTCAGAAGATACTTCCTCAGGCAACTCTCCCTTCGGACTCCTCCTGACAGACACCCCACCCCGTCAGAATTTTCACAGGTCCTTATATTTGTTCTAGTCAGAACCCTCCAGCCAATCAGCTTTGGGATGGCCAACATACCATCATCCTATCTCTGTGTAAAACATTCAACCAATGGGCACATCTTTAGAATGTCCAGTTATTCCCTAATCAGATGGTACCATTTTCAATCCTACTTTCCCATAGAAGTAGTAGTGCCGTGCCAAAAATTTCTCCCAGATCATTTTTTTAAATCATTCTCATTCAATTTGATAGTAAAGAAATGGCTTGTGAAAAGAAATTCAAAGGAGAAGACATTTTGGAGAAATTCTTATGGGTAGGATTCAGGCTCCTTTTGTCCGCGGAGATTAGCGCTTCCGGTTCCTTACAGCAGAGTAAGCGTGTTCCAGAGATCCCTCCAAGTAAGAATACTCACACACCAGCGGTTTGTGTTTAGTATAAGCTTTACTGAGATTCCAGTATTTCCTCTAGTATATGTACAGCAGTTTTGGTCACCAAATATAATACAGGTTTCCAGGAAGATTTCCACATCAAATAACATCACCGTCCAACATCATATCCTCATACAACCAGCCCCCTTCTATCAGATATTTACAGATATATATACACTTGAATAGATAATGACTATGCACAAACTACAGAAAAACTCCCAGGGAAAAACCCACTATCTCTTTGACCTTCAGCTGCAGACAGAAAAAACCATTCCCCTGTTAATTGATATCAGGTGCTATAGTCAGTCCTCTGGACACTTTGCAACTGTCCAGTCCTTTTATTCATCTTAAGAGAAATTTTCCTCAACACCTTTTGCTTATCTTACTCATGAAGAGGTTGGGTGTCTTTCTTTATAAAATCATCTCTCTGCATCTGGGTTAGAGACACGATGTATCTACAACCACCTCTCAGAAATGTTACTCATTTGGAAGATCCTAGGGAAGGTGCAGAACCCTAAAGAATTACAAATAGAGCTGAGCCAAAATTTCTCAAAAGATATTTTTTTTCTCAGAAATGTCCTGAGATTTTTCTTTTCATAACACACTAAAAATAAAAGACCATTTTCCAGAATTTCTCAAAATTTTCTTCCTAATTTTTGGGTGGGTTTCACCTTCTCTCTTGCCCTCCACCCACCCAATTCCTTGTGGGGTATCGTGGGGAATGCAAAATGGAAGCCAGGTTGCCAACGCAATTGCTTCTGTTGCCACTTGCAGCAGCAGAGCAACAAACTACCAAAACCCATAATAAAAAAGGAAGGAAAGGGTTGTACTACAAGCCCTGAGCCCTCCCTGTGAGAAATTGTTGGAGAATTTCTCCTTCCATTGGAGAACTTTGGTGAAATTGTCTCCCCAATTTCTCTGCCGACAAATAGGGTGGAGGATTTGAAGAGATCATTTGCACACTGTTCTAATAAATAGAGAGAACCTGGCTTCATTTTCATCTCCTAGTGGTAACAGTAACTGACAATTTGCTAGCACACCATATCTATGACGTAACTCCCCTTAGGCACAAGCCTGGAGTGAAACTCATCCATTTTTCTTTTGCTGTTAACCCAGTAAAAGAAATGGTTGAAACAACACACAACACTTCCAACTTTTGCCTCAGTTTTACCTTAGTTTCCTCACTGTCACACTACCCAATTTCTACAATTGTGAAAGAGGTGAATTCTATGTTAGGGATAATTAGAAAAGGGATCAGAATAAAATTGCCAATATTGTAATACATCCCTACAAATATATGGTGCAAACACACCTGGAATGCTGTTGCCATATCTCAAAAGGATATACAGACTTGAGGAAAGGTTTGGGGGATTATTATTATTATTATTATATATATATATATATATATATATATATATATATATTGGAAAAAGTGTGAGCAAGGGAGGGGATAAGAAAATTTATAGAATTATGCATGATGTGGAGAAAGTAGATAGACATTTTTCTCCCTGACCCCCTCTACAAGGGTTCGCTTTGGCGCCTGGCTGCCTGATTATGCGCATATTCGCGGAAGCGCATTTACTCCTAATACCTCTGTACGAGAGGCAGCGAAGCGTATTACGGGTCGACCGAAACGCACTTTAAACTTGTTGACATGCGGAGAATCGCATGTTTACACGGCGGTAAGGCGCTTTAACTGCCGCCGCAAATTAAAACTCTCGGTTTAACGTGCATTCGATAATGCCCATAATCAGATAGATAACGCGCCTCAACTCCCGATTTGCGCTCCTCTCTTGTAGAGGTAAAAATTTTAATCAACCTTGAAAGAGCTTTAAACCTCTTGTGTAGAGGCACCCCTTGTCTCATAATATTAGAACCTAGGGTTATCTAGTAAAGCTGGGTAGTTGTAGATTCAGGATGATAAAAAGAAGTACTTGTTCACACAGCACATAGTTAAGCTATGGAATTTTCTGCCACATGATGGCGACAGCGAACAATAAAGACAGCTTAAAAAGGGAATTAGACAAACACATGGGAGAATAAGACTTCCAGTGACAATATATGTGGCTATATATTCCCTCCAATATCAGAAGTGACAGTTTGGGCCTGTTCAGACAACACGCTAAGCCATGGCTAGGCTGCTAACCCTTTTGAGGCAAATAGTGAGCGTGGTTAAAATGTGGTTCTGTAGCCACTGTGGTTAGGAATGGTTCACATGACACACTAAGCCATAATGTTTAGCTCAAAATGCTCAACCACCGTGGCTTAGTGTGTCATCTGAAGAGTGTCTACCAGTCACTGGGAAACAACAGTGAAGGTAGAGAACAATGTCTGATGTTGGGTTGTTTTTAACAAACACATTAGCCCAGTTCACATGCCACAACACCACAATTTTTTGGGTTTTTTTAAAAAAACCTTGGGTTGTTGTGAACAAGCCATTGTGCTGGTGCATGCTGTCTCATCACCCTCACTGCTAGTGGGATTAGCTAAACAACTCAGGGATGTTCTGTTGTTTGCTGTGATGTGTGAACCTTAAACTCTAGCTTGTCTCTCCTCCGACAAGCCAGAGTTGGAATTCAGGGTTTCCAGTGCTCCTGAGATGTTTAGTCGCTTCCTTTCACAGTGGGAGCATTTGGGCATACACAACAACTCAGGGCTTTAAAAACAAACAAAAACATACAAATCAAAACAAAAAACTGGGTTGTGTTGTGCAGACTGGGCCACTGTAAGGTAATAGTTAGCTATTACACTTATGGTTTTATAGAAGTACTCCTAAAAACTAAAGTGGAAAAATGTAAAGCAGGGATTTGAAAACATGTGTAATAATAATAATAATAATAATAATAATAATATATTTATTTATTTATTTCTAACCCGCCTCTCCCTCTGGATCGTGGCGGGGAGCAACAATAAATATAAACACAAAGACCATAAAATAGATAAAACATTAAAAACAAATAAAACTAATACATTATTAAAAACATCTTAAAATTCAACTGGGTAGGCCTGCCGGAAGAGATCAGCCTTTATGGCTTTTTTAAAGTCAGAGAGACTGTTAAGTTGACAAATCTCTCCCGGCAAGCCATTCCACAGTCTGGGAGTGGCAGAAGAGAAGATCCTCTGAGTAATGGTTGTCAGCCTAGTTCTGGCTGATTGAAGTAAATTCTTCCCAGAGGACCTGAATGTGCGGGGCGGATTATACGGGAGAAGGCGATCCTGCAGGTAACCTGGACCCAAATCATGTAGGGCTTTAAAGGTAATAACCAACACTTTATACTTCGCCCGGAAACTGATTGGCAGCCAATGAAGCGATTTTAAAACTGGTGTAATGTGGTCACCCCTAGGTGTCCTTGTGACCAACCTGGCTGCCATATTTTGAACTAGTTGAAATTTCCGGACTGTACATAGGTAGCCCTATGTACAGTGCATTGCAGAAGTCGAGCCTCGAAGTTACCAGCGCGTGCACTACCGTCTTTAGCTCTTCCAACTCTAGGAAGGGGTGGAGCTGGCGTATCAGCCGAAGCTGATAGTAGGCACACCTAGCTGTTGCATCTATCTGGGCTGTCATTTGGAGCGATGGATCCAGGAGCACCCCCAAGCTGCGAACACAGCCTTTTCGGGGGAGTGTAACCCCATCCAAAACTGGTTGACACACCTCCAAACCCAGGTTGTGGCCTTGGACAGCAAGCACCGCCATCTTGTCTGGATTCAGCTTCAGTTTGTTTTTCCTCATCCAGCCCATTACTGCTTCCAGGCATTTATTCAGAGGAGACACACTATCCTTAGCTGACGCTGTTGTCAAAGGCATAGAGAAATATATTTGGGTGTTATCAGCATACTGATACCACCCCGCCCCATGCCTCCGGATGATCTCTCCCAGCGTTTTCATATAAATGTTAAACAGCATTGGGGAAAGGATGGCACCTTGTGGTGCGCCACATAGCAGCTCCTTCTTTGAAGAGCAGCTATCCCCAAGCATCACCATCTGGAACCTGCCTGAGAGATAGGACCAGAACCACTGAAGCACAGTGCCCCCGATTCCCAATCCCCTCAGGCGTTCCAGAAGGATGCCATGGTCGATGGTATCGAAAGCTGCTGGGAGGTCCATGAGTACCAACAGGGACACACTCCCCCTGTCAATACTCAAGTGTCTAAATTGGCTCTTATCTGAGAGATTTTATTTGTGAAATGGTCTTTAAAGGCATCACAGCGAACTACCGAAGGCTTTAAAATCGGGTTCAGGGGGGAAGGTGCCTGAGTTAGACCCCTCACCACCCTGAACAGGTATACTTGTTAGAGAGCAAGGATTGGCTTTGGCTTCCTAATAGAGATCATACCAAACCCAGGACCGTGGCTGTGTTATGTTGACTCACAGGTTTTTGTGATTCCCCACCCTCATTGTTTGAAATAACATTCTGTATAAAAAAAAGGTGTGGCTGCCTGAACTGTCTGTCAAAGTCAACCAACCTCTTAGCTTTTATACCATCAATTAAACACAGCCTGCTTGTGCAATTGTTTCCTGACTTAATGAGTCTGGTAACTTAAAGCTGATCATTTGTACAAGAAAGATGGCTTGATTGCTCTGTGAATGGATGAAATTGTTCTGCACATTTCTTTCTGTTGTTCAATTCCCATTTTATTTAGAATACTAAATGGTTTGAATATGATTTCTAGGGGAAATAAAAATCAATCCTTCCTACATTAGTAAGTATGTCTATGAAATGTACTAAGTGGAGATGAACTTAATCGAATATATAAACTATAAATACAAAACATGATCCCATTTTTAAAAAATGTACATCAATGGCAACAGCATTGACTCCATTGAAAAGTACTGCATGTGAGGTAAAAGAGAAACCATTTCCACTTGTTACCACTGGATGTGGTCTTAATCAAGTGCTTTCAGCAAACAGTGCTTAGCTCCCTCTTGTTTTGCAAAAACAGTGGAGAAGCCTCTTTGAAATTGCTCTTTCCAATGCAGAAATTAATAATGGTGCATTCCTCTTTTTGAGTTCTTTGTTCTTGCTTGGAAAATTTATAATGTGAAGTCTGTGACTATTTCTTCCAGGTACTTCATATCCTCAATGCTAATTTGATGTAGTTAATTCTGCATGTGGTTAACTTTGAGCCATCTCATATGTTGTTATAATGGCTGGTTGCCTCTTCTCTGTGGCATGCTTCTCCAGGATGGTTTATTTAAAAATATATTTATTTTTATACTGCCTGTCATGTACAACTTATCCAATTAGTTTGAAGGCTGGGAACATGTGGGGTACAACACATACCAACATTCTCTCTATCTGGTTCATTGACTTTGGTGTAGGTAATACTCATATGTTTTCCTGTATGGCTCCACCTTTCAAACATGACCAGAGCAGTGTAGGATCAAGCCATACATAATCATCAACCAAGCCACCCTGGGAATATATGAACTGTTCAAAACACCAGGTAAGGCAAAGTGGTCCATATAAGGACACTTTGTTGGGAGTCCCACATCTGTACAGACACCTTCAAGGCTTCTGGATTTTAGTACAGATTTCCTATTAAAAATTGATCCAGTTCTCAGTTTCCACAAAAAACTTCTGTAGACCAACAAAGCCATGTAGATCAAGCATGAGACAGAGATTGTTAATGAGTGCTCCACAGCTGATTCACTTTTTGGAGCATTTGTGAAAGCCAGGTTTAAGGCAGGAGTAGGCATCCTGCTGCCCTCCAGATGTTGTGGACTATAACTCCCAGAAGCTCCAGCCTTCAGCTAATGGTCAGGCATTCTGGAACTGTAGTCCAAAACATCTGGTGGGTACCAGGTTGCCTACCCCTGGCCTATGGCCTGCTTCATGAGACAAATTTTGGTATCAGATATTTTCCATGAAATTACTGCCAGGTGCATATGCTAGCAGTGACTTAGAAAAAGCTGTGCACTGAGCAGGGGATTACACTCGATGGCCTTATAGGCTCCTTCCAACTCTACTATTCTACGATTCTATGATTCTATAATCACATTCTCTTTTAACAAACATGGCTATATATTTATAGTGACTTCTCTGATTATGAACATCCTTCTTGGCGATTTCCATGATAGAAAGTTGAAGCTTGATATATATATGCATTCAAGCTACCCTGATTACCGGATGTGTGAAAAGAGGGGATTTTTGCATCTCTTGTTCAAATGGCATGAAGACCTCCTCGCTGTAGCATCCAAAGGTGCTTCCAGATGAAGCTTTTATTGTGCAATCGCACTGCCTCATTCACTGAATTTTAGAGGGGAACTAGATGACGTTCTCTTCAGCTTGTAGCTCTCCTGTCTTTTCCGACCACTTCTTCCATCGTGTTTCTTCCCAGAAAAAAAAAATCTGTTGAGGAAGAAAGGACAGAATAGTTGCACAATGCCTTTTGGCTGTTAGTGCTTGAAGCCCGCCCCCCAGAAGCAGTTCAACCCTCCAATGGAGAGCAACCAAAACCACACATACACTTGAAAGGAGAACTGTGGGTTTTCAGTTCACACACTTTTAACAATCCTTGGATGTTAAAATGTTTCCAGTGGCAGTCGTGAGCACATCTAGTAATTATTTATGTGTGTATACAATTATGTATAAGAATAAGTATTTGAATTTGGTTGAATTATTTTTATAATGTTTTGTTTTATTAAAATAATGCTACCGTCTCACGTACTTGGGATGGGAATGGGTAAGAAATTTAAATAAATTAATATAATCACTATAATGTTGTTGATGAAAAAAAACACCCTATTTATTTGTTGGATTTATTTATATTTCACTCCATCCCCAAGGTTCTCAGTAGCTACGAAATGTAATGAAGCTAGGCAAGTGAGAGGAACAAGTCCTCTTCTGAAGCTCTTCAGGATTTGTTATGTAGATTAGCTTCTTTGTGTTACAAAAATGTCAGTAAAGCAGCTTTTCCCTTAAGTAAGAATTGTGTTTAGGTTTCTCATTCCCTATTTTCTGTATGCACATATTCTGCTTAGCAGCGATACAGACCTTAATTTGTCCAGTTTGGGGTTTAACTAGTGGAAATAAAGGCAAATGATGCTAATCTGTGCAGAAAATATGTGTCGTATCCAAATTATGTTATCAGTAATTATTCACATACATTTATTTTGAACATCTGCCATTTTTTGTTGTTGTTTAAATACTGTACCTATTTAAGAAGTGGGGAAAGAGGTTGGTTGAAGGGGTGGTCCAAAGTGTCAATCAAGTCAGTGATGGTTAAATGTGTCACCTTAATAGAAAGCATATTATAACAGACTATTTGCTGTTTTTCCATTAAACTATGTATATATCCTGTCTGTTTTCTTTGGAGAAGTCTTTCAAACATAAGAAGCACAATCTCACAGTTGATTAATCTGACCACTGTCGTAATTATGGCTAAATGTGGGTGTAACTTTCTCTCTCTTAGATGCACACCATTGTTGTAACTGGTACTACAGAAAACCTGATTATATTAGCCTGCATTCTGTGGAGCCGTTAAGCAGAAGTCTCCTCTCTCTCTCTCTCTCTCTCTCTCTCTCTCTTTTTACTCTAAAACTCATCTAAATGGAAAACACATTGTCTTCATTATATGCCAGTGTTGAATGAACAGGGTTGCCATGGCAACAGCCATCTGAGGCCTTGCTGATTTCAGGCCAGTGAATGGGGTAGACAAACAAAAAAAAAAAAGTACCTTGAAAACGAAACGGGAACAATTGCTATTCATTCAAGCCAGGTTTAAGATCAGCAAATGTCTTTTAGTAAGAGAGACATAGATAAGGATGTATCAGACATGACCACAGAATAATAACAGAAAATTATCATAATCTTAAAAGTTTTAATCCTAGGGGTGTATATAGCACCAGGGATCCTTTTTTTTAAAAAAAGTGTAAAATGTTAAAAGTACTGAAATGGACAACTAGGTTTTGTCTATACAAGCTTGAATTACGATTGCAATTACACTGGAACTTCCTCCTAGCCCCAGCAATCACAAAACATTGTGAACATTTTAAATTTAAGAAGACATGATTACTAGCTGGCACTTATTAATGCCAACTGGAGAATCATTCTGCATTCTCCCTTTCCTCCTCCCGAAAGAATACGTTATGAAGGAAGAGGGGATAAGCCAGGGGCATGGAAGTGCCCTACTTTTCTAGCTGTAGCTATTTTTTCCTCGGTTTCATCTGATTGTGATTCATTCTGGAGCATATTTCCCCAATTTTTCCCATTTGCCTGGTAGAAATAGCAGCTTTTCAACTGTGGTAAACAGTATGTGCTAATGTTTGGAAATCCGAAAATCATAATAGTTGGAATTTAAGATTCATATCCTTGACATTTGTAATATCTATGTGTTAAAAGTATGCATTTTTCAAGATGTTATGGGAAATGTAAACATGATAATATTTAGATATTCCTTAACAGTGTGCAGTAGTCACTGGACTTGTTCTGTCTGTCTATGGGAAGCTATTTTCATCTGATATTACTACTACTACTATTACTACTACTGTTACTAATATGGCTGCTGCTGCTACTACAATCGTAGACCTATGTTCCAATGATAGCTTGGAAGTTAGTTGTTTGGGGTCACTAACCCAGTTCAGACAATTTCTCAGATGCCACAGTCTTTGCACAGTAGAGCAGTGGATGGGGATGGTCTCTCCCTTTCCCTTATCATATAAATAGTTTATGATGTGGACACCTCACACAAATGTCCAATTGGCATAATATTATCCCTTTTCTGAAGGGAAGAATAATTGTGCAAACCAGAGGGCCATGCAGTCAGGTAATAAAGATTTGCACAGATGGTCTATATCATACTGATGTCAGCCATGTGATAGAGGGGTGGGGTGTGTTTGTTCCTCCACAATGTGAAGACTGTCGCCACATGGGTCATTGCCTGAGCTCGGCCATGCTATTCCATTCCAGGGTTATTAATTCTGACCTAAATTAGTCCAATAAGGATCTTCAGGATCACCTCCGTCGTATTTCCCTGTTCCTGCAGATCAGCTGTTGCTCCACATTCTCTTACTGAAGTGGGCATTAGGAGAGTGCAGAATAGGGCCGTCTTGGTTGTGGCACAAACTCTATGGAATCCATCATGGCAAAAGATTTGCTAAGCCTCATTGCTTTATTTGTTTTGCTGTCGTGTTTTTATTTCAGAGAGCCTTTAAAGATACTTGAGTGACAGTGAGTGTTTCTGATTTGAAAGGAAATTACTTCCTGATACTGTTGCTATTTTCAATGGCTTCATTTTTGAGGTCTAATTTTAAACCATTGCTTGATTTATCTTTTTATCTTCTACAAATTATACATTACTTTGGGTGTCTTAAATCACTCACAAATGTTTAAATGCAGAGAAGTCTCTGGCCAGAGTTATGATATTTAAGGATTAGAAGATAAAGGCTTGGAAGATATAGGCTTTTATGATGTCATTACCCTGCCTCATTCATGGAATTTTATGCGCTATCCAGACAATGTCCTACTTGTAACATTCCTATGTTTTCCCAGCACTTTTCTGTCTTTTTTGTTCTTTTTTGTTTTTGTTTAAGATAGAATAGCTGTACAATGCCTTCTGATTGTTAGCTCTAGGACCCCTCTGTCTGGAAACAATCCTAGTTAGAATCAAATCAGGAAATTATCTGATTTCATTTTTGCTCTTCTTTAGTGTGCCAGACACCCTGTGCCCTTAAGTTCAAGTCCAGTTGCATTTCTCTAAAGATATTAATTTTAAAATGGACTGTGAAATGCACACACTACCTTTATTATTCAGCAGTTGAATTTTACAGCATAGGCTACTGATGGAGTTTTAATGAAGAACAAATAGGCATGTTGCATTCTATTGGTGTTGACATAGTAGCACTGAGGGCAAATACAGGGTCAATAAGATTAATGGCACAATACACTTAGAATTTACATTGTGCAAGCCCAATTGAAATGAACGGGAGCTAGGCAAGAGGATGTGGTCCATAGCATTGCTCTCAATAATAATAATAATAATAATAATAATAATAATTTCTTACCCACCTCTCCCTTTGGATCGAGGCAGGGAACAACATTAAATACAAAATAGTATAAAATACATAAAACTGATTAAAACATATAAAATTAAAGCATTATTAAAATAACAATGAAACATCTTAAAATTCAACTAGGTAGGCCTGCTGGAAGAGATCAGCCTTTATGGCTTTTTTAAACTTAGAGAGATTGTTAAGTTGACAAATCTCTCCTGGCAAGCCATTCCACAGTCTGGAAGCAGCAGAAGAGAAGGTCCTCTGGGTAACGCTCATCAGCCTAGTTGTCTTCCCAGAAGACTTGATTGTGCGGGGCAGATTGTATGGAGGAAGGCAATCCCATAGGTAACCTGGATCCAAACCATGTAGGGCTTTACAGGTAATAACCAACACTTTATAGTTCGCCCGGAAACTAATTAATCATCTAAAATAAACAATAAAATCACAATATGAAGTACAAAACTTATTTTATGTACCCAACATATTCTAAGAAAAGCAATCAGTTGTCCACAGATTATGTACAATATCATGCACATGATGATGGTTTTGTATGGCTTGTTTGTTAAAAAAATAAAGAGTTGAGTTTTAGACTCATTCATAATTGCTAGGTGGCACTCACTATGGTATAGCAGAGTAGCACAAATACACAACAAGAAATTGCACTTTCTTTTGTTTTCACAATTAAATGTCACATTTTCCCTTCTCTAAAAAAAAAAGACCTCATCAAAAGTGCTCGTTAGACATAGAAGCAAAACTGGAGGGTCACTACATCATCTAAAGAACCCGTAAACAACCATGAGTAGGGCATGAGAAGCGCATGATAAATACTTCATGTAGAAAAATCCAGTATTACCTTTCTTGTTAAAAATGCTGTTGCATAAGGTGACTTTTGTTGATATGTAGTCTTGAAGGGACTAGCTCTCCTCAGACTTCTTGAAACGGTTCTTAAATACAGTGGCTAGGTAATAATTTGTTACCATTAATGTAATTCTGGTGAGATAGCGGACTTACTTTTCTTATCCCACCCAATAAAAACACTGTTTCAGTTTGGCCCTGCTGAATCTTTCCAGTTCATTTCAAGATCTGAAGGTTGGGCAGAAGAAACACAAAGAGAGTTTCTGATTATTTGGCATGTGGGATACGTTTCCTGATTCTGCTTGTCAAGGGTTATGACCCCAAAAGGGTCGTGAAGGGAATGGCAACCGAGTGAGGAGAGATGGCAGACAGAGATAGAATGATATGGCGAAATAGGGTGCTTGTGTGCCAGTAAGCAAAAGTGTCTCACACCTGGGAAGGAAGCACTGAGGCCAGTAGCATAGTTGCAGGCAGAGTTCCGACTGCAGGATCAATCAGGGAAGCTGACAGGACAGTGGCAACAGAAAATAATGGTTGGCAACCAAGCCTGCATATATGTTATGAAAAGAACTGTTCCACAATCAAACTATGGCTGGATGTACAACAGCTTATTCATGGACGGTATTCTTGCCACTCCATGACAGCTTATGCCAGAATAAATATGTTTGTCTTTAAGGTGTTACAAGACACTCTGTTGTTTTTGTTGCCATAGACTAACTTGGCTACCCTCTGGAATTGTATTTGGCAAGTCATGTGCTGTTACAAAGGCATACCACAGCCTGTATGTTAGCTAGGCCCACTACAGATTCCGCTAAGATCTGCAATGCTTTGCATAAGTCTTTACCTCCCTTTGACTTGTCCACATTTTGTTGTGTTACAACCTGGAATGAAAACGGAGTTAATTGGTACGTTTGCCATTTGATTTACACAACATAACACTTCGAATGTGCAAAATATTTTTATTGTGGCACAAAAGTCAGTTAAACAAAAACAAACTGGCATTTGTTGATAAGTATTCACTCCTCTGAATCAATACTTGGTAGAAGCACCTTTGGGTGCAATTACAGCAAGGGGTCTTTTGGGGTAAGTCTCTACCAGCATTGTACATCTGGATCCTGCAATATTTGCCCATTCTTCTTGGCAAAATTGCTCAAGGTCTGGATGGGGACTGTTAGTGAACAGCAATTTTCAAGTCTTGCCACAGATTCTCAATTGAATTGAGGTCTGGGCTTTGACTGGGCCATTCTAAGACATTCAAGTTTTTGTTTTTAAACCACTCCTGTGTAACTTTGGCTGTGTGTTTAGGGTTATTGTCCTACTGGAAGGTGAACATCCGCCGCAATCCCAGGTCCCTTGCAGACTGAAACAGGTGTTCCTCTAGAATTGCCCTGTATTTGACTCTATCCATCCTTCCCTCAATCCTGACCCGCTTCCCAGTCCCTGCCGATGAAAAGCATCCTCTCAACATAATGCTGCCACCACCATGCTTCACTTTGGGGGATGGTGCTCTCAAGGCGATGAGCAATGTTGGCTTTATGCCACACATAGTGTTTTGCACTAAGACCAAAAAGTTCAATTTTGGTCTCATCCGACAGAGAACTTTTTCCACATGTTTGCTGTGTCTCCCAACTGCCTTTTGGCAAAATCCAAACGGGATTTGATATGGGTTTTTTTCAGCAACTGCTTTCTTCTCACCACTCTTCCATAATGCCCAGCTTTATCATTGTCCCATGGATGGTTTCTCCCATCTCAGCTGGGGATCTCCCCAGCTCCTTCAGAGTTACCATTGGCCTCTTGGTTGCTTCTCTAACTAATGCCCTCCTTACCCGGTCACTATGTTTTGGTGGACAGCCTTTTCTAGGCAGGGTTGCAGTTGTGCCATATTGTTTCCATTTTGCAATAATGAATTTAACTGTGCTCCGAGGGATGTTTATCATTTGGGGTTTTGTTTGGTACTTCTCCAGAACTTTATCCCAGACTTGTTTTGATAGCAACTTGATCTTCATGATGCTGTCTGTTTAGATATGCTCTCCAACAAACTCTGGGGCCTTCCAGAAGCAGGTGTATTTTATCTGAGATCATGTGTCACTTGAACTGCACACAGGTGGACCCCATTCAACTAATTATGTGACTTCTGAAGGCATTTGGTTGTACCAGCGCTTATTTAGGGGTGTCACAGCACAGGGGGTGAATACTTATGCAATGAATACCTCTAAATTTTGTGTTTGTAGATCATTTTGTAAAGCATGTAAATTCTTTCCCCGCTTTGACATTACGGATTATTTTGTGTAGATCAGTGAGAAGAAATTCCAATTAACTCCATTCTAATTCCAGATTGTAACACAACAAAATGTGGACAAGTTAAAGGAGGGGTGAATACTTACGCAAGGTACTGTATTTACAAGTTCATTTGCCCTAGTTCATTTGCACATCCAGGTATCCGTTTAAATTGAAAGCCAACAAAAAGTGGAAACCCCACAGGAACTGCCAAAAAAGCCATGGGCAAAGGGGTAGAAAAAAAGGATGCTTAATATAAATTAGCTCTGACCCATTTTGGACCCTCAGGTCCTTTTTCAGGGTACTTTGTTAGAACACAGTGGGTAGCATTTACTCCACATCCCCAGTCTCATCTCTGCTATGTTCACCATAGCATAGGCATGTGGAGTAAATGATACCCATTGTGTTCTAATGAAGTACCCTGAGGAAGGACGTGAGGGTCCGAAACACGTCGGAGCTCTTTTATATTAAACATCCTTTTTTTCTACCCCTTTGCCCTTGACTTTTTGGCAATCCATTAAAATTGCACCGTAAATGAGAGGATGAGAATCAAATTGGAATCAAATGGTGACTAGTATAAGTTGTGTGCTGAACTGGAACAACTCCCAACACCTGGAATGAGCTCAGAGGTATATGACGAGCTTTGCCCAGCGCTAGGGACAAATAACTCCTTCAGGTAGACTGACACAACATGACATACCAAACTGAACCCAGCCCACCAGTCATGTACAGTGGCCTCCTAGGAACTTATTAAGTCTCCACTGTTTTGTGCTTGCCTGGACTGCAAAAATATGGGGTTAGAGATTGCCAAACACTTGACAGGCAATGATACATGGCAAACCAGCATTGTTTGGCTTGGTGGAGGAATGGCAAGAAACAGAAAACTAGTGAAATGCTTGAATTGGATTAGAAATTTGACACCTGGATGAGTGTCAGTATATAAACTGAGAGATTTAAACAAATGCTGGAAATTCCCCAAGAACAGATTTTTTAGCTGAATGCAATGAGGTGGTTGAGTAGGAAAGCCAGAAAGCAAATTTTGGCAGCACATGTATATTTGCAGTAGAAAGCAGGAAGACCTAGGCATCTCTAGGCTTAGGCCCATTTTGCATGTTTCGATTTAATGACACAGGAGGGTTTCTGTAGGTCATATCCTGAAAATGCACATCTGTGTAACTAGGTCAGAAAAAGATATGCACAAAGCTAGAGGGCTGCTGTTCACCAACAGTCCCCATCCACAGTTCAGACACAAAAGTAGAATCTCTCCTATAGTGTAAATAATTCTTTATGTAGCAATCAAAATGTGAATCTTTTCCACTCTGGGCATAACAGAATTCAGTAATTGTTCCTTGCTGTTGCATGTATACACTAATAGTTCAAACTGGCTCAGCAATTGGACAAAGAGATCCGGAGGGTTCGAAAGCAGGCTAGCATATCAGTCATTAGGAGCTTGAAAGAGACGGAGAGAAACATTACGCTTGAGGCCTGTGTCATCTCTTATCTAATGTGCCCGCTCTTGACAAGAGGTTATCTACAGAACTAAACCAGATCCCTGCATCCCACTCTGGAAGGTATCTGAGCAATTCTTTTGACTTTAGGTAGTTCCTTTAAAAAAAAAAAAAAGGAGGCGATTCGAGGTGAGTGTGAGGCTCTCCACTTGGTACTGCCTAGGTAAATCAGTCAGTGTGATAATGACATAAACCACTTACTGTGACAGTTGGGGAGTTGGAGACAAGGTGCCTTTGTGAAGGGATCAAGTTCCTCCGTAATGATAGGCAAATTGTTATCTTGGGAGGCTTGTCTCAAAGATGGAATCTGTCAGGTTTTAATTAGTTTGCCTACCATATTTCATATAGTCTGTATCGCAACACTCTAATTAATAGTAATTTCGGGAGAAATGCTGAGGTCATCGCTACAAAGACAAACTCAGGTGTAGATGCATGTATCTAAATGTGAACCAAATAAGTATGTAGGATGTAACTCTTCATTAATATCAAAAGTAAGGAGAAAAACACTCAGTTAGGGTGGCAACCATAGCACGATTTTGAAAATGTTTTTTATATTCTTCTTTTAAACAGTTGTGCATTATCTAGAATGACATGGTTCATATTGGGCTGTAGCAGTAGCAGAGCATGTGCTTTGCATGAAATAGGTCTTAGGGTCGGTCTTTGGCAGTTCCAGTCAGGGCTGGGGAAATCTCCTCCCTGAAACCCTGGAGGGCTGCTGCCAACCAGTGTAGGTAATACTGAGCTACATGGATCAGTGGTCTGACTATGGCAGCTCACTATGTACTTATATAGTAGAAACAGAGAAAAAAGAGCCAGCCATGCTCGGCATCTCAAATTCAAGGATCTTGGGTTGCAGGGCTGGGAAAGACCTCTAACTCTGTGACCTTGGAAAGCTGCTGCCAGTTGAGTTAGACATTACTAGGCTAGGCTTCTAATAGTCTGACACAGTATAAAGCAGCTTGATATGTTTATACCATATCATGTATTCCATATATGCTGTGTTTCTGACAGAAAGTTGTTCATATACAACCAAAGCAGGCAATGTTTTGCCATAGATGATCACTGGTCACAGTACTGCAGTTCAGAAAAGGTTTGTTTTTTAAAAAAATACAAACCCCATATACATATTCTGAATATTATGATTGATGCTACCTACATGTTGTTCCCAGACTAGTTGGGGTACATGTATTGTAAATTTACATTGTAGTCTTCCAGACACATGGTTCTTTTAACAGTATCCTTAGTATATCATACAGTAATGCTTGCCTAGGCTGTGATCAATAACCTTCTGTTGCATTTGGGGGTGAGCCAGAGGCCATTACACCTACCATTGAGGATGAGAGAATTCTAACCAAATTTGCAGTCCGTGTAATTTCAATGACTTCTGACTCTGATTCATATAATGTTATGATCTAACAGTGGATGGACATGCAACGATTTCTCTGTCATTCTTAATCCACAACAAGCTTTGAAGCGTAGAAACTTAATGTGAGATTAAAACCCGTTGTCTAAAAACAGTTTTCCATTATATGCAGTGACCTGTCCTGACTCCTTTTGTCGCTCGCCCTCTTTCATCTAATAGGTGCATTAATCCATCTCCTTGCCTTACAAAGACAGCATGATCAATGGCACATCACTGCACATCAGCTATGTAACATGACTGCAGCTACAAATGTGTTAGGGTAGAAGAAACCAAAATGATTCCCATAGTTGCAGCTCCTGCTGAAAAGTACTTTCAGAGGGATTTATTCATGCTTTGGATCTTGTTCATAGCCAGATTTGGGGCTGGAAAGGAACTTTATCCCTAATTAGATTGGCACTGGGAATGAGTGGGGGCAGTGGGGAGAAAAGAGGGCAGGGGAGTACTTTTGGTTGCCATTTTTGTGGCCCAGTTGTACATTCAGTGTTGAAGCTCGTCCTAGACTGTACCATTGCGAGCGTGGGTTGCCTGTTTGACAGCTCCCCTGTGACGAAAAAAAGCCCTTTCTGAAATGCTAGTTTTGTACAATTTCGAAACTTGGTTCTGCTGACATGTATGAACTGGCCCTGACTTGGCTTGCTTATGTAATTCATTTCAAGTGGTTAGCTCTGAAAGCACGTTTCTGCAACCTGCTGGTTCCCTGGTTGTGACACCTTGAGTAGACTTAACTTACTGATTATGGATGGATGACCTTGCCCCTTTGGTCGGGGTGTTGGTCTATCTGGCCTTTGTGCCACATACAATTCTATGATTTGAAGGAGTAACTTACAAGGAATCAACCTCTGTGTTCAGTGAACTCTGCTAAGTTTGGTTAATGATATTGCTTTTCTTGGGGGTGGATAATTAAGTAAAAGTAACAATGGCTTTGATTGCTCAGTGGTTAGTAATTAGCGCAAAGCTAACAGCAGATATATCTTGGGCTGCCTTGGTATGAATTGTAGGCTACTTAAAAGCAACCGTCATATAAGGACAACACAAACATGGCAGCCAATACCCTGATGGAGAATCAAGAAGCACAAATGTTGGGATATTGAAGGTGAGGCGGGGTGGTGGCTTGTCTGTTCCTCTGAATTCATTACATGCCTGTTTATCCCAAGCAGGCTGATAAGGAAGATTTGTGTTAAAGATCTGCAGTTCTGTTTGCTGCTGATTTACAATGTGGAAAGTAATCATTACTAATAGGAGAATGCCAATGCAAGAGCAGAATGTATTAGTGGGTATGCCTTAATGGTACTGAGTATCACCGATACTTGGTTAAGGAATATGTTGTGATAAAATATATTCCTCTGTGTGTGTGTGTGTGTGTGTGAGAGAGAGAGAGAGAGAGAGAGAGAGAGAGAGAGAGAGATTGAAGTGGGGGTTGTACAGGGTGTGGGTAATAAGATTAAGGGATCTGATATGTTCCCCTATCTTTGCTTTTCTGGAAAGCTACATGAAAAGTCTGTGGCTTTTCATAAACATTGTAGTCAAAGAAGTGAGAAGTGCTAATAATAATAATAATTAATAATAATAGTAATAATAATTTATATAGCAGTTTGGGGAATGTTCAAGAGCTTCACAGACATTGTAGTTTGAGTAATCCTTATAACAACCTTGTACTGCAGATCACTGTTATTATTCTGATGTAGCAGGTAAGTGGTTCGAGGCTGTCAGAGTAGCTTTCCTCAGTCCAGGGCAGAGGACCTCTCAGCTCACAGTTTAAGCCACTATGCTAAACAAGCTCACTTTTTATGTTGCTTGGTAAAATGTTAATAAAAAGGCACTGGATTCCTCTTTTGAAAGTGTAACCTCTTCGAGCTTTTAGAGAGCAGTTTGCAGAATTCTGTTGCTGAAAGTATAACTAATTGACATGTGTCTTAATAGGTGACTGATCCATCCAAGAGATTCTCCTACCTCTTGCTTCTGCTATAGGCATAACACATTGATATCCCAGATCTATTTGGGCTCCTTTACTTACAGTGCTAGTCTTAACACGTTTGCAATGTTACCATAATGTCCTTTCTGACACATCCAGTGTGGCTGTACCTGATCTTGTGCACTCAGTTGTTGGCTTAGATCAGGAGTCGCAGCTAGTGAGCCAAAAGTCCCATAGCTATGAATACAGCCTTTGCTTTCCCACATGTGGCCTGGTGAGGAAACCCCTTGCTCTAGCAGTTGGCACCCATATATGATGTCATTGGCTACTGAGCCGTGAGTCAACCCAGAAGTGGGCTGGAAAGTGGGAGGGAGCCAGATGAGTGAAAACACCCCTAAAAGGAGCCATGAATGGCTGGGAGGGGGTGGCTAGAGCTGCAAGCATAGTAACTAAGGAGAGGGGGTCAAGGGCAAAGGAAAAAGTGCAGGCTGACTAGGAGGCTACCACCTTGCAACAATGGCTAAACAACTGGGGCTCCTGGGTAAACAACTGGGGCTTGGTTGGCAGTGCTGGGGGGTAACACTATGCAAGGGGTGGAACTTTCCTTTGAACTTGCCAGTAAATGCATTGTTCTGTATCATATTTACCTGGTCAGTTAACCTGAGCACATGCCTGCAAGAGAATTCTATGTATCCCTCCCTTCAATTAAAAAATAAATGAATGAATGTGTGCCTACAGTGTCACTTGCAAAGGGAAAAGATTTTCCAAAGTTGTGAGAGATGGAGATATTCCATATTTGAACATTATATTTTGTGGGGAGGGGATGTAGACAATATCCTGGGCTTGCCTTGGTGCATTTAAAATTCCAAGCACAAACAAACAAAAAATGAGGAACAACCTTTACTGAGATCAGTCATGATTCATGATTTGAGACAAATCAAGATGTGTCTTCTGTGTTTCACAGAACTCTTCCTTACACTGATAAGCAAAGGAGGAAACATTGTAAGGGAGAATGTTTGACGGGGCTTGGTGGTAAACCCTGTCCAAAGATGGTGATGGAGGAAACCCCTTGTGGAAACTATTTCAGATTACACAGAAACATGCTGGGATAGAAAAGCAATTGATAGTTCCTCTATTTATAGATATAAGAAAACAGTATGTTTTGGAATCTGTTCCTGGCACTAATTGGAACTTGCATTCCCCTTGGAAAGAAGATTTAAATAGATAATGATCGTAACAGCAAAATCTTCCTGTTGTCCCTGCTTGGATTTCCCCCCCCTAATTGGTCAAAATGGCGACCTATTTTTGAGCTATTTTATACTTTAGAATTGTCATTGTGCATGAATGTTGTAGATTACATATTTTCAATTCTTTAATGGAAGCCAAAAAATCTGTTCTATCAAGAACTGCCTTTTAATTTGCTGGAATAAATACATTGGGCAATTTGGTTAAACGTTTTATATGTAAACAGAAAAATGTGTGGATGGGTTTAAATGAGGTACTGTCAAATATTTGCATTTTTCTCAGCTGTTACAATGTCATCTTACAAATCCTGACACTGAAATAACTTCCTGCACTAATTTGCTTATTTTCTTCTGCATGGAGCAGAGAAATGGCTTCCCTTTATTTCCTGCTGAAGCTGGCAATGAACATGTTAAGGTTTTCTTGAGCGGTGATGTGGGAGACAAAAATGTTCCTTGGCTTATGCAGTGGAGAAGAGACAGCTTCCAGAGGACCCAGGACCAATCCTCAGCACCTCCAATTAAACGATCCCATGTTATATGGCTGGAAATGGGTTCCACCTAAGACCATGGAGAGACGATATGTACCCCCCCCACACACAATTCTACTCTGTCATGGGGAAAAGGTGTTTGGTAGGAGGAGGTGAAGGTTGCCTGGCAAAAGTAGGAAGAGAAGGTAGGGTGAAGCTTACTCTGATACCTGTGTAGGGGCTGGCTGAGATATTTCCAGTGGAGCTCCTGCAACTGTGGAATGTCTACCTTAAAGAAGCTAGCAGGGAACCTGATGCCAGAAACATTTCAGGACCAAGCAAAACCTCCTCTTGCTCTTTCACTGTTGCATCATTATGGATTACCAGTCTGATGTGCCCCTTTGGCTGCAGCTCAATTCTCTTAAGCATGCATTTTGTTGTGTTTTTAGGGAATCTTTTAATTGTATTCTATTACAATGCACCTAACATTGCAAGCTACCCTTGGGCGGAGGTTGGTCACGAAAAGAAAGATGGAACATAAATTCAAAATGTCCTTGAGTCACATTCACTCTGCATCTCCACCCCTGAATTGCAACCCTATAACCTCAATTTCATGTATACCGGGCAAGCCCACTAATAACTTGAAAAAAGCCCACTGCAATCCTGTAAATGTGAGGAGTCCATGTGGACAGACCTCTCATGGAGGTGCCAGTTCATGCAACAGAATTGTGAGCCTGCTGGCCGCACCCACACTCTGTCTGGCCATCATTTGGAATAGTGTCAGTATGAAAGTTGATTTTTGGTGGTTGTTGTTGTTTTTAAAACACACTTACACCTTTAATTCCATGTTGTTACCTCTTGTTACAAAATGCAGGGTCCCCATACCTTGTCCGCTCTCTTTTATCTACAACAGACCCATATTTTCTTTTTTCTTTTCACATGTTTGAGGACAGACGCACAGTAGGAACTCACGTTATCTAAGTGGGGAAACAAGGATCTTGTGCATCTGGTACATATGAGAGGCATCCATTTTAATTCAGCTCACCAGAGGTGATAAACACTGGCCCAAGACAGGAGTCAAAGCTTTATTGTACCGGCCAGCGACCAGCATGCAGGGATTGAAAGCCACGATACACATGGCTGGAGATGCCGCATTGCTCTCTCCCTGTGAAAAATCTGTGTGTGTGTGTGTGTGTGTGTGTGTGTAATATTTTCATTCCTTCCTAGCGTGGGTCACATCACAGGCCTGCCTGCTCTGCACAGCCAACCTCGCCACCTTTTTGCTTTTGTAATCAGGCTGCAGATGTGCTTGATGATTGAACAATTTCTGCGCCCCGCCGCTCCTGCTCCCAACGGAGTCCAGCAGGCTCGCTTATGCAAGCTGTCATCTCTTCTTTTTTTCCCAAAGCTTATGGGGTTGTGCCACCGTTGGGGCGGAGGGTAGGAGGGGAGTTCCTTGCATGCCGGTATCTAATAGACATGTATGGGGGAGGGGGGGAATTAGAAAGTACAGGCCTGCAGAATGGCTTTTTGCAGCCCAGCATGACTGCCCTCACTCACAGCTCAAGCCACCATAAATTAAATAAATCCATTCCCACCCCTCGCTGAGACAGTGTGCGTGCAGGCAGCGGGCAGGCACAGAAATACACACACACACACACACCTCGCTTTCTCTTGGAGTCCAAAGATAATAGAAAGTCTTCTGGGGATTATTGCCTATTTGTAGAGTGACAATAGAGAGCCCATCACACAAATATCTATTTTTCCTCGCTTGGCATGGCAAGTCCTTCCTTTGCCTTGCATCTGGTCCCGGTATAGGTATAATAGCCCCGAGCCAGAAGCAGTAGCTATTTAGTTGCTTGTGGTAAATAAAGCTTTATTAAAAACAACTTCCTCTTCCCCCCCCCCCGCTCAAGTGTTTAATGATTAAAATGACCTTTCACCTGACATTTCCATGCCACTTACTTTGTTTCTGAAGTGCCATTTCTACTAAGAGAATAAACCAGTTGTGGATGTTTAAACGTCAGGCAGCTCCTTGTGTTTTAAAGGGGAATGATATTCAAGTGCAGCCTGGATTGGGGGGGGGGGGTGGAAAAACCACCCTTAATTTAAAAGACGTGTGTATAAACGTAAGGATCCAGTCACCTTTCTGACATGCTCAGACATTGCTATGATGGTGGTGAGTGCAAACACACAGGTGCCATGATAATTCAGTTTTGGAACCACTTGGGTCCGTTTGTTTTGCCTTTCACTTACAGTCATCCCATATCCCCTGAGGTTGTGGCATATAATAACTTGAGAGCAAGATTATTAAAAGAAAGCCATGAAATATTCTCGTAACGTTAAGATCAAAATGAAGCTGAGGTTATCTTTGGCCCGTTGACGTTTGCCCAAATTTTAATGGGTTTACTTTGGGTGAAATTCAATGTTGCATGCGTGGGCTCCCGCTCATGCAACGGGACTTTACGGTTCCTCTCCCTCCCAGTTACGTTCCCCCAACACCCATCCTTTCCGAGGTGTAGGAGAAGACTGACAAAGGCAAGGATCAGGCTACTTTTCCAGGAGAAGGACCACCAGCCCAGTATTTCACGCAGACACCCCAGCCAGAAAGCACAACCTTACTATTATCCTCTGAGTCGGAGGAACCCCCGTCAGAATCTCCATCTCCCCAGCCTAACAGAAGTCTGAGACTATAAAAGTCAGGCAAAGGCCCTTTAACAGTCCAGCCAGTTCTTCCAGAGCAGGTGGAGCAGATGATTCCACACTGCAGATTATGGCTTCCTACATAAGGCTTAAGTTAGATTTAGCCTTTTTGCTGAAACAACGTCCTCCTATGCTTCCAGTAGGAGAGAATTCCAGCTACCACAGCTTATGGTACTGTTGCAACAGCCCTTTACACAAGAAGGCATCTGCCTTTACATATTTTGCTGTGCCTGTGACCAGACTCTACCTATCTGACACAACCTCCCCTGCATAGACCTGACTGTTGTACCTAGACTAGATTCTACTTGCTCAAATATGACCCTGTCAGGTGCCACTGGCTTCCCCTGTGAGCCTCAGGCAGTCACAGACTGGATTACCCAAGCAGCTCCCCTTGCCCACCATCTGCTCTAGAGGGTACCCCAACCCTCTGAAGCAAATTTTGAGGGGGTGCAGTGGGATGCATTGAGACAGGGATTGCTGCCTCCCCTTTCCACCAATGGATGCCGTTCCATCGATGGAAAGGATTGATTGGATACAACTCGCTGTCTTTAATTGATGCTTTGGTAAACTTCCATAGGCAAGGAGTTTCAGAAGTAGGGAGCAGAGACTTATTTACTGTGGGAAAATTCCCCCACTTCTTCTCACTCTGTCTCAAACTAGATGGGGATAGGGGATGGCTTTACGAACTCACTTGGCACCAGGGAGAGGCCCGGGAGAGGTCCAGCCCTGCACTTCTTCAGAAATATGGTCAGCAGCCAGACTGTTTCCTCCACCACTCATTAAGGAATCTCCACTCTTTTTCCTCTTGCTATTGCCCATGACCTTTTCTATCTTAACACAAGCCCTGCAACACCCTCTCTCAGTCTCACAGCGCTTTCCTTTCTCTTACCTGAGTCCTAGGTAAAAGATAGGAAATCTCCTCAAGGTCATTTTTCTTTGATACCTGATACTGCAGATGCAAAGATCTGTCCCCCATCATTTGGATCTTGCCCAATAGCCACATAGTCTCCCAAGTAAATTTCTTCCTTAGATTCCTTAAATGTTGTAAATGCCCTCAGCTGGTACCCATTCTGTGGAGAGTTAGGGCTTAAGCGTGCCTTTACCATTTGGCTGTAAGGGCCCAAACCATAAGTTAATATCCTTTTTTATCTAAATACCCAAGAAACACAGGCAAGTGTCCAGGTATGAAGCATCAATAATTTTATTCTGTGTAAGCGTTTTTTACCAAATACCTTTCAAAACATTTTCTAATAAGAAAAATTAAGTTAAACTGGAAGCTAATCGTTTTATAAACAACTTCAGTGAGCACAAGGAGTGTTAACATACGCATAGGTGATGGCCTCTATTGGCAGTTCCTGGGCATTGCTGGTGCTGGGCGGTTCCTGGTCCTTCAACTCTTCATGGAATCATAGAATAGTAGAGTTTGAAGGGGCCTATAAGGCCATCAAGTCCAACCCCCTGCTCAATGCAGGAATCCCCCTTAAAGCATACCTGACAGATGGTTGTCCAGCTCCCTCTTGAATGCCTCTAGTGTGGGAGAGCCCACAACCTCCCTAGGTAATTGGTTCCATTGTCGTATTGCTGTAACCGTCAGGGCGTTTTTCCTGATGTCCAGCTGGAATCTGGCTTCCTGTAACTTGAGACATTGCTTCCTTAGATATATATGCACAAGCACTTGGGTCTGTCAAAAGGAGAGCTTTTATGTGTGTAATCTGACCTGATAGAATGCAGTTAAGTATATAAACAATGAGCTGGAAGCAGCCTTGTTTTCTCAAGTCATCGTTACTGGATCGCCTTTGGCAAGCTACTGAACTTCTTGAAATGACTCGTGACTGGCCACTCACAGTTGTTCGGGGCTCATTTTGACGACAACGCCAGCCTCCTGCACATCTCCTGCTCCATTCCCCAGTTTTAGCGTTAAAAAATAAACCTCGGAAAACCTGACTCTTCTGAGATATATTGGTATTTGTCAGGTTTTCCTGCCTTGTACAAGTGAAGTTGCACTATAAAACGCCCACTAGAGGGTGCTTTCCGATTGAATCGTACGGGCCATGTGGTCACTGCTCTCTTCCTCGCGTAATTACAGCGCGTTGCAAATGTGGAAGCAAAGCAGGAAGCAGAGCCACGGTAAGAGCGACACGATTTCCCCCCATCTGAAGGAGATCACTATTTCTCAGCTTCATTTTCCCTCTCTACAATCTGTAACATGAGGATAATACTACCAGCCTTTTTTGCAGGGCTGTTGTAAGGGTAAACATAATAATAATAATAATAATAATAATAATAATAATAATAATATATTTATTTATTTCTTACCCGCCTCTCCCTCTGGATCGAGGCAGGGAACAACATTAAAAACACATGATATAAAATACATAAAACTGATTAAAACATATAAAACTATTACGTTGTTAAAATACCAATAAAACTCCTAAAAATCAACATGACAGAAACAGTAAACTATTGTTTTGTGCTGATGTAAAACAGGTTTAATATTGCAGCCTATTTACCCCCCCCCCCCCCATTGTTATGGCAGACATGCGTATGTGTAATAAAACATTTGAATGGAATATTGCAAGGCACCGAGGAATCCTACAGCTAAAATCAGCGTGGTTAAATGGTAATAGACAGGTTTTTCAAGGTAGCCTGCCATGTTCCCCTGTCTTTTGCTTTTGGTATGGGTTTGATATTTGCTAACCATTGGACAAACAATATCCCACCTCCCTCCTTTTTGTTACTTGTGTTGAATTGGCCTAGCAAGTGTATATTAAAACTGTACAAGTTCCTGGGATCTGTATGGTATTTAGTCTTGACACTGGAACACGCTTGATCAAACGGAGCTTTCCGCCACATCTCCAAAGGCGCAGGCCTTTTTGAGCATAGCTGTCACGGAATATGACTGCTACTCCTTAGCTCTCTATTTGCCAGCACTGGAGGTGTGAAAGATGGCAGCGAATGGGGAGATAGTTAATCAATAACCACAAGGTCAGACAGACAGTGTCAGTTTTAGAGCTCCCTGTTAGGAAGCAGAGACAGAGGATTTGTAGGGACTTGTAAAGGCTTAAAAGAAACGCAAGGCAGTGCTATGTGAAAAGAGGACAGGCGCTCGCTCAGCTTCTGTAGAAAAGGGAGACCTCTCCTGGCTGGCTTCGGGAAAAAGCACTTTCCTGCCCAGGGTAGTTGGAAAGCAAAGGCATGTGTGTCTGTATAGAAATGAATTTGCTTGTGTTTAGCAGCGGGGCCTTTTCTGTTGATCTGTCCCTATATTACAACCTTTAATGCAAATAAATGTGCGTGTTTATGAACGAAACCAAAACCATGCATGCATTTCCTTTCTAAATAAAGCTTTTGGCAGAGGACTAGCACATGCTGAAGGGTGAAAATCAAAAGCAAATAATCTATTCTATCAGTGCCGGCAGGCATGACTCACACTTGCTCGGGGGTCACGTTTTTATACGCTCCCAATCTGTATGCTTTTATCCAGTTTTAAGCTTAAATTAACTGCAGTGGATTGGGATGGGGTGTCGACATCATGGCTGGATTTCAAAATTGCCTATACAGAGGAAGAGACATAAGTCTTCACTTCGTTCGTTTTTAAATTCAGATTTTCCTAATTGATACTTGTGCCATAAACTCCGAGCCTTAAGTTTTAAACTTGTGTACACAGGTTGGTGGCAAGACCTAAATTTCAACTGAAAACATAAGTTTCAGAATTCAAATGTATCGTATTTCTGCCATTAAATGCAAAGTGATCCAAGAAAGTACGTGTGTTATTGTGAGCCTTATATTCTGTTGAGGAGAGAAACACATTTTGTGTGTGTGTGTGTGTGTGTGTGTGTATGTATGTGTACGTGTGTACATTACTAGGAATTTGTGTGTTCTGGCTGGATTTCAAACAATTTGGGGAATAAAATCCTCATTTAAATACTCAAATGAGCACTATTAAAAATCAATCAGACAAAAAAGGCAGATTTCACATACTGAAAAGCTTGCTTAATCATGTGGCTTGGAGTCCTGAGAGGAATTAATTAATACTGGAAGTGTTAATACTGCAGTGTACATGTCTGTATTAAACCCCACCCTATAACGTGAACCAGATTATTTAACTGATCAGTTAGTTGGTGTAGTCCCTCCCATCCTGTTTGTAGCCTAGCTTGGTACTTAATCAAAGCTACTTAATAGATACCAATTGTCTGCCCTTGCTAATGCCGCTCAGCATATAGAGACACAGAGCAAATTATTCAGTTTCGTCTGATTGATGAAAAATCACCAACTCTTTCTAGCCATAGAATTCAGCGTTGTTTCTTACATCCGTTTGCTGAATGCCAGGTACCCAGAAAGGGGAAAGGGTATTCTAGAGGCATGCATTGGCAATGCTCTTGCAAAGAGACCATCTTTCTCCGTTCCTTTCCTTATAAACTCTCCTAAGGCCACTAGAGATGTAATGCTTGCCACCCCGAACTAAGATTGGCCACCTACCCACCCGCTGCTCCTCACCATAATTTGGTATTGCATCTGCACAGATGTTAACTGTGGTTAAAACAAACCTGGGTGCCTTCCTAGTCCAACATTTGAAATTAGGTTTAAACCAGGATGCATCGTCTCCAGGCTGTTAATGCTGCACCTTCCCTTTCAATTATCCTCTCCTTTCTCCTCTGCTTTTTTCTCCCATGGGCGTCTTCATTATTGCCTTACTACCAAAGAATTAGTCTACACGTTGCATTTATCATGTGGAGTATATCATTGTGTGTAGTGTACATCAGTCAATGAGGGCATTTAGAACCCATTCCAGACCTGTAAATAAATGTTTACAGTATGTTTTAAAGTTCCTGTCCTCAGGGGGGCCTTTCTGCTTTGCATTGCCACAGCACTCTTGAGCATTGGAGAGAATTCTGGGGAGTGTTGTGGGCTGCCTTTCAGTTCCTGTGGGGACTTGCCATGACTATAGGCCCTTGCCATAGTCCTACGTGAATGGAGAGTGCACCCTGGAATATACCTAAAACTGCACCTGCGCATTCCAGGGAAGATAAATAACTGAGGACAAACTTTCTTTCAGGTAAACTTGTCTGCCATTGTTGATCTTACTGAGGAACTCTTGACAATCTCCCAAGGAACCCATAGTTCCCCAGAATACAGTTCAAAAACCACTACTTTAGTTTCTTATATTACAATGGAATGGTGAAATTGGCTAGAATTCTTCAAAAGCAGTTCCTTTCAATTTCATTCCCAAGTGAAAGGTAAAACCAACAATTGCAAAATGGAATTGAACTTTACCAGCCCTTTGATTCTTTTCAAACTTAGATTTTGATCTGAGACAGAGGGAATTCTCTGATGTGTATAACCTTCCACATCCTTTAAAGCCATCCCGGCCTATTCCTACCCCTTCCCTTGGTGGTGGAAGTCAACATATAGAAGCCAGAGAGCAGAGGGTGCCTGAGCAACAGAGAAGAAAGAGAGGGGAAACCCCTCTCTATGCTCTCTTTCTCAGGTATTTTGTCTAGTCTTCCTGCCAGTACCACCAAGGTAAGAGAAAGGGGGAAGCATGTTATTTTTCCAATTTCTTGGATTGGCTGGGGAAATTTCTCCAGGTTTTTCAGAGCACTACATCATGCAAGGATACAATAAGCAGCCTCCAGTGTGAATCTATCTATCTATCTATCTATCATCTATCTATCTATCTATCTATCTATCTATCTATCTATCATCTATCATCTATCTATCTTTAAATCATTTCATGTGGCACATAGTTTGGGTATTCCAAGTCAAAATTATGGTTGAAATTTTTGTTTGTGCTTGTGCTGGGGTTATTTGTATGTCCTTTAAGTGGATAAAGGATTTTACATTGCAAGTTATATTGTCCAGTATTTAATTATTTTATCTGGTCCAGACCCTAGGAATTGGGTGGGTTAGAAATTTACTGTAGTAATAATAATTTGTTATATCCAGCCAGATACCAGTCATTACAGTGGGGCTTGCGGTACAATCCTATGGGTTTCACCCTCACGAGCTGGAGACCTATGAACTTGGAGGCTTCTATGTATCCAGTGCCCTGCCAGGTTGAAGCCAGAAGGGTGGGAGGAGCAGCAAAGGCGATCTTCACCATCCTGCCCTCTGATCGTTGCTTTTTTCGCTAGATGGGCTTTTTTGCCATCTAGTAAGGATGCTTCAGAAAGGGAGGGAAAGAGGCTGGGAGAGACTCAGGATAGTTTGTATCCTGGCTCTCCAGTCTTCTCTTCTCCCTGCCCATTGGAATGCCCCCTTTTCCCCCTCCCCGAGGTCAATTTTCCAACCTTGGGACCCAGCCAGCATGATTCTTTCCACGGCCACTGTCAGGGGTCGGGTCGGGGGAAATCCCTGCTATCTTATGGCCCCTCAGAAAATGTCTAGGGGCCATAAAGTTGCTCCGTTAGTTATTTACATTACTGCTGCTATCTCTAACCTTTAATTCCAATATGGAACTAGGTTTCTAGTGTTGTAACCCCCAAATTACTTCCCACTATACTGGCCAGGTAAACCACTGTGTAATTTTTGTTCCCAGTCTTTCTCTTAGATTATTACTACTAACTGTAAGACATTGTCTTCATGTATGTTGAATCATCCTACTGCTTTGTGGGTCCCATAATCTACTGATAATGTTGGCTGACAGCAGGAAATCCTGGGATATTTTACCAGTGAGGAAAAGAAAACTTTCGTTACATGGTTTTGCATTTTGACTATTGCTGGTGATCATTTCAAGCTTGGGTAGTCCCCCTGTATATCTGATAACTTTGTCAAACCCCTACTTGAAACAACTGGCTCTTCATGTTAAATGTATTATATTTTAGGAACTTTGGTATTATTTTCTTAAAGCATGTGCTCTATTTTTATTTTGCATTGCCCATCCCCTATGAGCAATTAACATGCAGATAATGTAGTATTTAAGATGGATTGTTGCTGAAATGGTGTCATGTCTGAGTTAGCTTATACGGGCAAATACCTCTGCTTTTTGTTGAAAGATTAAAATTTGAAGATTCTATAAACAAAGAAGCTCATCTATGCTGTGATTGAATGCAGTTTTTGTAATAAAATCTTATCAAGTTGTGTTTCCAAAAAGTTCTAGGACTGCATCTGCTATTGAGAAGCTGGCATTATTAGAGACTACTGATAATGCCTGTATATTATATGGGCCGTTTCTATTTCATGAAGCATTATAATTCATTGACAGAAGAGCTGTAAGGAACCCTCTCATGTCTGGAGTGTAGGAATGAGGAGTTTGAGCTGGCATCATAAGGCCCCACTCAACAAAGAGGCTGTCTAATCCATCAGGTGCCATGAAAGAAACATTATCCGTAAGGTACGGAGACCTCCAGGCAGCTTGTGTGCGCAGGATGCACCTTGGTTCCGGGGTCTGGCATTCATGGCAGTGTCATGGATTCGTTCAGACCACCATCAAGGAGCTCATAGGCTCCCTTTCAGGGATTGAATAATGACCCTGCAGCCTATCAGAGGGGCTTGAATGGAAAGGCTTGATGGGAGAGGCAAGTAGTGCGGTAATTTGAGTGGGGAAGCATAGCTCAGTGATAGAGCAGGTACTTGCCATGCATAACATCCCTGGTTAAATCTCTGGAATCACCCGTTAACAAATGGAAAAGGGCTCTAACTGAAAGACTGTAGAAAGCTGCTGCCAGGTGGGGTAGGCAATAGTGGGCTAGATGGCCCAATTATTTGATTACCTCTGGCAGCCACATCCATTGAATAGAGTGTACTGCAAGAGGCCCAGCATCTCAGGGTGCATTCCCAATCCCATGCATATTTAGACAGAAAATGTTCTGCAATTCCTACCATTCCCCAACCAGTATGGCTGGCTGGAGAAAGTTGGGATTTGTAGGACTTTTGTCTGCCTAAACGTGCATAGCATTGCACCATTAAAGTGCAGTTAGTTACCTGAAAAAGGTGTGTTCCTCCTTGAAAAGTACAGGGGATCTATTGTTGCTGCTTCCGCTACACAGCCATTTATTCCTTTATACTGGGTATATGTGAAAATGTATTTCCCACAAATGTGGTACCTTAGCAACTTTTTAGGTTTCTTCTCTTATGACATAAGTGGGTTAAATGTTTAACTGTGTCTGTGGCTCCATTAATTTTGGATCCAGAACATAGAGAAAATCCATGGGAAAATGCTGTTGTAAAAGCAAGCAACCCTTCAGTATTTCTGTGCAAGCCAAGTGTTGCATTACATATGTTTCAATGAATGTCTGAAATTCAGTTAATGCCAGAATTTTTCTAAATGTCTGAAAACTCAAATACATAACTAGTGAACACTGAGGGTGCCTCTACAAGAGCGATTTAAAGCTCTTTCAAGGCGCATTACCAAATTTACCTCCACAAGAGCAGAGCGCAAATCAGGGGTCCAGGCGCGTTTTATCTCAGATTATTTGCATTTTCGAATGCGCGTTAAATAGCGACTTTTAATTTACCGCGGGAGTAAGAGTGCCTTATATCTGTGTAAACAATTTTGTGAGGAGGCACATTAACGATCAGATGGTCCTGATGTCATGCACAGAACTGCCCCTTCGCTGGGAAAACTTCCCACTTTTTTGTTTAGTTTTATTTCCTGTCTCCTCCTGGCAACTTCCTCCTTGTTCTCCATCTCTCTGGATGGAAGCTCCAGGAAGACGAGACCCAATGTGAACTGAAAATAAAGTTTATTTTAACTCCCCTGATGGAATATTTCGTTCATGGAGACATGGGGCCAGATGGAGGTGGTTTCACGAGAAGTAAAGGGGGTAGGATGGATGTGCGCATGTGCGCATAGTTAGCTATCAGCTTAGACATATCATCCCCTCGCTTCTTGCTGGGTTCCTGACATGAGCTCTGTGTGTGTGTGTATGTTTTACAATGGTTGAGCTCGCTGGGAAGAGGAGGGAGGAACGAAGCAGCATCCCCCTGTCTGTTTTGGCGTGTGTGTGTGCGAGGCACATTCCCATTTACTCCTGAGCAGCTCACTTGAAATGGAAATCGGGCGAAGGGGTGGGGAAGAGAGGCAGCCCTGACTAAAAATAAGTTTTCAAAGGGTGCTGGAGGGGGAAACTTATGGGGCACATTCCCATTTACTCCTGAGCAGCTCACTTGAAATGGAAATCGGGCGAAGGGGTGGGGAAGAGAGGCAGCCCTGACTAAAAATAAGTTTTCAAAGGGTGCTGGAGGGGGAAACTTATGGGGCACATTCCCATTTACTCCTGAGCAGTTCTGGGAAGGGGGACAACTTCAGCTGGCGGTGAAATTGGAGGGGAGAGAGGTAGCCAAACAGGTTAACCACATCATTCCTGGCAGGTAACCCAGGTAACCAAAGGCGGGAGATTCTGGTAGGCGGGGAGAATTAAGTGTACAAAATCTGTTTGGGCAGTTTCCCGGGACAAAGCGCATTACTTTCAGCAACATTTGCATGCATGTCAACAACTTTAAAGTGAGTTTCATACAGCCAGTAATGCACTTCAATGCCTCTCGTATATAGGTATTAGGCGTAAAAGCGATTGTCAGAAGATGCGCATAACCGGGCGTCAAAGTGAAATCTTGTAGAGGGGGCCCGACTGTCACCTTTAATGTACAAAAAGTGGGGAAACAGGCTAAACTAGAACACATGCATATATTCCTAGACGCTTAACACATTTTTTTGACTTTATACCAAAACTTAATTTGGGGCACATTTGATATAGGAACCGTGTATGTGTGTAAAAAAGTTTCATGTATTGAATCAATGCAACTTTGTAACTTGAGTTTTTCATACATTGTACATAGATTAAAATTATAATTATATCAGTATTCATCCCTGCAAAAAAACCATTGTGTGGTGCATTCATCTATGCTAGGTACTGTAGCTTCTGCCCCAGTCCGGTAACAGTAACCAGCCTGCCACTTTCTTCCCTTCCCCCTGAACCATCAAAATGGCTGGAGCAGGAGGGAAACAAGAAAAGGGAGGAAGAAAAGAGGAGGAGTACGTTATGAATTGCAGTGATGGCTACGACGTGAAGGTTCAGCTTCAGACTTGGGGGGGGGGGGGAGACACAATACCAGACTTGGCATAGGATCCCCCTAGGTTTATAGCGGCCCCTGCATTATGTGACTTTGGAATGTTATGATTACTTACGAAATAAAAATATTTTGCTTCCAGGAGAACATTCCTCCTCTCTAGAATGGGGGTGGGGGAAATCCTACCACAAAGGATAATCATTTGCTGCATAGCATCCAGGATCTCATTCATTTGCAGGACTATATTTTACTTCCCCCCCCACTCTTAATGATTGATGTTCTTCCTTTTATATCTTGCAGCTTGAGGGATTTTAATGGCTTTCAGGTAGAACCCAAGTGGAGACAATCAAAATGAATTCTATGGACCGGCACATACAGCAGACCAACGATCGGCTGCAGTGCATAAAACAGGTAAGCCAAAGACATCTTATTAGAAATACCAGATAGGTGAAAGCAGCCATAGCATTACATGTCAGGCTGTACTTCTCATGGCATATATGTTGTATCAAACCCTGTTTAGCTGTGACAGTTCTTCTTGAATCTGTAGATGAAACATCCATCCAAATCTGAACATGCTCTCATGGGTTGGGAACACTGCTCCTTAGTTCTCAAGGAGAGGGTCTCCTCATTATTTCTGTGTAGTGATCCTTATCATCTGCCACCCCTTCACACTGCCTCACAAGTACTTACTCTTTTTTTTATTAAAAAAATTGTATTCATGTAATGTTCTGCCCTTCCTCCAAGGCACGCAGGGCAATTTACAATGTGTCCCCTCACCATCCCTCACAACAACTGTGCAAGGTAGGTTAGGTTGAGGGATAATGACTGGCTTAAAGTCACGCAGTCAGTTTCATGACTCAGTGGGAATTTGAACTCTGGCTTTGTTAGTCTAAATCTGACACTGTATCTGTCTACTCCACCATGCCGGTGTTTGGCTATTATAAGGACATAAAGCATGAATAGAAGACACCTGTTTTCAAACGACTGGAGGAGGGCTAATGTTGTTCCTACCTTTGAAAAGGGCAAAAAGGAGGAACCTGAGAACTACAGACCAGTTAGTCCAACATAAATCCCTGGGAATTTTTTGGAGCAGATTATAAAGAAGTCAATCTGTAAGCACCTTGAAAACAATGTAGTGATTACTAGCAGCCAGCATGGATTTGTCAAGAACAAATCTTGCCAGATTAATCTGATCTCATTTTTTGATCAGTTAACCTTCCTTGTGGACTGTGGGAATCCTGTGGATATAACATATCTTGACTTCAGCACAGCTTTTGACAAAGTGCCCCATGTCATTCTGATTAGCAAACTAGCTAAAAGTGAGCTAGATGGAACAACTATAAGGTGGATTCACAGTTGGCTACAGAATCAGACTCAAAGAGTGCTTATCAATGGTACCTTCTCAAACTGGGGGGAGGTAACGAGTTGTGTACTGCAGGGCTCAGTCCTGGGGCCAGTGCTCTTCAACATTTCCATTAATGATTTGAACGAGGAGGTGCAGGGAATGCTTATCAAATTTGCAGATGACACAAAATTGGGTGGGATAGCTAATACCCTGGAAGACAGAAACAAACTTCAAAGTGATCTTGATAGGCTGGAGCGCTGGGCTGAAAACAACAGAATGAAATTTAATAGCGATCAATGCCAAGTTCTACACCTAGGAAAAAGAAACCAAATGCACAGTTACAAGATGGGGGATACTTGGCTCAGCAATACTACAAGTGAGGAGGATCTAGGAATTGTTGTAGATCACAAGCTGTATATGACCCAACAGCGTGATGTGGCTGCAAAAATGGCAAAGTATAGCTTCCAAATCGCACGAGGTACTGGTTCCCCTCTATTTGGCACTGGTTAGTCCTTCAAGAAGGATGAAGACAAGCTGGAGGGGGTTCAGAGGAGGGCAATGAGGATGATCAGGGGCCTGAAAACAAAGCCCTATGAGGAGAGACTGAAAGAACTGGGAATGTTTAGCCTGGAGAAGAGAAGATTGAGGAGAGACATAATAGCACTCTTCAAATACTTGAAAGGTTGTCACACAGAGGAGGGGCAGGATCTCTACTCGATCATTCCAGAGTGCAGGATGCAGAATAATGGGCTCAAGTTACAGGAAGTCAGATTCTGGCTGGAAATCAGGAAAAACTTCCTGGCTGTTAGACCAATATGACAATGGAACCAATTACCTAAGGAGGTCATGGGCTCTCCCACACTAGATGCAGCTGGACAGCCATCTGTCAGGTATGCTTTATGGTGGATTCCTGCATTGAGCAGGGGGTTGGACTCGATGGCTTTATAGACCCCTTCCAACTCTACTATTCTATGAAACAAGCAAATCTCATACATTGGTCTGTGCATATGTGTGGGGCTGTAGCAAGCCATGGTTCCCCAGCACATGTGCACCGCATGTTTCTGAGTATTTGTGGATGTGCATTTTCCCATTATCCTTTGTTTTAACCCTGGCAGATCTACCCACAAAGCTGCAATTCCTACCCCCCACACCAGGACAACTCTTTTATTGTATAGCATAGAATTCTGTCAGTGCCCATAATGCATCTTAAAAAAACTTAAAATGGGGGAATTTTCCAACACTGAAATCTGTTGGAAGCCTGAAGTAGTACAGCCCAGGCACAGTTTAACCATCTCATGAAGAACAAGACTTGTGTGGGTATGAAAGTGACAAGCCACACACTTATATAATTCTTGGGTCTTTCTCACATGCATTGGAAGGGTGATAAGATTTGCTTAGTTGCACATGGGCGGGGGGGGCAGGAATCCTAACTTCAAGTATAAACTTATCTAGCTGTTCGATGAAAATGTCAACCCAGTGTGCACCAGCTGTGAAAAAGGCAATATCCATGTTGGGCATAATTAGGAAAGGAATTGAAAATGAAACTGCTAATATCATACTGCCTGTATGCAAATCTATGGTGCGGCCACCCTTAGAGTACAGGGCAGAGTTCTGTTCACCACACCTAAAAAACGATATTGTAGAGTTGGGGAAAAAAATGCAGAAAAGGGCAACCAAAATGATCAAGGGGCTAGAGCACCTCCCCCATGAGGAAAAGGTCAAATAGCTGGGATTGTTGAGCTTAGGAAAAAAATGTGAGTAAGGGGGGACGTAATAGAGATGAACAAAATTATGCATTGTGTGGAGAATGTGGATAGGGAGACATTTTTCTCCCTCTCTCATAATACTAGAACCTGTGTTACAAGCACAGCTTCAGATAATTGTGTGTGTGTGGCGGCGGGAGGGGAGGGGATGCCAGTGTAGAGCTCTCCATAACAGTCAAACGAATGGAGAAGGCCCTGTTTTGGAGACATCTGGGTGTGCTTCTGAGTCCTCCTGCAAAGCATTGCATGTGGGTGGATATATGCAAAAGACTTATCAAAAGATGATGGTATAGTCAGACAACTATTTTTCGCAGCAACGATTCCCCCTCCCCCTGCATTCACCACATATGCCCATAGTTATGTTATCTGAAGGAATCTAGCAAGCTTATTGAATTGGTCTTCAACTGAAGGGTTGCGTCCCAAGTTAACTTAGGTTGCACCAGAATCACCAAGAATCTTATCTCTCTTTGAAAGGAGGAGAAAAACAAGAGAGTGGGACAAAGGGGGCAGGAATATTAAAAACATTAAAACTGGGAGAGTTGGAGGTTGGGCTTTAAGATGGATCCCAATTCTGACACCGTTGAAGGCTACTAGCTTATTGGACCCCTTTCAGCTCTGCTTGTTCTCTCTCTCTCTCTCTCTCCACTCACACACACACTTTATAGGGGAGTTGTAAGGATTACTGAGTCACTCTGAGCATTTAGGAAAAAAAGTGTTTATCTGGATTCTTAACAAACCAATAGAATTTCCCTATTTCAACTGTCTGTGTAGGCACATGATTATAGCACAATGGGTTTCCCCTGCAGAGAATGTTAATAATGTGCTGAAATGGCATGCAGTTCCAGTAAGTAAGTTAAAAGAAGTACTCTGCTACCAGGACCATTTTGCTGGGGTGGGAGCCAAGAGTCTTATTCATGTTATGTTAGGAGGTATCAAGCAACATCCCATCGAGCAATACTCAGTGGACCCAACATAATATGAAACATCGACCCTGTTCAGACGACACACTGTGCCCCAGTGGTTAAGCAGTTTGAGCTAAACATTATGCCTTAGCATGTCATGTGAACCGTTACTAACTGTGGTGGCTAGATAACCACAGTTTAAACAAGCTCACTAACTATTTTCTGCAAAAGGGTTAGTGGCCTAACCATGGCTTAGCATGTGGTCTGAACAAGTTCATTGCCAGTTAGAGCCACCAATTTAATATTTAGTTCTTTTTGTTTTTTTTCTGACCAAGCATGTACTAAATCAGAAATGGGTAATATATATCCTTTGCAGCTGCATGCATACTTACACACATATCTCACACACCCCTCGGGTACTTTTCTGTATTCCACAGGATTGTCCTACTATGGAACATGGTGTTTACCTCTGCTCTTAATGGCAGAATGTTGCAGGTGTATCGTTTCTATTTGAGATATTGAAACAGAATATTAGGGGCAGTCAAATCTGTCTCCATTTATTTGGTTGTTTCAGGCAAGGTGCAATGTCACTAGTCACAGTGTTGATATCCACCCACACTGTGAAGTAAACATGTCAAGGCATCGGCAGTCGGATGTCTTGTGCATTGTGCTGGGCTGTTTCAAAATATCCTTGTGTCTATCTAGTTTTATGAGACCTCTTCAACCTTACTCTTCTCCCCATCTGTCTATCTGTCGGAATGCGCTACTCCCACAGTGAAGCATGTTCAAGAGAAAGCTGCACTGATAACAGCCAGCCATTCTGGGCTTCTCAAGTCAGTTACAGGCATGTTGATTGACATTCCAGCCATGGTTGATCTTTCCATTCTGGTAGGCTGCCCTTTTTGGCTGTGGCAGTTGGGAAATGGATGGGCAGGGTGAAGATACTGAGTTCAAACAAGGAAGAAAACCTATCCGAAGTATGCACATTTATCAGTCAGGGTTGAGTGGCTCTCTACACCTGGGAAATGCTCTTGAGTTTTTCAAAGATCTGGCCTCTCCCCCCCCCCCCCCCTTCATATATAATCCATTTATCTGTTCAGGGTTATATTTCTATTGTCTCCCAAATTTTATTTGTTGCTAGGTTGTAGTTTCTAATTTCCAAGACACTCGGAACAAAAACGTGAATGTAATAAAGAGCCATCTTGCCCTGAGGGGAGGAGAGAACACAGAAACCAACTGAGTGAGAAGAAATGGTGACTGAGGATTTCGTTGGAAATGCTAGCTTGGTGCCATGTTGTTGTGTTTTGCCCTGTTACCAGCTGGTTTGAATTTGTCTCTAATTCAGCGGAATATGAAATTTAGTATAACTAAGCCATGGCTTCTGAGTTAGGCTGATAGTCATTGCAGCAGCTTTTTTATACTTGGGGAGTCTGAAAATTATTTATTATGATGCTTGTCTGTAAACCAGGCCTGCTCAATTCACGATCCAAATACAACCCTCTCTCCGTGTCTCGCTCACTTCTGTTTACTGCCTGCCTGTGTTGTCAAACACCTGGAAGGCCACAATGCATGATTGGATGGATATACTTGATTTGCTGGGGTTCATGTTGTGCAGGCCCATCCTAGACAACAACAACAATAATTTAGGCTGCTTTGAACCCTCCTGACTTTTCTAATTAAAAATCAACAACCTCAATGAAGGGGACAAGGGAGAAATCTTTAATTGATGCAACAGAATTCGCAGCCTGTTTGCTGATATATCAGGCATTCTGTCTTTGCACATTTTAAATTGTTTGTTTATTTTTCTAGTTATCAGAATTTACAAAAGCATTTGGTAACATTACACTTTGGAGGTGGTGGGGTGGGGGAAGGAATCCCTTCTCTACCCTGACAGTTCCACTTGGAAGACGTTTTTTGTTCATTGTGCTAAAGAAGTCAAAGTGTTTCATCATGCCCTTTGCAAGTTGGTGGGTGGAACACAGATGTTGTTTTTCAACAATGCATAGTGGTCTTTATAGGAAAAACTTAGTCTATGTGACATAATGGAGCATTTCCTCTTGAGTAGGTTAGAGCTTTGCTGCCAGAAATCTTGCCTCATGCTTGCTGCTTTGGGATATTGGTTTCTAACTGACAAAAGTGAGATGACACAGCCACCTCCCCCCACCAAAATGCACAGAAACCCAAAGAATTAACTAGAGCTGTTTCACAGGGGCAGGCAGGGGGTTGGGTACTTCCTGTTTCGATAAATTACTTACAGAAAAAAACGTAAAGGAGAGGGGTCCTGCTCCTAGTCAACAATGTTTTTTCCCTGTCCCTGGCTTGGCTGTCCTGAGATGGCTGATTATGTTCCTGGCTGTAGTGTTTTGCTCCTTTTCCTGGAATTTTGGATTTAGTTTTCACTTTAAACATACCATCTCTGGCCTTGTTTTCTAACTGTTAATAAAGAGAAGTATGGCTCCAAAGAAGAGAGTTGGTGGATCTTATTGGCAACAAGAACAGCCTGGAGCTTTGACAGATCCTTCAAGTACAAAGTTATTTCTTCAGGCTTCACAGCACATTGACACTGTGACTGGGACCAGGTATAAGGTGACAACTGACTACCTATCCATGCGCTCCCCGGCACAATCAGACCCTGAGGAGCAGGAAAGTCTGTACACAATCCACAGTTTGGAGGAAAGTCTTGGACAGGTAGGCTTTGCTGAGTGTGCTGTTTGTTTATATAGAATTGAGAGGGTGGGTGTGAAGTTTGGTTAGAAACAAATTATCCAGGTCTTATTTCTGGGGGAGCAGAATCAGTGATTAGCTCTGCTTGTGATATGGAAAGGAAGCATGAGTTCTGTAATCCATCCAAGTCCACCCATTTTTGCAGCAAGAGGTTGTTCTTTGAGCAGAGTCCACTGGTGGGCAACTTGTTTAGCATAGAGCGCATAACGCACAGTAGCTGGAGGGCCTACCTCTTCAGCAGCACAATATCACCACGCTTTATTTGAAACCACTACACACTCCAAGTTGCTAGGGACAAACTTGTTGAGTGTTTATTGAAAAAAAAGATGCGGAGCTCAGAAGAAAGTTTCAGGATCCCCACCCTGCCCTAGGAGCTCTGTGGTCCAAACAATAAAACAGCTACCTCACCTATGGAGGAGATGCATGTTTTTGCCTCTTTGTACTGCCTCTGGCAGTACAATGAATTATTTCAGCACTCTGCTTTTTTTATTTGGTATTTAATTTGGGATGTTCGTCTCTTGTTAAGTTGTCTTGAACTTATATTTTAGAAAGGTGGTATACTTTTTAAAATAAATAAAAACAAAAAAACCTTCAAAGACTTGTTTTTCATATACTTAATACTAAGTTACAAAAAGCAGTTTCTTTTAAAAGCACTTGTTTAAATATTTTATACTGTGTAATAACCAGAGACATAGGTGGTCTGAAATGCAGAGTGGGCTGCCTCCTCTATCCTATGTAGTACTCTTTTATTTAACGAGCACAGGGGCTTGACCAGCAGGAAGTGCAAGGAAGATAAGAGGGTTGAATATAAATTGACCAAAGTTACCACCAGACTCTCGATCCCCCCACCCGAACCACGTTCCTCACTTGCTGAATTCTTTAGCTTATTTATAAAAGGGTACAACATATTTCTTAATTTTGAAGTAGCTGTACAATTACAATATCTATCTCATATTACAGTTTGGATGAAGGCCTCTCACACAGATCGGGTGAGCTGCTATGATGGTATAGAACATTCATGAACTTTTCTGTTGCTTAGGAAACAAATGCCAGAACACTTGCAGTCCAGCGTCTGTGCGTGGAATGAAAATTTGGCTTGGATGAAAATGTCACATGCGCCTTAGAGACAGGAGTAGCTTTTGGGATGCAGGCTCAGGATTGGGAAGAGGTCTTTAGGAAGGGAGCCAAGGGGGCTCATTTAGGCCTCATCTACAAGAATTTGGCTTTACGCCTGGTTAGCTGATTATGCGCATATTCGCAGAAGCGCTTTATCGTAAATGCTTGTATGCAGGAGGTAATTGAGCACTCAACGGGTGACCTTACCGGTTGTTTCAAATGCGCTTTACAAGTAGTTAATGCAGAGATTCGCTTGTTCGCATAGTCAAAATGCGCTTTAACGGCCGGAGCAAAATAAAACTCGCTATTTAACGCGCATTCGACAATGCGCATAATCGGATGTTTAAAGCACCTCTATGCCCGATTTGCGCTCCGTTCTTGTAGAGGTACATTTTTTAATGCGCCTTGAAAGAGCTTTAAATGCCTCTTGTAGAGACAGCCTTAGTAAGATGGATGAATGAAAGGTACAGAGTAACCTACGTATTGAGAAAGATGCACTTAACCTCATGAAAAGGCAGGAGAAAGAGGAGAGCTGATGCAAAGGGAAAAGGAGATAGGAAATGAAGGTAAAATGGGACTAATGAGAAAGGACTCTTATAGGACTTAGGAGGGGCTACATGCTATGCGTGGAGGAGGAAGAACTGGATGTATATTGGCCATAGCTATCCTAGTTGAATTGTTTCACCACATCCAAGTATTGTCAGCAAGGGACTATATGCTAAGGGTGAAGGAGACAGGAGAGTTATATTTTAATAGTATTGTTTGTTTGCTTTTTATTATTATTTTATTTCCCATATCTTTAGCTCCTAGGGGTGGCAGCAACACAAATGTATATAAGATTGCAGCCCGTTCTTACTCTTACAGTTCTTACACTTACTCCAGATTGTATGCCTTGATTTCAGGTACATAACCTTAAAAAAATAAAATCCTGAATCCATGATTTTAGAGTTGAAGCTTAAGCTACAGCAAACTAACATATGATTAACTGCCCCAGAAATAGGGATGTGGGTTTTCTAAAAAAATCTTAAAATGGGAAATTTTCTGGAAAATTTTCCTATGCAAATTAGACTAAGTGTGCAATCCTATGGATTGTAAAACTTCCTTTCTGTCTAAATGTGCACAGGATTGCAGGTTAGGCAAATTAAGTTTATTTGCATATTTTAATTTGCATAGGAAAAATTTCATCTTGCATTGGAATTTTTTTCTGATATCCTATAGAGTGATTACATTTACTTCATTTTACTTATATTCAGTAAAGAACAAAAGTTTTTTTTAAAAAAAGTACCCCATGTTAATTTTTGTCCCAATACATCGCAAATTGGGGCACTTTATGTGATTTAAATGTTATATTATGTAGGATTTTTAATTGTAATACTTATAAAAAATTCAAGACAATAGTATATATTTCTTTACATTGTTTTAGAGGGGAAAAACCAATCTCCTAAAACCTGTTGACACACCTAAAATTCTAACAACCTAAAGAAATGCGGGTGATATGCTGGCAGCCACTCATCTGTTTGAACAGAGTTCAACCCTTCCACTTAAATTCTTGGGGGACCTAAAGTTTAATTGTCACTACTTACTAGTTCCATTTCACTCTGAGACATATATTTATTGTCTCACATACTTGCTCAGGATAATCACCTGAAAAAGATTAATTACAACTTTGAAACTGCCAAGCTTTTCTAATATTGCATTTGCAATTTGCACTCGCTCATTGTTACTAATGAACTTATGTAACGGAAAAAATCCTGCAGAAAAATAAAGCGCTGGAAAAAAATTGTCTTTCAGAACTGTTCAGATCAATTTCTAGTAGCTTTGCTAGGTGTTTGGGCTTAGACTCTGGTTGAACCATCCTAATACCACAAAGGGTGAATTCAGGTGACCTGGTAACATACTATTTGCATGTGTTTATCTGGATTGTATTTCACACTCTCCCAAGGGCTCAGTTCTCCTAACAAAGTTTAGTTGTATAGATTGATTTATGTCCTTTAAAAGACTTCTCCTGTCGGGATATGTATAAAACACGGAGCAGCACTGTAGTTAAGAGCAGGAGCTGTGACTCATAAAGTGCCGGGTTCAAATCTTGCCTCAGCCATTACCATACCAGGTGGTCTTAGGCAAGCCGCTATTAACTGAGCTCCCGTGCTATGAAATTTGCTACTGGCCTACCTTACAGAACTGCTGTTTATTTTCAAAGGACTCTCAAAAAATAAACAGCAGTTTTGTAAGGTAGGCCAGTAGCATTATCCCCAAATTTTGGGAGTTCAGTCAATAGTGGCTTGCCTAAGACCACCTAGTAAGGTAATAGCTGAGACAAGATTTGAACCATGCACTTTATGAGTCACTGCTCCTGCTCTCAGCTACAGTACTGCTCCATGTTTTACACACATCCAGAGGGGAGAGGCTGGGGTGGTGGGGGGAAGAGAGAAAGACAGATAAACTACTGTCAGCTTCTGTTTATAACCATTAGCAGTCTATTTACCTAAAGCAGGTATTTGTTATCATCTGGGCAGTACAGACTGATATGGCCATTGGCTTCCAACAATAAAGGTGATGATGATGATGACTGATAAGTAATACTGAAGGAAAATGCTGATGAGTAGAGACAAGCAGCTCTCATTCAGATATTTCCAAATGCCTGTTGTCAGAATCATGGTTGTTGTTCGCCAAAAGTTCCTTCCTTGTCTCACTATGATAGCGTCGCAACATAGTACTGCCCAGTCTGTCTGCACAAGATTCTGTTTTTTTCCTCCAGTATTTTTTTAATCCTCTGCATATGGGTTTCCTTTCTATTCTTATAGCTTCTTCTGTCTTCCATGTACAGTGACTGAACAAAGGGTCTTCTCTGAATGCATCTTCTTTCCATAAGGAGCAGCGGGCTCTGTTACCCAAACTACCCAAATTTGTCCTGACTCCACAAGTAGACCATTGCAATTCAGCCGATTGACTTTTCAAACATCTTTAGGGCAGCGTCTCCCAACCGGATGTCCTCTAGATGTGTTAAATTACAACTCCAATCATCCTCAGCCATCATGGCCCAATACATCTGAGGCGGCAACAGCAGTAATGGTGCAATTCATCTGGAGTGCGCCAGGTTGGGGTATCTTATGTAGTACCTTCTTAATTTACTCTTGCCCTAATCAGTTTCATCTGTGGGTGAGGTTTTCAGTCCTTCTGGAATGCACTGTTCATGATGGGCTATGTTGACCTAGACGTCCAGGACTCCCCAGAGCACAGTTTGAAAACTATTGAACTATAGTTTTGCAAAGTATGTATTCACTGAATTCCCAAACAATGTGGCTGTGTTGTATGATAAACAAATGAAATTTGCAAGACATTTGCAATGAGTAAGCTGAGCTTCGAAACTGAGCACAGAGAAAACCAATAGGATTGACCATGTTTTGACCTTAAAATATAACAGTATCACATCATTCAAAGCAAGCTTCACCAAGCTGGTTGTTGGACCCCCATCATCCCAACCAGCACGGCTAGTGGCACCAGTTTGGGAAGGTTGATTCAGAGTCTCAGCGGCTTTAACTAGAAACAAACCTGTGAAATGCATTTGAGAAGACTTCCTTCAGATATTGCACAGATATCTTCCCCTTGCATCAAATTGGTATTTGAACTTTAAATAGAAGATGGTTTCATAAATGAGTGTCCTGCGTTTTGTGGGACACACATGGTGATATCTCAAGGGAAATTGATTGCGTTACAGTGCGTCTAACAACTTTGCTGTCTTCCTTTAAAACGGGCTCGGTGGTCAAGCTGTTATTCAAACCCAATACGTAGAATTGTGCCCTGGACATACATACAGATTCCAGCATCTCAGCCTAGACTTTAAGAGAGACACCAGGTGTCAAAAACAAATGGATTGCTGGACAGGCAAGTTAAAAACGAGCAAGTTAAAAGGTGTGACTTTCATTGGCCAATTATCCCCCCCCCCCAAGTGCTTGTTGCTAGAATGGACAGTTGATGCTGTCTTCTGTTCTTTAAAACTTTAGGACTGCATAACTGAATGCTCAATTCCTTAGGAGAGACAAATAGCCTGACCCTACCCATCTATTCTGGAAAAGGATAGAACCATGTATTTGACATTTGTTTTGATTCCTAACACATACACATGTGCAAACACATAATCACATACTTGGGTATCACCTTTCTCTCCTCCCTCTCCCCAGTATCCTGTCTGGGCTTGAACTACAGCCACCAATGCAACCTTAGTTCCGTAGTAGCCGTGGAAATTAATGTTGAGGAATGAGAAGGGGAAAGACTTTATGACTAAGCTGTTCCCTGTGTATACAAGGGAAGGGGTTGAGGTCACAGTACTCTGATTACTAACTCAGCCTCTTAATGTCTAGGGCTTTGGACTCATAAAAAGCTACATTAAAAATTACAATGAATGATTATGGATGATTTGCAGATCCTTTATGGCTTTCCTTCTGGTCCTAAGAAAACCATGAAATTCGTAACAACAATGTATGTGTATCATATACTCTCTCTCTCTCTCACACACACACACACACACACAGGCTGCATTCAGACATCACTTTAAGACATCATGTGTTAACTAGCTACTCACAATAGCTACTGTTGCCCTCCCCCCACGAACAGAAAAATAACCTACTGTGCATAATCTGAATCACCCCCCCCCGCCTTGCTGCAGTTTTCCTGCCCCCACAGTGGCAATGCTTCACCCAGTGACAACATTGCAGCAGCCTGCTTTAACCTTCCACAACATCCCAACGAGAGGGGACAGGTTCATTCAGCGTTTCCAGCATCACCCCAACAAGGGGATGATGCTTCTAAAGCACTGGAAATACGCAGAATTCGGACCAAATTTCATACGCAACTTCCCCTAGTTGGGAGCGATGCACCATCAAAACCCTGCATGATTTCACACAAAGGAACTAAAACCCCTGGTGCACCAAAAAGGGGTTGCTGCAAATAAACCTTTGGAGATTTGCAGGATTGGGACCAAACTTCATACGCAGCAGGGACGCACGGGAGGCCCGTTGAAAGCCCTGGGCCTGACAGCCCTGCGAGTGGAAGCATCTTTTCTCCAAAAAGGGGGGTACTATAACTCAGTGGAAGTTTGCAGGAGCGGAACGAAACTTCATACACAGCATCCCCTGGCAAAAATGCACACAAGGCTAAATGATAACCCTGCGCAACGGCTGCCACCTGACCGAGACAGTGTTTGCTACTTGGGGAAGTTTCAGTGTGCACCGCCGGGTGAAGGGTTAGGGTGGGTTTGGGTTGCAGGTGCAATCAGTTGCTGGGCAGAACATGGAAACAGAGATATATCAACTGGAGTAGAGCGGTGGCAGTGGTTTTGACACTCGTGCCAAGCAATTCTGTAGGCAACCAAAATAACCCACTGTGACCACACACAACACAATAATCCATGATGGGTTAAATAACCCACTCTAAAGACCATGAGTTATCAGAATGGTTTAATTTGGCCAAATAAGCCATCATGGGCTAAAAGAAAATTCCCAACAGATGACACAATAACCCACGATGGGTTAAATAAGTCATCATGGCTTATTTAGCCCATTATGGGTTATCATGATGTCTGAACACAGTTGGAGAGAGAGAGAGTCAAGGGTGTCTGAATGAGAGTTTCATTGACATTGTTTGCACCTAGATCCTATGCATATTACTTGGATGTAAGCCCCATTTCAGAGTCAACGCAACACTCCAGTGAGCCTTCAACATGATGCTATTGATAGGCCAAAGCCACCCACTGGCGAAGTTCCCCAGCCCACGCACCGTCCTGAAGAAAACTTCCTGCCCAGCAAAGCTCTTGGCCTGCAGTCCACCTTCCCAAACTTTCTCCCCTCCATTTTTTTGTTTACCTGGTATGAGGCAGTGGTGGTTCTTCCGTCTCCTCCTCTTCACCTGGCTTGGCTGGTCCCACTGGCAAAACACTGCTGCACCCAGTCAGCTGAGCCTGCAGCCCTCCCCCCACTTTAGAGAGAAAAAAATGTACTTACATTTGAGTAGCATCACTCTGACCCATTCAGATACTGCCTTTGGGAGAACTTGGCTAATGAGGGTACAAGAGCAATGTAAAGACTACCCTTTGCCTTCATTGGCTGTGTCACCCACCTACCCACATGGCAGTGTCTGATTGGTTCAGATTGCTGCTACTCAAAATGTAAGGGTTTTTTTCCCTTTTAAAATGGAGCGCCATCGGGCCTGTATACTTTGCCATGGCATCCATCACCAGGGCCATCCACTAAGGTGAGGAAGAAGAGGGCTGAACCCTTCTGAATCCTCAGCAGTTGCGCGCCCATGCCAACCACTTATGATGGGCCTGCTCCATTGCTTATACTCAAGCAAGTTTCCATATGTTCACAACTTAGAGGGGCAATTCGTTTTCATATTAGGGATACCCTTGCTTAACTGAAGGATGGAACTATGTGGAGAAATTGTCTTATTTCTGTGTGATGCTTGCATTGGCTGCAGTTTGCTGGTATCGTGTATTTTAATTATGTGACTTTGAAATTAGTCTGTTTAATCTCTTTGGTCAGAATTGCTCTGAATTTTGCATGGAGGTGGGAGCCACCAGCCTTTTCTGTTAAACATTTCCTATGTTAGGAATATGTTCGAGAGTCTACCTTAGCCATGTTCACAGTTTTGGAGGATGCAGTTCAGATGCATAAACCCAGATCCAATGTGTTCCTGGTGCCCCAACACCACTAGGAGGGAGCAGCAGGCTCTGCAAAATATACAGGGATAGTCCCTTACAGGATGGTATGTATGAGGCTGGCTTGCTGAGCCACCTTCTTACCCGTACCACGTGGCCTTGGGGCATCCAAAAGTCATCCTCCATGCACATCCCTTCCAGCTGGTACTTCCTACATGAGGCCCTGTATCAGTCTATTTTCTTTTTCCCTCTGAATGAGCCCACTAGCTCCTAGTATGCAGGATGGTTATGTGAAGGGGATCTCAACCAGCCTGACAAGTCACACCCTGTCTCTCTTGGGCACCCAGCTCCTTATTCTATCTAGGTTTGGAAGAAGAGGGGGGAGTAGGCTTGCTCCCTTGCTCAGCAAGCATGGTATTTTCATGATCTGCTTTTTCAGGAACATTTTGAATCAGATATTTTTGAGCTTCCCTAAATACATTCGGATCTGATTTAGCAGGCTTAATTTCGTGTGCAGTATAAATATTTTTTAAAATTTCCAAGAGCATAAAGCGGTACTGAAATTTCGCTAAGGGGTAAAAAAAGAAAAATGAAAATCAATAAAGTATACTTATGGGTGCAATCATATTTTCTTCCCTGAGAGTAACTCCTATGGAACTCAGTAGAGTTTACTTCTGCGTAATCATGTTTCAAATTGTACTATTCATAGGTTTAAATGTTATATTCAAAGAAATACAAAGACTTGCTTGGTATTTAATTTTATTAAAATATTTATGTAAAACATTTATACATTGCCACCAAAAATAATTATTTTCCACTGGCTACATTTTCTTCTAGGAGATAAAGTGGCTTACAACAACAACCACCACCCCCAATTATAGTTTTCAAATACTCTTCAAAGGCATATCTATCTAATCTGCCACCACAAATGACACTCAAGGGAGCTAACAATAAAATAAGATTACAAACAACTTAAAAGATAATAATGAAAAAAGATCCATTAAAATACATTTGCAAATGCTACAATAAAATAAATAACTGCACCCAACCAAGTAACCCAACCACCTTCAGCAACAGACTAGCTGATGACCTGAATAAAAACACCTTTTCCTGCCAGATGAAGGACAACAGAAAGAGAGCAAACCTAGCCTCTCTCAGAATGGAGTTCTAGAGCTGGGGAGTGGGATGCAAGAGAAAGTCTTCTCGCTGGCCGCTCTCCAGCTCCCTGATGTATAAACCGCACATCCCTCCATCCTCCACGTCCCTAAACTCTACTGACCACTTTTGTCTTGTCTGGATTCTGTCTTGCCCCTACTGGAAGACAAGGATGATTAGGGGTCTGGAAACAAAGCCCTATGAGGAGAGATTGAAAGAACTAGGCGTGTTTAGCCTGGAGAATAGGAGATTGAGGGGAGACATGATAGCATTCTTCAAATACTTGAAAGGTTGTCACAAAGAGGAGGGCCAGGATCTCTTCTCGATCATCCCAGAATGCAGGACACAGAATAATGGGCTCAAGTTACAGGTAGCCAGATTCCGGCTGGACATCAGGAAAAACCTCCTGACTGTTAGACCAATACGACAATGGAACCAATTACCTAGGGAGGTGGTGGGCTCTCCCACATTAGAGGCATTCAAGAGGCAGCTGGACAACCATCTGTCAGGGATGCTTTAAGGTAGATTCCTGCATTGAGCAGGGGGTTGGTCTCGATGGCCTTATAGGCCCCTTCAAACTCTACTATTCTATGATTCCATGAAGAGTTGAAGGACTAGGAACCGCCCAGCACCAGCAATGCCCAGGAACTGCCAATAGAGGCCATCACCTATGGATATCAAGGACTCTGTCTCAGAGGGGGATGCAGAGAACCTCCCCCCAGCCCTCAGGAGAGATGCCACCTAAAAAGACAGGAACTCGGAGTGCTAGACTGAGCCAGAGACACCCTTGTGAGAAAAGGTTTACTTCCACACAGGAGGCTTGCTCACAAGGAGGACCCTTTCAGATGCAGTCATGAACAGCTCACACATGAGGCTCAGGTTTTGGCTCTTACAGCCACTGTATAAAAGCAGCAGTGTCAGACTGAGAGAGTTGCTGGAAACAGTATTGACCAGACCTTCCAGAATCCAGCTTCCCTTGCCTCTGGACTGCTCTCTGCCTGCCTGCACCTTGTCTGCTGTGTTTTCTTGGGAGCCTGTTGTCTGTTACTAGACTGACCCTTCCTGCCTGGCTCTTGTCTGCTGTGTTGCCGTGGAACCTTGTTGTCTGTGACCTGGACAGATTCCATTACAATTTATTACTCCACATCTGGTCTATTACCATATCCAGGAAACAGTCCAGGCCTGTGACAGCCTACTTTGTATGAGATATAAAGGAGAGATAGAGCTGGATGTCATCCAGATATTGATGACACCAACTCCCACCCCATAATGTAAATGTTAAATAGCATGGGGGACAATACAGAACCCTGAGGGACAACATAGGTCAATGGCCAAGGCGTTGAATGGGAGCCCTCCAGCAACAACTTTTGAAACTAGCTCACAGGGAAGAAGCCTCAGAGGTTACAAACCATTGTAACCCATGCTCCTAAGTCTCATCCCTCAGAATTGGTCCAGAAGGAGATCCAGTACAACCAACAGGAATGTACTCCCCCATCCAGTTCTCAGTGTCCAAGGCCTTCTGGGTTCCAAAACCAAGCCTAAAGCCAGATGATGATGATGATGATGATGATGATGATGATGATGATGATGATTTGCACTTCTATACCACCCCATAGCCGAAGCTCTCTGGGCGGTTTGCAAAAATTAAAAAGGATCGAGATTATCTGTTCCAAACTAGTTTCAGGTGGGTGGAGGAATTTGGTCTGGTTGGCATCACTGACCTGCCCCCACCCATTTTGCCTTTCTTAGTGCTGAGAGAGGCATGGAGTTCCATGCCACTCTCAGCACAGAGAAAGAGATTTGGCTGGGGCTGAGTCCCAGCTTCTCATAACGCACACCTTTCCCATGGGAGTAATGCGTGAAAGGACTCAACTGTTGCTGAGAAAAACGGCCACTCATCCAAGTGCTGGACAATTCCTTGGCTTCATGCAATGCATGTAGTCCTCCGGGGGAGCCATTGCAATAAAGGACTCTGCCTGAGTGGGGGGAATGATTGGAGATAACAGTGGGATTCCTCCATGCCTCTCTGATTTAAATAAACTGTGAAGCCACTGCACACTTGGACAAGGATGGCAGAAGCACACTCCTAGGGAAAATGGCAAATGCACCCCCCCCCCCCATCCAGGGCCAGGGGGAAAGACCAAGTGCACCTATTGGGGCTAAGGGTGCCTCTACAAGAGCGATTTAAAGCTCTTTTAAGGCGCATTAAAAAATTGACCTGTACCAGAGCGGACGGCAAATCGGGGGTCGAGGCACTTTTTCTGTGCAATTATGCGCATTATCGAATGCGCATTAAATAGCAAGTTTTAATTTACTGCGGCTGTTAAAGTGCCTTATGACCATGTAAACAAGCGATTCTCCACATTAAACACCTCTAAAGCGTGTTTCATACAACCGGTAAGGCAGCCTGTTATGCGCTTAACCGCCTCCCGCGTATAGTGATTTGCCGTAAAAGCGATTGCGAGAAGATGCGCATAATCGGATAACCAGGCGTCAAACTGAATTCTTGTAGAGGGGACCTAAAACAGTTGCCTACCCCTGCCTTAAAATAGTTTGGAATCAAATTACTTGAAGGACAGCTTTCACACATTTCAGCTTGCCTGGACTTTAAGGGCAGGATCAGAGGTCCTTCTCCCTTGCCCATCTTTGAGGGCAGTTAGTCGGCAAATACACAAGAGAGGGCCTTTTTCTCTGTGGCCTACATCCCTGGAATGGGTTGCCCTCAAGGTCCATCGTGTCCCAACATTGCAGGCTTTTAGGAGACCCTGAAAACCTACTTGTTTACTCTGGCCTTTCCCAGATAATGTGTTGATGTTGCTTTATGAAAATTATATTGGTCTATTTAATTATTGTAAGCTGCCTTGGGAGGACTCCTGCCCTGAAAGATAGCCTAGAAATATATTTTTGTAAATAATAATAAACTCCCAAATCATGTATTCACTCTGGTTTTTCCAAACTGATTCTCTTTTCCCCCTTTCCTTTTCTTTCTTCTATAATGTGTCCCATTTTTTTAATTAGCTTCTGAGGCTGCAGGAAGGGCCTGACCTTTGTTTTCATTTTTGTATAGACCATCACAACTTTAGTACGTCCTTGTTGCTCAATCAGACCCTCTTCTTACTTACAAAACTTTGAAACCCGACACCAGCTCAGAAACACCAGAGTAACATGTGTAAGATGGAAGCACACGTATGAGACTGATCACAAGGGTCCTTCCAACTCAGTCATTATCCAGCATTATTGGCCCCACCCACGTGGTTCTGGATTGCCAAGTATTGCTGTGCAGCATGGAAAAAAGACATGGAAATTGCCATGCAGCAACGTATCAAAGGCCCCCAGGCAACCTTTGATTGACATAAACGCACTAATTCAGCACCCACATCATTAGTTGTGTTGCTGTTTAGCAGTTCAATTAAAGCAAGAAGCAGAGCAGATGTAACTGGGCAAAACAAACAGGCAGCTTGAGTCAGCCTTCATAATTTGGCACGACATCCCATAAATAAATGCAGTAACTTGTTTAGCATAGTTAAGTAGTTTGCTACTCAAACAGGCCATATTTACATGACATTCCTTTTGAGGAGCAGTTAAGATGTGGCAAATTAGCTCGATGTCTTCCCAGTCTGACACATTTCGAAGGAAAGAAAAAGAAAACCCCACCCTAAAATATGCAATATCCTAAATTAAGATTCTGCACTTATTTTCTTAGCAGCAAATCAAGCTAAACAGAGAGCCTGTGCTGAGATTATTATTTTTCCATATTGTCGCTGTCATTCTTGTGTGCCTTTGTGCCTTGATGAGATAACTTGAACCTTGATTGCTCTTCATTGTGAACTGTTAAAGCTCTTGTGCAGAATCTGAAACATGTTGGCATGTGTGATATCATCTGCGTTGTCTTCTCTACTTGGAGAAGGGTCTCTTGCCACGCATCTCAAACCACATTCTAGCATATAATTAGGTTCTCCACCTACCTCTGAGATGCCCTTCAGATTTCAGTCAACAAAAGTGTATGTTTTATCAGTTCTCAGAACTCGGTGCATAGCTACTTGATGACACTTGATGCATATTTGCATTGAGCTTTTTTTTCCAATACATCCTGCAACATGCTCCCAATCTCTGTGTTCCACAATCCACCAGATCTTCTGCCTGTCAGTTAAGCCTCCTCAACTCCATTCTATCTTGGAATGTGAACTCATCTGAAGAGCTTGCCTGCATTCTTTGAGTCTAGACCCCCCAGCAGCCCTTGTTGGAATATTCAACAACGCTGGCATAGTTAAAGCTTCTTGTCTCTGTGCTTTGCCGAGTCTTTTCTGTTTCTTTGTCTTAGTTTGTCTTATGTCTTCCTGAATCCTGTCTTGTCTGTTCTGGCTGTTTGTCCTTGAATTTCTCCTGGTACATCCAAGCCATCTTCATCCTGGCTTTCCCTCTATTCCTGGCATCCCTATTTCCTGGCATCCCTATTCCTGCCTGTCAGCATTGCAGATATGGACACGGCATGTTGAAGCTTGGGTTTCAAAGATTCCAACTTTAGGGTGTGTGTGTATGCATGTATTAATGCTTTCCCACAACAGTATAGCCAAAAAGAAAAAGGATCAGCCCCTTGACTGATTTTTAAGAGTATACAAAAATGGCATTGGGATAGATGAGATGAGTTTTGGTGTTGATCTCACATGATGTGACAAGCAATAGCTAGTAGGAATCCTTGATGCATGCATAGTCAATAATGTGAGTTTCAGAAAATTTTGAATATGGAAGTTTTGTACTGCTCTAAATTTATGTAGATCCAATTTAGCATGTTTGATAGATATTTTGTACATAAAACAAGAAATAGCAGTTGAACTAAAATACTTGATTGGGGGGGAATGTAAAGTGTACTTCGTATTGTTGAAATGTGATATTCCAACGAATTCAGGCACTCACTTAGAAATTATGTTTGCTCTCAATATTTTAAGACGTGACAGCTCAATTTCAAGAAAAAGAAATTAAGACATTGAAAAGTGTCCACACACTAATTTTAGCATGGCTGCAGATCTGTGTGCATAAATATATGCACTTCCTTGGGATAGTCATATTAAAATAAAGTTAATGGCAACTTTGATTTTAGGTTTGACTAATATTATATCCATTTTAGTTGTCCAGTTTGACCTGTATTGTAGTCATTCATTATGTTACTAAGTAGTTTCTGGAAACATTGCATTTTTAGAAGCACAAATTGTCCATGGAAACATGTAGTGAAAGATTTCCCATACCACGTATTTATCCCAAAATATATGTACACACACCTATGAGCTCTACTTACATAGTTAAATTGCACTGCTTTGAAGAGAGGCAAATGTTTCTGCAAAAATGTAATACTACAATATGTAGTAATAACATTTAAATTGAATATTACAAATGTTCAAAGGACTTCGTATATATTAGGACTGTTTGCGCAACATGACAGCCCACCATATTTAAGCCACAGCAAAGCTGCGGTGCATGTAGCCACCATTTTGAATATGCAGCCCCCCGCTCAGGAGTTGTTGTATCATGTGAACCCAGTGAGCATGGGTTATGCGATGGTTATTTAACCCATCTTGCCGGATTCACATGATGTGACAACTGCTGCTCAGGGAGCGAATATGCAACTTGGGGCCTGTGGGTGCCGCGACTTGTCATGGGTTAAATAATGCACAGCAAGCCATAGTGTGTCATCGGAACTCCATCACCGTCTCAGTAATCTTTATAATATGCCTATGAGGTCGGTCAATACTATTATTCTCGTGTTTCAGATGGGGGGCCTGAGAACACAGTGGCTTGCCTAAAGACAGCTAATAAGTTTATGACTGAGGTTAGATTTCAACTATGGACTATTGTCCACTATGCCTTCCTGTTAAGATATGTATTAATTTTCCAGGTACAGAATTTGGAGAAAATGTGGATAGTTCCATATTTACCATTTTCTTTCTCAAGAGATCTAAGTTGCTGGTCATGATGAGAGGAGGATGTGCCTTTCACGTAGCAAATCTAGTTCATATCTACACTAGAAATGTATTTGTTCTGGACCATGTTTAACTATTATGGCTTTCCACAGAGAATGTTGGGAACTGATGTTTAAAAGCTGGGAATTCTCTGTTAAGAAATCCCTGTTGACCTCCTCAAAGAACTGCTGTTCTCTGTTTTCCTTTCACTGTAGACATATGCAGGCATTTGCCTGCACACATATAGTGCTAAAGTGGGGTGGGAGACATGTAAACCCGAGGCTCATGTAAACCCCAGTCCCCAACATCCCCACGCATCTAGCTGCCATTGAAACCTTTGCTTATTGAGCTTGAAGGCCTGAAGAGGGATTTGTAAGCACGTTCAGCTGAACACACAACACTTGCATGATCGGGATGCTGCTTGTGATCAGGGCTCCATGGATGTTTCGGGGTGGAACTTATGTGCATGCCCATGTCGTTCTTTGTATTTCAGGTCTACACATGTGCAGGTGAACGGCTACATAAATTTTGTGTAGCGTACATATGCCCTTATGGTGGTATATTCCTCTGTAGCAGTATATATATTATATTAGCTTTAAATGTGTGAGCCCCAAAGTTATATATAGAACTTCAGCTACTGAGGTGAATACTGAGTTCTTGTAGGAAATGCTTAGATAGGAAAATAGATGGGATATAAACACCCATCACCGTGGTCTTCATGAAGGGGTTGAAAAGCAAATTATGTAGAAACTTATGGGCAAAATCCTTTCTGTCCTCTACATTTCTTGATCATTTTCACGGTAACAGTACTTTGATGTAAAAAGGCAGAAATTGAACTCTGTAGAACATGGCTGTGATTGGGTCAGTCCCACAGAGTATGAGAAAGTAAAGAATACATTTGCTCAGCAGGTTTCCATCAGGAACAAATCCATTTCTTCCTCGAAGTCATAATAGGAAATATGTTCTTTTTCCTGCCAGGAAGGAGGAAGTTGATCCTTTTTCTGTAATCCTCAGTATGTTCAGTTATGGCAGCGTCATTTACATCCTTAGATACAATAATTTCCCTCTATTTCTTCTTATTATTTTTTATGAACCCTTCCACTTACTTTCCCCCACTTGGTTTATTGTAATTCCTTTCTTTGCTCAGGGCAGCGTATCTGGGGGTTTCACCCCCATTTTACCTCCACAGCTATCCTTCCAGATAGATTAGCCTGGGACATAGTGACCCAAGGTTCACTCAGTAAACTATGCCTGGGCAGGGATTTAAACACAGATGCCACTGCTTGAGTTCCCACCATGCTGGCCAAGAAACACGCAGGTTATTTATTTTTAAAATAATGTGATCGATACTGAGGGCCGCAATGGACATATGCCACAGGAGAGAAGTATACACCAGTTAGTATACTGCAGTTGCACGCATTTAGCATAATTTGCATTTAATTGTCATGACCAAGAGAACAGTAGCAGCTGAATGTGAACTTATTCTATGAGGTTCATCAGACAAGTATTTTATCACACGCTTGCTACTGCCCACTTACAGGTGTGCGCATGTCCTTTAGACAACTGTGTCTACGTCCCGTGTGCCTCCCACTCCTTCCGCTCATTTTTCCTTAGCGAAATAAACCCCTTTTAATCCAACTTTTTTTTAAAAAAAGAAATGTGCCACAATCATAAAATGGCACAATGCAAACAGCCTCTGAATGGGCCACATGGTCTTTCTTTACTTCCTCTTTCCCCTCCGGGATGAATGAGGAACTGCGGAGAAGCAACGGTAAGGAAACCCGATTCCCCCCCCCCCCCCCCGGTGTGATGACGCTCTCTATCTTTATAAATAAGCATAGAGGTAGTTAGAAAACATAAATTGGGTTTCTTGGGTCCTTGTCCCTGAGAAAGGAAGGATTCTGTTGAGAATCCATTGGCCGCACAAAAATTGTAATTTTCAGGACTTCCAAGTGAATATTAGTAATACTGTTGGGGTCCGGCTGCCAAAGCGAAAACATTGGCATTCAGCCAGATCAAATAGCTACAGTTGAACAGTCAGCTACCAATCTTAGTTACAGATTTTGGTACACATCAGCGAGAGAGAAAATTAGATATTGTGTATAACCTATGCCAGCTGTACCTATAAAATACCTAATATAGAACACATTTAGCCAGAAAAGCGTGTATTTACTTAATTATATTTAATTTCCTCTCTCTTTCTCAGCACTTACAGAATCCTGCCAACTTCCACAATGCAGCTACAGAACTCCTGGACTGGTGTGGTGATCCAAGAGCGTTCCAGAGGCCCTTTGAACAGAGCCTGATGGGCTGCTTGACGGTACGACAACTCCTGTGCCGCAATGAAATATTTTCCCATTTGCATTTTAAATTGTTAAATGTAGCTTGTGGGTGTCTGAGGGCATCTGGGATTGGGGGAAGGGGCAGAGGATGGGGGTTGTGGGGTTATATGCAGTGCATTCTTGCCCGCTTATATCTCTCCTTTTATCTCTCCACCCTTTACCTCACAGAGTACTAGAGTTTTCTCTCCCTATGTAGGTGGAGTGAGACAGAACGTGTTGGCCTTGAGAGGCTTTCAATCTCTTAGCAGGAGATTAGGGGCTTTCAACCCAGCCTTACAAATAAATTACTAGCCCGTGAAAAAAGTGTAGTAGCCCATTGCTCATATTTACTTGTGTTAGTCACGTGCCTAAATGAAAACAGAAGAAGCAACTTCCGTAAAGTTGTTGTGCCTGGTTGTCTGGAAACAGCTCTTCCTTGCCTCAGTTGCTATTTACAAGCCAGTGTAAGACCTACATACCTTGGGTACTTAGCTCTAAATTAGGGGTAGGCAACCTGGTGCTCTTCAGATGTTTTTTGGACTATAACTCCCATAATCCCTTACTATTGCCATGTTGGCAGAAGATCATGGGAATTGTAGTTGAAAATACCTGGAGGGCCCCAGGTTGGTGACCCCTGCTTGAAATGGAAATGGTATCTTCTTATTGATGCTTCCTCAGGATCCCCAAGAGATGGCCAACAATTTCATGTCCCATCTTCACATGGTACAGGTGTTTTGGTGATGGTTCTGTAGTTAGGAAACACACTTCCGCTGGGTTTTCCCAGAGCCTGAATGGCTGCTGATAGCCGTGCTAACACATTTAGTTTGACACGGATTTTGTTAGCAAAGGTCAAACAAGTAGGTTTTTAGAAAGATAGTAAAACATAGCATTTATATTGTAAAAAGGAGAAGGAAGCCATGTTTGCTTATAAGAAAATAAATAAATCCACAATCAGGCAATCTCTTGACTAAGGCTGATCAAAAGTGCAGATCATGAAAGCCTGCTCACTATTTTGTGACATTTTGGTGGGTCTTAATAAATGTTTTGCCTGACTGGATTTGGGCATTTAAATAATGTATTTTTTTGCGTTTGCAGTGCTTCATGTAGATTTACTCAGTAATCTTTACAACCTGGGAAGGTAAATCAATCTTATTTATTACATTGATAGCCTATTCACCCTCAGAGGGTTGCCATCCAAACAGCTTACACCATTTCTGCATCCCCATCTTATAGTTGAGTCTGGGGGATGAAGCTGAAAGAATAGTGGATTGCCCAAGGCCACACTGTACACTTGCTGCAGAGGTGAGATTGGCCTGGTTTGCAGATAATGCTAACCCATAGTTTATTTAACCCATGATTTGTTGCCCTACACAGGGTTTGCTTGGCAGATGATAAAAGAATCCCCCCCCCCCATTACTGGGTTGTTTCCTTCCTTCATCTGCTTCCATCCTGTATCGCAAATGCCTTTTTGGCACATCAGAATGGCTGGTTGTAGTTTTCTTTTGCTTTTGCCTACTGCCTCCATAGCCTGGTCAAACATCCCATGATCAACCATGGTTCTGGTTCACATGTAATGAGAAGGCATGGTTTAAACAACCTAGAGTTCACAATGCAACAGCAAACTGTGGGTTCTTCTTCGTGGTCTTTGTGCATCACACATATGGGAGCTCTGCGCCTGTGCAGAGCTCCCATCTGTGTGAATGCACAGATGACCACGAAGAAGAACCCACAGTTACAGGTAAGCAACCTGTCCTTCTCTTTCTAGACTGTTCACGGTTAACAAACCATGGTTTATTAGTGCAGCTGGGTTTGCACAACACAACAACCCAGAATTCAACAACCCAAACTATGGGTTAGCATTATGCGCAAATCAGGCCATTCAAACTAGGGACTTCCTGATTTGGAGCTTATTCCCTTAGCCACTACCCTACAGCAGCTCTCAAAAGAAGATTCCAATCGGTGTAAATTTTGGGGTATTTCAGTTAATCTGACTAGTCTAGAAGACATCCAAAATATTCACATAACAAGTAATTGGAATGAGGTGAGTGCCAGTTACATATGGCTACAGTCAAAGAGAGGTTATACTGAACTGAGCTTTTCGATAACTGTTTTAGATGAAGGCTACAGGGCTTTTTCCTAACTCAGATTTCGATGTCAGTCCCTTAAGTGTATTCAATGACACACTAAATTGGTAGAGGAGCAAGAGTTGTTACTGTAGCTGTTCCCATTTTCATGAATACATACTTTAAACTTAACCTAGGGGTTGTCTAAACGCTCGGAAAGCACCTGGGTGTAGGTGGGTGTGGTGGTGCCGCATTGATTATACAACGCCGCTGCAATCGCGCACCCACCCCGGGGCTTTCTGCCAAAGATGTGAAGAAAAAAGTCAGGGACTTACCCAACTTTTTGTTCTGGACCTAGGCAAAGGACATTCAAGATGGTGTTAAGACAGCCCCTCACCTCACTCTGGAGTTGCAGCGGAGGCGTGGCTGGGCGGTGCCTGGTGGAAAGCGACTTGCAATTGGTCGCCTTCCACTATGAAGAATGGGGGTGGCTCCTGTCCGTAAGGCTGCCCAGAAACTCCACGCTCCCTTCTCAACGTTGGGATTACCTGACTCCACCCCAGGGGAGGGAAAGCACGGGGTTTGAGAGGGAGGTGGCACCAAATCCCATTGAACCCAGTGGAGCTTACTTCTGAATAAGCATGCATAGGATTGTGCTGTAACTGAAGTATGTCCCTATGTAACAAATGTAATAGGGAAAGCAACCAAAAGACACGTTAAGAGTGTTTAATTTTTTTCTTTTTTAAATGACTGGACATCTGCCTGTGAATGTGGAGGCAGGAGTATCCAGGAGACAGGAAAAAGAGTTCATATCCAGGATCCTTCTTTTGAAACGTCATCTAAAATGGAATGTATGCAACAGAACCCCATTTCTGCCTGAGAGGCACCCCCATTAGATCCCCAAGGCTGAATTTTCTTCACTGGATTATTCTCTCTCCAGTTCATTTTCTTATGCAAAGTTCCTGATTTGTAACTTGTTCACCATTAACAATTGTATATATCGCGAGAAAAAAAGGAAACGACCATCCAGTCAGCACAATTGTCATTGCAAATATTCCTTCTACTACTTTTAAGTTCTAGTTTAGAGCTGTTGTTTTTAGCTTTACTGTGTTTTAACGTTTCTTTTTACATGTATTTACTTTAATTGCATGCTCTTTTGAGTGCAGATACTGTAGAGAAGTGAGATATAAATAAATATGTGGATAAGTTCAAGTGCACGCAGATGCCCAAACAGAGAACAATCTGAGTTAGCAGCCAGTCGTAACCGAGAAGCTAACAAAATGGAATGGGAAGAAATTCATTCCAGTGCCAGCAGGGGGCGAATGCACTTGTCTCTTTCTACCAGGGAATCAATTCCCTGAGAAGTGCACCAGAATTCAAAGCGAATTTTGTAATGAACAGCTATGAAGCTCTTGATTAGCAGGAGAGTTAGGTTAAGAGAGACATTATTTTAGCATTACGATGGTGCGACAAGGGAAGCAGATCAAGCTACCGCAAGTTAGCCTTTTGTAGTTTTCAGCCAGAAAATACGAATGCTTGCAAATTGCAATGTGTGTTGGGGGGGGGGGGGGGAACAGTGGGCTGATTGCTTGATGTGGTTTCCTGCTGTCAGAACTCAGGGTTGCGTCAGAGCATGCCTGCCATCTTTACTTGCAGCCTAATGTTTTCTTATGTCAGGATGGGCACTCGAGGGAACTCTTGGACTCCAAGCTATCTGGGAGCCAAATTGGAACCCATCCCTCGGAGCTCCTGCTTGTTTTTGTTGGGTTTAGTGAAACTCTTAGACCCAAGTATTATTATTTTTTACCCAGCTATTCTCCTTCTGTGCCCCCTCTCTCCCCGCTCATGATTTGTTCTTGCTTCTTCCATCCCTACATAACATTTCCTTTCCGGTAGGTTCCTTGTCCGTAGAGCAAGTTGCTTACAGGTTGCAGATTATGGACTCTGCTCCTTCTTCCTGTTGTTACATGTTCTCGCTCCTCCTTTGTGCTCCGAAAAGCTCTCTTCGGTTTCCCTGACCTTGCCAGCCCAACTGCCTTGTTCTCTTTCACATTCACTTGTCTTCACTAGATTCTTAACTTGCCCTCTCAACTTGTAATCAGTTCATCCACTTGATCCAGATACCGTAACTCTGCTCGCTGTAAGCCCTATTTAGAAGGGAACACACCCCACCCCACGTGTGTCGACTTCTTATCCTGGAGAGCAACTAATTTTTTAATGGGGGGGGCATATTTTGAAATAAGCAAGGGCCAACAGCTTTGGCTCCCCCCATTGACTTGCTTTCACTCAAGCTAAGGGGGAAAGGGTCATTAGCCTGCCTGCCTCTCTCTCTCTCTCTCTCTCTCTCTCTCTCTCTCTCTCTCTCTCCTGGCATGAATAGCAATACAGGCCCTGCAGCGGCTCATTCCCATTTGCCTGGCGTCTTGGATCACCTGGCACACAGGAGGAGTCAGCCAGTGGGATGTATAATTAAGAGAACTTAGTCTGAGTAGTTGTTGCTTTATCTAGGCCTTGGCTTGAAAGAAAGCAGATAAAGTACACAGAAAAGGAGAAAGAGGCATTGGGCTCAGGGGTTATGTTAGAGGGCAGATTTGGCTCCTGGGTTGTCCGTTGTCTCTCCCGGCTTTAATGGCAAAGCCAACCCTCCTCTAAGTGCAGAATAATGAGAGCAAGCTATTTTTATAAGGATGTTTGAAGGGTTCTGATCTCATAAAGCAGCAAATGGAACATTCTTTTGGCGTTTGATGCCAACTTTCCCACTAGGTCAAGATAAAATGCAGCACAAGGGTTGCAAATCAAGTGCAGAAGGGCTGTAGATGCAGCCAGGCTGTCGACCAGACACAGTTACAGGGAGCATGTGATTCTGTTGTGAAAACAGCTTCACTGGCTGTTTACCAATCCGTTTCAGGGCACAATTCAGAGTGCCGGTTATGACGTATCAATCCCTATCTGGCTTGGATCTGGGCTACCTGAAAGACTGATTCCTCCCATATGTGTATGACTGCGTTTGAAGACCTTAGGGGGAGGTCCTTCTCTCATTCCCATCACCATGGTTGTTTCTTTATATAGCACCATCAATCTCCATGGTGCTGTACCTCCATCAGGAATGAATTTGGTGTGGACATGAGAGAAGGCCTTCTTGATGGCTGCCTCAGGCTCTGGAATTCCCTTCCAAGGAAGGCTAGGTTGGCCCTGTTGTCCTTTCTCTGGCAGGCAGAGGTGTTTTTATTCAGGCATGCCTTTGCTATAGAAGCTGGTTTGCTGCTGAGGAAGGTTTTTTTAATTGGTCGGTGCTGGTTATAATCTTTTATTACGTTTTTTAAGTTTATTCATTTGTAATGTTACAATAAAATTTTGCTATCAATCCAGATTTTGCTATTAGCCACCTTGAGCACCCTTCTTTGGCAGAAAGGTGGGATATAAATTAAATAAACATAAATAAATAGTTCAGTGGCAGAGCACATATTTTCTATGTGGAAGATCCCAGGTTCAACCCCTGGAATCTCAGGTAGGGCTGAGCGTCAGCGTAGACAGGACTGAGTTAAATGGACTAGAGGTCCGGAGCTGAGGTAGCTTTTCCTTTATGCCTGTGCTTGTGACATTAAACTTTATTCCGCTCCATTAAAGAGTGGTGTGATTTTGTGATCCAAACTACAATTGACCAAAGCTAGGTGCCTTCATGAAAAGCTGGGCTCCTGGGTTCCCAACACCATAATGTTGAGAGGAGGCTCATCCTAGATTTGAAAATTAGTTAGTTGTCTCTTAATATGTAAATAAACTGACAGGTAGTAGGTCTGATGAATCAGTGGGATCACAATCACATTATAGAAAAAAAATGTAGTAACCACTGCAAAAAGGGGAGAGCATAGAGCGCATGAAAGGCTCCTTGAAAATGACTAAATGTCGTATTTACTATTCTTGGTCTAGGAAGCCTGCCAACTTCCTTATCTAGGAATGTCTGGGAAAGACACCAGTACTTATTTGTTTAAAGGGTTTTATTGGTATTTAGAAAGTCCATTTACCGTAGCCAGGGTCACGCCATTAGTTCCGTCCATCCAAATGTCAAAGCCGAAGGTCAAACCAGGTTTTACAGGAGTTCAGGGTCCAAAGCAAACAGTCAAGCCGGCTGTTCAGTCCACAGGTTCTGATCCAGAATTATGCAGGATGTCAAGAGCCAAATACATCGGTTGTTTTCAACAAATCTTAGCTTCTGCCTCCTCTCCCCTTTATAGTTGCTTGAGCCTGTCCACAGCTGCGTGCAATCTCTTTGTTATCTTACTTAAGGCTTGCGTCAGCTGTGCTCTGTTTTCGCAGTCTCATGCTGCGTCTTGTGGGCCTAGCTTGTTCTGCCCGTTTGAGCTGCCGCCTTTGCTGGGGAGTTACTGGACAAACCCCTTCAGGCCCCAAATCTTCCTCATTAGAATCAGGGGGTGGGAGAGGGTGGCTTTCCTGGGGCTCTTCTGAGGAATCTCCCTGCTGTTCCTCCTCCTCCGGTAAGTCCTGGGGAATGGGCGAAGCTGCAGTTTCTGTCCCTTCTTCCTCCTCAGAGGAAGATTCTTCAGACTGCCTCATGACACTAAAGGAGAAACAAGCAAACAATAGTTCAAAAAGTAGAGCTGCGTTCATGGCCCATTCATCATCCGCTTCTGATACTAATTTATGGCCTGAGATCTGCTGTTCCATGTGTCTGCCCTGCATTGCACTTGTGACATCAGATGTTCCAGGTCACATGGGAGAAATCCTTGCTACAGCGACTCCCACACCAAGTGTCCTCTCCTGGAAGTTGGGTCCATGCATGCCTGGGAAGTAGCTTTGTTATAGGCCCCTTCCTTTAACCTGGAGCTTCTGCAGTTCCTGGAGAGTCGTGGGTGAACACTCAAAACAGTGGTTCACGGGCTGTTAAAGTAATGTTAGAAGGAGCCCTATAGCAGGAGTGGGAATGCAGTTGATTTGGAGCCCATAAGCTGAAGGTATGCACAAAAACTGGGGGTAAGACCATTGGAGACTTGTTTGTGCCTCCCTTAAGAACAACTAATGCCTTCATAGGGGAAAGCTTGATTCACATTGTGCAGCTTAATTTATGCTAGATGATGACTAGCATAAATGGACAGAGGCAGAATGCTGAGTAGCATGAACTACTTGCTGGATCCAGCAGAGCAGTTTTAATTTGTGTAATGAGTGTTTTGAATGGACTGCTATGAACAGAGGGCTGCTGCATGGGACAGTTATGTTTATTGAAATTGGGGTTGAAAATAGCTTTTAGATTTTGACTTCTGTGTGGTTTAACTGGAAGCCTGAATGCCCTGTAATTTACCACACAAATGGAAATCAATTACAAGAATGTTCTTAGTTTTAGTAATTAAATTAACCCTCCTTTGCTGATTCTTTGCCTTCCTTCAGCCCTGGATAAGTTACCACAATTGCAGGTCAAGAGTCGCCATTTGGGTTCCATCAATTCAAGATGGGAGTGTTTGTTTCCTAATTTAGGAAATATCTGTTCAGATGTCCTTGATTGGTTTGGGAGTTGTATCATTTCAGAAATGTGTGGGATGTTTTAGAAAAGTCTCATCAGAGGAATGAAGCAATTTCATCATGTAAATGTGCTTCTCCAGTCCTCCTTCATGAGAAGCCTTCCCACTTTAGTTCCCACACAGTTCCAAGCTTTGAATCATTGATAGCGGGAGGGCCAAAATAGTGGTTAAATGCCAGAGAGGCATGATAGTCTTTCTCCTTTACTGTGGTGCACTGCATGTTGTTAAAAACAAACCTGTGCCTTCTACTTTAGATTATATTTGCACACTGATGGGGCATCTTTCTCGGGAACTTTTAACCGTCTAATGAAACTGAAAGAGATCTGTCAGTTTGCTTGTTCCAGCAATTCTCTCTGATTAAAAGGATAGTATTTCAATAGTGTTGCTAGCTTAGATTAGTAGTTTTCAAACTTTCTGCCTACAGGGAATGCTATTCATGTAGGCTCCTCTGCCAAACCACTGGGGCACTTCTATTATGGAGTGAATGCGGAGAAAACCAGGACATGCTCTGTTGTACATATTTAGTTCATGTAGAGCACTAAGCCAGACCTGCTAATCCTCCCTCTGCATATATTGAGAGGGCAACCTAAAACACCCCCAACACATTGCAAAGAAAATTCAGCATTGATGGGTAATCTGTCATGCAGGAAAACCTGTCTGCCATTACAAACCTTCTCCTTGGCTTCCGAGGAACTCCAGGGGTCCTCAAAGCCTAGCTTGAAAACCATTGGCCATTCTACTATGACTGGGTTGGGGCTCAGCACTATGAAAAACTAGGGACAAATCCATTTAGCAAAGTCAGCAAGCAAAGGGGCAAAGCACGGTTTTATCAGTCCAGCAAAAGGGTAGTCCAAAACAAGAGAAGTCAACAGGCAGACAAAAGGTCAAGAGCATAGTATTACCAATCTAACAAACGGGCAGTCCAAAAGCAGGGTCTTATCAAGAGTCAGCAGCGCAAGAGATCATTCCGAAGAATAGCAAAGTCAAGAAAGCAAAGCCTGAAGGTACTGGTAGATAGGATAAAGGTAGTATTGCATGTGCTAGCAGCTCTCAACTGAGAGTTTGTGAGCTGGAGCTTCCAAAGCCCCACCCAGGACTCAGCTGTGGTAATCAGAGGTGTGTAGAAGACATCCTTCTCATGAGGAGAACCCTACTCATAGAGATGTAAAATTCCGGAAATTTTGAAGCCATGGGGGAAAAACCCTTTCCCCCCATATTTTTTCAGAGGGAAGCAGAAATTTTCAGGAAAAATGGAACCCCCCTCCCCCAATATTAGCACTTTTTACAGATTGAAAGTCACTTTGTGACTTTAGGAACATAAAATGTAATTATGAACTAGTTGGATGGGCATAAAATTGTCACATTTGGTATATTAGAAGTACAGTGTATTCAAACAATTATTACAAATTGAATTTACTTTTTTACTTTAAAAAAAAATGTAACAAATGGAGCTACAAGCTCCTGAACTGTAAGGAACCTCTTTCATTTTGCTAGTTTATGAGGAGCAGGTAAAAACAATTTAAAAAGAAAACAGAAGAAACCATCAACATTTTATTCATCTTGCTAAAATAAAACATTCCATAATCCATTTTTTCATCATTTTTTTTTCACTTTTTCTAATTTTTCGGGGGAAAACAAAAAAGGCTTTGGGGGAAAACAGTTTTTCTGAATTTTCCTGTTTTCCCCCTGGGCCTTTACTTCTCTGCCTACTCATGAGGAGTCCCTTACTTCCAGGTAGCTGAGTTATTGCAGTTTTTGAGGCAGTGTGTTGCCTCCAAGTAGCAGCCTGTGTCTCCACCTCCTGGAGCTGACATATTTTAGGACTGAGTAGATGTTCTCCCTCCTCCTCTGATCTCTTGGGGGAAGATGGTCCTTGGTGGTCCTGCCTGGGGGTTCCTCAGGATCGATCACTGTTCAAAGGCCTGGTGTAACTTCCTTAACAATGCTAGAGGTGCCTGGGCTGTCACTAGGGCTAAGGGATCTTGCAAGGCCTTTAGGCTCTGTAATGTCAGGGTCTTTATCCGAACAGTCATTCTGACCTGTGTCTGGGTCAAGCTTGAAATTGGATTAGATCAGCCTTATGTTACCTGATGGGCCTTTGTGTGTTGGACTACAACTCCCAGCCTCTTCAGCCAGCGTGACCATGGCTTAATGAGGCAACAGTACTGTGTTTACCTAAATGCAGTTTCGGCTAAATATCGCCCCTTCTTTTAGTAAACATAGGGTGCAATCCACCGCTTAGCTGTCAATGAAATGATCAGGAGCTACACGAGAGCTCTCCTGGGCTCTTGCGCTTCTCCTGCCTGTCTCAATGAGGCCTAGACAGGAAAACTTCCCGATCGATTATGACCCAGGGATCCCATCTGTCTGCATCTCTCCCTTCTCTGCTACATTTATGGCACCCAAAATCCACCATTTGAAGCCTCACGGGAGTGGGCCACCTCTGCCTGAATTCAGATCCAACCCAAATTAAACCATGCTCTTTTCCTTCTGGTTTGTGTGCATATGTGTGTGATATGACCTGAAGCACACTGTGACATCATGGTGCTCTGTACAAGAGAGGTGTTGAGCTGGCAGAAATGACAGCCTGGCCAAGTCCTGGCAGACATGATAGTTACCCATGCCCTGGTAACTCCTAGGATTAACTGTTACAACATATTGCAAAGGGTTGGCTTTGAAGACCGTTCGGAAACTGCAGTGGGTTCTGAATATAGCTGCTACGTTTCTAATCATGACTGGTTGTTTTGAACCCATTACTGCGTGCTTAAAGAAATTCACTGGCTGTTTCTGAGCACAATTTAAAGTGCTGATGCTTACCTTTAAAGTCCTATAGAGCTTGGGATTCAGATCCCTGAAAGAATGCTTGTCCTTATATCATTTGCACATATATTGAAGTTACCTCTGAAGGCTGTCCCCCAGGTGCCCCTGTTATCTGAAGTAAGACCAGAGGCGACAGGAAAGAAGGCCATCTTGGTTGTAGCAGCCCATTCGTCCAGTTCCCTCCCCAGAGAAGTTTGCTTGATGCCAATATTGCTAAATTTTTGGTGCTAGTCACAAATATTTTTTAAAGTATTATTTAACGTAGGTGCCACAATGTTTTCAGCATCCTTAAAATAAGCCCAGATTTGTGAGGCTATGAGTTAACACATCATAGAATGGGAGTGGGTTCATGGTCTGGGTCATGTTTGTGCTTTAGTGCTGATATTATTCCTCTGCCTTTTGAAAACTCAGCTGTGAATGTTCTTAAACTTCTGGTGTGCCATACTGAGCTTTATTCTTATCATGAAACATTGGGGAGAGAAGGATGCAGAAACCTTAATTCCCATTCTGTAACCCCTTGTCTTTGAAAAATATTCTTAAGTACTTTTCTGCTAGGAAGGATGAATTCAGCAATACTGTTGCAACACTGATGGAAATGGACTAAGTTGGAGGCAAACTCACAGACTGGGGTTCGGACGACACAATAGTCAACGGTTGATTAAATAGTCCACGGTAGATGAAATAGTTCACCATTGACTATTGTGTCACTTGTCAGTGAAAAAACCACACCATGTTGGTTATTTTCTACAAATAACCAATGCAAATAATCAACGGTGTGCAGAGCTGACTATTTGCACAACCGTTGATTGTTGTGTTGTGTGATGGGCTCTGTTGATTATTTCCCCTGCAGAAACCCCTGCCGCTCTTGCCCAGTGGGGCTCTATAAGTAGGGGAAATAATCCCGTCGTGCTGTCCTTGGGTGGGGCGCTGCCAATCGTGGCACACATGTCCCCAGGAACATGCACGTCGCTTGCCCCCGCCACTGAGGGAAAGTGCTGGGGATGGGGGATGCTAGGAACTCCTGCTGCTGCTTGAGAGCAGCAGGAGCTCCTAGTGTCCCCCGTCACCAGCCACCAGCACTTTGCGGCGAATGGAGGCCGGGGCACAGAGGAGTGAGTGCATACCCCCTTGTCCCGCCCTCTGTTCATGATTTGTTGATATGCCAAGCGCGGGGGGACATTGTCAGGAGAGACTCTTCTGACAGCGTCTCTCTCCACCCTCGGCATAGCAACAAATTTGTTGCAATGCCAGGGCAAAGAGAGCTGTCAGGGTCTCTCTTCACCCTCAGCTGTGCAACAAATGGGGAAGGAGGTGGCAGCACAAGGAGTGATATCATCCCCTATCAGGAGACGAGACCCCGCCCCCTTACTTGTTTCTATGGCCCTGCCGGGGAAGGAGTGATCTCATCTCCTGACAGTGGGGGAGATCCACCTGCTGGTTCTTGTGCAGCCGTGGCATGTCTCCCTCCGTGGCCACCACTGCAGCAAGAACTGGCGGACGACCTTCCCCCCCACCCCCCAGTCAGGGGAGGAGATCTGCCTGCCAATTCTTGCTGGGACAGCAGCCACAGCACGTCTCCCTTGCTCCGGCCGCCACTGCTGCAAGAACCAGTTGATGGACCCCCTCCACTGACGGGAGGAGATCCACCCACCAGTTCTTGCTGCAGTGGTGGCCATGGTGAATCCTCCTTGCTATGGCTGCTGCCAGACCAAGAAGTGGTGAGCGGATCCCCTCCACTGACAGGGGAGAAGATCCGCCCGCCGAGTCTTGCTGCAGCGATGGTGCATCTTACTCTGCAGCCGCCGCAGCAAGAAGAAGGCAGGGAGCGTCTCTCCCCCCCGCCCCTCCCCACAGAATGGCAGCGCCCCGGTAAGATAACCAGCACCACCATTCAGTGGGGAGAGAGCAATAGCCAGCTCTGCCCTTATAGTCTACTCCACAGATGACGTCTTAGCATGTCACCCAAGCGCGATATGCTAACAATTATCCATCGAGTGGACTATAAAGACTGAGCTGGCTATTGTGTCGTCCGGATGCACTCACAGAATAGAAATTATTTTGGTCTTGGTTTTTCAAAAGAGATAACAGAAATTTTCTTCTGAGTGATTTCCTTGTTATAACTAAATTTAGATCTATTGCTTTCAATGGCAGAGGGGGTTTTAAGTTGTAAAAATATTTGCATCACATTATGTACATTTTTAGATAGCCAATTGCCTGATTTCCTGTAGTGAGTAAGAATGATCTCCTGACAAACAGGCAGGGAAGCAAACTTTATAAATGTTGGCTCTTTTTTATTTTTGTTAGGCCATAAATGACTTAACAGAAGCATAAATAAGTGGCGGACTAGTAACTTTGTGTTGTCTTATCTGCAAGGTTGATTTATAGGTTGGCTTTGTGCCTCTGATTTTGCATTGCTGATCACCCTAACTATGTCACTTTTGTTCTGTAACATGCTCTGGTTTGCATATAGTGTATGCATTTATGAATGATGTGGCTATTCCCATGCTTGCTTGTTCAGAATAAGAAAGTGTAAAGGATGCAGCATTTGAAAAAGAATGTTTCCCCCCAAATATTTCTGTCTAAGAAGACAGAAGAAGTGAGCAGAAACTAAGGATCAGACATACTGTCCCTTCCATGTTGCTTCCACTGGGATGCTCAGAACAGCTGTTGGTTCTTCTGAAAATTAAATCAGATATAACAACAAAGTGCTTTCTGTTACCTTAAAGACTAACAAATCAAATCTGAGGCTGAACACACAGGAAGTGTGGTTGCGTAGTGGCAACCTAAGTGGGAGAGTGTTAATGTGATACTGGAATTACTTCTAGGCTTCAGCTCCTCTGCAAATGTTTAGCTTTTGGTTTTCAAATTACAACAGCAACAAACTCTCCATCCATTCATCAATCTCAATATCATTCATGTTGTGATTCTTTGTAGTTAATTAGGAAAACTGGATACTGGAGGGCAGTTTGGATTAATAAGAGCCGTGCAATTGTGCTGACTAGTTAATGCAGAATAGGAACATTTCATTACCATTGATGGGTTATCACATATCTTTATTTCCCATTCTGTGCTGTATCATTGTTTTATGGCAAGCCAGTGTTGGACACAGATAATTGCGCACTAATGAATGCCCTCTTTAATTCATCAAGGAGCTTTTGTATTGAAGCAGAGGTGACCGAAAAGTATTTATTTCTTGAGCGGTAAGCTCTTTGGAGTAGGGTATAACTGAAAATAAAGGTTGGTGTTAAATTAGTGAAAATAGTGTCATTCAATAGTAATGTCTTACAGTTTGTCTTTAACTTTCTATTTTAAGGAAATGTTGGCACAACTTGGAAATAACTAATACACAGTATACACATTTTTTAAAACCACCCAGAGAGCTTTGGCTATGGGGTGGAATATAAATGTAATAAATAAATAAATTAAATAAATAAATAAATAAATAAAATATGATATAGTGTGTACGTACTATGTATGAACTGAAGCTATTTTTGGATTATGGGGTTTTTGCTGATCTGGTCACATCTGGGAGTCGGGTGGACAGGGCCACAGGCCACATAAAGGCAGTGCTCTTAATTATAATGGTACTACCTTGAGGAGGTTCAAAATAAATGAATAGCATCAATGAAATGTGTTTCCCTCCTTAGTTACAAGTTTGTTTTATTCTAAAATGTTGAGTTTCTGAAGAGCCCATTTTGTTGCTTTTATAGGGCTAAATTAATGCTGTGGTAATTATTGTTCCTCCTGATTGTAAGAGCATATGTCTACCCAACATCAGAGAGGCCCACTCCACTCTTTACCCCACTCTCCCTGCATGTGATCTTGACACAATTTATTTCTAGCCAAGATCTACCTGAACTTGGTGTCTGTTTCTCTCTCTCTCTCTCTCTCTCTCTCTCTCTCTCTCTCTCTCTCTCTCTCCTCTTGATATTTGATTCTGACCTGGTTTCATGTAACGACAACCCATGGGTTGTTGGAATTGCATGGGAGCAAACACACATGCTGCTTCGCAACCATTCACTGCTTCTTCTTTGTTTCCGGTTTACAAAGCAACCCAGGAACTTCCAGTTCTTGGGATAAACAACCCAAGAGTTTTTCCCATGGTTTGTTTCGCCCTCAGCAACCTAGAGTGCCAGTTTCGGATGTTGCATAGGAACAGGATATTCTTGTGTCGTTTTGTAAATCACAAACAAAGCAGAAGTGGTTATCAGTTGCAAGGCAGTGGGCGCACTCACTCCCACATGGCCCCAACATTAGGCATGGACCAGGCCTTTGAGTAGAGAAATATAACTAGGGCAGTACTATTCTTTGAAGTAGTCTGGTCATTAAGATCTCAAGCCAAGTCTCAAACGCAGTAAAATATTCAACCGCTGTCTCCAGTAAACGTTCACTTAATGGCTTGCTTACTTTCAACCCTTGGTAGTTTACCTTTAGGTTTGAAGAGTCTCTTATGGCAAAAAGACAAACGGCTGCTCTCAATTCAATGTACATTATGGCTCAATTCGGACGACATATTAGGCAACGGAGGGGTAAATAACATACTGGCCGTGCATTAGGCAGGAGGAGCTTCACAGACGACATGCTGCAGCCAGTGCTGCTCGGAACCGGCAAACGCCCCGGCTGCTACGAACTTGCGGTGGCCATTTTGGTTGCAGCCTCTCCTCCCTGTGTCCTCCAGCCGTATCCCAGCAGGCACCGTGAGTGCTGCTGGCTGCATAGAGCAGCCGGGGGCTTTTGGCTGCTCTAGGCAGCAGAACTCTATTCCAAAACGGAATAGTCCACGGAGAGAGGGGGGGCTGAATTTGGATGACACTTTAAACAACGGGGCTTCGAGCTAAACAACGTGCAAGCCCGTTGTTTTGCTCCATTGTTTAAAGTGTCTGATTAACATACTGTCAGTTGTATGTGTGTTGTGTGTTGCCCTCCAAACGACACAATAAGCAACACAACTGACGATTGTTCCCCCCCTCCTCCGTTGCCTAATGTGTCGTCCAAATTGAGCCATAGTTTAAGAACCTGAATAGGTTGCTGTGGGCTTGGACACAAACTGGCATCCAAGCTAAGTCCTCAACAACCTGTATGATGCTGTGTCAAGCTGCCTTCTCTCAGCTTCAGTTCCACACTCTGTAAATGGGAATAGCAGTGGCTTGGTTCATGGGGTGGTAATGATTAGGCTGACCGAGATGGGTATTAATGCCCGTCTTGAATCATAAAAGGACGATGTGAATCACACTGATTTCAAAAATAGAAGAACAAACCTCCCTGATACTGTTCTTTATTGCGGGTCCACTGCGGACACATTGGCAACCAAATGGTGATTGTGCAGTTAACTCTCAGTGAATGATGATATTTCTTCCTTCTTCTCAGGTTGTTAGCAGAGTGGCAGCACAGCAGGGCTTTGACCTGGACCTTGGATACAGGCTGCTGGCCGTTTGTGCAGCCAACAGGGACAAGTTCACACCAAAATCAGCTGGTAGGAAAAGCCGGTTTTCTTTCTAGTAGTGGCCTCTTGGCAGAGAGAATCTTGACACATTTTGCGATGTACTTTGCTCTCCTGTAGGATGTTGATAGGCTTCTGCCATACATCTAGTATCTCTTGTACAATGCACTGAGATGAGATTCTTGACGTTGGTCCATCTTCCCTGTTCCTCCACCTGTGCCATGTATTCTCCATGCCAGCAATCCAAGGAAATGCTGTCCAGAGGAGTGGAGGGGTGGGTGTACGTCCGACCCAGACCGAAGTTCCTTTGACATTTCCATGGCGGTCACTCACATCCCCAAAGCATAGGGATGTTGCAAATATTGTGACTTTCCACTCTCAAAACAAAATTTGAGGGTGCAAATAAGTGTCCATAGCAGGCAGCAGGTTTAAAAATAAGACCATCTGACCCAGGAACAAAATGGTGCAGTAACTGGCTGTATAGTATAATGTTCAGTTAAGCCAGTTGCTGAAGTGATCTGCAACAATGCTTAATTTCTGCTTTGCGTTGCCTAACAACATTCTGTGCTTTTAAATGGGGAACATGATGTGCAATTAAGCCTATGGATGGGTAAATAACTCAGGTTTGCTTTCTTCCACATTTGTTTTTTTAATTTTTATTTTTTAAAAAGCTTAAGTTCTTCATGTCCCAAATATGGAGAGGGTAACATGCATGAGATACAATGCAACGTTCTGGATTTGTGTTGTAAAAGCTGCATATCCATTTTTGCAGATAAGTGTCTCAAACATGCAATGTCTATATGTGGAAAGTGAAGGAACAAGTTTATCCCTACTGAAGATGCAATTATCAATCAATCAATCAATCAATCAGTGTGACTGGCTGTGGGGAATACCAAGCAAAACCTTTAGTTGTGCATGCGGATCTTCTGTGTTTCTGATGTTTTTCTTAGAACTTTTGGGTATTTTGGATTGTGCCATTATTCAGAAGCCTGTTAGAGTCACTTTCTGCACAATAATTTTCCTAGATAAAGATAATCTCTGGGCAGAACTACATGTTTTCTGACAAACATACTTTTACTGGTCAATGGTAGTGCAGTGACTGGGTTGAGACATAACATTAAACAATGGTTTTGTGCTACATGAAAAGCCTCAGACTCATTCACTCGCCTTTTCCCTCTCTTGCTCCAGTGCAGTGGCAAGTAGGAGATTGGAAGCGTTCACTTCTTTTTAACTAACCCCAGTTTTAGCATTATGTCTGAACCCAGATGAGCTGGTTAACTGTGATTTACAAGCCGAGATTATTAACCGTGGTTTGAAGTTAGTTTGTTTCCCTGAATCATAGTTAAGAAACAGAAGTGAACACTTCTAATCTCCTCTTTGTGACCATGCCAGAGAAAGAGAGGGAAGGGGAGAGCTGATGAGCCCAAGGCTCATACACATAACTTTGAACTATTTAGTGTTATTTCTGAATGCAGCCATTGTGTTTGAGGGAGAGATCCCCAAGGGAGAATTGGTGTGCAAGCAGGTGCTTAGCCATTCCAAACACAGATTCTTCCCAAACCGGTCCTCAGGCCTTTATTCCCCCAGTCTTATTCCTGGTCTTTGAGCCATCTGTGGGGAAAAAGGCTGGGCAAAGAGTTGTAGGAAAGAATTAGTTGGCAGGTGGGAAAGAGGGTTAAGCATCCCTTTCCTCTTGCCAGTTCAGTTTACATTTGGCGCTCTCCACCAACATTAGTGTTAGGAGATAAACACAGGATTGCCAGGGGGAAATTTGTATATTATTTCTGAAATGGGGCACAACTGTTTATTGCACAGTAAGTATGTAACAATTTGTGTTTTGGCATAGATCTCTGTTTGAATTTCATTTAATTCTTGTCACATGCAGAATTTCATAACAGAACGTAGTTGGAGCTGCACCCAGTGTGATGAACTTTCCAGAAGGTTCACATCTTCAAATATCTGCCTAATTAAATTGTCACTTAAGACAGGGGTAGGTAACTTGTAGCCCTCCAGATGTTTTGGCCTACAACTTCAATCATCCTTCACCATTGGGTTATGCTGGCTAGGGCTGAAGGGGGTTGTAGGCCAAAACATCTGGAAGGCCATAAATGGCCATCCCTGATTTAAGGGTTTGACTTCCTTTTTAAGGCATGAGCGGCCTTTTGCGTATCCAACCTACTTGTCTTGAATGATTCTTTTTGCTATCATGGATTTGCTTTCCCAATCTGCTCTGTTAGAACCATTTCATATGTGACAATGAAGTACATGTTTTACATTAGGATAAAACAGAAGTTTCTGTCTCCTATTTCCAATTCTTCCCATATCTTTGATGCAATGTTTTCCAAAGGGTTGGATTTAGCAGGCTATTGCAGCCTTGCAAATATATTCACAAAGGTTGCTAGCCCACAGGAAAAAACCACTACCCATCCTACCATTGTATACTATTTGTGTCCTAAAAGAAAAGAAGAAACAAGGTTTACAAACATTCTCTGCTTAGTCAGCTAGATAAGATTCTTATTCATCATGGGTGACCAGGCGAATGGCTATTTACATGCCTCTGTTACTGGAACAGGAGTATTCTGTCTTCATTCTTTTCCATTACTTGCTAAGCTCTCTGGACAGAGTCTTTACAGTTGGATGTATTTTTTTTTACACTTGGTTGTTAACAAATTTCTTTAGTGAGCTACTGAAGTTCAAACTGTCTATACAACAAACATTCGTATTAGAAAGGAACTATTTCTTTTTGTATTGAGGATCATGTTGGAAAGTTGGTGTCAGGATCAGGATCAATCTCCCTGGTTTATATCCCGAATCAGACTCGGAGGCTGAAAAAGTAGACCAGCTAAGACAGGAAGTGGGGGAGGAAATTTTCCAAGACTCTCCAGGAGTCAAGGAGGAATCGTCTCAGGAGCCTATTGGACAGGAGGCTTGGGCTCAGAGAATCAGCTTCCCCACTTGTGGGAGCTCAGTCTTTGTTGGAGGGGGAGGGAACATTGGAATTGAAGAACCCAATGTTTGCCACAGGTCAAGCGGGTGGAGTTGAGAGGAGATGGGAGGCGGCCCGCTAGGCTAGCCACTCACCAGAAGTTACAAGTTGGAGACCCTCCCTGAAGGAGATATTCAGTAAAAGCCTGTTGGCCATGGCGGGAAACTGTCCATGGCGGGAAACTGTCAATTTAGTTGATAGGCAACTGCCTTGCTTTGTTAGGATAGTTAAGCTTAGAGGATGGCTCCTAACATTCACACTCCATTTGGGTGTGGAGAGATGTCTATTTACTGAACAAAGCTTTGTGGATTGCATGGCAGACCTCTTTATTGTCTAACATCTTGGCGGGAGGGCTTGGAATCATGACAGCTCGGCTCCATTAAAAAAATGGATGTGACCCATTTGTGGATCATAACTGCCTGTTGAAGACCAGTGTTTTAGTGTGTAAAATTCTTCCCCATGTTGTCACACATAGGTTGTGTACAAGTTATCTACACTATAACTACTCTCTTTTTCTCCCCTGTTGCTTCTAAATGGCCCTGAGTTCAGTATGCACCTTGGTAGCCATCAATCAATCATCAATCAATGCATGACTTTTAAACAGAGATAACTTAATTTAGAACAAATTGAGGCTAAATTGGGGTAATTCACAGGGATGTTTTGAGAGCCATTTCCCCATTTCTGCAATATTTCAGTCTTATTTACTATCCAGTATTCTAGAGACCCAAAGGCCTGCCTTTCGAAGAAGACTAGACCTTGAATGTCTTTCCTTTAGCAAAAGCAGTACTCTTGTTTCTGTGAGCCAAGATCTCCTTATTAGAATCAGTCGCTGTGTTATGGTTAAAAGGATTGGCATTTGTACTTCCTGTATAGCTGCCAGTTGGGAAAGGATTTCCTCCACAGAGAGCTTGTTTTGTATGCTGTTCCCACAGAGCCCTGTATTTAGCATGATGGGACTTCAGAGAACATCAGGGCATAATGTAATTTTAGAGAACAACTTCCTTGCTGTCTTATCCAGCTCTTCTAATAAAAACGTAATATTTCAAAAGCGACTAGCTTGAGGAGAACATCACAATTATTACAAAAATTAATTTGCCATTGGTGACAGAAGGGCTGAAAGACCTTGCTATAAACTGTGACAGGAAAACTGAGTTTAAAGGAATCTGCATGTTTATTGGTCTACTTGGAGTGAAATGACTGCAAGGGAATTGACAGGAAAGGACGTATGTTCAGTACAATGATGAGATGAAGCACCAAAGTGTCTTGTAGACCCTTAAAGACCCAAAAAATCATGTTGGAATAAGCTGTCATGGAACAGAGTCAGACAACATCTGATGAAATCGGCTCCCAGTGCCACAAGACTCTGTTGCTTTTGGTGCAACAGACTAATCTGCCTCTGCACGTGCTCACACACAACCGTCATTTGCATAATTACCCACAATGCAGCACGGATTGCCGTGTCGTCCGAACCGGCGTGCGGCAGGAGTGGCTTCTTACTCATCTTACAACCCACATCTTGCAGTAGGGGTTGTAGGGCAGGTAAGAAGCTACCCCTGCCATGCGTCGGACAACATGCCAACCCGCGCTGCATTGTATGTAATTATGCAAATGACAGCCCTTTGTGTGGCATGTACAGGGATGGGGGGAGAAGCCATGGTGGCTACTTTTATCAGCATGATCATCCAAACAGCCTCTGTATGTCAGGTCAGTGTTGTTATGCCCATTTTGCAGATGATGGGCTAGAGTTGAGTCCCATTACACTATGGCCACCCAATGAGTACATAATAGATATAGGATATGAACTGGCAATTTCTTATCTCACGCTCATAGCCACTACACTACACTAATAGATCCTCCTGAATTATTTTGGATCCCATCTCACATTTCTAAGATCCTAGCAAGACAACCATTGTTATCACTGAAGTTGTTTGCCATTAGGAAAAGTTTCTTCATTGCTTTAATCTTCCTGATGTTTTGGGATCTTCCCAGCTGCTCATGGAGAACAATGCATCTAACTACGGTGGATGCATGATAGTGGGCTAAATGCAACGTTACACAGGCAGACATCTGCTCCTTTCCTCTTCCCTGTACATACCCCAAATCTGCTCTGGAGAGTCTCCCAACCCTCTGGAGCAGGTTAGGGGGGGTCCTGCAGTGAAGAGGGGAAATTCAATTTGGTAGCATTAGGACACCATTGGATACAGCCCAGTTTGGCTGTATCCTCTTTCCTTACACATGGATCTTCTCCGCAAGTTTCTTGCCTTTGTTTGCTTTCCATTTGCAAGTTTTTAATATCTGTGATTCAGTTGAGTGCCACACTTAAAGGTGTTTTATTTCAGGTACATGGGGAGGGGACACCTGTCAATGTGGCTTCAAGAGATGGACCTCCCTGTTCTAAAAGAGCACAGTCTCTCACATTTTGGGTTAAGGGCCTTGACAGTTTAAAGTTCTTTTAGAGCTTTTTAGACAATTCCTCTCTGAGGCCATTTGTTAGCGAACATGGTTTTTGAATTCATGATCTGAAGACTTGTTTGTTTAGCCTAGCTAATCCTCAGTTATCCCTGTGGTTAATTTCAATTGTTTTTAAGAACACACGTAGGGCAGGAATCAAGTAGTGTGATCAAACATTTGAATATTAGAGAGTGCAATCCTGAAATAAGAATATAATAAAGTTGTGCCCTTTTTTCGTTCCGTATGACCTAATGTGTTCTATGTAGCATTGGCATTTCCTCCTCTGTTGATAAGAATAATGCTCAGCACTTAGGAACATTCAAAGTGCATCATATATTTTATCTCTGTTTTCGTTAAACGAGCCTATAAGGTAGGATTGTATTAAGATTGTCCCTCCCTTGCAGATGGGAGCATGAGGTAAGGTTGAAAGAATAATGGCTTGCCTAAGGCCTAACGTCCCTGTTCAACCTCGACCTCCCAGCCACTACACTACCCTCTCTTTACACAAGGCTAGCTCCTCTCTCCTGGGAGATAGTCAGATGCAGCGTTTCCCACTTTGAAGAGAAACGAGACCCGGTGTTTTTTAAATGCACATTACATCTGCTCCCGAAACATTTGTTAATAAAGAGTTTTATTGGTATTTTAATAATGTATTAGTTTTTATATGTTTTAATCCATTTTATGTATTTTATATCATTTGCTTTTAATGTTGTTCCCCACCTTGATCCAGAGGGAGAGGTGGGTAAGAAATAATTTTCTTCTTCTTCTTCTTCTTCTTCTTCTTCTTCTTCTTCTTCTTCTTCTTCTTCTTCTTCTTGTAAATGGCATTGACTTGTTATAGCACAACAGGTAAGCCATGGCCTTGTTTTCTTCTACCTTGCAGAAACATGGTGTGTTTTCCCGTCTTTTATCAGTCTTTGTCCAATCTTGAATTTTCTGAGTTCAGTGCTTATTCATGAGGCTTGGTCTTAATGAACTGTTAGGTAACATATGCTAAAGGGTGTAACCTTTTATCATCCGAGGAAAGCTTTGCATGTGTCAGCCACATGAGACTGAAGCAGGGAAAATATTGTATTTCCACATCCCAGCATGACGCCACTTTCTTACCTCCCCATAGTTCATTGGTACTTTCTGTGACTTCTTCCAGATGACACCTGGGACTTTGGCTGGGCAGTAGTCATTCCTGGTCCTTGCTGTCTGACAGTCAGCCCACCTTTTCCCTCTGTTTCTCCCCATCCGCCAGCTTCAGTATCAATTTTCCTGTATTTCTGCCTTCTTGGGTCTTTTTTCCTCCCATCCTTTCCAACAGACTCCTTGGCCTTTTTCTACTTTTTAATTGGCCCTCCTGTGAGCATGCCTCATGCTTCATAAAGCTCCAGGCTCAATATTGTCCAGATTTGCACTTCAGCTGTCCAGGTGCTCATGTGTCTATCACTCATGATTGAGCGTACATTACACTGAAGCAGCAGCCGTAGGAGTGAATGCCACTTGTAAGTCCTTTGTTTGTGTTTCTTGTGTAATGAATTGAAAATTCATCCATCTCCCCCAGAATGAGCTGTTTCCTTTATCACTGCTTCTGTTCAACGCTGCTTACTGAAGGAATATGAGTGTTGGCTATTTCTATCCTTAAACAATTGAAAGTAATGCATAGGAAAGTACATTGTTTTCAAGGAATATGTCTTAGTAAAACCATATTCGGGGTTGGGATGGGGGTTAAAAGAAATCAACTTGCTCAACTTAAATATCTTCCAACATAGTTCAAGGATGTTGCTTTGTTCTTAGCAGGAGGGCCAGACAAGGGGACTGAGGACAGGATGAGATTACACAGAAAGCTGTCAGGAAGAGACATTGTTTGATATCTCTGCAGGCAGATGATTGGAGGAGGGTGTGGCTTTAAGGCAAGGAAGCACCAAGAAAACTACCTTTGCGGATTCTGCAGCAAATTAATCTTCAGACCACCTGTATAGGTGGCTCAATGTGACTTGTTTGATAGTAGAAACAGCAGTTCCATTCTTTCCTTCGCTCAGCTCAGATGAATTTTTGACCTTGATTGGCTCTGTGTGGATTCATTGTCTTTTGATACAGAGGGATGAGCATACCACTGGACCACCATTGTGGATGCCATTGTTATTAGAGAATGTAAAATAAACAAACAAACCAAGAAACATCTGATAGTTTTAAATGTGTATCCTTAAATATGTATCCTTAAGACATTTTGGGGGGTGGATGGAGGCAGCATTTCTTGGAAGGTACTTCATGGCTGACTGAATCAGATCAGTTACTGCTTTGGGGGCTTTTGAAATACCTTTGCTATATTTTCTCAAGAATCCCTGTAACAGTACTGCAACATGGGTCAATATTGTTGTTCTCATATTGTTGGTGGGAAGGTGGAGTCTGAAAGAGAGGGTCTTGCCTTAGGCCACCTTATGAACTCATGGCTGAAATGAGATTTCAGCTTGAGACTTCCTAGCTCATGCCTCATTGGTCATACTCTTAGCCAGTTCACTGGGGTTACACCTCAGAGGGGTAGGCCCTGTGTTTCCCATGGGCCAGAAACATCTCCTATCTTCTAATGCAGTCAGGTTGTCTCCTTTCATTATAATTGCTTGGCAGATTCATGGCTTCTCCCCATATTGTATTTAAGGGACACAAAAGGTGCTTTTGCATGTCACCTCTGGGTACTTAATATTTAACATGGGTGTAGCTATTTCCAAGGGAACAGATTCTGCAAAGATGCTTCTGAAAGTGCTCACCTTCATTTGGAGGGATGTGCCATTCTTAACCATTCTCTTCCATTTAACAAGTATTTTTGGATAGTGAAATTACTTGTGTAAGCACCTCTGTGTTTCTTAAGCCTATATGTAATGTGGGAATCAGGTCTTGTGTACTTAAAGGCCACATGCAGGATTTCCACAGGAAGACTGGGAAAGTAGGGTTGTGCTTTGGATTTGGCTGAATCTTGAAGCAAATTGGGCTGATTTTGGAAAAATTCAGGGGCCATCTGAATCAAACCAGGCTCCTCCAAAGCAGATCAGATCTGATTCTGAACCCTCCTGAAGCTTCATTAGCGATTCAGGGGGACCCAGATTGGGTGTCTGCAAACTTTGCTACAGTTCCCTCTGAGCTTTCCATATAAAGAAAAATGTCAGGGAGTGGAGAGGGAGGAGGGAAGGCAGAGGAGTTGTAGTTTTGGGACAGATTTGGTTTCCAATCACAGTGAATGGTTTTATAAGGGCTCTCCAGTCCCAGAGTTTTGGGGGACAGCTGTTGAAATATCAAAAGACTGGTTCAGTGTTCAGTGGTCTTTGCTTGTTCTCTCTCCCAGTAGGAACATTTACAAAAGGTTTTGTGGAGTCTGTTGGATCTGGGAGGGTGGCATTTCTCCCCCACCCCCATTTGAAGACCCCCCCTTCCAGAAAGACCGCTAAACCTATCATTGTACCAAAAAAAAAGGATTGACTTACTTTTCATTATAAAATTTTAACAAAAGAAAAGAAAGAAAAGCATAAGAAAAAATGTAGTTACCTTGGTTTGAATATATCAATTACCTTCTGAAATTTTGTAGGTTTCTTAACAAGGGCCACCTTTATACTGTAGGCCATTTTCATAACAATTGCCCCCACAAAAAACGTAGGGATAAGGGCCTCATTTTTTAGAACCAAACTGTAAAGGCTGTTCTTGCACAAAAACCCTGGAACCCATTCATCTGAATTTTAGCAGCCTTGATTCACTCAAAAGGCTGGAATTTTCATCCAGAATGGTTAAGAAACAAAAGTGTTACTGGCATTTATAAATAAATACAAAATAGAGGTGTCTACTATAAAACCTTCTGTACCTCTTTATCTGCAATTTTGCAGGTTTCATCCCCTCACAAGGGGCTATTTGGTCTGCAAATTTCAGCCAATTCAACAGTAAAAATGTGATGGTTGATTTCCAATGTTAGTCACTGAGAAGTATATGAAGCTTTGTATTTGTTTTTATTAATCAAAATTGGGATTCAGCCCAGAGTGGAATGGATACCTCTGAAATTGGTGTGAGGTGAATAGGGCTGTTTTTCTAATCATTGAATTGGGTTCCAACCTGAATCTAGTGGTCACCCCTACTAGGAAGCTGCAGTTTCTTCTACCCTTTGGCTCGTTGTATGAAATACTGACAGTTGCCACTCGTATTGGGTAGATGGGGGGAAATGAAATAACATGTTGGCTCATTCCGCTACTTCAGACTTTTCCTACCTTGGTGGTAAGCACCACACACACCTTTCTTTCTTTCTTTCTTTCTTTCTCATGTGGAGGTTTTTAACAGTGCGTCGTTTGAGTGAATATCACAACACCTTTCCATCACTGTCACAGAGTTTCCCACTGGAAGGATTCACTCTCAAAGCTGGCTTGATTGCATCAAATACAGCTTTCACCTGGCTTCAAAAAGGCAAGGGGTTAACTAGCCTAGTTTTAATGTATTAAGAAGGCCCTGGCACTTACTTTATGAACTTCCATAAATGCAGAAGAATGTTCTTCAGACTATTCCAGGTGGATTTTTTAAAAAAAACCAATGATGGATCAACTTAAGCTAGAGAGTTTTGTTCTTGTATGTAAACCAGTATTTCCCGGATTGAATTGGGACATGTTTCATCTTTGACAGGTAGACTTGTCTTTTTATCTCCTTCCAGCTGTGTTCCACTCAAATATGCATCTTTGGGGTGCACCATTACCTAGGGAGGTGGTGGGCTCTCCCACATTGGAGGCATTCAAGAGGCAGCTAGACAACCATCTGTCAGGGATGCTTTAAGGTAGATTCCTGCATTGAGCAGGGGGTTGGACTCGATGGCCTTATAGGCCCTTCCAACTCTACTATTCTATGATTCTATGATTCTATGATTCTATGAATGTCCCTTTTATTTGGATTTGTACTATTTGGGATTGGTAACTGGCTGTAGATATATATATAGATAGAGATATAGATAGATATAGATATAGTATTTTGTGTGGAAAAAAATCAGCAGGATTAATTTCTAATCACCTATTTTGCAATGGTATCAAAAATCGGGGAGTGATACATAAAAACTGGAAAAAAAAATAACTGACCAATTCAGACATGCAGAAATAACTTGAGCTAACATGTCAGCTTTGTACCATGTTATGTGCAGGGTGTTGCATCTTGTTGTTAACACTTTGCACATGGAAAGCCACCATGTCAAGAAGGAGTTTAGCATTAAGTGTGCTAGGTTTCCACCTTTAGGGAGTTTTGTTTACATTAAACGTATGATGTTCCACCTGCAGTCTCATGTGGTACCACCAGGAAGGGACGGTGTTCAAATTGGCCACTATCACATAATTTGTCAAGATCGTCCCGTGCCCTTCAGTGTTCTGAATAGGTTTTCTCTAATACTTAGTGGATTAAAACTTTTTTAAAAAAACTAATATGACTTGGTGGCTTTGTTTGTTCAAGCTGTTTGTTTCCTAAGTTATAAGTTATTTTAAGTGTGTCTGGGGATGCGGTACACAGCGAGAAATCTTCTTTTGTGATTGACTAAGTCTTTGTGGGTTTTGTATTTTGTTTTGGTATATTAATTTTTGAACAAGTGCCAATTGAATATGCTGAGATATGTTGGCAGTAAAAAGGGAGGGCATATACACCCTGAAGGCGGGATTCACACAGAGGATGAGATGAAAGAAGCAACATTTTCCTAACGGAAATGCCAAACGTTACACGAAGGCTCTCAAGTTTTGTTTGATGCCAGATTTGAATTCCGTGGCAGGGGCTTGTTTTCCCTCTTTGGGTTTTTGGGGGAGGGGGGGTTCTCACTCTTCCATGTCTGAAATCTTGAGTGTGTGCTTTGTGTGGAATCACTGCAAGCTAAAAGTTCCTACTAAAGTAAATTACAGTTTTGTCATTAACTCCAAACAGGATAAATGTCTTTTGGGAAAATGATTGCGGTCAGAAGCATTGACTACTAATGCATGAAAAGCCAATAAGTATTGAGTTCCAGTCTTTCTTTTCCCTTCTGACCTAGGGCATGTATCATTGGCCAGATCGTTTAACCCCTTTGGCCTCTTACCTTCTCTTTCTGGGAAATTACGTAATACAGGGAGTTGTTTGTGTTTACACTAGTAGAAGTGTGGTAGTGTGAAAAGTAATCACCTTTGAAGATGGAAAATAATGCTTTATTTAATTTTGTAAAGTGGTCATATTCCCCCAGTTTGCAGTTAGTTATGCCCAGGAAGATCCAATGGCTCCCTTTATTATGACGGTATTGTACATAATTAGATTTCAGAGTTACCCTGTATGTTTTGATGTGTTCCAAAGGATATATCCACATGTTTCTTGCTGCCAGTACAGGACTTTGTTTTCCTTAGAGGTACGTTAACTTACCTAATGTACATCCCATTCCTATGCACATTTACTCAGAAGCAAGTCATGCTTAATTAGAGGGCTTTACAAATATGTATGTGTAGAATTGCAGCCTTACCTGCTATTGGAAAATCAGAAGGACTTTAAGGCATTTACCACTAATCGCCATCTGTATTGTTATGTGCACCCCATTTCCAAGTGGTGAGAGGCCTAAAGAGTTCCAGCAGTTACTCAGGGTTCATTTTCCATTGAAGGAGGTCACTGGAGACTTTTGATGTTCCTGTGATAATAAGGTTTATTTACAAATGTATACAGGCCGAATATAAGATAAGGGTTCACAGCATTAACACCCCATCAGATTCCTAAGGGAACACATAATGCCATAGGATTTCCTTCAGAGAGTAAAGCTTCCTTTCCAAATCCAGTTTCCAGTATAGGCTAACTTCCTGCTACACATAGATATATGAAAAAATGGTGGAGGGGGACAATAATAATGGGGGGAACCCCTTTAACCCCATCACAGGACAGGACTCCCCCCCCTTCAGTTTATTTTCTGATTTTCCTGGTTTTTTATTCCTGGATTTTCGCAACTCTAGTTACACACATAGACAGAACAATGAGTCATCTCTGCCCATCATCTACACCAGGAGTGCAGAACTCTTGGCCTGCATCTGGCCCTCAGGGGCTTATGGCTCCTGCATAAGCCCCATCCTTCCTAGGTTTGGGGCCAGGTGGAGGATCTACTTGGCACTTTGGTCAAAGAGCAAATAACATCAGGTGGACGTGGACGTGCCCACCAAACTTCATACAGCCTGTGGAGGACTGGGTTTGAGGTCATCTGGCTCCCCACCCAAGTTTGGTTCTACACCCCTCACCTACGCCTTCTTGCTCCATCCTACCTCCCACTGAAATACATCACCAGGATGTTACTGGCTATCAACTGTCCTTTGTCGGGTCTTAAAAAGCTTTGCCTCCAGACATCCACATTGATAGTTCTATTTACAGAAATCTTAGAGTTGAGAATGACAGAATGGGAAGTGATCTAATTTCAGACCAACCCCAAACCCTTAACACTAGTGCAGTGCAGTATTAGGTGGTGATGAAACTTTTGATAGATGTGTACGGCAGACGGAAGGGTCCCTGGCTGCCCCTGGCTGTACTGCTTTGATCCTAGAGAGAGCAAAGTGGAGCAGACAGGAGGCTCAGAGAAGGGGCGGTAGAAGAAGCAAGGGCCTGAGGAGACTGAGGGATAGAGGGTTGAAAAAGGGAGGATTTAGAAGTGATGGCAAAAGGGAGAAGTCATGAGATGAGAGGAACACGATTGGGCAGAGGAAGGAGACATGCCCATGGCCAGGAGCTGTATAGAGGTTAGGAAAGCAGCAGCTCACAAATCAATCTGAAATAACAAACCAAATCTTTGCCTACAGGAATTTGGTGAAAGGGAAAGTGTAAATGTTTTGGCTATTCGGAGTATCTCTCTCTGTCCCCTTGCGCTGCAATGTCATTATCATGGACAGCATCTTCCATACTCTCATACTTATGGATGGCTATTCCCAGGAATTGGGACAGGAGGAATTGTGTTCTGTGGATAAAACAGAATGGAACTTGGCTCCAGCAAAAAATTCTGAGGAAGTAGACTTGAGGCTAGATTATTTGCAGGGATTGGGGGAACAAATGTAAATGCATCCAAAAGATACAATAGCAGTATTAGCATGGGAGAATTATAATCCTTTTAATCGAAACCTGAATGCACTTTTGAACACTGCTGACCAATAAGCACCTCTTTTTCCAAAAGAAATATAACAAGCCAGTGTAATATATTTACACACACACACACACAGAGTACTTTGCCTTTTTCTTTTTATCATTGCTTTAATAATTTCAGATTAAAAGGAGACAAGTTTCTTGGAGAATCTTTTTCAAAGTAGTATGGAACGTATTTTTGAGTCATGGCCATGAATTTCCATCAGTTAATCTACAGTGAAAAGGTCCAATTGATCTAACAAAAGCTACACCAGTCCTCATGTATCTAAAATGTATAAGAATCCATTTTTATTCATTTCAGACTACATTTTGGAGAGGCTTCAACATACCAGGCTCTTCCCTGGGGATGTTATCCTGAATATTGAATATCTGAGTAAGAAGCGGGACAGTTGGTTTCCTGTATGATGAGCTCTCCTAAATCAAATTTGTCTTCTTCACTTCAAACATCGTGGGGGGGACCCCAACAAATCGTATTATTTAATGTGCTCACTGCAGAAGCAATTTCGTTAAGACAAAAAAAAATAGCAGCTTCTAAGTTCTCATTGTGAAAAATGATTTGCTGCTGCTCTGAAATAAGATTGGTAGATGTAAATGGTTGGGAATTTGCAATGGTTGTTGCTTCCCGCTGGGAAATATTGAACAGCCCTCATAGCATTGAAGTACAAGGCAGTGGCATGAAAAGGCTATTTTTAAAAGACAACTGGGTTTTCTCTGTAATATTGCTGTCCAAAATATAACTTTCCCCCCAAATAATAAGCACTCAAATCCAAAGCATCCAAAATGGCTCAAAGTACTATGTTTCATCCTGTCAAATCCAGTTGCTGCTGAACTAATAGGGGTTACATTGGGCATTATTTTATTGATGATCACTGATTATCCAGAGTCCCTAGTGTGGTTGGGAAGTAGAAGAGGCTCCGTCATTGCATTGATAATAACATATAGATGCTTTGCTCATGAAGAAGCCCCAAATCACATAGGTATTGTCACACCAGTCCCCCCCTCCCATTTACCATGCAAATGACACAATCCTTCTGGATTCGTTTTTGTGCTTGATGAACTGGCAAAGATCTATTTATTGTAATGTAATTGTATCTACCATTACAATCTTCTGTATTCTTTCACTTAAGAATTTGTTCTTTAAAATACTTTCCTTGTTGCTATAATCTGCTCCCACCCCCAGCACTGCAAACAACAAATCTCCGTTTCCAGTGTGTGCTCACTCAAGGAGTACAGCACCTTGGATTTGGAAGTTTTTAAAATATCAGGTCCTGAGATAATGTGGAGAAGTCTGGGTTCTGGAAATGTGCTGACTAATATATTTAGCTATAGCTCATCGATCAGAGAGAACATGTTAGTGTTCTGGATAAGCTTGAATGACAAAGCGAAATGATGGACACATCTAAAGAGATAAATTTAATCTTAAAATGCTGAGCTTACTCTGATCAATTATAATCTTTTTATAATGAGAAAAGAAAAGATGACTACAGATTTTTTTAAAATGTAGGGATTTTGAAAAAAAATGAATGGAAGTATGTATTTGCATACATGTTTAGTAATATTGTAATGTTATAAAATAATGATTATCATAGTCATAACTGTGAGCACTTCCAGTAGGGGGAAGAATGTAGAACCAAGAGTTTTCATTATATTGATTTTAATTGTATTTTATTCTTTTTTTTCTGTAAGCCACTGTTTAGACAGAAAAGTGGTCAGTGTGATTCAATATAAATAAATGATTAATACTGCCATCCTATGCCCACTCACTGAACTCAATGGGACGTACTTTGGAGTAAACGTGTATAGCAGTTCACAGTAAATCATATTCCCCTCTCTTCCTTCAAGGAGTTAAAGAGCAGCTTTAATATATGGTTACAAGATAGTGTTCCAGACCTATTTAGCTTTAGCTGGGGAACTATCTTGCCATATGAATCTAGTCCATCCAAATAATTGTGTAGAGTTTGGAGATATTTGAAACTATAATCAGCGGTATATAAATTTATATAATAAATAATACAAAATATTGTTGGCTGCAGGTTGAAAAAGGAATCAACAAGATGCTAAGTGGAAGCATTTAGCCTTGTCTCTCTTCAGCCATTGCAGTAGAATAGACGGGATAGAGCAAAAGGTACTAGTGGCTGAGATGGTAAGCAGCCCTATTCCTTAATAGGAAAGCAGAGATCTTTCAAGACGTAAGGCAAAATGGAACAATAGTTAAGCAGGTGTATAGGAATTCTCCAGGCTGCTTGGACCAATCATTGAGTCTCTGGGATAGACAGAATGAGAATGTGTATTTTAAAGTGTATAAATAAAGCTGGCATGCCAGAGTGGCTTAGAGCTTGGGCTACAAATCTAGAAGTGCCAGGTTCTCATCTTTCCTCTTTCTGAGCCCCAGTCCCCAATCTCCGCTGAGTATGGACCACAACAAAATCATATGAAACATTTGAACATTCTGAAATATAGTAAATGCTTTGAACATTCAGAAGTGCCATATAAATGCTAATTCTTAGCATAATACCCCATTCCAAACAGTACAATTCATAGGAATCATGTAAATCGAATGGGTTTATTGATGTATTTATTTAAAATATTTTACCTCCCTGTTTCCATCATATTTGTTCAAGGTGGTTTAAATGTCTTTTTTCCCAGTACCATATGGTTGTACTTCTTTCTCTGCTCTTTTCCCAGCAGTTTGGTTGCAGTTCTAGATATATATTTCTGCATAGCAAAGCATCTAAACTGTGAAGCATTTGTGAGATAATCCAGTACCTTGAAAGCCACATTGTACAGCCCCTTACCCTCACAAAAATTAGAAACAATAGAAAAAATGTAGAAGGAAAATTATTTAAAGAGGCCCCAGCCATCTTAAACAAGAAACGTTTATATTAACTTGGTTTCCTATGATTCGTCTTTTAATATAACATAAATAAATAAATAGAACACTCCCCATCCTTACCTCATTTAGGAATTGATAGTAGTTTTTTTTCAGCCCAAGGGATAGATGCAAAGGACAATATGATCTTCTCCTTACACAACAAGTCTACTCATGGGACTTTCTGTAGAGCTTTCTAAATTAGCTAAGGCTGATTTTTAAGCATTGTTATCTTCTTAAATAACATTGTAAATTTGCCCTGTTGTACTAGTGAAGGGATTAAGCAGAGAGGGAACCCTGCAAAATATCAGATTTCTTCCACTTTGTAAAATTCATGCCAGAGGAATTGATGGGCTGCTGGGGAAGCTAATAAAGTTATCAACAGCAATTAATTCAAAAGGGGAAATCAGGTAAGAGAGCTAAATAAATCATCACGTTTATGTTAAAATAATGTGTTTAACATTCTAATCATTTACACACATCTTCCCATGTTTGCCTAACAGGCACACGAGACTACAAGTTGAATATTTAGGACTCCTTAAGGAAAGAGAAATGAAATAGGATATGTGGGTCATTGTGTGAGCAATTGGTGGGTGTTTCAGGAAATGAGTAGATGATGTTCACTTTTAGATGTCTTGTCTGAATTCTTCAATGCGATAATGATGTTTAAATCTGTACCTTTCTGAAAGCAACTTATCCTAAGACTTATATTATGTGCAATGAAAATCTTAGAGTAGGATCGGGTGAACTTCAAATTGTGCCATGAAACCCATAGCTCAGTGGTAGATCATATGCTTTGAATGCTGAAGGTTGCAGGTTCAATCCCTCTTATGTCCACTGAAAAGATCTCTACCCGAAATCCCAGAGATCCATGTAACAATCAGAGTACACAACATTGGGCTAGATGGAATACAGTTACAGCATCAAAAGCCATACAGCTCCAAAGCACTAGAATGAAAGAAATGGCAATTAAATTGGTGCATAGATGGCACTATACCCCTGTAAAACTGAACCATAATAAATCTGTCTAATCCCACGACAGGAGAGGATGTAGTGGTATTTGCTCATTATTCTACATGTGGTGGGAATGCCCTTGAATTCAGCTTTTCTGGGTGTGTGGCGGTCTTTGAACCAATTTCTGATACAGTTTTTGCATCATGTGTTTTGTCCCTATATTTATTTATTTATTTATTTATTTATTTTATTTATTTATTACATTTGTATACCGCCCCATAGCCGAAGCTCTCTGGGCGGTTTACATAGGATTAAAAACAATTAAAAACAATATACAAAAATTAAAACAGCAAAAACATACAACATACACACAATCTGTACATTTAAAAACCACTTCAACACTTCAAAAAGCTACAAAACAAAACAAACCAAGGCTCCTCAGATATTGCCAAATGCCTGAGAGAAGAGAAAAGTCTTGACCTGGCACCAAAAAGATAACAATGTTGGTGTTGACTCCCAAGAAGAGAGTAATTAAAGTTCGGCCCGGTGCGCTCTTGCCCAATTAAACACACAGGGTGGGAGGAAAAAGTTTAATCAAGTCATTCTCATGTCTGCAGCCATAGAATGCACCAACTGTCCCTCTGGATTCCCTTCTTGAACAAAGGAAGGCAGTACTTGTTATTTTTGAGCTATTCCATTGGCTAGCATCATCACATGTTAACAAAACATGAATATTACTGGTCAGTGCTTCTCACAGACTAGCTTACTGATTTGAGCAAGTATACACATATATCACAGGATAAGCAACTGCTGATTGGATGAAAGTCAGTTTTTTGTCTCTTTACACGAGGCTCAAACTCCACTAAGGAATGCACTTCTACCACATATACAAATTCTCTTGACCCCCTTTGCTCTGGGCTGTCTTTGCTATCTCATAGGGAAGAGCAGGGGAGGAGTAAATTCCTAGCTGTTCTGCTTAGTATCATTGGCACCAGGCGGGCCTCGTCGGGGAGATCATTCCACAATTGGGGAGCCACCACAGAGAAGGCCCTCTCTCTTGTTGCCGACCTCAAAGCTTCCCTCGGAGGAGGCACTCGGAGGAGGGCCTTAGATGTTGAACGTAGTGTTCGGGTAGGTTCATGTCGGGAAAGGCGTTCCATCAGGTATTGTGGTCCCAAGCCGTGAAACATACAGGCAGCCAATGCAAGTGGGCCAGAGTAGGTCTTATATGTTCGAACCTACTGGTTCCCGTTATCAATCTAGCTGCTGCATTTTGCACAAGCTGTAGCTTCCGAACCACCTTCAAAGGCAGCCCCACGTGGAGTGCATTGCAGTAATCTAACTTGGAGGTTACCAGAGCATGGACAACTGAAGCCAGGTTATCCCTGTCCAGATAGGGATGTAGCTGGGCCACCAACCGAAGTTGGTAGAAGGCACTCCGTTAATATTAGCCATATTATCAATATCAGGTATAGTGCATGGTCATCTTCCACATGAGAATGCAATCAATGTAAAGTTGATAGCAGCTTAATGTGAACTAGCATATTGGAGATTTCAATCAAGAGTTACAATCAGAACTGGATTCCAAAATCAGAAAGATTGCACTCTCAGAGCATCTAATTCACGACAGTAAAGTTGCACAGAGAATATCTAAGCAAGTTCAATTCATTGTCATTTGATATCCATTCACGGTTTTTATAAACCAAGGTTTTCCAATTTATAAACCATTGGGACATAAAAAATCCTTTTGGAAAGACCTGATAAAATAACAGGCTGCAAAGGAGCTCTCCAGGATAGGCTAGCACCGCCAGATCAATAATGCTATAAAAATAACACTTAAGAAAAAGGGAATACAGCTAGTGATGTTTAAATGTTTATTGTTTGTGTTTGTGAATTACAAATGTTATATCAATTTAAAATACTTTATTTTAAAAAGCCATACAGAAAACCCAAGAAGAGCCTGAGGTAAGGTGAGAGAACTAGCTTTTTGTACATTGCGCCTCATTCATTCAAGTCAAGAGCTTCCACAGTGAGTGCATGATCTCTGGGTCTCCATCATCCTGAAACTGGCACTATAGATATGTTCTACATTACTGTTAATGTAGAGTTATTGGAGATCAATTTCACATCTTGGTTGTCTATATGACCCCTGTTTGAAAATCCTGTGGTAAAAAACGCCTTCTGGCAATTGCTCAGGTTGATCCTCCAGTAAATCCAGTTGAAATTCTGATGAAAAAAAGCCATTTTCTGTGAGTGCAACCCTCACATCTTCCATTGGTCCAATATTCTTTCTGTTGTGCCACCATTGGGAGCATGTTTAGCGGGGATGTGTGTGAGGGCCTTCTGGGTTGCTATACCAGGTTCTGGAGCTCCCTGCCAAGGGACACCAACCTAGCTCCATCTCTGTTGTCTTTCATCCAGCCAGCAAAGTCATTGGTATTCAGACAGACATTTGGCTATTTAGCTGACTTGTTTACTGGAAAAGGTTTTAACTGGTGGATGCTGTTTATTTCTTTTTCTATTGGTGTTTTTTTAATGTCATTGATACTATATTTTTTATTATATTTCTGAATTTTATCTATATTTTATTATTGTAAAATAAAAATAAAGATTGACTGCTGCAAAGGTAGCTATAGTTCAGTCGTCTTTTGAATTACCACATTTTTTCCCTTGTAAAATTGGGGGCCGGGGGGGGGGGGAGTGGATGACTCTAGGAAGTTTCTGGGTTTTTTTCCCCCTTGTTCTCCTAAACACCAAGCGTAGGATGGGACATATTTTCAAGCTTTTTAATTCCTTTTCGGCTCCATGTGGTCTTCAACCAACTTTAGTGTGTGTTGGGTCCAGATGTTGAGAGTTGCTTCCTTCCCATTTAAACATCTGCTAAGAAGTGACAAAGCATTGGGTGGAATATGTCTAAAGGACCATTACATATGCAAGCCTTTTTGTTGTGTGTGGGGTGGGTGGGAATCAGCTAAAATGGAAAGTTTCCCTTCTGCCTTGCTGCTAAATGTACAGACGGTGAGAAATTGTTTCAATTTATTGGGCTCTGTAGGGAAGAATGAGTGGAAGTGACTTTAACTGCATTTTTGACAGTATCCTCTCGGGGTGGGGGTGGGGGGGTGTTTCTGTGTCCAAATGCTGTGAATGCTGTGTTATAGATTTACAGGGCTCCACAGGCTTGTCCAGTGCTATTTGCAGACACATTTCCAAACCTTGGGTACCCCACTCTACTACAAAGCAGCATCGAGAGGGTTGATTTGCAGGTGACAAGAGGCAGGTGGGTTTTCTCCCAGCTGGAGTTGAAGATCCATATATCTATTGCAAGTGGAAAGCGAGAAAGGGGGGTGGGCGGAATCCTAGCAAAAATATGTAACATCTTCCTAAGAGCAGGCGCTCGAGCAGTTTTTTAAAAAAAGGATCTGAGGGGAGGCAGGCGGTATCCTAGAAAGTACAAGTGATTTGCTTGACATCCTTTCTAAATAAATTGGTGGAAAATTGTTAAAGATAAAATTATCAATTCTTCAAAGTGTTGCTGAAAAAGAGCCAACATGGCTTCAGCAAAAGTAGGTCCTGCTTTACTAATCTTTTAGAATTCTTTGAGAGTATCAACAAGCAGGTGAAGAGGGATGATCCAGTATGCACTGTTGACATGGACTTTCAAATTGCTTTTGACAAAGTCCCCTCACTAAAGACGGAAAGGTTCTCTAATGGTTCAGTAACTGGTTAAAGAATAGCAGAGAGTAGGAGTAAATGGACAGTTCTTGCAATAGAGGGATGTAAACAAGGGGATCCCCCAAGAGTTTACATTGGGACCAGTGCTTTTTGACTTGTGCATAAATGAACTGGAATTAGGAGCGAGCACAGAATTGGCCAGATTCTGAGGACACAAAATTATTTAGAGTGGTTAAAACAAAAGGCTCCAAAAAAATCTTTCCAAATGCGAAGACCCAAAAGGCAAGAGCAATTCAGAACATCATCATATGGGGTGGGGAGGGGGGGAGGAAATCACGTTTCCTTACCATCGCTTCTCCGCCCACGCTTTTGTCTCTCCTTATTTCCTCTTTCGAAAGTGGGCTGTTTTGATCGCACACAGCAGGAGATAGCGGCAAGTTCCATCTCAAAAATAATTCGGATTTACCAGGGTCTTTTTTATTTTTGTTTTCACCGTAGTCTGAATCCCCACACTGAGGTCTGCGTTTTGACCAGATGCCTCCTTGTTCCTGGTGCTGTGTTGTTAACTTCTAGAAGTTGTTTATGTGTTATTTATTTAGGAAAGTTTTGTGTCACTCTAGGACTGTAAGAACACATTATATAGAATTTAAAAACAGCAGTGAAATGATGTTGCAGCAGGACAGATAGCATTTCAGTGTACAGTCTAAAAGGCCCAAGCAAATAAGAAGGTCTTTACCTGGCAATGAAAAGAAAGCATAGATGGTATCAGGTGAGCACAGCTGAGGGAGTCCCCAAAATGGGGCACAACTGAAAATGGCTTGTGTCCAGTTTCCACCTGTCTTACTTCCAAAGTCCATGGGAATGCAGTGAAGGGCCTCAAGGAGCCATCTTAGTACCTGACAGGTGTGTGTGGGAGAGGGGCACCCAGATCCCAAACAATTTAAGGCATTAAAGTTCAAAAGTAGTATTTTGAATTGGGCTTGGAAAGAGACCAGCAGCCAGTGTAGCTGTTTTGAAACTGGTGACATATGTTTCACATGCCCATAGGCACTGTGTTTGAACTAACTACAGTTTCTGAACAGTCTTCAAATACAGCCCCACATATAAATGCAATTCATTAGACCAAAAGCAAAGTTATCATAGCATGGACAACCGTGGCCTGGCTGTTCATATTTGGGAGGCAGGTTGCAGGTTGTGTACTGGCCCTAGCTGGTCAAAGGATGCTTCGTGAAACAGAGCATCTCTACATTAAGGGGAAATTGAGTTGCTTACCCAGGGCTTTGTGCTTCCTGGTTCTTTTGCGCTATTATTATGGACTGCATTACACGGGCGGAGAGGGGTGACCACGTGTTTTGAACACCTCCCCTCCCTTCACTTGTTTTTGAGACAGAGCCATTTAGTGGCAAAAGATCCCGCTCTTTCCCAGATATTGCTACATTAAAAGTGGTTCTTCTCATAGTAGGATTTCTAGGGGTTAGTGTGGGAGACGTCCTGGTTGTTCACAGTGTCATGTAATGGACCTGAAAATGCTCGTGATTGGCCTTCCATGGGTGGCCAATTACGAGCATGCAATAAATTGCTCATTTAGAGGAGCCCCAAGACATTCTGCCCCAAGACATTCTGCTAACTGAGGAGGACCAGCTGCCTTGCCCCACCATGGCGCACTAACCTGCTCCTCCTCCTGTTGCTACTTCTTCAAAGAGTATTTGCTACCATGGCAGCGCCAGCACTCCTATAGGTTCTCCACAGTGCCTCGCCCTCAGGAGGGACGCTATGTTGTAATGTAGGGTGCATTGGGGCGACTTGGCCTTGGGGAGCCCTGTAGGAGCACTGCAGGCTGTTTGCCATAGCAGGGAAGTGCTTTTAAAGTTGACTGTTTTTAATGCCCTGGAAAAGCAGCCAGCCACGCTCCTAGAGTCCTGGGCAGCTGCCACCACCGGCTGCTCCACAGCCCAAGGCAAAGGGGATGGACAAATTTTAAAACGTACCAAAACCAAGCAGTAAAATAAGCAATAAAACAAAATAATACAATAACAACATTAAATAAAAGGCAGAGACAGCTGCAGAAATTAACGCAGAGTAGGAGTTCATTCAAGCCCATGACTATTTCAAAATAATATATTTTTTTAATCAAATATTGAATGCATGAGCATTTGTATAGATTCCATTGGAACGAATCCCTTCCTCTGCAGTCGATCAGGCTATGAAAATACTAGCAAAATGGCTGGAGAAAGCATCAGATGTGAGAGAGGCAACATTCATTGTATTTTGGTATTCAGAACCATTTGCAAATCATTCACTGTTCTCTTTCCAGGGATTTGGTCTCCAAAGTACTGGTTTGTATTGTTTAATTCATCCTTGGAATCACTGGGTTCATATTTTGGAAAGGAGATACAATAGGATTTTTTTTAAAAAAAATGCTGAAAGGCAGTGATGTGGCTACTTACCTCAGTTGCACTCTGGAGCAAAAGCTTTGGGCTTGCTTGGTGCAATATGGACAAGAGAGCTTCTGTTGACAGGAATCACGTCTACTGGCTACAGACCATTAAAGGCTGCTCCTGTGCCATAAGACAATCCTTTTAAAAACTGACTGACAGTCCCTATATCAAAGTGGAATGTATTTGCCATCACTTGGTGATTAACATGTATTCATGCCAGGCATTAATGATTTAACGCACGAGTGCCAGCGTTTCAAAATGCAGAATGTTTGATGCTTAGTTCTCTGTATAGCCGCTACGTTTTTGGGTAGATAAGCTCTTAAGAAGCTTCCTCATTTTTACCCTCTTAAAGCCCTAAGTTAACAACATACATCAGGGCTTGTCAAGGGATGTATGATTTGTCTGAAAACTGTGCAGTGAAGTGATTTGATATGGCCTTGCCATGATATGTGAGGAAAGCAATAGTTCTGAGCAGGCCATAGGCCTGAAGGCCTCCTTCTGTACAAGCCCTCAAGTTTGAAAAGAGAACTGGACTAGAGTGATTTTGCATGGCTCCCCCTCATTTCAGTGGGGCCCACACAGGATATGTCCTTGTTGGATTGCGCCACATGGGAGTTTGTATTATTCAAAGAGGAGATGTGGTGAAATGGCTGGATTCATCAAAAGAGAATAATAAATAAATGAACAAGCATCTCTATAGTGTTGGAACATTAAAATGTTTTCACATAACGTCAGCTCAGTAATCCTTACTGTAGCCTACTGAGACAAATCAGTATTATTACTCTCATATTGATGGGGATGAGAAAATAGTGATTTGCTTCAAGTGACCTAGTGAGTTTCTGGCTGAGGTGATATTTGAACTGCTTGAATGTCCTGGCCCATAATTCACACTCCTAACCACTTTATTATACCAATAGGCAATGGAGCAGAATGTGTACACTGTCCCTACATTGAAGGAGGGGGAGGTATTTTGTTTCACTTCTGCTGGTATTTGAAAACTGAGAATAGATATCTCTGGCCTCCCTTGCCCTCTACAGAACAGAAAATCCAGTGGATTGGATCCATAGTTGAACATATATAGAGTAGATCCATTGAAATCAATTGGGTTAATTTAGCCTTGGCTAATGTAATCCCATTGATTTCAGTGAGCCTTTTCTATGTATGACCAAGCCTAGACCCAATCCACTAGAGTTATATGAGATATTTTAATTATTTGCATTAAAAAAACACTTTTTAAAATGTAGCCAAACCATTAATAATGGATCCTAAGATTATCTTTTTTTGCACAAGGTTTCTTCCCATGCCATTTTAATAACCTTTGAAGGAAATTATCATGAGGACTGGAACAACTACATGGTTACTTCCTACACCAGCATCACTACAGTGATTTATTTGCTGATGAATCAATCTATCATTGATGGATTGATTTATCAGCAAAGCAATTCCATTGTTTACCTTTAATCATTAATCAGAAACGGGTGGGAAACAGCCATGCTGCAGTGGCTCCTGTGGTTTTCAGGTAACATACGGATCAGGTCTACTGCTGTATTTTAGGGATGAATGGTAACGTCTTTTCTGATCCTTCCATTCAAAGCTTAATGTTCAGTCAACTCTTGTTAAGCAGCGCTTGCATACAATTCCGCTTTGATGACCCAAGATGGGCCCACTTCATGTATTGCATCTCTTAGATTAATATCTAGGATGTTCTAAGAACATGAATATTTCACAATCAAATGGAAAATAGGGGGCAGGATGGCAGTCTGATTTAAAGAGCAAAAGGGCCATACAGGCAAGTGGAGCTGACTCCCCACCCCCAATATAGCTTGCCTCTCCTTAGCCCCTCAGTGATCTACTGTTAGTAAGGCTCACTGCCTGAGGAAGTAAGCCATAGGGTGGAGGAAGGAGTCCGCACCACAGTCGTTTGCCCCTTTGCTCCTTAAGTCTATATGGAAATGTTAGGCGTTAATGTACGGGCATACTTTCAGGGAGCTGTGATAGGCCACAATTCCCATTTGTGAGTACATATCCTTAGTGGCAAACCTGGGGGTGCCTCTGTGTAATATATTAAATGGCCTGCCTAAGCATCATTTGTAACAGTCAAGGGGAAAATAAATACTCTGTGATCAGGGGTCCATAAACATTGGCTTAGTTTACTAGCCAGCCATTACATGTGGTTGCCAACAGCCGGCTCCTCTGCATCCTCTGGCATGCACAGGGGGCTTAGGAGACTTGTGCAGGATACAGAGAAGGTAAGAAAGAGCAATAATCTCTCCCATTCTCAGAAGGGACTCCTCATCAGAGGGCTGGAGGCATTCCCCACCTGGCAAGTGGATTTTTGAATGTTTGTCAGTGATGCAAACCAGTTGCAAACATTGTAAGGAGAGAGAGAAGCTTGTAAAGGGAGATATATTTAAGCCCTTATCTCTTAATTCTTCTGTCTACAAAGGTAAGTGTGAGCACATCTGCTGTGGTTTTTTTTTTTTTTGGGGGGGGGGGGGTTAGGCTGAATTAGTATTTGAAAGGGGAGTAGCTTTGTGGAACCAGAAAGGAAAATATGATCAGTATCTACTTATAAAATTGTAGATACTGTGCCTGCTGGGAAAATATGCTTTTTGTAAGCTTCTTAATAGAAAGCAAAGAGTTAAAACTCCGAGGCCTTACAAATGGAGGTAAATGCTGACATAAGGTCTTCAGTGCTTTTTTCTGACAGAACACCCATCTTTAATTTGCTTGTCCCTTTGCCCATATAACATTGTACATCTGCCCTTGAAAACAGCTCTTGCAAGCACTACTGTAGCCAAGGAAGTCAATTTAGCAGAGGTTCCTGTCTGTGTCTTAGCACTGCAGGCAGACAGCCTGGAGCTAGGAGTTATTATCAGCTAAGCAGGTATATGAATAATTACTAAAGAGAGTGGCCTGGGTTAATTGCAGTTTTTAATCTTGTTCGCATGAATTCTTAGATATTTTTTTAATGGGGGTGGGCAAACTGAAAAGGTTCAGCAAGTGTTTTTTTTTCTGGATTTCCAAGGATTTATTATTGATTTATTATAATTTCTATTACATCATCACTGTACATGAAATTTCTATCAGTTTTGTTTGTTTACGTAGAACATTTATATTCTACCCTTTTTCCAGAAAGTTCAAATAGACATGTGTGGAGTGATAATATTCCTACCCCCTGAGGAAAATTAGGCTGAAAGATAGGGTCAAATTATATGTGAGACTAACACATCTTTGAAACCCATGATTGTGATTCTGCTGTTCTAACTCTCTCTCTCTCTTGTGTGTGTATCTGTGTGTGTGTGTGTGTGTGTGTGTGTGTGCTACCATTAGAAGTGTGTGTGTGGGGGTGCTGTTCTGGATCTGGACCATGGCATGAGGCAGCTTAATCCTTCCTTCCCCTATAGTTTTCCTTCTGAAAATCACCTCCCCGCTGAACCTGCTATTTGCTTCCATAGCTTTTAATAGCAGCAGGTAGCAGCTTCAGGAGCAAATAACAGCGTTGGGTAGTAAGTTTCAGTGGGAAAGTGACGTGGACCTGAATGGTTAAAAACCTAGCCATCCAAATCATCCATTTCTCTCTTTTTCTCTCTCTCTCACATGCACAGACACAATGTGGCATCTGCTGTTTGTCACAAAACAAGAAAAGGAGAGTCCCAATCATGGGATTCAAGGCTGGGCCAATGCATTAAAAAAAAACCCCACATACATGTGAAAACCATGCTCCACTTCTAAGCTTCTTACTCCTGGATCATTTCCACATGTATGCATAACTGCTGTACTCACTTCAGAAGCTGCCTCCTGGTCACTATCTCCTGTGGCCACTCTCTCCACTATGGTTAGTGGTTCAAATGGTCAGTTGTGACCCATAATTTCCTCCTCATATTCTACATGGTAGGTTATAAAAATAGTGTGTTCTAACCATGCTAGCTTAATGAGCCAGTTGTCTTAGGATACCTTTCTTAAGAGTCCTTGCCATTACAATCCCGTGCTTCAGAACAAAGACAGTTAGGCTGCCTCTACACGAGACATTTAAAGCTCTTTGAAGTCTCATTAAAATTTTTACCTCTACAAGAGCAGAGCGTAAATCGGGAGTTGAGGCGCTTTATCTCTCCAATTATGTGCATTATCGAATGTGCGTTAAATAGCGAGTTTTATTTTGCTGCGGCAGTTAAAGCGCATTTTGCCTATGTGAACAAGCGATTCTCCGCATTAACTACTTGTAAAGCACATTTCAAACAACCGGTAAGGCCACCAGTTGTGCGCTCAATTACCTCTTGCGTACAAGCATTTACGATAAAGCGCCTCAGCGATTATGCGCATAATCGGCTAACCAGGCGTCAAACAGAATCCATCTAGAGGGGGTCTTAGACGTGAATGAGCTGCAAAGCAAATATATTTGGGTATAAGGTGTTTTGTGACCTTTCAAACTATTACTGTTTGGGCATTTCACTTCCCTAGGACTGACTACTTTGAAGAAAGCCATGGAAAAATGTAAATATCAGTTATTTCCTGGAACTGTTTCATGGAGCTGTACCCATTGCTTCACAAAGTTAGTTTCTCATTGGTACCCCACAGAGTTAATATTCTCCTTTTGTTTCTTCCTCATGCTATTTTTGGAGTGGCTGTCGTCCAGGTTGCACATAATGATAAACTAGAATGCTTTAGAATTCTTGCCTGTCAGGAATGAGCCAGTGTGCTGGTGCATTCTGCTTGATCGCTCCCGCTTGGCTCTTCCTGCGAGCAATAGTGGCTAAGTAAGCCAGTGACTCTTTCTCTGGTTAGTTTAGCATTATGTCTGAACTGGGATCTCTGGATTGTCACTCTCCAAACAAGCCAGAACCATAAGCCAAGTAAAACCCTGGCTTATTTTACACTTCCTCAAATATTTCAAAAAAGACACCACTATTAAGGTTTTAATAATAAGCAAACCAATCAGTCAAAAGAAAGATGATTAATCAATTACTCTTTAAACACTTGACGAGCTTTATACAAGTGTGCTGGGGCATACTGCTTGTTTGCTCTTGCTTGGCTCCTCCTGCCAGTGGGGGCAGTTACACAAATCACAGACCCTCCATCCCTGGTTTGCTTAGCATGACATCTGAACCAAGAGCCAATGTTGATTTATGCAAATGATACTGTTTATGTGGGGGAGAATGGCATGGAGATCTTTTTGGTCCTTCTGGACCTTTCCAAAATAACCTGCTTAGTTATTATGTTTTATTTCTGGGTCTGTCAGCCTTCTAACCTGATATCTGTTTCTGTATCCCAGTCTCAGAACTAGATGTGGAAGATAACAGCACTTAATTTGCTAGTGAAAGGTACCAGTGTTCATGCTAACTTGGAATCCATACTGCTCTTATCTAGAAACCCAAAGGAAAAACAGCCACACCTGATACATAATACAAGAGTCTCTGGGTCTAGGACTGGACAACAACTATTTAAGACCTTTGGGGCCAACAGTGAATCCTAGCTGAAATTAAACAGTGAAGCTAACTCTTTGGTCACCATAGTTACTATGGCAGCTTGGTCACAATAATAATAATAATAATAATAATAATAATAATTTTTTTCTTACCCGCCTCTCCGTCTAGATCGAGGCGGGAAACAACAACATGATAAAATACATAAAACTAATTAAAACATGACAAATATTATTAAAACTGCATTAAAACATCCTAAAACATCCTAAAAACAGTCTAAAAATTACACTGGATATGCCTGCACAAAAGCTTAGTGCAAAGGCATTTTATGTTCCCTTGCCTGTGTGGCCCACCCTGTAGGATAGGTAGATGCCATTGAATGTTGCATTTTTATTTCTGCATAACCGTAGTGTCAGTAATTGGAGAAGCAGAAATGACATGTCTATAGAGGGTGTCCTCTGTAAGTCCCATTTGTTCAGTACATAATGACTTTGATCCTGAGATGGAGGAGCTGAAATGCGGAGAGGGATGTGGCACTCCTGTCGATAAGAGAGTGCAGGAGGAATGTTTAAACCAGTCCAACTGACAGTATAAAACTCTACTCTTTGGTTGGTCATGCTTTCCTGAAACATTTTATCTCCTTCAGGCATTCAAAATACAACCCTGATAACAGTTAAAAAGAAACCCAACGGCCCTCACGGTGCCAACAAATTTCCCCTCTTTTTTCTTAATTTTTTTTTTATCTCATATCCAGCATAGTCAGATATATCCTAATTCTAAGGATTTCTCTTCTCTCCTTCCCCACCTACCCACCCCCAACTTGTCATTCTCCCAAGCAGCTCTTCAGTTAGTGGAATCTGAATAGCTGGCTGTCTCTAGAACTTCCTCTCTGGTCATCCCAGGCGGGAGATCATAAAAATGGAATATTTAGCTAGCATTAATGTTCTACTTGCTGTTAGTGTCTCTCATGGTGGTAGAAATCTGAAACCAAAGATTAGCAAATAAGAAGACAGCAATCATATGTGAAATAGTTAAGGGGCATGAACACATTGCTTTATTATCCCCTTCAAAATCCTTCATAAATCCCATTTCCCTCCCCACAAAAGCTCTGCACATATACACATGCAACTTGTATGCTGTTCCTAGGAGATGAATTCTACTTTGTTAGCATCAAAATGCACCCCCAACATGCATATGTGTGTGTGTGTGCGCACTCCTACACCTTCCCTTGCGTCCCTTGTATCTCTGCTTTCTCCTGTATAGGTATGGATTTTTTAAAGTCTTAGTGAAGGACTTAAAGTGGAGTGAAAGCATACCTGTAGTAACTCCAGGTGGGTCCCGAACTGTGGACCTGAGCGATACTGCATTAGAGATTCACCCTGTGCATTGCCAACCATCTCTGGCCAAAGGTGGAAACTATAGGGAGGCTGACCCATATCAGCAAGAATGTCTCTTAAGAAAAAAGGGTTCAGAACTGGCCAAATGGCGGTCACTATTCTCGATACATGTTTTGGGTCAGGCTTGCTGTGTCAGGTGTGGGGTCAGGTCCGACCTACAAGGAGACTCTGGGGGGTGTCTGTAAGACGCCGCTTTGGAAGGGCATCAGCTGAAAAGCCCACAGAATCGCTGCTGCAAGGTTAAACCACTCAATCTAGACAGGGCAGGAGGAAGAGCGGGCTATCCGGCTGGAAAAGCCTGCCCTCTGCCCTGCCTTCCCATGCTTTCCCATCAGCATCGACAAAACACTCAGCCTCTCAATTGGAACAAAATAGCAAAGCCTGCTCCTCTTTGCTTCCATCCGAGCCTACTTTGGCGTTGATGGAAGCAGCCACTGTCAGCTTCCTCTTCTCCCCCACCCCATCAGCAGCCACCCTCCTCCATTCAGCCCACCCACTCTCTACTCCCAGAATGCCTCCAGCCTGAACCCGAAGCGAGGTCACCACTGACAGATGAAGGAAACACGGTGGGTGACCTCGCAGCAAAGGAAAGGTTGCGGTAAGTCCATGACTTTTTAAGCATGCAGTTTTGGGGGAAAGACCCATGGTGGCTGCTAGTTGTCTGCGATGTCGTATAACTAATGCAGTGCCACTGCGCAGCCACCTTGGGGTAAATAGGGCATATAGACAGCCCCTCTGTGACCCAGTGAATGGATTGTGGGAGCATCTGATGTTGCAACGAGACAGGTGTGAATCTGAAGAGTCCCTTGGATGGGAGATCATTGGGAGCTTCATAAGAAAGCAGAATATAATAAATAAATAAAAAACATGCCATCACCAAGGGACTCTGCTGCTTCCAGCAACAGACAGTTGCTTCTTTTGGCTTCTCTCCTTCTTTTCCCACTAATAGGCAAGAGCTGGGTCTGACAATATCTCCTGCTTATCCTGATCAATTGTAGATATATAATGGAAGCTAAAAAGGCTGGGGCCCTAAACAACTTGAATCCAGCACATCTCAGGGATACTTGGGAGTACTTTCTGTATGAGTCTCCACAACAGCTAAGAGTCTCCACAACAGCTAATGCTGCTCTGTTAACTATCTTTGAGAGAGGTTGGTTCATGGGGGCTCACGGGACTGCTTTCTCCGTGATATCATAGATGTGCAATGCAGTCCTTAGAGAGTTAAGCCACACACTATTTCTATCTCTGAAGCTGTTTGCTGGGATAATGAAAGCCCCTATGGTTGTGTTTTGGTTTAGTTACTTTTATGTCTAGCATTTGCGGTGGCAGTTTTATTGTAAAACAGTTTTAATATACTTTTATAAATTCTTTTAGATGGTTGTAGCACAGAGGTGGTGTGAAGGATCGAGTTAAAAATGTGATGGTAGAAGCTCCCCCCACCTCATTTTACAAAACAAAGTTAAAACAGCTGCCACCATCTAGTATTCTTCAGGCAACTAGAACACTCTTATTAAAGAACACCCAGATTTAGGAGTTGCTCAGACTTCTCAATAATATTGACCAAGCAGGTGTGGGAGGGTGAGGACATGAACTCCAGGAGCGGTATTATACTAGTTAACTAGTAAAACAGAATTTATTTAAGGAAACCAGAGTTTAAATGGCATTTAAAAAGTAGAAAAGAAAAAGGCTAAAAGAATATAATAGAAGCTTCTTAGACACTGGTGTAGCCAGGTTGACACTTATGTCTTTGATTGCAGAAAATGACTTTGATTACAGGGGGGAAAAGTTGTTTTGGTCACACCTTCATAAGGATGGAGAACAAAGGAGGCATGAAGGCGCAGGGTATGTGTTTGTGTCAATGCGTGTGTACACACCTGGACTATCTAAGCCAAAGGGGAAAGCCCTTTCTCTGGGCACAATGGACTCTCACAAAGAAAAGGATCTTGGAATTGCTTTGGCCTTTGAAATAGAGCGAAACAAGCTCAGGTGGAGAGGGAAGGAACAGCCTATTTTCAATGTAAACTAATCCCTGTCAGCCACAGCTAGAAGGAGAAAGGCTTGTGTAAGCCAATTGGAGATGATTATGATATTTTAAGATTGGCTTTACAGGGAACCTGAAATTAAGCACCTGTGAAGTGCTGAGCCATCACACCTGTAATCTGGTCAGGATGTCAGGCAATGTTACTGTTCACAATAACACAATACTGTAATCTGGTCAGGATGTCAGTCACAACAAGGAGGCAATTCCTCTCAAACTTTCCAAAATTAATTAGCGTCACTTAGCTAATAGGATAAAATGGGGGCGGGGGGGGGGCTTGTTTGCTTCTGCCATGTAAACAGATCCAGACAAACAGGCAAAGGGAAAATGGAATTTGGTGTCTGGACTTTAAAATCTAGCTAAAACCATCACAGGTGATTTCTAACTATTTTAAATCAAATAAGACAGAGATTAGCTCTTGATACCCTTTGCAAAAAAGGAAAGGAAAACAAAATAGCAGGTGCTAGTTGCCTTTCGCTTTCTCTGTCAATCCATAAGTGGAGATACAAGAGTATCGGCTGTTTTAAGGCTCCCAAAACGTCCTAGGCAATCATCTCTAACTATGCAAATGAGCTAAGAGAGAAACAATGTGAATTGTTTTAGTCAGGCCCTATGTCACAATGGATGCTACTCAAGATGGAGGCAAGAGCCAGGTAAAGGTGAGGATGGTAGTTGAGAGGTGAATTGTACGACCAAGCTACCCCAGGTGGAAGTGTATGTGGACTTAGTATGAGGAAAATATATAGCATTGTTTTCACACTGTTTTGTTGATGTTGTCAGTAAGAATGTGATTTACACTTTTTAACTTCTTTAGTTCAGTGTGAACTTATGTGATCCACTTTTGTTCTTATTGTTATTACCGTATTTTCCGGCGTATAAGACGACTTTTTAACCCTGGAAAATTGTCTCTAAAGTCGGGGGTCGTCTTATACGCCGGGTATAGGATGGACGGAGGGGGGCTGCAGTAGCCGCCGGCGCCGGACGGGAGCGGGCGTCCAGGAAAGGTAAGGAAGGGGCGCACGGAGGGGAGGAGGGGGCGTACGGAGGGGAGGAGGGGGGCCCTTACCTTTCCTGGATGCCCGCTCCCGTCTGGCGGCGGCGGCGGCTACTGCCAGGGGGCTTCGCGGCCTGCTCTAGAGTAGAGCGCCTGGTGATCGCATCACCCGGCGCGCTTACTCTAGAGCAGGCCGCAAAGCCCCCTGGCAGTAGCCGCCGGCGCAGGACGGGAGCAGGCGTCCAGGAAAGGTAAGGAAGGGGCGCACGGAGGGGAGGTGGGGGGGGCGCGGAGAGGAGGTGGGGGTGCCCAATAGTTGCCACTTTAAGGGAGGAGGCTTTGGATGACCCTAAAAGGGCGTGAATTAAATTCCTGGAGGAGAAAGTTATCAATGCTACTAGACCTCATGGCTTTGTACTGCCTCAAGCAGATGTTTGTTTTATTCATCAAGGCGTGACTGCCGATTGTTTAATAACAGCAACAAAATCACCTCCTCCCCTATACCTACACAGCCTAAATTAGACTACTGACGTGAAGAGAGGTTGGAGGAACCAGGGGTGGTTTTGCTTCACTCAGTTCTGCTCCTCCAAACTCATCCCAAACTCTATATTTTAACTGGAAAAGTTGGGGGTCGTCTTATACGCCCGGTCGTCTTATACGCCGGAAAATACGGTATTATTATTAATAATAATAATAATAACAACAACCTGTTTTTCTAGTTCAAAAGTTAAACCACTTAGGTGGCTTACAATATCAATAACTCACTAAAACAAAAAATACAGCATATGTGTAATAACTTCAAGCACTTATGAAGAACAGAACATTGTGAAAAAAGAACTTAAAAGTATTTAGCATTTATGTATTGCAGTTCAAGTACTCAAAACACTTTACATATATCATTTCAATAATCCTTACAACAGCCTTGTATGGAAGGCCGGTAGTATTATTATTAATATAATAATATTATTATTATATCCAGATGAATTTTAAGATGTTTTTAATGTTGTATTTTTCTCTTGTTTTTAAAATTTTTTTAACTGTTGTGATTTTTATGTTTTATATTGTTGTTGTTCCCCGCCTCGATCCGGAGGGAGAGGCGGGCTACAAATAAATATTATTATTATTATTATTATTATTATTATTATCAGTAAGCCTATATACACCAGTAGCTGGAGAACATGGGTGGGAGTGTGCTTGTTGCACTGTGTCCTGCTCGTGGGTCCGGGTCCCTGGTTGACAGCTGATTGGCCACTGTGTGAACAGAGTGCTGAACTAGATACACCCTTGGTCTGATCCAGAATGGTTCTTAACCACGAATACCAGATGGGGCTTAAACACATCTTATGAGTACATGACAGAAGAGGAACTTGATTTAGTGACCATACAACACATTCTCTTGGCCTTGAAGCTAATGCTGGCTTGTTAATTCTTGATTTTTATGACTAGACTCCAGGAAACCCTGGGGCTCATCCAGGGGTTCCTCAATGAAAATATCAGTAATGGGGGACAGACTTGCTCGTCTTTCTGATCTTCTTCAGTGTGTAGCCACAGCATAGATGGATTTATTCTAGGGTTGAGTCTCAGTTCACAAAAGGTGCCAAAAAAGCCCAGCAGTTACTGACCCAGTATCCCAAATGAATGCAGTATCAGCATCCTGTGTAACATAAAGGGCCCTTCAAAGTCAATCATTGTACTTCTTTTAAAACATCTAAATGCTGAGTTTCCATCAAAATTGATCTACAAGGCAAATTACAATTAAAAAGAGTTTAAAACACACAATTAAACAATAAAAACAAGGCAGATGAAAACTACACATCAGAACTGAGAAACAAACATCAGCATGCTTAAAAATATAAATAGCAGTCATAAAAAACAGCTGATCACCACCCCCACCGCCCCAGTTCCATGGAAAAGTAGAGTCACCCTGTTGCCTAAAACTGGAAAGGAAAAAAACCAGGTGAATCTCCCCAGGGAAGGAGTCCCAAAGCCTGGGTACCACACTAAAGGATCTGTTTCTTGAAACTACCTACCGTATTTCAGATAGTGGGGTGGAACACAGAGCAGGACCTCCATAGATTACCTCATTTATGTTATGCATTCTGTCCTTTACATGCATATTTTGGACATCTGCTTTTGCTTTTTAAAACAATAACATCATGAAAGAACTGGATTTGTTTGATGTGGTATCCGCCATAAAATATTGGGGGGGGGGGGGAGAAATTAGGCAGAAGCTTCCATTACAAAAATTAAGTGTATGAGGGGAAATAGGCAGCTACAGGACCTGTTCTCCTCACTGTTTCCCCAATGCAGACACATACACTCCCTTTTATGAAAAGACTTTGGTAGGGCCTTTTAAATAGTTATCCCTCTGAGACAACCTTTCCTGTGATGTAATCTGACACACAGCCGACATTGGGGCTTAAACATAGTAATCTTTGAAAATGATTGGGAATTTGCCCTGGGGGGAGGGGGGGAGGAAGAAGAAGACTTGTTATGATTAATTTCTACCAATGATAAACCACTCCTTGTCCAAAACGCGGTGTGCTATGAAGTATGATTTAATCCATTTAACTACAGTGCCTGATGCCTGTGACAACTGTGACTCAAATGTCATCACAGAAAGTGATATTTCAAGTGGCATGGTGGGATTAGAAACCTGCTGTAGATTTGTCAAAGGAAAAGTAAGTACATAATTTCTAGATAAGTGATTTGTCTACTCTAAACCACTTTTGCTAAAAAAAAATTAAAAAAAAATAATAAAAAAGAGAGGAAAGGAGAGAGAGGAGGCAGTTCAAAAATGACGCCCTGAACTCTTGCACCGGAGACTGGATATAATTGTGTTGTGTGTCGAGGGAAGACCTTACATACAGGGTGTAAATTTATTAGAAACATACTTGCTGGTAGAAGTGAACGGGAGATGCACAAGAACACAGGTACTTGAGTAGAAATCCTAGTGGATTGTACCTTTAATTTTTCTTGTAAGAAAACCCATTCCATTTTGATTTCTGACACAGAATAGCGTCCAGTCTTAGAGGGATTTTTTTAACGGCATCTATGTGTGAGGAGTGGGAATCTTCCCTAAGGCCACCTTAGTGGTGTCAGTTCTATGGTTTCTGCAGTCGAATTCACAGATTCCCAAACTAGTGTGCTGCAAGAAGCGTTGAAGTGTGACTTGAAAACGTTAGCCACTATACGTCCGGTGCTCTGTGACCCTCAGGGCAGGGAATCCCATGCAATGTTGATAGGTAAATAAGCAGAGATAATATCCCAAGGAAGGGAGTAATGATGCACTGGGTTTACATGAAGTGACTTCTGCTATACTTGAAAGGTTCATCCCCATTGCCCAGAAAGTACAGCTTCGCTCCTTAGAGCTGATTGTTTGGGAAAGAGGGAAGGTGTGATGTAATGAGGAGCAATATCAATTGGTATCTCCTGCAGGTGCAAGGAGGTTGCCTGGCCACTGTTCTGAATGTGGATCAAGAAAATGTTTACCTATATTTTAATGAGTCTGTCTCAAAACTGTTTTTTTTTTAATTTCAGAAAAAAAAAAACTGACCAAGGCATCAAAAATACAGGAAACCCAATCATTTCTGTACTTCTGTGTAATGCAACAACCCTATGTGATGCTCGGGCTTTAAATGAATTATAAAGTTTAGCCTTGTACCTTCTGGATTGTGTAGAAAATCATTGATTGTACAGTGTCACTTGAAGCAGTTTTCAGGCGGGGGAAAAATGACATGAGTCCACTGAACTGGTACAACCTGAGTGGCACTTAAAAGCTAAAGGTGTAGTATGAAGAAAGAGAGAACCTGTGTTTAATAGTTCTGTTTTTTCATCTATATGTTCTATTTTGCCTCACAGGCTTAATGTTAAAGAGTGTAATGTGAAAAAGAACATAAGACTGAGTAAAATAAGACAACACTCCCCAGTCACTATCTAAACTCCTGAAAGCCCAGATATCTCCTAAGCCAGCAAGGGAGATCTGCATACGGAAGCATACAGATAGCCGTTATAAATGCAGATGCATCAACATTATGATGATCATCTAGACCCCACTGAATGGTTGGAGGAAATCTCTGAAATAGGTGGACACTCTTCCCCATCTGGGATCACTAATTGTTGCACCCAACTATAGTTGTTCATGACTAGAGAAGGATCAGGGTCAAGAAAGATACCCCTCATTTCCTTGTTATCTGAACCTGGCATACAGATGTATGTAGTTCTGAGGGCAAACTCAGTCAAACTGAGAGAACCATTAAGATGCATAAGAGGGGAAGGGTTGATTTCTAATTGAGTGTATCTTGGGCCTAGGCTTTTTAAGACAAGTGGAACCCATTTGGGAGCAGTTATGTCATGCTGTGGAGTTCTTCTTCTTTTAAGTCTTCTTTGGACAACAACATTATTACGTGGCGTATAATAGCTGTTTGCAGAGAAATACAGGGATCTTTCCAAAATCTGGAGTTTTAAAAATAAGATGAAGAAACTGTCTGTTTCAGACCAGTTTTCTCTGCCTCTACAAGAGAGGTTTAAAGCTCTTTCAAGGCGCTTAAATTTTTTTACCTCTACAAGAACGGAGCGCAAATCGGGCATAGAGGCGCGTTATCTCTCCGATTATGCGCATTATCGAATGCGCGTTAAATCGCGAGTTTTATTTTGCTCCGGCCGTTAAAGCGCATTTTGACTATGTGAACAAGCGCTTATGCGCATTAACTACTTGTAAAGCGCATTTTGGTCATCCGTTAATGCGCTTCGCCGCCTCTCGTGCAGAGGTATTAGGTGTAAATGCGCTTCAGCGATTATGCGCATAATCGCCTAACCGGGCGCAAAAGCGAATCCTTGTAGAGGGGACCTTAGTTTTAATGGAAATCAGCATGATAACTCCCAGCAAGTTCCTTGGTGAGGCGGCTTGGTGGATTTTATGTAGGTTTTGCCTGGAAAGGAAGTGGCTTTTCACCACAGGATGCTGTGTCAGGAAAAGGCTGGTTCTTGGTTGGCCACAACTTAAACTGCCACTTTTCCCTGTGAGGAGAAAGACTTATTGGCTTCCTGTTTATGTACTTTATAATTACTCATTCCATACAAAAAGCATGGCTTCTTTTAACTTTACCATCTATTAAGGCAAAAACCTATGCGTTTTTTGTATTTTTGAAAGTATGAAACTGGCAATCTCTTTTTGAAATGTAAACTTGTAATATAAATATTGTATAGGTAAATTATTGCTAAAATGGACCAAAGGGAGCTGAAAATATTTTGCATATGTTGTCAAGGTAATTAATCTTAAAACCACAAAACGTGCCCCAGCTCTGATCCTGAAAGCTGCTGTTCTAAGATGAAACAGAATATAGTGTTTTTGCTCAAAGTTGTTTCCTGTTCTTACCCACAACCCGCAAGGTAGGGCAGTATTATCCCTACAGTAAGAGTCAGGATGCTCAGGGTCAATTTTGATAAGGCTTTTAACTACATAGAGCCTATGTGTGGTATGGGCACAGGATCCTGTCTGCCTTTGGGCATTCTTATCCCTCCTTCAGGCCAACAAGAGAGATGTGTATTACATCTAAGATTACTAGGACCTAAATGTGCAAAGTCGAGTGTATATATAGGGTGTGCTTTGTGAGCAGGGTAGATGAAGTCTTGCTCACACCCCCAACAGAATCTCATTTTAATGTGCCGTGCAATAGTAGCATGTTAGAAAAAGTTCCCACCCCCATTTCAGTTACCTTCTGAGTTGCTTTAAAATAGGCAATGCATGGCAGGATCTATACCAACCCCCTTCTCTGGGCAAGCACTTTGCCAAGAAACAGAGATGTGTGCAGATATACTGCAGATTGCCTCCTTTAAAGTGCCTATTTAAAGGAGGTGATCCATAGCATGATACACAGCGAGATCCCTGTCTTGGAAAGTGCTTTACAGAGAGAGGGGGGAGGAGTGCAGATTGCAATGTTTCCTCTTGACACGAGGTGATCTGAATCCCACCCACCCCTCTTGGGAAAGAGCTTACCCGGGAGGGGGGGCAGGGATCAGATTTTTGAGGGATGGTTTGTCTTTCAGCAGGAGCTTTGCCCCTCCAAAAACAGCAGCTTTCATGCTAAAAATTAAATGTCATGCTCACAAGTCATTCCCTTAACCACTACACTGCTCTGGCTTTGAGTCGCTGAAGTCCTTCTTTACCCTCAGTGGGCTCTGTGAACCATCACATTCTAAGGACCTGTTCTTCACCCGCCCTTTCCACAGCATCCCTGCATCCTTTTGTACTGATTGGCCTGATGCCCTACTCTTGGGTGCCAGACCCATTCAGCTCTTTGTGCAACTATTCTACTGTGGCTTGGGACCCCTCGCCTATTTTATGGCTCCTCTTCTTCCTGTCTTGTTCAGCGCATCAGACCTCTTGTTCTTTGTTCTCCCTCTGCTATGCCAGAGCATTAGCACTCTCAGGCAAGTCATCTGTAAACTAAGGCTCAAGTGCCACCTTAAGAAGTTGTCTGAATTTAGGCATTTCTTCCTATAGTAGATTTGTTTCTTGTAGCACTTGATTAGGAATTCCTTATAGGAAATCCAGTGCATGGGGCATTAAATTTATTCACTCATGGCTACATGTACATTGTGCTAAAATAAATAAATTTAAAATTGTTCCCAGGCAATCCAAATTCTGCACTGAAAAAGACAGAATTCTATGAGCCATCTCAAGTATGTGAATTGAGTAAATTTGAATAGCGTATTCTTGTCTTGATAGTCATGGGAAGGGACTAGGAGCTATCTATACAGTGCACTGAGCCCCACCTCAGCCACCTGAAATCATAGCCAACCACCTTGTGACTTCTGAGATTTCTTCAGATTTTGTCACACACTGTCAAGCATATCTTCATCCATAAGAGCTAGAAAGTTGTATTTTAAAAAGAGAGGAGATTCTCCAGAATCTGAACTGAGTTCCCTATTCCATATTCTATGTTTATAATTTGCCAGCATGAGAATGCGCCCACAAGTCACTTCTAGGTCTGAAAGGTAGGTGGGGAAAATGATGTGAAAAGGATGATAACTAGGTCAAAGAAAGGCATAATTACTGTGAATTTGGCTGTGCAGTCACAGTGCCTTTCTCCAGCCTAATTATGTGTGTTCATCCTTTCTGTGTATGGTTCCAGACATGTGTGAATGTGAGCCAAATAATTAGGTTGCAATTGCTTCTCACTTGTAGTTTATGCTCAGCTTTGGCTACATAAAGGCTTGGATAAATATGGAATATTCCCAAGAGAGTACCTGCTGGATGTGATGAATACAGCCAAATTAAAGCTCAGCCCCCAATCCCTCCACCTCAACCGTACTTTCAGATCGAGTAATGGATGAAATAGCAATAACCCTCTTTGTCTTGTTCTTCCAAACAGTGATTCGTGCCAAAAATATGCCAATATGAATTTTGTATTCTGGTACAGGTGGTGTGTGTTCACTTCCCTTCCCTCTTCCTCTTTGTGGGTTGATTGCCTTCACGCAGGAAGCCACCAACGTCGCCACCTCCTCCTAAAAAGCAGAACCTTCCTCCTCTGGACGCTTAATTAGCATGACTAGTTTGATGGATGTAGTCAACAGGATTTCTAAATAGGGGATGGGGGGGGGGAGGAGAGACCCTGTCCACCGGCTTTTCTTGAAACAGAAGCTTTTTTTTTTTTTTTTGGACCAGGCGCCCTTAATGGTTTGCTAGACACACTCAAACAAGTGTTGCTCCTGATTAATTGATCGGGGGGGGGGGGTATTTTAGCTCCTTGGCTGTGTACCAGAGAGCAAGCCTTTGTCCTAATATTCCCAGCACCACCCCTCCTTGCAAGTTTGAAACGTGAGATGCCTGGATTTCTCTTCCCCCCCCCCCCCTTCCCTCTCTTCTCTTTCTCTCTCCCTTCTGGCAAAGTGGCTGTGTCTGCTTGTGTCTGTGAGTGTGTGTGTGTGCGTGCGTGCGTGCGCACGTAAGTGATAGATGGGTATAATGGGAAAGCAAAGGGATGGACCGCTAGAGACAGCAAAAGGAAACCATCAATACCAGTAACATGCAATTGAGGTGAGAATTTTCCTAGTGTTTCATTGCCCCCTCCCCGGTTTATTTCTCTCTTCCCCCCCCCCCCCGGTCTTTTTTCCAGCCCTTCTGGAGTGGGGAGGGGGGGCCGGGCGGGCGGTTGTTTTCAAGGACCCTCCTTTTTTCACGTTTGCAGCCGCCGCGCGCACACGCGCTTTGCCCTCTCCGCGCAATGTCACGCGGACGCCCCCGCGCGCCCTCTCGCTGGGTTCAGGTCCGCGCGCGTCAGACGCGTGAAGTTCCCAAGCGGAGAGCCCTGATTCTCTCCCCCCCCCCCCCCTTCCATTGTGTGTGTGTGTGTGTGTCTCTCTCTCTCTGGATGGGGTTTGTCGCTGGGAGCGCAAATAGCCTGTTGGCAAGTGCGGCACGAGGCCCCATTAGCCAAGGCTCCATCTGTGATTGGTTTCGCCTGGAAAGCGGGAGGCGAGCGATGAATAATTGATGCGCGTTGCGCAGGAGCTGGACGGGCAGAGGGAGAGGGAGAGAGAGAGAGCGCAGGATGCCCTCCGAGGGGGGGAGAGACAGAGAACGAGTTTGAAAATAGCTACTGGCTGCCTGGCGCTGAGATTAAGGTAGCCCCAGCTTTCTTTGTTCTGCACTACACGGCTCCTGCCTAGAAGTGTTTTCAGATATATGTGGGCCTTTTCCCCTCCCCTCCCCGCCTCCCTCCCTGCCTGCCACAGAAGAGAGGGAGAAATAACCCGCCCGCCCCCACCCCTCCTCAAGGTAGGGGAGAGGAGGACGGCTAGTTTTGCATGACATAGAACTTGTGGGTAAGTTGGCTTCTTTGGAGGGGAAGGGGAGGGCGCGCGCGCGCGAGAGTTTCCGTGTGTGCGTGAGTGTGTGTTCGCTCCAGCCTCTCTGAGGGCGCGTGTGGATACGTGCATGTCTGTGTATGTGTGTGTGCGTGCGCGCGCGTGCGTGAGACAGAGAAAGAGAGAGAGAGCATTGTGGGTAGAAGTGTGTTGTCAGATGGCGGAGGGCGTGCAAGGGGATGAAAGACAAGACTTGTAAACTGGGGCATGTTTTTTATTTAATACAGTTTCTGCTGGTCTGGCCGCTTTTGTGAAAATATTCCGCCTGGTCTTTTTTTTGTTTTTTTTGGTTAGTTTTTCAGCCCGTGTCATTCTTGTTTAGGTGTGATTTCATTGTAAGGGAGAAATGTTGCCCTGTGTAACTAGGTGTTTGACGAAATGTTTTTACTTTATTTATTTTGCCAGTAACCATGGGGAGCTGAACGTTGCAGGAGACAACAGAGGCCTTTCTCATCATCCTCAGAATGTCTGCACTGCCCCCAAATTATTAGATGACTAAACACCAAGCTGATAGAGAACTAGCCACTACCGTTGTGCTTCAACAATTTAATTATTATTATTGCCATTATTTTTTTTAAAAAAAATAATCTCTACCAAATTTTTGGCGAATGTGTTTGATAAAAAATCCTTTAAAGATGCTGACTGATGGACATTGTGATGACATTGTCGTTAAGTGTTTATTCAGGATGGAATTTTTCTAAAAAGTTGAGTGTAGTTCTTCATAATTATTATATTGTTGGCCTTTTAATGCATGTATTCAAAAGCTATCAAGTGAACTACATCTCCACTCACTTGAATAATCTAAATACAGAAATACCTGCTAGTTTCCAGAAAACTATCTATTATGTTTTGTTTAAATATTGGGAGAATTGAAATGGGCTCACAGCAGGCTAAATAAATTGGTTATGGTTTAATAAGATCAGAAATCTGACACTGCAGAGTTGTAGTTAAGTAAGCCAGCTCCTCCAATGTTTTGGTGCGTGCACCTGAGTGACATCACCATGGTTAACTGAGGTGGAATTTCAGCATAGACAGTATCCATCCATTTTCTGAGCAAAGTAGGTATGGCATGCCTTAATCAGCTTGATTTGGTGGGTTTCTGTGGTAGAATGGACCATTCTTTTGCCTATTGCTTGGGGCCTGTTCCTTAAGTTCTCAGGGAGATTGGGCAATTAGCAGCATCCAATATGTTGCTGGATTGAGGCCATGTGGGGCCTGATCCAAAACCTGTTGCTTTTTAATGCCTGTTGGTTGAGTCTGTCATCCAGATTGGCTTTAACTGCACTTCAGATGTAATAAATTAATGGGGATGTTCATATTCTAACAGGTGCTAGTGTAAAGAATCATAGAAATATGGTGTTTAATGCGTGCGATAAATGTTTTGCAAAATAGTATGAGGGTAACATAGATAGTCGCTTCCCCACCCCCAGATATTATCAGGTTAAGTGCAAGAATCTATTAAGCTTTCCATTGTTTACTCCTAATGCTGGAGTACTCCTCATCTTGTAAGCACTTCCTGCATGGGGCAATTTGTTTGCACCTGCTTCTTGCTTGTGGCACATGATAATCTGGATGAGACAGGGCAATCTGTAAAAGGATTTTGTGTGGTGTGAATGTGAATTGGTGCTTGGGAAATTTTGCTGTAGGCCAAAAGGTTTAGACTGGAAGATCTTCAGACCTCTGCAGAGCACTTTGATTCAGTGATCATAGATGCAAAGCTTTTAAAATAATTGGGCACAAAATGGGTGTATACCTACCAGGAAAAGCCCAAATGTCTGATGGGTGAAAGCAGGGAGGGCTTATACATTGCAGGGGCCCTTGGCAATATAGATGTATGTATGCACAGTGCTTACAAAGGCATACTGATCATTTAGAACATTTAACAACCCCCACTTTTCTGGGTGAACACAATGGGGCCACCTGTCCTGTGGGAAGTTGCAAGGGAACATTATTTCTGCACTGCTGTCTAGAAAACTCCAGTTTAGAAATAAGCTTTTGTAAACAAAATAATGGTGTGTGCAAGACTGTTGGGTATAAGGTATTTTGCCACTACGGGCAAGACCACTGGAAATGTCCTATATCCAATATCACTCACTCCAGCAGAATAATTTATTTCTTGAAAAGATTAGAAAATTATCCATTTATATGGTTTCCAGAGACCACCTAGTTAATGAACCTAAGAACCTAAGAAGAGCCATGCTGAACCAGACCGAAGGCCTATCTAGTCCAGCATTTTGTTCACACAGTAGCCAAGAAGTATTTCCTTTTATCTGTCCTGAATCTCCCACCATTCAGCTTCATGGATTGACTCCAGGGCCTCATCTTGCACTATGAAAGCAGTATATAAAAAGGCAGGAGACACACCAAGCAGGATATAGTGGTATGAAAGCGGTATATGGTATGTGTCAATGGGTCCCAACAGTTGTCAGTGCACTTCAATGCTGCTATAAAGCAGTACTGTGGCTCCTGACTTTTATATACCACTTTTTTACCACTTTCATAGTGCAATATCCTGCTTGGTGTAGATGAGGCCCAGTTTTTAGTATTATGGGAGATGAAGAAAAACTTTCCCTTATCCACTTTTTCCAAACCATCCATAATTTTGTAAACCTCGATAATGATTCCCCGTACTTGCCTTTTTTCTAAATAGTCCCAGGCACTGTAACCTTTCTTCATAGGGGAGCTGCTCTTGCCCCCCCTTGATAGTTTGGATTGCCCTTTTCTGACCTTTTTGTAACTTTCCAGGATTCAGAACTATACACAGTATTCCAAGTAGATTTGTGTAAAGCCAGTACAATATTGGCAATTTTATTTTCAATTCCTTTTCTAATTATGCCCAACATGAAACTTGTGTATTTCACAGCAGCCACACACCGGGTCGTTATTTTCATCAAACCTATCCACCACAATCCCGATGACTCTTTCTTGGTCAGTCACTGCCAATTCAGTGGTGGTTTGGTGCCCATGAAATTCTTGTTATCCGTATGGTCTAAGACTGGGGTGTCTGCTGGGACAATGATCACTGACGCCTGCTCTCATTATAGCCAGATAGTGTTTCTCCTCTTTACTTTCTAAACATAATGATCCTGTAGTTCACCCTGGAAAGGGCTTGAACAAGCCAGTAGAAACCTGCCAAGACATATAAATGTCTGAAGAAAGCTGGCCCAAAATCAAAAGAGTCTGAATTAGCTGAAGCCCCTGAACCAGGAAATTCACATAACCTTAAGAGATGGTTGGGCCCTCATGAAAGAAAAGTGTTCTAGGATGATAAGAGGCACACAAATGTACCATAAAAGAATACTGTGATTACTGTTAAGTTGCGGTAAGGGGAGCACATAATTCATCATCCATATGAAAGCAGCTGGCTGGTCTGGCATACACCTAGAATATTTCAAAGACTAAATCTACTACTCTGTGTTTTCATAGTCTTAATTAAGAATATAAATATTGCCTTATTGAATCAGACAAAGGTCCATTTTGTTTTCAGCAGCAGCAGAAGCAGCAGCCAGCCAGATGTTGGAAACTTGCAAGCAGAGCATGGTGTTGCTGTTTGTACCCACTCTCTGTTGTTCATTCCATCAGCTAGTATTTAAGGCTGAAATGAACTCAATAGAGCGACCTTTTGCTTTGTTCTAATGATAATCTCCTTCTGCATGATTTTAGGAAGCTGCCCTGTTGTGTTCCTCTCCTAATGCCAGTGATGGTTTAGCACTTTAGTTGTGTGTGAGGATCTCCACAAACTCACCTGGGGAACAGATGGCTGGTGCTCAAAGTGGAAGGAAGTTAAAATAAAAACTTTGAGAAACGCTAATTAAAGTTAATAGGCTTCTTTCCTAAAGTTGGCATCATTGTGTTGTGGTGCATTTGGCTTTGAAATTGGCTTCATGATCTCATCGGGCAATATGGAGTGTTAGTGAAAATTCCATATGTTTTAATACCATTTGGCATAGCTTTCTGTTGAACTGCAAATAAATCTGATTAGAGTCAGTTATCTCTCATCACTGCCTTTCCACTGCCTTAACTTACACCTATTAAACAGGTTGACAGAGAAGGGCCCCTTTCCAGATTATATTTGCAAGACAAGCTTGCACTCTTGAGACATCAGTAAGAATATCATGTCAGAACCATAATGTGTATATCTCCTGAAGAGAGATGTATGACATGTGTGGTATTTTCTTTTTGAGATCAATATGTTCTATGTATTTTGCCTCTGGTATTTTTTGTAAAGCTTCTGACCAGAGATGGCATGTAAGACTTCTTGATAACCTAAGATTAAAAAAAAATCTCTAATGGCACACTCCCTATTGCGGTGCCAAATTTAATAAATAATTGATAATTTGCCTTTCAGAGGTTCTCCCAAATCTGTTGCCAGAGACGGGCTACTTCATCCTTCATGTAGGGCCTACCATTTTTTACATACAGGTCATCTCTGTCTTTCACAGGTTTGATTCCCACACTACAGGAAGGCAAAGTTGGTTTGCTAGTGAGGCTGCATTCAGAACTGCTTCCTGATTGGTGTATGAATGTACCACATTCATCCTTAACATATTTTAAGTGTACATGTAAAGCATCTCAAGTGTACACCCAGAATCATACTGTGTGAAATGGCCCTTCGTTTTCATGACATAATTATTTAACAGTCAAGAAGAGAGAAGATAAGGCATCATAAATCAACTTTGAATAGTTAGGCCAGGATCTAATGAACCATGCTTATAGATCTCTGTGCCCAAAGAAGTTTCTCGAAGCGTTCCCTGCTCCCAACCTATGCAGTATGGCAAATTATGTTTGAAACATAAGAGAGCTTCAAAAGCACTTTGTGATATGGAGTAAAGGTCTGCTATCCAAAGAAGAATGGGGGTGTTAAGCATCCTAAGGGATCAGAAGTTCACAGTAATTCTACTGCTACAATTTTCGGTTCTATTCTTTTTTAGGTTATAATCCCAAGGAGTGTGTTTCAGTAATGCTATTGTACTTTCTGTTATCCAGCAGTTTAGGGAATTTCAATCTGGCTTCAGAGCTCATCTTATCACCAAGACTTCCAGGAAGAGACTGCACTGATTTACTTATTCATGCAAACTCCACTGACTTATGGAGTCTTGATATTGCTTGATCTGTCAGCAGAATTTGATTCTATTGATCATAGAACATTATTTGACTGCCTGGAGCACCTTGTCAGTCTCCAAGGCCCTGTTAATGGAATTTACTTCTGATATTTTTCTGCTTCCTCATTTTGTTGCCGTCAATAGTTCTGTCTCTGATCCTTTTACTATACAAGTTGGTATGTTGGGCTGGAGAACAACAGACTTAATGCTGTTTAGTGCACACAGTGGTACCTACCGGAAACACCCAAACCCCAATGTGGGGTTTATGGCTAGCTTCATACATCTGTAGGAGGAAATTAATTTACGCTTATAAGTATGTATCTGCTTCATTCCTTATTACCAGAAGTATGGAAGAAAAGGAAAGGGACTGTCCTCCCCTTGTGTTTCAGATCATATGTGATTGCACTTAGGAGCAGTTGGTACTCATTTTGGGTACTGAGGCCTGGTTCAGATATTTCAGCTTGTGAGAATGAAATTTGCATGGTAGAACATCTTGCTTATGAGAACATCCATACATCTTGTACCATGCAAATGACCTCTTGTGTAAGCCAGACAATTCCATCTGCAAATACCACTGCAATTTACCCCTTCTGTGTGTCCTCATGCCGCTTTTGGGAGAGGGAAGGATAATACCTATCAGGCGAATTGTACGTGTAACTGAGTTGTATGTTTATATTTTTAGGTACATCACCTTGGAATTCATTTTTAGATGAAGCTGCAATTTATACATTTTTTTTTCAAACAAACAAACTAATAATATGTAGTTGCCCGATTTATGTGGTGCCAGGTACATACATTTCTGAGGCCAAAACCACATGAAGGATGTTCCTTCATGTCCAAATGAGTGACCGCTGTTATATGCAATTATATAGCTGTATATACTAGGCATGTCTGCCAAAGGCACAAATCACTTTGCTTAAGAGCGGAGAGAGGGAGAGATTGTTTAGATCTGTTTGAGGACATTGCTATAGTAATTCTGAAGTATAAAAATTCTCTTAAAGTACGGTGCAGTTTAATCTTGACTATATCTAAGAATGAGCCTTTGAAATCTTCTTTATATTCCCCCCTGAAATTTGAAATGGTGCCCCCTGCTTCTGGCTATTCCTTTACACAACTTCCTTTGCAATGTAAAAAAAAAAAATCTTCAGGAATAAACAAATCCAGGGGTTATCTTTGGAGAAATGTCCAAACTATGCAGTCAAGCCTCTGACCATGTATGGCAGTTCGCTGATTCTATTTTAGTCTGTTTTTCAGATGCTTTGTTCTGTTCAGACTGAACTCTTTAAAAAATAATAATTTGCTGATTGGCCTAATAACACAAGGCACGATTCAGTCAAAATCAAATACTTTTTCCCATGCAGATCAATGTGACTGGAAGGGTCTTGTCTTTGACTAGATCATGCTTACAGAGAGTGTACAATTTAGGGCATTGTAGCCCATCTGATCATTCCTGCCATCCATACTGTGGCACGTACTGCATAGGGAAAGATGGAGACTAGAACTACCTTGTGTCGCCTTCCAGATGATAACAACGCATAACTAAATTGATGAATGCGTGTTGTCATGCAGTTATTTCGGTTATCAGTAAAAGCAAGTACCTTTTACTGAGATGTGGATATTTATCAGAAATCCAATTCCAGTGGAGGGCAAATTCATGTATTACATTTTTTAAGATCGATCTGGATGGAGAGGCGGGTTAGAAATAAAATAAATAAAAATAAATAATAAAATAATATGTTTTGTATACACTTAAACATGTAAGCATGAACAACTAACAGAAGGCCAAATTGGCTGCAACTGTGGAGATAACTTGGTGGAAACTTGTCACTAAGGAGTCAGGATTGTCTGTGAATCCCTACTTGAGTGTATTTTCAGTGGCTTTGCCAGTGTATCATATGTGAAAAGACCCATATATTCCATAGACCCATTGTTCTAGTGACAGATCTTTAAAACTTTCAGTGACTTGAAATGAATGTTAAATGCTACCTGATCTTAACAATATTCAATAAAAATCTCTGCTAGCAGTCCCTCCCCCTTCACATGAGTGCTCTTTGACAAACTAGGAGTGTATGAATAGGCATGTTTAAAATCTGAAAAAAGTAGTGAATTGCTTTGAGGAATAAAGATTGAATAGTAAAAGAAAGTTTATTTTCTTTATATTATGTTATGTTTTCATATCTAATTACTAAATTTATAGGTCTGCAAAGTTTCGAGTTCTCCAGAGAACTCGCAAGTTTGCACACTTGTGTGGTCCTCATAAAGGTATTGTCCGGCTATGGATTTTTGGGGTGGGGTGGGGTAGTGGTTTCTCATGGATCAGCATGACTACCTTTGTTTGTTTGTTTTTAATTTATAGGGGTACTGTTTCAGATTTTGTCAAGGGAGTTCTTCTGTAAGTTTTCAAAAGCATGCATTTAAAGTTAAATTCTTCCGTCACCTCTCCCCACTACACCGCAAAGAGTTAAAAATGGATTGTTGGTGGATTGTTTTGGTCATGGAATTATATAGATGCCATCATCCTCAGAGAACCTTAGGTTTTGGCGCTTCCATGTGAACCTTGATGTATGGCAAGTAGATACATATTGTCAGTGTGCATAGATTTTTTTCTGCTTGCAAAGGCACCTCTGCATTGCAGCCATAAAATGAAGTATGTGCACTCTTTTTATTTCTCAGTGTTTGGAGGAAAGATAACACAATATCAGTCATGGCTTGTAATTTTTAATTTCCTGGGGCAATACACTGTTTCTGCTGATTGGCAGCTGTCCTTTGCTCTCCTTAATGCTTTCCCTTGCTGTCTGCAGACTTATTGCCTACAAATAATTTGGTGATCATATTGTCTGTTTAATGCCATATCTGTTGTTAGACATGGTGGTTATACACTGGAGATTAGGCAGTAGATTAGATCAGCATTTAAAGGCGAACGTTGCCTAGTTTGTGATGCACAAGGGGGGGGAATACCAGAAGAAAACAAATGAGGCTCTATAATGATGCCAGATAAGGAGTTATTTGCTACGCAGTATTGTTTAGCAATGGATACAGCATAGCTGTAGAGTTCAGATGAACCATCATTTCTGAACAGTGACGGCTAATGAGAGACAATGCATCAATGAGGATTGTTCACAAAGATGTGATCAAAACAAAGTTTATTAATAAGACAACCATGAACTGAACTTTAAGCACAACATAATTAGCTACTTTCCCATTCTGCGTGGCAGAAGAGACACATACGGTGCTTCCAGACAGAGGTCTCCTAATACTACTAATTAGATGGTATTGTGCAGTTATTCAGCCTTTTTCTCCCTATCAGATTTTCTGTGGTAAAAGGAAAGGGAAAAAAACCCAAGAGGTTGTGGGAAAACATAAGAGGGTTACGAATGGAAGATGACATCATCTGGACCCCTGAAAGATTCCGCGCATGAGGCAGGGTAGTGGCCTGATAAAAGCCTTGTCTGGAAACGCCCATGGCCTCGAGCATATCCAATATAGATCCAACAAAACAGGGAGGTGGAGGCTTTCTCTCACTTGGCATAAGTGAAAACATTATCAATCAGCCTCCAAGTACAGACTTGTGGAAGTCAAAGCCTCAATGTCTGTTGGAAAGGATGAGGGAGATCTTGATTTTCCGTGCTGTGGACTTTTTGCTTTTGTTGCCTGCCTTTAGGATGAGGCCAGTCCTTAGCCTAAATAATAAAAGAAATAAAACCAAAAATACTTAGAAGAGGCAAGAGGCCCAGCAAGGTACTCTGTTCTCCTGTGGTAATAAATGTACATAAGGGGAAATGGGCAGATGTCACAGCTCTTTCTCAGGGAGACCAATTTCAGAGTCTTGGCCTGATACTAACAAGGATACTTGTTTGTAGCTGAGTCAGCCCTTAAACCCATCAGTTCCATGTGCAGCAGCTCAGCAGGCTGGCTGTTCATCCAAGAGTGGTATTTTAGGAACCTCCCGAAATGCATTGCTTGGGCAACTCATTCTTCAATTGCTGCTTTGCACAAGCCTCCTATAGATACTAATAGCCACTTTCAGCCTTTGACAGAAGGTGTCTATTATGGGCTGTGTGAAGTTATTCGCTGCACAACAGGGGCATCGGGGGAAGGAGCAGGAATGTCAGAGAAATTTGCAATGGATTCAATTGAGTTCGGATTTCTACGAATCCGACCTGCGGATTCTCCAGCGGACCAGCTTTTTCCGAGTTACGGATTTGAGGACTTTTTTTTTTTTTTTACTTGTGGGGGTTGCACTAATGCACACTTGCGCTTTGCAAACAGGAATGAAATCCTCATACAAAATAATAATAATAATAATAATAATATAATCTGATTCTATCAATGAGCCGACTTTGGAGCGAAAGACACCTGAGAATCTGTGAAACACAGATAGAACAGATTTAACAAAGTCCATACATCCCTAGGAATTATGGCTACATGTATTTTTGGGGCTCCAGCGGGAGAGATATAATAGGAAAGGTTACAGCTTTGTAGGAAGAACTCTGGAAAGAGATTGTAAGCCCCGGAAAGGCAGTTATCCTGAGTACCCTCTTAGCACACCAACATTAGTGCCCTTCCTCTTAATTCTCTCATCCATTTTATTATTTTTAGAGTATTTATGCTGTGCCCTATAAATGCGTTCTCATATCCTCGTCTCACCCCCACCATCCACCAGCATATCCTTCACCTCTTCTTCCAGTTAGCTTCTGCCGTTTGATTTCCAAGGCCTACTTTGGACGGCAGCAGCAGCAGCCATTATATGGCATTCTCCATTGCTGCTGTACCTAATCTTTTGATACACCTTTTAAAATTATAACCAACCATTCTTAACGTATTCCATAGGAAAATGGCACCTTAAGTAAAAAACAAAACAAAACCATCCCCCTTGTGAAACGACTTGTCATTTAATATGTTAGGCAGAGCTAACAAAGTTATTTATTTCCAGTCTGTTTGCAAACATTTGACACGATCTTAAAGCATGCCCATTCTGTTTGTTTTGTTTGACTGACAAATTAACACGTTTACTTGTGTTTTTGAGCTGTATATAGCACCATCATTAAGCATATTCATTTGGTGTGTCTTTTAAACTAATTTGTTTTGAACGAGGAGAAAAAAAAATCACATTGGCATTAATCAGCAACAAAAAATAAATAAAACTGTCCTGTAGTGGTTTAGTTTTTGAGGGAAATATCTCATGGTCACATTCATTTCTAAGTGTGTTGTGTTGAGCCAGAGAAAGCTATTTGATGTAGAGGCTATGGATTTTAGACATGGCTCAGAAAAGCTTGTTTTGAATCCTTGCATAAACCGAGGTGGTCAATGTGTGAATGGATCCCACATCTCCGTATAATCACTCCCTGTAATAGCATATTCAGCTGTGAGTTCTTGTAGCCAAAATGGGGCCAATGAGAAACAAGAGGGAAGTCTCAGTATGCTTGGAGGCACTGACTTGCTGATGTACATAAATCATTTAGAGGAAAAAAACCTTAACCAAGCAATCCACACACTGAAATACCTGGGGATGCCAGGGATTGAATCTTGGACCTTCTGCATCCAAAGCATGTGCTCTACCACTGAGTCATGGCCCATCCATAATGAGATTGCCCACAGTGGCTCAGTTCAGACAACACGTTAGTCAACGCAGTGTGAAAACTCCACTCAACAGTTGCGTTTCTAGGGGGTACTCCCCACACAACATGTTCTAACTCCACTGTTGTGTGACTGTGGACTACCATGGAGTTGAGTAAAATCCATCGCAATGTTCGATTGACAGTTCCTCTGCCCTCTCTCCTCCCCTGGTCCATCCAATGCTTTCCCATCAGCCATTGCTGCAAATCCCAGCAGCTTTCCTAGAGCAGCATTCCCTCCTTTCACCTTTCTTGCCAGAGAACTCTGTAGCCAGTGGGAAAAGGCAACTCAACACATTGGGAAACTCCACGCAGTCCACCACACAACATGCCACATAACGGTTGTTCAGGAATTCTCCTCTGCACAGAGTGGATATTCTGCATGGAGTTTTCAAAAAATATTCCACCGTTGCGTGGAGTTTTCCTGCCAAACAACACATTTCTCACGGTGGTCTAAAAACTCCACCATGGAGTTCTAAAACCACTGTTGAGAAATGTGTTGTCTGAACTAAGCCTGTATGTTTTCTCCCATCTTCAGAAGTGGCAACCAGTAAAATGGAGTGAGTATGGAGAAACAAATGATGATGCATTTTGCAGTACTGGATATCACAGTGGAGAGAGGAGAACGCTGCAGGGCTGTTGCTTCTACTGAAAGCGATGTGTTGACTGCCGCATACTTCCATCCTGAGTCATGAAGCTCAGTGGGTGGCCTTAACCAAGTCACTACGTCATCCTAACTTCATGCGCTCCAACATTTCACAAATTAAAATAGGACACACTGGGCAGCCCTACTCTCACACAAATGTTCTTTGTTTGAGACAACATCACTGAAAGTTCTTCCCTGGTATACTCTGTGTTCATTTATTTTGCAATAGCCTCTCCTGCACTGTCTTAAGAACATTGTCCCATCTAACTTAGTGAATAGAATACTTTTAACTCACATACATCCAGCAGTGTTGCTATTTGGATAAAGGGGGGGATACAGGACGGAGAGGATGGAAGAGGCAGTGCACTGGCATTGTGTGCTGATGTGCAGATATGAGTGTCCTCTCTTCTCCTTCAGATATTCAACATCAAGAGACCTGTGGCTAAAATCCTTGCCCACGACCAACATTTTTAAAAGGTACCTCACAAAAGGTGGAATAAGAACTGTCATCTTCCATCGCCACTTACCAGAAAATGAGGACTGTCTCTGTACTGGTAAATAGGGGGAGGTGGAGTGCATGAAATTTAATAGGGTTATTGGAAAGATTAAGGGAAATAACTCTATTGACACTGCCTGAGCTCCTAGAATGAAGGATAAAATGAGATAGATGTATAATATATGCTTGTAGTATGGGCTTTCTGTAAGGGAACAAAATGTGATTGTGGAGGGTTCCCTTGGTGGCCCAAATATGTTTTTGTTGTGAATTGGTAGTCAGAATACAATTTCTCAATGGAAAAACAGCTCAAAGACTGCCTGGACCTTGTCACGATAAAACATGCAGCATATTGATCAGAGGGAAATCTGGCATAGTCTTTCTTTCTTTTGTCTGTCATTAGTTACATGGAGTCATTTAGAAAATGAGATTTGCACAGGCAGACGTATTTTTCTAAACTCTGTTATTGGAGCCAGAGAACTATGCAGGTGGAGTTCAACTTGTGCAATGGGACTTTATTGCCCCCTTTTCTGCTGCATCCCCTTGTGCCTGCCAAAACGCTGCTCCTCTACAAGAAGTCACTCCAGAGGATTGGGAAACCCTACTGACCAGTATGCAGCGGGGGAAGGAATGGGCAGAAATCAGACCCCCTCCTCCCGCTTACACAATTGGAAGGTTTTTGGATCTAAGCCAATGACATTCCACAATAATGTAAACTCGGTGTACTAAAAGATAGGCTATGTATGATGTAACGCTATAGACATAGTAATCTTTATATCTATATGAGATATAACTGACACAGAATCATAAGCCATCTGGCAGGACCATGTCACTTATATTCTGTACAGAAGGCATGGACATGGTGGACTGTGATGGTTTACCAGTGAGCCACTGTCCACTGAGCACCTGCTGCTTGTTAGGATTCTTGTATACTGATCGTTGGTCTAGATCAGGGGAGGGCAACTTGTGACCCTCCAGATGTTGTGGCCTACAACTCCCATCATCCCTCATCATTAACTGATGGGAGTTGTAGGCCACCTTTTGCTCCTTGTAACAAATATTGTAATGTAACAAATAAATAAATAAAAAGGCCAAAACATCTGGAGGGCCACAGGTTGTCCACCCAGGTATAGGTGGACCTTAATCCAGAGGAGTTACGATAGAGGAGTTAACTATCTAGAGAGCTAGAAAATGCACTCTTACTTTGCACATTTAAAATACATAGCAGGACCATTGGGACTGATATTTGACTGGAAATAATCAAATAGCATGTGCTAGTTAAATCTAAGGTTGTGCCAAACCCATCTTTACTATGTTTGCCTTGATTTTTTCATCATCCAAACCCATATATTTCCTATCTCCCCAAAAGTATTTGTATTACAAAATTAGAAACTTCTGATTTTGATGCAAAGGATGCCCTGGGGTTTTAGCAGTGCACTGAGCCATACAGCAAATCCTTGCGGAAGTGCCAGTTTTTTAGATATCAGCTAAACAAAGAGTGTAGGAGGAATGTTGCTTCCCCCTGTTTTGAATAGCCTTGTGTTTGCTAGGGTAATACTTGCTCTTGTCATTGCACAGCTTGAAATGTTTTACAGCCTTGCATCTATTTAACCTTAAATGTTTTGTTGCCAATATCTATCATGCCCTCCCAACCTGTAGTTAGTGAAACATGTCGTTGCCGGCTGCTAGATAAAGTAATGGAATTAGGGTTTTAGAATAATCAGACCTGTCAAAGGAACTTATAATCCTTACATAAGTCCATTAAGTGGTTTCATAACTTTATGCAGATATATTTCCTACCTAGTTAAAGATATTCTATACCTAAAATCTTGCAGGAGCTCACTTAATGTCTATGGAACAGATGGAAGAGATGCACTCGCTTCTTCATCTCCTTATACCCTTATGTTTTGCAGGCATAGTTGTTACGTGTGCATCTGCATATGTGAGAAAACATTTTGTAAGAAGGGATTTCATGCATCCAGCTCAACTACATATATTCAGGCAGCTGCATACACACCATATTTTACAATTCTGGAAAGGTAGAACAAACATTGTAAAATTGGTATTAGCTATTGAAGCCAGAGTCCTAGGAATTGTGCTTTCATATTATTATTTTTAAATACTAATCACAGTATCTTGTGGTTGTGAAGTATAGGAAATTTCTTGTGAAATTTCCAACAGTGACGAGAGTTGGGATTCAATGCTTTGCATGCTGATTGCTCCTCCCCTTGACTAGTAGAAGCAGAATAACGTTTGCACATTTAATATAAATACTTTTAAGCATGTCGCAAAATTTGTTTCGTGAATAGTACCAACAGGGCTGTGTACTTGTGAGTTCCTTGGTACTAACAAAATTGTCCTATCTTATCAAGGAAAAGAAAATTATTGTCCAGATGTGCAGAGTCTTACCAGTTTTGAAACTTTAATAGCCAGTAGACATATTTACTTGAAAGATGCAATCTTGTTGCTGTACTAATTTCTCGGTTCACTGTCCTGCATAAGCAACCATAATATATAATGAAATTGGCAAGTGGAGGACTCACGGAATCAGGAAATATGGTCAAAGATGTTTAATTCTTCTCTCCTTCCTCCATCATCCACTAGTATTGGGGAAACCTCTTTTAAAGTGATGACAAGATGGTATCATATCCTCATAAAAATGCCTTATATTAACAAAACATAAAATAATAAATGTTGGAAGAGGTGTGGTAATAGAGGAATATATTTAGATATTTGGTGTTCATGCCCAAAGGTAATGGAATACTGGCAAGGGTCCTTACATATGTAAAGTCCATATAAGGGTGTACTTTTGTTTGATTACTGGATCAGATCAAATATTCCAAGTATGCAATGTGAATTAATAGGCCTTTTGTTAACAGCAGCCAAATTTCAACTTGCCACATGGTGGGATTGGGTGGTTTGACAAAACATAGTAATTGTTTATAATGGACAAAATATTTATGCAAATTAGGGGTACTTTGCATTTTTCAAGGATGATTTCTTTGGGAAATGGTTCCCATTTTTTTATATATATTGACTCTAAAAAGGAGATGTACAAAGGCCTGCTAGACCCAATACTATGATATTGTCAATGACTTTTTTTTAAAAAAAAAATCAAGTTTATTATGCTGGGAAAGGTGATGCAAATTTGTAATACATTGAGTGCTATACTTTAAATGAATTTGATCTCCAATAACTCTGAAAAGGGAATATGCAAGTAAAAAAATTATGGTTAGTAAAAAAAATCTTAAATCCCATAAAATTCCTGGGCCTGACAGATATACAGGAGAATACTACAAAATATACAAGGACTTATTGATTCCACATTTAAAAATATTATTTAATACTATTTTGAATGGAGCCTTCCTACCCAATACCTGGTCACAATCTAGAATAGTATTAATACTTAAACCTAACAAGGACCCAACCAATCCAGACTCCTATAGACCTATATCTCTTCTTAATGTAGACTACAAGATATTTACTTCGATATGGCCTAATAGACTAAAAACAGTGCTAGGATATGTAATACATCCAGATCAATTTGGCTTTTTACCAAAACGTTACATAGCAGATCCAATCCATAGAATATATAGTATAATCAAATTTTGCAAGACATTTTAAAAATCTTTAGCCATCATGGCAACAGACCTATTTAAAGCCTTTGATAGCGTAAATTTAGGCTTTCTTTTGGAATCCATTAAATTTTTAAAATTTAGCCAAAAATTATTTCATGTTCTGAACTCGATCTATGCAAAAACCACAGCTACAATTAGATTTAACAAGTGGGAAACTCGTAAGATTGATATTAATGCTGGAACAAAACAGGGCTGCCCACTCTCCCCGTTACTCTTTACATTAGTTACTGAATTTCTGGCAGACAAATTGAGAAGTAATGCTCAAATTAAAGGAATTCAAATTAATGCTCAAGCTCCTTTAATCAGTTTATATGCAGTTGATATAATTTTTAGTAACAGAACACCCTAAAGAAGATGCAATAGCCATAAAAAAAGAATTAGAGTCTTTCCAAAATGTATCTGGCCTTAAAGTATTTTTTTCTAAATCTGATTTATTATGTTATAATGTCAACCCCAACACACAATTGGCTACTTCTAAAATAATGGGCATTCCCCTAGTTAACTCATCTTTTCGATATTTAGGAGTCCAAATTGGCAAAAACAACAACAAAACCTTTAATAATTATTATGGTAAAATTTGGAAGTCAGTGCAAATTGACCTAAAATGATGGAATCGTTTAAACCTTTCATTACTAAGTAGAATATCATGATGATAATTCCTAAATTCACTTATCTGTTTAATGTTCTACCAATAGAAGTCCCAATACAACATTTTAAGATCTGGCAAACCAAAATTGAAAAATTTATCTTTAAAAGTAAGAAGCCTCATACTCCAAAACTATTAAGATATAGGCCATTAGCTGAGGGAGGATGGGGAGTTCCTAATCTTAAACTTTATTATGAAGCTTATCAATTTAGAGACATCTTTTATGAATGACTCACAAGAAAAGCAATGGGTATAAATAGAAAGATCTTTATTTAAACAGTCAGATCCACAGATTATATCCTTTATTTAAAAAAGATATCAGAAACGCCTTGAAAAACCCAAATACACTTCTTAAAGCACCTTTAATGATATGGAAATATGGGAAGGAGGGCCTCAAGCCTGGAATTTCACCGATGATACCTCTTCATGGCCATCCCCAATTTCAAAGGAATGACGGACCTGTAAATAAAAAAAACATTAAAAGAGATAAGATTATTTAGACAAGGAGATTATTAGAAAAACGCACAACCTCTTCCACGAGATTTGTGGAGAGACAAACAAAGAAATACAGATATAACCTGGCTTCTTTCTTAACAGATTAGCACATTCATAAGAAAACTAATAATATTACAACAGGGAACCAGAAATCTAACACAGTTTGAAACAATATTGTTGATAAACATGGACAAAAAAGGAAAGGGACTGAGATAAGGGATCACACCAAAGTCTATGTATGATTTGGGAAACAGATTGGAATTTAGAAATAGAAGAAGCACAATGATCTGCTATGTGGGGTAAGTTTCTATATAAGGCCTCCTCAGCACGCTGTAAAAAGATATCCATAAAGTTAATACAAAAGTGGTATCTTAACTCCAGTACGGCTAGCCTTCATGAATAAAACTCATCACCACTCTGTTGGCAAAAGTGTGGATTGGTTGGGTCATTTCAACACATGTGGTGGGAATATGCAGGAATTGCTAACTTCTGGAAACAGGTCTTTCATGAAATTTCTAATATAATTGGAGCAGAAGTTAATGTGACCCCAGAATTAGCCCTTTTGCACATACTCAAAGATACCAATGAACTTTTACTAAAAAAGACTTTTATAGGATTTTTGCTGATCGCAGCCACATTATTAATAGCTGGATGCTGGAAAAATGCAACAGGATTGACGATACAAAAATGGTACAATATAGCATGGGAGTTTGCACTATCAGAAAAACTAACACAAAAAATAAGGTTGTCAAGGGGACAGAAAAAAAGGGAAACATTCACTGCTGTTTGGTGGGACTTTATTAAATACACAAATTAAGATGATGCAACAATACAAGTCCCAGCTGCCTTTCAAAACTTGTGGTTACAATGAATAAGGGGGGGAAGTATATTGATAACAAAGTGAACTTACCTGCATGAGCAAAGAAAAATAAAAATAAATATTTATGGGGGGTATATTTCATTATGTTGCTGAAGTTGAAAACATCATAACAAAATGTATTATATTATGTATGATTTGGTATACTTACCCATGAAGTTGTGCTAAAATTGTAAAGTTGTTTCAATATTGAAAATCGATTAAAAAAATGTGATTATGTTTGAAATGAGTATGTGAAATTTTGATTCATGAATTACTCTTTTGTAATTGAAAATTCTTTAAATAGAGATGAAGAGATAAGAGTTGGGAGAACACTTTCCTGTGTTTTGGAATGCATTGATCTCTTGAATTTTCCTTCAGAAAAGAATAATGCTTCAACTTTTTCTAGTAGAAGTCTAATACCATAAGTGGCTTTTAATGCACCTTGGTCTTTATCATTTGGTTGGTGGATAGATAAAACTTTATTGTTTCAACCAGTGGTTACAACAAGTATAGTAAAAACAGTAGTAAGACAAATCTCTATAGGTTTGTGCTGTAAGAGCAAAATTGGCCAATGCCAATAGGACAAAGTCTTGCTATCGCATGTAAGCAAAAAGTGTATTCTTTCCGAATCAGACCAGCTGGACTTTTTCTCAAGGAAACAATCTAAATATTTAGACTGAATTTGGGAATAAATAGGGCAGTAGAACAAGTAATGAGGCAGATCCTCCACTTTTCCACTATGGCAAGGGCAAAGTCTCGAGGTATAAGGAATTTTATTAAAACACCCTTCTAGAACTGCTGTTTTTATTGGTTGGTATCAATTCTACTAATTCAGGCACATACCCACAGTTGTTGTCACATGGGATGAGGTGCAGTTAACATCTCAGTTGAAAGCACCCATGAAGGAGATTTAGACAGGAACTTTTAATATTAGATGTTACTTGTTCCAAACCCTTCCGTTTCATCTTGCGATCCTTTGCATTTTGTGTGGATTCAAGCGTTGCAACTTTCTGCTTTGTGAGCAAGTACATCTCCGTGCATTAGAAGCTGTTGCATTTTACATGTGATGTAGATGAGTAGAAAGCATAAGGCCCGTGCCCTGAGGCTTCACATGGAGTGATAGCTGTACTTTAGTGTAGGACCCAGGTATGTTCTGTGAATGTGACACATGCACACGGAGCTACTCCGTGGAGTGTTGTCCCTTGAAAAGAAAATCATGTAGATAGCTCTCACCGTTTCAAAGGCACAGTAAGTAAGAAGATAGAAAATGTGTCTGTTACTCTCCCAACCACCATCTTCTTGAGTGTAAATGCAGATTGGGAGAGAGGGTCTGCTCAGTTTAATAACTACTCGCAGGCTACCACAGGTCAGGCCACCTTCAAAGCACCGGTTTTCACGCCACACTGTGACGGTCTCCGGACAGGTATGGAAGTGTTACTTGTCGGAAAGACAATGAACTCTGCAAGTACACAGACTCAGACTAGGGTGATGGAATGTTTACATTCATCAGGTGGTAACCCGTCATGCTGGGCTACTGTCTTAAGCAGCACTTATTTATAAAGTTCATTTGTGCTGCCTTTTTTTGCAACAGGATAAATACAACTCATCCTCCACAAGCTCTCTGTTACAGACCCCTTTCCGTGTCTTTCAGTGACCAGCTACTTGGCTCGTGGCATTATTTTCGTTCTTATCTAGGAGTGTCTCTTTAGTTATATCATATGCCATGTTAGTGTGCGTGTAAGCTTTGAATAGCCTGAGTACAGATAAGAATCTACAGATCCTCTTTATGTAATCATTTCACGACACTGGAGTTTCATGACCTCTTGAAAACATTAGAGGGCATCATGCTCCTTGCTCTTTGCGGCTTATCTCTAAGATGCTTCCCAAGCAGAGGAGAACACACACACACACACACACACACACACACACTCAAGCAGCGGCAGATCTGGATGAGTTTGATCACTTGATTTAAAAATCCACCAAAATGCCTCTGAACAAAACTCAGTTTAAAAACGGTTTGCTGGGAACTACCAAGAGATTTTTGTGATGTTACAAGAAGAAGGAAAATATGTTCCTCCAGCACAGTTATTAAAATGCACAGCAGCCCTATGCAGTATATAATTGGTGGTACTATTTATAAATTTATTTACTCCTTCATATAACTCCATCTATGTACATGACACTTTACAGTGTAAGGAGACAGGATCTTGCTGCAAGGAGATCACAATCTTGCAAACACGGTATAAATGCAAGAGCCCTTCTCTTAGAATCTACAAGGGAAGGTGCAAATGTTGAGCAAAGGTACTTACACATACCTAAGCTTCTTTGTTGAGGAATCAGATGGCCCTACTTGTCAAAGATTGCAAACTGCCCCAGCGGCATTTGCCAGTTGGCTGGTATACAAATCTAATAAAATTAAATAAAAAAATACTATTCCATGGCATCTTAGCAATTGAACGTAGTTAATTACCTCATGTTCTTTATTTCAAAACTGACATTACCTTGTATCTTTTTCTATAAACTAACTAGCATGGATTTGCCTGTGGCATTTTCTTCATAAGTATACATATTTTGTATCACAGCCTTAAAGTTTCAGTGGAACTTGTCTGTGATAGTGTTCATTTAGCTATAACAGAAACTCAAACTGTGTGCAAACAATGGCTTTTTGGAGACAGTGTTGTGATACCGTTGCCTCTGGTACATATGTTCACTTTTTCATGTCTCATCTTCATCTCTGATCAAACCAGTTTGGTAGATTTTTCATAGCACTTTAAGCTCTGTGCGTTGGAAAAAGCAAAAGAAACTCCTAATAAGACTCTATTAAGTGAAAAAGAATCCTAACAATTGGCATGTTTTGTTTCAGATGCGACTTTCACACGCACCTATTGGATGACACATTACTCAGAATGAGTTGGGTAACTGATAGGATTCTGAGCTGTATCACTTCAGAATTTGCACATATTTATGTATCCCTGTGCCCCCGGGTGAAAAAACAAACAATCCTTTCTGCATTGAATAATCAGGGGAAAAGATTTAGCATGAGCTTACTACATATAGAATTCTGCCGCCTCTTTTTGGATGAAATGAAGAATAGCTAGGGCCCAAACATCATTTTTGAGGGCCCAGTACAAACTCCCATACACATAGCACGATCCCATCCCATATATACAACCTCATCAGCCATGAAAGAGAAGTGTCTGTTTTAATTTTGCAATTGCATTTTCTACAATTCTGAATTTACACCATGGTGCACACTGGGGCTTTTTTTGTTTTGTTTAACCATTCTCCCAAACACCCCCTCACTTTTGTAATATTCTTTGTCATAAAAAGTATCCTATTCAGCCTGTTGCATATTTTGTAACTTTTTGATTTGTCATGATAAAAGTATTATCCTATTTTGTGCTTTTGATTTCTTGTTCTTTAATGGACCATCTCATCTGCAAACATTTTACAAATAGACCAATTCACTTGAAAGTGGTTTCTTCTCGTTGCAAAATTTCTCTTGCAAGTTCACACTGATTTCTCTTGCAAGTTCACACTGAACAGACAAAATAACTAGGTTGGTTAACTGTTCGTGTGCCATAGTTCTTTCCTGAGTGCTAGCTTGTGAAACGTCTTCCGGCTTCTTTCACAGCCACTGGTAGCGTGCAAAAATTTGATAGGGCTATGCACAGTTCACTCTTTTTAGGACATAAGCATAGTTCAATATCTGGTTCAAATACAGAATCAAAAACTGTAGTACTACTCTCTCCAGCTTTTTGTAAACATTCTGAATGTGGTGCTGCTAATGATGATATTGCCTGCAAGTCCTAATTGAATTCCGCAAGCACTCTCTCACTCTCGGTTCTAGAAAGGGCACTTTGCCAGCAACTTAACTATTCAAAATGTTGCTTGTGCTGCCTGAACAATGCTTTTGATTGGCTCCAGCAAATCTCACAAAATCTATAGGTACATAGATACAGAGAAATAAGCTCCCTTAAATATCCTCAAGCATAACCTACAATTTAGCCTTGATGTTTTCCCTTATGGAAATAGGGTTGCAGCCTGAGCTGGGGTCTCTGGGTCTCTGTGCCCTGGTAACATGTATTCTCTTACCGCCCCATGAGCTGGGGTCTCTGTGCCCTGATAACATGTATTCTCTTCCCGCCCCGTGCTTGGGTCCAGAAAATGACTCTAACTCATCACATCAAACCCTGACAAAAAGAGACCACATTACACTACAAAGGAAACAAGGGAAAGAAGTTGTATAAAGAATGACAAATATAAAAGGCATTTGTGTTTTTAAAGTGTCAACATGTCTTATTATCCCTCTGCCATCAATTAATAAATTCAGTATTAATTTGGTCTTTTACTCCAGCTGGTTATTTAATTGCATTTTCTAAAATGTTTGGAGTACCTCTTTAGAGATAAACAAGTCTGTTTGCCTCTTTGTTTCTGTATTTGGCTTGTGTAATCATTTTGAGGGGTTCTCCCTCCCCCCTTCTAAAGGCTAGTAGATATCTGATTTTAATCTAATGTAAAATCCATCAAGTAGAACTCTTTTCCTCTATTTTGGAAGTCCAATTAAGCTGGATCACTCACTACTTCTAGAGTTTTATCATCTCTTCCTGGAATTTCATGTTTGGCCTGTTTTAATACCTCGTTAATCCCGGCCACAGTTTTCTGTTGTTGGTATATTAAGTGAATCTAGGCTATAAAATGTTAAGCTATTGACTGACCAGCCTGGGTGGGCTGTTAAATATTTTCGTTTTCTCCTTTTATTGTATGGTGCCTAATTTAAGGGTAGGTAACTTTTATTTGGAGGAAAGCCACTACTAATTTCCAACACGTGAAAATCCCTTTGTGCTGCATTTCTTTTCATATGTAATTACAATATAGCATTAAGAACATAAACCACCACGAAGAAAAGTTTGATGATGGGTGGGGGGGGCTGGAATATGCATCCAGATTTATCCATAAGGGAGCTGGTTTTCCATGTGCAGGGGCATTTTTAATAAGAGGGTGTAAAGGCCAGGGCCATGGGCGGCTGGACCTAAAGCCAGACCTGGATACAAGGTTTTGAACCCAGTTTCAAGAGCTGGGGACTTGCAAAGGCCGAGGGTTTGAGCTGGAGCCTGAAATGCAACAGGCAGAAGTTACTGCTGTGTAAACTAAGCAAGAGCAAAAAGCCAGGCTCTTAATAATTATACCAATTTGGACCAATCCAGGTGCTTCATACTGTCTATGAAGGACTCAGGTTTGAGCACACATAGATGCTCACTAAGCTATGAGAGTTCCTGAAAGAGAAGGCATTCACTTGTTTCCACATATGCCTGCCCATACCTTAAGATCCTCAGGAGAGGCCCTTCTCTGGAAAGTGGCTATTAGGAAAAGAGCCATTTTGGAAGTGGCATCCTGACGTCTGGTGCTTTCCCCAGAAAATCTTGCGTAGTGCCCAAATTTTGGTGTCAATTGAAATACCTTTTTATTTCCCCTGGCATCTTAATTTTTGTTTTATTTCTACTGATTAATTTTATGCTGTTCCCTCACAGAACTTTCTGCTTTTAGGCTGTTGTTTTCGTTGTTTTATATGGCATTTTAAAATGTTATAGTATAAGTTGCCTTGAGAAGTATTTGAAAGGCAGGTAGAAATACCTATAATAAATAAGCATTCAGATATGTGATTCCCTCCACCTGCATTCTGAAATGGTACAAAGTTGGCAGGATTGTGTCATGTGCTTTCCCTGAACTTGCATATCTGTTTATAGTTTATTGCAATGGAATACAAGGGAGGAGGCAGACAGTAGGTATGCAGGCTCCTATAAAATCATGTATGGCTTTATGGGATAAAAAGAGCACCTTGAATTTATGCATAAAAGTCAGAACTGACTTTGGGCTGCCAGTGTATACTGAACTTTCAAATCTACTCCGTTTATAAAATGAACCATCTCATATATCCAGCTGTAGCATTGAAATGATCTTCAGAGGCAGCCCTATCCACTGTTACTGTTGTTAAGTCTTGAGAATACAAAGACATGAATGAAAATTGCCGAGTCTGAATCAAAGAAAAAAGGTAGCAGATTTCCTTCAAGATGGAGTTTATAAAAAATGCTCCTAGCTCCTGCAGCCTTAGTGTCCAGTTGCTTCCATTGGCTCAGAAATGCCCTAAGGCTGAACATTTCAGTGAGCTGGGGAGCCAAATCATGTTTCTGCTAATAACCATCCATCTTGGGTGTTTTTGGGTGGGTAATTTTCAGGGGAGGGGAATATGCATCATAGTTTGGCAGAGGAAGATCCTCTTTTACCTTAGGTTTATGTAGTGTGAAGAATGGAGGCAGCTTCCTATTTCATGTCACTTCTCCATTTTCATAAAATTGCAAAAATATGGTCCTTCTTCTCTGACCACCCAGCTAAAAGCCCTGTTCATCCCTTGCCTTAACTACTGCAGGCTTCTCCTGTCTTCTGTTGTCTCACCGTGACCCACTTGTATCTATCCAGAGCTTCACTGTGAAAATCATTCACCTATCTTATTGTTCTGGTTATGTGATGCCCCTCCTTAACCCCTATGCCACTTCCTGTCTGTTCCTGGATCCAGCCCTCAAAGCCCTCCATGGTCTTGCTCCCCTCCCCATAACCTCTCCACATTTATATCCCGATACCTCACTGGCCATGATCTTTGCTCTTCCAGCTCCACCATCCTCCACCGTCCAAAAGCCCCTTGTTCCTTCTGCAGGTTCCATCCTTTTTCATTTGATGCTCCATCTATGTGGAACTGCCTCCCAGAACACCTGTGTGATGCCATTTCTCTTGCTTCCTCCAAATCTCTCCTCAAAACTCTTCTGGGAAGCCTTTGACACAGTCCCCTTTGTTTCTATGCCCTACTACCACAACTGATTCTGAAACTAAGCATTAGCATCTGCAAGTGGAAAGGCTGCATGTTCCTTCCCTGTTTATCCCTCACTCCTCCTATGTTGTTTTTCCTGTTTCAAATTTTAGATTGGAAGCGTTCAGGGCAGGGAACTGTCCGCTTGTATTCTATATAGTGCCACGCACACTGAAGGCATTATATTAATAACAACAACAGTCTAGGTAACAAGAACTAGCACTCTTCTGATGAGCAGCTGCTACTTTTCCCCACTCACAGAACAATATTCTACCGGTATACATCATAAAGCTAAAATGCATTCAGTTAATATTTTGCAAGCAACATAAATGTATATTGTCATTTATTTAACAATTTGTGGGATTTAAATGTGGTGCCCTGTTCTTTTTGCTATATCGTTTGATGTTTGGTGACCATGCTGTCCGCTGAAGGAAAATAAAACTGTAATGCTAAATTTTACATTTACTTGTGGTTTCACAAATTAATTTCCCTAATGTTATGTCCTATCATTGTGCTGATGTTTTTATTTTTACCAATGGATTATATTCTTGTTTGTTAAACAAGAATGCCTTAGAAAACAAAGATGTTATAAGCACTAGTCATAAACACATGGAATTACCATACAATTACAGCCTGGAAGCGACAACCAAAGATATAATCATGTAGACAAGAAAAATACAGCAATAAATCTCAGAACAGTTGTTACGATTTACTGTGGTATAACATACCAAATTCATCTGAAAGGTGTCAAAATCTTAGAAGAGCTAGGACAGGTGACTTCAGAACCTGCACTTAAAAGGATGTTTTCCTTCCTTGCCCCACTACTCGCAGTGATTGCCAAAGACCTAGAACGTTTGACTTGCAATGTTTGATCAGTAATCTGACTGTTCAATGTGGACCTGTTCATTCCTACAGTTACGATTGTTCATTCTGTCCTAAATACTCACTTTAGTACTCTATGACCCAGAGAGAACCCATTCATGCAGTTGCAAACTATTTTTTATTACTAGCAAAGGAAATCACTGACACAGAGCACAAAGGGTTTTTTTTGGGGGGGGGGGGGGTTGTCCAGTATTGATAGAAGAATAGCCACATTTCTAAATAGGTGATCCTTGACCAGAGGAAATGCTTAATAAATATATCCTGGTTAATTCGTTTGTTTTTAGAATGACTGACCATAAAAACGATGTAAATTTATGTGTAATCCGATATAATTGGTTGTTTTCCACTTTGGTCGTCAGAAAGAAATTATTTGATGTTTCTCTTCTGTACAGAGACTACATTACTCTACAGCAATCATTGTACTTTTAGGAGTAGTACCTGTATGTAACAACCAGCACTTGAAAATCTAACAGAACAAAGGGCACGTTCATGCATGCATGTCCATCACTATATCACTGTGGTGGTAAGCAGTGACTTAGATTTATGAATAAGCTATTGCAGAACATTGTTAAGAGCATGATGCTCAATGTTGTCCATTAAACTATCTACCTAAACTCTTAATCCTTACCTTATCTTACCAGTGACAAAGGGGATAAAGTGGCCATTGCAATTACCGATCTTAGAACTTCCAAAGCAAATTCTGCAGAAGCAAAATTCTCTTTCCATATAAAATATTCCGTTTTGGTGGCCAGCTGGGCTCTGCAATAGTGAAGCCTACATTTATATATTCCTAAATATTCTACTTCAATGTCCCAATAATGAAACTTCAAAGAACCTAACGGTAGAACGCCATGCTGACGCTGTTTTGTAGTCAGCTCTTGCATCATGATTGCCAATGTTTGTGTGCTATACATGTCATTATTCAATTTATCATTTCTCATAGTTTCTGAAGGCACACCTTTCTTGGCTTTTTCAAATGATATGGGTATATCATTCACAACTGGGAGCGCAGGTTACACTGTGTACATTTTCCATCCTATCATAGTTTCCCAATGCACTTTATTTCCTTCATGTCTTTCCTATTTATGTTTTTATAAGTTTCATCAAAAATGTAAAGTGCTGGGCTGCAAATACCATGCAAGGTGATTAAACACTGGAAAAGTGAAAGCAAATAATTTTCTTTGCCTAGAATGAACACCTTGTTTGAAATGGTATAGGCCAACATGCTTTATAGGAAGAAGACTGTGGCCTAGTTCTCACTGAGATGGTCAACCTGTGCCTGAGCACTTCATATTGCATGTGGGGCACATGTGATTAAATGTCCCTCCACATTAAAATAATAATAATAATAATAATAATAATAATAATAATAATAATATCTCAGCACATAGTATGTGTGGATTTGGCGGGTGGGGGGACTATATCTAAAAATTGGATTAAACACATAGTTGAACAACAGAATCCTGAAATGCAATAAATCAATAAACATATCAATAAAATGAAGCGAACAAAGTGGCAGCAGAAAATAATATAAAACATTTTTAAAAAGGCTTTTGTTGAGCAATTGTCTTGCCTTGATTGTGGAATTTTACTGGGGATCCAGACGATGATGGTTTGTAACCCTCCCGTGTTTTCACACCACTTCTTCTGCCTTTTTTGATAGCAGGAAAAAATATTAAAGAGGAAAAAGCGGGATAGCTGCACAGTGCCTTTTGGTGGATAGTACTGCGAGTGCCCTGGAAGCACCTATCAGCAAGAGGCTACAGCAACAAATGCATACTTTCCCTATCCCTTGTTTCCTCCACACTATTCATTATCTTTTTTTTTTAAAGGAACAAAAGAAAAGAGGAATTGAAAGTTTTGGGACTCTTCTCACTCCTACGCTCACCAATTAATTATACACAAATTTACACAGGCGTGAGGGTCCCACCAAAAATGAGTTTGTTCATTGCTGCAGTATTAACACTTTTGCTTGCTAAGTATTAGGTTTCTCTTTTTCTGCTAGATTCTTTAGTGTGTGTTTTTTCAACAGTGGCTAGTTCATTCTGTTGAGTGACTACATGGACGTGAAAGGCCAATTTACCTTTTTATAAAATGATTTTATGCCTCATTATAGTCTCATTCTTCCAGTCTTTGAATTAAATAGGCCCATTCTTTTTGTTCTCTCCTCTTTGAAGGCCTCTAATTATTTCCCTGCCACCGCACCACACCACATACACCTTCCTTTTAAAACTGATGTAGATTTGGGCTGGGGGGAATGGGACAGATTAACCTAAAGCAAATCTAATATTCAAAATAAAACACACAATGGCTGAATTCGGACGACACAATAAACAACTGGGGGGGGGGGGTGGAAACAATCGTCAGTTGTATTGACTATTGTGTCGTCCGAATGCTGCCATAGTCAACTCAGCGCTGATCCTAATCCACACCACAGTTGATTATTTATTACCATGTTGTGTGGGGAGTGCCCCCTAGATGAACAACTGTAAAGTTGGTTATTACCCCACCATTGACTATCGTGTTGTCCGAATTCAGCCAGTATGTATCTATCTTTCCATCTTTGCTTTTGAATGCTGCCCAGGTATCTTTTCATTTGACAATTCTTGTTAGCATTTATGATTACAGATAATCTTGAACTAAAGTAATCCTTTGTCCCATTCATATTGGCCTTGGATTATTATTTATTAGTGCAGGTACTCTGCCTAAGCTTTAGCGGTTAAACTCTAGCCTTGTTTAGATTCTAGCCTTAAGCCTTGGTGAAGAATCCACATTTATCCAAAGCAAATTCTAGAGCGTGTATCAAGCCCCAAATTTTAGAGCAGGGTGTGAAATCATAGGGAAGCGAAGTCAGTCTAGACATTATTTCGCCCACAGAGATCTCCATCTCCATGGTGAGTCCCCCCTCCCTCCTTTGCCCGTGTCATATTGTGCAGCAGAACCATAATCTATATCAATGGTGGCTACTGGCAACGAAATTCTTTGCCAGATGGTCTGACTCATGCAGTGAGTTGTGCTTCATGAAATGCCTGGGGGATGGGATCTCCTTAATAGGATACACATCCCCAGGTAATGCCTATAGCCACTTACAAAGAGATCTAGCAAAGTAAGAGAAAGCCTGTGGTGGAGGGCAACATTAAATGGCAAAGAGGGCTAAGGAGGCATTCAGTCAAAGCAATGTGTGAATCTTCTGCACACTTACTCAGGGCAGAGAAAAAGGTGGAAAAGAAGAAAGTACATAAAGGAGTCATGGGAAGTGGGCAACGAGTCAGAACAGGGGGCTCATTAACATATGAGTCAATAAACAAAATGCTATAGGATTTGCACATGGTGTTAGTCTGTGTTCTGAGTTTATGTATGGCTTAAATTGTATCATAACTGGAATTTTTAAAGCCACCTTTGAAGCCCAGTTTTTATGGCTTAAAGGCAAGTTAAAAATATAAATAAATGCAAAGAACGGACTTTAGAAGGGAGGTTAAAGGACGAGGTGGCTGTTTAAATCTCTAGGACATTCTAGCAGACTAAACAATGTCATATGAAAGGTTTGCCAAATCACATTTGTTCACCTGTCTATCGCTAGTTTATGAAATACTATCTTTTTTGGCAGGGGTTTCATGATTAATGCTTGTGTGGTATTAGGGTGGAGCTTTAATATTTGTATTATCTAATATATTTGTGAGGGGGTGAAAGGCAATGCATGAATATAGTATCAGTTACTTTGTGAGAAACAATGCATAAATATATTTTAATGTATGTTGCTACTCACCGCCAGCTTTTACCAAAGGTGTGAGTAACCTTTTGAGTTCAAGGAGCTGCATTGGCAGGGAAACTACTTTCTTGATCAGGATTGTTGGGGGCAAGGAGGAGAGGTTGAAACCTTTCTACTCCCACCCCACCGTGATCTTGATGAGGAATGCTGGAGGAATACAGGACACATGAGGAGAACCATCTGCTCACACCCTGTTTCCCAGCAGAGTTGGCTGGCACTCACAGCAGCAGCATGGGGGCCCACCCCTGCTTTATGGAGAGGTGGGCTATAAATTGGATGAATAAATTTAAATGCAGGTTCCAGAATGTAGTTTGGAAGCACCTCGTGTTTTTTGTCAGTCTTGAAGCATGATAAAATATAATACAAGTTACAAGAATAAACCCACCATCACGTACAAGAGTTGAAATACACCACATCACAGGGATTAAAATAGAAGGTCTTCAATTACTAAAGGCGTAATCCTATGCATATTTCTGGCTGGGGAATGCTGGGAGTTGTAGCACTTTTTTCTGTCAAAACATGCATAGGATTGCACCCTAAGAGTTCAATCCTATACGCACTTACTTGAAAGTAAACTCCACTCATCAGAAAGGTACTTACCTCTGAATAAATATGCATAAAATTGCACTGTAAAAATGCTAAAATACTTAAAATGCTTGAAAGAACAGGAAGGTCTTAGCTGGACTACAGAACAACAGAACAAAGGTTCTGTTGAATTGCTCAAGGAATTCTAGAAGCATGGCTTGTTATATTTGTATAGTAATTATTCTTTATCCAGCAGCATCCTTTTTGTGTGTGCGCATTTTTATCAGGACTAGGATAACTTGTTTGCCCCTGTTCAATAGTAGAGTAGAAACTTTCAGAAATCCATTTTTGAGAACCAGTTTTTCAGTTCTAGCATTATCTTGGAATCCTGGATTCCTTCTAGATGTTAGGTTTTAGTCCCCCTTAAGGCAGGATCCAGTTAGACATATAGAGGCATCTATCTGCTCTTCCTCCTTAATCTTCCATACTCTAACCTTAAACTAAACTTGCTTTGCATCTTTATAATATAGGCCCCCTCCACAAGAATGCGCCTTTGCGCCTGGTTCCGCGATTATGCGCATTATCGCGGAGGCGCATTTACTCACAATCCCTCTGCACGGGAGGCGGCGGGAAGCGGCGAAGCGCATTAAAAGATGCCCAAAAAGCGCTTTCCAGGTAGTTAATGCGCATAATCGCTTGTTCACACAGCGAAAATGCGCTTTAACGGCCGGAGCAAAATAAAAGTCGCTATTTAACGCGCGTTCGAAAATGCGCATTATCGGGGAGATAACGCGCCTGTACGCCCGTTTTGCGCTCCGCTCGTGTGTAGGTAAAATTTATAATGAGCCTTCAAGGCTCATTAAACGCCCCGTGTGGAGGAGGCCATAGTCTATCTGCCTATCTATTTATCAGTTTATCAAAATATATTTGGTTTAAGTACAGTGCAGAGGTTGACAAAGAAAATGTTTCCTGCACAGAACATTGATTATTTTATTTTATACAGCTCTTGCAACAACGCCTGCTTGCAGATCCAATAACTTGTTTTGCTCTTGGGAGATATTGAGCAACAGTGTTCGTTGACCATTTATTTTCAGTGCTGTGTCAGATTCAAGTTATCCTTTCTAGTGTGACATCCATTAATCTAGTTCATAAAGTACTATGTTCATTTCGTGTAGCCCTGACAAAGACCCTATTACACTCTGGGGAGAAACCTCAACCTGATACGGCTCTTGGTATCTCACTTTCTGCCTGCATTGAGATGGAAAGGAGGAAAAAGTGAACCAGCTGTATAGCATGTATTTGAATGCAGTAGCTTTCTATCCACCCAGTGGGTTCATGGGAGGAAAGGAAGGGGATAAGAAAATAAGAAGAGATGTGCTGGATCAGACCAAAAGTCTATTTAGCCCTGTAGTTGTCTAATCCCCTTGTAAATGTAGTAGTCATCACTAAATCTTGAGGCAATGACTACTATAGGTAAACTATGTGCTATGTAAAGAAGTACTTCCTTTGTCTATTCTGAATCTCCCACCAATCAGCTTCTAACGTAATGAGAGAGGGAGAATTCCCCCCCCCCCCAGCTTTCCACCTTTTCCACCCTGCATCATTTTCTAAACCTTGGAACAGACTTATGCCACCTTCAAATAAATGCAATACAGCTGGTTGCTTTCGAAGGGATGGGATGCCTACATACTCAAAATTCATAACAGGTTGGGGTTTCTTCCTGGAAAGTACTGGTTGGGGAGTAGTATTGTACCAGGCCTGTCTTTCCAAATATTAACTGGCATGAATAAATTTAGAGCAGATTCATCTCTCCAACTTCCATACTCATGGCGACATTCTCATTTCCTAGGCAATTCGTACCACCTGATTGCCTGTGCTTTTTCCTTTGCCGATTTTTAAGAACAAAAGCAAGTGCTCAGTTTCCATTTTTTGCGCTCGTTTTCTCAGAAAGTTAGCTTATTTTTCAAGTCCGTCAAAGAGGCTTATGCAGTGTTAAATATCTACCTAGATCCAGTGAATAGTCTCCCATAATAAAAAGCACAGTCATTGAAATCATAAATCTCTTTTTGCTCTGGCAAACAGATTCAGGAGTGCTGCAACACTTGTGCTCTTCTGAAATATCTGAGCTGTTTTCCTAACTGTTACATTGCTTTACTGAGTTTCATATATTCTAATCAATAGCATCCTGCCAGATTAAATGTGGAAGCAATGCTTGTAATGAACTCCTCCTACAATGCATATTTAAGTGCTAGCAAATAAGAATCTTTGCTCGGCAATTGCCTTAAGCCATTGTGCTCTCTTAGGTCATGTTCTCAAATTAAAATTCTTATTCCAAGGGGAGCAATTTTTTTGTTACACGCATTATGCTGTTGATTTTTTGTTCAGTGTTCATAAAGCGGGGAGGGGGGCGTGGCAGGGCATGTTGCAGAGGAAAAGTGGAAGGCAGGGGAAACCAGTGCTATGTTCCTCCCCATGGACATATCCTGATTTGCATAGGTGCTTCCTCTCTACCTCTGTGGATGCTCTTATTCTGTTCGGGAGCTGTATGAAGGACCAGATATCATTTGCACATAGCATGCTAAATGCTCTATTGGTAGAATTACATGGATAGAAGCCTTTACATGGGCCCTTTCCAGTGGGAACAATCAAGGAGATCAAGCATATGTAAAGGAAGTCTTGTGGTGGAACTAGAGACTTGACTGTCAAATGCAAGGTTTCCTTCCATGTACTGCTACTTTTTGTCTGCAGCCTCTTTTCCCATCTCAGCTGCTTTTACTCTCTTGCCCAGTAAACGCCTCTGGGAACTCAGGCAATTGGGAGAAAGCGGCTAGGAGAGAGTTTGTAAAGGGAAAGCATCACCCTCCTGCCTGCCCTATACTCCCATTTTTCATGTTTGACAGCGCACACAGCAATCCAGCATTTTCCACCAAACATGTTAAGCTCCACATTTCAGATTTTCTCACTAAGCCTGTTTAGGCACCCCTGGGATTCTACCCAGTGTGAAATTTGGTGCAGACCTTGGGTTTGCTTACTCCTTCACTATCAGGAGGATAAGGAGTGTACTGGGAGAGTCAACATTTACACACTGGATGTTCTATTGTACACATTACCTTCTCTCAAGTCCTCCATTGGTGAGGTGTCCTAGCAGTCACTTCTAGTTTGGAATGTGCATGTCATAGCTTTGGTTTCCTGATAGCACAGCGTTAAAGTCCCTTGGTGAAATCCTTATTCTCTTCAGGTAGTCACTTGTGTTTTATCTATTCCATATTTTAAATTGTAAAACTATTCATATCCTATGGTTATAGGGATAGTCCTCCAAATGGAAATAAAGCATGCTCTTCTAGCACAAAGCACACTTTTCACTCACTGGCTGATAATGTTTTGCAGGTTTTTATCTACCAGACTATTCCTTCTCATGACATTTTGGTAGAAACACACACATGTTCAATATACTCTCTTTCTTACATTTGCAGCCTCCTTTGTTAGGTGTAATAATTATCTAACATCCTGTACTTGGCTGCGTTGTGTCTCTCGTTATCTGTTCTGCCTCCCAATTAGGTATGCTTTGAAACTTCGGTATGCGTCCTGCGTTTGCTGCCAACAGCCTGTCTGTTTCTAATTATTCAGCATGGCTAATTTGGACACAGTATATACCATGTTAACTGTTGTTGAGTGCCAGATTTCTAGAGCCAATTACCGTGCAACACTGCCTACAAGAATGGCACCGATTACCAGCAGCCTTTCTCTCTTAAAATGATTGATGTACATATTCTGTCACTTGGCTTTTGCCATTTGATGCACATTAAAGCTTGTGGGAAGGGCCATAGATCATTGGTAGAGCACACGTAGGATTTCGGGTTCAAAGGCCATAACTCAGTGGTAGAACACATGTTTTTCATGCAAAAGAACCCTTGTCAGAAACCCTGGAGAGCTGCTACCAGTCACTTTGGACAAGCTGGTCTGACTTGGTGTATAAGGCAGTGTCTTATCTTGCTAATCTCAGCTTCTCCAATTAACAAAGGATCTTAGGTAGTGCAGCCAAGAAAGACATTGGCCTTATCAGTAGGTTGTATCAGGCTATATGGACTCATGGCTTGACAGCTTCCTATGTTCCTAATTTATTTATTCTGTTTATACCTTACCTTGCTGCCTGATTGGCACTCAAGTGGCTCAAAAACTTTTATGAGAATTTAAATTAAAATTACCCAATCTTTTAATGCAATTCACCAGTAAAAAACAATAACCCATCAGCAGAAATAATTATGCTATACTCAAACTGTGGTAGGACAAAAATCCATTTCTGAAAAACAAGATATGTTTGCAAAGCGATGTATATGGTCACCAGCAAAATCAAATGCATATAAATGAGTTCCTCAGTGAGGAGACTGGTAATGGCTGATAGTTTAATGACAGATCAGGAAAATTCATCTCTGTAAATACACAGCTGTAGGACCACATTCTAGGAAGTGAGTGCAAGTAGTACAGGTGTGGGTGTTGCCCCTTACAAACCGCATCCCTGAAATGTGCCTCAGAATATGTGGGGACAGTTCTTCTCCCCATATAGAGGAAGTCTGAAAACCAGTGATATAAACAGTGCTGAGATATTCTTACAGATCTATCTCATAACCAGGCTCCTTAATCTCTACCTATAAAGCTGAAAGTATTTGTGTGGAATGTATGTTTACTCACTTCCAGATGAGTTACAAACTTGAAATTTGGCACACTGATAGGACTGGCTGTACAATGTACCAGAAAAAAAAATCTAAAAACATGAAATTTTGGGTTTAAAGTATTTTTAAAGAATAAAAAACCTGGGCTTATGACTACAACTTCCAGCATGCCTTGGGTGAGAGGCCAGACTTATTGGCCTTTGGCTGCCATTGTGAGTGCACCTCCTAAGGTCTTTGACCTACAGGACCAAGAGAGCAGCCACAAAAAATGAAACCCTGAGGTAGCAATAATAAATAAAAGAAAAAGTGAGACGATAGAAAGAACAACAAAAGTAACAGAAAACCCAAACTAGTTCATTGCTCCTCCAGCCAAGAGTGAACATTTCTTGATGTTACTGCTGTAGTGATCAAAAGAGTAGGAACATAGGAGCTATGCCCCTTGAGTGTGCAATTTTAAGGTGGGGAACCTGACAAAAACTGTAGCTAGGGATGTCAGAGGATTCCATTTGGCGAGTGAAGCTCGACAGATTTTTTCTAGCTTGACCCGGCAGATTTTGTTGTGTTTTCCACTGTTGGCACCTGCTCATTCAGTAGTGAATGAGCCAATATGCAGATTCCAGTTGTTTTTTAATGGTGACAATTTGTGCATTTCCCCCGTTTGCCTTCCACCATTTGCACAAACTGTAATTGGTACCAAAAAAAATTAGTGGCAGTTCAGGAAAAGTGGACCACATCGCCCACTTAGCAAGCTAAGCCTCAGGGCTTGAAGTGTTGAACTGACACTTATGGGTTCCGGGATTCCAGTCCACACTTTCCCAAGTGTCAAGCAAGTGCTGTTTACACAGATATAGCCTCCTCAAGCCCTTTCATGGCTCCCATTTCACAGCTCTCAAAAGGGGAGATAATGACCTGTCACCAAAACAGATTTTCTGACCTTTCACCAAAACAAAAACAAATTGCTCAAAATTTCTTTAAAACCGAAAAAATACCTAATTCAGTCTCCATTGGGCTTGAATAGAACGGTTTCCCAGCAACAGACATCCCTAACTGTAGCCTAGCTATAAAAGTTGCCCAAATGGAGCTCTGCGTAGGCATTGTGTGCAGATGTGGGACTGCACAGAAATCAAGAAGAAAAAAATAATACTATACAATAGGAATAAATGGCTTGTATTCTCCACCTATAAAGTTAAAAGTATGTGTGTGGGATGTATGTCCGGAAATGTTTACCCACTTCCAGATGAGTTAGAATCTTGAAATTTAGCATGTTGATAGGTCTGACTGTACAATGTACCAGAAAAATCTAAAATCATGAAATTTAGGGTTTAAAGTATTTTTAAAGAATTTAATAAAAACCTAGGTTTACACCTACAACCTCCAGCATGCCTTGAGTGGAACTACCAGCATGCCTTGGGTGAGAGGCTAGACTTACCAGCCTTTGGTGGCCATTGTGAGTGCACAGTGCTGAGTGCCTTTCACAATCCAGCCTCCTAAGGTCGGTCTCAAGTAGTCAACCTAATTCCACATAAAAGGAAACAACAAACATAAATGGGCTGCGTTCATTTGCGGTGCCTCCGACTACTCACCATGTGTGGCATTAAAATGGATCAAGTACTGAGGCAGTAGAGAATGTTAAAAGCACATGCTTTTCGTCCCCGTTTTGCTTCCTAATAATGGAATCTGATTGTGATTCTGTTAACTACACATCATTGAGTTGAATGTCATCTTCCAAAGCCATATTTTCCTGACCCCCTACCTCAGAATCTAACAAGGAAGGGAGAGGTTGGATCCTGCAGTTTCATGTTTGTACCACCCTTTCTCCATTCTCTAACTCCTCTCCGCAGCGCCACCGTTCATCCTACCTCTTTTTCTCTGCATCTGTAACTCTCAGAGCCACCCACTCTTTTCGGTAATTGAGATGCCATATCAATAAGAAGGGAGGGAGGGTTAACAGAGCTGCCCAAGAAATCAATTGTCTTCCTTTATGCTCCTGTCTCTGTGTGTGTGTGTCTGTGAAGCAGCGCATGATGAGATTTTACGCAATACTCAGTGTTATACTCAGCAGCTCCTAAGCGACGATGTCAGAAAAAGGAGGCTTCTCTGCTGTCCACACAGCATCAAAGACTTTCCTTTCAATTGAGGGTCACTCTGCCCAAGTCAAATTCCCACATCCCAGAGAGAGAGAGCCCTGCAGTAGAGCCAAGCCTGGAGAAATGATGCCATTCTATCCAGGTGTTAAAATAGGAAGCTGCTTGGTCCTGTCCTTTGGGAAGACCTGGTGGTGCAGGTTGTGATGGGGGAAAAGAGCTGTAGGTAGATTTTAACAGGGTCTGAGGCAGAGGTTTGCTCAGTTCAGGGGTCAAGGCTTGGTTGCTTCAAAAATTAGTCTTTGTCAATAGGATCTCCCCCCCCCCCCAAACAAACTGTCCCTGAATTAATTGGTGTTAATTTGCCTCTGTGTTACTTTCACATTTGAAAGTAAAGGCTGCATTAGCATTGTTGTAATATACAACATATTTATTGACTGCATCTCTGGAAAATGCATACCATGACTAGTCTTTCCCCCTTCCTTTTCCCTTATGCCGTCAAGCCTGTTTTTACTGCTGTAATAAATATAACTAATCCGCTGAAGACAGAGAACAAATTTTCAAATCCAAGTGTCTGCCGTTAAACTTTTGTGGCGCTTACAGAAAATTGGCCTGTGGTTTAAAGGTGTTGAGCACCTGCCATTTCACTCACTTCAAGCACAGTAGGAGTTCTGGCTGTTTACACTCTCTTGAAAATATTCAGCAGTGCTTTACTTATGGGTCTAAATTTAGATTTTAGAGTCTAACTTTAGACTCACAGTTCCGTCTGGGACAGCCAGTGATCAGCTACCTGGCTGAGAGCCAGATTTAGCATCAGAAATGTTAGCAGGGAGGGTGAGCTAGGATACTGTCAAGACAGCCGTGCTTCGTAACCTCTTGGTCATACAGATATATAATATACACATACAAGAGGTGTTTATAGAGCTGGCTAAGGAAGAAAGAAACCTCCAGCCAGAAGCTCCGCTGTCTAAGGCCAAAACAGATGAGACATTGGAGATCTGTGGGGAAACCCTGCTTGTAGAGGGGGAATTTACCCCTCCCCTCCCCTATATGTCATTTTGCTGATTTAAATAGCTCTCCCAAGTTGCTGTTTGCCCCATTAAAGAAAACATACATGAACTCCAAAGCTTTCAGTAACAGGGCAAAGAGCAGCTTTGGGAGGTGGAGATGCTATTTACATATAGCAGGGAACCATGGTCAATTGTAGCTCCCCTGGTACTTGCACTTGCCTTCTGGTAGCGTACTTGTCAGGACCCCAGCTTGGGAGGCAGCTGAGACTCGGGCACAAATGGGAGACACGGATGCAGGCACTGACAGTTCAATCCTGTAAGGTCTATTCAGAAGAGAGCCTCACTGAGTTCGGTGGAACTTATTCCCAGGTTGGGTATATAGGTTTACAGCCTGAGGGAGCTTCTGTACTAGTCTTTTATCGTGCAATTGCTCTGCCTTGATTGCAGAATTTTACAGGTGGGTCCAGACGTCTTTGTCTTCCACTTGTAACCTTCCCATGTTTTCTCACCTCTTCCATCTTCATTCTTTCCACACAAAAATCCATTAGAAGAGAAAACAACATAATAACTGCACAATATCCTGTGACTGATTGCACTAGGAGCCCTCCATCAGCAAGCAGACCCTCAAGTCAGCGATCCCAGAAAGGGGACCCTTAGCAGCAGGATCTCCCCCTCCATGGGCCTTGCACTCCCTGCTGTCTGCCTGCTACCACAGGCAATGCAGCAGGCAGGAATTCACAGTGAGGACAAAGAATGCTAGGGTCCATCTCCATTAAGACTTTCCATGGCTCTGGAAGAGGGTGCAACCTGGAAGGAGTAGTCAGAACCAGGAGGATTACTTACGGCTGTTGAATTGTTTGCTTGTACTTATCTAAGGTCTTGCAAGTCCAGCCCCTCTTAACACGTACTGTCTTAGCAGTACATGCTAAAAATATAATGTGAAAATATCTGACACTCATTGAAATTCAGGACATCTTGGATCCTTTCACAAGACTAGGTTTCATGTTGATGATTCTATGGGAAGGATAGGGAACATATAGCTCTCTAGATGTTTGTTGAACTGCAACTCCCATCATCCCTCACCATTGGCTGTGCCGGCCAGAGCTGATGGGAGTTGCAGTCCACCAACACAGGGAAGGCTACACATTCCCCACCCCTGTTCTATAGGATGGTTTTAGAGAGCACTGTGTGGTGCTGGTACTAGTAATGGAGAAACATACACAAAAGCAATGTAGTAAGTGGATTTATCCAAACCTAAGAGCTAGTGTGGCATAATGAAAGTATGCTGGACAGACCAGGGAGTCCTAAATTCTGTCTCCTCCCCCGCCACAGGGGCCATCTAAAACCAAAAGCCCTGTAGCAGCTGTCTCCAGCCTGGTGCCCTCCAGAGTTGGCTGGGGCGATGGGAGTTGTAATTCATCTGGAGGGCCCCAGGTTGGGGAAGAACACCCTGTGGAAAGGAATCCAAGAGAAGGGAAGAGCAAGCAAAGACTACATCAGGTGGCTGCTTCTGTGCCAGCTGAACTGTTCCTCCCCTGCCACTGGGTCATCCACCACCATCTGTCCTGTGGGAAGGATTCCAGGCGATAGAGTCATGAGGAGGCAGGCGGAGAGCACTAGTTGCCTGCTTCTGCTCCAGCTGGCCTGGTTTTATTTCTGTTCCTGGTTTAATGTGTATGTGTAGTTTTATTTTGTTTTTGCTTTTAATACATTCATCGCATTTTCTTAAGGTTGTGAGCTGCCTTGAAAGGGACTTCATTCAAAAAACGGGATATAAATCCACTAAATAAATAAGTAGAACAAACCTGTTCTATTCATTCATTCATTCCTTTATTTAGTGAATTTGTATCCCGCTTTTTGACCGTAGTCCTCATAAATCCCTCCTACTTGGTCATGAAACTCAGCATGTGGCCTTTACCTCACAGGCTTGCTTTGAAGATAAAGTAGAATAACCCCATTTATGTTACTCTGTGATCCTTGGGGGAAGTGCTGATTATGTATGGGAAAGATAAACTAATATGATTTTGTTGTGAGCTGATTTTGTTGTGAGCTGATTTTGTTGTGTGCCTACTGGATGGTGCATCCTACATTTTTCCAATATCACACTTAAAATGTTGCAACTGTATTGTGACCAAGACAATGTTTTGCCCAAATCACATTGTTTTCACTGACTGAGTTTGGACAACACGATAACTAACCAATGGTGTGTTAAATAGTCAACGGTGGGTTATTTTGTCATTTGTCAGGACTTTTTCACACCACGGTTGGTTATTTGGCAAATATAACAGACGCAAATTACCAACACTGTGCTGAGTTGATTATTTGAACAACCATTGGTTATTGTGTCTGTGTCTGGCAATGTTGACTATTCCGTCGCATACAGTTGGTTATTTTCGGCAACTACAGAGTCCCATGGTAAGAGTGACCAAAGCGGCAGCGGCTGCCCTAATCCAGCTGGCAGAACTCACAGTGGCTGATAGGATACTACTGGGAGGACTGAGGGGGGAGAGAGGGTGGGGTGTGTGTCAATCAAACACACCTTTGACTAATAGTCAACCCGATGCTGGCCTTAATCCACACCATGGTTGATTATAATCATGTTGTGTGGGGAGTACCCCCACGATAATCAACCATGGAGTTGACTAAACCCACCATTGGCTAACGTAGACACTGTTTGTAAACAGGATTTGAATTTGAACTTTTATAGTAATGCAACAACCTGCACTGTGAACACGTTTCCTCAATATCTTCTGTATAATAATAAACACTTGTGCAGTATGTAGCGCTGCACATCTGTCCAGAGTTCCCTTAAAATAAAAAGCAGCAGTAGCATGTATTGGTTTATTTTGCTTATAGCAGGGCAATGAATAGCTTTGGATGGCACTTCTTGCTGTGAATGAAAATCTGTCAATGAGGAGATGCATTGATCACAACCGAACCTTGCATCTTTGTAAAGATTTCCTAAAGCAGTAATGTAGGAAATAATGCTGTGCTGCCTATTGAACTCTTGCTGCAGCTTAACCCCAGCAAGAAGCGGTAATCCTATTGTGCTTTTTCTGCTGTCTCCTGGGAAGCAGATGGCATTGAAATGACTGAGCAGTTGTCCTGCCCCTTCCTCACCTGCCTTTGCAGCTGTAAATTTAGTGTCTGCTGTGATGTTCTACTGTTTGTGGTTGTAAATATATTGCAAAGTTTATTGTTTGTGATATGCATTTGTTTATATCTTTAAAAAGGGTTAAGAACAATAACAGGTAAAGTAAATAACTAGGCCGAAATACTTACTGTTTGTGGTTATAGGTCTTGGTAAGAATAGAGTGATTGGCTGGTTGTAGGGGAGTGCTTGGATTGGCTGGCTGTGTGCCTGAATAGGAGGTGAGTGTTGATTGGCTGGTTGGTTGGAGTGCCTGGATTAGCTGGCTGTGTGTAAGAGTGGGAGGAGCTAGAGAGCAAGTGGAGTGTATATATGTGTCTGACAGAGAGAGCTGACAGGGTTGATTGGGGGAAGATTTGAGAGAATTGAGAGTATTGAGAGAGAGAGAGAGTCTGAAGCAAGATTATTAGATGAGAAGAGTGTTTGATTGAGAGATCGAGATAAGATTTTAGAGCATAGATTAAATGAAGAACAATTTATAAACGTATAAGAGTTCTGACTGAAACCAGTAAGCATTGAAACCTTGTAACCGATACACAATTGAACTGAAGTAACCATTAAGCTTGTTGACACTCAATTTCCTATTAATAAATCCTTGTTAATTCCATCTTCTGGTGTAGTCTGTGGGTGTACCTGAGGAAAGTACTGGTAGCAGCGTTATTAAGAAGTTATCTGGAGGCCAGGTTGCTGGGCTGTGGTGCTGTGGAGCCTAAATAGTAAAGGCGAGACGGGCAGCAGCAGCAGCAAGTAGTCGAAGATAACCTCACACCTGCCTATAAATAACAGTTTGCTGCACCTTGAAGCATGTTTCTTAACAAGAGGAGGTGATTTACTGAGGTGATAAACTGTAACTAATACTAGGGTATCATAATGGGTAAATAGATTAGCACCATGAGCCTCTGTATTTCACTTTCCAGGGAGTCCGTTCGTTCGTTCATTTAGTGTCTCCGAGTTGCATACCGCAGCATTTTGCAACACGGCGGGCTACGTCTGGTGGTTCCAGAATCAATAGTCACATGTGTCATGCTAGCTTGGTACACATTGGCAAATATAGCGTTGATCACTAAATCTCTTTGCTTTTCATCCCAGGTCCTGCCCCCACCCACAAAGGGTACTTATGGGCTATTATTAATTCTCCTGATTAGATGGTATTAAATGCTTTATTATTGTGTTATATATTAAAGATGTAAAGTAGCATGAAAGCAGATGTATGCTCATAGTGTTCATTTTGAAAGGCAGGAATGTTCACTGGAGAGCCTACACCCTTGTCTAAAGATCTGCAAAGACCTAGGTTGTAAGCTTTAATCATTAGATCGATCAAGTCAGTCTTCAGTTAACCAATTGGTGGGGGTCGGTTTAAACAGTGAGGGCAAGTATTCATTGGCACAGTTCTTTTTCAGGCTAACACAGTTCATGTGTTACTGTAATTGTAAATGAAAAAGAAAATAGTAAAGATGACCTTTCTTCTATCTATTGTTTATAAAATTATAGGGCTGCAATTTAATGCACTTACCTGGGAGTAAGTCTCACAGAACTCAGTGGAGCCTATTTCTGAGTAGACATGCATAGGATTGCACTGTTAACTATATTACACTTCTTTTAGTAGCACAAAAAGGTACTCATGTTGAAGATTGGGATAATATGCAAATTTATTTAAATTTAATGGGAAAATCTTTTAAGTAGTTAAACGATAGATGATTAACAAAATATTCTTTAATTTGTTAATGGCCCTCATAAAAAACATAATGATGGCGCTATAATACATAGGCCTGTCTTGGAGAGAAGGCATGTAACCTCCTGGAGCATCTGTTGGAAATTTGTCCTATGTCTATTTCTCAATGAGAGATGCAAAACATGCATAATTTTTTCATAGCTCTTTAGACAAGGGGAACAACTCCTGACAGTGTTCCCAAACACAAGAGGACACAAGGACCCCACATCAGTTTGGATTTGATATTGTGTATACCTTTTGGAAGCTGGCACTTTTAGAGGCATTTTTTTTTACCTGATAATGATCGTTCATGTTTTCATAGCGCCCTTCCTAAATACCATTTCCTGTTTCACGTAGATTAGTAATCTAATCTAACCATCCTAGAAGATAATGTCATTGTCCTGATACTCCTCGTGGAGGTGGGGGCTGAGATTGAGGGAATGCTTGCCTAAGGTGACTTTGTGAGTTCATGGAGCATTTCTTGGGGTAATTATACTAATATAGACTTTAGGTGGAGGAAATACAGAAATGCATAAGGAGGGGCATTAAAATCCACGTGTAGTAAAATAGAGCATTACAAAGTAGGGTTCTTGCTTAGCCTTCTCTGTGGTATGCAGGACTATTATTGTATATCCAACACACACACACACACACACACACACTTTCTGTACAGCTCAATGAAAGCTGCACCATCTGATCCTGCTGTTTGTGTAGCTTGACTAGTATACTAGATGATGAACCTCTGGGTTCTTTCCTGCTTGACTGGCAATTGTGCCTGTTTAGGCACAAACTAGATAAGGAAATCCAGTCTATGTTCCCTTGCCTTTTCTCATCCCGTTAACAAGCAGGTCTTGGGTTACGACGTTTATTAATCTTGTATAGAGTAGCTCAGGGATGAGGAACCTGTGTCCCTCCAGGTGTTTCTGGACTGGACTGCAATTCCCATCAACCCTCACCATTGTCTATCCTGGCTAAGAGTGATGGAAGTTGCAGTCCAACAACATGTGGAGCGACACATGTTGCCCATCTCTGGTGTAGCAATATTGATTGGTTCTCAAATTAGCACCGTTTCCTTCCTGAAATGAGACTTACAACGAAGACACAAAAATGAAACTTGCACCAGTTAATATGTCAAATTTCAGCATCTTTTGAATTGTTAGATCATGTGAAGAAAAAACAGCCATATCTTGTGCTAATCAGACTTGCAAGTTATTCCTCATGGGATTGCCTTAAAACTGTCAATCCTTCAACTTAGCCGTTGCGATGTACAGGGAAACCTCTGTAGCTAAAATGTGCAGAAGGTGGGGGCAAGATGTCTTTTGGTGTTTCAGCCGAAAGGACACCTTCACTTGAAGGAAGAAGTCAGGACAGAAGCAATGCAGCAGAGCAGTGGGCTGCAATCCATTCATTAAATTGCAGCAGAAAGTAGCACTGAGAGGGTCCATCTGTAAAATCTGTACTCCTGTTTTATAAGGGGTGGTGGCGGCGGTGGCGGGGGGGGGAGAAAACACAGCTGCTTGGCTGCTCTGTGTGAGAAGGAGAGACTGACTGTTGGCACCATCTGCGGCTATCCTTTGTGCTTGCTGCTTTATCTGTTCATTGTAGTGTGATACTGAGTTTCTCGTGCTTTGAGTTTCAATGAGATGAGATGTGCCTTAAATACAGCCAGGGCCTAAAAAGCAGCAGCTAAGCATGCTAAAGATGAATAGCGTAATCTGTAAATTAATTCTCGGTTTGTTTCATCCTATTGGAATGTTCTTCAAAATCCAGCTGCACCAGATGGGTCTTTCTGTGGCCTTATTCGGTTTTCCTGGGTCATGTGCAAACTAGTTAGTACAGTACTCTATGCAGGCAGTGGTCTGGTTACGCTTCGGGTCCCTTGCTGGTCTTCAGTGGCAGTAAGAGGTGACAAGATGTACTTTTGCCCCCTGGTCTGTGTTCATTCTACATTCGGTCCAAATACTTTGGGGTAAGGAGAAAAGAGCAACAGCAGCGTGACATACAAACTGGGGCAGCGTTTCAGATTTCAGTAGGAGTTAGGAGCAAGATCCTCCACAAGGTGTTTAGGCCCACTACTGGAGACATTCAGGGTGTTTGTTTGCATTTGTTCTTGTACTGTGGGTTAAGAGCCCTTGTTACAGTTAAGAGTTTATACTTCATCAGGAATAGGCATCGTTGAGCTCCTACCAAGGCCCACACCCCAATGGGGGCTCACTGTCAACACCTGGTGCCTCCTGGCCTTGCTGCTCTTTGTCTTTGCTGCTGTTACCTTTTCCCCTGCACTTTCCAAGCACTTTGCTTCCCCTTCCTCTCTGGACAGTTTTGCCGATAGGGCCCCAAGGTCAAGTGAATAGGCAGTGGTGATAGCAGCAAGAGAAAGGGTCCCACTGAGGCCATTTTGGCCATCCCCCTTGCCCCCCCTCAAACTGGCAGTGTTATCTACACAGATCAAAGAGTCATACGTACACTTTAAAAATGTGATTTGTGGTTTTGGATCATTTAACTGTCTTTTTTTGGGGCTGAAACATGGGCCATGGCTTCCCATACCCTTCCAAATGGCACACTTGAAAACAAGTAGAAGCGAGCCAACCTGTAAGGAAGCAGCACTGCTTTGTTTGCGGCAACCCAGCTTGAGGATGTCTTTGGAGAGCCCAGCCATGTCCAGTCTTTGCAGAGTTTTAAGAAAATGGTGGCAGTCAGTCAGTTCTATCCGGCTTTTGGAGATGTTTCACAATTCAACGCATTTCTGCTTTTAAGCTGAGGTTTTATTTTAAAATCGGACTCCTTACATTTTGTGCTTTCCATGCTTTGTGCATTGCCATTGGTTCTTGGGAATCTGGGGAGGCAATTTATGATTGTTTAGAAATAAAAGAATGCCAGGTAAAATGTGAGGTGTCCATTATTTATGTAACAAATAATGGACACCCTTACGGATAATAGGGTGGGAGAGACAGGCAAGTCTTGCATGGCTCTCTTGTTCATTTCCATGACATTTGTGCAAGAGGACTTCGCAGTGGATTGAATCTTGACTATTGTGCAGAGGGCTACCTGCTTTTTCATTTTTTTCTCCACCTAGGGCACCTAAATATTTCAGGCCAGCCCTTCAAAAAAATACTCAAAAGTCCCAGAGGAGGAAAGCACAAGTCTGTCATTTGTGAGGTATTGAGGTATATGATGGCAATATTCAAATTTGTTTTCTCATCGTCTGAAATTCTGCCTTTAAAAAAAAAAACACCTTCTGCAAATATAGCTGTATGACATGTCTCCCCCTCCCCCCCCAAAAAAGGTGAGTCATGCTCTGATGTTTTACATTTCATGATTTATCAAATGTTTGGATGGGACATTAAATTTCATGGATACTTTACGTTCCCATCACCAAAAGTGATCTCACCTTGTTTATCCTGGAGAGTAGGGTGGGGGAAATTGCCTCCCCAACCAGGCCTCCTCTCCTACTTTGTCTCTGTTCCACCCCAGAGTGGGTTTCTGGCATTCATTTGCAGATTCATGTTGTAGAATCATTAGACTGCTTCCTCCTTTTATCTTTATTTGTCAAGAGCATTTTATGCTCATGTATGGGGAGCAGCTCACTCCTTGCATCAAAGCTGCACTTAAGATGGATGGTTTCCATTCGACACCAGTGTAATTACGTTCAGCTTGTGTGGAGGTGCTCTGCATCCGCTATTATTCCAACACTGGCTGTGTTTACAGTTTGCCAGAACACTTTGTTCATTCTCCCTTCCATTCCCTCAGAACTCAAGTGGCCACAGTGTAATGCTAGGTAGTGATTGTTATCCCCAGACAACATAAAAGAGAGGAAAAAGAGGGAGGGTGAGTAGCTTTTATCCCTGGTACATTAGTAATGATATGCCAGGGATAAAAGGTGAGCACAATTTGATCAAACGCTTGTTGACAGATTCTTTAGCTAATAGAGAAACAGCTCGCCATAGTACTTTGCATTTACAGTGCATTATTTCCAGAGCATAATATAATGGGAATTCTGCCTTTAAGAGATAAATCTCTACACATCTAGAGTGTGAATATATTGGTTGCCTACTGTAGGATTATTCGCTCTTCTTGGTTTAGAAATGCTTTAAAACTGGTTCTAAAGTGAGCATTCCTTCCTGATATTGCCATTGAGAAACTATATTGTATCTACCCAGTTCTTAACTAAGAACCAGCAGCAGTTCCTGGTCTTCAACCCAGAGGAAAATGAGGACTGTGGAGGGGTGATTGCTGTAGCAACAGTACAGTTACTTCGTTGGGGTGGGGGGTGTTCAAGTTTGTCTTGATCCTCCACCCTGACTCCTTTGTCAAAATTACCCTCCAGGAACTTTACTGGGTTGAACCAAAATTGAGAGTGCTTTTGTGAGCATATTCAGCCATTGTGAAAACACACCACTTGGACATTTCTCCCCCCCCCCCCCCCAGGTGATGGGTTTGTAAACAGGACCAAAGGGATTTCCAATAGCCACGGATGCTGTGACTTGGCTGGCGTAGTTACATTGTCACATCTCCAAATGTGACATCAAACAATGCTGACTACATGTTCTCTCATGGGTTGCTGCCATATTGCCGGGAAGAAGTTGCTGAAAGCAGTGGCAGTGAATAAGTGTGTGTGTGTGTGTGGGGGGGGGGGAACAACCCTGGGGAAAAGGTCTCCAGAGCCTCTTTATCTTGACAAAAATACTTGCTTTGAAACATTTGGCATAATCCTAGTTACTTCTTGTGGTACTAAACTATAAAATTAGCTAGCAGGTTTCAAGCTTCCTTGGAAGCCATGTCTCTTCAGAAGCCTCTCATTCTTGTGTACAGGGCATTGCTTTCTCTCCATGATCTTGAACTGCTTCAGAGGGGCAGAGGTGGGGCGGGGTGATCGGTCCTTACCAAGGAGTCTATGGCTGGTTTAAGATAGCAAGTGTTAGGGACAGGCTATGACTGATGACTGGAAGTGCAGGAAGTTGGGTGGAAGAAAATCTCCACCCTAACTTCTCACCCTCCCAGTTGTCGTGGAGGCTCTTGCCAGGGCAGGGGAGCTGTGAGTGGTGTCAGGCCAGGTTGGGAAGTGAATGTGGTAAATGGCCATAAATATGATGGGCCTTTTAGGAAGTTTAGTTTAGTTTAAACCTTCCTTATTAAACTTTAGTCCTGCTATATTCTGATATATTGCCCTTGGCAACAAAAAGGGTGGTTAGTCGCCATGGTAAAAGCAAACAAATTTTGACCTATTTAAATGGTATACCATGTCCCCTTTCCTTCTTTTCTGAAGAATAATAGTGTCCTGTTCCTTCTAGTTTTACTATCCTCTTTGAAATACCTTTCTGAATACTCTCCAGTTATTATTTACAACTCTTTTTAAAATAAAAGGTCTAGTTCTGAACACTGTTCTTTACATGAGGCCTGACTAGAACCAAACATTGTTGTATGAATTCCATTTTGTGTGTGTGTGTTGTTCTTCTCTGCTGCTACATCCTAAAATAATGTTTTAAACAACTTACCACTATTAAGTTGTTAAGAACCTGTGGCCCTCCAGCTGTTGTTGAACTCCCCGACTTCCATCAGCCCCAGTTGGTGGGCTAATGGTCTGGAAAGATGGAAATTTTCCAGTAATATCTGGACTACCACCAGTTCCTTACCCCTGCATTCGAGCGTCATATTGAGACACTAAGCAGGGCTATCTTTCACTGCAGAAGGACAAATGCTAGTTGCTTTTAATTTAAAATAAGTTCCTAAATCTCATAGTAGTGGAGGAAAACTAAGAAATGTATGGGCTGCATTGAACTTGGGAAACTATAGAGTGGCTGAGCAGAGTTCCAGTGGTAACCGGTAAGGCTTTACTGTTCTGCATAATTATTTATCTTTCAAGCAGTTACTCTCCTCTGCCCCAGGGGGGAAATTTCATTGATAGTATTTGTAAACTTCCTTTTATACCTAGTGATGTACGAAAATTTCATTTATGGTCACAAATCATCTGAAAATATCACGTTCACAATCCTGAATGAGATCATAAGCAGTACACTGTTTAGGTGTTTTTGTTTCTGTTTTTAGAAACGTTGGCAAATCCACAAAAGTTGCAATTGCAGTTGGAAAATGCGCCTTCTTCAAATATGTGTATTTTTTTACAGTTTAGTTAATGGCACGAAGTGCACACTTTTGAAAAATATAGGAATGAAATGTGTACTTTCACCATTTGAAATGTGTACTTTTTCCCTTCAAACGAGCCAAAAAATAGACCGAAATGAAACAGGGGCAAGGTGAAATGAGCCTGAAATTGCATTTCAGAGAATTTTAGCAAGCTTGAAAACCGCTGGTTCCTCCATCCCTACTTCCTGCTCTGCTATTCCAGTACTTGCTATACACCACTATTTTTGAAGAGGTGTTTTTTTAAGCGGCAACTACTTTTGCAGGAGGGATACTTTGAGGAGGAGATGGAAGAAGTAGCCTCCTATCCCTGCCTCCCCCTTGTACAGAACTACCAGCAAGTACTGTCGCCACAGCCACTTCAGGCCAGCTGGTAATTTTGGGAGAGCTGGATTTGGTTCTGTGGCCTTCAATTACTGATCTCTATTCTTTTGTGTACAATGTATTCTGAACATAGAATTAAGGCTCTTAGGCACTGAATTTGCTTTTGTTTTTGTTTTTAAATAAAAGATACACAATGTAATCAGCTTCATTGCTTGGGCAATTGCCCCACATTTTACATTTCTGTTCCATCCTCAATTTTTCTTCTTTTTACTGTATATATTCTTTCTCCTTCAATGACCTTTATTCTGTTTTGTTTCCAGCCCTGCTCTCATCGTGGTGTGAGGAGCTGGGACGGCTTTTGCTGCTGCGCCACCAGAAAAGCCGGCAAAACGACCCTCCGGGGAAGCTACCCATGCAGCCACCCATGAATTCCATGAGCTCAATGAAACCCTCCCTTTCACACAGGTGAGCCCCATGCAGACACTTCCCCCCACAACAGCACACCCAACATTAGTTCCTAGGAGAAACAGTGTAATTGGAATGCTTGCTACTAATAAGTGTGTTCCCTTCATGGAATAAATAGAACGCTAGAAATCCTGGTGTCATTGGAAGCTTAGCTGTAATTCTGTTATGTTTGTACCAGACACTGGCGTGGTTTAAAGAGTGTATGGGTATACGTTCTGAATCTGCTTGAATTCCACATTGCTGAGTTCTCCATATCTGGTAAAATATTTGTTACATTTCAGATCTATGTGAGATTAGTGAGATTGGGTTACGTCAATACAAGGATGGTTATAGAAAGTGTATCCAAGGACTTCCATCTTGTCACTAAAGATGCTGGCAACTATACAATCCCCCAAATTCTTCACCAGCTTGAACTGAAATCCAAGCTGGAAAAGAATTGTTACCTTCATCCTTACAAAGTTTCCTCCCTGTCCCTGGTTTACGTAGGCTAATGGAGGGAAGCCACTACTTCAGCTTGGAAGGCAGGGGAGAAGGGTAATTACCTGAGATACCCCCACCCCCACCCACCCACCCACAATTTTGGGGGAAACTCCAGTAATTTCTGAGTTGATCCATGGCAAGCTTCAGAGAGCTTGCCTATCTCTGCTAGTCACCTTCTTTCCCACTCCTCCCCCATCCTTTGGGAAAACAAGCAGCCAGAGAAGGTATTTTGGGAAAATATGCTGTCCTTGAGCCCGCCAGTCACACTTTTGACTGGGTGGTGGTAAAGAATGGACAGCTTGGAGTAAGGACTGTGGTGCAGGGAACCTAGCAGATGAACCCAGACCATTTGGGGTCTGAACAGTATGATTTATCCACACTACTTATTCATGGCTACTCCCGGCAATGCCCCACTTGAGAATTAGGGATCTCCTCCGCCAAAGGAAGCAAAGATGGGCTCAGAAAGAGAGTAGGTTTACAGCACGCTCTGCTCTCTCTTGGCATCCAGTGCTCTGATCAAAGGAGCTGGTTGCTTGATGGCTTTGGCCACTCTGCTCACTAACACTTCAATCTACCTTTCTCGTATTTCGCTTGTTTCTTCCTTATTTCCTACTCCAGCTCCACTCTTCAGACTTCTACCATATATCCAACTCTCAACTGACTCCCGACAACCCTAAGCCCCTGCTGTTTTACTTGCTGATCTACTATCCCTCCGTGTACTTAACCCTATTATCCCTCTGCATTAAATAGCACAAGGCAGGAAGGTTCCTTCCCTTAGATGCCACTTTAATATAGTGCACATTGTCATGAATGTCACTTAACAAAACCCACAAAAAATCCCTCTCTTCTTGCAAGCTTTGCACTGAGGATTATTGTCTGTGAATTTAGCCTCACAACTGTAGTTGATTGATCACAGTTTTGTCCCCTTTTTCTGCTGTCTAGCCTTATGCCCCTTTCCTTTCTGTTGCATTTGAATTGATTAATGAAAGAACATAAGCAAAGACATAGGCTCCCATGGCCATTTCTATTGCATTTCTTATTCACTCAAGTGCCTATCAGATGTTACAGGAAAGACATGGTTTGTCCACAGTGAAAACATGGGGATCCTTCTGTTGCTATAACAGTTGATGGTAGCCCTAAGACAAAGAATACATGGAGAAGTGGTCAGAAGCAGGCAAGCAGGAGACTACATGAACATAAAATATGCCATAAATATGTGTGGCAGGAGACTAGAGGGCCATAGGCTAAGTCAAGAGAAAGTGATATCCCCATGTTCTATTACTCTAGGTAGCATTTGTATAAACAGAGCCCTCAGTTCTAAAAATGTACTGTTTAGTACTCTGAAAACACCAGTACGTTGCAGTGAATTTATGAAGTGATATTCATGTGATAATATTATCTCAGGCAAATTCTGTGAATGTTTGAAAGCTCAGGAGTACATCAGCAAATGTTGACAGTCACCTAAATGTTGTCAGTATACACTGGTATATGGAAAAAGATAGAATACACACACACACTTCATCTGGGATTGTCAGCATTCACCTGAGAAAGTCAACTTTCCCCACATTTTGTACATTCAGTCCAAGCTGTATATTGTAGAATCGTTTACACACACACTTGCTGGATGCTGTGCCATGGTGTTGACAGTCATTGCTGCATAGTTGACTATGTAGTGCTTGCAAATTAGTGTAGCTATGATCCAGGAAATGGGGAGAGCAGGAGCTTTGCTAGCTTCTGTGGCACACACTGTTCTATACGAGGGTAGTTTGTCAGTTGCACTCTTAGCGTCTAAATCATTTAGTGTTTACTTAACCGTACCCCTATTCACTAGTTCCTGCCCATGCGCGTACAGTGAATATATGAAGAAGAACTAAGACAGTGCCTGCTGGCCTCTCCCTAACATTGCTTTGCCTATGCACCGCCCCGGTGTCTGCAGAGTGGACACACCATCTGAAAGTGTACCTATGCTTGTACAGCTCTCCATGTGAACAAGAACATTAAGGGCGGGGGTGGTCAAGCTGGGGATGGGACTGGTGGTCTGACTCCACATGTTCATTATACACTAGGGGTGCCTCTACAAGAGCGATTTAAAGCTCTTTCAAAGTGCATTACCGATTTTACCTCCACATGAACGGAGCGCAAATCAGGGGTTGAGGTACTTTTTCTGTCTGATGATGCGCATTATCAAATGTGTGTTAAATAGCTAGTTTTAATTTACCGTGGGAGTTAAAGCGCCTTATGACCATGTAAAAAAGCGGTTCTCCGCATTAAACACCTTTAAAGCACGTTTCATCCAACCGGTAATGCGCTTCACTGCCTCCCGTGTATAGGGATTAGACGTAAAAGCGATTGCTAGATGATGCGCATTATCGGACAGCCGGGCGTCAAACCGAATTCTTGTAGAGGGGGCCATGGAGGGGGGACTACTTAAAAGTCTTGTGTGTCTAAAAGTGCTTATACAGTAACATTTCTGATGGAAAAAAAATAGTAGAATGAGGATGTGGTTTATAAGATGTAAGGTAACAGCATATAGTTGTAGAACTGCTAAGGTTCAGGTTAAATATACCAATTGTTATTGCTATAATTCCCAAATATTTTATTGCCCTCTGCTAAAGTATATATTTAAATACTGGAGGCAGCTGCTTAGAAGATAAGATAACTTACTAGATTTACAAAGGTGTAGTGTTAGCTTTGGGGGATTTTCCCAAAGGTAGAAGCCCACTGACAACTGTTTAAACTCAGCATAATCTAAAATGTGATTTATAGTTCAATGCAGCGAGTTGGAGAAGGTGAAACAGAGCTGAAAACCGGTGTGCATGCGCCGTTGCGTATGTATGCATACATTTCACTGGATGGTGATCAGTATATTCTTTTATGTATTTTTTTAAACATGATAACAAAGATATTCCAGAGAGTGAAAAAGAAAGCTTTTGAATTTATACTTTGCATTTGTATTGCACATTTGAAGTGTTCAACACGATACCTATACATTATCTAAGTAATCCCTACAACCCTCAGCGAGTTTGCAGATGTGAGGCTGGGCATTTGGTATGTGGCCTAAGGCCATCTACAGAGTTTGTGGCTGAGGCAGGATTTTTGAACCAAGGATCCCCTGGCTCAGAGTTCACACACCTAGTTGTTACAATATAGCATCTCTTGCTTGTTTTTTTCCCATGCATGGGTAAGAAGCTGCAAAAGAAGAGATTTTTTTATCAGACATTAGGGGAAAGCATGGACTAGTTTAACAAGTTTAAGAAACCATGGGGAATTAATCGGTAGCAAGTAATTACAGCTTAATTTTCTGATGAAATCCAGGTTTCAGTCATTGTCGTTTTAAAAAGGCAGAGGTTTTAATGTGCATGTCAAACTTCGTCTTGATTTAAACAGGAACAGCTCCCTTTGTAGTCATTCAGAGCAGTTCCTTGCACTGTACACTTGTTAAGGAGCTTCTTGCAGTTTGTATAGCGCATGTTAATGCTTTGCAGTGTCAATAACAATGTCTGCAAACACGCAGCTGCTCTTTTCAGCGTTTTCTCCTATCGCAAGTCTTTTTGGGCTCTTTTTTTAATCTTCTATCATCCACAGTTTCGCCTTCAATATTAATTAAATAGCAATTTCCTTACAGCCAGTGGTTGCATTAGAACGGTTTCTTAGAGCGATCAAAATTGATTAAAATGAAGAGATGACGCTTTTTTTTAAAAAAAAAATGCCACTGATTTGATTCCAGAGGTTTGATAAAATTAAATTGAAGATCAAATTAACTGCTAATTCAATTAGGTGGATAGAAGTTTATTATTAATTAGCGTTATTAACATTATTTGACATCAGTGCTGTTCTTCTCAAATAGCACTTGGGTGTTCTTTACGAGCTTTAAGGTGACAGAAGGGATTTTTCTGTTTCTCTTGCATTTCTTTTTTGTTTGTTTGTTTCTTGCTCCAAAGGAAGAACTCCTAAGGTGATGATATTCATTGGTTCATAGCCAAAATATAATAAGCATTTTGTTAAAATTACAGAAAGAACCATGAACCAAAAATACAACTGCAACTATCATTCATAAGCTAAATTTACATGGCATGCATCACCGTGAAGTGTAAGATGTTGTCCCAGATGTGGTTGTAGATGCATTTCGTGTTCAAAGTAGTTTTTTTGGGTTGTATTTATGCTAATGAACAACTTTAAAATGGTTTCAATGGATAATGAAAATATGGCATTCCAATGGTATTCCTTTACAGTCAGAATTTCAGTGGTTAATAGAGCAATCCAAAGGCCCCTAGACAGCATGTGAAGTGCCATGGGATGCAGACCGACCTCTGACCTCAGAGGAGATCCAATTGTGGCACTCCCCATCCCTACTCTTACCCCTCTAAACCCCTCTCAGCTGCTGTGAAAGCTCCATAGCCGGGTTTGGGACTCCAACCTTAGGAAAGGAAAAACGGGGAGTGTTGGGGTATGTTCGTGGGCAGGGAGGGGAGAAGCCACGAATTGGCTGGATCCAAAGGTCTCTTAGCCTCTGTCCCTACCCCTGGCAGCCAGGGCAAGTAAGAAATACTCTTAAGGAGGACAGAGAGGCAAAAAAAGCCATTGCCATTTATTCCACCCTGCTGGCAATAGCCCAACAGGGCTTTGGATGGATGGAGGGCTCCAAGAAAGGAGCCCAGCATCATTTGGGCTAGATGCCCATAGGGCTGCTCTCTAATAAAATGATTCTACTTGCCCATAGTGTCCTGAGGATCCATAGCTTGTGCTTCCTCGTCATATGTCAGTTAGTTTCTTCAGGTCAGCAATTTCTAAAAACCAAAAAAACTGAAACATTCAGAAGTCGAAGTCTTCATAGTAGCCATTGACACATTACAAACTATTAACGATTCCAGAGCTGTCCTGCATCCAAATATCAAATAAATTGGAATGGTAATGTTAGTATTTTAAAATTTTATATTACATGTTCTGGCTATGATTCAATATAAATAAAATCCTTGGGGATTTTTTTGCTTGTGGTGTTCATGTTTGATACTATGAGCAACACTCTCCCTGCCCCTATTTTCCCCTCTGTTTTTTAGTTTAACATTTTTAGCTTAGGAGGCAAGGATTTTGCTTAACCAAACATTTACACAGTTCTTTATAAAGGCTTTGTTTAAAGTGTTGCAGGCAACAATTTTAGGATCAGGATATTAATTTCAGTACAGTGAACTCATACTGGGATTGGCCATGTGACCAGTAAAGGAAGCATTGCTCTTATTCTAATGGGCTCTTTAGTGACAACAGCCTATAGCTAAATCTAATTGGCTAGCTGGTGTGTTGATGTTGTCATCATGCCTAGTACATGATTCTCAATTGGCTGGGATCACTTGAGGAGAAATCAAATGGAGAAAGAAGTTCCACTGAAGCAGAGGAGGAGGGAAAATGGCTGTAAATAGCCACAAAAGAAGTACAATTAAGTGTTGGGGAGATGTCCCCTGAAATCGCAGGTGAAAATCAAATCTGGAGAACATTTGGATCAGCACTATTTGTATGTCATGTAATTAAAAATTCATTCAGCTGTTGCAAAATCTGTTACTCTTTACCTTTGTGAATGTCTTTTGGATAGCCATACACTTGTTATAAATACTTAGGTGCCTTAAGGGAAAGGGCATAGTTTATAAAATTAAACTGGAGATTACTTTATTTAGGATTACCAGTGATTCCTAAAGAAGAAAGCTGTCACATAAGAATCAATAGCTAAGAGATTAAAAAGTGAACTTGGAGACTAAAATTTAATTCTACTTGCAGTAAAGACAAGAACAGAATTCAAGGTGTGTTTTGGTTTTAAAAAAACACTATATCCAAAACTGGGCATAGGTATTTTTTTTAAAAAGATGACTATACAAGCGATTCGTAGGAGGAGCCTAAAAGATGACGAAAGGTCTCGATTCTAGAAAGTGAGGAAGAGGCTTTCTTCATTGGAAAAATGCTGAAGGAGCTTGTTGTATAACGTTTCAGCTGAGAGAAGATGAGGAGGAAGCATATTGATGGTTTTCAGATATATAAAAATATGTTAGCAAGAAGAGAGAGTTGTCAGGAGAGGGTGTACAATTTAACTTTAACTCATGAGATCATTTTCATCATCTCCCAACCAAGAAGTGCTCTTGGGGTATCTATCGATCGATCTATCGATCTATCGAGAGAACTTATTTTATAAAGTGAAATCATCATACTTAGCATTTATATAATACTTTCAAATGTTCAAATAGCTTCACATATATTAGTTCTTTGTAATCCTTACAACAAACTTGCAAGGTAGATAACTATTGTTATCACAATATTACAGATGGGAGACAGAGTGAGAGATGGTGGCCTGCCTAATGCCACTTTAATGAGATCATGGCAGAGGCAAGACTCAAGACCAGGGACTTCCTAATTCATAGCTCATTCATTTATTACATTACATTACAGCTCAGGCTCTTAGCCACTATGTTACACCAGCTACATCATCACAAACAAGCTACAGTGGACTAGCCTGTTAGTGAAATTGGCTGTGTAAACATTTATTGGATATGCCCTTTTACAGACTATTTTATTTTTTAACCACCCCCCAAAAATTCAACTAATTTTGCAAGAAGTATGTTTACTCCATTAGTCTAGTTATAAGCATTATGTTAGTGTGATTCAACCAGACACTCTATGCCTATAAATGGTATTCAATACCAACAGCAGTTCAAATAGATACAGCTGAAATAGATACAGAATCCTGTGGTTGCTTACCTAAATAATTAGGTAAGCACCACCCATGTCCTTAATTTTATAATCAGGATGAGATATGAAATGCGTCAATCCTGGCGTAAATCAGGTTGTTCCATTCCAAGGGCTACATAAGAAGAGTCATGAGAGGTCAGACCAAAGGCCCTATCTAGTTCAGCAGTCTGTTCCACAGTGGCCAGCCAGATGCCCCAATGTATAGCTCATAATCAGGACATGAATGCAATTGTTCCTGCCCATCAACAACTGGTATTGAGAGACATATTGCCCCAATTCTGGAGGTAATATATAGCCATCATTGCAAGCAGCTTTTCATAGCCGTATACTCCATGAATTTAAAGCTGTCCCATGTTGGTGGCCATCGCTACATCTTGTGGTAGCACATTCCATAGTTTAACTATGTGCTGTGTGAAGAAGTACTTCCTTTTGTCTGTTCTGAATCTCCCACCACTCAGCTTCATGGGATGACTCTGGGAGAAAACTTTGGTGAGAGGGAGAAAAACTGATTCTTATCCACACCATTCTTAATTTTATGCACTTCTATCTAGGCACCGCTTACTCACCATTTTTCTAAGATAAACAGCCCCAAATGTTGTAAACTTTCCTCATAGGGGAGTTGCTCTAATTCCTAGTGCAGGGGTGGGCAACTTTGGGCAATATGGGGCGAATTCCTTCCTGGACCTACAGTGGGCTGCATTCCCCCCACCCTATCGCTGCCACCATGCCACAAAAATGTGGAGGGGAAAAACAAGCTAAATGTGTCTGTTCTAATTAGAAATGTGAAGGCCTGGAAAAAAATCCTGGATAGATCCAGGGGAAAAAATAGTTTTCCCCCCCAAAGACCATCTTTGTTTTGTTTTTCTGAAAAACCGAACAGTTTTGGATTATGAAATATTTCCTTTTAAGGTTTAAGACAAAAATGTTTATATGTATATATTTTTATATAGCTTTTATTCCTCCAAAAATGATTTCTAAAAACTGTAATAACAATTTTTTAGGAAGACTAGAGATGTAATTAAAAAACAAACGCTTCTCCGTAAGATTCCAGCATAGTTATTTCTTTCATTCCTTATTAAAATCATTGATGTAAAGTATATTTTACTGATAGACATTCCTAAATTGAGTCTTTCCTGGCTAAATAAAATCTCAGTAGCTTTCCCGTCAGATCAAATTTCCCTAAGTTCCACCCCACAAACAGGAACGGGTTTAGGAATTTCAATAAACTTCCTTACAAATAGGAACAGATGCTGTATACTAGTCTGCCTCCGCCTCCGAGTTCTTTCTGCTTCTTCTAGCTTCTGGAATGACTCAGATGTTTCAGGAACTACTTGCTGATGTTCAATTGAAATTTAAAATATGATGTGTATATTTTGGTTTCCTCATTAAATTATAACGTTTGGTACATTAAATGTAAAAGTATAGTTTATTTATACAACAATTACAAATTTACTAACTGAGTTTATTTTTAAAAGTTTTAAAGTGTCATGATAATTGTATGAGGAAACCAAATTATACATAAAATAACGTTAGGAACAGAAAGGCTGCTTTATATTCCTTAGGAACACACACACCCTTCCCAACCTGGTGTTTTGGACTACAATGGCCATCTATCCTGACCATCGGCTGTGCTGCCTGAGGCTGATGGAGCTGAAGTCCAAAATACTTCAAGGCACCAGGTTGGGGATGGCTGTCTCAAAGCTGCGAAATGACTTTAGATGTGTTACAAGTGCTTTCCCTCCCACAATTTCCATCCCCCCCCCAAAAAAAACCATTCACCCCCCCAATGGCCTCAAAATTTCCAAAAATGTTACATCTCTACTTCTAAGCCTCCATAGTGCTTTGTTGCCAAATTCAGGTGGCAAACCACAACTTTTCGCTTTGTTTAAAATGGAAAAAAGTGGTGGTGGTGGTTGAGGCCACACTCGAGGGAAGCAGGGGCCACATGTGGCCCGTGGGCCACATGTTGTTCACTCCTACCTTAGTGGAAAGTGTATAGCTCTTGGATGCAGGAGATGTACCTCTTTCGCCAGGGCGTCCACTGGGTGATCTTTGGTAAGTCACGCCCTTTTGAGCTCAGCCCACCTCACAATCGTTATAAAGATAAAAAAAGAGTAGTCCCCATGTATATCAACCTCATTGGGCAGAAAGGGCAGAATAGGAATTTGATAGATATGTAAACAAATACAAATAGAAATGTGATAATAAATAAACTTAGGGAAAGCAGTTGTTCCAATAAAAAAAAATCACGTCTATTCAGCACTCATGCTGTTCATCTATATTTACATAGCTGAACTGTAAACTGCTAAGCTATCAAAATTAATTGAAAGTAAATTCATCAACATGGCATAGTTGGTGTATGTATGTGTATTTGAGAAAATACTAAGTAAACTGACGGACTGTCTATCTTTTTGAACGGAAGCTATTTTTGCCAGTCTTTGAGCAAGGCATATTAGCTGGATCCATATTCTCAAGAAGTGCAAGCCCATCTAACCCTTCATTCATGCTGCCTATTGTACCCTCTAATTCACTCTCCCCATAGATCATCCTTCAGATCTCTTGTTTCTGTGCAGAGCCTTTTCTTCTCTCTCTTGTCTTGGAGAGAGAGAGAGAGAGAGAGAGGTAGAGGTGGAATCAGTTTCGGTGGCTCCTTTCCTGATTGTTGTAGCAATTGCTGACCTCCAGGCACTATGAATAAACAGCAAAGCTGGGAACAAAAGGATTCTTCTGGCTGCCATTACCTCACATTAACATAGCAAAGGCACTGCGGTGTGAACAATGCAATTCCCATTCACCGATAATCAGCGAGCTCCCCAGCGTTTGGATTACCAAGGCAACAGGCAATGGTAGAATACTGGGTGGGTGTTTCAGTTTGTTTGTTTTTAATCATTATTATCCTTATCATTATTGAAGGGTCAGTTGAATATCGAATCCTAGCCATATTTATAAGTACAAGTAAAATTTATGCGTTGCTACTTAACTGGAGGTAAACTGAGAATGTTGATTCAAATGTGCTGGCACATGGGTTAAGATATACCGTGAATGAAATACGGCTGGCTGTGAAATGAAATAGCATAGATCAAGGTACGAATCATTGCAAGGGATTTTTTTTAGCATCTTTGGTAAGCAGCTAACAGGTGGAATGCTAATAACAGGTGGATTTTGTGACTGTTGTATAGGGCTGTAACGGTGTATTCATGTGCATAGTAGGCTGCCTATGTAACAGTTGCCAGAATTGAGAGTGACATTAGAAATTTTGCTGGGGGCTGGAAAGAGATTGTTAATCAGAATGGGTGATTCTATCCCATCAGCTGAAAAGGTAATAACGAATAAAAACAGCCTCTTTAGCTGCTGGAGCACATTTTCAGTAACTATGTTCTCTTTTCCAACATAATTAGGTGGTTGTTTGCCTAGCATGCTGTATATATTTATATACACATAGTTTTCATGGGCACAAAATATAAGATTAGTCTCACTTTAGCTTCTTGATGCATAGCCAATGGTTTGGGCATGTCCACCAGAATATGACTTCCCATTTAAATAGCTGACCCCTGTGCCATATCACAAAATGTTTTGGGAAATCTCTACAGCTTCAAAAGCAGTGGCATGAAGAACTGTACTGTTCTTTGTATCCTTAATTCAGAACTACCTGAATTGAACTTCTCAAGAAAACTTTAGTCTGATTCATAAACTAAACTTAAAGAGAGTAAGGTTCTAACATCTTATTACACTATTGATAGTTAGTTGATAGCATCTTATTCCACAGTTAACCTTACCGGATTGCATTAAGAAGTTGTACTAAGCTATGGTTTAATGAAACATGAACAAACCTAGCCTCCCCTTCCCCCCAGGCTCATGTGCTACCCTGTCCTCCACAGCAGCCGTGAAAATGTGTTTAGAAGCTTTGTCTCCTGCTTTTGATTAACGATAGCTTGCCATGTCATCTGAACCTCACAGAACAATGGTTAACTATGGTTAGTTTCAAACAAGCCAACTTCAAAATATGGCTTTACAAAGCTGGCTTGTTTAAGCTTACCATAATTAAGATTAACCACACTTCAGGTTTAGTTAATCAAGCTGTAGTTAATCAAAAGCAAACTCTTCGTATTGCACAGGGGCGGGGGAGCTAGGCTCGTTCACAGCTTGTAAAATATAATTTAGCATGATATCCAAACACAGCCAGTATCATCATCAAGATTCAATTAGAATGAGGAACTTGCAAGCATATTGCACCCTAGTACACAAGTCAAACATAGAGGTTTCAACCAGATGCTTGAACTTGTAGGCCTTGCCTGAAAATACCAAATTGGAAAGTAAAGGATGTAAAATTGTAAACAACATTTTGTGCAGTGGATAAAATTTAAACATGAGGAACCAAAAATCAAATGCTGGCTCAGCCATTAAGTATTATTACATTTTTATCCTATTCTTCCTACAAGGATCTTAAAATGATGTACATACTAGGGATGTGTATTGTATCATTAAAATGTCCGATAATGATACGATAGAAAAACTTCTGCTAAATATCCGATCCGAAAATTTTCTGTCCAATTATATTGGATTATCAGACTGCCATATAAATAAACCTATAACTTCTGTATTTTAAAAGTTAGAGGCTTGAAACTTGGTCACAGTGCTTATGGGGTATGCCTAAGTATGTGTATGAAATTTGAGATCGATCCCTCCAACCCTCGATTTTATATGAATTTTTGAAAGATCGTGCAACTTTTTGACAGGTCTGAATGAACGTTCGTGGCGAGCTGTCATTCTGACCTGTCAGAACTTAAACATTCTTTAATAAATTCATATAAAATCGAGGGTTGGAGGGATCAATCTCAAATTTCGTACACATACTTAGGCATACCCCATAAGCATTGTGATGTAGTTTCAGGCCCATAACTTTGAAAATACAGAAGTTATAGGCATTTTTTCTAAAAAAAAACAAAACCCCAGCTCTATAGGGCACAATGGGGCTGCAAATTAAATTTCGGATTTCTGATAATTATCGTGAAGACGATACGATTAACCTACGATATTATTGGAGACGATAATTTCTTTGGTCCAAAATTCCAGTAACGATAAAATACAATATTTTCGGGCGTGCACATCCCTAGTACCCCTTCCTCACAACATCACTGGGAGGTAAGTTAGGAAGAAACAGAGGCACACTTCGAACAACATAACAATCTACAGTTAACAAACCATGGGTTGTTGAGAAGATAAGCAAGAACAAGTGTGCATGTTGCTGGTTCTTCCCCCCCCCCCCCCCCGACATGCCCAGTGATCCTGCTGCAATAAACAACCCAAGGACACTCCATCCTTAAGTTGTTTATTGTGACATCGAAACCCAGAACTCTGGATTGTTGGGGGATGAACATCCCAGAGGTTGAATCCATGGGTTGTTAATTATGGGCTATTAAGACGTACAAACTTGGTCTGAATTAGTGTTCTAAATACCATGTAATGAGCTTCGTGGTTGAATGGAGATTTGAACCCAGATCTCCCTAAGCTAACTTTGGTACTATGTCCACTATAGAACATTGACTTTTGACAACTCATTCTCTCACAACCTAATCTCGCCTCAGAGGGTTGATGTCTTGCAGAAAGGCACTTGGTGGACAAATACGATTTGGGCAAATGAACCAACCCCAGTCCCTGGCAACCTGACCTAGAGGAAAATCCCCCTCTGCTGCCTCCCCAACCCTCCTGTAACAATCAGTCAGACTCTGAGAATGAGCAAAAGGCATTTATAAAGGTACTTCATGGGAAATTGCTTTTCTACTGGAGCTCACAGCTGAAGAAGGCAGATGTCATGACCCCAGCCCTCGGATCTTCCAGTGTGCAGCAAAGGATTCTGAGAAGGATGAGGCCCAGGCTACAACCTCAAGGGTCGGACAGTCAGTACCTTATTCAGGGCCTTCCTAGGCAGAGGATACCACTCTGCTATTATCCTCTGGTTTAGAGGTCCTGATGGAACCTCCATTTCATCAGCCTTACTAATGCCCCCCCCCCCCCAGTACAAAACCAGATGAGGACTCTTTAACAGTCCTGTCAGCTCCTCCAGGAGGAGCAGAGCTGATCACACTTTAGGTCTTGTCAACCAAAAGGCTTCAGTTGACTTTAGCTTCCTGCTGGGATATCCTCCTACTGTTAGTAGAAAATAATTCCAACCAGTAGTTCCCATTTAGAGCTATCCAAGGTTCTGCCTTGATCTGATTGCCATCAAATGCTACCAGCATCCCCTGGGGGCCTCAAGGAACCACAGAATGAGACAGCAGTCAGTGCACCAAAAGCTTACCATATAACTTCGATTTTCTTAAAGCCACAATTCACATAAGGGGCCTGTTCAGACAGCACGCTAAGCCATTGTTGGGCCACTAACCTTTTTGCAGCAAGTGGCTCGTGAGCATATTTAAACTGTGGTTATGTCGCCACCATGGTTAGGAATGGTTCAGATGACACACTAAATCATGGTTCACGTTACATGTTAAGGCATAAAGTTTAGTCTGAACAGGGTCATGATATGTTAACATGGTTCAGTGTCCCATCCCAAGCCTTCCGGTTCTTATGGCAAGCATAGTTTCTGTTAACTCGAGTGCACCTGTAAGTCCTTTTTAAAATCAATATGTTGTGGTTGTGGTTGTTAAAATAGTGTCATCAATGCACATGGCATTGTACAGGGTAAAGCAATGTTACTAGATTTTTTTAAAAAAAATAACCAAAATAAATGAAATAGGGGGGCTGGGAGCATTGGGACTAAGTTGGAACACATTCAAATACATGTTTAAGCTCTCACTGATACTCAAGCATACATGTCATTGTATGATGATCAAATATCCAAATATGTACCTGGAGACCCTCTGGAAAACCCTTCCTCGTGCGGTTCGGGAGGCGGACGGTGTAATATCTTTTAAATGCCTCCTAAAAACATATCTTTTTAGACAAGCCTTCCCTGGACTGTAACTTATTCTGCTTTGAAGTGACTTTTAAAGTTCTAAAGTTTTAATATGGATTGTTGTTTACTATAGTTTTAGTTGTAAACTGCCCAGAGAGCCTAGGCTGTTGGGCAGTATAATTATATATTAAATAATAAATCAATAATAATATAAAAATACAGAAAGCTGCACATTCCGATATTGAAATGGCAGTACAATCTTCTTTCCATTGAAGAGCCAATGGTGTGGACTTGTACTTCCAGTTTTGAAGTATGTCTTTTTGCTACCATGAGTGCTCTCAAAATCCCCTTTCATTGACCATCCGATACTTCCAAGAGCACATGAATATAATTCAAATGCACATGAATATCCGTAAACTTCAGCAATTTTTCTAATACAAAATTAATATGCAGAAATAACTCCATCCAAAAAGGAGCCACCATAGGACATACCCACATCATGTGGGAGACTGATACAAAATCCATACCACAGTGTTAACAATTAACAATTGTGGACATTTCCCCTCTAAAAGAACGATTTCTGTAATAGGTACAGAAAAACAATTTCTGTTGCATAAAGAAATGGAACACACAGAGGCAAGGACAATCTCCCATTGTCTAGTTAACATGAAAGTTAATATCCTATGTCTTTTCCAAGGTAATGGATCTTGTCCAAGTTTCAGGCATGTGTAGTTGAGATGAAACCAATTGAAGTTCAAATCCCACAATCATTTGAAATCTAAGAAAGTATTCCATAGACCTGAATTGATAGATAACTTGGTAAAGTAATAAGCCACCACTTATTTTCAAAAACGAACATTCTCCCCTTCTCAAACTTTGAAGCTTGTAATGTTCAAACATGCAACAAATGGGGTGGACAGAAGAAGAGGATTGGTCTACTGAAGGCTATTGTCACAATGCTAACTCTGTATGGAGTTTTTTCTTCATTGTTGTTCCTATTAGATTGGGGGCTATCTTCCACCTGGGAAGTAGCAAACATTTTAAATAAGCAGTACATTTTCCAAACAGAGTCTATTACCATCCTTTCCCTCTCAGGGTTCTGACATCTGGGATGTCATTATAGAGATGTGAGGCTCTCTGCTGGTCTTTTTTGCAAATTACAGAAATGTCACAGGACGTGTGTGCAGGAAAACTTGTAGAGCAGAATCTTTTGAAATATACATAAATATATTTCCAACTATTAGGTGAATCCACAGTTGGCTACAGAATCGGACTTAAAGAGTGCTTATCAATGGTACCTTCTCAAACTGTGGTGAGGTAATGAGCTGGGTATCGCAGGACTCAGTCCTGAGCCCAGTGCTCTTCAACGTTTTTATTAATGATTTGGACGAGGAGGTGCAAATTAGGAAGGTGACACAAAATTGGGTGGGATAGCTAATACCCTGGAAGACAGAAACAAACTTCAAAGTGCTCTTGATAGACTGGAGTGCTAGGCTGAAAACAACAGAATGAAATTTAATAGGGATAAATGCCAAGTTCTACACCTAGGAAAAAGAAACCAAATGCACAGTCACAAGATGGGGAATACTTGGCTAAGCAATACTACAAGTGAGAAGGATCTTAGAATTGTTGTAGATTGCAAGCTGAATATGAGCCAACAGTGTGATGTGGCTACAAAAAAGCAAATGCTATTTTGGGCTGCATTAATAGAAGTATAGCTTCCAAATCGTGCGAGGTACTGGTTCCCCTCTATTCGGCATTGGTTAGGCCTCATCTTGATATTGCGTCCAGTTCTGGACATCACACTTCAAGAAGGATGCAGACAAGCTGGAGGGGGTTCAGAGGATGGCAATAAGGATAATTAGGGGTCTGGAAACAAAGACCTATGAGGAGAGACTGAAAGAACTGAGCATGTTTAGCCTTGAGAAGAGAAGATTGAGGGGAGACATGATAGCACTCTTCAAATACTTGAAAGGTTGTCACGCAGAGGAAGGCCAGGATCTCTTCTCTATTACAGAATAATGGGCTCAAGTTACAGGAAACCAAATTCTGGCTGGACGTGAAGAAAAGGTTGCTGACATAGAGCAGTACGACAATGGAACCAATTACCTCGGGAGGTGGTGGGCTCTCCCACACTAGAGGCCTTCAAGATGCAGCATCTGTCAGGGATGCTTTAATGTGGATTCCTGCACTGAGCAGGGGCTTGGACTCTATGGTCTTACAGGCCCCTTCCAACTCTACTATTCTATGATTCTCTATATACACAGGGAAACACCCAAGAGCCACAGACAACATTTTCGTACTGAGAGCCACAGCTGCTATCACTTCATACTCGCTTCCCAACATCCTCAACAGGCTCCAGTGTTTCTTCTCCCTTTCTCTTTTCACAATACATCTCCAAACTCTTGCTTTCACCCCATGTCATACCCAGCTATTGTGCTACTACATGCCTTTCTGCCCAGAGCCTTGTCAGCGATTGAGCACATAGGCTATCCTGAACCTGTGAACTGAAGATATCAAAGGATTCAGCCTGTTAACCACCATCAAGTTCCAGCCAGTTGAGAAATTCTGGGATAAGCTACAGCATGGTATAAAAGCACATAATGTAGCAAACTTGCTGAAGCTGAGCAGGTCTGAGTCTAGTCAGTACCCATGGGGGACTTTAAGGGAAACCTATATACACTGCTTTGAACTTCTGGAGGAAAGGCAGAATATAAATAAGCAAGCAGACTTGCAAAGAAGCACTATATTAGGGCAGGTCATGTGGTAAGTTTTGCGAGAGCTTCCAAGTCAGGATTGCTTTTCTGTCTGAGCAAGATGGGAATTCAGCTTCTGGCTTTACTCCACACCCTCTCTCTTTTTCTGCTTCAGCAAGTCTCCATAGACCACATTGGGGCCTACGGAGATGAGTTTGCTTTTGATGTCACCATTACCTTGTCCACTCAGGTTTTGTGGATGAACCCAAATTCTTTCTAAGCTTATGGGGATGGAGTCAATGTTTGTTTCCTGCTTTCCATCATCTCTTTTTTTAAAAAAAATTGCCCAGGAATGTAGGTTTGCAGGAGCGCAATTTTGTGTGAATTTGGGACATTCACATAATACACCGGCCATACACAGCGAGCAGGGTTTTTTTTAACATAAGTTGACCCCCAAGTCATTCCAAAATGTTGTATTATCATTATTATTACTATTATTTTAGAGAAACAAAAAACCAAGTCCCTGCTCTGAATTTTGACAGTGGGGAAAATTAAAAAGAAAAAAGAAGGGAAGGGAAATGAGAGAGAAGGGTGGAATGGGAGAGACAAAGGTAACAGGAGTGATTATGAGCAAGCAAATGTTTTAGTCGGAGTCGGGGACTAAGGTGCTAACCCAAATGAAAGATGAATTGGCATTAGAGAGCACATTAATTGATTGCGATTTTAATTTTTTTTAAAAAATTTGTAGCTTGCACATACATCATTCAGCCCCTAATCAACACAAATTCCAGTCACCAGTCATGTCATGATCATGTCAAATATTTTTCTATGTACTGTGTAAATGCCACTTTTTTTGCAAGTCGCTCAGTAGCTCATTTATTGTAATAATCCATGGCAAGCACAAAACCTGCTAACTGTTCTATCAAGTAAAAGAGTATAACTAACAGCAGCATTAATTATATACATAATTTCGGCCAAAGTTCTTTCTCCCCTGCATTCATTGAGAATGACAGCAACATTGACTAGCTAGTGAGTGAACTTTTTTTCTTCTCGCAGTGGAGAGCAGTTTTAGAGTCACTGGGTCATAGCTGGAATAGTAATTCTCCTGTTTCTGTGCCATGGTTTTGTACTATTGTTTTGTCCCATAGCTGACATAAGTACGAGCTTTTCTACACGAGGCATTTGTGTGTGCGTAATTCCTCACTCATAGTAGTTTGTGGGTGCTTTACATAGCATCATCAACCTCCATGGCCTCTCCCATGATTTGCAACCATTACAGTGTTTCTTTTTCTAAAGAGGAAAGTCTGGCATTTCTGTGAATGGTGGTGTCGGGACTCTGGCTAACTCTCTAAAGTTCTTGCTCACGACTTTAGGTACACTGATACACAACAATAACAGTGAGATTTCTTTTATTGTAATCACACGGAATTCAAAGCATAACGGTTTCATTTCTGCAAACACACACTTGAAGCTGAAGACGGACCACACAGCTTTCAGGTAGAACGGCTTAATGAGAACAGCACTCACTCAGGGACTGACATTTAGAGATTAACTCTAGTCCTTAGAGGGCAGGAGCGGCCACGCTGCACTGGAATCCTCTGGAACATAGAGAGACTCTAGGATTAGGCCTCCTAACAGTAGTATATCGGTCAACTGGCAACTAAATCTTCACTCAGCCTGTCAGGGAACGCTGAGCTGACCACGGAAGCCAGAAGCCAGGAAATGAACCTCTTCAACCTAGGGAGCCTTCCCAATTCACGTAGCTTTAGCTCTGAGGAAGGTCCTCTCACAGGTCTCACACACACACGAGTTTCAGAACAGCAATGATCAGCTTCTGCCTCCCTCTGCCCGTAACTTTGGCTCCATGGAGGGAGACAGCAAGCTATAGAACACGAATCCAGAACAGTACTCTCAAGTCCAAATCTATGAAAAGCCACAGTGCACTTTTCATGGCAGAGTTCTTTAGAAGTAACAAGTCCAAACAGCAACAGAACATGTATAGAGTGCATCTCACAATTCTAAATCAGATACTAACTCACAGCAGCAACAGAGCAGCAAGAGGATAGACGAGATAATTCCTAGCAACGGAATTACTCTCAGGACAAAGGCAATATAGTGTGGAGGCTGGGCAATTCCAAGCTACTTTGATAGACAGGGCTTCAGGCCTGTAATCTAAACTCATGTGCCAACAGGGCGGCACGGTTCAACCTCTTCTGATGATGCCACAGTGTGAGGAAGATAGCCCCCACCTTTGCAAAGCATAGTTTAATTCTCAGAGAACCTTCAAGGCCTTCGGCCTACCATTTGAGATAAGCACATACCAGAGAAGCAGAGATACATTTTCTCATGACAAATTGCCAAGTCTTCAGTCTACAATTCACAGGGCCAGCCCTGTGAATTGTCTACGAAGCATCTGACACTCAACAGGTGGCATGAAACCCTAGTGTATTTGAGCTGTACCACAACGCCACCTAATGGCTGTGTAATGGAACATATAGAAAGGCAGAAAAAGAAAAACCTTGAAAAAAAACATGTGTAAAGGAGCTGAACTTAATCCCATATAGGAACTGGAAGCAGAAGCCTTGGTAAAGTGGCAGGTTAAAATTCTCATGCAGAAAAGCACTATTTGTAGGTTCATTAGTGCAATTATAAATTTCATCAGCATTCTCTTACCCAGCTTCCAGTTGAGCCCAAACAGATTTACTGCCCCCCTGCCCCCAGGGTACAATGAAGATTCTTAAAGTACCTTTGTATTTTCAACATGAATGTTTTGGGTGACTTTTCTCTTCAGTTTGGGGAGGTTAAATATTAATTCTCTCAGCCAGTTATTGTTTTTGGGCTCAAATAATAGGTTCATCCATATTTCTTCTTAGCTTTCAGCACTTTAAATTGACTTTGCATAATGAAAGCTTATTCCATAATATCTATTTTTAGTCTTTAAGGGACCTTAAATATCTTTGTTGTTTTTGCTACAACAGACTAATATGGCCCTCTCTTTTAACTCGGCTTGTAATTATATGTACATTTTGTCCAAGGACAAGGCTTTAATAACTTTGATCGCAAAGAGCAGACAAAAGTTCTGCAAAAAAGTTACTGGTGGGGGAGGGTTTTTCCCCCCCAGTGGAATGCTTCATGTGATACAAGTTTCCTGTGGTTAATTTGGGAAAACAGAGATTAACTGGGGAGTTCTCCAGAATTTCATTGATTAGCCTTAGGGATGTTGGAAGTGAGATGCTGAGGTACCCTGAGATGTTTACCTTTCAAGAAAAAGATGGTTTCCTTGAAAAGTGCACACACCTATTTGTGAAAATCTTGGGGTGGGGGCTATTACATTAGGTAGGCTGACCAGATAAAATCCAGGTAACTTTAACAGTTGTAGAGAAATTCAGCCAGTGTCATTTGTATGCAATTAGTTCCTGGTGAAATTCCCTCTTCATCACAACAGTTAAAGTTGCAGGGGCCCTGCCCTCTTTTGTATCTGGTCACTCTAGTATAGTGCCTGCACCTTTAACTGTTGTGATGAAGAGGAAATATCACCAGGAACTAATTGCATACAAATGACCCTGGCTGAAATTCCCTTTTCTCTACAACTGTTAAAGTTACAGGAGCCCTGACCTGGATTTTATCTGGTCAGCCTAACATAAGGCAGCCGTGGGGAAGCACTTTCAGCTTGAGGGCTGAATTCCAATCCAGAGAAGCTCTTGAGGGCCATGCTTTAGTGATGGGCAGGGCCAGAGGCAAAAAGGGTTGGGCAAAAAGGATGGGGCCAAAATACCCCAAACACCAGCATATTTTAACTAATTGCTCTTCCTGCCAGTAACTAAAGCCTTACGAGAGGCATTTCAACCTTTTAGAATAGGAAAAGACATGCAAAAGCTAAAAAAACACCCAAGGATTGGTGGTGAGAGGAAAGGGAGCGTGGGCAGGAAAAGAATGCGTGGCCATCTGAGGAACCTCACAGGGCTGGGTGGGGACATTGGGAAGGCCGGATTTGGCCTGTGGGCTGGAGGAGCCCTACCTCTCATATAAGGAGTACAAAGTTAAGGAAGTTCATAGAAAGGGAGAAAAATTAGAAGCAGAATATCTGAATCTAGCATTGGTGGTCCAGTGCAATAGAGCAGTGTTTTTCCAAATTTCTGTCCTTTCAGAACACTTCCCTATCAGTTTGACTTTTAATGCTAAGGGACCCCTTGCATCTACCAAGAAACCTTGCTGTATGTTGCTGAGGATTCCAAGGCATGTTTTAGGCCGCTTGTGGGGCGTTGCCCAGGCCTGTTGGGCCTCACCCATTGACCCATGTGAATGGAGAACGTTGCCCATTGAGTTTCTGTGGCTGCATATTACAAGGACAGATTTGGAGGGCAAGTTCTCTTTCGGGCATCTTGTCCATCATGCCTGATTTTCTCATTGAGGAACTCGGAACGCAGAACACAGGTTCAAAACCACTGCAATAAAGAGTCGGGCTCTTGCAGCTCTCACTGTGTCCTAGAAGGTGGAATTCTGGCATCTTCTCACCCTCGCAGCAATATGAGAGCTGCATCTTACCAAAATAACGTCTTCTACACAACTGTTAAATATATGGAATAATGGTCCTGTAGTGTCTTATCCCATCTAAGCCTCAAAGGCCTCCTTCCAACATTACCTCTGGAGCATGGGGATCACTGCAGCACGTCTCCTTCCCATACTGCCCTATAATGTCTGAAGTCCAAGGTGACGCGGGAGGAGGAATCAGTGACATAGCTAGATCCTCCACCAGTGTTGCTCCCCAGGAAGCTGAGGCAATGCTGGTATGGGTCTCCTTCACATGACCAGGGTTCCCAGCATAACTGAAACAGCGCAAGAAGGAGTTACTGCTAATGTCAGAAAGGGCTTCAAACGTATCCCTTTGCAACAGGGCATGCTACAGAGCATTCCAGGGCTTCTCATAATTCAAGCTCTAAATGTACTTTCTGAACATGCAAAAAAGTTCATAATAAATATTTTTTACAGACTTCTAGTATTTTGTGTTTGTGCATCTATGCTGTAACATATGCATCAGACAGGTACTCTTGTCAGAGAACTGGGATGTTTTGGACTTCAACTCCCATCATCCCTGGCCATTGGCCATGCTGGCTGGGGCTGATAGAGGAGTTGTAATCCAAACCATCTGAAAGGTGCCAGGCTGGAGAAAACTACTCTAAACAATATACCACACTGGTTCTCCTCAATGTTAATTGGATTACAATTAGTTTTGACTTGTCTGGGCAGGAGATGGTGTAGGACACAGGTTTCCTTTAGGAACAAAATCATTTTTCAATTTAAAGTCAAAGTCCATCTTGAACAGTCCAGCCAATTGAAGCTGACACAGTCACAGTTCACTGCTTTCAGGTGGTTATGTTACATAAGAGAGAGATGTGGCTGGTATCCCCTCTGGCCATTTCTGGTATCCTCTTGGATATGACATTTGTGTACAGCTGGGTCAGCTCCACCTTAGTGCACACTCGGTTCTCCCCCTTGCCTGCTTTCCTGGTTCTGTCTTTCCTTCCTAACCTCCCACCTTGTTTTTCCCCTGTCCATCTCTCCCCTTAGGAGACAGGCCATACATAGCACAGTGGTAAAGCACATGCTTTGCATGCAGAAGATCCAAGGTTCAACCCCTGTCCTCTCCATTTACAGGATATCAGTTAGTAGCGCTGGTGGGAGAGCCCTGATTGAAAACCTGCAGAGCTCTTACCAGCAAGAGTTAATAATACTGGGCTAGTTGAGCCAGTGCTTTGACTCAATATTAAGTTTTACATGCATAGATGGTGAACTGGCCTCTCACACACATACCCCTCTGTGACATGTGCTATTTCTCACTTTGCTGCTGAGAGAGATTCATGTTGCCTCCAGCCTTCCTGGACCTACAGTGAAGAGCCAGAATGGTAGCATAATCAGCTCACCAGGCTTTTTAAAGTGCTCTGAGCTCCAGCATTGGCCCAATTGAGCCGACCTCAGGCACCAGCCATGAGCTGGAGCTTCACGAAGTTGTGCAATAACTGTTGTTGCCTATTCTTCAATGATTTTATTACCCACGTTATTTGTTGCCACGTCAGAGCTGATAATTGATCAATGTCCAGCATTGTGACAAAAACTTTGAGATTAAAAGTGTTTTTAAGAGATGCAGGGGTCTTTCAGAATTTCAAGTTCCACATGCGTCAGTTCACGTAGTCTTCAATTTGTAACATCAAAGCGAACATTTCTTTCAAAATGTTTAACTTGTATAATACAGCCAAGTTGGGAGTCCCACCAAAATCAGCATCCCTGTGGTCAAGCTGTCCCCCATTATCCCTACAACATGTAGAACCATTAGCTTGTATCATGATGTCATCATGTTGTTTATTGCTCCACCCTCAATACACATTATTGACGGTGCTGGCAAGGGCAAGGAGGTGCACATGATAATGTCATTGCATAGGATAAGAGAACCTATGTATTTCAGTGGAGAACTCAACATGAAGGTGTTGTTTTTGATAGCTTCCCCATGTCCTCTGTATCACGTAGGTCGACCATTAGGCCATATCATTACTCTAGCTTCTTGCTTGTCTATGATTATGTGACAAAATATTAGCAATTTACTTAGCTATCTGCTTAGGTGATGTGTTTTAATCTATGGTTTTCATTAATGATGCAACAATTTTCCATTTTGAAAACAAAAATGAAATATAACTTAAATTAGGTGAAGTGGCCTCTAAGTGAGGAAGTGTGTCTGTGTGTGCATTTCCATTGACTAGAGGAACTATAAGTGTAACTTAGCTTCAGGACTTAGATAACATCATTGTGAGGACCAGGTATCAAATGAAAAACAGGGTAATCAATGTGCATTGCTAGGGCTTTCAATTTGTATTCTGGACCTACACTTTCCCTTCTGATTCATAGGTGCATATGTGACGGCTGCCATCTTGACAGACCCCAGAGATTGAAACGGGGACCTCCAGAGCTGAAAGCGTGAGTCTCTACAGCTTGCGCTAAAGAGCCAGGCTCTGAAATAGGCTGTAAAAGACTCCCTTGAGGGACAGTTCATATAGATAGATTGACCTGTAGCCAGTAGACTCCAGGTTCTTTTCATGCCTCTAACATATTAGGAATACTCCCTAGTGCTCCGTGCTCTCCTCTCCTAGTGACTACAAAGAGCCTCATTTCTGATAGCTCCCTCTTTGGACCAAATCCCTGATTCGTGCCGGCCCAAGGCATTTTGCTGCCTGAGGCAGAATAGCAAGTACACACATCACGGTGCATAATATTCAAGGCTGGCCAAGTTATTTTGGCACCTGAGGAAGAAAAATCCCATAAGTACCTCTCCATGGAAGTTTTTTTTTTTAAAAAAAAAGCAGAATAAAATATCAATTTGCTGCCCTTTCATGACACCAAAAGCCAACTGCCTGAGGCACTGGCCTCACTCTGTTTAATGGTGGGGGCGGCCCTGTATGCTGAGCAAATTCACAAAAGTTGCCTTTACCTCTTCACCAGTGAGGGATGGTGTACACAACACCATCACAGAAAGCTGAGTCTTGGGTCAAGAGAAATGGCAAAGTGGAAAAGTTAGTAGGGAATAATTGCAATGCTTATACTCAAAACCAGGCAGAAATATTATAGGGGCATTTCAGGTGGAGTGGGATAGTTAATTAATAATTGAGACTTATAGTCTGCCTTATTGCTAAGTCCCAGGATGGGAAGCAACATTTTTTTAATCTCATTCCTCCTCATATGGTAACTTAGTGATGGGTCACCATTATTTACACATTACAGACAGAGAAGTGACCCTGAGAGAGGGAGACACTTTCTACGGCTACCCAGTGTGTCCAGGGCTGATCAGGGATTTGAACCAAGTCTCCTAAGTCCAACTTCAGCATCCTGGACACTGCTGTTTTCTCAGCAGGTTTTTGAAAGCACCAGGCGGTGCACCATCCCACAACGTTAGTCTGAGACACCAGCAAAGCACCCTTAGGAATGTTCATGCCTAGTAGGCATGAACAGCATTAGGATATGAAGAAACGGAACCACAGTAAATGTGGGTATTGTAAAGAAGGCCTGCAGATCCTGGGAAAGCACCACCCTATGCATTAAGCATGTACAAACTAGGGTGTGGCTATAAATGAATTAGGGCAACCTGGGTTAAAGAACCACTAAGACTGGAACGACACATTATACTGCCACGTTGCATTTCCAAAGCCTGGCTGCCACTCCTCTGCAAGGAGTGCTGGGACAGGATGATTTCAAAGAGAGGAACTTCCCTCATTTCTCCAGCAACCCGAATCCCCAAGCTAGGTTCCCCTCAGTAAGTGTTCTAGACATGTGACAAAAACATGGCCCTGAAAACAAGCAAGCGCGGTGTGGGGGGTAGGATGGCTGGGGGGGAGTTGCAGGGGGAAAGTGCTTGGCAGGAGAGAACCTACTAAGAAAGGTTCAGCACCCCTCACCCCATTTGGTGCTTCTCCCTTGCAAATGACTCCCTCAGCACAGAAGCCGCACTTGGGCTTGGAAATGTAAGTTGGCTGCTAGGCATGATTCTGGCCAAAGAAAGAACCTAATGTCCCAGCTGGATCCAAGTGAATGCCATGTTCTCGATCTTCCAGTTTTTTTCATTGTTTGACTTTGTTTTTTTCATGCTTTACTATGCTTTTTGATGGAAGGGTTTTGCTCCAATGTTTTCATAACATCACATTGTGCTATAGAAGTGGCATCCTGATTCTCGGCACATTTACTTGGTAGTAAGTCCCAACTTTTACACTGGAGCCTATTTCCGCATTGTGTACTGAGGATCACTGCCCAAGAGTGTAGTCTTCCCTAGACATAGTTCAGCCTAGGAACAAGGGGCCATTAAGAATAAACAGATTAACGTAGAGTTTTCAGACCTTGGTATTTACAGTAGTTATTTTATAGCTTGACTTAATTATATCTCAGGATGCAATAAAATGGTTGTCTTCGACTTTCCCAGACAATCTTTACCCCCAGCCTACAACAATGGGACCTACTTTCCCCCACTCTTTCATTTCTCTTCAAAAATCCCTTAAACAACAATAAAAAGAAAATGATGATGGCACCATTTGGTGCAATCCACTTCAGATTATTGGGGGTATCAACCCATCAGCTGAAAGCCATCACATTAACGCTTATCTAGGTTAGAAGGTCATCCCTGGGGAAACATCAACCTCCCAAGGGAAGCCAAAACCTCTCCCCCATTATTGTTCTTGAATATCTAGTCAGCCCATTTTAAGAGGAGTAGTTTTGGAGGAAGCCCTTAAAGCATCCTTTAAGCCATGCTTTTGTTCCCATTGCACCCCATTCCCCTCCAGTCATGCAAAACATCCATTTTAAGGGGATGCCCTCAAACTAAAAATTGTTTATTTTTGCCATTTGTGTTGTTATGTTTTTGTTCATCACTCATTTTCACCAGGTAAGACCTGTTGGGTTAGTTTTGATTATGACCTATTCTTATATTTGGATCCCCTGCTTGGAACAGTGGAAACTTCATTGCAAAGTTTTCAATTCCCCCTCCCCCGGGTTTTAGAATAATCTCTCTTTTTAGTAGGAATGTTTCCATTATATGTGCGCCAGCACTAGCACCTAATGCAATGAACACCCTGAGATGCTCCAACACTAGAAATCCTACCCACAAAAGTTAATAAATCAGACATTTCAGCAAAAATATATTGATTTTGCTCCAGCACCAAATTTCCATTTTTTTAATTTATTCATTACATTTGCATCCATCCTCAGATGAATTTTATTTGATCCATAAATATTAACAGGGTCAAAACTTTGCCTTTTAAATTCTTATATCTTAGTAGCTTGCACCTTTTTTTACTTTAAAAAGTGTGATATGCAATTTTGACAGCTAATATAGGTTAGACCTACATGAAGGAAAATGGAACACAAGCTGTAGGTGATAAGTTTTGAGAAGAAATAAATAATGATGCATTTACAAATGGATATAATGCACATGATTGTGGACATGATCTCTTCACACTGCATTTCCAGCACTTGCACATGGAAGATTCCAAGACAGACTCATAGAGCACTGTTTTCCCCCTGCCCACCTATGCATGGAAGGTTAGTATGCCCCATCCAGCCCTCTTTTGTGCCTGATGCAAGAGGGGGACACGGGAGGCCCAGACAGACATCCCATTGCCCTCAATAGTCTGTCAACCTGACTGTACACAGGCCCATCATGCCCTTAGGTGAGGGCAGGGAGACAGGGCTCTGTTGAGTCCTCTTGGAAGCTTCCATATGTGTAGGCTGTGCTTGTGATGTGGGTTGATTGTGACTATTATTTGTGAGTTTTTCTATCACATTTATTTGTTCATACAGTAAGATCATCGAAATGTATTTTCCATAGACAGATATTCTTTATTTCTGTATCAGCCTAAGCCCATTTATGAAAGAGAGCTACCAAGAGAGAAAGGGAGCTACTAAGGAAAAAAGGAGAAGAGAGGCTAGGTCATATTTACCTGTTCATGTGAATATAATTTATGGGGGCGGATGATCCTGGCTACCATATGTCAGAAAAGATGTGATTTTCTTACCCTCAGGGAAATTATTATTATTATTATTATTATTATTATTATTATTATTATTGCAACATTTATATAGCGCTTTTTGACTGTTCAAAGAGCTTGAGCTATATTATATCAGTTTTCCCCAGATTGCAGATGGGGTGGGCAGGGGCGGGATCTGAGGCAGAGAGAGAGGGCCTAGTAAATTCATTGCAGAGGCAAAATGTAAGCCAGGTCTTCCTGGTTCATGACTGCCTCTTAGCCCCCTACACTACAGTAGCTCTCAAATTGAATACTGATTCACTAATAGTGTGTTTGGTGTGCTGCTCATGCAGTGTGTGTGATAGGATGCCCTCTGAATTCTAATGTTAATTCACCCAGTAATTGCTGCTCCTTTAAAAGATTGCTGCGAGCCACTGCAGGCAGAAAGGGCTAGAGTCTAGACCTGATTGAACTGGGGCAAGACAGCTAAAGCCATGATGGCTCAAGAGCTTCAAAATAAATGACATTGGCAAAGCAAATGTATCCAAGCATCTACTTTGCTTCATGTGTTGCTTCAGTTGCTAAAAATCCACTTCCAAGAATTTATTGCCATTTGCCATATGCAGGTAACAAAAGTGGAACTCTCCATGCTTCAACTAATTTCATTGCTATTCACCTCCATAATCATTGTCATATGCATTTGCGCTTCACTGTCAAATGTATTTCTTCCCTTCGCTGATGCAAAAGCAATTGCTCTCCTTGCAACCAAATAGAAACCATTAACTTTATAAATGTTATCGCTGTCAGGCAGTTCACCAAGCTAGTCTGTTGGTTGGGGGATGAATCCATTAAAACATTAAAGAGATCGCTCTTCCCACTCAGCCCCAACACTCATTTAAATTATGAAGTATGACTTTATCTTCTGTGTGTGTATCTCCCCACCCCAACCCTTCTTTTTTTTCCAGTGATGGGTCTTTCCCTTATGATTCTGTTCCTTGGCAACAAAACACGAATCAACCACCAGGCTCCCTATCAGTGGTCACTACAGTATGGGGTGTAACTAATACCTCCCAGAGCCAGGTAAGCTTCATTTTTGGGCTTTTCTTCTTGGGAACCTTTCAGGTCAGAGAGGACAGAGCTACCACACCACCTGCCCCAAAAGGCGGGGGGGGGGGGAGCTGAATATCGGTTCGGACAAGCAGCAATGCGCTTGTAGCCACAGGATATTCTAGTGCAGGAGTGAGCAAAAAGGTGGAACACTGTCCATCAGTAGAACACCGTTGCCCATTTTCAAGTGGAGCACAAAGCACTTGCTGGTTGCTGGGGTATTTTTGGAAACAGTTGATCTGGTTGCACAAGAACTTCTCAAGTGCTTGAGTTAAATTGCATACACAAGTACGTGTTGAGAAATCCTGGATATGCATTGTTGCTTTGTAAAAATAAAACACAATGGTGGACCACAGAGATTTTAGTAGGCAAAACGTGGGCTACAGAAGACTGGGTCTAGCCTAATGTTTTTTGGGACAGCCAATGGAAGGACGCATATAGCTAGTGCTCTAAGACTATTGGGTAGGCACGGGCCTGAGATAAATAACTGTGAGAAACAAGATTATGAACATACGAACTGTCGTACACGGTCAGGCTGTTGGTCCAGCTACCCAGGTATTTTCTACTGTAAAAGCAGCAGCCTCCTGCCTTCAACTGGACTTGGCAAGGACTGAATGTACAGCCTTTTGCACACATAGTGTATCCCTACCATGGAGTTATGACTCCTGTAATAGAATAGGTGCCTCTGCTACAGTTGTCAGCATCCTTAGATTTGGCCAGACATCTCTTCCATGCCTCACAATTCCACTTGCCCCTATTATGATATAACCTCCAGTATGTGACTAGTAGTAATATGTACACATTAAGTAAACCATTAACAAAAATAAAAAGTACTACTATGGGAAGGAGCAAAGAGCTTTAACAGAGTTCCTAAACATAAGATAGAGTTTTATTACTGAACTTATTGGGTCGGTCTGTCTCTTTCGCCCTCAATCAGGTGCTGGGAAATCCCATGGCAAATGCTAACAATCCTATGAACCCAGCGGGAAATCCTATGGCTTCTGGGATGACTACTAGCAATCCTGGCATGAATTCACCTCAGTTTGCCGGCCAGCAGCAGCAGTTCTCAGCCAAGGCAGGCTCCAACCAGCCATACATACAACAGGGCATGTATGGGCGGCCTAACTATCCAGGGAGTGGAGGCTTTGGGGGAAGGTAAGGCTGGTTTGTTTGGAATAGAACTTGCACTTCTCAGCCATTTGAGTAAGCATTGTTAGGATGTGTTTGGGACAAATGGGCCTAAGGGGCAGGACCCTGTGTCATCTAATTGGACCGCATGACTTTCTGAGCTGAACTAGGAAGACTCTCTTCTTGACAGCACATGCAAATAAGAACTTCCCTGGTGGATCCAGACTGACCCCTGTAGTCCAGCATTCTTTTTCCAACAATGGCCAGGCCGATGCCTCTTCAGAAAGGCACAACTGGGCATAATGGCAATGGTTTTCACTTGCTGTTTATTCTTAACATCCAGAATTCAGTAGTATAATGGCTCTGTACATAGAGGATCCATTTAGCCCTTGATAGATCCATCCTCCATGAATTTGTCTGATCCATGTTTAAAGCCAACAAAACTAGCGTTCATCACATTGTGTAATGAATTCCATAGTTATGTACATATATACAGAAGCAACTGTTGCTGCCACTTGCCCAGTTCAGTTAATATTTGTACTGGGAAGAAGACTGGGATCGACTGTTGAATTCACACATTTTCCCTTCCCTACTGTGGGGTGGAGGGTGGTATCAGACCAAGGAGATTCCACATTTATTTGAATGTCAGTTCTTCTTGACCTCATGAGATCAAAATCAGGTCCTGTCTCCCCCATGTCCAGGAAATCTGGCCACATAGAGCAAACGGTATATAGCTACCATTCCTCAGCCTTGTAATACAGGAACAACTATGGCCTTGGCTTCAAGGTATTCACCAAAAAGAACAACAGTGAAGAAAGATGTTTAGAAATACAAGAGAGTGCCCTGGTTTATTATTATGCCACAACAAGGGTTGCAATTTGACTGGAGCATTACATTATATTGTATTTTAGCATAATTGATGATTATGTACTCATTGTAGGGTTTTTTCTCCTATTTATCTAAAAAAAAAAACCACACACAATGGGTTACAGTAACTAAGCCTAGTAAAACTACATAGTCACTTTAAAAAAAAGCCTGTCCAGACTTAAAGGGAAATTAATCACAGTAGCAGGAAATGATTTTCAAATGACTTAGGTCAATCAATTAACTCTAATAAATACCTAAAATAAAGTTTTAATTAACACTGAGATTGTGACACAAACCACAGGCTTAGCCATGATTAACATTTTGCTAAGCTGGTATGTGAAGGATATTGATAGATATAAGTACTACTGCTTTGCATGGGAGTATGAACTTTGATCATTATTGAATCTGAGGCTCTACAGTCTGATGGCATTAGTACTGTGCTTGCTTTAGGGGGAATTACATCATGGGAATTTAAATACATTCAAAATTCACGGGACACAGATTGGCCTAATGTATTTATTGTTAACTACATATTTCAGAAACAATCCAGGCCTGTGCTGTTGTTTTGACATATATATTATATATACACATATATATACACACACATATACACACACACGCACAAATACGTTGGACATCAGGAAATAATGTGGTAAACTCGCTCACTAAATTCTGGCTGAGGGCCTGGATGCTTACGCAGATTTTTGATAGCCTCACTGCATGCCGCTCTGCCCAGACCTCAGCCTAGATCTAGTGAGCCTGAGCAGCACCCTGCTCCCACAGAGGAATGGCGGAGGCTCTCCCCTCCTCCATGGCACCAGTGATGGGGTGAATTTTGCTGGAGCCAGTGTGTTTCACAGGCTGTGTGACCAGCAAAAAGGTAAGAGGAATCCCTTGCAAAATCCTTCATGGGAGATTTGTGTATTTGTAAAACAGCACAAAAACAATCAAAGGGGTTGAGGATTTCGCAAGCGATAGCCACTTAGAATGAGATGTGGCGAATTAGAGTAGTACTATGCACGACTAGGAAAGTAGGAAATCACCAATTTCTGTAAAGTTAAAAATAACATGTGAATGCATTCAGAGTTGTGCTTGAGTTTCTGATGTCCTGTACACTCTGTCATGACAAAGCTACCTCTTTGTCAAATGTTGGTATATATGTGTATAACCTCTTGCTTTCGTTTTGTACATCATCTTCTCAGAGTTGTCTTGGCTCTGGCCCCAAATGCAAGCCCACACACTTACGGCTTATCATTTCATTCCCCTTCCTTAGCTACCCAGGAGGCCCCAATAACCCTGCAGGAATGGGGATCCCATCCCACAACAGGCCTCCTGCGGATTTCACTCAGCCAGCTGCTGCTGCCGCCGCCGCCGCAGTTGCAGCAGCGGCAGCTACAGCCACAGCTACAGCCACCGCCACCGTTGCAGCCCTTCAGGAAACGCAGAACAAGGAAATGAACCAATATGGACCGGTAAGAGAAGCAGCCGAGACCCATCCCGCGTCTGCTCTTTTCACACTTAATACATGTTTTATAGAAATGGTGACTGCTATGACAAGGGGCAAGCCCATATTTATTTATTTATTACATTTGTATACCGCCCCATAGCCGAAGCTCTCTGGGCGGTTTACATAGGATTAAAACAATTAAAAACAATATACAAAAATTAAAACAGCAAAAACAACATGCACACGTTGGCTCAATTCGGACGACACGATAGTCAATGGTGGGGTAATAATCAACTTTACAGTTGTTCATCTAGGGGGCACTCCCCACACAACATGGTAATAAATAATCAACTGTGGTGTGGATTAGGATCAGCACTGAGTTGACTATGGCAGCATTCGGGTAACACGATAGTCAAAACAACTGACGATTGTTTCCCCCACACCAGTTGTTTATTGTGTCGTCCGAATAGAGCTGTTCTGTACATTTAAAACCACTACAACACCCCAAAAAGCTACAAAAAACACAAATCCAGGCTCCTCAGATATTGCCAAATGCCTGTGAGAAGAGGAAAGTCTTGACCTGGCGCCGAAAAGATAACAATGTTGGCACCAGGCGGGCCTCATCAGGGAAATCATTCCACAATTGGGAGGCCACCACAGAGAAGGCCCTCTCTCTTGTTGCCAACCTCCGAAGATGCTGCATAAGCAAGAAGCACGTGGTTGCCTCCGAGAACTTCAGGCTTAAATTCCTTTCTTATTTCCTTCTTAAAAAGGAAAGGGTATGTCTGTTTAGTAATATTACAGCCTGGAGAATTTTACGTTAAGTTTCTGTTTGGAAGGCTGGCTTTTGAATGTCTCCTGATATGATAGTGGTGCTCTTTAAACCATGTTTAAATAAGGCCACCAGACAGACTTAACATTTGGTGGAGTTGGGGTTGGGGGCTAGGGCCTATGGGGTCATAGATTGGATTCACATTTCCTTGTATCTTGACAGATAAAGGTTCATTTTCTTTGTTTATCAAATGTATGGATCATCTTTCTGACAAAAGATACTCAAGTTAATATACACTCCATCACAACTAAAATTATAAATAACAGACCAAACCCCATAATTTTTAATGTGCAACTGATTAAAACCATAGAAAGTAGCAAGAAACACGGAAACATTAGTTTTTAATGCCAGGGAAAACACCAGACTTCTCATAGTGAGGATGCTTAGCGGGGCTCTCTGAGCAGCTAGTGTAGAACGATAGAGCCACCACTGAGAAAGCTCTGCTCGAAGCCCCACAAGATTTTGTATCACACAAGGAAGGAAACTGAAGCAAGGTCTCCCTAGCAGATCTCAAAGAATTGGAATTTTCATATGGGTGAAACGTTCCTGGAGATTACCTATCTCTACCGCATAGCTCAGTCTGCTCCTAGTTGCTCAACCTCTACCAAACCAAGGAAAGGCACTGCTTTTGCAGCTTCCTAGCTGAGCACCTACTGTAATATCCTTGGAAACAAATGAAGTTCTCCTTCTCTAGTGAAAAGAAGCCATCACCTTATGTGTCTTAAGTGCTAGACTCTTTTAGATTGTTGGAAGAGAAGCCTGAAAAATAAAAAGTTCATGCCTAGATTATGGGAGAGATAGATTGTAATGTATGTTGATGGGAGACCTAGAGTCATTGTCTACTCTTCAGAACTATATTTTCTCAGTCTCGAAGATTTATTTTATTCTGTAAGTCAGTCTCAAACCTTCACTCCTCCTTTGTTCTAAAGTACAACCACCTAAGCTATAAGAGAAGCAGAGGCATTTCTTCCCTTTCAGCTCCAGTCACATACATAAACAGAAGTATTGTCTGTGTTTTCCTGGAAACTATTCAAGTGATATGCACCAACAAGGTGTCATTTCAAAGTCACTGATATATTGCCACAGATGAGCAATTGTCATAGATGAAGATGAAACTCACTGAACTATAGATTCCTTTACTATTTCATTTATTCAATTTCTTTACCGCCCAATAACCAAAGCTCTCTGGGTTGTTCACAAAAATTACTAACCACAAATACAAGATAATAAAACAATCATATAAAACAATTAACATACAGGATTGAAAAGAATTTAAACAGCTAAAACAGTTATGATAAGATTCTGGACCTGATAAAAACAATTGACATAAATACCTCATCTTATGCCTTAATCTAGTGCCGAAAAAATAACATTGTTGGCGCCAGGGAGGGTGTTTCATAATCAATGGGGAGAGTGTTTCTTAATCAGGGGGCCACCATTGAGAAGGCCATTTCTCTTGTTGCCACCTTCCGAGCTTCCCTAAGAAAAGGCACAAGGAGGAAGGCCTCAGTTGTTAAGTGTAGTGTCTGGGTAGGTTCATGTCAGGGGAGGTGTTTGTTCCAATCCACAGTAATAGTCCAATCAAATTTTATATGTCTCTGATGGCAGGAAAGTTAATGGAAGGAAAGTTTAAGTCTTGCAAGTAGTTGATAATTAACACTTTTTCTAATTCTCAAATAGAGGTAACTGGGCCTGTGGTTATTAATGCAGTGTCATCACCAAACAGGCTGATTTTGTGTTTTCTTCCTTTAATAGTAATTTATTTTACATTGTTATTTACTCTGATTATAGTTCCTGATTGTTCCAAATGAATGAAAAATAAGAGAACTAATAAATAGCATCCTTAACTCTTTCCTTTACATAAATAAGATATCTCATACCTGTCCATTAACTATTACCTTTGCTTTAAGTATTTTTATAGATAGCTTTGATCCAGATCATTAAAGTTTCTAAATGGTCAAAGGCTTTCTTTACCCCAAGTGTCATCATCAGAAATTCTGTATCTAACATCATAATATGATTAATTAAACCTAGCATTTTTCTAATGTTATACTTAAGCTTTTCATTATATAGAAACCCAGCTTGATTTTGATGGATATAGTTATGTATAAAGTTGTTCAATCATTTTGTCAATATAGATGTAAATAGATGTAATTATTTCATAATCAACATTTAGCAGTAAAATAGGCCCATATGATTTTACTGATGATAAATCTTGATCAGATATAGGAATCACTTATCATTTGGATGGATACATATTTAGGAATCCTTAAGAGTAGACCCATTGAAATAAATTGGACTTAAATTACTCATGACTAACTTAAAACCCACTGATTTCAATGGATCTACTCCAAGGATGACTAAATCTGGATCCAATCTTTTGCATCATTGCTGCCCTGGGCTTTGAGTGAGGAAGTCAAAGTATAAATCAAATGAATAAATAAATGTTTGAAGTATAGTTTTTATTCACAAAATCTTATTCATTGCATCTTTAGGGGGGTCCATTCAAATGTCAATAAAGGTTTAATAATAGCTAGCTGTCAGTTGATCAGGATGATAGGCTTTATTTCATTAAAATGTCTTAATAGCTTTGATTATTTCACCTTTACTAACCAGTCTTTTACACTTCTTTCATTGATCTTCATAATAGTTTTTGCAAGTCAGTTGAATTAAAAAAAGAGAGAGGGGCTTTGAAAACAGGTGTATGATCTGGGGTGAGGGGGAGAGGAATTGCTTGGAAGGTCAAAGAGACAAAAGAGGAGTTGGGATGACTCCCCACGCACTCCAAGTGTGCATAAAATAGGTCTCTATGTACATAAAGATCCTCTACATGGAGGTGCTCCTGACTGGGCCAGATGCTCTCTTGCATCAATAGACATGTGCTGGGTGGTGCCCCCCTCCCACCAAGGTGTGTAAAATGGGACAGACTGTGGCATGTCATGAGAAAACAAGTTGAGGGTGCATGAAATAAAGGAAAAGGGGTGCCAAAGGAAATAAAGTCTCAGGCAGAACTCTTCATTGGCCTAGAAAACAAAAGGGATGTGAATTTTGCTTGTTTATTTTTAAGGATGTATATGCTGTCCTTCGACAAATTTTGATAAAGGCATACAAAGAATCAAAATTAGAACCAAAATTAGAATCAAAATAATTTAGTGGGCAATCCTATGGGATATCCTGTGCCCTGCTGGGCTGCTTGCTACCTACAGGGCGCGAGGAACAACAAAGACAGTTTTCACCTCCCATCCTTTTTTTAACTCCCCCCCACCCCATAGACAGGACTATAGAACATCAGGCCAGGACTGGTGAGGCCACATAAGAGAGTGGATCCCAGCCTCTCTGCTCTGCTCCCCTCCTCTCTCTACCCACTGGGATGCCCCTTATTTGACCTGCAAGCTTGTCTGAGGTTGCTTTTGCAACCTTGGAAAGCAGGCACCGCAGTTCTTTCCATGCCAGTTGTAAGGGAGCGTGGGGAGAGAACAGATCTGAGTCCCTCTTCCAAAGTTGTTCGGGAGGGGGGGCTTTCTCCTGCAACTACTTAGCACACACCAGAGATGGTGGGGACACCTAGAGACGAGCCTCTGGAGAGGATCTTAATATATATGCAGGCACATGTGGAGAAAAGTGTTCCTCAAGGGCTGCTGTTCCCAAACCACAAAGGGCTTTAAAAGTCAAAATCAGCATTTTGAATTGAGTCTGGAAATGGGCTAGAAGCCAGTGCAGTTGGCAAAACACAGGTGTAATATAAGAGTAACACCCAGCCCCAGTTATCAGCCTTGCAGCTTCATTTTGGACTAACTGTAGTTTCCGAACTATTTTCAAAAGTAGCCCCACTTAGGACACATAACAGCAGTCTAATCTGGACGTTACTAGAGCATAGATAACTGAGGCCAGGCTATCTCTGTCCAGGGAGGTCCTCACCAGCCTATGGATTTATAACATTTATAGCCCGTCTTCCCTGCAAGAAACCCATGACGTAGGTTAGGCTAAAAGTCAGTGGCTGGTCCAAAGTACCCAGTGAACTTCATGGCCAAGTGGGTACTGGAACCCGTGTCTCTCAATTCCCGGCCTGACATTCTAGTCACTGCACCACACTGGCTTTAACCTAAGCTTGAACTATTGGCAAGAATTAAGTGGACTGGCAAATATGATTTGGAGGGCCAGAAACTGGCCTATGGAGCCAAGGGAGCATTGATTTAGAGTCTACACACCCTGACAGATTTGTCTTTAAGAATGGTATAGGTCAAAGGTTTTGCCGGTTGTGGCTGCTGCTGACACTAACAATGAGACCAGGAAAATCTAAGGGAGCAATGAGAGCCAAGAAACGTGCGGGAGCTACATTTCAGTATTAATTTGAACTGCCCAGGCTCCCATAATTGAGTAGTTGAGCCATTCAGCAAGCCCAACTTTTGCCACCCCAAAGCCCTGTAAAACGAGGAAGCCTTACCTCCCCTTCCCCCGCCACACAATGCAGGGAGGATCGTAAATTGATGAAAATCCTCCAAGAACCTGTTCCGTAACCTCAGGGCTGAGGCTGTAAAAGTCCTGTTCCTTCCTTGGATAAAAATCATGGCTCCATTAAGTTCAGTATGAACTTGGCTCTTGAGATCAATAGAGTTCATGATTTCTTTCACTGCGCGTAAACTCTTGCTATTCTCACATAGTTCTCCCCCATCCCATGGCCCCTCCTCGCTCAAAACACTCACATTGCCATTTTTTAAACCTCTTGGCAAACCCAGCCACAGCAGTTGCCTTCCTCTGCCTTCTCATTGGTTCTGCGGTAGTTCAGTGTGAACTCATGGCTACAATACACATCATTATGGACAACTATTGTGCAGTTAAATGAGAAACGGTCATTTAACATAGAGCTTTACAGCTCTCAGGAAATCATTAACCGTTGCCGACTTTTCAGCCACGTTTGGAATTCCAGTTATCAAAAAATAAAAAAGAGAGGAAGGGGGAACTGCGCAGGCTGCTTATCTGAAAATGCGACATATTTCTGACTCCCATCAACTTGGCTCCCCCTCCCATATTAAATGTGTGTCGCATTTTATTCTTTTTTTTTTCTTCTGTTGAAGGTTTGTTCCTCTTTCCAGATGGGTCCAACTCAGGCTTACAACAGCCAGTTCATGAACCAGCCTGGCCCTCGTGGCCCCACTTCCATGCCGGGCAGCATGAACCCCGCAACCATGGGAGCAGGCATGACACCTTCCAATATGAGTGGGCCGCCTATGGGCATGAACCAGCCCAGGCCTCCTGGAATGAGTCCCTTCAGCCATGGGCAAAGGATGCCGCAGCAAGCCTACCCTGGCCCACGTCCCCAGTCTTTGCCTATGCAGGGCATGAAGAGACCGTATCCAGGAGAGGTGAGCGGCCACAGTGTTTTTTTGCAAACTTTGCAGATCATGTGTTTTGTAACATGGATGATTGACAATCTGTGGAAACCCACGCATGGCCTATGTCTGCCTTCAGACCTTGAAATCTAATATGTGGGGTGGGGGGGGGATGCCTGCAAGTAGCTCTTCTCATAGCCCGTTAATGCGAGAAGAGGAAGAATTTGAGCAGTGATGATATTATGAGCAGCAGTGAATTTGAAACGTTCAAAAGAATTGAATTCAAAAACAGAGGTACAAGATTGGCACACAATCCACTCTGGGAATCTCTTGGATTATTTTTTTGTCCCCGAAGATGTTTCATCTTAACCAGCGTTCTAGTTTGTAGGGACTGCATAATGGTTAATACCCAGTACTTTAGCTCTACTCAGTGTACTCTGCTGTTAAGATTTATATGTTTTCTACATCACCTTTCCCAAAAGTCATTGTTTTTGTAATGTTGTGAAATGTGCAATTGCTGGTGAGTTGATTATGTGTAATTATTTATAATGGGGAAATTTCATGTCAAAGTTAAGTGCCTTTAAGTCCTATTGACTTCAGTGGGGGAGATTTAAGGATGTTCTCAATCTCTCCCATGGACATGGCTTCAAATAACTTAACTTGACTGGATTGTGTCCTACTTTTGTAAATAAATGTATCTTTTAAGCTGTACGTTTTTACTTGTTATCAGAAACATCACTTCCTTAATCTGATCCCGCAAATCGGACTGATGGGATGCACTAGCATCCAACACAGTTTGACAATTAAACAATTCATTTTAGGTTTTACTTACCACACAATATTTGGAAGTGTGGTAAGTTGCTGTTGCTGTGACTATTTTTGTTTGAACTTAATTTCAGTGCATGTGATCATCCAATATGTTCTACTAGAGGTACAATTCTAAATCTATGTTTTGTTTTTTGTCTCTTTTATAAAATAGCCAAATTATGGAAACCAGCAGTATGGACCAAATAGCCAGTTTCCATCCCAGCCTGGTCAGTATCCAGCTCCCAACCCTCCAAGACCCCTTACATCTCCCAACTACCCTGGACAAAGAATGCCAAGCCAGCAAAGCACGGGGCAATACCCTCCCCCAACAGTCAACATGGGACAGTATTACAAGGTGAGAACAATCCTTCATTGATCTCCATCTCTTATTAATTTGTGAGAGTTCATGTCCCCGTTCCAAAAAAAAAATATGTATGAAATATCCATTAAATTCAGTCGGTAAAACATAGCGATGGTCAAAAAGCGAGTTGTCACATTCTAAGGTGACCAAGAAACACAATTCACTCCAACAAAAAGTGCCCTGCTTAAAGTGGGGAATCCTTTTTCTGCTGAAGCTGCACTTCTTCAAGGGTAATTCATTGGGGGTTGCATGCCAACAGTGGGGGAGGGCATAGCCTTCTCTCCCTCTCTCCCTCTTTTGCTCTCTTGAGAACCTGAAGAATGCATTTAAGATTATTATGAGGTCAAGAGTGCAGAGCATTGCTAATCTTAAGAGCTGCCCCCCCTCTCTCTCACACACACACGCACACACCATCCATCCATTCATACCCACATGCCTTGGAGCAGCAGTTCCCAAAGCTTTCCCCCTTTGCCTTTTCTAACAGAAGGTGTGGCAGGTGGGCAGCTTTGGAAGAAGGTACCATGAGGTGGCAGCTCCCAACGGAGCATGCCCCTTCCCCCATCTCTAGCTTTTCCATTGAGAAAGGGGGGGAAGCTTTAGAAGCTGCTGTTTCAAGGCACACATGAGCATATTTCCCCCGAAGTTTGGGAAAGGGATGGGGAGCATTGTAAGCCACTTGGACGCAAGGTTGGAAAATGAGGGAGATGTCAAAGGGGTGCAGCCAAAGAGAAGTCGCTGTGGGGCTGAATGGGGTGTGTTCTGGGCCGCGCCCAGCCCAGTGCCAGCAGTTCTCCATACCTGGCTTAAGGCATTTCCAGATAGACAGCAAAACCAGGATATTGCTTAAGCCCCTAGTGGGTGGGCTGGTGTGAATGGCTTGTGGGCTGGATGGATTTGGCTTGTGTATCACAAGTTGCACAGAACTATCCTATGTCATTGTTGAATGTGTTGACCCTTCTCCACTCTATTCGCCTGGATTTTTAGCCCATATTCTACAAAGTCAGGACACTTCAATAATTTCTTTTCTTTTTTTTCCAACGGCAATTGCCATTTTACAGCCATCAAGGCCTGTTCCAGTGGCAAATTACCCTCACTCGCCTGTTCCAGGAAACCCCACGCCACCTATGACTCCAGGGAGCAATATTCCTCCATACCTGTCCCCTAATCAGGATGTCAAACCACCATTCCCGCCCGATATTAAGCCAAATATCAATGCTTTACCACCACCTCCAAGTAAGTAGCAAATGAGGCATCCATATAGTCCTTTCCCGACCCGGCTTTCACCCGACTGCAAATTGCATGCCACAGAAATTATGCTTGATAAATACCAGCTTGATTGCTACATTCTGGAAAGAAACATTGATTGCCCATTGATATATGAAATGACCAGGATCCTTATGAAAGGTATACGAAGTAGGGGGAAACAGAAACACTACAATCTTAGGCCTACATCTGAAAGTCAATCTAACTGAAACCAGTGGGACATTTCTGAGTAAGCGTAGATCGAATTAGGCTGAAAGTGTGTATTGTATGGGAGGAAAATATCCACAATGTACAGAATTGGGAAAAAAGGATAGATGATTTCACGCTTCTAAATATATCCCTTTCTTTGCTTTCTTCAAACAGAATGTTTAGGCTCGCTCTTATTTTTGTCCCCAGGAAACCATGAGTGGGCAAGGCTCGCAAGTACCCATTCCCACTCCCCTCACCACAGGGAGTAGTAAATAACCATGTGGTTATGTCAGTTCTGGACCCCCCCCCCCCCCCCCCCCCCGACCTTGGGAGATTCTGCATTCCAATAACTGGAATCTTTGTTGTTCACTTCTGCTGTTGAGGGGATTGTGCCAAGCCCAAAGCCCACTCCTGATCTCCACCCACAGGCAATCCTGCATGGAATGTAGCATCCAAATAGGCCTTTAAATATTCTTCTTCATTATATCCTTTCACAAATCTACATACCACTTCCCAACAAAACTATCAAAGCGGTGATCATAGCAACAACGTCAGTGCTAAAATAAGACAATAACAAAACTGTAAGGGTAACTGGCTGGGTTATACCTCATAGAAACCCTGCGTAAGGAGAACGTTCTTGAGAAGAGGTCTAAAAGTCAAAAGTTTAGACACCTGTCTGATGTCAACTGGAGGTGCATTCCAGAGGGCAGGTGCTGCAACATGAAACACCATATTACTAGTACTCCACACCATGCAGCAGCATCAAAAGTGCTCTTCTTGAGAATCACAAAGACTGGGCAAGGGGTAAGGGGGTAAGGGAATTCCTAAGATAAATTGGCCCCAAGTTGTTTAGGACTTTTTATGTCAACAGCGAAACCTTAAACTTGGCCTGGTAGCTTATTGGCATCCAGTGCAATCCTTTTAGCAAAAGTGTAACATGCTGTTGAAAGCATACCCCTGTCAGCAGCCCCACAGCTCCATTCTGCGCCAGCTGCAAAATCTTTACTGGGTAAGATTTTTTTTTACTCGTAAGTGTTACTGCATATTCACACATCTCTAGAATCACACAGCCTACCTGTAGCATTACATCGGCCACAAAGCTAGTTTTATTGTTTAAAATGAAAGCAGGAATTCTTAGGATTCTAAAGAAAACCGATGGGACTGCTGTACAATTCTCTCCATAAAATGCTTGGAGGCCCATGGGCAATAAGTTACTTCTTCCCCTGCCCCTCCAAAAGCAGGTTCTACATCTTAGAAATAGGGATCTGAGAGCCAGTGCGGTGTAATGGCTGCAGTGTTGGACTAGGAGATCCAGTTCAAAACTTTTCTCATCTGCAACACCCACTGGGTGACTTCTGGCAAGTATCTCAGCCTGATCTAACTCACAGACTTGTTATGAAGATAAAATGTGTGTTGAGTGGGGGAGGAATCATGTACACCATTCTGAGCTCCTTGGAGGAAGGACGGGATACAGATGTAATGAACAAATCTATGCTGGGCCTCCCAACTGAAGAATTACTTTATAGGTGTGGTGACGGGAGTGAAAGGGGCAGGGATCACCTGAGTGAGCCAGATCTCACCACGTGCATAGAAGATGGAAAGAGTAATGCCAGATTAGGCCATAAAATCAACCCAGCAAACAATCAGTGAGCCGTGTGATATTGTCCAGTATAAACATATGCGTTGTTATCGCACTGCAGATGCTAAAGGGAAAGTTCACGCTTTCTCTCCCTCTTCGATCCCAGCCAACCATAACGACGAACTGCGCCTGACGTTCCCTGTGAGAGACGGGGTCGTACTAGAGCCCTTCCGGTTGGAACACAACTTGGCGGTCAGCAACCATGTCTTTCACCTAAGGCCCACTGTCCATCAGACGCTAATGTGGAGGTAGGTTTGCGAAGCTGCATGGGGAGACCTTGCAGGGTTGAGAACAAAATGGCAGGCAAGAGGCTTTTTTTCTTTCTTCAGTTGTGTGTGGTTGGGTAGGCTGTAATATACTTTGCCTTGGGAAGTTGGAAATCCGGACTGTATTCATTTAAAGGTTCAGGAACACATGACAAGGCAACCTTTGAAAAAGTTTTGGCTCTGTCCCTTTGCTACCATCTTTTGGGGAACAGAAAGAGAAACAACAGAGTAGAGAAGATTCAAGAGGTTTCTTTAAAAGGAAGCTTTTGGCATCTAGCTATTTTTGCTACAGCAGCTATATTCATCATTAGTTTTACCATTCATTCACAATGTAACTCGTCTTTTGACAATAATTTCTGCTAGTATAAGGTTGTGCTTAGTTCTCTTGTGCAAGGATTTAAGTTGACAGTGGCTCACTCATTGATTGTACTAACACAGACACACACAGAACTTAGCTTACACTGGTAGCCTAGTACACCATTAAAACAATATATGTGCAGTTTTAAGTTTAAGGTCATGAAATTGATAAATGATAAAACAATATTACTAAGCACAACAATGCTGTTAAGCACAGTGCCCACAAATCCAAAAAACTAGGCTTGTGAACGTCTCAGAAAAGTTCCACTCTTTAGGGGAGAAATCAGGTTTGCTGTGTCATTCTACAGCAAGCACACAGTGATAGGCCTACCCAGTTGAATTTTAAGATGCCGTTTAATGATTAATTTTATATGTTTTTAATAATTCTTTAGTTTTGTATGTTTTTAATCAGTTTGATGTATTTTATGCTCTTTTGTATTTAATGTTCCCTGCCTCCATCCAGAAGGAGTGGCGGGTAATAAATAAATAAAATTATTATTATTATCTTAGAACAGCTGCCAGCACACTTTGGGAAGCCCAGTCCAGGACTTATAGGCCCATGTACACAAATGTGGGAGGTCGCCGGGACCTCTAGTTAAAGCATCTCAGGTAGCAGGGCTGGGAAAGACCTCAGCCTGAGAACCTGGGAGAGTTGCCAAGGGTTGTTGTTCACATTTGTGTGTTTGAGGCCAGGAAATGGTAGTGTAATGCTGGTGTGGAGCTGCTCTGAGATCAGAGATAAGAAAGTTTTATCATTTATAAACCATCCTTCGGCAGGTATTTTGAGCATGGCCCTTGCTTGCACATAGGTCACTTGCCATAAGGTGATGGGAGTTGTGCTTTGGTACAGAGCATGATGAGAAACAGCAGGTTCTCGCTATGTTGCAAAAGAAAAGTGCTGCTCAGAGGAAAACCAAAAGTTCAGGAAAAGTAAATGAACCAGTTCCTAAGAAATAATCAAGCTAACTTTTAACCCAGCTAGCTAGTGGAGCTCAGAAACCCACTCAAGTGAATCAACTTCAGATGCTGCCGTGAACAGCTGTTTTAATGAGGACAAGCCACCAGCTTTAACAAGGACAGGTGCCTTTGCCCTCCCAGGCCCCACAGTGAGGGGAACCCAGGTTTTAGCATGGCAATTAGCCCTTCTGCCTAATGCAGATTTTAAAAAAATAAACATGAAAATGTTTGTATCAGATTAATATACTCCAGAGGGATGGCCATCTTAGCCGATGTAGCAAAAACCAACCACGAGGCCTGTGGCACGAAGTCAAATATATTGTGGCATAAGCTTTCATTAACTAGAGCCCACTTTGTCGAATGCATCTGATGAAGTGGGGCCCTAGCCTGCAAAATTTTATAACATAGTAAAGTTTTCTTTCAGGTGCCATGGAACTCTTTGTTGCGTCAGATGATTTATTTATAAAATGTATTGACTGCGTTTTGTAGAATTTTTTTAAAAAGCTCAAAACATTTTACAAAGGAAACAAGAAACTGCCTAAAAACAAACAAATAGGGGCAGCCTATCAAATTTCAGCTGTTAAAAACTAAAAAGCATGAGAAAATAGGATGATCTTAACTTGGCCACAGAAGTTGCACAGGGATGCTGCCTTATTATCCTGTGTGAGAAGGCTATCGTGATTCCAAGCCCTCTCGCCAAGATAAGAGAAACTAAAAAGGTCTGCCGTGCAATCCACAAAGCTTTATTCAGTAAATAGACATCTCTTTACACCCAAAGGGAGTGTAAATATTAGGAGCTGTCCTCTAGGGTTATTTAGCCTAACAATAGACAACTAAATGGACAGTTTCCCGCTGTGCCCAAAAGCCTTTCATTGAATTCTTCCTTCAGGGAGGGTCTTCAAGTCGTAACCTCTGGTGAGTAGCTAGCCAAGCAGACTGCTTCCCACCTATCAATTCCACCCGCTTAACCCTGCAGCCAACACTGGTATCTGTCAATTTTGATGCTCCCTCCCCCTCTGACAAGGACTAAGTTCCAAGGGAGGGGGAGGAGCAGGAAAATGATTTCTGAGCCTGGGCCTCCTGTTCAATAAGCTCCTATGAAGATTCCTCCTTGACTCCTGGAGGAATTTCCTCCCCCGCTTCCCGTCTTGGCTGGTGTGCTTCTTTTTCTTCAGGCTCTGAGTATGATTCGGGATACACACCAGGGAGACTGGATTTGATCCTTACAATTCTGTAATTACACATGAACTATGATAAGAATTCAATGCTATGAAATGTTGTTGTTATATTTAGATGCTGCTTCCCCATAGAAATTAACATACAGAAGTGTATCACAACAAAGTCCTCCGCCCTATCGGTGTCAATCCCATGAGATTGTGCCCTAAGACAAAATATCAGTATAACAATACAGCAAAGATCCCAGAAAACCTGTCACACCAGCAAATGCTATTCGCTTTGTGCTAGTGCAGCATAATTTACATTAGTGCTAGTGCCAAATCGGATACTGCTCATAATTTTATAGGTAATACCAAATCTATTTAAAACATTTAATAAATCATAAAATTTATATCTGCATTAGCCAAACATCATCCCACCAATTACATTTCTCCAATGCCAAAAAACAAAACCCTCCACTAATGAGAACATTCATCACAAAAGTATACACTTTTACCTAACAAACTATTAACCAACTAACCCATAAATAACCCAGTAACTAAAGTATTAGCTGCATAAAATAAATCAATGTCAAAATGTGTTAGTTTAAACTGATTAATCAAAAGCTATTAGAGCAGAAGCATTACAATAAAGCAGCAGAAAGCACAGGTGCATTAATCTCAATCAACAGAAGAGCAACAGAAGGCGTCTCAGAGCATCTTCAAGCCCCCCAGCCATCCACATAGTCCATGCCAAAGGAATACTCAAACAGTAGCTCTCGCCTGAACTGCCTTCCCCCAAAGCTCCCATGCAGGGCATTCTCCATCATAGGCTCTTCCTTCGCTCATCAGAAGGTATAGAAATGCCCTTCCTCTAATATACACCAAATGGAGTGGCACCCTCTAATTACCTTTAACTGTAGCTAGAGGTCAGGCAGGGCCTCATTTCCCTAGGCTAGGTGTAAATGGGCCAGAGAGAGGGCTGGGAACCAGCCCTTACAGAACTCTCAGCAGATTTTGATGAATTAAATCTCTGGCAGTCACAGACCAGCTGGTCCTAGTAGGAGTGCTTTCTAACCTTACTCTGTATATACTTTTCTGTGACATTTGTGGAATAGTTAAAACCAGCAAGCCACATCTCCAGATAGACATTTATCTTCCTGTTGCCCCTATTCAACATCTACTTCTTTCCTTTTTATATAATCACTGAATGGCTGATACCTTTTTGGAACTTCTTGTTGTGAAGAAGCCACAATATGCTTTTGGCTCTCCAGCAACCCTACCTCAGGCAGCTATGGATTTTTACATGTCACCTGGGAGCCAAATACATGGTGGGGCCCAAAGGCTATGTGTACAGGATGCACTGCCATCACTGTGTGTCAACAAAAGAAGAAGAGATGGGGGGCATCACTCTTACCAGAGGGCATCACTTGGTAGAGGCAATGGTAGGCGAGACCTACCTATGGCTTTACATTTACAACGCTTAGCAGCGGCACTTTAGAACACTGCCTTAACCATAGTTAAAAGGTGGGTTATATTTTATCTGCACCAACCAATGGGGGTGAATGTCTATGTGATGTAGGCCCAAGTGTTGTGACATCAGTTTTGGGACATTAATGAATTAGTTGTGAACCCTTGTCTCCTTTAATTTGAAACTAATGGCAGTTTCAAAGTGTCATGTCCAAGAGTTAATGTCCTAAATCTGAGGTCCTTATAGCTGGCTTGCCTTTCATTATCTTGGAGTAACCACAATAGAGGGAGCCAATGTAGTTATTTGCTGACTCCTATTAATAAGTAATCACCACTGGGATTGTGCAGACTCATTTTGTAGATTTATAGAGCTGCACTGAAGCGTGGGGCTGTTTCTCAATGCTTGGAGCTTAAAAGAATACAGCATCTAACACTAAAGCTATAGGCTTCTATTTAAATTATTTTTGAATACTTCAGTATAATGCACCCTTAAGAAGAACTCCTTCAAAATGTACAGTTTATGGGAGCAGTCTTTATACTATGAAGTAGTATTGTCAGAGTCCTTTCTTGCTGCTTTTAACCTTTACTAAAAGTAGAAGATGAAGAGGCCCTATGTAGACATTGTGGCTCAGCCAAGGCATTTTGCAGCCTGAGGCAAAGGCCAAGATGGCGCCTCTCCCCATTCCATTTACAGAAATAAACCAGATTAGTAGTTGAATCTTACTTCAACACTGGAGATAACTATCATACATGAGGGCAACAGACTAACTTAGGGGAGTTCTGGGCCAGCCGCATGGCACTCTGTCGTCCAACGCCTTGCCACCCCTCAGCATGTAACATCTGAGGCAGTAGCTTCACTGTGCTGCATAATGCTTAAACCAGGACTTGTTTTCCTTAACCATGGTTAAACACGGGCTCAGTTCGGACGACATATTAAGCAACGGAGGGGTAAATAACGTACTGACCGTGCGTTAGGCAGAAGGAACTTCACAGACGACATGCTGCAGCCAGCGCTGCTCAAAACTGGCAAACGCCCCGGCTGCTATGAACTTGCAGCAGCCATTTTGGTTGTAGCCTCTCCTCCCTGTGTCCCCCAGCCGTATTCCAGCATGCACCGTGAATTCTGCCAGTTGCATAGAGCGGCCGGGGTTTTTTGGCTGCTCTAGGCAGCAGAACTCTATTCCGAAACGGAATAGTCCACAGAGAAAGGGGGGGCAGAATTCGGACGACACTTTAAACAATGGGGCTTCGGGCTAAACAACGTGCAAGCCTGTTGTTTTGCTCCATTGTTTAAAGTGCCTGATTAACGTTCTGTCAGTTGTGTGTGCGTTGTGTGTTGCCCTCCAGACAACACAATAAGCAACACAACTGATGATTGTTCCCCCCCTCCTCTGTTGCCTAATGTGTCGTCTGAACTGAGCCATTATGTCTGAATATCCAAGCCTTGGTGTGAATCTGATTTTTTTAAAAAAAGTAAATACTAACTTTCTTTTAAAGAATAACTTTGAGATTCAATAATCTGAACATAATCATGGGTTATGAAGCTGTCTTCGAAACAAACCATAGTTAACATTAACCCGAGTTTAAGTTTGAATTCACACACCTAACTGTCATTAATTGAAATTGGAAACAAAAGCTTCTGATCTCCTTGTCACAACCATGCCAGCAGAGGAGTGAGGAGAAGCATGTGAACTCAAAACTTGCTGCGCCTCATTCTAGTCCCTATTAAGCTAAGGTTTAGTATGACGTCTGAACGTGGCCATTGAGTCAATTTGATCATTTTTCAGATAGGAATATTTACTCTCTACCTATGAGACATAGGCTTTGGGAAAAGCAAAGGGCATGCGGAGCTTCCAGGAGCCACCACTTTCAGGTTTCTGGAGCACCTTAAAGCAGTGGCTCCCAAAGAAGCCAGCTCTTTGCACCCCGAAACTTTCCAAACAGCCTCTTATGGGAGGGGCTGTTTGTAAGACAAGGCGTCTCTGATTTTTTCAAACAGACTCTTATCTTGGACATGTAAAAAGCTTTGCAGAAACTGCTAGTTCAGAAAAGTCTTGTCTTGTAAACAGAGCTCACATACTTTACTGCATCTGAGTTGCTAAATAGCTCTGAAGCCTTCTATTTAGCCTTGAAGCATGAAAATATGGGTGATACTGCTTTTTACTTTTAGGATACATTTGGGAATATGACATAAAATAATGCAAGTAGTAATATAATCACATTGTGCAGTTTGGCTTTATTTTCATCATGAGTTGGGTAGTAAAGATAGGAGTGGAGAATGAAATTCTCCCTTAATCGAATAGGGATTTTGATTTGCATGCCCACTTGAGTTAGACATAATGCAGTAGTGTGCCTGATCAAATATGAATGAATCATAGGGCCATTTTTCTGGCACGGTTGAGACATTTATGGTACTAAGCCCTTAATGCGTTACATGGCACTTACCTTACGAGACTTGAAAGATTAGCCAAATCAGCTACACATAACATCTGATAGCTGAGGCACATCTGGGTCTGAATTAAAATAGGTGGTGCACTTCACTTTTTACACCCCATATTTATTTTGGGGTGTAAAAAGATGATTTACTCAGTATATCCCAATGTATAGATGCCATTGCATTACCTACTCTGCATTGCACCTCTACATGAATCAACACTGTGGGCACATTTCATCGCAATCAGAAGGCATTCTCAGACCAATGCCTCATGTTGAAACACAGAGATGGTGTTCCTGAGAGTGGGCAATCTTTATTCTGAAATACCTGTTTCTGTGTTTCTGCATGAGTCATTGTTCTGAGTGTGCTTTCTGATTGGATAAAAAATACCAACAGCAGCGAGACATGCAGAGATTCAATGGGCACCCTTTTATGGGGGTAGTTCTGCTGTAGTTTTGGGAGTGACCGAGTGATCCAACATACATTGCATGGAGATATGGCAGAATTACCCACCCTCTGCTGAGATTGATTGGACGGAGGCAAGTCCAGAACAGTAGCTTATGCAGAGGTGTAGAAGGAAGCTTCTTCTAATGGGTGGCCGTTGTGGGTTCATCAGAGCCTTTAATTCAGCCCGACCTGGTACCTTCCAAATGTTTTGGACTTCAACTCCATTAGCCTCTGCCACTATGGCCAATGGCCAAGAATGCTGGGAGTTGTAGTCCAAAATGTCTGGAGGGCACCAGGCTGAGGAAGGCTGCTTTGATTATTTAATAAATATAGTTCTAATGGCAATACTAACAGTATTGTTGCAGCACACAGTTTGGGAACAGCAGAGTTATGGACTTCAGCCTAACACTTTACAAATTATGTAGGAGCCAGGCTAGCTACATCTCTTCCTGACAGCTTCTGACATATATCTTGGTTTGTTCTGGTGCTGTAGGGTATTCAGAGAAAACCAAAACTCTTATCTATCTTTAATCTTCTTGTTTTTCTGCTTCCTACTTATAAACAGAGGGAGAGATAGAGAATCCCATGGGTGTTGATACGATCAGTTAACAACAGGTTAAATTGTGTTTACCATCTTTTTGGGAGCTGATTCACACTTTAGTTTTTTGAACCAGGTGCAAAAAGTACTCAGGTGTAAATGTCAGACCACACAGGAACTATCAACTGTGAACGGCACATGCATGTTTAAATGGCTGGGTTTCCACACAATAAACACAATAAAGTAGCAATCAGGAGAGGATCATTGCCTGAATTTGCTGGAGAGCGTTTAGTATGGATCAGTTCTCATTGTCCTACTAGCAGCCTCTCTAGTGTTGCTATGTGGTAAACAGGAGAATATGTGACTTAGGCAGGAGAACCCTGGTACTAGATGACACTGTCTGTTTACTCTTTGATTATGTTAACATATTTTACTTTCTTATTTCTAAACCCTAATTCTTGAGGACTTCCTGGCTGCACCTTTTCCCCTCTCTTCTGAGTCGTTCCAGCACCTTAGAAGCCCACCTTTGCGTAAAGCACTTTGAGGTCATCCATATAAAAAGTCGTATGGAACTGTAATGTATTGATATTATTATTACACTCACAACTTTGCAGCCATGTGGGAACTATTCATAGATGCATCACATTCTCCTTTGTGTAAATGGCTTTTCACAGATAAGATTTGTATCATGCATTTATTTGACAGACAATTTAAATCAGAATCATGTTACACCAAGTGAAGTTGGGGACAGGAAAAACAGTTATCAAAACAAGGGGGAAATGGCATTTATCTAGGTTGTATAAAAAGCAGTTTCTTATGCCAACCCAAAGGTATGCTTTGCATCAACAGGTCAGACTTGGAGCTACAGTTCAAATGCTATCACCATGAAGACAGACAGATGAACACCAATTGGCCAGCATCAGTCCAAGTCAGCGTCAATGCAACTCCACTTACCATTGAACGTGGTGACAACAAGACATCCCATAAACCCCTGCACCTAAAGCACGTCTGCCAGCCAGGAAGAAACACGATTCAAATTACCGTCACAGCATGCTGTTGTGTGAGTATATTGGACTTGCTGCTGCGGACCTTGTGGTTTGGCTATGCAGAAATGAATGAGAAGTGTTTGAGAAGTGTTTCACCAGACCTAGCACTCCTGCTCTCCATTTCCGTGGATTATTTTTCCTTTTTCAGTGGTCCTTTTGTAGACTTTGGTTTTATACCACCAAATTTTAAAGCAGCTGAATTGCCCTGGAGTTCAATTTATAGTCTAAGATATATTTGACGCCCAGAGAGATGCAGGCTGTAGTCCTATACACACTTGCCTGAGTTCCTATTAAACTCAGAGGAACTTATTTCTGAGTTGACATGCATAGGATTGCACTATAAATTCACTAGTGATGATCCTGAAGTGGCTCAAAACTATCCAATATCAGGGTGGGAGGTCAAAACTAGGTTGACAGACTGTGAGCAGGGTCAGGCAGGCTGCCACAATTGGTACATAGTGCTTGGCAGCATTTACATGTTCTGCCTTGGGAACCAAAATATCCTGTGCCATTTTTATTGTAGGGTTCAACTAGAGATTCAACTATACAATTGGGGTCCGTACCAGCAAGCATCCTGAGAAATGTTTGGAGAGATTCCAGATTACTTTTTTTCATGCACTCCGAATACCTGTTCCAGAGCTGTTTATGCTGTGCAAAGAATTAAATTACCTTGTCAGCAAACCAAATTCAATTTAGGATAATGAATTCCAAATTTATTAAACCAATGATTTAATGTGACATGGTAGAATCTGTTAATTTCCCTAGCTGTTGGCCCACCCAGTCAAATCAAGATGCATCAACTGCAATTTTAGGTCTTTGTCTTTAGCAATATATTCAGGATTTCAGGATCACCTAGATTATTTAATGGCTCTTAGGGACATTTCGCTGTCCCTACATAGCAACAAACCAGGATTTGCCACTGAGTATATACATTCAAAAGGCTTGCCTAAATGTACCTTTATGAAAATATGTTTTCAATCTCTTAGTTGTCACATTAGCCTTTTGAATTTTTAAGTGTACACATAAACAATGGGTGAAGAGGCCTTGACTCTTCTACTTCGCAATTCTTCCAGCTTGTCTGCCTTGAGGGAGAAACAAACTCAGGATTAGAAAATCCAAGAGTCACTTGTAAGCATCTATAAATAGCAGATCATGAAAGCAGCTTCATTTAATTTGAATTTGGAAAGAGTGGAATGGTGTTAATGGAGCCAGAAAATAATTCAGATATTTTGGATAATCCCAAATTGCTAACAAATAATAGGAGCTACTTCTGTGCATATCTTCAAAAGGCTATGAAAATTTGATGTTGCAACATTTGTTGGAAAGGAAGTCCAGGGTCCATCAAGCTGCCCAACTCACAGCTGCTAAAATTCCTCCCTTATGAAAGGACACACAAGCCAACAAACATTCAGGCAGAGACTCCTGGTGGTTCACATAAGCCTGGTCAGTTTTATTCAAAGCACAATGCGGAGGAATGCAATGTACAATTTTCCATATTTCTATCACCAGTTTGCATCTTGGTTTAGAATACATGGATCAGCTTTTAGATTGCACATTAAAATTACATACATGAGCTTCCAAGAAACCAACGTAAATGGCATGCTTTTGAATCACAAAGCCTGAGCAGCTTGAGGATGGGGTAGAGAAGTCATCTATTAGTTAACTAATTTAAATATAAGTTTTAGGGGAAAAGTATAGTTTTTACATTGTCATTTGACAAAGTATACTGTTGATTCATAAGGAAAGCTTTGGTTTCTTCACAACAATGCCTTCTGCAAGGACATTTCACTCCTTAGCAAACAGCATCTGCTGCTAATGTTGATTACATAGACAATAGGCCAGGGTTGGGGAACCTTTTTCTGTACAAGGCCTGAATGACCTCGACGCAAACACTTCAGAGGGCACGTGCCAGCAGTGGGTGGGGCCACAGGCAAATTGGACAGGGCCACACCGGTGCTGGTATGTGGCCTCCCTACGTGCTACGTGGGCCCCATCTGTGCATCCGCACGCACCCCTTTCACACACACACACCAGGCTGAGCTGTGGCCCCAAGGAGTGGTCTTTGAGGCTGTGGCTCAGTTGGGAACTGCTCTCCCACCGCTTCTGCCTTCCCTGATGGAGTGGGACTTCAGGGAGGCGCTTTAGGGTAGGGCCCCTCTGGGAGCCTTCACAGGCCAGTTGGGGAGATCTGGTGGCCCAGATGCAGCCTGTGCCTTTGAGGTTCCCCGCCCATGCTGTAAGCCTTTGAACAAGCAAAACTCTTCTGGCTTTAGAGAAGATGGGGCAAAGTCAGGGTGGGGTGGGGCTGACATTATCGTTTAACATCCAATATAATGTGATTATATGGCAAAGGGACATAAATCCAAATTCATACTCCACAAATTTAACTCCATGATATACATACTTTGAGGTTTCCAAATCACTTGCCCTCTGGTCCAAAGCTTTTCTCAACAGAAAGAGCCTCCTAAACCCAAGTGGGACAGCCCCCTTAGGAAGTAGGGATGGGTGAGCTCACCAGAACCTGTCTCAACTAGATGTGTTATTTTATTCCCCTCTCCAGTGTGAAAAAATGGATCAGAGCCCATCCAAGAGGCTCAGAAAAACTATCCACCTAGCCCCCATCATCCCAGAAGCCATCCCCAAAACACATTGCCCCCTTCCCCTTTTTAACAGCTGATAGGCGTCATGGTGATGTGAGCAGTGGCAGTGGAAACATTTCCTCCTGTCCTTCTTCCCTCAGACATTCCATGCATTGAATACCAACACGCTGGGTGGCACAGCTAGCTGGCTTAGGGGGGATGTAATTCTCCCAAAGACTGCTGCCTTGTCCCTCTTACCTTTTAATCAGCTGTTACAAGGTAAGAGGGAGGTGGCATTGTGTTCTGGGAGTGGAGGGGGCATCTGGGGAGCCCTTCTTGGGGTGGGTGAGAGGGGAGTCAGGAGAGAATTTGACCAATTTGGGTGAACTTTGCCGCCATCTGTACTATAAAGGGGATTCCAGAGAGTAGGAGCCAGCATTGGGAACGCCCTGCTGATGATGCTTTGTGGTGGGCTAGCATCTGAAGAAGGGCTTCTCCTGGTGATCTGAATGGGTGGAACAGCTCTTATGAAGAGAGACACTCACAAAGGTAGGGACTGTGGATGTCTGTATAACTGGCTCTTAGAATCACAGCCCTTCTCTGGATGGGCTCGAGGCAGAGGTATCCAATACAGATGTGTACATTTTGACTTTTTGTTTTTTTTCCCCCAGTCACATTTGTTCGTCTTGCAGTTGGTACACCGGCCATCGGTTCGTTCTGTACTTCAAGGCTTACTAAAGAAACGTCTCCTTCCAGCTGAACACTGTATCACTAAAAGTGAGTAGAGCAGTACAATTCACTTCTGTGGGGAGGCTAAGACAATGGGCTAGATGTGGGACTTGAACCTAGTAATGCCTTGAACCTAGTACTTGGGGATTTTATATCAGGTGCAGAAGGCAAGTAGTGATGTTCAGATAGTACTCTGCATTTGTTTCACTCTCACATACCACCTTGTGCTATCTTCCTTACATAGTCAAGAGGAATTTTAGCAGTGTGGCGGCCTCCTCTGGCAATGCTACCCTCAACGGTGAGGATGGAGTGGAGCAGACGGCCATCAAGGTGTCTCTGAAATGTCCAATCACATTCCGGCGGATTCAACTTCCAGCGAGAGGCCACGATTGCAAACATGTACAGGTCAGTGCCTTCCTGCGTCCCATTAATGCAAGCCTGTACAACTTGTGAGCTACCAAGCTAAATGCAACCCACCAGCTACATGTTATGGCCTGCCAAATGCTTGTCACCCGCGCCTCCTGCTTTTGCATCCCCAGGCAGTTAGCAGGAAGTGGAAGTTTATTGAGCCCTAACGGCTCAATAATATTTGGGTGGTGTGGGATATATTTTTCTGGGTCGGTCACAAATTCAAGACTATCCTCAGATTAACACAAACGCAAAGCCTCTCATGATTTTGTTATCAATTCCCAAAGAACTGGAAATTGAGGCAGGGCAAAGAAGGGAATAGTTCGTTTTGAGGTTTCCTCCTTCACATTTGTTACGTTGCAAGATGCTAGTATTACCAGTTCTGCCATCAGATGTCAATCACTGAAGCCGGAAATTATGAAACTTACAGTATAATGAGCAATTTAGTTACTCTTTGGAGGTCATGTAGGAGTGATTAACTATGGAGCTGTCAGGTGACTAGTAAAATAGCACAAATTATCTAGTTATTCACCAATTGTAATTCATTTTCTTTTTAAAGTGAATAATAGCTAGCCTTAGTGCCCAATTGAGCATTTTGTGATGCATACACACTGTAGTATGGATGAAAACAAGTGAAAGACCTTGAAAAGTTGGAGGACATTGCATAGTAACTGATTTATTCTAAATTCAGCCTCTTTCATCTTTCTGCACCCCTTCCCAGAACCAGCATGGTGAACAGCTCCTCTGAATGGGGCTCTCTGTCTTTCACCTAAATGCCAGTCATCAGAGAAAGCAGAGTCAAACAGGAATTCAACTTGCTCTGCCTCTCTGCATCCACAGAGGCAAGTCTGTTTCCAACTGTTGAAGGGAGAAGGACAGGTTGCTTACCCATAACTGTAGTTCTTCAAGTGGTCATCTGTGCATTCACACATATGGGTTCTGCACATGTGCAGAGCCTTGATTCAGGAAACATCTATAGCTGAGGCATTTTGGTAGGAACCCTTCCCCCACCGTCTGAGAGCTCATGTCCCTAGCGGGTTTCTGCTTATTCCCTCAGTTCATTGAGACCAACATTGTAGCCTCAGAACCAAAAAGACGTACCTTCGGTACACAACATCAAACTTGAATATAACACTGAAGAGGGGATGGTGGGCAGGTTGTGTGAATGCACAGTTGACTGCTCGAATGAAGAACCACACCTGTCCTTTTTCTTCGTGATCCTTGTGCATCAGACATATGAGTGAGTAACAAACTGACTTGCCAGAGGTGGGTCGGTGTCCTATCACAGAAGGGAAGAGAGGACTGACCAGCCAAAGACACAGCTCAAGCCTGAACATCCAGCTGGTGATGCTGAATAAATGTGGATGGTTGTGATCAAGTTGATGCCAGCTTATCCTCCACACTGTCAGCTGGAATACGACCAGGATCATGTGTCCCAACCGCCCTTGGTCCTGAGACAATAAGCCCAGTATCAATGGAAGCCTAAAATAGTGTCATTTAGTCCAGTGAAGAAGAGAAGTGAACCGTGCTCGTCTTGGTTACTAGGAGCTATCAGGATGCAATCCGTGCCATCCATCCCAATCTTTGTGAGTACTTTTATGAGGAGAGGGAATGGAAGAAAAAGGTTTACCCATCCATCAGAACATAAAGACGTGACTGACCCTGGCTCTGCAGCAGAACATCGCACAAACGGCATTGCCAATGGTCATGAACAAGTCCACCGTAGTGGTGCGCTGTTGACAGAACAATGACCTTAACATCAAACTGCCACTCATAAGATCCCTGGAGCGATTGGCTCAATACGTCTGTCAGAGAGTGTTGTGTGTGCTGGCAATATGTACCGCAGCTAGACCGGTCCTTTGTGGGATACACCCTTTGTATATATGAGAGGTCAGCATGGTTAATGCCAATGATTGAGTCTCACCTTGCTTGTTGAAATACAGTTCTTTCTTGACCATTAAGAGTGTGAGAAAGTTGACGTGCTGAGAAAGCTCGGTCTACATCCAGGTCCTTTACTCACAATGCTCTGCAGTGGGCATCCCAACCACAGAAGGAAGTATCTGCCGTAAGGACCTTGGAGGGACAGGGTTGGAGGAAAGGAACTCCCTTCTGCAGATGGTCTAGAAGACTCCATCACTGTAGTGTTGCTACTACATTGTGTGGCAGATGTAGGCGCACCATGTGTGCATTGCTGCTGGGATCAAAGGCCTGGAGGAACCAGTTATGTACCAAATGAGACTAGCTGCGAACGAATCCAACACAGCCCAGCTGAACTGAATGTTCTGAGTGGGTACGAACACCAACTTCTCCTGGTGGACATAGAGACCTAGAGCATCTAACAATCTTTATGTGAGATAGCACAAAGGAGTCCTGATCCTGTAGAGGTTACAATCAGCCAAGTATGGATAAATTTCCACCTGCTGAGTGCGTAGATGGGCACACACTGCCACCATGCATTTTGTAAAACACCTGGCAATGCTAAAAGGCAACTCACAAAATTGTTAAAGCATTGGGACTGATGGAAAAGCAAAGGTAGCACTGGTAGCTCTCTTATATTGCAATATGAAACTATGCAACTTTTAGGAGAGGAAGGGTCGAAGCCAACCTCATCATTCGATACTTCTTGGGTGTGATGAACGAATTGACATCCCTGAGGTCCAGAATCAGCCAGAGCCCTCCCAGCCTGTTCTGAAATAGCTGGAATAGAAGCCATCCTGAAGATGGGACAATAAAACTGGTTGAATTGTCCCTTTCTCCAGAAGGGAGTCCACCACCGATTTCAAGATCAGTGAAGGGGACATGATGTGGAGGCCAGTGAAGGGCAAGAGGACTTGATTCTATAGCCCCTCTAGATGATTGAAAGAACCCAACTATCTGATGTTATGGTGGTCCACACAGGAAAAAAGGGGACAGTCGAGTTCCAGAGAGAGGGAGACAGGCAGAGGGATGAAGAAGAACAGGGGAGTCGAAAATGACATTTGCCATTGGTGTCACATTTTCCATGGGCAGTGTAGAAAATGTAGAATATTCCCACTCCGAAGTCAGACACTTGTTGTCTAAACTGTTATTAAGGTAGAGAACGGACTGGTAAAAAGTGGTTTGACGAAACCAACAGCACTGTATGTATAAAGACGACTGTTGTCCCAGCCGGTCCTATCTTTCTTGCTGTGGTCTTTGCTTTTGGAGTAGAGTCCATAGCATCTTCTGTCTGAGTGTTGATCCCAATCTGAGAAGGAGATCGGGAATGCTCTCGCCAAGGTAGAAGCCAACGTACACCTTCTCATCGCTCCGACTGATAAGTATCAGAAACTATCGAATCTTGAGAACCTTCTCAGCACTGAACCTCCTCTTGAACATGAGGACTGCGATACAACAAATGATCACTTTCATCCTGTATCTCACAATGTTGAGGAAGGGTAGGATCTCTTATCTCACCTTCTGACATTGGAGCCAGTTGAATCTGTTCCTGCATTGGTACTGATGAGACCGGCACCATCAGAACTGGCAAATTCAAAAACGGTGGGATCAGAACAGGTGGTGCAGTTTCCTAAGAGGGTCTTGCACCTTCAACTCCTTCCTCTTCTTCTTTTGAGAGTCCAGAGAGGACTTCGGGTCCTGGTCTTTTCGCTACTGAAATGTAAGTGACTGCCCTGGAGTAGGGGGGTCAGTACAGTCTGTGGCTAGGGTCTGAGCAAGAGACGAGACAGACTGATGCAGGCTCATGTTGTACTTGCTAAGCCAGCTGAACTTGAGCCAACTTCTCCTTAGGCACCTCTATTGCCTCCAGTGCTTTTGTCCACACCACAACGTCTATTCGACCAAAAAGAAAGAGCGAAAGAGCAGTCTACCAAACGAGAGCTGTTCGAAATAAGGCTACTGCAATGCCAGCTGAAGAAGAACTAAGAGAAGAAGTGGGAAGGGTTCCTGCCCAAATTCCTCAGCTATAGATGTTTCGTGAATTGAGGCTCCGTGCAAGCGCAGAGCTCAGGTGTGTGATGCACAGAGACAGAAGAACTAGAACGTTTCAGTAAATTGAAGCCAGTACTTTGGCAGCTCTGCCATCCCTCTTCTGTCCCAATTGATCAGCAATGCTCCCTGATTGTTACCAACCTGCCTTTAGTTTGGATTTGTAATTCCTGTGAGTTTGTGTGACTTTTCCTAAAATATTTGAGAAATTTGTAAAGTACATATGTATGTATACTCACCAAACATATTCGATCCTCATTGATCTGTTTTGAGCGCTTTCCATTTGGGTTTTCTCCTCCCTCCCCTGGAAGGCGGGGGCAGCTCTCACTTCCGCCCCTGTGACCATTTAAAAACAGCTTTTCAATGTGATCCATGAAGTGGGCATATACGTGCAATGAAATTGCTTTCTCCATTCTCCTTTTAACTATTTATTTATTTATTTATTTATTTATTTATATTTTTGTTATCTTCTTCCTAAAATACAATTCATTTAGTGACATATAAAATATTAAAACAAAAGAAAATGTAATTAATAATAAAATCCAAAAACAAAAGAAAATAACTAATGCCAACCCAGTAAAAACTAATGGATCATGTAGAAGAGCCAAAAAGCGACTAACTTAAGGTCAAACCAATCCAAAAACAATCGACAAAAGAGATTAATAATATGTTAATCTGGTGTTAAAAAGGGCTGGGAGAATAAAGATGTCCTCGCCTGGTACCAAAACGACATTAGAGTGGGCGTCAGGTGAGCCCCACTTGAGAGAGCATTCTGCAACTAGGGGCCACTACTAAAAAGGCCCTCAACCTGGTGGCTAGTGCATGTACTTCCTCCATCTTTTCAAACCATTCCATTTTATTCCCCACCCCCTGCCAGCTGTAGTTTCTTTCAGTCTCTCAACATTCCTTGCCACTAACTTCTTATTGGTCTGTTTGGGGAGGGGGTTATCCACCCTCAAACATTTTTCTTGCATTTTTTTGGGGGGGGCACTTATTCATGTCTTTGCATTACCCTGCGTCTGCCAATGCCTGGCTCTTGGCTGTGGGTGATGCCGTTTCGGCAACATAAGTATGAGCGAGGGGAGACTCCAATCAGTATTAGAAGGGATTACATACATATATGAACCAATAAATAGGACCTCCTGTCATGCCACTCTGTTGGTGCAGTGTTCCACATGATTATGGGTGATTTCCCCTCTCACTGCAACTGCCTGCAGCACAGCCCATGCTTCCCAGGAAGATCCCCTGACCTCCAGAGAGAGATTCCAGGGAGGAGTGGAGGAGAGATCTCAGTTGGTGAGCAGCCTACTACTCATGTGATCTTTGAATCCTACCCATGGTTTTTCCCATGTTTTAACCAGCCTTCCTCTACCTGATGCCCTCCATAGCTGTTTTACTACAACTCCGTTAAGGTAGATTGGATGCTTTAAGGTAGATTCCTGCATTGAGTAGGGGGTTGGACTCGATTGCCTTATAGGCCCCTTCCAACTCTACTATTCTATGATTCCCATGATCCCCAGCTAGCATGGCCAGTGGAGGGTACGAGGATGGGGAAGGCTGTTCTAAACTTATTTCTGTTGTTTGCACAGGAGACACACACACACACACAGAGCTTTTCTTTTCTTAGATGTATTCAATGAAAATGTTTCACTCTTTTTTATTCGCATACAATGGAAAAATGGTTTCCATTAGCCACTTTTAACTTTTCTTTGTAATTTGGCTGCAGAGTTGTTCAACTAATATGGCTCTTTTCCTGTTCTACAGTGCTTTGATCTGGAATCCTACTTGCAGCTGAACTGTGAACGAGGGACATGGAGGTGTCCTGTATGCAAGTGAGTGTGAATATGCAATATGGGCTGCAATGGCATGTTTTTAAAAAGTTACGTTTTAAAAAAGAAAATGAACTAAGGTTATTTGTTTTAGGAAGGAGACAAATGAGCAATGATCAAATCAGATGCATGAATATTGTAGAGAACAATATGAGAGAGGCCAATTAAGTTGTGTTTCTCATGTAATATATGATATGACCCATATCGTTCGAAGAGCAAAAGATCTGGAATGTATAAAAGGCTTTTCCTGACAAGGCCTACCTACTCTGTGGGGAATGGCTGCAAAATATGATATACAAAAAGGACAGAAATAGCCAAAGGACAACCAACCCTCTGTATCAATTCTGCCTTTGCTTCAACTAGAACAGAAAATGTATGATGGCTGGCATAGTGAAATAAAAAAAATGTTAGTTTTGCCGAACCTCTGTGTTCAGTGGATTTTGTAGAACCCCGTAAAGGGTTTTTCAGTGAGAAGATCCATAATGACACTTGCTGCCCAACAAAAATGCTGTTCCTCTCAACGCACACTTGTAGGATAGCCTTCCCAGTAGCCCTAACCAATGCTGATGTGACATCAAATGTTCCCCAGAACCCTTTGCATTGCACAAGAATTCTGTAGCAAATAAACTGATGTGGAAACGGTTCTCCTCTCAGTGTAGAAAAGTTTGACGACCTCTGTCTGAACCTGAAAATGTGATGGTTTTCCAGAGATAAATATAAAGCAGTAAAAACTCTACTCTCCTATTCATGCCCCCACCTTTCTCCTACTGCTGTATTTTTCAAATGCTGCACTTGAGATATAGATGAATATAATTGCCATATAGAACTACATATATCAAATATATGTAGCAAAATGCCATCAGAACCCTTTAATGTAGCTCTGTGGACTGCTGGGAAGCGTTCTAGAGGGTGACATTCAGTAACGAGCCTATGCAAGTACCTATTAACTTTCTTAGGTGGGGAGGGGGGAATTACCGTGTCTGTGGCTCAAAAACTAGGAGGCAGGATAAAAGGATCCTAAAAAACAGACATAATTCAAAGTGCTGGTACTAGCCTATGAGAACTAAATGGCTTGGATCCTCATTAGTCCAAAAAGCAATCTCTTTGTCAAATACCATCTATGTAGCAAGGGAACTCGGTTGCAGCAGCTCCCTCTCCCCTCCCACGTAAATTCCTCTGCATTATGTGAGGACCACTTCAGGTTATAGCTAACTCCATTCACTTGGAGGTGTGTGAGAGCACAGTTTCCATAGGGGCAGTTCCATATGCAACTTCTTCAATTTGCATGCCTGCAGCATTCAAAGAAGGGCTATTGCAATCATACACATCGTGGTTGTTCTGCACTTGGACCACACGCACGCACACACACACACACACACACACACACACATCCTCACAAACTGCACCTCTGCCCACACACTCGCAAGACATGTGAATGAGGTCACCACAAATGAGAAGTGAACCATAGATAGGGATTTTCAGTAGTTGCCCCACTTTGGGTCCTGCTCTGTTCCATCAATCTGCTCCTTCTAAATTATGGTTCTCTCTCCCAAGAGGGTCACCACTGCCCAACAGCACAGGTTTTTAGCGAAAGGACTTTCTTCCTTAGGCAGGACTTTGGCTAGCCCCTTAGCTAAACGTTGAATGGGTGTATGTATGGGATGTCAGGGATATTTTTTTTAAAAAACTAAGTGGGTTTGAGTTTCTTTCAGAAAAAAAATAATTGTATAAATACATCAAAGAATAGGGATGCTTCTAGAGGAGGCTTTTATGGATCCGTCACCCTGCATCATTCACAGAATTTAATAGGGGTTATAGACAACAATATCTTCCATTCATAACCTTCCCTTGTTTTTCCACCACTTCTTCCATCTTTTTCCTTACTGCAGAGAATCTGCCAAAGAAGATGGAACTGTTGCTCAGTGCCTTTTGATTGGTAGTGCTAGGAGTCCTCTGACTGGAAGCACATTAGATGTGAAGCAGTGATTAGCTGATGATCAAATTAGGCTTTATAGAGAGATTCCCCCACTAACCAACTTCATGATGGCCCATAGATGATTGTCCCAAATGCCAGATGAGTCACAAATTCTCAGCTTGAGAATGTATTTTAGTGTATGAGTCAAATTTACTGTTCTATTTGAGATGACAAGTGGCCAATTTCCAAATCCAAAAGTTAGATGCTACTGCAAAAATTGAACCAGAAGTTGAGGAAAGGGCAGTTAATTTGGCCTATTAAGGACTTAACTTCAGGAAACCAAGTCTAAAATTCTTAGCTAGCCATTGCTTTTTCTGTGTTCAAAAGAGGACCCCAAATGAAACTTGATATATGAAAAAAAAATACAGAAGAAAGTAGCAACTCTTTCCGACACATCTCCTTTCCAAATCACATGGGGCATTGATCACATGACGGGCAGTGAGGAAAACTGATGTGGAAAGAAAACACCTCTCACAGGATCCTTTCTCGCCATGGAACTTCAAGGGGAGCCTGTCCCCAACACTTTGGTAGCTTCTGGCTTAACCATCCCCTCCTGACATTAAGTCCAACTGCGCTTGCTCCACACACACAGCCCACCCCAGTCTAAATTTAGAGTGTGCGTTCCTCAGGGTAGAGGACTTTTACATTTGTCAAAGCACAATGCACATGAGTAAGGCAATGTAAGTAAACGTTCCTTTTTCTCTTCTAGTAAAACAGCTCTGCTGGAGGGCCTGGAGGTTGACCAGTATATGTGGGGCATTCTAAACGCTATACAAAAGTAAGTACAACATCACCTTTAGAAAAGAAGTGCCATTCTTTCGAATCTGCTCTTCTTACTGAATCTTCTACTCAGAGTATCTATGCTGGACACTGATGGTTGGTGTGGAGGTTCGTTAAGCTTTAGGTCTTGAGCTGTATGTTGATAGCATTGAGAGAGAAAAAACAGGTCAAAGAAATATTAAAGAGGTGGTGTCCACTTCAATTTCAAAGCAGCTATACAGTGGTTTACACCTGTGCCACGTCTGATGGCTCAGTAAAGTGACTTTGTCTTTGTCGTGTTGCTAAAAAGCAGTCCACTGTGAGGTCGTTATGACAGTCCTGTCAACTAACCAATGAGAGAACAGATGTGTAGGTTCCGAAGACTGCAGCCACCTTACCAAAGCCATATTAATAAAGAAGTCTATATTGCTGTGGATTTGTCTGCATCCTGAATATATAGAGGAATTTATTGGTCTGGTCTGGTATGTCTTGAGCTTGAACCCTCCAAGCAGAGCTTTTAAAGAGAATATGTTTGTGAACCAAAGAATACGTTGTATCAAGAACAAGTAGTAATATCGTGGAATATCTTGTTTTTTTACAGCTCTGAGTTTGAAGAAGTCACAATTGACCCGACCTGCAGCTGGAGGCCTGTCCCAATCAAGTCAGACATTCACATCAAAGATGATCCAGATGGCATTCCTTCCAAGAGGTTTAAAACCATGAGTCCTAGCCAGATGATCATGCCTAATGTGATGGAGATGATTGCAGCTTTGGGTCCAGGCCCATCACCTTATCCATCGATACCCCCTCCACCTGGTGGCACCAATTCCAATGAATACAGTAACCAAGGTGGGTTTAAATATTTCGTGTATGCATGTGTGTGTGTCAGACAACTAGTATCAGGTGTTAACTAGCTGCTGCCCATTTCAGAAGTCACAGATGTATTCTTCCTCTCCCGGGCAGCTAATCTGAAACAGATTGGTGGAACATTCTCGCAAGCTCCTAGGGTGCATGCCCTTTCAACCTTCAGCTTTCCTGATGGTACCATATAAGGAACATCCCACGTGTATAAGATACTGCATGTGTCCTGTGTGTACAGGTACACTGATGCCTGCATACATGACAGGTTAATAACAATGGTGTTGTGTGACAAGCACACAAATGTATTTCATCATGTGCACACATAATAGGAGATGCTAATTAGCTGATTTATGCAGCATGTACTTGCAATAAAAAAAGATATGTGTTCATCACATGATGGCATAGCAGTAGCATACACTCCGTTTTCTACAAAGCCATGTGCATTTGGCAATTTCATTTTTTTTTGTGAAGCGGTTCTGAGCTTAAAATACACAGCTACAGCTGTGGAACAGTGAAGCGTGTCAGGGAAAACTGTTTAGAAAGAAAAATATTGAATCAAATAGATCAGCAGTGATCACTGTTTCTGAGAGACCAACAGAATTGGCCAATTTTGCGAATGTGCAAGTAAATGCCATCTTAGTCTCAGGAGAACTGCATTGGCAAGCTCATTCACATGGGGGGGCACATCAGTGATCAAGATCAGGAGCCAGTCAGTCTCGGCTGAACTACCTATTAAAGTAACATCTTAGGAGATCAGTAGGTGGACCCAGAGGTTTCTCATCTGACCCTCTTCATACCCCCCCCCCCCCCCCCCCCGTTCCATTTCTTATGCCTTGCCTGAGATGCAGGCAAGGGAATATTCAACTCCACTCCCCTCTAACGTCAATGTAACCAGGCATTAGCAAAGTTTTTTTCCCTTGCACAATTCAGCTGCTGAGTCCTATATGTAACCCAAGACACAGAAAAGTGAGAATGAGCAGCTGGGTGAGATACGAGAAGAACTCTGCCAAAACCTTTGCTGGTATTCACACTGGGGAAAAGGCGTTAAAGAGCCCTTTGGCTGTATCATATCATCTGGGAGTGAGGCAGTGGGCAGAGTCAACTGTGCTGACAATTCAGCCTTGCCTCGGTTCAAAATATTGTCCTAGTTAAAAATTGCTTTATGACCAATTGCTCGATGGATCTGTCCCTAGCAAACTGCCTTCCTTCCTGCCTGCTACATTTTATTTCTGGTTTAAAACTATTCAGTGGTCCCTGAGGAAAGGTGTCATGGAGCAAAGTATTCATCAACAAGTTTCACAAGGGAGATTTAGACTTAATTGCTAACCTTCACATTTCAGCTTACTGTGATACAATTTATTAAAAATTAGGATACCTTCATAAGCATGAGACATGCAACTATAGCTCCCTGCTCTTAAATCAGTACTGAGACAGGGGGTGGGGGGGAGGCCTGCTTAGCTCTGCAAGACAAAGGCTGCCTCTACAAGAGGCATTTAAAGTTCTTTCAAGGTGCATTAAAAAATTTACCTCTACAAGAACGGAGCGCAAATCGGGCGTAGAGGCGCGCTATCCCTTCGATTATGCGCATTATCGAATGCGCGTTAAACAGCGAGTTTTATTTTGCTCTGGCCGTTAAAGCGCATTTTGACTACTTGTAAAGCGGATTTTGGTCATCCGTTAATGCGCTTCACCGCCTCTCGCTGCCTCTCCTGCAGAGGTATTAGGCGTAAATGTGCTTCAGCGATTGTGCACATAATTGCCTAACCAGGCGCAAAAGCGAATCCTTGTAGAGGGGACCCTAGCTAGCGCTTGTTCCTATGCAGGTTCCTCAGAAGTAAATCCCACTATGTTCAGTGGGGTGCGCCTCCAAGTAAGTGTGCCAAGGATGGCAGCCTTAGCTGGTTTGCAGATTAGCAAAGTGAGAATTAGTGTGGCTCTGCTGTATTTACATGGGAGATCAAAGCCTCAGCTTCCCCGAGAAATACTCTTACACAGCTAATGACTTCTGTTCCCCTGAGATTAAACTTCTTCTCGAAATGAGCTTGTGCTGGAAAGCAAATGATGCAGATACTTCAAGGTTCCATCAAACTCTGTTTGGCTTGAATGTTGTAAAGCTGCTGCTCTTTAGCTGACAAAACTGTATCCCCCTCCAGGCAAGCTCCAAAGCAGCTCTATTATTTCAAAGCTCAACATGATCCTGTTCAGTGGCTTATGTGAAAGAACTTAGCAATTTTAGTTCTGTTTCTAGTTCACATCATATAAACCACAAGGGCTGGCATTGCAGTTGAAGAGATTTAACTGAGATTCTCAGGAGACAATGGAATCAAAGAGGGAAAGAATAACATCCCTCTTGGCCCAGACAGGTGTACTAGTAGGGGAAATCAAGTCAATGCTGAATATACCGTAATCCTTCTGTATACTTAGTGATAGCTCACCTGAAATCACACAGATAGGAACATGTGCTATTTGTGTGTTAGACATAAACTCAGACTATGTATCCTGATTTACCACTATCACCAAGAGTCTGAGAGACCAGGTGTGGGCGGGGCAGGGCACAGATGAGTTGGATGAAAGTTCAAGTGCCTTGGCTCAGAAAACTTCGAACGTTTGCTTAAAGCAAATGTAAATGACAGGAAGTTAGAAAATAAGAGCGTAGGAGTCGGAGTTGAGAAGGAATACTGATTGGCAGTCTTGCAAGTTATTATTTAGAGGATGTATGCCCCCCCACTCAAACGTGATCCCACATCAGCTGAGTATTGCTTAGAGGGCACGTGCTGAGCAGGAATGAGATTATTCCTTGACTAAGCACTATCGGCTGTAAGCCTGGGAAGGGGGAAGTCAAAGCCCCCTCACCAACAATAATATTGCTCTCCCGTTATGGGGGCTGAGCATGGGACACTCTTCATCTCCATTCTTAGCTTAAAGAGCCATTTACTTTTTAAAGCTGGAAGGAATAATGAGAGAAGACAGCTGTGTGTAGCCACTGAACAGAAGTGTGGCATTTGCACATATGGCTCTCCAGTCACCTGGAAGCAATTTGAACCTACATGGGGACCAAGCTAGTGGCTAGTTGCAGTCCTGCAGTATGCGCAGAATATAGTGTTTCCAGCTTCAAAAGAAAGAAAAAATGTGAAAGGAGAGTGGGGGGTCATACCTAGCCTGAATCTTTAATGGGAGTTGAGAAAAAGAATTAGGAAGGAAACACTTCAATTCAAACTTGAGTGGCTTTGAGAATTCAGTTAGGGCTTCTAAACAAATCTGTGTTTGAGACCTGCTCTTTTGTAGGTTGCAGAAAACAGGTGGGATGGGGTGGTTCCAACATCAGTTCTGCTATCCCAACCAAGTGAGGTGAATTTCAAATGGTGCCGAGAAGTCTATTTATTGGACAAATCCAGAAACTTTTGGTACACCTTTGTTTTGAGAGTGATACAAGGTTTCATCAGAGGCAAATATTAACACAATGCAAATTTTGTATAGAAATATATTCGTGAATAATGCTTAAAAGAGAAGTATTTACTGGTTCAAAGTCTTCCCCTTTGTTTGAACCTGTCACAAGGGAAGGAGGAGAAAACAGGTAAGACTCTCTTGTCTTCAGAGTAGCTGCTGCCACTGCCTGTTACCTGACCCTGGTCCCCAAGATGAACTCCCCCTTGCTTGCCCACCCAGGTCTTGGTTATACATGCTAGATCAACCTCCTCATCCACTATTAGATAATGGTTGGGGGAGGTCTTATTATGAACCCATCTGACATTTAAAAGCAGCATCTGGAGACCCAAGGGCAGGTCGATAGGGAAACCATCAGACCTCTGGATGAGAGGAAGGCTGAAGCAAGGCATAGCCATTAACTGCTTGGGCTGTGTTGCCCTTACCTGGCTAGCCCTCCTCTCAACACCATACCTCTCTCCCTGTCTGTAACCACTTGAACTGCCCCCTCTCTAAAGTTATCAGTCAGCCTGGGGAGGTTCTCAGCTCCTGTCAACGACATTAGCATCCCCCACAGCAGCAGTCATGGCCAAATAGCTTGCAGCAATGCAGAGCAGAGTTCGGATGGTAAGAAACAACTCACCAGATCTGCTGAATGTCTTGGCTGCCTTGTCTGTTGCTTCAGGGTCTCATACTGCTGACACCCACCACAATAAGTTGGACTATGCCCAACTCAATGAGACAGTGACTGGGTTCACACCCTTCTGCCTGTGCTCGCTTCAGTGGGGGAGTGAGAGATCTTGTGCCCACATGCTGCTGCTGCTGTCTGCCTGAAGGACAGAGACTGGCCACTGTGCTGTCATGCTGTTGCCTACCTGAGGGCAAGGGACAGGCCATTGTGACCTCATGCTGATGTGACCTGCCAGAAGAGCGACTGAGGTATATGCTCACAGCTTCTGTCCCCTCTGAAGGAAAATACAAACTGCCCACTCATGCTCTCACTGACCAGACTTAACTTTCTTTCATCCTCTCCCATCCTCTCAAGTGCAAACTTTACCTCTCCTCAACCAGTGAGGAGCCCGTCTCCACTGCCACCCTTGTCCAGCAACACAGTTTAGGACTTAAGATGACTTAACTCCTGCTAGCTGCCACGGAGGCCTTCTCTCTATGTGATGCCTGCCTGCTCCTTGCCTGTCATTTCTCTAATAAATGGGAGCCACTGGAGAGTTAACTCATATTTTGAGAAATTAGAAACCAATTAGTCTCAGCCTTTGCGTAGGCTTTAGCTGGGAAAATATACTCTTGATATTTAGCAACATATTCAAATGTCACCAGGGCTGACAAAGATAGAACAATAATAGTTCTAGATTATAAGAGAAATAGTTTTGTCAGTTATTGATTGAACATCATATACTTCTGGTACAGAAGACCCAGCTTAAAGTATATGAACAAGCAGAGTATTTTTGGTAGAGGACCTAATTATGGGGGTGGGGGGGTGTACAAGTTTTTATATAATGAAACACCTAGAATACATTTAACTTATCAAAGCCCTGCACAACTGTTTTTCATCTCCAGATTAGCCAAGGATATTGAGCAATCATTCAGTTTTAGAGCTACTTTCCAGTTTCTTTTTCAGTTATTTTAGGTCAAAAATTAAATCTTATGTATGTGTCTCTACAGATGTCATTAACAAGTTAAGAATCATAAATGATGTATGTGAAGCACTTGACAACATTTAATGTACGATCCTTATACACCAGTATTCTTCTGCAGGAAACACAAGTTATTTAAAAGCTGCTTAATATGTGGCAGAATGTTAAAAATCCATCTATTATGCCATTAGCAGAAATGTATTTCAGAACTATTCTTTTTGGGGGGAGGGGGATTTCTACTGGCAAATCAAGGGGATAGGCATGGATTCTACATTAAAGATTTTAAAAGTAGGCATAGTCATTCCTCTGATAATCCATATCAAGGTACTTTTATTCTGTGGTGATATTATATAGATAATGTAGTTGTACTATGATGGAGCAATGTGGAAAATTTGGCAGGGAGAGGATTGGGAGTGGCTTGATAACAGCAATACTAATGATTTTCTAAATGAATTATGATGTAAGGAAGATGAATTATTGGAAGCACAAGATTTACCCCACCCCACCCCACCCCACCCCAGAGTATATATAGAGAACAGGTGACTTATGGGCCAGATGCAGTCTGCAGGGCCTCCCCTAAGAAGCCTACACTTTCCCCTTCTCACCTAATTTCAAACCTTGTTGCAGCATTGGGGGGGGGATTTGGGGGAGGGTTACAGTTGCAGACGGGGTTAATCTACCCCTCTGTGTGGTGCTACCCCTCATATGACTAGAAAACTAATGAAAACATAACTCACACCTGCATATCAGATCTCATACTAGCCAATGAAGTTAGATCCTCATTGTGACGGGTTCGCCAGCTGAAACAGAACACCTTGTAAAATTACGTATGTTGCAAACAAAATTAGAAAGTAGGGATTTTGGTTTGGAACCTGATTTAGGAGACGAGATTCAGTTTGGCCCCTGATTTGGTGGTTTGGAAAACTGCCTGATCCATTTCAGTTCAATTTGGAAGCTGCCTGATTTGACTCAGGGCTAAATCCAAATCTCAGTTTGGAAATCCGAGGCTTTGAGCTTCCCATCCACTGCAATTAGAAATCAGGTTTCAGATTAATAGGTTTAGACATTTTGTGCAAGATCAGCTTTTACAGTTTGTGGGGGCCCAAAAAAGATGTGCTTGATCTCTCCCCCATGTTGTTTGCGGGCAATTGTTATGAAAATGGTATACAGCACAGAGGTGGTCCCAGCTAAGAAACCTGATTTTTAAAAAATACATATTTGTGTGTGAAGCAGTGTTTTTGGAAGGGGAGTTTTCAAATTATTGGCAGAGCAAGAAGTAATTCACTTTCCCTTCTCCCCTCCATAGTTGTTTAGCAATGCAAAATGCGGGGTTAGGGAGTTATAATGAATGAAAAACAGTTGAAGGCTTTGTTTTCTGCTCAGTTGGTACCAAGATCACATAAAGTTGAACAGGATTAGGGTGGGGGAGGTGGATGGATGTGGAGCACACAGCGGCAGAAGAACTTGAACATCCAGCATTTTTCAAGTTAGCACCTAATGGGTGGATCCAGACAACACAACCCACACTCAAGGATTGAGTATGGGTTGAGTGTGGGTTGTTGTTGAACCATGAGTTCTCTTCATGAGTTGTTTGTGGTTAATGAACCATGATTTGTTATCACAGCTGGGTTCAGGCAACACGATAACCCACATTTCAACAACAACCCATGATTTACTGACAACCCACATTCAACCTGATCTCCACCCTTGAATGTAGGTTATCGTGTTGTCTGAACCCAATGCTATTCCCCCACCAGGCCCCACAGACTCCAAAACAAAGAGCATTAAACTCTGTAACAGTCCTGCGATGTATCACTTCTATATACCAGCCTCAGAGGACAGGGATTGGAAGGCTCTGATAAAACTGTCCACTGTGATTAGAAGCTAGCACTGTCAATCACAAAACTATACTCCTTCTCCCCCTCCCCCCATTTGGTGTTTTCCTTATATGGAGAGTTTGGGGACAATTGTATCAATTTTTGCAGCGTGCAGACACACTGTGAGGATCTCTGTGCCCCTCCGAATCCAAATTGCCAACAAAACTTCTGTTACAGAGAAGGCTCAATTTGATTAAGACATCTCCTGAACCTTTCCAAATCAGCCAATTTGTTTCATGATTTGGCCAAATCTGAAGCACGCCCCTTTCTCTCTCTCCCTATTACAACATGTAGTAGTGCTGGTGTAAATTTCTGAATTGAGCTAGGGCTGAAAGGCGAGCAAAATTGAGTCTGCCCACCAATTCATTTCCACATGCGCTGACATGGACAAAAGGACACTCTAACCCAGCCTTTTATTTAAGCACTAACCTGGTAGCCTTAGGTGATCAGGAATTTCACGCAGGCGAGTGAGTGGGCTGGCCAAGGAGGGAGGGGGAGTACTCTATCCTCTTTTGCCCATCATAGAAATGCAGCTCTCCATCTCTCCTCTCCGGCCTCTCCAGACTATTTACAGGGCTGATTAGGGAATGCTAGTTGTAGGACTTTTTTCTGTCTAAATATGCATAGGATTGCATCCTTAGTCTCATTGTTTATGCCTGAATTTGTAGTTTTAAGAACAAGGTGCTTTTTAATGTAAGTTTAAGATTTTATATATAATAATGCTTGAAATGGCTGTTTTCAGAAAAATCTTTTCTGGAATGCTTCATCAAATCGTTTTCAGTACTTTTTGAGGTTTGGCTTGTTCATTATGTTCTTTTGTAAGTTGACCAACCCCTCCACTGATACTGGGCAGTGTAATTAGTCAAAACACATTTTAAAAGGAAGAGTGCTGTTGGGATCTGATGGTGTAAATGAGATGCAATAAGTAGGTCATTAATGTTCAATTTTCCAAATGAGTGCGTCAATGTTATTAGGTTTTTGTAGAAACGAGGAACACAAATGGCCAGGCCTGAGCCAAGTGTTGCTACCATTTCTTCATTAATCTTAATAGCTGCTTTGAATCCATGTCCATAAAGGGGAGTCAAATACGTTTTATGCTATGAGCAGGTGGCACTGTTGTAAACTCATAAGAGATCCTGTCAAAGCATTTTTATTTTTTGGGTAGGAGTGCCAATTTGAATTACCCTTTTATAATAACCCTTCCACTTTCCTTTGCTGTCTAGGTAACAGTTACCAAGGTCACAGCAATTTTGATTTCCCCCATGGGAATCCTGGTGGAACTTCTATGAACGACTTCATGCATGGGCCCCAATTGTCACACCCTCCAGATATGCCCAGTAGCATGGCAGCTCTCGAAAAACCCCTAAGTCACCCCATGCAAGACCCTGTAAGTATTTGATTTATTTACCATATTTATATAGCCACGTATCAACCAGTGTTCTCTGGGTGGCTTACAGAATCGAGAATAAGATACAATAATATAAAGCACAATATTTAAAATACAACAAACACAGCAAAATGCACCCTAAATAAATCCCCCTTTTTAGCAGCAGAAAAATTAGACAATTGCTTAAAAGCAGGGGTGGTGGTATTTTTTTTAAAAGTTGTTTAAAAGGCCTCCTGAGTAAATAATAAGGTCTTCACCCCATGTTGGAAAGATGATAATGAAGGTGCCAGGTAAGTCTCTGTGGAGAGGCTATTCAAAAGCTGGCGTGCCAGCACCAAAAAGGCTCTCTCCCTAGAAACCATCCATCTCACTTCACAGGGGTACATTAGCAGGGCCCCCAAATAGCTATATACAGGTAAGGTGGTCCCAAGCCATTAAAGGTTTTAAAAATTAAAACCAGCTCTTTAAATTCAGCCTGGAAACAGAGTGGGAGTCGTACAAATGATTCTTGTTTTGTGAACCACCAAGAAAGCTTTGGCTAGTAAGCAATAGTGAAACGTAATAAATAAATAATAAAGCATTGGGGTAATACAATCGAAGCAGCAAGTCCCAGTTAGTAATTTTGCAGCCCTATTTTGGATCGGAAATAGTTTTGGGACCATTTTTAAAGGCAGCCTCACACACAAACAACAAGATGTAACTTTATGTATGCTTCTTCGCCACAACATTTTATATATATGTGACAAACTTACAGTCCTCAAAGGGGCTTACAGTAATTAAAAACAAAAACATTATAATATAATATAATTGAGAACAATAATATAATACAATTACAAAATTGTTTATTAACAGTAATAAAAAAAATGAGTCCTAGGTTGAAGAAATCTTGTTTTGGGAGCCACTTTTACGTTGCAATTCAAGTGCATATGCCAGTAAGTACTGCTTGTTGTGATGCCGGTGTAGGTCGTGTGCATAATAAGAGTGGCTTGTTCTTAAGCATCTCTTCTACATGTACAGGAGGGGTCCCTAAAAGTGGGATTGTGGGCCACAGAGGTGCTATTAGGGTCTGACCACAGGACACAGGGCCCTGCAGCTGGGGGGCAGTAGGGGGGGAGGACATGCAAAAACAGCACTCTGTCAGCAGAGGTTGCCACAGTATCTACCTTTTTTTCACTTTTCTTTTTTAAAAAAAACACTTTTACAGACCATGCATACTGCAGATTAAATGAATGAAATCTTTATTGCAAAATGCAATAAGCGATCACAATTTGATATGATTAGAATAAAATAAAATACAGATAGGAGAATGGGCAAATATAAAATACAATAATGGTGAGTTAAAATACAGTAAAAAATAATAAGTAAAAATGCAAGGGTGTAAAAGTGGAAGATCACATTAGCATGAATCCAAAGCTCCCCAGCCTGTACATACGAAGTAGGACAAAGGTCCAGCAGTTACACCTACTCTCTTCATTTCCTCAAAGTGCTGGGCCACTTGGTGGGAGCAGAAAATGGGAAGGGAAAAAAGCTCCACTGGAGGGCTGGAAAAAAAGAGAGGCGAGCTCTGGTGCTACTGGAAACAGTTAAAATCTTTAATGATTCTTTATCTAAAATGGCTCGACGTTTGGGATTAACAAAATCCTTCCTCAGGAGCTGACGGCGAAAACAGGCTGTTGCCTTGTAGCCTGTTCTTGCCGGTTAGAAATCTGTAAGGTTTCCTTTCTTCTGAGCGTTCAGTAACAGAACTGCGTTTGCCAAGCAAATCTTAGCTTAGGAAACGCAGTTCTGTTACTGAACACTCAGAAGAAGAAAGAAAACCTTACAGATTTCTAACCAGCAAGAACAGGCTACAAGGCAAAAGCCTGTTTTCGCCGTCAGCTCCTGAAGAAGGATTTTGTTAATCCCAAACGTCGAGTCATTTTAGATAACGAATCATTAAAGATTTTAACTGTTTCCAGTAGCACCAGAGCTTGCCTCTTTTTTTCCCCCCGCCCACCTGGTGGGCACAGCTGTCTGGAGCTTCACCACCACCACCTGCCACCTGGTAAGTGAGGCGGAGAGACTGACCAGGCAGTTGAAAGGAAAGGAGCGGGTCTCTTCCCCCCCCCCCTTCAAAATCTTTTAGAAGTTGCCAGGTGCATTGGAGCCAGCGCACCTGTCAACTTTTGTAAAAGATTTTGAAGAAACAAACAAAAAGGGACCTGCTCCATATGGGGGGGGCGGAGAGGAGGGGAGGAGAATGACTCCTTTTTGCTTTCCTTTGTTAAAACAAAGAAAAGGTCATTGTGTTGTCTGCCTCTCCCCAGTTTTTTTTTAAACTTCCCAGATTATTAGCATCTGCACTAGGAGAATCAGTGAGGGAAATTTGGTCCCCAATAGGATGAAAGTCCTAAGTTTTCCACCCTGGCTGGGGAGGAAGTGACAGCTGTTGGAAACGTAGGCTGACCATATGAAAAGGAGGTCAGGGCTCATGCAGCTTTAACAGTTGTAGAGAAAAGGGAATTTCAGCCAGTGTCATTTGTATGCAATTAGTTCCTGGTGAAATTCCCTCTTCATCACAACAGTTAAAGTTGCAGGGGCCCTGCCCTCTTTTGTATCTGGTCACTCTAGTATAGTGCCTGCACCTTTAACTGTTGTGATGAAGAGGAAATATCACCAGGAACTAATTGCATACAAAGGACACTGGTTGAAATTCCCTTTTCTCTACAACTGTTAAAGTTACATGAGCCCTGTCCTCCTTTTCATACGGTCAGCCTAGGGAAACGGACTTGCTAGCAGGCCACTTAGGATCGAATATTGGCCCTGTGTGCTTTCTCCACAAATGAGTCTACACTTTTCGTACATTATCACCCACATCCTCCTTAACCCATGTAAGAAAAAGATCTTGTCTGAAGCAGCCCTCAGGCTTCCACAGCATTACAATTAATTTATCTAGCCCAGTGATACTGCATAAAGGCAGGAGAAAATCTGTTATCTAGCCATGCTGACAGAGTGCGCTTCTATTAAGAGAAAAAGTGAACCACTGCAAATTAAATTCTCTCCTGTGTCCATGGAAATGCAGTACATGAAAGATGGGGATAATCAGGGAACACGCCCCTCTGCCAAAACCTTCACCCTCGTAATATCCCCAGTGTGAGAGTAGGAGGAGCGCCTCTCCCTATCTTAGAAACAAAAGGGGGGGCAAAGATGGAAAGAAAAAGAGCACCACCCAGGGAGAGCTCTTTCCTCATGTGCCCCACCCCTCCAACACTTGTGCAATCGCACCCACCCAAATAAGGAAGTCAACAGGAAGAGTGGGGAGGTATCAGAGGGGAGAATGGAGAATTCTTCTTAGCTCAGTTTCCCATCTCTTCTCTCCCGTTTTACTATCTCACATAGTGTGATCATATCGTTTTCACTAGTAGGGATCGTTTTTATTAGTAGGGCACTTGTTGAGAAGGTTTGGCCCCTTGAATATCCCCATCCTTTGTAAAGGTTAGTTGGCACCCCTGGCTTAATATTATTGTCTTAGAACTGGAGGGATGGGGAATAACGGCATTCTCCTCTGCTCTTTGGAAAGTAAAGATGAGAGCAAAATATGGCTCTTAACAGGCTGAATCCTTGGAATACGGTGCACCATTTGGGTTCCCTGGGCTCCCAAATCATTTAAACCACTCTAAACAAACAGCCAGATTGGACTCTTTTTTTTGTTAGAGAGAATGTAGTCTTTTGTCCTAAGTCTGAATGATTGATTCACAGATTACTGTTTTGGTTTATTGCCTAATAGTGATTACTTTTTTTTGTCACCAAGCACGGTATGTCAAAGGAGAGAGTACCATGGACTTAGAGACTTAGATCTTAGTTTTAGCATGCCACTTTGAACAGCATTTTCAGCCTTATTTGTTAGCTGGAAGAGGCAAGACCATCTTAGTGCTCAGCCTTTGAAAGCAGTAGGGGCCTGTGGTGATTCATCAGAAGGTGCCACTCCATCTCTTGTTACCCTGATTGGAAAAGAGACCTGGTGGGGCTGTTCCATTATCTAATGTAATTGGCTGATGTTAGTTGGCACCTCACACTTGTTGGCTGGCCAGAGGCTGGGCAATTGCCACAGCTGCAGCCAATGAGGCAAAGGGAGGAGCGGCAGCCCAATGAGAGCAGGTTTTAAATGGCCCCAAAAGCAGAGAGGTGAGAAGGGAGAAAGGAGCAGGAAACAGAGCAGAAGATGAGAGAGAACCAGAGGAGAGCAAAAAGGAAAGCAAGACTGGAGGAAGACATTGTAAGAGGAGAGGAGGTAAACTACAGGGAAGGGAGGCAAGGAGAAGGAAGGAATAGATGAGGGAAGGACATTTGGTGAACAAAAAGTAGGAAAAATAAAGACTGTACCAACTGAATGAAAACTGACTGGTGGTCATCAGTATGGATGAAAAGGAGGGGGATGATAGAGGCACCAGTTCTCAAGCTGACCAACTAGAAGACTTGGACCACCTGGTGAAGACAAGTAGCAGCCATGATTGGCATGGGGGTGGACAGAGATTTGTTCCTAGTTGGTCATCTGCAGTAGAGATGAATAATGAAGCTTGCTAGACTGAAGCCTATTCTCAAGTCAGTTATCCACCAGTTCTCCAAAAAGAGTGGTCTTATGGCTGGGAAATCTTTTTACAGTCCAGTGTAGATTCAGAGAGAACACAGAAGCACAAAAGCAAGGTGACAGAGAAGGAGATGGGTTCTGCTTATCTAGAGATGTCTCCTGGGTCACCTAGTCCTTCACCAACTCACCTTTTCAACTAGAACAGCAGTGGTCAGAATTTTAAGACCCTTACTGTGAATCCTATGCTGTAGTATGGCTCTATAAAAATAACTGCCTTCCAATTAAGTCTTATTTTCTTAATCGTGGATGGAGCAATGGGGGGTTGACATGCCCCACTGGAGGGAGCGGCTGCACGAACACAGACCCTTATATAACCCTTAAATGATAACATTGAAAGACAATTTGAAAGGCAGTTATTGAATAACTTTTCCTAGAAGTAATGAGAAGGATGACCTCTCTTGGCACATCCAAGTCCATTCATAACAGACTGGATATACTGACTGCAGTGATCAGCTATTTAAAGCATAAGAATGATTACTTTAATGTTCTGATAGTTGTAAAATAGTCTATTATGACTGAATTAAAATCATTCTATCCTATTTAAGGGCACAATCCTATGCATGTTTAGACAGACCTTTTCTCTCTAAACATGCATAGATTGCGTAAGTGTATGTTTAAGTGTATTCTGCTTATGCATGGAATTCAACAGAATTCAGGGGTTGTTCTTTTTAAAGAAATATTCATATATTTAAATATTTGTCATGGTGCTGAAATCAGTTTGCAAGGCATACTCTGGCACTGAAGGAAGGCTTGTACCAAAGAAGTGTGAACCACTAAGATATAAATACAAAAACATTTTATATTATAAATACGTGTCTAGCAGGGTTTCTTCTTAATGAGAAATATAAGAAATGCCAAGCTTCAGGTGATTTCCCACCCCCCTCAGCCCCTAACTGAGGAATGGTCAAGAGCTATTTCTCTGATAGGGATTCCTTATTTTCCCAGAAGATGTAACGAAATAAGAACAACAGAACTGACTTTTATCTTTACCCAGAAGACAGGTGCATAAAGCTCTTCTCTTCAAGAAGCACGTTATGAAAGTTACTAAATATTTCCATTTCTTTCAGCCAACATAGCCGTTTCAGGGCAGGAGCAAGCTGAACAGAAATCTAGATCTCCTACCAAGCTGAACTTTTTTTAAAAAAAAAAGTATTTATAAATCCTGTGGACTCAAAACCAACAGGTTGTCTCCTGTGTATTCTTTTTTCCCCGATGGCAGATGCCTGTCCTAACCAAGCCTATCATTCTGCAGTACATGTTTCATATTTATCATGGCTTATGGAACCGTTTACAGGGAAGAAGTTTAATTCCTCCACCCCCACAGCCCATAACCATCTTTGAGCTTTGTACCTTCTCGCCTCACTTTTGCTTTCCTGCTTCTTTCCTCCTCCGCAGATCCCTCATCCCGGCAGCACCGATCAGTCCCATAGTTCCATGCAGCAAGGTTTGCACGTACCTCATCCCAGCAGCCAGTCAGGGCAGCCATTACATCACAGCGGTCCTCCTACCCAGCAGTCCCGGCAGCCGCCACAGGCCGCTTCTAGCAACCATCCACACAATGACCTGGCCTTTAACCCCTCCTCAGCCTTAGAAGGTCAGGCTGGTGGGCAGGGAGCATCCGACATGCCGGAGCCTTCGCTGGATGTAAGTTTGTGTCATTCTGTCATCTGCTTGCTTTAGAATATGCCTTGAGTTTCTAAAGGGACGAAAAACAGAGGCAACAGGGTACAGCTTTCCTAGCCTAGGCCCTCATTTTCTGCATGTGATCACCACAGCGAAAAAGGCAGATTCTGGCCTTGCTGAGAAAAGCCTTTCCATCTTGAGCAGCTCCATGTCATGCAAAGTGGTATCTTGTCCGTGATGACGTGTGTGGGTACTACACAAAGAAACATACATCAAAAAGCAAGCTTTCTATTTAATTTTTTTTGGGGGGGGGGGAGGTGGCCAATGACAAATAAAGGAAGAAAAAGAAGGGTAATATAAGATGGCTTTTTAAGAACCTTTGATTATTATTTTTCCGGATAATATTTAAAAATATTATAGATGCTTAGTCCATAGACAGACATCCAATCCTGGAACAGAGGAGCAGGTTATAACAACAATGCTGGCTTATGACATGCATGAAAGTACAAATCCATCTTTTGCTTCCTCCTCATTCTGTCTCTGACAATAAAATCCAGGGCCAGCATCCAAGGCAATGAGACGTCTGACCTTTCACAGCAGTGGTCCCCAACGCGGTGGTCTGCAGGCACCTCCAACGTTGCCTTCAAAACTCTTCAATCCCTACTCAATAATAATAATAATAATGATAATGATAATAATGATACAAACTTGAAGAATGTTAGGACACCAGACTCTCCTTCCTATTTCTGAACTTGCCACTAATCAGCAGCTGTTCAGTGACCAGGAAGAGAAAGCAAGGGGAAAGGGTGGAGGGGAAAGAAAGAGCAAGGCTAGGAAGGTGGAGAAACAGCAAGATAAAGTGGTGAGTGGGAAAGAAAGACTAAGGCTCTGGGCTAGGAATGTCGAGAACGAAGAACCCAGGAGTCAGGGAAGAGGGAGAAATAGCGAGGAAAGGGGTTGGGGGAGCGAAATAGCAAGGCTAGAGGCTGGAAGTGGAGGAAGAGAGCAACATGGAAAGTTCTGTGTGGACAGGAGAAGACTGGGCAAGGCAGGATGCAAGTAGTTCCATTTCCCCCTTCCCACCTCTGGCCACACTATTTCTCTCCCTCCACCACTTCGACTAGCTAGGCCCTCATGGTAGCTATTATGTGACTAGCAACTTCCTCCATGGGAGTGATTTTGTGGTGATGCCCGCAGCAGTTTCTCAAATCCCCAAGTGTGCCCACAGGTCCAAAAACCTTGGGGACCCTGTCTTACAGTATGTCTACAGGGCAGAAAAGTTTAAAGAGGACATGAGACAGCCCTTCTGTTGGCAAGCCAATCTTCATACAAGGGCTTGGATCCTGATCACCTGCATTTGGGCAATTTCCCCCTCCTCCAGGAGGGCCCCCCACTTCTCCAGAGAGGCTCTGGGGGGAGGAGGAGGAGGCGGGTGGCTGCAGGAGTTCTTCTACAAGTTCCCTTCAGAAGTCCATTTATCTTAGAATTCAAGCCAAGAACTTTAACAGGTTTGTTGGCTAACTCTCTCACAGCTCACTTCGCATGCAATGAAATAACCACATGAGAAAAATATAAAATGCTGCTAAAATCTAAGCCGTCAGCAACTTTATTTATTTAGATGAAATGTCTTAATTTTCAAAAGGAATCGAATAGTTAAATTGTATTGGGCCAACCAGTTTTTAAAAGATTGAAGGTCTCTGTGTTAATGAATATCCTTCTTCAGAACAGACATAAAATGCTGAACGGTTTGATTATACATTCTGGGGGTGATTTAACTGTGTTGGCAGCAGACACAATTGTAGATCCTGTTTTAAATATGCTTCCTTTCCAAATTGGAACACATATGTGGGTTCCCTCTCTCTTGATGGCTGGTGTTTTAATACTGTGGAACTAGGCTGTGCTGGAGTGTGGTCTCTAGTGATAGAAATCATGTATTTGCTCTTCTAGAAGGAAGAGATACAATTTAGTCCACAAGATTATCTGTAGTAGGATGGAACAAACTTATCTGTGGGCAAAGAACGAACATGTTTTACAAAAACAATAATCCATGGGAGAGAAGCTGAGAAAAACCGTCATGCAAAAACTGTTACAAAATGTGTAGAAAAAGTGTTACAAAATGTGGAAAGAATAATTCTCATCCATGAGAAGGTTTCATTATAATCAAAAGCCCACATGGGGCCTATCACTGCATCTACTCACACCTTGCATGTCCAGGTATGGTTATTGGTCACTTTGGTGCCCTGAGAACAAATGAGATGGTTTGCATAGGCTGTGATGACTGTGTAGTTACAACCTTTGTGGTCCTATCCAATGAATTATAATTCCAAGCCTTTTTGAATCATTGGCAAGCCAAAACTACAATAACATTTTCATTCAGCAAGTATCTAACTTCACATCTGTTTATGTATCTCAGAAAGGTTGGAAGTTACTGTACAAATGAAGCAAAACTAACACATTATTTAGCTAAATTGGATGCAGGAAGCATTGACGAAATTTTAGTTGTTATATTAACTAGTTATTGAATGATTCTTGCATTTAACCTTTTCAAAAATAGCACCCCAAGGATTCACAAAAAATTCTTGTTGAATTTCAGACAAAGCGAAAGTGTTAATAATACTCCTTTCAGTTGGCTGCAGCTTCCCAAAACATTTAATATTTAGCACATGGCAATCAACAGTTCTTATGCTTTCTTCAAGGAAATATCAACTATCTAAAGCAGCCCTAAACATGGCTAAAAATAGCCTGCAGAGCATTGTATGCATCTTTAAGGAAATCTATACAGAAGACCATATACAGACTAACCTTCTCAAAATGCTGCCCCTAGAATGGCATTTGGTATGATAAGATGAATACAATGGTAGAATGCCCATAATATTAAGATACTGCTGTACCACCTCATGTTAGTTCTCTGCCACACACCTGACTACCATCATGGTAGATCAAGTGATTGTCTTTATTTAGAAGCCATAATATCAGTATGTCCTAGAGGTGAAACAGATGAGCAGAAGCTCTCCATGCTGAATCTGTCAATTGAGCTGACCATTCAGACTTGATGTTGTGTGAGAATGCTTTTCCATATAAAAAGTTCCTTTTGTGCATACAAAACTAGTCTGTCAGGGAGAAAGATCTAAGCTGCCCTTTCCCTGGCATGTTACCTTTTTATGTGTAGGGATTGTTTTTTATATATATTTGTGGGGGGGATTTTTAAAATATTTATGTGACACTTCCACGTCGCAGCTCTCAGTGCACAACCCATGATAATTATCCGTCCTTTACCATATGCAGTGCCCTCGTCACATAAAAGTTCTTCTTCGTGGTCTCTGTGTATCACACAAATGAGATCTGCACCTGTGAGGGCCCTCGAATAAGGAAAATTTCCAAGCTGAGGCGTTTTGGGCGGGAGCCCCTCCTCCACACTGTACTGAGCATGCGCCGTGGGTTCCTGCCCAACCCTCACTTCTTTTTCGTCCGCCATTGTGGCTACCTCCTTGGGCTATCCTCTGAAGAGAATTTTTATAATTGAGACGTTTTTCTTCAATTTCTTTTATTTATTTCTTCTTGCTGTTTTTCGTTACTAGTTCGTATGGCCCCACAGGCACCTTTCTGTAAATGTCTAGAATGTGGGAGTAAACTTCCACCATCGGATAGCCATTCTCTGTGTCTCATTTGCCTTGGAGAAGGATGTTGTAGAATCGTGCCTATTTTGTAGAAATTTCTCTAAACAGATTCGAAGGCACAGGTTGGACAGACTTAAAGCCTTACTTTGGAGCAAGGCTCTGCAGGCAGTGGATCAGACTACTCCCACACCGCACACCGTTAATATGGAAGACACAGATCCGAGATCTCCGTCTACTGAGGTAACAGGACTTTCCGATCAAACTTCTACTTCAGGGAGAGCATCTACTATCTCTTGCACAAAGAGCATATCGAAAAAGGCAAAATCTAATTCCTCTAACACTCAATCTTTGGAGAAAGGGAAAAAGAAAAAGACTAAGAAGACTCCCGGTACGGAGTCACTGACGGCGAAGCGCCTTAGATTAGCGCCAACTCCACCAGTTGACTCTCCCCCTTGTCAACCTCTCCCAATGGATTTTGGGTTTTGGCTTCATTGTCGCCTTCAACATCATGGTGTTTGCCTCCATTACCACCTGTCCTTCAATCTCCCATACCGACATTTAGCTCAGTACCACTACAAGACGAGCGGCTTCCTACCTCAGTTTCTGAAGGGGAGATCACGGATCCTTCACCTACTTCACGTGCGCCTCCGACAGCTACATCATCTCATATGTCTCCACGCACTTCACGTAGAGCCAACTCACTGGCCTCTATCTTTCTTACAATTCTCGGGGGCAGTATTATACTCAACGATACCCCCCTCGATATGCTCCTTGATCACCAAGAGATGGACACCACTCTCGATCACCAAGAAACTGGGGTAGAGGCTCTGAACGAGAACACTCCTGCTGTCGATCTCGATACCGAACTCTAAGCCTTTGTTCCTACACCTCGTTAGGCCGGCATTATTACAATGACAAGGTACGAGATTCCTCATCCACACCAGCACTGTCAACGGACTGCTTCGGTCTCTAGACCTTTGGCCATAACCTTACAGGATGACCAACCTACACTGAGAGATACTACACTGAGGCAAATACCCAAACAACAAGATGACCTGAAACCCCACAGGTGTCGGGATTGGAATCGTTGGGTCCGTTGACAAAGCAACAGACCACACAGGATCAACTGCAACCTCCTGTCACAGTCACTCTTCCACAATCTCAAGACATCCTCGGAAGACCTCATAGCTCCCAGGTTTCGGAAGGGGAGGATTACCAGTCAGATACATCCTCTTCTCCATCCATTCAACCATCAATAGCATCTCCGGATACTGAACTGAACCCTCATGGTGCTATTTCACCATCCGAGGACTTAGGTCAATTTTCGGACCAGATCCGTCGAATGGCTCAAGCCCTCGGTATCACTGTAGAACAGGCACCCTCTACCACTCAGGACCCAGTCTTCGATACCACCAAGACAACAATATCCACAATAGCAACAACAACCTCTGGGTCAGCAGAGACAACTATTTCAGAGGAGACAATTTCAGCCTCCTAAATCCAGAATTTCTTTTCCAAGGAATGACGGGCAGGGAAGACGGCGTCTTTGACACTGTCATACCACTACCGGAACCGATCACGACACCTGTTTTCAGTGCTCTTCTGTCAAACCACTTTTCAAATTGGTCACTCATTACCACAGACAAATGGGTTCTTGCCATAATACTGAGAGGTTACCAGATTAAATTCAATGTCCTCCCTCCCCTCGGTACCGTGAAGTCAATGAACCCCTCTCCGACGCTACAGCAGGAGGTAGATACCCTCCTTCTCAAAGGTGCCATCGAAACCGTTCCCATCAATCACCTACGGAGAGGTTTTTATTCCTGATACTTCATGGTAACGAAAAGGGATAAAGGACTTCATCCAATTATGGACTTGAGATTTTTGAACACCTACCTTCCTCCAAAGAATTCCGTATGGTCACCCTTGCCTCGATCTGTCCGATGCTGGAAGGAGATTGGTTCACTTCAATAGACCTCCGAGATGCATATTTCCACATAGCAATACACAAAAAACATAAAATATTTACGTTTTCTCATCACAGACACTATCTACCAGTACCGTGTCCTTCCTTTCGGGCTCACGACAGCACCACGAGTATTTTCAAAGTGTATGGCAGTGGTATGTGCACATCTCTAACTTTAAGTCATTGAAGTCTTCCCTTATCTGGACGACTGGCTACTCGTCGCTCCAACAGAACAAGAACTTTCAAAAGCCATCATACACACCACCAACCTCCTCCTACAGTTGGGATTATGCATAAAATCACGAAAAATCAGTATTGACCCCGAGCACCTCCATCCAATTCATAGGAGCTCACTTGGACTCTTGGATCAGCCGTGCGTTTTTACCAAGCGATCAATGCCGCAGAATGCCACAAACGTTCAACATCGACAGTCGACCTCAGCTTCTCCATCCTACAGCTCCTAGGCCTCATGGCATTAACAACTGCTGTAGTGGAATTTGCTCGATTCCACATGAGGATTTTCCAAAACTGGTTTCTTGGGTCATTCAACCTAGAACACAATACAAGACGTACTTTCCTGCGATTACCAGAAAAAGTACGAGAATCCTTCCAGTGGTGGGCAGTCCCATCTCATCACATGCATGGTATCGCATTTCAACAACCAACACCGTCAAGGACGGTCACAACAGATGCATCCCTTCAAGGCTGGGGAGCTCACTGTGCAGATTTAAGAGTCCAAGGTATGTGGTCGATTATCGACACTAAAGACCACATAAACATCCTCAAACTCAAAGCTGTTCAGAAGGCCTTGATAGCATTCGAAATGCAATTAACGAACCGCTTGATCCAAGTTACTTCGGACAACACAACTGTAGTTGCCTATTTAAACAACCAAGGAGGGACTCGTTCGTAACCCCTCTTAGAACTTCTAAAGATATTGGAGTGGTGCTACCAGCGAGAGATACGAATAACATCTGGCTGGAGTGGACAATGTCATTACAGACTCCCTCAGCAGGACAATGCAGACATGCCATGAATGGGAACTTCACACGACAGCATTAGCCATACTCTTCCGTCGTTGGGGAACCCCAATTATAGACCTAATTGCCATCCAGAACAATGCTGTGACACAACGGTATTGCAGTCGAGCGGGGGATAGGGCAGGACTCGCTAGGTGATGCTTTTCTCCTTAGATGGACAGGGGAACTATGCTACATAGTTCCCCCCTTTCCGCTTATGGTACGAATACTAACGAAGATCATCAGGGATCGAACATCTTGCATATTAATCGCACCGTTGGGGGCCCAGGCAGCTCTGGTTACGAGCCTCCTGCGACTCTCTCAGCATTGATACTTCTAGTTACCACTCCTGCCACATCTTCTGACCTAGCAAGAGGGGTCGAGTCCAACACCTGGACCTGCCCAACTTGCGCTTAACTGCATGGAACATTTAGAACATGGAGTTTATGACCTTTCCCCCTCCATCCTGAAGGTACTACATGCAGCTAGAAAACCTTTGACATAATATCATATGGTCATAAGTGGCGTGCTTACTCACTTTTTACACGTTCTAACGGCTTTTCGCCTACTTCGACACCGATCGCCCAAGTGCTGCTGTTTTTACTTTCCCTGTTCAAGAAAGGATTTAAATTTTCTTCTCTTTACATTTATCTATCAGCCATTTCGGCTTTTCACCCTCTTGTTGAAGGGTTCACAATGTTTTCACACCTGGTTACTAAAAAGTTTTTGAAAGGCATCCGCAACCTCGCTCCACCGATCGAAACCCCATTGCCTGCATGGAGTCTCTCGGTAGTCCTGAAAGCTTTTTGTTCTAAACTGTTTGAACCCATGGCAATAGTGGACCTAGGTTTACTCTCTGTTAAGGTGGCTTTTATAGTGGCAATAACCTTGGCATGCCAAGCAAGTGAACTTTGCGCTCTTCACATAGACGCCCCATCCTTCGTATTTCATAGAGATAAGATAATACTTCGACCTGATACCAACTTCCTCCCCAAGGTCGTCTCAGAATTTCATTTAAGACAAGATATTGTACTGCCTACTTTCTTCCCCTCATCCACTACTGAGCACGAGAGGACATTGCAACACTTTGGATGCTCGAAGAGCCCTAGCTTTCTATGTTGATAGAACACGGGTTTTTAGACGGTCAGAACGACTCTTTGTCTGTTATTCCAGACAATGGAAGGGCTTGCCGGTATCGACCCAATGCTTTGCAACCTGGATAACCAAAGCGATCTCATTGGCCTACGAGCTCAATGGTCTAACATTAACAACACCTCTGAGAGTGCACTCAACTAGAGCTATGGCCACTTTGACTGCTTTCCAGAAAGCGGTTTCAATACTGGACCTCTGTAAAGCTGCAACTTGGTTGACACCGTTGACATTTATAAGTCACTACCGTATTGATGTTCATTCAAAAGCGGATTGCAACTTTGGAAGAGTGGTCTTATCATCCCTTCTTGTCTAGACACCTTCCCACCTCTGGTAAGTTAGCTTGCTAATCACCCATATGTGTGATGCACAGAGACCACGAAGAAGAAAGACAGGTTGCTTACCTGTAACTGTAGTTCTTTGAGTGGTCATCTGTGCATTCACACAACTCTCTCACCGACCCCGCTAGGGTGTCAAGGATGAGATTCAAAAATTCTTTTATTATTTTTCTTTTTCGTTTTTATTATTGTCATGATACCACATCACCTATTGCTATCGATAGGCATTTTTCACCTTAGGTTCCGAGCCACAATGTCGAACTCAAGGAGCTAAGGGTTGGGCGGGAACGCACGATGCATGCTCAGTATGGTGTGGAGGAGGGGTTTCCACCCAAAACGCTTCAGCTTGGAAATTTTCCTGATTCGAGGGCCCGAGCAGGTGCAGAGCCCATCTGTGTGATGCACAGGTGACTACTTGAAGAACTACAGTTACAGGTAAGCAACCTGTCTTTCTCCAAGTTAGCAGCTATGTAGCTCCATGTAATTGCACTGACTGGAATGTAGAAAGCACTGTCCTCTCTAACCATGAAGAGAACTTTTAGAACTATATCCTCCAACAAATGAGGGGCGTTAAGCCTGCAAATTGCCATCTGCTTCACTCCTATGATTTTACTGTTTTCAAATTTCCCATTTTTATTTTCCAGCTGCTTCCAGAACTCACGAATCCAGATGAGCTACTTTCATACCTGGATCCCCCTGACTTACCAAGCAATAGCAATGATGACCTTCTCTCTCTTTTTGAGAACAACTGAAGCCTTCTGTATTTTGTCTCCAACACCTCTCACTTGTTTGACACATCTGTAACTTCACAGTGAGGAATCCCAAACCACCCTTTTCCACGAGGACAAACTCACAACTTGAGCAAATGGTGCACATTCCCTATTTTCTTCATCTCAGTACTCCTTGAGTCAAGCTTCATTAATTGTGGTGGGGCAAAGCAAGAGGACAGTAAGGTGGAGACCTCATAGACTGCCACTCTACATCACAGACGGTTTGTGCAGCTGTGGAAAACCTCACGTTAATTCTACAGAGAGAGAGAGAATGTGTTTTGGGATATATACGTAGTGAGAAGTATCCCAGTAGAAACCAGTCTCAGCAAAGGAAGGAAGAAAAGGCAACAGAACTATTCTAAATGACCAGTTTCAGAATGTCCTTCCGACTCGTGTTCTTCCATGGGTTCCCCCCCCCCCACCTTTTGCTGTAGTGTCTGTCCCACTGTGTTTCTTCCCAAGTTGTGCAGGCCCCAGTCAGTACGTTTCTGTCAGAATAAGGACAACATTTGGCAGCACATTCAGACTAGCCAAGCAAACTCAAAACCATAAAACACATACCAAAAAGCACAAAAAAAAAATCAATAAAGTTGTCACACGTAGGATAAAAATACAAAATGCATCAGAGGGAGGCATCTGTTGTTTAGACAGTAGTTTCTCCATGGTGGAAGAGTCCTGTGAATCTCCAGGCTGTGCAAAGTGTGTTTTTCTAAATTGTAGCGATCTTTTTTTTTTCTTTTTTTTTTTTTTAGTAATCTCATGGGCAGAGTAACTCCTTTGCTTTAACACTTGAGGCTTAGATACCTTGTTTTCTTCTGTCCTCCTTTTTCCACTTTTTTTTCCCTTAAGGGATTTGGTTTCAAATTACCATCTTTTGTGATAATATAGTAGCCAACTATTTTTTTTTTTAAAAAACGTATTTGCATATGAAGTGGGAAAAACAAAAAACCTATAAATTGTCACTAAGAGCTTTCATTTTCTTAACCTGCGCAATTAGACCACTGCTCCGTTCCTAATAGGAAAAGGTGGCAAAGTTGTGAAAGAAGATGAGGGAAAAACTGCTCACAGTCTTGTTTGAAATAATTGACTTGAAAGGCATTTGCAACGGGAGAGACACCTTACCACCCCCTCATGGTTTGTTTTGTACTTTCCAACTTGTCTTTGGCGGTTCAGCCTTTTCGTTTTTAAAGTTTGTCGTATCGTTTAGCTGCCAGGACCTTTTCCCCCTTCTTTTCCAAAAATATTTCCAAGATTAACAGGCATGAGAAAAACGAATGACTTTGGTACAATAGTACTGCAGGCTTTCCTGCCACAATGCTTCCGTGGTATTTGTGCTTCTCATGTGGTTGCTTCCCTCCTGCATGAGCTTCCAGTCGCTTGTGGGCCCATTTTTGTGCTCTCGGTCGTTCTCGCTTTATAAATTATGTATAATATCTGTATGTTAAGACGTGCATGCGTGCCAACTCTTGCCCTTATGGGCCAACATTTCATCTTCTGCCTACTATGTACAGATACTGCTTTTTTCGTGAATAAAGAAACCTTGATTGCTTCCTTCCCTGTCCAGGATCAAATCAACGATTCCCCTATTTGATTTCAGCAGTAGGCTTTCACCTTTGTGCCAGATTAACTCTTGCTTGTTGGTTTCAGTGTGTGAACTCCACCCGCCTTGCCCTCTGTGAATGGCATGATGTGTGCATTCCATTCTGAATTTGCTCTCTTCACCAAAGTCACGCTTGTAAATTCTTTGAGCATTTGTTGTTCTTAGCATCTACCACCACTGTTGTATATGCATCTTGTTATATATATATATATATATATATATATATATATATATACACTAGTCCACAGCACCTTGCTGTAGACGTTACAGGAAATGGCAGTTTTAGTTCTTCTATTATTTTCCAGTAGGTGTGTTAAATTTGTAAAACATTTTATGTAGGGATGTTCTTTCATTTACTTTTTCCCCACCACCCTTTTATTGAGGTTTTATCTTCTTTTTTCCTCAAAAGAAGCGCTGTTCATTATGCAAAATCAGTTATTTTAAGAATTGCTATTGTAAATACCTTTTGTGAATATTTTAGTATCATCTTTGATTATAATATTCAATGTTTTCATGATCTGATTATACACTTGTTTTTAAAATACATAGTCCGGGGAGGGGGGGAAGGGGTATATTTTTTTCTTTTTATAAAAGGGTTTTTCGACTAAAAGAGCATTTACTTTTCCCTTTGATAAAGTAGCCCCTATCAATTTCGCGAACAAATACAATACATCTGGCTGGTGTCCTGAACTGCCATGCAAAGGTAGAGTGACTATCTTAGCATAAATTGCCCTATGCTTCTGCTCTGTAGGCTAAAGAAGCTATTTTTAAAGCTGTTGATTATATCCTTCAGAAAATGACGCTGTCCTATGCACAGGAGAGGGAAAAGTAGTACAGAATATACTTTACTGTCTTAGATACACTGCAAAGAATCTCTGCTAACGGACACATGGGTCATTATGTGGTTCCACAACTGGGATGGGATACCACTGAGACACCGATGTTTAGAGGCGCCTTCCCTTAGAAATGAAGTGTTGTTTTTGGCGGGTGGCAGGTTCTATAGTAGCTTTCCCCTGTATTTTGCTACATCAAATACATGAAATTATTTGTATGGGTAGCTAAGATTAAGCTGACTTTTTGTTGACCCATACATGCTTTGAATTTTAAAGCTAAGTACACACAGTCCTGTGACCATTAAACCAAACACACCACAGCAGTCATAGCCATGTACAGTAGCCCACCAGGGGCCCGATAAAGCTCCTGTTGAAGATATCTGCTAAATGAGGGAAAAATATCAATCATCTTGCAGGCTACTATATGTGGTTGTAGTTTGTATTCATCTTGATGGGTCACAAGTTGTGCAGACCTGTGTTAAGCCATATACTGTCTTTTATCTGTTCAGATTCCCTCACTGATTTAATAAAATTGCTCCTCTACTTTTGAGTTTGCATCTATCTAAACTAATTACTTGAAATGATTTTTTTTTCTGTTTGACTGGAAACAGAACCATTTAAGAGTAGATGTGTTGAGGACTGTTTTGCTGATGGCAATCTAAATACATCATATAAAAAGTACCTGTTGAGGAGAGAACACCCTGGAACTCATGAACATACTTCATATAAGGCTTTCTATCATTTGAAAAATTATTTTCTCTAGTAAAAGAATTAAATGTGCATTTTTGAATGCTATAGATGTTATTTATACTGATTAGGTCTGCAGAAAGGGGACACAAGTTGACTGAACTAAAGGGCTATCTGTGCTGGGTTTGTGCACAGGTGAAAGTAGCTGTAGAGATCCAGCCATGTACTTCCTTTATATTTTATCAAAGGGCATATTTATCAATGGGACATCCTTTGTGAAGTCAGCCCAGAATGCCTGATCTACACATACAAACACAAAGAGATTACTCATCAGCACATTATTACTGGGACTGTTTTAGGATAACGAAAATTTTAATTTGTTCACTGCCACCAAGTTAGACATTAAGTAAACCTACTAAATAATATGCAGCACAATCCTATGCATGTCTACTCTAAAGTAAGTTCCATTAAGTTCAATGAGACTTACTCCCAGGTAAGTGTATAGAATTGTAGCCTTAATGAATTATTTTGTGTTGGAGGACAAAATTAAATCCCCACAGTATTTTTTGTTTGTTTGTTTGTTTCAGGGGCATTTGGTTTGGGTTTTTAAAAATTGTTTTCCTATAGACGCCCACCTAGAAAAGAACCCACAGAGATTTATAGTTCTACTGCCAAGACATTATTATTATTATTGTTGTTATTATTATTATTATTGTTATTATATGAGGATGAAAACACACTAATGTCTGCAGTGGAGACTCCAGGGACATCTGTACATATGTAAATGGAAAATAGAGACATGTTAACAGAAATGCATTCATTTTCCTTGGAATGTGCATTGATTTTATTTCGCAGGAAAAAAATAAAAGCTTGAAGATCCATCTTATGTGGAAAATGAATCCTGTTTGTTAGCGTTTGTGAAGTCTCCACATTTGTTTCACTTCTTGTAATATACTCGGGATCCTTTGTGAAAAGAATTTTTGTTGCATTTTTTGTTTTACGTTCATGTAATAATTAGCTTAAGTGTACTAGTCTTATCACCTGTGTATTTTTAGGGTGCTACAAAAATAATGAAGAAAATAAGGGGATTAAATAATAAAAAGATTGTAACCAAATTCATACTTTGTACAATTTTTTGATATTGTGATCAGAGGAGAATTTAAAAAGTACAATCTGAATTAACATGCAAAAATGGCCATTGTCTTTGTTTGTACATTGTATGTACAGTACAATGCAATCATTTCATACTTTAAAACTGGTCAGAAAAAATAATTGTGATTTTTAGTCTTGCAAAACTGTATGTAGTTAGATGATGTGACAACCTAATATTTATCTAATAAATATGTATTCAAATGAAACCTGTATATTAGGTGTTCATGTGGTTATTTTGTATTTAAAAAATCAGATTGACTATTGCTAGACATTTATATACTTTCTTATAACACTGAAAGTACTCTCATTTTGCTCATGTTATTTTTTTTTCCTAAATAAATTTGGAAAATTATGGATGGACTAATGGGCAGCTGTTTTGTAACTCTGAAGTTTCTATTTATTGGTTTTTAAAAAAATGTTGAAAGGTCCCAGATTTCAGTATTTGGGGTGTATAATACTTCCTGGAACCGGAAAAAGATTGTTTTCTGTCAGCAGGATATTGAAGGATTCACTACAGGAAGTTACCCTAAATAAGTTTCTATGTATGGGAATTCATATCACTAACACCCAAGTCTTCCTGCTATGCGCACGTTGCAGTAGAGGAAGCATTAAGCCAGATCTGCTAGCTGCTAAGGAGGCGCCTTCTCATTCAGAAATCATAAGGAAAAGAAAGCCAGCAGTATCTTTAGCACAGAGCTGTAGTAATTCCAAGTGCCTTCACTTTGCAGCAAAGGGTGCCTCTACAAGAGGCATTTAAAGCTCTTTCAAGGCGCATTAAAAAAAATTACCTCTACAAGAACGGAGCGCAAATCGGGCGTAGAGGCGCGTTATCTCCCCGATTATGCGCATTATCGAATGCGCGTTAAATCGCGAGTTTTATTTTGCTCCGTCCGTTAAAGCGCATTTTGACTGTGTGAATAAGCGCTTATGCGCATTAACTACTTGTAAAGCGCATTTTGGACATCTGTTAATGCGCTTCGCCGCCTCTTGCCGCCTCTCGTGCAGAGGGATTAGGTGTAAATGCGCTTCTGCGATTATGCACATAATCGCCTAACCAGGCGCAAAAGCGAACCTTGTAGAGGGGACCAAAGTAAGCTATTAGAGGACTGGGCATACTGATGTATTGTTCCCTTATCTTTTCACATATATGGCTTATGACTAGTGTATACATTGTAACCTGCCACCGACTAACACAGCTCACAAGACACACATGGTGATCCACCATAGGCTTGGTAATGTCCTATTTTGGCTAGCTGCCTAGAACTGCAAAGATGGACGGAGGGTTGTTAAATTCCAGCCATAGCATACATCTACTGTGCTACATTCTGTATGGTGGATAACAAGTCATGCATGCCTATTTTAGAACCTGGATACAGATACCAGTTCAGAACTGTTACAACCACATGCATTTATGTGGCATTTCAAACACTAAAGTGTTTCATATATATTGTCTCAGTAACTAGTCCAACAATCCCTTAACCCTGTATGTTCATAGCACAGGCAAGGTTTTGTTCACAGCTCAGGCTATAAGGCATTATGCTACACTAGCTTCCATTCTTACGTGCCATTTGCACCTATGCCTTCAGTGTTGAATCTGAAAACAAACAACTAATGTCACCAGCAGATTATGTTGTCACAAGAGGCAGGAACTAATCACGTGGACAGGGGTTGTCAGAATTTGGGGACTAGGGCCTATCACTTACTTGACTATTTGCATATCCCCCCCACCCCTGCCAATAGTTCACTGTTTTCAGACTTTGCACAGCTGAAAGTCAGTGTTTATTTATTTACATACGATAAATTAGTTTCAAAACCTGATCCGGCAGTTGCTAAGTATTGTTGCAATTGGTGCTCATCAAATAAAAAGTTGGCATTCTGCTATTGCTAATTCTAACATGATGGGGGGGGGGCTTCCGTAACACCTGCTGAGAAGGGACACACAACAGTCTGAGAAGTGATGCTGGACAGCTAGGGACCAAGGTAAATCTAAGCTGTACTCTGCACATTAGGAATACTAAAGATGCCTCACAAGAAGGGCATGTGAACAACTGTTACCCCTTGGAGAAACAGTTCTGAAATGGGCATATTAATTCATTGAAGTAATGTAACCAATATTGATGGATGTATGCAAAACGTTAAATAGGGTTTTGGAAGCCTCATTATCCCTGGCACCATTACACAGCATATATTAAGTCTTGCTTTATTGGTATGTAAAGGACTTTTATACAAACAGAAGGATCGCTGCTTCTAAATTTAAGTTTGAAGACATGTCTACCCTAGTATCAGAAAGTAAAATACAATTGCAAGATGAAGCTGGACCCTTACCGTTCTACCCAAAGTAGGAAGAGATGTTTCTGTAAAAATGCTTATGTTGAAAGACCTGAATATACAAGGAACTAAACAAAGTTTAAACAAATTAATGAGAGTGCACATAACTACCCCAGACTCAGTGTAATTATTTCTAGCCTCACCCCCTTTCTCCTACTTCCTCTCTCCTGAGTGCTTCACTTATCCCAGTTGTGATGGCTGTTTTTTTAAAGCTTTTCATATATTGTTATTTAGGGGGGGGGGGGAATCAATAAAACATTAATAAAACCAAGCAAACTGTAAATGTGTCCTTACTTCAATTCAGAATCCTCTGAGAACCTGTATGAATTAACTCTGGATGTCCAATACGAGGTTGGTTACTAATTCCCTATAAGGGACTGGAAACTAGTACAACTTCAGACCTATTTTGGTAGTGCTTCCCACAATGTATGCAGGCAGTTGAGGCTGCAATCCCTATGCAGAGTTTGGTACACCTGCACAAATGGTTTCAGTGAACTTTCCATAGTCCTAAGGAAGTAATCTCCTTTGCACTGGGACATGATCAGAAGATTCTACCTTAATCATTTCATTGTAGGTGTTACTGTTGCCTAAGCCTACATTTTTAATTTTCAGCTTAGTTTTTTCTTAAAGTTTCAATGCTTGCAATTTAAAGTTTTAAATTCAAATTTTGAAGGCACAAAAAAGACTGCAAAATGTATTTATTTTTATTTATTAAAATATAGTTAGTTACTTTTGTACAACCTCAGTGTGTGTGTGTGTATGTGAAGAATGATGCATTAGCTGTGAATGCTTGAGCCTAAGAATATAGCAGCTTGCTCATTAGTTCAAGTGTTCCAGAACCGCAAGTACTAATCTGCACACACCAAGTAGAACCAGGAGAACTGGTTTAAACACTAAATATCCACATATAGTGGTGTTATTAATGTGTACCTGAAATAAAGATTGCTCACTGTAGGTGTGTATCAGCTAATATTAAATGTCTGACCTCAGTGCCCAGAATGTTTATAAAAATACCCATGGTGCATCTTGGTATGAAGGGAATATGTCTGCACCCATATCTGGACAATATTCTCATAAGGACACCTCAGAAAACAAGAGTTTACAGGACATCCAGACAACCCTAAAATGTCTACAAGAACACAAGGCCATGGTCAATCTGGAGGATAGACATCTTACTCCTTCCCAACAGCTGATTCTGAACAGAGCAGCTCTCAACATCTCCTTCATGGATGAAAGACATTACAAGATCCGGCAGCTGGTCTCCCTAGAGTGCTGGAGTCAAAGATGGCAGACATGATGTTGATAGCACAGCTTCTGAGCACGTAAGTGTCATGCCAAGTATTAGTTTCCTGGACCCATCTGCACATGTAGCCCCTTCCTCTTCAGGATGATATAGCCACCCAAACACACATCAAAGTGAAAATGTCAAGCAAACTTCACTGAGGGAACCTCGCTGCTGGCTGGAACTAATGAGACTCAGACGGGGCTAATTCATTGCAATCCCAGTGAGGAAGACCATTACGATGGAAACCAGCCTTTTTGGTTGGGAGTGTGCACAGGGAACCTGGTTGGAAGGGGACAAGTCAAAGAGCATCAACTGGTTAGAACTAAAAGGAGTTAAGGAATTCACAGAAGGCGTGACAGAGGCCCATGTATTGATCAAGACGGACAAGACAGACAATACCAGGGCCAAAGCATACATGAACAAGCAAGGCAGGACTCGGTCCTCATTACTGAATCGTTTGGCGAGGGATGCTGTCCTGGGTGGAAACACATCTAAAGTCCACATCTATGAGCAGATCATCTGGCAAGTGTATCCAATCTGAGAGTGAATTGGCTGAGTCGTACATCCATATAGGAGTTGGAATGGCAGCTCAACAGGTGTTTCTTGAGGTGACATACCAATTTGGGAGCCCACTGGTGGATCTGTTTGCCAGCAGGGAGAATGCTCAACTTCCACACTTCCTCTCCAGATTTCACTGTTCTGCGGCAGAATGGGTAAACGTACTGGAATATCAGTGGCTGGGCAGACACTTCCCACTCCTGCCTAGGGGGATCCAGAAAACCAATCTTCAGAGGAAGTGATTCTCATTGTGCCTCACTGGCCAAAATGACCTTGGTTCCTGAAACTTGCCAACCTGTCCCAAAGAATCTGTGGAGGCTGCTTATTTGAAGGCAACTGCAGGAACCAATAGTGTAACCTTGTCCAGAGTTCTCCTGACTGACAGCCTGGTAGCTGAGAGGGAGTGGTCTGAGTCTCAAGATGTGCTGAATCACTGCCTGGCTGCGACAATGGACTGGATGAGGGCTAATAAACTGAAACTTAATCCAGACAACATTGAGATGCTGTTGGTGGGGGGTTCCTCTGATCGGATGGAGGGTGTTCAACCTGTTCTGGATGGGGTTGCACTCCCCCTGAAAGAGCAGGTTCGTAGCTTGGGGGTTCTCCTAGAACCATCTCTGTCACTTGAGGCTCAGGTAGTCTCGGTGGCACAGAGTGCCTTCTACCAACTTCGGCTGGTGGCCCAGCTACACCCCTATCTGGACAGGGATAACCTGGCTTCAGTTGTCTATGCTCTGGTAACCTCCAGGTTAGATTATTGCAATGTGCTCTACGTGGGGCTGCCTTTGAAGACGGTTCGGAAGCTGCAGCTTGTGCAGAATGCAGCGGCCAGATTGGTAACAGGGACCAGAAGGTTCGAACATATAAGACCGATTCTGGCTCGCTTGCATTGGCTGCCTGTAGGTTTCCGAGCCCGATTCAAGGTGCTGGTTTTAATCTATAAAGCCTTACACGGTTTGGGACCACAATAGCTGATGGAACGTCTTTCCCAATATGAACCTACCCGTTCACTACGCTCAACATCAAAGGTCCTCCTCTGGGTGCCTACTCCGAGGGAAGCTCGGAGGACGGCAACAAGGGAGAGGGCCGTCTCTGTGGTGGCCCCTCAATTATGGAATGATCTCCCCGATGAGGCCCGCCTGGCGCCAACACTGTTACCTTTTCGGCACCAGGTCAAAACTTTTCTGTTCTCCCAGGCATTTTAACAGCTCAAGTTGAGGTTTGATTGACATTATGGCCTGCCTTAACCATTAAAATGTTTTAAAGTGTTTTAATGATAGCTGTTTTATGTTTATGGTTTTAAATTTTGTATATTGTCTTTTTAATGCTCTACCTTTTTAATTTTTGTAAACCACCCAACTATGGGGTGGTATATAAGTGTAATAAATAATAATAATAATAAAATAATAATAGAACAGCTGGGATACACGACGCAATTTTTGGAAACGGTTCTCTCATCCAAATGGACAGCTACAAACAAGATTGACAAAACAACTTGGAAAACCTTCCTGAGTTGATGTAGGACTAACAGTCAATTGCCTTCTTTGGGGGGTGAGGGAGTCACAGAAGTGTTAAGAGTTTCTTCAGGCAGGCCTAGATAAAGATTTGAGTGCTATCACTCTGAAGTGCCAAGTAGCAGCCCTGAAGTTGCTGGGCATTTCTTCCATCTCATCCTCACGTTAATCCTGCTGCAGTGCACTGTTTTCTCAACTGGGTACTCACAGTTCTCATGAGGAAGCCCTCTGAATTCATGACAACTTGTTCTTTGAAACTTCTCATTCTCAAGACTGTGTTTTTAAGTCAGTTACCTCAGCTCACAGGGTTTCTGAATTGGGAGCCTTGTCTGCAGATCTGGTTACGCAGTTTCCATGAAGGTGGTGTGAAGGACTGACCCTTCTTTCCTACCAAAGGTTAATTCTTTTATTTCACAGGTCTCAAGAGATTACTCTTCCATCTTTCTGTCCCAAGCCAATTCACTCGTGGGGAAAGAACTGGCATAGACTGGATGTAAACCAGCACTACATTTTTATTTGGACAGGACAGCTGCCATTCAGAGTCTGTCTTAGTCTCCTTCTAGCCTAAGGTTTTGGGACATAAGTCTCTAGTGATTTCAATCGTGATTTAAATCAAATCCACCCTGCTTCAAAGTCTGCAATTTTGCACTGGCTGAAGGAGGCCATCGTGGTGGCATGCCAGGCATTAGGCAAACAACCCTCCGGAGGAATCACAGCCCACTCCTTAAGGGGGCTGGCAGCTGCAACTTTTAAAGAGGATTTTCCCATCAACACCTGCAAAGCGGCCACTTAGGCATCTGTAGACACTTTTACCAAGCATTATAAAATTGATGCTGCTCCCTCTGCAGATGCAGCCTTCAGGTGTTAATAAACTACAGCATGTCTTGGTGGCTTAGAGCACTGGTCCCTATTGTCCTGCCCTGGGAATGGTCGGCTAAATCCTGAGGTTAAAGAATGCCTTTCATGAGGCTCTGGAGAAAACATAAGTCTGTTTCTTACAGAGAATTTCTGTTCTCAGGGGGCATACACTACCTACCCATTCTAGGGGCCAGCATAGTTTATTTCGGCAGGAGGGGACTGTTACAGCTTCTGCTGCTGCTGAAAATTGGAGGAGGTTGACAGGGATTCCTGGCTTCATTCCTTCCTGCCCCAATTGTTTCCTGTGACAAGTCAGACCAGTAGGTTTCCAGGTCTAAGGTCCCCTCTACAAGGATTCGCTTTTGCGGCTGGTTAGGCGATTATGCGCATAATCGCAGAAGCGCATTTACGCCTAATCCCTCTGCACGAGAGGCGGCGAGAGGCGGCAAAGCGCATTAAAGGATGTCTAAAATGCGGTTTACAAATAGTTAATGCGCATAAGCGCATATTCACACAGTCAAAATGCGCTTTAACGGACGGAGCAAAATAAAACTCGCTATTTAACGCGCATTCGATAATGCGCATAATCGGAGAGATAACGCACCTCTACGCCCCATTTGCGCTCCGCTGGTGTGGAGGTAAATTTTTTAATGAGACTTCAAAGAGCATTAAACCTCTCTTGTAGAGGCAGCCTAATTTACTATTAATGTTTGTTAATGCAGTCTCGTCTGGAAGGACAGGGCAGCTCCTCCCTGTGAAGAAGCAACTTTTGGTTCTGCCTACATGCTCCAGAGAGAGGTGCCATCCCAAGGTTCAGCAATGCCCCCCCCCCCCCAATGAGGCTCTGAGAACAGGAATTCACAATAAGAAACAAATTTCTGTTTTCTGCACTATGAACCGCTCAGGGTTCAATTGGCTTTTAGTTATTTTATTTAATTATTTTATTCCATTTATGTACCGCCCCATAGCCGAAGCTCTCTGGGCGGTTTACAAAAATTAAAAACATTGAACATTAAAATTCCTCATCATGTTCCTAAGTACGCAATCTCAATGATTCAGTTATAGTTCAAAATGCAGAGATTAGTTCTAGTTCCACTTTTCAGAGATAAGAAATCTGAATATTTTGGGTGCATGCCAGAGAAAGGGGAGTCTTCAGAGCACTGTGTTGAGAGCATGCACCATTCAAATTACAATCTGTCTGTGTAGCACAGACTGAGAATCATTCATAGCCAAAAGAAATATATGAAGTGCACTGGAGAACAATGGAATCCCCCCACAGTCTTTTCTATCTGGTTGACTGATCCAATTATCTTAATGCAATATACAGCTGTATTAGCTCTGCAGATTGTATAATAATATGTATATAATTATTAACCTAATAGTTCATCAAATTTAGCTGCATCCTTGATTTTAAAGAACCAAGAGCAAGTATTTGTTTATGCTATAGATGGTAATACAGATAAACAATAAAGAAATATATATATAAAACAGTAATATATGCTTGCAAGTTCTTCACTGACTTTGGGGGTTGATATTCCAATAATGATCATTTTAAAAACAGCTAAATTTCTCACTGCAGCAGTATTTGTTTGTGTTGTCTAAAAGCTGTTAAAACACGTTTTCTTTAGAGAAAACAATTAAGAAGTAGTCTCAAAATATTTTTCCATGCAGTATGTTGTGTTTTTCTGATTAATAAAGCTATAACACACTGCATATCATCAACATTTTGGATTAGGTATGTAAAGCTCATTTTTATTTCCATGCTGAACTGTAAACCTAAGCTAATATACGGTTCCTCTTTGTTTATCACAGGATCCAAAGAAAGTGCACAGCTAGTTTTGAGTGCCCAGGGAGGGTCTTTGGGCTGCGGTTTCTAGACAGTAGCCATTCCCACCATATGGCAAACCCTTTTTTTTAATCTAAGGGGAGTTTCAAAAGTAGCTTGTGATGTGGATGAGAGACTGCTCTTCAAAGTATAAACAATCCCACTAAGCATGCCCAAGTCCTGCCTAAAATGGTTTTTGAATCCTGGCCATCAGGCCTGAAGTACAACTCGAAAGCAGACCCTCGTCTGGGGCCCCAGACCTCTTCCCAAGCAGCTGCAAAGCATCAGAATAAAGGGGCAGTTTGTAACAGAAAAGCAGTAGACAGAGATAAAACCCTTCTCCTACTGGTATCTCTGTCCTGCAATGCTCTCCCTCAGTCCAGCACAGTTCTTACTAAAGTGCTTGCTGATAAGAACATGCCATGCAACAAAATGGAATGAATGCCCAGAGATATCTTCTGTTCAGAATGGCTTCTACAAGGAAATTGATGGGGACTTCTCTGTACACAAGAGATCACTGTGAGAATGTGAATGCACTTTGCTGTGATTATATTTTCTTCCTTTTGTTATAGCTAGGATAATGACACAATCTACATAGCACTTTACATCATAAAGGAAAAAAATATGGATTCTGCCCCAAGGAGTTTACAATCTAAAGTTTGACAATGGGAAGAGGAGGAAAATAAGGTGTGGCGGGGGATGGAGGAGGCCAGCAACTAAAACTAAATCATACCACTTCTTACCTCTTGGCATAAGGCTTTGATGTTCTGCTACTAATTCAATTCTTGGAATAATATTTATAATAATTATATATAGATTTTCTCTAAAACCATTAAAACATTCTCCTTAAAACTGATATGATTTACCTGACATGAGCAAGAACTGGAAAAGCAGTCATTCCTATCTTGACAGCTCCTTCATGACCAAAAAGTTGTTTGTTTTTGTAAGACCATTTAAAAAATACTTACAGCTACAGACTTTGTACTAGAGAGACTACTAATCAAATTTAAATCAAAATCAGTCTGTTTATAATTCTACTAAAATACTGTTCTCTAAACTGAGGTTGTTCAGCCATTAATCAAAACCTTGGTACCATGCTTCCCTTCTATAAACAGTTATGACATGCAGGTTTGATTAAGAATATTCACTGACATAGGACTTACCATAACATCCATTTGCTAAAGGTGTCAGTAATTGTCTGAAACTACCAAAAGCAAACTTGGAAACAACAGCTAATGAGAATGCAAATCAGAGAAGTAATATGATTGGTTAATGGATGCTGATATAATATGCTAATCTTCTCTACCTATAAAGCGGAAAGTATGTGTGTGCCACGTATGTCCGGAAATGTTTACCCACTTCCAGATGAGTTAGAAACTTGACACGGTGACACAGTGATAGGTCTGGCTGTACAATGTACCAGAAAAAAATTGGAGTTTAAGTATTTTTTTAAAATTTAATAAAAACCTAGGTTTACGCCTACAACTCCCAGCATGCCTTGGGCGGAACTCCCAGCATGCCTTGAGCAGGAGGCCAGACTTACTGGCCTTTGGTGGCCATTCTGAGTGCACAGGTTGGTGGCCGCTGTGTGTCTTTTACAACCCCAACTCCTAAGGTTGGTCTCGAGCAGTCAACCCAATTTTGCGGTGCCTCCTCCCACCCTCTGCATGATTTTAAAATGTAACTAGATACAACAGCATGACTTTGAGGGGCCAAACATGCTCAAAGGCACTCCGTCCTGATATCGCTGCTTTTTCAGAATCTGGTGGAAGCAAGTGTGTAGTCTTTGCCCTTCAGAGGGAGGGAGGAAGGGGAGGCACTCTGTGCATGCCCAGAAACAGACCCAACAAAGGGGGGAAGTGCCCAGCCCAGCCCTGGCCCTTCAGTACAGGCTCCTGGTGTAGCACTTGGTGGGTGAGAAGCACAGGCCAAGGAAGTCCCAGCAGGATTGGCTGGAGCTGGGGGCATCCACTGATAACTACTTACCTCCTCTCTTTGGCAATACTACTCCTCAATGCTCTATCGAGGAGCAGCATCGGCAACGATGTCTCAGAGGATGCAGGCTGCCAAAAGCATGCTGGGAGGTGTAGTACTGGCATGTAGAATGGCTGGTTTAAAATAAAGTATGGGTGAGCAAACCCTGACCTTTCACTAACTGTCTTTGTTCTCCTACCTGACTTTCTCCAACTGCCACTAACCCTGCCCACCATTCCATTCTAGCCTCAGCTATATCAGTCAATCCTCCATTCACTCTTCTGTCTCAACAACATAGTTAGCGTGTTACATAAAAATCATAAACTTTATTCCGAAATCCACAAGCAGGGTGCCACAACCAAGATGGCCTGCTCTCCAGTTGTCTTCCACCACATCTCAGATGGTGTTCAAAGATTAACAAGTTATTCAGGGACCTAGGTTTATGCCTAAAACTCCCAGCATGCCTTGGGCAGGAGGGAAGACTTATCAGGCTTTGGCAGCCATTATCTGGTAGTGGCTCGCCCTCCTGGGCCTGCAGGGAGAGCGCCTGGGGCCAGCTGCCTCAGTTGCTAGGCCCCATCGGGAGCAGGCTTGTTGCCATTGGCAACCAAGTGAACCGACAAGTCAGCCAGCCAGCCAGCCCCCTCATGGCCTACCTATGGGCACCAATTGCACAGTGTAGTGTGGACTGACTCAGCCAGACTTCACTTCCCATGAGCTTCAGCAGCAGGACTCCCATTGGGCAAGTCAGGCACTACAGCAAAAGGCATGCTGGGAGTTGTAGTTTTTGTTTTCTGTGGGGACAAGGAAAATTATGGCGACAGCTTCAAGGCAGCCCTGGCCATGCTTTGAAGGTAAAGGGGGGGGGGGGAATGAATTTAATTTGTTTTAAAGTTACCTCACAGGTTCTAGGACTGGCCTACCTTGAACGGTTGTCATGAGGGTGAGAGAGGAAAAAAAGAAATGAATTTAATTTGTTTAAAAGCTAATTCACAGGAATAGCACCAGCCTGCTACTTAAAGATGATTACCTCGCAGACATATATTTTAGGGGGCCCGAGCAACGCAGGATAGAAACTTGAAATCTGGCATGCAGATAGGTCTGGCTCTACAAATGTACCAGAAAAATCTAAAAACATGACATTTTGAATTTTAAATATTTTTATGTCAGACAAAAGGACCAAGTCACCTTCACCATCCTGGCTCTCTGCCCAAACCTGTTAAATGTAGATATTATATAGCAATTTATGCCAATAAAGTATTCTGTGTTCTGGCTGCTTTCCTTTTTTCATAACAATAACTTCAGAGCACATGTATACAACAGTTCCTCACGTCCACTGAGATCTGCTTCCCTACTATATGTTATTAAGATATCTGGGCAATGCCGGGTCTATTTTGAAAACATGTTTTTAGGTTTGGATCTTTTTTAGCTGGTAGAAAGGGTGTTGTGTGTCCTGTTTTTGAAGTTTAGACGGTGCTCCGGCCAAGGCATGATGGGAGGTGTAGGCATTTCAGGTAAAATAAAAAATGTGGTTTATCATGAAGCTCTAATTTAAAATACAGTTCTTATTAACACAATTTTCCATTTATTCTAACAAAAAAATTTACGAACTCAAGCAAACTAAAAACAACCAACCAACTGAAAGATGAGTAAGTTGCAGAGAAATGTATTATTTATCAAATAAATGTCATAAACATTATTCACGAACGCGAGAAAACGGCAGGCATATGAGCTTGTGTGTGTGTGTGTGTGTGTGTGTGTGTGTGTGTGTATAAAATGCTTAATAGAGGTCTGAACAACACAATGGTTTTTTATAAGGGTTGGGTGTAATTCTCCATAGGGAACCAATAGTAGCTTTTATAGTGCCATCTGCATGCCTATTCCCTCTGGCATTCACATGTGCTGGCAAACTGACACAAGACACTCCCATCGGTGAGACTTCTTTTTACTGAGGAAATCACACAGTAAAAAGCCTACTGGTTACATTCTCCAAACAACACCACTTAAAGCTGAACGATAGTTATGAAACTTTAGGCTCCTTTCCTGATACGTTCCTTCGGGCGATCACTCACCGGGTGGGGGGAAGGTTAGGGTTAGCCACCAACCAATTTGAGCTTCTCCCGACACTGCATATGCTGGCACCTCCAGGGACATGGCCAAAGCCTAAACAAAATACCTGGGAGGGGAAAACACTTATGCTCTGAGCCACCAAAGCCAGGCAGAGGCTAATCATGCACCAATGAGACCCAGCCTGCCGAACACTGAGCTGACCTGGGGTAATTATGATCACAGGGAAGGTAAAACCTGAGTCTGGCCACAAAAACACAATATACCGCAAACACAAGTTCAAGTCTATAAAAACCCTCACAGTACTTCCCATGGCACAATCCTTAGAAATTTAGAGTCCAAATAGCAAGTGAGGGAGTGTGTGCAGAGTGCTTCCAAAGTCCCAAACAGATGGAATCCAACAGGAGGGATTTCAGTCCTTGCGTCGAAATCTGATACCTAGCAAAAGCTCTTCCACTTTTGCTGTCCCTCTTATACCCGGGGCCTGGCCTATTCAAAGCCCCTTGACAGACTGGTCCTGTGACCTGTAAAACATGCCCATGTGCCAATAGGGTGGGACTGCACAACCCAACTAAGCTGACTCTACAATCTGAATGACACCCTCACCAAAGTGGCCCCCACCTTATCAAAACACTCCCAAGTTCCCAGAGAATTAGCAGCTTCAAGGCCGAGAAAGGGAGTGCAGCAAGCAACTCCCGTGGAAAACTTTGACAGAGAACTGCTTGCACAGACATTCCAAAATTATTCCTAATAAATCAACTTACATTCAGTCAAGGCCTCCAGCCTAGATTGAAGACCTACACATGACATGTTGTGGATATCAGAAACTAGTGCTGGAAAATAGTAGGACTGTATTATAAATTCAGACTGTTTACTGTAAATGGGCAACCAATGAGTGCTCAGGGTCTTTAGCAAAATAATAATAATGTTCTTTGATTGAAGGGAAACTTTTTGTGTATGGGGGAATATATTCATCAGAGTTTAGGAAGAGAAACAGCTTAGGGCCAGTTTTGGAGTTTAAACTGAGAGACAGGGGGTACCTCTAGAGGGTCACTTTCCCTCGCGGTGGCTTCGGAGTGGCGGCGGGTGGATTACATTACGCTGCCATCACTCCGAAGCCATCTAGGGGCAAAGTCCCAAAGCTCCGCACTAAAAAAGTTGGGCATTTAGCCCGACTTTTTTAGCTTTGAGCGATGCGACGATGGCTTTTGCCATCTGTCGCTGTTGCTCTGGAGCTTCTGCGAGGCGTGCCCAGTCTATGGCGACCACTGATTGGTCGCCATGGGCTGGGCAGGGAAGGGGATGGAACAGAAAGCCATAAGTTCGCTGCACCATCTCCGTGCCTCTGGAGTCCTCCCCCCCTCATTTTACAAAGTAAAAATTTAAAAAACCTAACCTCCGCGCCTCCGCACTCCTGCCCCCCCATTTTACAAAGGAAAATTAAAAAACGAACCTTCGAAGAGGCGCAGGCGCGGTAGCGGCGGCAAGAAAACCCGCCGTGACGCCCCTTCTGCTGTAAATGGGCGAAAGGAGCATAAATGTGCGTTACGCCACCTGACGCCAGTGGTGCGAAGCGAACCAGATGCCGTCAAGAGGAGGGCAGACAGAGAATGAAGAGTTTAAAAAGCATTAGCTAGAACTGAAGTGCAGCCTTGGAGTTGCCTGAAACAGTTGCCCTCTGGGGATTTAAGTAAGATTAGAAGCAGAGCTGGCATTATGTGAAGTGGGAGGAAGCTCCCACACGAAGGGGTGGGGAGTGGAAAGAGCGGCGAATCCGTGCAACCCCACCCTCACACCCCCACCTGCACCAGGAGGGCTCACCTGGTCGTCCTGGGAAGGCAGCCTCGGCACAGCAAAGCAAGGGTTAACAGGCCTTGCTGATGCTGTTCTTTAGTGCACCTGTGTCAGAGTCAGCCTTACCATTAAGCGGATGGAAGCGGGTGCAACACCTCCCGCTCCCAACCCTGCTGGCCTGCTGGCTTACTTTCCTTAGTGGGGACACGTGTGCTCACATCGCCAGCACACTGCCTCTGTAAGGTCTTTCTGCCTCCAGGAGCCGCAGGCACTGTGTGGCTCCTAAAGGCAGAGGCAGCATGCTAGTGATTCAGGTGTGCATGCCACGCTTGGAGTCGTCCCCCCGCCCCCCTGTCCTGCTCCCAGTTTTTCTGCCCCCAGTGGCACTGTTTTACTCCTTGACAACATCGCAGCAGCCTGCTTTAACCTTCCACCACATCCCAATGAGAGGGGAGAGGTTAATTCAGTGCCTCCAGCATCACCCTGACAAGGGTGATGGTGGCTCTAAAACGCTGGTAGTATGCACAGTTTGGACCAAACTTCATATACACAAAGTCCCATAGTCAGGAGGCACCCAATACACCATCAAAATCCTGCACAATTACACTCAAAGGTGTGAAACCCCTGGGTGAACCAAAAGGGGCTGGTGCAGATAACCTCAGAAGGACCAAAATTCATACACAGCCTCCCCTAGTCACGAGGCACCTGATGCACCACCAAAACCCTGTGTGATTACACACAAAGGATCGAAAATCTTGGGAGCCCCAAAAACGGGGTGGCATAAAAAAAAAAAAAAACCTTGGAAGCCTGCAGGATATGGATCAAGCTTCATACACAGCCTCCCCTAGCAAGGATGCCCACGAAGCCCATTGAAAACCCTGCACACTGACAAAGCCACACTAGCAAAAGCACTTTTGCCAAAAAGGAGGTGATGGCTATAACTCCATGGAAATTTGCATGAGCGGGACAAAACTGAATACATAGCATCCCCTGGCAAGGATGCACACAGAGAAAAGTGACAACCCTGTGCAGCTGCCACCACCCAACCAAGACAGTGCTTGACACTTGGGGAGGTTGCAGAGGGCACTGCCAGGGAAAGGGTGGGGTGGGGTCAGGCTGCAAGCGCAATCAGTTGTTAGATAGATTGTGGAAAAAGAGATCTGTAGGCTGAAGGAGAGCAGCAGCAGCAGTTTTGACTGCTCTTACCAAACGACTTTGTAGGCGACCAAAATAACCCACTGTGACCACCACATGACAGAATAACCCATAATGGGTTAAATAACACATTCTAAAGACCATGTGTTATCAGAGTGGGTTATTTTGGGCAAATAAGCCATTGTGGATTAATAAACTCCCAACAGACGACACGATACCCCATCATGGCTTATTTAACACATCGTGGGTTATCGTGCTATCCAAACCCAGACTCTAAATGCTTACGAAGTGCTCTGTATCTGTAAATAAAAGAAATATTATGAAGACACTATGACTGCATTCATAAATAAAAATAAACTATGGCTTATTGTTACATATACGAGCCCTTGGTTTGTATGCTGCCCCCTCCAGCATATCCAAGAAGAGGAAATTGGAAGCACAGTTTGTCCAGGTTTGGACATGAAGCTAAAGTGCAGTTAGTTCAAAAGAGAAGCTAACAATTCTGATCTCCTCCTCACAGTTGCACCAGAGGATAGGAGAAGGGACTGGGTGAACCTGAGGGCTTGCTGAAGCTCATCAAAGTAATGATACACTATCGTTTAATTAGTGCCCCATCGCAACAAGATTTAGTTTTCTATAGAAATGCAAGTTGCTTACCTGTAACTGTAGCTCTTCGAGTGGTCATCTGTGCAGTCACACACTATGGGCTCGCGCCGGCACTGAGCCTCATTCCGGAAACTTCTAAAGCCTAGACTCTTGGCGGGAACCCCTCCCCCCACCGCCCTATCGCGCATGCTCGGGTTCCCGCTTACCTCAGTTCTATGAGACCATAAATGCCTCGCGAACGAGATATGTGGAACGATTAACCTATACCCAAGTCGAGCGTTGCATGCTAGCGATAACCTCTGTGACCCGTAATCTTAGCAAGGCCTAGAGGGGACGGTGGGTATGATGTGTGACTGCACAGATGACCACTCGAAGAACTACAGTTACAGGTAAGCAACTTGCATTTCTTCTTCGTGGTCTCTGTGCATCACACACTACAGGCGAATAACAAGCAATCACTTACCGGAGGAGGGTAGAGCTCGCTGAAACGTCACTGGAGGACAGATGACAGAACAGCCCGACCGAAGGAGGCGTCGTCTCTGGCTCTGACATCCAGCTTATAATGCGACATGAACATGGATGCATTGGACCACGTAGCTGCTCTGCAGAGTTCTGGGATAGAGATTCCCCGATCCAGAGCGGTGGAAGTTGCCAGGGACCGTGTGGAGTGCACCTTCAGAGCTTCTGGAGGTTCTTTCTGCGCTAGCTGGTAGGCCAGGGAAATGGTCTGTATCACCCACTTAGCAAAACGTTGGGTAGAAACAGGTTGACCTTTGGTCCGACCCCCATAGCAAACAAATAGTCGGTCCGACTTGCGGAAGGCCGCAGATCTCGCCCTGTAGAAGGCTAATGCACGTCTAACGTCCAGCGAATGCAGTCTTGTGCTGACAGGGTCAGTGGATGCCTGGAAGAAAGTAGGACGATGCTCTGGTTGACATGAAAGCTAGAAACGACCTTAGGACGAAAGAATGGTCCTGGATGGAGTACCACCTTGTCACGAAAAGACTGTGTATAAGGCGGATCCGCCATAAGCGCGCATAGCTCTGAGCTCCTTCTTGCCAAAGTAATGGCCACCAAGAAGGCAACCTTAAAAGTTAGTAACCTAATATTAATAGTAGCAAGTGGCTCGAATAGCTTAGATGTCAGAGCCGCTAGTACTACGGATAAACTCCATTGTGGAATGAGTGGCTGCAGAGGCGGGTGCAAGTTGCATAGTCCCTTGAGGAAGTATTTCGAGAGAGGGTGTGTGAAGACCGAAAAATGTTGGATCAAGTCATGTCTTGCCAAGACAGCGGCTAAGTAGACTCTTATAGATGCAGTTTTGAGGCCTTCCACGTGGAGTGAATGTAGGAAGGCTAGAATGTCTGAAATCCCGCAGGATCTTGGGTTGAGACCGTAAAGTTTTTAAACTTGGTCCACTTCCTGTCATAGGATTTCCTAGTAGAAGGCTTTCGGGCTTCCCTCAGGATAGCTTGCACTGGCGATGGGAGGTTTAGCTCCTGCCAGTGGGCCGGATTCGCCAGGCAGTGAGATTCAATTTGCGTAGATCTGGGTGCAGGACTTGTCCGCCGTCCATGGAGACCAGGTCCGGGAGCATCGGAAGGCAGTAGTACTCCCCCTTGGAAAGGCGTAGCAGAGGGGTGAACCATGCCTGGTGGGGCCACCATGGGGCAATGAGGATTGCGTTTGTCTGTCGCCTTTGCAGTGTCGCAACTACCCTTCCCACCAGCGGGAAGGGTGGGCATAAGCCAGTCCCTCGCCCCATGGGGTGTTGAAAGCAACTCCCAGGGAACAGTTGCCCAGGCCCGCTCTCGAACAGAAAGAGTGGCAGACCGCATTGACCGTTGATGCAAACAGGTCGATGAGGGGCGTCCCCCACTTGGCAAAAAGGAGAGAAAGGACGGTGTGACACAGGGCCCACTCGTGCGTGTCCTGAAAAAGACAGCTGAGTGCGTCTGCCTGGAGATTCTCTGCGCCTGCTATATGAATGGCCGAAAGGTGCATCTGGTGTTTGATTGCCCATTCGAAGATTTCTAGTGTCAGTTTGAGGATTGTCGATGAGCGGGTGCCCCCTTCCTTGTTGATGTACCAGACAACCGTTGTGTTGTCCAATACGATTCTCACGTGGTGTCCCACAAGGAGACCTTGAAGGTGCACATGGCCTTTTGGACTGCTAAGAGTTCTAATCTGTTTATGTGCAGGGTCCGTTCTCGGCCGGACCACTGTCCTTGCATTGCCAGGCGGCCGCAGTGTGCTCCCCATCCTAGCAGGGATGCATCCGATGTCAGCGTGCGAGTTGGTCCGGGGCTCACGAAAGGAAGGCCCTTCTTGAGGTTGTGTTGGAGGGTCCACCATCTGAGTGAGGGATGGAGTGCTGACAGAAACTTGTCAAGAGAAACTGTTGTAGAGGACGCATCCTGAGTCGTGCCCACCTGACAGTATATACTGAGGAGGCCATGAGGCCCAGCATTTTTTGAAGAGTCAGCGCTTTGGTGCGTGTAGAATCAATGATGTGTTGGGCCAGGTGTTGAATTTTTAGTGCCCGTTCTTTTGGCAGGAAAGCCCTTCCTGCCATAGAGTCTAGCAGAACCCCAATAAACTAGATTGTCTGTGTCGGCGTAAATACTGACTTCTCGTGGTTTATAACTAGGCCCAACCTCTGTAGAAGGTCCACTGTAGTGGTCACATCCCTGTTCGCCTGAAGGCGGGAGGGGGATACTATTAGCCAGTCATCCAAGTAGGGGTAAAGCTCCACCCCTACTGAATGAAGGAAGGCGCAGACTGGCGCCATGCACTTGGTGAACACTCTTGGTGCAGTCTTTAGTCCGAAAGGAAGGACAGTGAATTGATAGGTCTCCTGACCTATCGCAAACCTGAGGAAGTGTTGATGAGACCTGTGGATAGGAATATGAAAGTACGCGTCCTTTAGGTCTATGAGAGTGAACCACCTGTTGCGCTTTAGTAGCGGTAGGATGGCTCCCAGCGTGACCATGCAGAATGTTTTGGTGTGGATGAAGTCGTTGAGCCCTCTCAGGTCCAAGATGGGGCAGAGACCACCATCCCTTTTCAGGACGGTGAAATATCAGGAATAGAAGCCGGCTGGTTCGCCTGCTTGAGTGATGGGAACGATGGCGCCCTTCTGGAGCAGGGTAGCCACTTCCTGACGTAGGACCTCTGATGATGGCGTGATTTTTAAAAACCCCAGAGGGGGAGGTGACATAAATTCCAGAAGGTAGCCGTTCTTGATTATTTGGAGGACCCATTTGTCCGATGTTATCGAAGTCCAGGTTTCGAAGAAAGGTCGCAGCCGGTGGTTGAATGTTGAGTGTGGATGGCAATTGACCCGGAGAGAGTCAAAGACGCTGTTTTTGCTGTGCATCAGACCTTCCTCGCTGTTGGCGGAATCTTCCCTGTGGGTAATTCCTTCGTTGCGGGAACATTGTTTGAGAAGCGGTAGGCTGGAAATGTTGCCGCTGTTGTGAATGGCGTGGCTGGTATGGTTGTTGTCTACCCCACCTGCGTGGGCGGTAGGAGTGAGATGTTGAGGGGGTAAAACCCCTTTTTTTTCACAGTAGTCTTCGCTTTCTGGATTGTGTCCATTGTCGAATCCGTAGTCGTGTTGAAAAGGCCTTCCCCGTCAAAGGGTAGGTCCTCAATTCTGGATTTGGACTCCTGAGGTAAGTTTGAAGACCGCAGCCACGCATGTCGCCTCAGAGCGATAGCTGCCACCATGGCCTTAGAGACGCAGTCCAGTCCATTTGGTGACGAGCAGTTGTTAACTCCTGTTTGGCTAGGGCAGTTGCTTCCTGTTGGAAGACTTGCGTCGCGTCACGAATTTCGTCTGGCAGGTGTGCATGGAGTGAAGACACCTTGTCCCACAAAAAAAGGTGGTATCTGGCCATCATGGGCTAGTAATTGGTGACTTTCATGGTCAGTGCAGCGGAGGAATAAACTCTGCGGCCAAAGGAATCTAGCTTTCTTCCCTCCCTGTCAACTGGTGCGGAGTGGGACTTTGATGGTCTCCCCTGGGCTGATTCCACGATCACGGAATTGGGTTTCGGATGAGTAAGGAGAAAGGCGGCATCCTTTTCCTGTATTTTATATAGTGAGTCCAGGCGTTTGGACACCGGACCCATGGTAGCCGGGGTCTTCCAAGACTTCTTCGCAGTGTGAAGGAGGGTCAGGATCAGGGGGATGGCCGGTGCGGATGACGAGTCCCCGTACATGACATCATAAATGGTGTCGACGCACTGCTCCACTGGCTGCTGGGGTTCCACCCCTAACGATTGAGCCATGCGTAGCATTTGCTCGGTGAACGTGGCTACTTCGACAGATGGTGAGGCTCTCTTATTGGTACCGACGGCGACGTCTGGAGATGGAATAGACGGAGGCGGGTCGACTGAAGAAGATGAATCGGAGGAGTAATCCTCCCCGGAGTCGGGAAACCTAGGGGCGTCGATGTCGAGCGGCAGTGGCGGAGCCGGCGAAGCTATCAGTACCAGTGCCTCAGGTGGCAGTGCCGATACCGTGGCTGACGGTGGGAGCCTAGGCGGCAGCGGTGGGACAAAGGTATCCTCTTCTGTAAGTCTGTGGCCCATGTAGGGATCAAAAAGGAAGAGCTGTCGTGAGCCGGTCTGAGCTGGAGGCCATGAGTGTGAGGACCAGGATCTCACGGAGTGGTCTGAGAAGTGGTCCCAATCCCTCGACGGCGTGGGGGACCGAGAGCGGTACCGGCGTTCCGGTGAGAAACCCCTCGATACCGGTGAAGGTGCTAACAATGTCCGAGGGGACAGCGGATCGAAGGCTCTCTCCTCAGGCGCCGGAGCCAGCGGCGACATCGACAGATGCAGCGTCGACACCGTCGGAGAACGGAAGGGCGCATCTGTGACGGGTCCTGCGTGATGCGCAGTTGAAGAAGGTTTGCTCGGTACCGAGGCTGACTTCGTCGTATGCCGAGACGTCGGTGCCGGGGCACGAGTCGGCAGTGGTGGGCAAGAAGGCCACGAAAGCGGGATAGATACCGACGCTGGTGGCGACGGTACCGCGCAAGCCATCGATACCGGGGATCTAGTCGGTACCGAGGCAGGCCTCGATTGAGGCGGCGCCGAGGGGAATTGCTCCTTCCGCGGAAGCTCCTTCTTTGGTTTGGAGGGCTTAGAAGTGGTCTTGGCTCTATCTTTCTTTTTATGAGAGCTCCCCTCCAGGCGAGGTGTGTCCTTTTTATGCCTCTTTGCCTTAATCTCTTCAGAGGTGCGGGGTGCCATCGCCTTACGAGGTCGATCCTTTGGCCCCTCTGTTGGGGCATGCACCTCGACGGTGGCCTTGACCGTCGGACGGGTTGGGGCATCCACTGTCTCCAGGGCTTTCTTCCAGAGGAGCGCCCTAAGCTTGTTCGCCCTGTTTTTTCTCGTTTGGCGCGAGAAATTCATGCAGTGGGCGCAGGCATCCACTACTTGGGTCTCACCCAGGCAAAGTAAGCACCGCGAGTGGCCATCAGATAAAGTAAGTTTTGCTCTGCACGAACTGCAGTCCTTAAATAGAGCAGTCTGCGACATACCGGTGCTCACCCCGGGGAGAAAGGGGAAGCAACTCCCGAGGGGGGTGGGGGGTGGGGAGTAAAACAGAGAGAGAAAGAAAGAAGAACAACAAGAATATATATATATATATATATATATATATATGGAGATAAATCTAAGAGAGTCTAAGCAGAAATATGAACGATTGTAAGAGAAGTCTCTCGCGAGGCAAGCAGCACGGCGGTCGAAAAAGACCTGAGGTAAGCGGGAACCCGAGCATGCGCAATAGGGCGGTAGGGGGAGGGGTTCCCGCCAAGAGTCTAGGCTTTAGAAGTTTCCGGAATGAGGCTCGGCGCCTGCACGAGCCCATAGTGTGTGATGCACAGAGACCACGAAGAAGAACTTCCCATTGCTCAGGAAAGTAATGTCTGTATAGGGGACCAACAGTAGCCTTTAAAATCCCCCTTCACGTTACTTGTGTGGCCAGCCCCGCCCCGACAACATGTTAGCTAGGACACCTGACGTGGGGAAGCCTATGCACATAGAAGCCTAGACTTGCTTAGCTCCTGGAACCCTCCACAATCAGGGTTCTTGGTCTTCCGAAATGGGTATCAGGAACTAGTGCTGGAGAATAGGGGCATTAATGTTTCAGATGCTAAACAGGGGCACAGACTGGGGGTCCTGCCCCTGTTATTTAATTTTTAAAAGCCACCTGTGGGATTGCTAATCTGCGTGAAAGGCATTTTGTCTAGTTTGGCCCTTAGTCTCTGGGAGGACAAACTATACTTCAGATATGTAGAATTTACCCCTTTATTTCCACAATTATTTTTGCCTTCCACAAAGTCACTTAAGCTGCTTTCACAATAAGATCTGAATTATTGCTGGTACCACATACATCTTATCATCATCTTTAGGAGGTTGAATTGTGCCTTATATTCCCCATTCAAAAGCATAGAACAATACAGATTTGAATGCACACAATTAGTTTTAATTTTGCACATCATCTTGCAAAACTGTTCACTACTTACCTAAGTTTTGCATTTGTGCCCATTTCCACCACTTTGCACATACAGCAATATGAACAGCTCTGCTGATCTGTGTGTGGAATCCCTTCCATACTTTCATGCAGCATGATCCCCTGTGGGTTTTCATATACAGGAATCAGAGCAGTGGGTCTACTCTTATTTTACTGCTACAGGGCCTCTTGCTTGTTTTATGTACACTGGGCCCCTATCACACATGGACGAGGATCACTGAAATGAAGTGAGTGGTAACACTTCTACAGAATTCATATTAATCAGGTTTTACATGTTTGTTGCTCAGTAAACTGAAGGCAGCCATTCATCATAAGCTCAAAACTGACTTTCCGTACTGCAACTCATGGTGCTGCACCTCCACACTTCCATTCCCCTGGAGAAGATTCGCTTCCTCCTTGGTATAACTTAATCATTGCTCCTCATCTTATGCAAGAACCACCTTCTCCTGCCATCCTGTAACAGTACTGAATGGTGACTCAGAACCAAATTCCATTCTTTCCAATTCATGCCCTGAATTAGCAAAAGAATAGTCAAGCTCTGGAGGGAGCAATCCTATGTCCCCTAGACAGCATCTGGGGGGACATGGGATTGTTCCGTTCCCTGGCTCTAAGCTAGGAAACCACACTCCGCATCCCTCCCCCTCATAGCTGGTGCAGAGAGTACCATGCCAGCTATCTCTCTGCTCTTGCAAAATGGAGAGTGGAGAGGAGAAAAGTGGATGTTCCTGGGGGCAGAGAGGGGAGGACACTAAGCCAGCAGCTACACCAGAAATCCAGCGACCATCCCAGCCTCCTTCCCTTCCCAAAGTCTGCGCTAAACAAGTGAAACATTCGGAGGTTTACACATAGCCAGGACACATCCCATAGGATTGCCCTTATAGATTTAACTATTATATTTATTGATTAACGTATGTTTATTGATTATGTTTATTGATTAACTGATTAACAAACTAGTGAAAAGTGGGCTAGATGGAACAACTATTAGGTGGATCCACAGTTGGCTACAGAATCGGACTCAAAAAGTGCTTATCAATGGTACCTTTTCACACTGGGGGGAGGTAACGAGCAGGGTACCACAGGGCTCAGTCCTGGGCCCAGTGCTCTTCAACATTTTTATTAATGATTTGGACGAGGAGGTGCAGGGAATGCTTATCAAATTTGCAGACAACACAAAATTGCTTGGGATTGCTAATACCCTGGAAGACAGAAACAAACTCCAAAGTGATCTTGATAGACTGGAGTGCTGGGCTGAAAACAACAGAATGAAATTTAATAGGGATAAGTGCCAAGTTCTACACCTAGAAAAAAGAAACCAAATGCACAGTTACAAGATGGGGGATACTTGGCTCAGCAATACTACAAGTGAGAAGGATCTTGGAATTGTTGTAGATCACAAGCTGTATATGTGAGCCAACAATGCGATGTGGCTGCAAAAAAAGCAAATGCTATTTTGGGCTACATTAATAGAAGTATAGCTTCCAAATCGTGTGAGGTACTGGTTCCCCTCTATTCGGCACTGGTTAGGCCCCATCTTGAGTACTGTGTCCAGTTCTGGGCACCACACTTCAAGAAGGATGCAGACAAGCTGGAACGTGTTCAGAGGAGGGCAACGAGGATGATTAGGAGTCTGGAAACAAAGCCCTATGAGGAGAGATTGAAAGAACCAGACATGTTTAGCCTGGAGAAGAGAAGATTGAGGGGAGACATGATAAAACTTTTCAAATACTTGAAAGGTTGTCACACAGAGGAGGGCCAGGATCTCTTCTCGGTCATCCCAGAGTGCAGGACACAGAATAATGGGCTCAAGTTACAGGAAGCCAGATTCCGGCTGGACATCAGGAAAAACTTCCTGACTGTTAGAGCAATACGACAATGGAACCAATTACCTAGGGAGGTAGTGGGCTCTTCCACATTAGAGGCATTCAAGAAGCAGCTGGACAACCATTTGTCAGGGATGCTTTAAGGTAGATTCCTGCATTGAGCAGGGGGTTGGGCTCGATGGCCTTATAGGCCCATTCCAACTCTACTATTCTATGATTCTATGTCCTTAGTGAAGCTGTATTAATCTTAGCATTTGTACACCACTCTGAAGTGGCACTGATATTTCAATTTATTTAGCCAGTCCAATAATTTCTAAACAAAGCTGACAATGGAATTCTTTTTTAAAAAAACATGGCATGGAAAATAAGTATCAACAGCAATTTTGTCTCTGATCAATCTGTCTAACAAGAGAATTTTCAAAAATGGTAAAGGGGAGAGTTATCCTTTAAAAGTGGGAGAAGGCTGAAATCACAAAAACAAATTGCTAGAAATATCTTTGAAAGACCAGTGGCAACCCTGAGCCCTGTGGTTACAGATATCCTGAAGTAATGGACTACTTCTGAAGTTGTATCTTCCTACTTGCATTGATTGTAATGTTGGTTAGATATCAGCATAAGATCCACTTACAGCAAAGTTCCTGAGACCTTCTCTAGAATTCTGGGATCTCAGCTGGTGGTTACCGACCAAGAAAGAGATCTTGGGGTTGAGGTGAACAGCTCAATGAAAATGTCAACCAGTGCGCAGCTGCTGTAAAGAAGGCAAACTCCATGTTAGCAATTATTAGAAAATGAATTGAGAATAAAACTGCCAGTACCATACTGCCTTCATACAAATCTATGATGCGACCACACCTAGAATAATATGTACAGTTCTGGTCACCACACCTAAAAAAAGCAGTCACAGAATAAGGGGAGAGGTCCTATTATGGATCAGTAATTGGTTGAAGAACAGAAAGCAGAGAGTAGGAATAAATGGTAAATTCTCCCGATGGAGGAAAGCAATTAATGGGGTTCCATAGGGATCAGTATTGGGAAAAAATGCTTTTCAACTTGTTAATAAATGATCTGGAATTAGGAGTGAGCAGTGAAGTGGCCAAGTTTGCCGATGACACCAAATTATTTAAGATTGTTAAAACACAAAGGGATTGTGAAGAGCTCCAAAGGGATCTCTCCAAGCTGGGAGAGTGGGCATCCAAATGCCAGATGTGGTTCAATGTAAGCAAGTGTAAGGTGATACACGTTGATGCAACCCCTCCCCCACAACTTCAAGTAAAGCCTGATGGGATCTGAGCTGGCGGTGACCAAACATAAAAGAGATCTTGGGGATGTGGTGGACAGCTCGATGAAAGTGTCAACCCAGTGTGTGGCAGCTGTAAAGAAGGCAAACTCCATGTTAGGCATTATAAGAAAATGAATTGAGAATAAAACTGCCAGTATCATATTGCCTTTATACAAATCTATGTACACTTAGAATACTGTGTACAGTTCTGGTGACCACACCTAAAAAGATATTATAGAGCTGGAAAAAGTGCAGTAAAGGGCAACTAAAATGATTAAGGGACTGGAACATCTCGCCTATGAGAGAAAGTTACAACATCTGGGATTGTTTGGCTTGGAAAAAAGAGACTAAGGGGAGACATGATAGAGGTGTACAAAATTATGCATGGTGTGGAGAATGTGGAGCCATTTTTCTTTCTTTTCCATAATACTAGAACCCAGGGTCAACCCATGAAGCTGATTGGTGGGAGATTCAGGACAGATAAAAGGTAGCACTTCTTCATATGGCGCATCGTTAAATTATGGAATTTGTTACCACAAGATATGGTGATGGCCACCAATTTGGATGGCTTTAAAGGGGGTTGGATAAATTCCTGGAGCAGAAGGCTATCAATAGCTACTAGTCCTGATGGCTAAGTGTAACCTCCAGTATCAGAGGCAGTAAGCCTATATACACCAGTTGCTGGGTAACATCGATGGGAGGGTGCTGTTGTACTGTGTTCTACTTGTGGGTTCCTGGTTGACAGCTGGTCGGCCACTGTATGAACAGAGTACTAGACTAGACAGTCCCTTGGTCTGATCTAGTATGACTGTTTTTATGTTCTTAATTCATCTGATCTAGCATGGCTCTTTTTATGTTCTTAATTTATCTATCTCGTACTCGTACCTATCCTTTCTGATATACAGTATATAATGCACATATTTCTGCCCATTTTCAAACTGATTCTTCATGGGTGGATGGGTGAGTGAGTGAGTGAGTGAGGTTTTCCCAAATCTCAAGGATGTATGTAACCTAGGCCTAGAGAATAGACTTAACCAGAAACTAAACTTTCCATTATATACCAATAGAAGATAGCTCATCATAATATAATGTAATAATGCACTGCTGAATAGCTCATTTCTAAACCATTACCTGAGTAAGAAACAGGAATCACTAAAGGATTATGAAAGAGCTTTAGAACATTGAACACTTGTGGAGTGCTCTGGAAATGTATGAAGTCACAACCAGCTATGTCACAGACAGGTCTGACTGTGTCCCTAATTTCTATTTATAAATCCTATTTCACAATAGGCAATTATCTGCTTCAGCTGTACATACTTAAAGGACTACAACTATATATCATGTGATGATTAGAAACACTTTGCCTTTGACTACGCATTTCGTCACACGTACATAGGATAATTAGAGGCTGTTCATCAAGTTTTCCCAGTGAATCTTACACTCTTTGTACGCAGCAGGGACTGTGCCAATCAGATGGTCAGCTGAGAGTGGGGTGATGACCCAACAAAATACGTACAACTCCCAAAAAGTAATTAGCTGAGAACCATTCCATTGATGAGTGCAAGCATAGCTCAAATCCAGTAAGGGGCACTATGCTTCCAGCCTTGGGTCCTGGAAATAGGATCTTTCTAAACCGTATAGCATCCTTTCATAGGCACCAAGCCTGATCTGGAAAGGGATCCATGCAGAGATTCCAAATTCTGCGCATGGTCTATCCTTGCTGGATAGGGGTATGGATTTCTATGACCATGGAAAGAAAATGGCTTTTGTAAAAGTTCAAGTAGAAATGTGCATAAATAGATCTCACAAATCCATTTGTGCTTGCATCTTTTAATTTAATTTAGCTTCACTATTCTAAGCATAAAATTCAAATGGCTGGAATTACACAAGTTAAAACTGTGGTGCTACAGAGGGCCAAGTCAGGTTTTGACAGTTTTGGGCCCAATCCCAATATTGGACAAAGCTTATATAAGCAATAAATAAGGAAGCTTTAAAACTATCTAGTTCACCCTGAAGTATCTGTGTAACCTTCCCCATGGTCATGCTGGTCAAGGATAATGGGAGTTGCAGTACAACACACCTGGAGGGCACTAAATTGGGGAAGGCTACAAGGAAAACCAACTGCAACATAAATAAAATAGCATACAATGTTTGTCACATAAGATAGTTTAAATACTCAGTGGGTCTGTTCAAACAACAAAAACACGATCCACTGTGGGTTAGGGTTTCATTGTGGCAGGAGATTTTGCTCCCCATAGCGGGTCAATTATCTACACCCGCAAAACATTTTCTGCAAGGTGGTTAGCAGGCGTCCATGGTGGTTCCCACATCATGTGATGGGAACTCTGTGGGTTTTTCAGCTTGTTTTGATGAAAAACAAAAAAAAATGGCAGTGACCCTAGAGTATTCTGGCAAGAGTGACTGTCACTTCCAGTGACGCTCTTGCCGCTGTAGACATTTTCTATGGTCCACAGCCATTTTTTTTCCATTTCCCAAACAGAGTGGCTGCTAGCCACCCGTTCAGTACATAGAGGATGGTGGGATGTGTGGTTAAACCATACAGAGGTAAGTGAACTAACTACGGGGCATTTTAAACTCAGTTATTTCATGGCACCCGGAAATATTTTATGACTTCAGGAATAAAATAGGAGTTGGCTCCTGCAAAATATGTTTGTTAACCACATTTACTTGGGACTAAGCATCATTTTGTCGTAGGAAATCAGCATATATATATATATATATATAAAGTAAAAATAATTATATGCGCATTTGTAACAATGGCCATGCCCAGCAGGGGAAGGATAGCTCTTATAATATGTTTTTTAAAATGAGAAAAAAGTTTGCTGTGCAAAGCAGCATCAGGCGTGGTGGCCTCCCTCATGACAAAGCTAGCCCAAGTATTGGTACAGGGCTAATCTGCAGCTGCCTCCAGCACCTGCCACTTTCTGAATGGCCATGCGGCTGGGGAGGGGAGGCTTATGCTGCAGGGGCCCTAATACTCAATGGCAGCATTTGGATGACACTTTAGACAAGGGAGGTGGGGGATAACGTACTCACAGTACACTAAGCAGGGTGTACTCCCCACACGACATGTTGCTCCACGGTCCGTTGAGCGGCTGAAAGTCCCAGCATCCACCTGGGTGGCTAGTGCTCCTCCCTCCCTTCCCAACATTAGTCCTCCTGGCCCCACCCCATCAGCCATAGAGTTCTGCTGGCTGTGTGAGAGCGGCCGGGGTAGTTCCGGTCGCTCCTGCCTGAGAGCTCTCTTGAAAATGGAATAACCCACTCGGCGGAGGGGGAATACCCTCCACACTACCAGATAAACAACATGCAAGCCCATTATTTTTCCGTGTTGGTTAATTCATTAAAATAGCGTACCGTGAGTTGTGTGTCCATTGCGTGTTGCCCTCCACACGACACAATAAGCAACACAACGGACAGTCGTTTGAACCCCCCCCCCCCCCAGTGAGTTATTGGCCTGTTTCGGACAACACGATAATCAGTGGAGCGGGGGGAACAATCGTCTGTTGTGTTGCTGATCGGCAGCATTCGGACATTTTAGGCAACAGACAGTAAGTTATTGGCAGCATTCTGACAACACGATAATCAAAATAATCCCCCCCTCTCCGTTGATTATCGTCTCATCCGAATGCTGCCAACGTACCCACACAGCAGCTACTCTTACAAGCGAGCAAGGCTGCCCTCTACTTGACACGCTTACCTGGAAGTCAATCCTATTGAACTCACAGGTATTTTCGGAATGGGCGCGTATAACTTTGCACCCACGTGTCAAGCACCTATATCTGAACCACACAACCCAAAGGCGGCCTTGTTTTCCCCCTTCTCCGTCCCTCTCCTCCAGAAAGCCCTCAGAGACAGGTCTCAGCGGCCATGCGCTTTCAGCCCCGCCCAGCGACGCGACGTCACGCGCCTGCCCGCCCGCCGTTGCCTCTGGGGGGCGCTGCCGAGGCGCCAGGCGCACGCGAAGGCAGAGCCCTTAAAAGGGCCCGAGCGGGCGGGAAGGCGCTTCAGTTCCGGCCTCCTCGACGTCCGAACACACGTGGTGCTTTGCTTTACGCTCTGAAGTTCGGCTGCCTTCCCAGCCCCTAGGACCTGCCTACTTGCTGCTTCGCCGCCGCCGCCGCCGCACGCGAGCCCGGGCCGTAAGCCATGTTGGCGCTCAGCTCGGCCCGCCGCCTGCTGTTGCTCTTGGTGCAGCCTCAGCCGTGCCGGGCCGCCGCCGGGGAGCTGCTGCTGCTGCAGGTGCCCTCCGAGCGCGCCCTGAGCCGTTCCTGCAGCGGCCAGAGGCGGGGCGACGACGACGACAACAACCCGTTGGTCTACCTGGACGTGGGAGCTGACAACCAGCCCCTGGGCCGGGTTGTGTTGGAGGTACAGCGTGGCTTCCTTCTCCCCGGTTTCCTTCCCCTTCTCTGGGTGGAGGGGAAGAGGGGGTCGCGTGAACCCGCTCTCCGCGCCTTTGGCCACGTCTCCAAGGTGCCCTTGGAGCGGCTCTGGTGGAAGGAGGGCCGCTGAGTGAAATGGTTCCTGGCAGCAGCCGAGATGTTTTCGACTGCAGCTCTCGGCTTTCCTGGCAATTGGCTGTGCTGGCTGGGGCTGATGGGAGTTGAAGTCCAAAACTTCTGGGAGGGGGGGTGGAATACCAGGGTGGGGGAAAGTGCTGACTTTTAGCTGGATCTTGTCGCCAGTTAAGAAAAGGGGACAGGGAGGCGAGCCCTCTAAGTCATCGAAGGGTTACTGTTCCTTTAACACCGGCTATTCAGCAGGGTGAAACGCTTCCTATTATGCCGGTAGAGGTAAGAAAGCACCACCTGTTGAACATCCGTCTCTTACTCAGCTATCTATTTGTGTCTGGGTGGTCTCTCCTCTCAAGGCTTCTGTGTGTCTAATATGGGCCAAAACAGACGCTATTTTCTTGCCTCAATCGTCCCAGAGCCTGGCCCTGCCAAAGAAAAGTTAGCGACCAAAAAGTCAGCACTCTTTTGTATTCCTGATTGAGCTGAAAAAAGTTGTGAATGTGTGTTTATCCTCTTCTCTGGTGCCTCTTCATGCGAGGAGTGCCATTTTTGTTGTTTGTGAGTGTAGACTAGGGCCATGAATAGTAGTTTTATTGGGAGCTGTGACCTTGCATAGTTCCCATGTTTTCAAGGTGCTTTACACGGGTGTCCCCTTAAACCCTCAGCCTGCTTACTTGAAGTAAATTATAATACTTTCAGGGGGGTCTCAATGCTTTCATTTTTATTTCCAAGCAAATGAACTGTAACAGTGGATTGTATCCAATGTTGGTCCTAGTTACAATGAATGGGACTGAAGTTCGACTCATTGGATAGAACCCATTGAATTCAGCCCTGTGATTTTGCAATTAAGAACAGAGTGATGAAAAGATGGATCCCCCAACCCGTGCTTTTGATGGATGAGTATGTATGACATGGGGGGAAGCCTTAAGACAAGCATTAACACATTCCAAGATAGAGACTCACATCCCCCCACCCCAAAGTGCAGGCTTAACAAATATCTAACCAGGAGAATTTGATAGTGCTTCTTGTAGGGAGATTGGGATCTTGACACCACTCCAGAGAAAGGAAATTCCAAAATACTGAGCATTTAGAGCCCTTCTTTTCATAACCTTGGGCGCATGTAGGGGCTTCACACAAAGAGAGGTTGGCACATTCTGTGTGTAAAATGCTTGAGAATTGAGTCATGATATTGTGCGAGTTCCAAACTAATCTGGAGATAAGCTTGTATTTGGCTGTGTGTTTAACAAGAGGGAAAGATCATAATTTATTTAGGATTGTAAATTATATCTATTCTAATAATTAATTTTCTGGAAAAGGTTAGTTCCCCCCCCCCCCCAAAAAGCCATTAGACCAAAATGAATTAATTTGAAGAAGTTGCTTTTGGAGCTGAGAGGGATTTATTTATTAGAATTTTAGGGACTGTCTTGTATTGATGGGGTAGAAATGGTTGCTGAAGGTGTTTGGTTCCATCTTGTATTTCTTTGAGCTGTTTGAGTGCTTGTTCTTCAAGAATGTTTGGCATTAGCCTCATAGCTACAGCACAGAATCCTGACTCCTCCCAACGTGGATTCTTTCTGTTTTTATATTCCAATAGAAATGATTGGCCAGCAGAAATCTTAAGCAAATCAGTTACACAAAAGTTGTGTGTATTACTTAAAAGCTATGTGGTTGCTATGGAAAAGAATCCTGAAGCATGTAACATGCTTTCTGTTGGACCAACTAATCCTCAGAATATCAAAAGCAATTGATTGTGAGAGCTCTGGACAGATGTTTATGGCACATTTGCAGATGTAGTTCTCCATTTCAGATGTTATGCTTACTACCAAAATGCACAGTAGGCATGCTTGTCTTTTGTGTTGTGCAAAGCAGCTCAGAGTGCAGAATTTGAGGACTGGTAGGGTAAGATCTTGGATATGCAAGTTGACTTGACATTGCTGGAACATCATTTCTGCTTGTGGTTTCCTGGTCAAGAGCTGGTTGGCCACTGTGTGAACAGAATGCTGGACTAGATGAACCCTTGGTCTGATCTAGCAAAGCTCCTCTTATCAGCCCTGAATGAGAATGTGTGGAAAGCTGTTCTGAAGGGTGTGAGGTAGCTGGGTAGGATAGTCCTGTGAATTGAAGGACGAAAGGAGTTAGAAAATAAGGTAGCTGATTCTAGCTTGTGTGTGTTAACTGTGAAGCTCAACTAATGCTATGCAGTATAAATTTGTGGAAAATGTCATTGTGATATCTTTTGGAATGGAATTTTCAAGCCTGGTTACCTATGGCAAGTCAGAATCCCCTCCAGATGAACAGGAAGGGACACTTTTCAAGAGCTGGTACTATCAGTGTGCCCCAAATCTAAGTTGCACACATGTGTAGGCAGGCAGACTTGTAAGGAAAAAAGTGGCCTTTTAACCAAGTTGCAACTCTGAACAGCTCAGACTTTAAGTGATTTCATGAAGCACATAAACAAAAACTGTTATGTCAGAATCGGTTGTTCTTTGGTTTTTCCATGTGCCTTTTTGAGATAGTCTTGAATGCATGCCATGTCATGCATATGAAAAGCTCTGGGGTTTGAAGGATCCATTCTGATGTAATCTTTGCACATGTAAGTACTTATAAGATCACTTCCAAGAACTAGAAGTGTTATGCCCTACGTCATAAATTGGCCCAATGACACTTTCAAATGACTGAGTAGTTTTATAGACAGCATCTTATGTTAATCACATAGGACAGAGGCAAGGATGTTCAGAAATATGAAAATATTATACAAGGCAAAGTTTGGGTAGCAGGGTTGCAAGCGAACACTCCTTCTGCAAACACAACCATTTCTAACATCCCAGCCTCCTTTCACCTCTCCTCAGTCTACATATAGCTGAGCTAAGCCAGGCGTGGGCAGACTTCAGTTTTGCTAGGCTGACCATATGAAAAGGAGGACAGGGCTCATGTAACTTTAACAGTTGTAGAGAAAAGGGAATTTCAGCCAGTGTCATTTGTATGCAATTAGTTCCTGGTGAAATTCCCTCTTCATCACAACAGTTAAAGTTGCAGGGGCCCTGCCTTCTTTTGTATATGGCCACTCTAGTATAGTGCCTGCAACTTTAACAGTTGTGATGAAGAGGGAATTTCACCAGGAACTAATTGCATACAAATGACACTGGCTGAAATTCCCTTTTCTCTACAACTGTTAAAGTTACATGAGTCTTGTCCTCCTTTTCAGATGGTCAGCCTAGTTTTGCAGTATCTACATTGTTTTTCACTAAAACCCTGAGGTCCACCAACCAGAGCCAGCTGCAAACTAGTGGTCCAGGAAGGTACACATAAATTGTGGAACAAGGTGCCTCTGACTGCATGCTCACCCCAGGAATTTGCTTTCAGTACCAGGACCAAACAGATTATTTCACACAGAAATCTGCTCCTGTTTTCCGCAGCCTAATTTAGGAAGAAAGGAAAGGCTTTTGTTGTCACTATTGTTAAACAACTCAGAATAAGAAATCCTTCCTGATGTATTGCAAATCAGTATTCCCGATCTACTTTCTCCCCATCCCTGAACTCAGCTATAAAAGCACAATACTACATATACGTTGAAGGCTAATGTAGCAAAATTCTTCTGTTGTAACATTTCTTTGCCTTTTTGGAGACAAGCTTTAAAGGTTTCCTAACTGCCATATATGTAGATTTTTACAAATAAATACAAAGTTCTCTTCCTTAGCCAGCTTTCTTCCTGATTAGTTTCCATATGAGCTACTGCTTTTTTCTTTTTTTTTTTTACTGTGGCTTGTTTTAATAGGCTTGCTTAATGTGTAGCGAATTTGGAAGTCAATTAGTGTCAGTAGAACTCTGGTTTGTTGACTATTTTTATTAGGTGTGAAGAAAAGCTGTTTAGCTGAATGCTGTATGAGAGGAGATAGGGACACATTTGACCGGGCTTGGAATGCCATCTTTCATTAACTAACATTTAAGTTGCTCCTTATTTTCAGTGTAAGAGGAGTTAAATTTGAGAAGGATTGCCTTTTTGCCTGGTGGGTACATTTGGAGTTTTGAGAGCATGTTATAAGTGCTTTCACAAAATGGCTACCATGAAGAGGATTTCCCATTCACAAAATGACTGGCATGCTAGGCATGGCCAGTCATAAAACACCCATTTCCCAGAAGGCTTAACTGGTGAAGCTAAAAGAAATTAAACTTGCCCAAGAACCTCAGTATAAAGCATTGGTGGGTACTGAGTTCCAAAACAGAAAACCATTCTTGGGCTCTGGCGAGTAACTTCAGCAAGAAACTGAGAATAAAATAGAGGTGGAAACTGATCTCCAAATGTTAAGTCACATATTTGCCCTCACAAAGCACAACAAAATACCCATTTCACAGAAGGCAAAGTGGTAATGCTCAGAGAACACACACACACACTACAACACATGCACACCCCCAGACAGAACACACATTACACCAAAACAAACAAATTCACTAACACACCAGATTTTTTTTTTAAAAAAACCAGCCCTCCCCCTATGCAGCACAGGCAAAATATTCCATTGCTCCCCATCGCTTCTTTACCCCTCCCCAAAGATGCTCCCTGCCTCTATAGCTAGCCCCTAGCATGCTCCCTATCACTACCACCCCATGTTTGTGGGTGTGGGTTTAATTGGGGTGGGTAGGGATATCTAAACTATATTTAAGGTTTTTAAGGATTTTAACAATCAGGAGGGACAAGATGACTGGCAGGTACCATGGGAGGTGTCTACAGGCACAATGGGGCCTGTTGGGGACAATTCATTTAGCCCTGGATTATCTATTAACATTCCCTCCTTCCCTTTCCCATAGAGCTTGAATCCATCATAGAGAGGTTAACTGTTTAATCTCAAGAAATTGCTCTACATGGAAGATCTAATCAATGTGTCAAGAGTGTATAATCACCATGGTTTGGCTTCCACAGAATTACAGGAAGCTGTAGCTTTGGGAAATTTTGAACTTTGAATTTAGGTCTACAATTGCAACAAGAGTAGCTTGTGGCGCAATATAGTTTAACTGTGCCATGAACTGCCTACTTATCTCCTTGTAAAGGAAAATGGGATGTGTGTTCCTCTAAGGATCTGTTTGGACATGATTTCACCTCTGCTCTGAGTTTGTTCCGGCTTGGGAGCAGGGCTTGCACTCCCTCCCTCGCAGGGTAGAAGTCCACAATAGCTACTTGGTCCTAGCGAAGCAATGTGCAGTTCGATAGCAAAAGCATATCCTACAAAAGAGTTGAGGAAATTTTTGGGAACTCCAATGCCATCTAGACAAACTAGTCAATGTTTAAAGATAGTACCATAAGCTCAGTGTATCATACAGCATATCATACCAAACTCTCCCCACAGATATTATAATTTTCAGAATTCTAAAACTTGGTGTATAAGGACCTCTTCTCACAAGACACATCATGACTTCTTAGGTATATACCTAAAAACGTAATGTGTGAATATCACAGACAGGTGTTCCAAAACATGTGTATTGTAAAGGCATAAGTTAAAATGTGTTTTGGCTCCCTGTTCAGTATACGGTAACATTTGTTGCTGTGTACTGTGTAAAATGGGCCTTTATTATTGCAGCTATTATGCCTTAATTTTTTAAATTTATTTTACCTATCAGGTCAGTACAGTTGGGTGCATGCATTCATTGCACCTAACCAGGTACTTTAAAAGTATTTGCTCCTGGAAAAACTGGTCCTTTTGTATTTCAGGGTGCTCAGCATGACAGTTGTTCATATAAGATATCTTGAATTAATAGGTGTCAATGCTTAATTGAATGAAGACAAAGGCACAGTTAGGCTAGCTACTGGTGTATTATGATTTGTATCATGTATACTTGGTACAGGGTTTGGTACAGGGTTTATTATGTTGATCTCTCATTAAAATTTTATGCCTCCGTGCAGTTTTTTAATGGTAAAGAATGGGCCATATATTTTATGTTATGCTGTAAAGTGTTTTCTCAGTCTTTCTCTTTTTTTTTTCTCCTAATAGCTGAAAGCTGATGTGGTGCCAAAGACCGCAGGTAAGGCAGTGCTTTTGCCAGTACTTAATTTGATTTTTAAGGCTGCTTGGTTTGTGTTGGCAAGAAAACGAAGAGACATTGAAATGCTTTTTCTTAATGTTTCAGTCAGCATTTTGGTTGCAAGAGTAGGCAATAAGGAAGACCAGCTTCCTTCACTTCATCTTCCCTACAAGCAAACATACCCCAGGATAAATGTGGCAAAAATGCAGCCTTTGGAGGGATGCAAGAGGCTGCTTTTGAAGGGGGCTCTGGCTATAAAGTGCTGGAGTGTCTGGGGAAGCCTAAATGCATTCTGTACCACTTTAGGCTGCAGATGGGAGCTCACATGATTGAATGTATATTAAAAATTAGTATTTTGGGAGAAGCTAGCCTACTGGGGAACATTTCTACTTGACTTGCTAAATTTCTGTGTGCGTTCAGACATTTGAGCCCCTACTTGTACTCTGAAGTGGTACAGCCTAGATATAGTTCTACCACCTCAGTGAAAAGTAGTCCCAAAGTTCCTTTTAAGTTAATTGTAATGGCACATATGAAGCTGTTGGCAACTGGTGTCCTTTTGGCATACCTAAAATGTTAAAGCCCTTTCCTAATATATTTCAAATACGTGTATCTCAATAACCCAGAACAGCAGAAGGAGTCTTTTAGTAAATGTAAAAATGTAACTGTAAAGATGTACCCATTGTTATTTCTTTTTTCAGATTCTTTTTATCTGTTTTAAATACTGCCTTGAAACGTGTTGTTATTGCTTATAGTTCTTGTAATGTCCAAAGTGCTTTTTCACATTTGCCTAGTTTTTCTGTTAGTAACAAAGCTGACCTCTCCCTTTCCCACTCCCCAGAAAATTTTAGAGCGCTCTGCACTGGAGAAAAGGGTTTTGGATACAAAGGATCCACCTTCCATAGAGTGATACCTTCTTTCATGTGTCAGGTAATGAAACCAACAGTTTCTACTCAGTTCCTTGAAGTTTTGAAGAAGCATGTGGAGTGACTCTTTGTAATTGGATGAAATACAGTTTCCTGGAAAATGTTTTCATGGGTGCGAGAATTACAGTTAGAATAGAAACACGTTCCATTATTGTAAGCTGTTTTTCAGTAGTAACTGGCAAGCTGCTATATGATAATCCAGTGAATTCTTAATATCCCTGGGTGACGTGGCTAGCGCCTTTCTGAAAGAAATCTGGCAGTACTAAGGAGCCTTGATTGATCGAGATACCTGGGACTGGCATGAACTATGTGACTTGGAATAGAGCACAAGCAGACGGAGCCATGTCTCACCCACTGTGCATTGCATACTGCTGTACACGCAGAGTGGGGGTGCTATCAGTTGAATGCACAATGTCTCTGATCTCATGTTTTTGAAAATTGACACCTTTCAAACACAGGGACCTAGCATATCAGACTATTTTAACATGGCAGTTTGCAAAGGTTTGGAGTTTGCTTTTGTATATTAAAAAACATCGATAGATCTATGACGTTGTAACTGTGGAAGTTTAGCAAATAATCATTGAAGGTGAGGAAATGGCGAGTACTGCCAAGATTGCTTTAGGTAACCTTGTGTAAAACTATCTGGGCTTTTGTCTTTTTACCTCTAAACAAACAACTCTCACTTAAAGCGGGCATTAGTTAGAAAAACAGGCTTTGAGTGTTTATGATGAACTGGCAGTATGAAAACAGGTAGCATAACTTTGCCCCTCCTTGTCATGTGACAGCACCAACCTCATCAAGCTGTATTTTGCTGTTGATAAGAGTAAATATTTCAAAGAAAAATATCACAAGCATCTTTACAAATACTAAACCTAAAAAGGATATTTATTTATATTGTATTGCAGTTAAATGAGATGTTACTGAGATATCTGACTTGGAGGTCCATGTGATATGGTAGTTCCTTCTAATTTGGGTGCTGAATGGCTCCAAATAGCTGTGAATAAACCATAAAGGCATTTTATTTTCAAAAGTTAAAGAGTTCGTGTACAGCCCAGATAAAAGAGAAGGAGGTGGCCAATGCAAAGTTAAATCTGCATAGCTGCTTTGCTGTACGCTGGGTAATATTGGTCTTTCCTCTTCACAGGGAGGCTGTATTACAAGGGTGTATGCAAGTAAATGGCTCTGAATACATTTCAGACGAAAGCTCCTATAATAATAATTATGGCCTGGGAGATGCATAGTCACCTGGCCCTTTGACAGCTGTTTCACTTGACCTTGTTATCAGGGCTGTTTCTAGGTGCCCTAGGAAGAAAGACAAGTCTGTACTTGTGCTCCACTCAGGTCTGAAATCTTCCCCTTTTGCAAAAACATTGCCTTCTTCTGCAACTCCCAGTCTTTTCCTTCCTCTTCAGGGAATTACAGTGGTGGCTGGCTAGTGTCAGGGACAAATACAGTTGGGCTGGTCTTACATGTCTGTCCTCATTTGTGGGGCATGGTGAGTGCGGATGTTGAAAGGGAAGTCATTCTTGTATATAATATTGTCCTCTTTGCAGCAATAAGGAGGACTGGGTATCAGATAGTCCATAAATAGTTTTCCACTTTAATTTTTCAGCACTTGTCACAAGAAACTGTCCTTAACCCGTTTTTTCTCTCCCCATCCTACTCAGTTGTTGGGTGGAAATATTTAATAAATTTGCTTAAAAAGAGTTCTGCACTGACTATGTTTGTGACGTCTGTCACGACAGGCACCCTGATCTGAAGTACACTTACTTGAAAGTAAACCCTGTTCTGGTGTGAGTTAGGAATGTAATATTCATCTTCTAATGCTGTAATAAGAATGCCTGTCATTTCACAATCAAAACGTGAGGTCAACATGACGTAGCTAATTGATATAATTAGAGGTACTGAGCCTTGACCATTTAAATTCTCTTAAATGATAGGGTGTGCTTCCTGGCATGTTCAGCTGCAACCCAGGTATTGTGTAATGTATTTAATCCCAGTCACTATAAAGCCAGTGGAAAGCAGCCTGTTGCCCTTCAGGGGTTTTGGATTACATAAGCACCCGGCCAGTAGTAAAGGATTATGGGAGTTGATCCCTGCTTTAAAGCACAACCCGTGTTATCTTGGATTTTTTTGGTAAAAGAAAGTGTGTTGGTCTATTCTGGAAAAAAAGCTGCTGCAGCAAGCCAACACGAGATGGCAATTCCAGACCACCTTTTTGTCATATAATGCTATCAATAGTTACATAAGTAATCTAGACAACTGACTTCCAAGTAAACATAGTTAGAACTGAACTGAATAAATAAGTAAGCACATCATGAACACAGACTATGGGTTGTACACTTACAAACCATGGTTGTGTAAATGTATGTCACCTTGAGAGGGGTCCACCCTTAAAGGGCAACTAGAAATAATTTTAGATACCCTAAAAAGCAGCATATCATGTTCATCTTCTGACAGAAGACGTTCAGTGAATTTCAGTAAAAGGTTTTGACTTTTCTGAGAGCTCGAAGTTAATTCAAATGGTTCTTGTAGGTATATTAGTGTAGGCTGGTAGTTTGAAAATTGTCAGCAGACGAGAGCTTAATAAAACCTCAGATAACAATACTATTAATGCCAAATTGTTCCTAGACGTTGGGCGGAAGCCAACATCATGTGAGCAAAAGTTCACTTGTGGAACAGGCTCTCTCCTCTCCCCTGTGCCTTCTGAAAATCTTTAGAAGGTTCTCCCAAGACTCTGGAGCAGATTTTGAAGGTGTTAAGAGGGTTGCTGGGGGATGGAGGAATTTCCTCTCCAGGTTCTGCTCATAAGGAAGCAGTTCCCTCAATGGAAAAGCTTCATTGGATTTTCCCTTTTATGAATAACTTGGCGTTGCCAGATATATTACCCTCCCTGTTCCTGTACTGTATAGTGAAACTCCTTGGGTGACACAATGAGATTGCTCTATGAGTGTCTACACCTCCACCAGCAGCAGCCTGTAGAGCAGGGCCAGGGAAAACTCAGCATTCTCACATACCACATAACAGGCTTCACAAAATGTTTTGTGGGAGAAGAAGAAAATTAGACACAGGAACGTTTTTCACATCTCTGTCACACCTAGTTTCGCCCTGAGAGGCTACATTTTCTAGGTGTATGTTAAAACATGAGCCCAGAGTAATAATACCTACTGAATAGGCCTGTGCTGACTATTTTCTTTTCAAGACTAGCAATACTTAATCCACCCCATCCCCAGTGACTTTTAACAGTAGTTACCTGTACAATGAAATGCTTCACAAATTCTTGCTAATTTTTAAAGAATTCATTACCAGTGAGACAAACAAAATTATGCAGATGTGTGATATTGATATCCAGATTTGTTTTTGTTAGAATTATGAGCTGAAGATATTTCTAGTTTTGTTAAGATTCAGTTATTTTTTTTACCATGAAAGTGCAGCTTGTATTCACACAAACATGGATGTTTCAGAGTCAATTCATACTTCATATTTTTACATGGGGAATAAAATTACATGGCACAAATACATATGAGCTTCATTTGGATAGAACTGCTCTGGATTGCTATGTATATTTAATTGGAGATTAATTGTATTCCTTCCAGGGTGGTGACTTTACTAATCACAATGGCACAGGAGGCAAATCTATATATGGCAGTCGATTTCCTGATGAAAACTTCATCCTTAAACATGTGGGACCGGGTAAGCAAACTTTTTCCTCCCATATTTCTAGCTCCTCTCATGTGCCACTTACAGAAACAGATGTTGGTGGTAGGGAAACGCTTGGTATGGATCCCCAAGTTTGTTAACATGACATTGATTGTATGATGAGCAACAAGGCCAGCTTCTGGGAGAGAATGTCCCAGGGCTTGGACCTTGTGTCAGAAACTGATTCTGCACCCTCTGTTGAAAAATATTTTTCATATTGTAGCTGTGAATGTGACCTCATTGGGGAACTTGTGTTCAATGTCAAAAGTATGCAGGTGACACTCAGCTCTGTTTCTCTTTTTCATATGATTCTGATATGGCAGTGAACTGTCTGAACAAGTGCATGGAATAAATAATAACTTAGATGGGGGACTGGTGTGGGGAGAGGATACACTGAGATTCAATCCAGATTATGTCAAGAGTTTTTCTTGGAGGAAAAAATTGTGAAATTAGTATTGATACTATTCTGTTAATGAGTTTGCATTCCCCTAAAGCAGGGGTGGGCAACTTGCGACCTGCCAGATGTTGTTGGATTGCAATTCAATTCATCCCTCACCATTGGCTATGCTGGATAGGGCTGAGGGGAGTTTCATCCCAACAACATCTGGAAGACCATAAGATGTCCATCTCTGCATTAGAGGGTTAGGTTCACACCTAGGTTATAAGAAGAGTCATGTTGGATCAGACCAAGGGTCCATTTACTTCAGCACTCAGTTCACACAGTGGCCAAGCAGCTGTTGATCAGGAACCCCCTAAGCAGGGGTATTCTCAGTGCTGGGAAATGGAGGCCAAAGTAGTATTCGCAATTGGATTAACACATCAGTTGTGGCCCTTTTGGGGGGGGGGGGGGGAGGCTGAACTTCCCATAATTATCCATACATTAGTAACCTCCAAAGTAGATTAGCTACAACATGGAGGTGCTTGTGAAGACTACTTGGAAACTTTAAGTGGCTCATGGAAACTACTATTTCTGGCCTTCTTGGCTGTGCCTCATAGAACTGATTGCATCTTGCCAGCGTTTAAACATCACTTTTTGGTTTCCAACTGCAATTTAAAGTCCTTGCTCTTACCTTACGTTTTAAAGTCCTAAATAGTCTTGAGGCTGGAGTATCTCAAGGAGTATCTCAAGGAGTATCTCAAGGATATAAACATGCCCATACATTCTGATTGCCTGCTTCATACACCCTCCTCTTCTGAAGTGAAGTAGATGACTTATGGAGCTGGGGGTTGGGGAGGCTTTTTGAATTATGGAATGCTTTTCCCAGCTACATCTCTCAACAGCCTACATTGCTAATTTTTAAAGGCAACTTTTATTAACCTTTTATGCAGGCCTTTTAGTTTGTAATATCTGTGTTCATATCTTTTAGTTGCTGCTCTACTTACTAAAAGTCTTTTTGGTAGTTGTCAAAATGCTATGTGATTGTAAGCTAATTTATGGGACCTAAAATACCCCCAAAGGTGAGATGCGTGAATTTGAAATAAATAGGTGAAGGATCTGGGTCTGTGTGTGAGAGAATCTATAGGTTTTTATGGATGCTACTTCCTTTTCCAGCCCTATTTCTGGCCTTTTTAGTAGCCTGACATAGAGAAATTAGCAAGTGAAGTTCTTCCTGCAACAAAAACTTAACTTGCCAAGGTCCTGTGTTAAACTGCTGTTAAAAGGCTCAGGGACAAAAAAAGCTGGCAACTCAAGTAGTTTAGGTAGACCATAGTCAAATTCCTTTCTGTACTGGAGCAAAACCTTCTGATTTTTCAAAAGCATCCCTGCCTAGAGGACCTTGCTTGTCACCACTGATGAATGGCTGTTTACTAATATATGTACCCAACAGTTGGAATGACATTACATGGGGAAAGTTCTAGCAAAGACTGGACAATGGTACTTTTCAACAGACGATACCTTGTATTTACTGCTTAGCTTAGAACAAAGGCGCACACAGTTATGCATCGTATGGAAAAATAGATAGGGAGATACTTTTCTCCATCTCCCATAATACCGTAACCCAGTGTCATCCTATGATTGGTGGGAGATTCGGGACAAACAAAAGGAAGTACTTCACAACAGGGCATAGTTAAAGTATGGAATTCGCTACGAAATGGAATTAGACAAATGGAATTAGACAAATCCATGGAGGCTACTAGTCTTATGGCTATATGCTACCTCCAATGTCACAGGCAGTATGCCTATGTGCACCAGTTACTGTGGAACATGACCAGGAGGTCAGTGGCTGGTTGGCCACTATGTGAACAGAACGCTGGATGAGATGGACCCTTGGTCTGATCCAGCATGGCTTGTCTTTTGTTCTTAAATGGGTATCTTATATTGTGTTCTAGGGCAGGACTCCGGCTTAAGCATAATTAAAACACCATCAGAGCTGAGTACTTTGAAACTGTCACGTATTAACTGTGTTGCTGTAATCATACCTTAAAAGCCAAGGCCCCGTGAGTTTATCCTTGTGCATTAATGAAGGTAAGAAACAGTGCAGGGCAAGAGTGTCTAGAATAATACGCTCCTTTCACCCTCAGAATTATCCCTAGGAAAAGCTCTCAGGTTGCATAATGCTGTCTCAGTTATGCTATTCAGCTTGTTAACATCTTCATTGTTTAGAGTAGCAGGCTGTGAATGTATGTGGTGGTCTTGTCTTTTTGCCAAGCAGAACTTGGAATTGTTTGACGAAAAGCAATAGGGGGAGAGTGAGTCTAGCATTGAAGCTAGCTTAAAGACCAGGGAGAGAGGAAATAATTAGGTTCCTGGCAAGGAGGACAGAATCGGTTGGTCCCACTTGCGGAAGGTCTCAGAGAAATATGAGCTAGTGCCTGATTCTTCCACCACAGTATCAGATCTTTTAGTACTTGCTTACAATGGGATGTTTTGTGAACTCTCTGGGATGAGTATTCCCTATTCTAAATGCGGGATAAAAAACAAAGTGGAGGCTTCATGCAAAAACACCCTGGATTACTGATTGTTTTTTGTTTTTGTACGGTGAAGTTAAATTGCTGTCTTGTTGCTGTTGCAGGTGTTCTCTCAATGGCCAATGCTGGGCCCAACACCAACGGATCTCAGTTTTTCATTTGCACAGCCAAAACGGATTGGTAAGCGTTCTGGGAACATGCATGTGGGTGCTTTGTGACAAGGTTTTCTCAAATTTTGGCAAATTGACCCAGTTGTGTTCTTCATTAAGGGACGTGAGGGAAACGAGTGAGATTGTATGGGTTGCAAAAATGGCCTCTAGAAACTTCATATATTTTAATAAGTAAATATATGAAGTCGTAGCTATGGCTGTTCCCATTCCTTTAGGAAAGTAGCAGCGCTCTTCTGCAAGACTGCGAGTAGTACAGGATTTTATATTTTTAACGTAACGTTTGCCCCTTTTGAAAAATCCTCCCATTTTGGTGACTTTTCAGGTAGTGGCTGCATACAGGAGTATATCTGATCACAATTCAGAGTGAGGGCAATGATTCCTTTCCTCACCCTGTATTAGCTTTGGGGTGTCATGTTCTGGCTACATGGCATTGATATGTTCACAATGTGGTCCCTAGTGGGCTAGGAACATCAAACTGGGATGCCTAGAGCAAATGAAAGGTGCAGAATGAGTGAAAGGGAACAGGCAGTCGCGAATTGCCAGTGGAAACACTGTAAACAAAAGGGTAGGTGAGGTTGGGAAACATTTTGTTCACCCAACCCCGGAATGCTCCCCTACTGCCTATAAACACTTTTATACAACTGTAATGTAAATGGCAAACAAGCATTTATAGAACAATGTATTGGGTAGACGGTACAGGCAAAGCTTTAGTATTTGCAAGCATCTATACTGTTGCTTATTCTTGCTGAAGCGAGAATTAGATGCGTTTTCCCTATGTAAGTTTCCTATATATCTAAAGGACAGGGAGAAAGACTACATTTTTATCACATGCATGCTTTTCTGCTGTTAAAACAATGAGCAGAAGTCAATTCAATAGTCATCTATAATGACTCAACACATGCAATCAACAGACTGCTTGGGGGCTAGTGTGACTTGGACAAACACACCCATAATGAGATTCAGAACAAAAATGTTTTGAATCAACCGCTGGTAGTTTGTAGCCTGGGTACATGACACCTAAATGTTTGGTTGATCAAGCTGGACCATATTGTTGAGATTTGAGTGTTCCAACATGTGATGTCTCTGGTGTTTGGTTCACACTCCTCAGGACTTAGTCAAATGTCACTGCACTGAATAAGGTATCTGTGGAATTTAGATAATGTATTGCCCAGGTGTTAGCCTTCAACCTGTGTCAACACACACACTTTCCGTTGAATTTGGACAGGGTTGGGCAACTCATGCCCCTCCAGATGTTTTGGCCTACAACTCCCATCCTTCACCATTGGTTATGCGGGCTAGGGCTGTTGGGAGTTGTAAGCCAAAACATCTGTAGGGCCTCAAGGTTTCCCACCCCTGCAATAGAAAATCCTCCTATTGCCTTACCTTTTCAAGTAACTTTATAAATTTAATTTATGTTGTCAAAAGTTCTGTGCTGCCCTAATGTATCCTCTGTTATTTTAGACTGAAAATATCTTGGTACCTCTCTGTAAAGCAGGTTTCTCCAAACTGATGCCTTCCAGATGTGTTCACGTGCAACCTTTGTTGTCTACAAATTCCATATGGCCATTAGTCATGCTGGCTGGGGTTGATGGGAGTTATAGTCCAACACATCTGCAGGGCATCAGGTTGGGGAAGGCTGCTATAAAGCAATGTATTCAGGGGGAAAGGGATTTTTCCTTTCCACCCAATGTTAAGTCTTAAAGCCTCCCTGTATGTCTGGCATAAAAGCCTTGTTTTTTTGGAGTACAATTATTGAAGGTAATCGACGATGGCACTTAATTATTGCCAACAAATTTAGAGGATAGGTCTATTCAGTAGTGTTTAGTAATTACGATTAAATGAACAACCCTGTTAAGAAGCAGCCTGCATTTGAATGCAGGTCCTGGGGACAAACTGGGTGGTCTTCATACCTCTAGATATATCTCGCTGACGCATTTTGGAAATTGAATGTTAGGCTAGAAAGAGGGTCTGATACAGCCTTGCAGTTCTTATCAAGTGGGGTAGAGCTAAGATATGAGTCCCCTTGGGCCAGGTTGAACTCAAAATGATAGAATTCTCTGAGGACTGCAGCAAAGGGTTTGGACAGCCAGTTGCCCACATCTCTGCAGTTGCTTCTCTGCTTTGATTTTCCGTCCACTCAGTATGCCAATTTCAAGGTGCAAGAGACCTCATAGACGTGTGGCAATGGCGGCAACCCCGGTGTGTCCATTCAGATAATGCACTAAAACATGATTTGTAAATTCATTTCAACCCATGCTTTCTAATTTTGGTTTGCTGGATGATTGCAGACAATGGCTTGTCAATGCAGGCATCCTGCCAAGCCATAGATCAGCTTCCTTAACTAGTTTGGTTTGATTCTGAGCCGGAAATTCTGTTTTTCAAGTCAGATCATTCTACCATGTCTTCCCTTTCTTACTGCAAGTGTAAAAGTAGCTCTGCATTTCCTTTTGCCTTCATCGTTTTTGTTCCTGCAGGCTGGATGGAAAGCATGTTGTGTTTGGCCATGTGAAGGAAGGAATGGATGTTGTGAAAAAACTTGAAACCTTGGGCTCCAAGAGTGGAAAGCCTTCGAAGAAGATAGTAATTACTGACTGTGGTCAGCTGTCATAATTCAAGGCCTCTCTGGTGAATCAGTGATGCAAAATGGGATCCATACAAATTATTACTTGCACATTTCTCATCTCATCTGGATTTGGACTTATAAGAAAACTAAATCTTGCCGAGCCATGATCAGAGACAAGTATATGAAGAATTCCAATTTTTAAAATCCACCTGAACCATTTTCAGTTTTTTTAAAAAAAAATTGACATAGTACTGCTATGGTACTACTTCTGATATATGTTGATATAAGTGAAGATTGTATCTTATTCTTAATAACAGAAATGCCAAGAACAAGGGCTGCTAGCAAAGGTTTGCTGGAAAACCTCAGAAGTAACTTATAATGTGAACTGTGAATCTTACATCAATATGAACAGTGAATTGTAAGAATCTTAATTAGTGTTTTCCCATCTAAATAATTTAAAAACATGGAGTCTGGTTGAACTGGTACTTAAACTGTCCTATTTCAAGTGAATGTATTAACTGATATGTAATACTTGACAAATATCTAGCCTCCATAGGTGGATGTGTCAAACATGGGTAGCTCAATGTTTAACTGTTGAGATGAATTGTTTCATTTTAATTGGCATGACTCTTCCTCCCTGTCCTTCCCACCCTCAAATAGTTTTTGAGATTAAGGTGATGATCATTCCATCTTATAGATCCTCAACACCCCCCACACCCCTCCGAACAACAGTTAATAGAGTTTCCCTATGGGCAGAGGGAATAACTGAGCATTAATCCAATTTCTATGGTATAGATAAGTCCTCTATCTCAGGATATGTGACCACATAACCAGTAGCATTGTCATTAATTTCAGGTATGTAATAGTGAGTTCAGAATTTACTATAAGCCCACAGTGATAGAACTACGATTAATGATACAGAGCAAGGAACGATGGCTGAAACATCCTGATATGATCTGTGCTTACAAATGAGGCTTGCTGATGATCTATGAATTGTTGACGATCTCTGAAGTAGCCTAATAAGATCCTGGTTGTGGAGCTGCTAGTTGCTCGTGAATTTTGTTACAGGGCAAAATTAAACTGGAAACCTTACAAGACTGTTTTAAGGCCACAGCAAAGGTACCTTTTAATTTTTAATATAATATAGATTATGAAGTGCTACTAGTAGGAGATGCACCAGAGTGCTTGGTACAGTAAACATTTAAAATGTGAAAGCCATTGTAACATGTGAGTTTATATTTTTATAACGTGACATCACTGCAGATTTACAATGCTACATTTTGCATTAGACCTATGCATGTGATGTGAAAGGCTAAGTATAATTTCAAAAACAAAATGTGATATTACTCTAGTCAATTGTTTTTTCATTCTTTGAAATATTTTTGAAATGTTTAATCTAATTTGTTTGACTTACGTTTAGTATTAATAAATGATATTTTTGTTGCATTTTTTGTATATTTAAGATAATTAAATCCCTTTTGTAAGAGATGATGGCTCATTTCTTTCGTAAGCGTAATATTAAAAGTAACTTAAGACTTGTGAAGAAATACAGAGTAGCTTTTTCTACCAGATTTATTGTGATTGTGTTGTTTTATGAACATAGCACACACATTGCAAGTCACCACCAGAAAGCCGGCACGGTCAGTCTCTTAGCTCTTGCTATCACTGTAAACCAGCCTTCCGCAATCTGGTGTAACTCCCATCATTCCCAACCAACATGGCCAGTGGGGATGCTGGGAGTTACAGTCCAGTACATCTGGAGGGCATCAGGTTGGGGAAGGTTGTTCTGAATTTTGCCTCTATTGCGGAACTGACCTTTGCTTGCTTGCTTGCTTGCTTCCTGCTTGAAGACTGCCTGAGTTCCTGTAATGCAGTCTTCCCCAACCTGGTGCCTTCCAGATGCTTTAGACTACAGCTCCCTTCATCTTTAACCACTGGCCATGCCGGCTGGGCTGAGGGTAGTTGTAGTGCAAAACATCTGGAGAACATCAGTTTGGGGAAGACTGCTGGGAATGTCTTGCTATTTAGGAACCACTATTTGATATGCTTGCTAAAAGCATTCTTTTGTTGTGGGTGGATCCAAACTTCATCCCTGATAAACCTGCAGTGCTACCTTCCTGAGCCAAGTGACTGTCTATTGCCTCTTAGTCACCCATTCATTTTCTGTCTCCTGCCAGAAACCCAGTGAGACATTTGAGTGTTTCCTGGTTAGCACAAATCTGCACTTTAGCTGGTTGATATTACTCTAGGAGGATATGCCTGGGTTGCTTTAGCAAAGTACTGCTTTATAAAGAGGCACTCCTAATATATGGGGATCCCTTTGGTTCTAAACTCCCCCACTTAAAATTAGGCGAATATTCTTAATATAAAAAAGGCAATAGTGATGCTAACCAGAGACATTCTTGTGAATGTTTGGTGTTGGGCTTTGAATGGCCTAAGAGTGGTCATGATTCCTGCAGCTGTGCCAAGCCAACCAACTGAGGGCCTGGCCTTGTGAGCAATTCCATCCTTGAACTTGTTTAAGATGACCTACACTGTTTGAACTATAGTAGTGTTATGTATTTAAAGCTCTTTTCTCAATCTTCCCCCAACCTGGTGCCCTCCTGATGTATTGGACTACTAGTCTCATCATCCACAGCTACTGTGACTATTCTAAACTGGGAGTCATGGGAGTTGTAGTCCAACACATCCAGAGGGCACTGGGTTGGCTTTATCTGATCAACATCAAACTGAAGAAGTTAACTAGCTAGCATAAAAGTAAACATTTGGTATATTTACATACTATGCTAAGATCTATGCTTTGATTTTAATTTTTGATTTAAATGATGCCTCTTAATTCCCCAATTTTATGTATGTCTCAAAAGTAAGGTGCACTGTATTCCGTGAGTCTCAAATAAGTGTGCGTAGGATTGCTGAGTTAATATTGCAGTATAAAAAAGTCAGTGGCTCAATTCAGACGACACGATAGTCAATGGTGGGGTAATAATCAACTTTACAATTGTTCATCTAGGGAGTACTCCCCACACAACATGGTAATAAATAATCAACCGTGGTGTGGATTAGGATCAGCACTGAGTTGACTATGGCAGCATTCGGATAACACGATAGTCAAAACAACTGACGATTGTTTCCCCCACACTAGTTGTTTATTGTGTTGTCTGAATTGAGCCAGTTTGTGCTAAGGTATTCAGAAGTTTTGTCATGCACATTTCATGCAAAGTTTGCAAGGAGTCCTGTCTATGTAGTGCACAGGATCCATGCACTGAAGTGAATTCCTAGTCTTTGGAGCCTAGTTGTATTGCATGTGAGCAGAGATACTGCCCTTCGTTAGCCTTATTTAATCAGAAGGTGGCGCTAAAGGATCAGCCACAATTTGCTGAACAGCTGTTTGGAACAGTGCCTGCTCTACCTTGTGAGAGAACTTAATAAATATAACACACTTTCAGATAGACGGAGGACCTGATTACTTTAGGGGGAAAAAGCCAAAAGATGTACTAGATGTGTAATCTCTACATAGAACTGCAATGGAGTACAGAGAGCAGTAGACTATGATTTTGGAATCTGTATGACAGTTACCAAAGAAAAGTGGTTTTGGGGAAAACATCAAGTTATTTCAGCCCCATGCAATGGAAAAGGCTGGGACCCAGATAGTGGAGGCTGGTGGCTCCAAAGTCAATGGGGTAGCAAATCCGCTCCTGGTTTCAGTCAGGACTCTAAAGGAGTTATCCAAGGTATGAAGCACCTTGGAGAGCTCCTTTAGAGTTCTGACTGAAACCAGGAGCGGATTCACTGCCCCACTGACTTTGGAGCCACCAGTCTCCATTGGACCTAGACTTACAATATATCTATTGTATTGCAGACATTTCAGTTATTCCCCCCTCCCCAGCGAAGTGCCGTTCTTGAGCTAAGGATCATTAGTGAAAATTCCCAAGGTTCTCAAAAAAGCTGGGATTTCTAGGATACTTTGTAGAAAGATGTGGCAGTTAAATACACATAAAACAGATGTGAGTTTTTGTCAATATGCAGTTAAAGTTGTCAGACGACAATCAGTAGACCCCTTCTACCTCTTCACCAGTCAGGCACAATGGGAGTCCGGTTTACTCTAGCAAATGAGGAAGCTTTAAAAAACAACTCATAGGATGTGCATTCACACGTTGCTCAAAATCTGCAGCAAATGGGCAGCCTCCAAATATTTATATTCAGAAACAGGGTGAGGTATTCAAAAGTCTGTATTCAAGTTTGATGTCCCTTGCAAGTGACGCCATGGGCTGTAGATACCCATGGCTGAACACATGTCGCTAAAGTAAAATAGTCATGATAGCTGCCTTAATTTGGGTTTGATAGATAATACTTTATCACCACAACAGAAGTGCTTGTTGAGGCCAATGTCATTTGGGTGGCTATGTGAAAGACATGCAGTCCCCAAAGTTAAGGCTCAGCATCTAGAGAGGAACCTGCATTCTCAAGTAGACCCTGAAGACAGGTCTAGAACAAACATATCTCTTCACTACCATTTACTAATCAACTTCACAGTTCTTGTTCCTAATTAGGTCAAAGAGAGACAGTGGCTGCATTCGGACAACACAATAATCAACTGGGAGGCGGGAAACAATCGTCAGTTGTATTGACTATCATGTCGTCCAAATGCTGCCATAGTCAACTCAGCGCTGATCCTAACCCACACCACAGTTAATTATTTATGACTGTGTTGTGTGGGGAATACCCCCTAGATGAACAACTGTAAAATTGATTATTATCCCACCATTGACTATCGTGTTGTCCGAAACCTTGGTGATTTCTCAGTGTTAAGATCACCAAACAGTCCTGCTGAAATGGATAATCTGCAATTCTAACAGGAATTTACTTACGACTGCCAACTCCGGCTTTAATTCCCTATAGGTGAAACTATTTTACCAACTTTGTTCTCACACTCCCCCAAAGTCCATAAAATGGTTCTGACTGAGGGCCCCTCTACATGAGCGATTTATTGCATCTTCATTATTGATGCAACGAAAGTTTGTGGGGGGTTTAAATGACGTTGTGAACAACCAGGACATCTCCCGCTACATCTGTTGAAAATTCCATCACGAAAAGAACCACTTTTAAAGTGGTAAATATGATATCTGAAAAAAGTGAGATCTTCCGCCACTAGATGGCAGTGTCTCAACTGAAGCAAAGAGAGCACACTTAGAGAGGGGAAGTATTCAATTCAAACCACGTGGTCACCCCTCTCTATCCATGTAATGCAGCCCATGACAAAAGCACAAACACCCCAGGTAAGCAATGTGATTTCCCCTTAATGTAAAGATGCCCTGAATGGCCACAGCTTCAGTGCCAGTTTCTACATTCAGCATATGACAGTACATGACCTGACTTATATTACTTTGGCCTTCTGCTGCTACTGACAGTGAGGCTGAATGCTCCCCATAAGAAGTCCTCCTTTCACATTGACAGCTTGCAGGTCATGGAGAAGGGTACAACCTTCCTGACATACTGTCTTTCTACATACAGGTGTGTGGCACATTAAAAAGAACAGATTCCTCCAACTGCAGCCTGAAACAGTCCAGTTCAGGAAAAGCATTCCAGCACTTGATTCTACTGAATATATGCATTGGCTGTCAGATGCTGCTTTGATTATGGAGCTACACTGTTCTGCATTTTCCCAATTAGTTTTATGCATGAGGAGATGCAATGACAGAGCTCAAAACAAGCATGAAACTTTGATGCAATGTATATTCTCGTGATCCCCAGATTGCGTGCAGCTTATGAAATGATCACTGACCGCTGGCTGCATTCACTCCTTGGCCTCCTCAGATGTTAAATATGTGCTGATCATTCTTAAAGAATGTCATGCCTTTTTACTGTGCTGACTTGAAATTTTTTATCACATGTGTCAAATAACCTGTTCCAGTAGTCATCAATGTCCAATCTGCTTGGCAACAAACTATCAATCCATACTAATTCAGAGAAGCACTCTATATCCATCAGCGCCCCAATAAAGGAAATACCTTTAACTATAGTCTTCTCACTGAGGCACACCCAGATAGGAAGGAACACCCGGGTTCTTCAACACACAGCTCCTAAATAAGTGTAACATACCTTACAGGGCTGTTGTGAATTACTTAGGATAGTAAAGCAGTCATTCTCCACAGTTAATTATGCTGTAGGAATTCATCTGGGCTCAACATAAAAAGGTGGCATCACCAGCCAAGTAGCGCGAGAGAATTCTTAGATTGTGTGCTTTTGTATCTGGTCAAGAGGGCAGGGCTCCTAAAATTTTAACTGCTGTAATGAAGAGGGAATTTCACATGGTGCTGCACGTATACAAATAACACCTGCTGAAATTCCCTGTTCTATACAACTGTTAAAGAGACAGGAGCCCTGTCCTCCTTTCCATATGGTCGCCCTATCTTCACCGTTATTCTAAGTAAATATGCATAGGATTGGGCTGCACAACTGACTTTCAACAGATGGAATTAACTTCTTCTCTTTGTGGATTATGACCAACGTTTTCCCATTTGCATCACTATTGAACATTGCCCCGGAGGAGGCTCAAGTCTATTTTATTTTGGACTTGATGAAACCCTTTCAGCCCATTCGAACAGTTTAAATGCGCTTGTTTTCCCTCCTTTGGCACTCAGTTATATTGCAGTTCAGTCTGGCATTGCCACAGAGACAAGAGAATGAAGAGGAGGAGCAGCTGTTTGAAGCAAAAGGCCCCTCTTTGCTACTTTGATGTGTCAGCATCCCCTGAAATACTAGCACTATTGGCATTTTATCCATTATAGCTGATCCGTCATCCTTTTATTGGGTTGCAGTGCTGATGGAAATAAAATCATCCTATGTGATGTGAGATACTGGAGCCAAGCCTGGTGACAACTCCCCTGAAAGCAGTGCTTTGTTATCTGGTATCGGACAAAACATCTTCTCAGTAAAAAGCTAGTAAGAAAACTATTTGCTTCTAGCAAAGCACAGCGTCCTTTCCCAGTGGTAATTGATGCAGGGTTTGTTTGTTTCCCTAGAACTGCCTGCCTTTCCTTGCAAACAGTTCCATGTCAAGATGGGAGACGTCATGCACCTGTTTGGCACAAGTTTCGCGCCTTAGACCCTAAAGTACAGAATGTCCATATTTCCGCACTGTTGCTGGAGAGCAGATGCAGTTTCTCAGTCAGTGATGTGAATCCAAAACAATGGTGCTGCTGTTAAAGCAACGTTGCAGAACCAATGGGTTGTATTCAGTGATGTCCTTCCCCCATCAGAATGGACACAGCTAACGGACAGGGTGTCCTTCCTGCTGGAGCCCCCCACGCACTCTCCAATCTGGGGTATGTGCAGGGGGCTGCAGGGGGAAAGGAGGGAGCGGCTTCCACTGCATGAGCAGAAATCTGCTCTTTTAACGTTAGTCTTAGCCCCTGATATTTATTTAAAAAACAGCTTTAAAGTATTAACAATACCCATTTATTCACTTTCTATCCTGCCTTTCTGCCAAAACAAACGAAGAAACAAGAAACAGTGCTCAAGGCTGTGAACAATCAAATCCAGATTAAGAAATCTTAATTAAAAATGGTGTGAAAACAAATAAATGAAAAACACAATGAAAAGCAGAAAAATAAAAGAATTAAGCACTACCAATCAATTAAAGCCCCCTTCAGCAGCAGGCAAGCTTATATGCCAGAGGCCTGACTGAAGAAGGGTGCAATCCTATCAGGATGCCCATCAACCTGTGGACTAGGCAGCCTTTTTCACTGGTCTAGCTGGGGCTCTGCAGAGCGGGAGGGAAGGATGCTGGGGAAGCTGAAGGATTCCTTGTAAGCTGGCCTCCCCGGTCCCCTCTCCTGCCCTCCCACAGAACTATCCCCTTTCCCTTCTCTCAGAGGTTGCTTTTGCGAGCCTGGAGAGGCAGCCAGAGTGGTTCTCTCCATGCCAGCTGTGAGGGATTGTGGGAGGGGTGGGGAGCTCGGACTCCTGGGTCCGAGGTTGGAGTGCTGTCTCTGACCTCAGCTCCAGGAATCCAGATTATCCTATGTCACCCACTCACCCAGACCCTGTCTAGGGGCCAGAGGAATGCTCCCTCCAAAAATGATAACTGAACCTCTTCGGGGGTGGTTTTATGGGGAACAGCAAATAAGAGGCAAGCTTTAAAGTGGTCCTGAAAAGGGATACTGAAAAATCCTTTGGGGATAAAAGAACTCATACTTGAGGTTCAAAATGCCTTTGGCTGTTCAGGCACATATCCACAGGAGAGAATGCGGAGTGGTCCAGTACAATTGCAACATTTCTCCAATTCTTAACCATGGTTAGGAAAGGCCCGGGCTGAACCTTCGAAGAGTTGCTGCCAGTTGGAGAAGGCAAAGGGATGAACGAATCGGTCAATTTTGCTTTCTCCCACATTTATTCTTTTTTACTTTACTTTTTTTAAATTCAAATTCTTTCCTTCCTGTTTATGGAGGGGAAAAATGTAAACTTTGGAATGAACCAAACAAAATACTGGCCCATCTTCACTGGCTAACTATGGATTGGAAACAGTTCTTTATTTTTAATCTGGAATTGGACTGGACAGCCCTTCAAAGAGAGGTCTGTCCTCTATAAAAGAGGACACATGACTAACAATAGACAGTATGTGGAAGTCATTTGTTCAGCAATTCTGAATATATTCCTGGGCCTGGCAATGTCTACTACAAGGGTCCATAGGTTTTCTCTCTCTACTCTGTCTCTCTTTGAGATCAGTGGTACAGCTTAGGCCTGGATTTTGGGGCTGAGGTCCAGGAGCCCAGCCCAACTCCCCGTGACCACCCAGAGAGCAGCAAACAAGCCCAGGACCAGCACCTGGGCTGAGGCCCACTAAAGTTAAAGCTGGTCAATCATGAAAGATGCCATTACTTCAATTTATAAGGCTTATCAGCAGACAAGTACCCCAAACACATTTGAGCTCTTAAGGAATAATCCTGCCAATTTAAAAAAATGATTTGTATAGTTTGTAAGCTGCTTTGAGCAACTTCTTTTTGGGGGGGCGATGGGAAATGAATTTAAATTCCTTCAATAAACAAACAGACAGAAATTTCAAAGAGGTCATCTGGACTGTAGAAAGCATATGGCCAACAGAACATTTATTCTACTAAAAACTGGAAGTAAAGCTCACCTATCCGTGGCAGGCACTAAAGTTCGGAACATTTCGGCAGTTGCAAGGATCGAGACCCAGGGGGAAGGGCACTAATGGAGAGCCAAATCCTGTATCTGTTATAACTTAACCCTGTGGCTATGAGACAAACTAGACCAGCATTTCACCACCTGGTGCCCTCCAGATGTTCTGGACTATATCTCCCACCATTCCTAATCATTGGCTCTGCTAGCTGGGGCTGATGGGAGTTGAAGTCCAAAACATCTGGAGGGCACCAGGTTGGAGAAAGCTAAACTAGACATTACATCAGCACACACATGTGGTCCCAAAGCTGCATTTGTGAAGATAACGGGAATGTGGAGGTGGGGGAACTTACAAGGGAGGGTCAGAGGTGTGGGAAGGGAGGGGTGGGATGGAGGTGAGTAACCTTTCTCACACCTGCTGACTCTCCCCTGCAACTGCTGTTCCACTCAGGCCATTTTTTTAAAGCAATGAGAATCACTTCTAGAGAGTCATCACGGGGGGATCGAGTTTCCTTACCGTCACTTCTCCGCACTCCCTCTTTCTTCCAGGATGGGAAAAAGGTAGTAAACAAAGACCATCTGGCCCATTCAGAGACTGTTTTTATTGCACCGCTTTGGTCAGATTAAAAGGGGTCTATTTTGCTACGGAAAAACGAGCGGGAGGCGGATATCCATAAGTGGGCAGTAGCAAGCGCGCGATAAAACGCTCCTCTGATGAACCTCATAGTTTCAGAACCTGGCTAAGGAAAATCATATATAAAATTTTGGGGTGGGGGAACATTTCAGGGAAGATGAGGAGAGGGTTAACTGTCTCCAACTTACCCAGCAATTCTAATGCCTCCCCCTCCCCCCCCCTCAGCTTCTTCATTACTGTTACAAGGGCCATATGGGGGTTGGGAACGCCATGTTCCCCTTGTAATGTCTGCTTTGGCCCTACAGTGTTATACTGGCAGCGACATCTCTTTCCTATCTTCATATGTGTAACTACTGTGTATTCCCTCCTCCACCCACAAACACACCATTTTTTTCACGTACTTTTGGGTTTCATGTTTTGGGTTTACTGGAGTAATTTGGGCTGTTTCTTCAGAAACCTGAAGGAGGTCTATTTTTCTGTCACTCTTCTAGATCAGGCTTAAAACACAATCCCCCCACACCAAGAAACAAATGCTTTTTGCCTCTTGAAGTAGCGCTCATCTGCAGAAACCTGTTTTCAGCACCACTAACTCCTTTATGATATAAAACTAACTTTACCTGCGCACAGCATCTGCATGCTAACACTTTATTTCTCGGGCACCCACTCCCAGCCACTCCCCCCACTCCCTCCCAGCCACTCCCCCCACTCCCTCCCAGCCACTCCCCCACGTTCACTCCTAGTCGTTGCCCTCCCTTGCTTGCCTACCTGTGGGACTTACCTCCTGGCAACAGCGGCTGGACATTGGGCCAAATAGGGCCGAAGCAGTTCGGCTACTTTGGCAAAAATCTGTTTTAATGCCAGCAGTATCATCTTTGTTTATATATCTGTTGCTTAGCAACACTAAGTTCTTATCATGGAACTCCTGCTGCTTAGCAACACTAAGTTCTTATCACGGAACCTCCAGAATGCCACACATTGCCACGTGCCACGTCCGGCCTCAGTGTTTTATATATAGAAAGCTAGATGAAAGCTGAGATTCTCAGAAAGCTAAGTTGTGCATTTAAGGCTACGTTTTGCCATCTCCTGCATTCTTGTGGAATCACACATAGCCATGGGTCAAAAGACTAGGGAGCAAGAAGCCAAGATAGCCATCTTTTGTATTTTCCTAGGATCTGCTTTCAGGGATGAGCATATTCTATAACCCACCCACCCCAATCAAAAAGTAAAAGTAGACCTCTATTTCCAGGTGACACAAACTCTGTTACCCATATACATTGTTAAGCTAATTTACATATTTCCTTTTACTTTGCATAATTCTTTTAATGTAACCAGGCTGGCTGTGGGCCCCTCATAAGCACCTACAATACTTCTGCTATTTGAGTTGGGGACTCAGAAGGACTCAACCCTGGAACTTGTTTTTGATGGCTTGCCTTTGAAAGGTGTAGTGGCTAAAGTGTTGGACTGGGAGTCGGGAGATCCGGGTTCTAGTCCCCACTCGGCCATGGAAACCCACTGGGAGACTTTGGGCCAATCACAGACCCTCTGCCTACCTCACAGGGTTGTTGTTATTGTTGTGAGGATAAAATAGAGAGGAAGAGGATACTGTAAGCTGCCTTGGGTTCCCTGGAGGAAAAAAGGCAGGATATAAATGCAAAATACATCCACACCAACATCCAGAAAGCAGTCATACTTAAAACATGCTCAACTGTCAGAAAATTCCTGAATCTGTAAAAGACAGAATGACTTGGCAAAGCCCGTCATGTCCGTCTAGAAAAACCGCCATGAGCGAGAAAGAGATGAAATAATAATAATAATAATAATAATAATGACAGGAAGGTTTCCCTTGCCTGAGATGTTTTGATCAAATTATCTTTGACACTTTGACAGACCAACTTTCTCCTGCTTTGATGAATCGTATCCATTCAAATGCAGTGACACCAAGTCATACCAGCTAAGATCTGATTGGGCCCATTGATCCAAAAGGAATAATCCCCCCCAAGGGGTACTTACTGCTCCTTACCTGTAGTTAGGAGCACAGAGGAGAGATATATAGTAAATGGAATTAATGAATGGTCCCAGGTGAAGCTGCATGATGGTAGGAAATGCACAGTAAGATAGGGTGACCAGATAAAATCCAGGTCAGGGCTCATGTAACTTTAACAGTTGTAGAGAAAAGGGAATTTCAGCCAGTGTCATTTGTATAGGGTGACCATATTTTGGAAACCAAAAAGGAAGACAACATGGCCGCTCCCAATATGGCGTGCCGACCAACATGGCTGGCCCCATGGGGGCGTGCTCACCAACTTGGCCGGCCCCAAGGGGATGTGCCCACCAACATGGCCGGCCCCCAAGGAGGCATGCCCACCCAAACATGGCGTTGGTCATATGTCTGATTTCACAAGACACAATTAAGACAAACCTGTTCTATATAACATCTTAATGTTAAAATCACTGAAATAAAGAACAATGTATCTGAAATTAACTTCACTCACTCCTATTTTTGTAGCTTTTGCTGTACTTTAAAGCTTTTGCTATACTCTGTGCGATACAGTCTCCCTTTCTCACAAATATCTTTTCTGGCTGACAATCCTTCACTGAATGACCATAGTCTCACCTTTCCTAACATTTAACACTCTTTCCCCATCACCTGGAACAAACTGGACCAAAGGCTTGTTGAAATCACTTCTCACTAGCACCTCTTAGCTTGTTCCAACTTCTCGTTTATCAGTGAGAAACTACTCTAAAAATGTGTCATTATATCTCTGGTTCATTAGTCATGTAAACAAGACCATGGCCAGTAGCAATTCAAAGAAAGGCCAGAACAGATGCCCATTATCACAATGCTAGACAAGGCTTTTTCCCTCCTTTAATCCAAATATCTCCTGAATTTACACTGCCTCTGTGTGCAGAGAACACAAATCCCAATCAGGGACTAAGGAAAACTGCCCAAAGAAACCTCAGAAATAAGTCTCATTGATTTCAATAAAGCTTACTCCCAGATAAATGAATATAGGATTGCAGCCTCTTCACATCTACACTAGCAAGCGCAAGCCCTTCCTGTCAAGAACTATGCACTCACCAGAACCTGGCATTGTGGATCATGCAACCAACAGGTGTTTTCCAGAAAGATGCTTTCAGAGCCTAGGAAATCCAGACACATTCAAACAAGTCAAGCCAAGCTATGCTATGCTGGGACAGAACAATTCTGGGACAAGACAGTACTTTGCAATCGACTAGACATAACATTCATAAACAAAAAAAGAAAAACACAACTATCTCATTGACATAACAATACCTAATCACAAAAATGTTGCAGAAAAGGAAGAGGAAAAGAGAGAAAAATATACACCACAGGCTATGAAAATTAAAGAACTGTGGCAGGAGGGAAAAGTTACAATTATTCCATTAGTCACAGCAGTCACCAGCATCACATCATTATTAGTTTTTACAGAAAACCTTCAGAAACTAGGCCTACCGAAACACATCCACACCAACATCCAGAAAGCAGTCATACTTAAAACATGTTCAAGTCAGGAAATGTCTGAATCAGTAAAAGACAGCATGACTTGGCAAAACCAGTCATGTTCATCTAGAAAAACCACCAAGAAAAAAGACCAGATACAAAAGAGGACAGGGCTCCTGTATCTTTAACTGTTGTGATGATGGAATTTCACCATGTGCTGCATGCATACAAATGACACCAGCTGAAATTCACTTTTCTATACAACTGTTAAAGATACAGGAGCCCTGTCCTCTTTCCATATGGTCATCCTTCAGTCCTAAGGGGTTTGAGAGGCAAGTTGTATAAGGTTTTGATGCACTTGGTGCCAACTATAGCCACCTGAACTTTTAGAAGTTTTTGCAATATATATATATATATATATATATAATCAGCAAACTCTATGGAGTGATAACATATTCCTCTAAACCTTTTCATTTCAGGGTTTTAAAAATGTTATCTTAAAATAAGGAAAGAAACTTCATATGCACCCAGTGATAAATTATCAATATGATACTTTAATTTAAAGATGTGAGAAATTCCTATACCACTCTCAGTATCACTTGTGGTGGGGGTGGGGGACCCAACATTTTTTATTTCTACATAGTTGTAAGCAAGGGGGGTTGTTTTGGGGGGGTGGCGGGGGGGACCGGGATTTTGGTTCTCAAAATCTGGTCACCCTAACAGACAGATCTACCTTAGTAAAGATTCCCAGAGCCTTGGCGCAGCCACTGAGAAGTCCTCCTTATGTTAATTGCTAGAGTGACCATATGGAAAGGAGGGCAGGGCTCTTGTATCTTTGGGCTCCATCACACCTACTTTTTTTCCTGGTTTGCGTCCATGGTTTCCCCCTCCATTTCCTTAGCGAGTTGAGTGCTGGGCACTTTCACATTTGTGCGTTGTTGTGCTGTTTTAGCTCATGTATCTTTTCACCTGTATCGCTACTATGCCAGCCAAATCTCCCTGCCCACCCTTTACGTCTCCTTCCCCTGCAGTTAATTTTTTTATATATTTAAACTATTTTTCTTATTTCTGCACAATACAATAGTACAGCAGCCTCAAACTTCACAATTATTGTAAAACCACACACTATGCTTTCCCCTAAGATCATACTAAACAATATAGCTGAAGAGAAAGTATTACAATTAGTTTTTGGAGAAGTTTGTGGTCAACGTTGGCATGGCATGGGGAAGCTGACATTGGTCTGGTCAGGAAACCTAGATGTGCCTACTCAGGAGTAAGAACCATAGAGTTGAATTGGACCGAGTCCCAGGCACAGGCGGGTGTTTGGGTGCCTTCTCTCACTCCCCCTTCACAGTTGTGCAGAGAACTGCCCCACCCACCTCTTTTGTTAGTGAGACCGCCCTTCGACAAACATGCCCCCCCCCAAAAAACAGGATGGTCCGACATAGAGTAAGGACAGCAATACACAGGAGGGAGAAGTGGCTTTATTGTGCAAGGAGGGGGGGGGGAATGGACTTTCCCCGCTCTAAAATAAGATGGAAAACAGAGGGGAATAGACAAGATGAGCACAGGACAGGGATGATTTTATGTGAGTACCATGCTGCAAAAACACATACCAGGCATGGCGAGAGTGTGATCAATCACTGGTGTGATGGAGTACTTTGACAGTTGTATAGAAAAGGGAATTTCAGCAGTTGTCATTTGTATGCATGCAGCCCCTGGTGAAATTCTCTCTTCACCACAACAGTTAAAGTTGCAGGAGCCCTGCCTAGTGTGACCAGATACAAAAGAGGACAGGGCTTCTGCAGCTTTAACTGTTCCTTTTCTATACTGTTGTTAAAAGATACAGGAGCCCTGTCCTCTTTTCCATATGGTCACCCTAGGTTAAGGGATGGACCCATTGTTCAGTGGTAAAACTCTTGTTTTGCATGCAGAAAGTCAGTTTTGGAAGAACCAGCTTCCCAAGATTTTATTATTTTTAATGGCTCTTTTTAGTACAATGGGGTGCTAAAAGGGACAGGCATGGAAGGGTCTACTCAGGACTAAGAGTCTACTGATCAGGAGGAGAAATCAGCCCTGCAGTAATTTTCAAAGTTACCTTTCTTTTCTTAGTGGTGCTAATGAGCATCAAAGGGGTCAAGGCTTGAAGGGTTTCATCATAAGGAGGAAGTGCCAGCTGTGAGCATTAATGAGCCAGAATCAATTCACTTGTGGCTGCAAACCCATAGAAGTGGTTTATAGTTCTCAGGCTAGCTCAGTTTCCAGAGACGTCTTCTCCTGGACTAGTTTGCTCCAGTTATTTCAGAAATAATAATCAAAGGGAACTAATGTTACCACATAAAGTTCCTGAAAGACCATGGCAGAAACTGAGAATAGATTTATTTGAGTTTCATGGGAAGAAATACCTTTTGATAGTAAGTTATTATTCAAAGTTTTTGCAAGTTTATTTGTTGGAAACTGTAACTAGTAAATGTGTGATTATGCATTGCAAATCTGTATTTGCTAGACCCTCTTGTATACCTGAAACTGTAATAACTAATAATGGTCCTCACTTAACGAGTTTAGAATGTTTGCAAGAGAATGAGATTTTAGGTAGGGCTGTGCATGGACTCCCTGATCCAATCTGGATCCCAATCTGGGAAGTCCGGATTGGGCCTGATCCGATCTGCCTTGGATCTGGATCCGGATCCGCTCTGGGTCTATGCAGAACCCTCCCTCCCACTCTCCCCGCTCCCTCCCCCCAATCGCCCTGCTTACCTGCAGCCTCCTCTGCATCGTCCTCCGGGTCATCCTGCCTCCTCGATGTCAGCCAACCGCTTTCCCGCTCGCGCCGGGTGATGACGTCACCCGCCACGAACGGCAAATGTAGCGCTCTAACCAATTTCTCCTAAGAAAAGAGGAAGTACTGTGTGACAGAAGTGGGGGTGGAGAAGCGACAGTAGGGAACCATGATTTCCTCCCGTCTGATGAAGCCCACTATGTCCTCCTGACCAGAGTCATCCTGAGCAGTCAGGGTGCCTATATAGACTAGTTGCTGGGGAACATGGGGGGGGGGGGTGCTGCCACACTCCTGTCCAGTTTCAGGGTCTCCACTCTATGGAGCCTTCCTCTGATGTTATTTCTTATGAGCTGAACTTCTCTCTATAGTTTTCATGATAACTAATGAGATATTTTGGCATTCTCTCTTAGTTAGAAGCCTGTTCGCAGCAGCAGCAAAACCCAGAAATTCAAACTATCTTCTTTATGTCTCCAGTGTAGAAGCACACTGTGCCCTTTTACAACAGGGGCAGAGGAGAGGTAACAGCAAGGACTTGGGCCAGAGGAGGCGAACCAAGCAGCAGCAGCTGATGTTACTTATGCTCCTTTGTCAAATACTCTCATGCTATCAGATGCAGAAATGCATCAGGAGGAGGAAGAGGAAGGAGCTCACCCAGAACAAGCTTCTCTGGACCAAAACTGTGAGCTGCAGAGAATAGTCCATTCCCTGGGGAGGGAACTGATGGAGGCACGGGAGAAAAACAGCACCATGGTGAAACAGTGTAAGCATCTGACTCCAACAATGGCCTCTTCCTAGCCTATATATTAATATTAATAATATTATTATTATTATTTGTATCCTGACTTTTTCCCCATACTGGGACTCAAGACAGCTTTACAAAATGGAAACCTATACAATTAAAACATATTAATAGAAATTTACAAAAGTTAAAAATGTAATTAAACCAGCTGTAATGTTAAAACCTTTTTTTTAAAAAAAGGCAAATGACAGTACAAAATCTAGGTCCAGACTATTCCTAAAGGTCCACCAGAACAAAGAAGTTTTTACCTGTCATTGGAAACATAGCAAGGAGAGAGTTAGTCTAGCCTCTCTGGGAAGGCAGTTCCAGAGCCTTGGAGCAGACACCGAGACGGTCCACTCCCACATTCCCACCAAGCATGCCTGTGATGATGGTGGAACCGAGAGCAGGGCCTCCCCTGAAGATTGCAGGGCACAGGCAATCTTATATAGGAAAATACAGTCTTTCATATAATCTGTACCCGAGCCATGTAGGGATGTATAGGTCATAATCAGCACTTTGAATTGTGCCCAGAAACAGATCAGAAGCCAATGGAGCTGCTGTAACAGGGGAATTGTGAGCTCCCAGTAGCCAGACCCAGTCAGTAGTCTGGCTGCAGCTATTTGAACCAGCTGAAGTTTCTGAACACTCTTCAAAGGCAGCTCCAAGTAGAGTGCTTTACAGTAATCTAAGTGGGATGTAACTAAGGGTGCCTCTACAAAAGTGATTTAAAGCTCTTTCAAGGCGCGTTAAAAATTTGACCTCAGAGTGCAAATCGGGGGTTGAGGCGCTTTTTCTATGCGATTATGCGCATTATCGAATGCGTATTAAATACCGAGTTTTAATTTACAGCGGACGTTAAAGTGCCTCATGACCATGTAAACAAGCGATTCTCCGCATTCAACACCTCTAAAGCGCGTTTCGTACAACCAGTAAGGCAACCTGTTATGCGTTTAACCTCCTCCCTCGTATAGTGATTTGCCGTAAAAGCGATTGCGAGAAGATGCGCATAATTGGACAACCAGGCATCAAACCGAATTCTTGTAGAGGGGACCCTGGGCATGTGTCACCATGGCCAGATCAGATCTCTCTAGGAATGGGCACAGCTGGCACACTCCTGGACACCACTGAAACCTGGGCTGGTGCAAATGCGCTCCTGGATACCACTGAAATCTAGGCATCCAGGCTCAGGGCTGAATCCAGAAGTACAACCAAGCTGCAAACCTGTGTCTTCAGGGGAATTGTAACCCCATCCATCACTAGCTGAATCCCTTTTCCCTGATCTGCCTTTTGACTGACCAGAAACACCTCCGTCTTGTCTGGATTAAGCTTTATGTTCCTTGCTACATGTAGCTAGACAGTTCTCCTGTTCAGGATCTACTTCTATAGGTCATATAATTGGTCTGCCATGCCAGAGGAGCAGAAAGTAGAATTAATAGGATTTGTTACATCAGCTCCCAGAACTCCTGATCAGTGGTCATGGTGACTGTGGCTGCTTGTTCCAGCTTTCCAAAGAAGCAGTTCCTGTGGTTTAAGATTACTTACTGATTATTTCTTTTCCAAATGCAGATGAGGAGCTGAAACATCTGTTGCGGGAACAGCTGTGCCGGAAGTGCCACAGTCAGATTGAGCCCCATACCTAGAAGGACCACCGCTGGGGAATGTTATCCCACCAAGTCTTGTGTATTTTCTCCAGTATTGATTATTGTTTTGCATTTCATTCCATGAGCAGATGGGGTTATTTTTTTTTAATAAGTGTACCTTAATTAGGGTGGCCAACCGTCAGTCCATTTTTGTTCCATGGCTAATTTTTGCAGGGTATTGGTAGTTTATATACTCTTTCTGAATGCTAGGTTGCTAGTTTGTTGTACTAGATTTTTCTGCATTTGTCAACTGCTCCATTTATTCAGTGTGCTGAATCTGTGAGTATGAGTCCTGACAATGGCTATGAGAAAGGTGATGGGGAAAGAGTGTTAAATCTTAGGAAAAGTGAGACTATGGTCATCCAGCGAAATCATGGGCCCCGGGCCAACTGGTCCCACTGGTCCCCCCTCTGCACAGCCCTGGGACTCCCTCACCAAGTTTAAAGAAATTAAGCAATGGTTTAAGCATCTCCATCATCTTTGGTCCAGGAAGGCCTGGTTCATTGCATCTTATTCTGTTTTTTCTCCAAGCGTTATGAAATCATGGTGCTTCTGAGCTATGGAAAATACTGTTCATGCATGCGTACATAGTTGCAGCAGAACATCACAGAGCAAAACAAGATGTTTCCTTTAACTGGAATGATGATCTCACTCCTGAGGAAAAACTGGAGGATTATATAAAATTGGGTGGTTTTTTTGTTTTTTGTTTTTGTTTTTGCAGAATTCCTGGAAACATCCTTGATTTTGTTCAGAAGATATTTATTCTTTTCCAATTGACTTATCTATGTTTGATTAGAATACTGATACAATATGATATGTAGGCTTTTTATATATATCAGCCCCCATTGCTTTTGTGTTTTATTTTTTAAAAAATAACAATTTAATTTTTAGTAATAATATGACAAATTTACAAAGGTCATATGAACTGAGGAAATGGAGTGTAAAAAAATAAGCATATATGCTGAAGAGATTGCACTAGCAGTCGTTTACCCAGACAATTAAGTGGAATAACTGGAATATTGATCACTAAACAAACCACTTGGACAATGGACAGAGCAATCCTAAAGTGGGGAGAGAGCAGAATGGTGGATCGTCTACCTCTTCCAAATCTTTGCCAGCTATCACTGGCCACAGAAGGAGTTGATGGGTGGCATCTCTGGTTTTGTTTTGGTTTTTGGTTTTTTTTTAGCTTGGTTGATTTTAGTTTCTGCAGCCCTCCTCCTCCAAAATGGGGGGAAATTAGCAATGCCAGCTGCCATAGCTAGGGGGTGTAATCATGGGCTCTCAATTGAACAGGAGTGGCTTTGGATTGCACAGATATAAAGCTGCTTTTCTTCACTTGAATGCCCCATTTTGGGTTCTACCACTGGCAAAAGATCCAGACCCATGGAGCTTTCCATGGGTGTATCTGGGTCCTCTGGGGTGGATGTGATCCTCTGCTGGCTGAGGGGTACCTCTGCACCATCCTAACCCTTTCCAGCTAGTGGATCTGGAGGTTAGGATTGAACTGCAGCAAATTTTCTTGTTCGCTCAAAGTTACCTATGATATTAGTATCATGGCATAGTTTCAGAGGAGTAGGACTAATAAGGGACTAGTAAAGCCACTAGGAAGAAAAAGCAGGGACATATCAGAGAGGGACCATGCACTAGAAGAAAGATAGATTTCCAAGTGGTTTGCACTATGCTTATTATTTACAAAAATATTTCTATCCCTGCCTTTCCATAAAATGTCCAAGGTCCCCTCTACAAGGATTCGCTTTTGCGCCCGGTTAGGCGATTATGCGCATAATCGCTGAAGCGCATTTACACCTAATACCTCTGCACGAGAGGCAGCGAGAGGCGGCGAAGCGCATTAACGGATGACCAAAATGCGCTTTCCAAGTAGTTAACGCGCATAAGCGCTTGTTCACATAGTCAAAATGCGCTTTAACGGCCGGAGCAAAATAAAACTCTCGATTTAACGCGCATTCGATAATGCGCATAATCGGAGAGATAACGCGCCTCTACGCCCAATTTGCACTCCGTTCTTGTAGATGTAAATTTTTTAAAGCGTCTTGAAAGAGCTTTAAACTAGGGGTGTGCACGGACCCCCCGGATTGGATCGGGACCCGGATCAGGACCTCCAATTTTGTCATGGATCGGTTCGGACAAAATCGGAGGCCCCTCAGACCAGATCGAGTCCGATCCCGATCCAAAAATCGGAAATTTTTGGATCGGCCGCCATTTTTTTCCCCATAGACTTGCATTGCAATGCAAGTCTATGAGGAAAAAATGGCGGCGGGTGGGTGAGGGGGGGCCTAACTCCCTCCCCCCCCAGGCCGTCCGCTGTGGATGGCCCCAGCAGGTAAGCCCCCTCCCACGCGCTCCCTACCCCCCCCGGGGCCGTCCGCTTCCATCCGCTGGTGCCCGCGGGCGCCCGCGGATAGAAGCAGATGGCTCCGGGGGGGGGTAAGCCCCCTTCCCCGCCACTGCTTACCTTTTAGGGACACCCGCTCCCATCCGGCGCCGGCGGCTACCGCCAGCGGGCTTTGCGGCTTGCTCTAGAGTAGCGCGCCGGGTGATCACCCGGCGCGCCACCCTGGAGCAGGCCGCGGAGCCCACTGGTAGTAGCCGCCAGCGCCGGACGGGAGCGGACGGCCCGGAAAGGTAAGGGCCCCCCTCTTCCCCTCCGCCCCCCCCCCCCCCGCTGTCCACTTTCATCGGCGGGCGCCCACTGGCGCCCACCAATGGAAGCGGCGGTGAGCGCCAGTGGGCGCCCGCTGATCCGCCGATCCGCCGAACCGGTTCGGAGCCTTTTCGGATCGGTTCGGACTGGATCGGCCGATCCAGCTGTTGGATCGGAAATCGGATAATTTATCCGATTTCCCACTGGACCGGACTCGGATCGTGGATCGGATCTGATCCAGTGCACATCCCTACTTTAAACCTCTCTTGTAGAGGCAGCCCTGGTCAGCTAACAACATTTAAGATGAATAAAAACAACATTATCAGAAACGAAGTCAAAGGGGGAAATCAGCAGATAACATCAAGCAGCCCTAGAACAAAGGATATTGTGAAGAAGCATTAAAAATGCTAATAAAAAGAATTACTACCAGAGCAGTTTGAATACTCAAAATGTCAAATAAGCACACCCCAACTCAAGCAACAACAGAAAAATGCAGTATCTCCATAGAGTGTATTAAAAGAATACACAACTATGCACAAAAATGCTAGGACTCAGGACGAACTACTGGGCAACTTCAAGTTCCATCTCCTCCTCCTGATGGTTTTTATCTTAAAACCAGAGTTGGAGCCAAACTACAAGTTTACGCTAATTACATAGCTTGTAGCTGAAGCTTGTTTTACTTTTTTGCTCTCGGGTTCATGCACAGGGCCTTGATTTAGAGTAGGATCATGGTGCTTTGGGAAAGGTGGACACTCAACGCTACCCATTTTCCCCACTAATTCCTGCTCTCCCCCCACCCCAGGGTGTTAATAGAGAAAAAGTAGGGATTTAGGGGGAAATGGGTAGAGGGGGGCTTTAACCCTCCTCTTCCCTGGCATTATGGTCCTGATCCGAATCAAGGCTGCACATCGTTATATGAGAGTAAAAACTAAGGCAACCTTCAACTACATGAATTGCATAAGGTGTAGTTTGGCTCCGACTCCAGTTTAAAGATGAAGAACCACCAGAAGGAGAGCTAGGCCTTGAAGTTGCACATGCAAATTTTATGACAATCGGTTTCCTCTTGTTATGAGAATCAGAAGTGGCCACCCTAGAGTTGGTGCCACTGTCTTGGTCTCAAAGGAGAAGGCCTTCTCTGTTTTGGCAATGTAATGATAGTAGGAACCAAAGTGTTCTGTATTAATGGGTGAAGGAAGGAAAGAATTCCAGGGACGGAGAACTGAGCCATTTTAGATGATGATGATGATGATGATGATGATGATGATGATATTTATTTATATCTGCCTTTTTCCCTATACTGGGACCCAAGGCGGCTTATAAATCAAAACATGTACAGTTAAAACAAATAGGGATATACAAAAAATAAATATATAATTAAACATAGTACAGTTGTATTAAGAATTGTACAGGGTTAAAGGAAGTACTTAAGGGTTGCATCATTTTATAAAGTTTACAGCAGCAAATATTACCATTCTTCTTTGCCTCAGATGGTTGTATGAGGCACTTGGAACAGTGCTTGCTCCGAAGATCCAGCTTGGGTGTCTGGGAGTTTCATATGTATTTTCACCACAAGAGAGCAGTAGTGCACAACCTCCCTATAATATGATATGATGATATATTGTAGTTATAATAAAAGTTCACAGTGTCAGATCCAGATTTTGATGGGCCCTTGGGTAAGTCATTTCAGAGAGCACCTCCTCCCTCACCAGCCTGCCTGGTCACTGGGTTCATCACATGAGGCATTCCTGAAGGTTTGCAAAGACCTTCCATCAGTCTGGAGTCCACTCAATAGTAGAGTCTTCAGTGTACTGGCTCCTTCTCTCTATGGAACTCCCTGCCTGTTGAGATAAGGCAAACACCAATGTTTTATTTTTGGTGTCTGCTGAAGAAGACATTGTTATTCAAATAAGCCTTCTCTGACTGACAAGCCACAGTTTTATTGGTATAATTTGAGTTCAACGATTTTAATTCTGTATTTTGATTTTTCTTCTTTTTTATTGCTTATTGCTCAGGAATTTTCTTGGATGCAGAACAGTATATAAAATTTGTGAATGAATGAATGAATAAATAAATAAATAAAATGCCCTCAGCAGTGCCTCCTCCCTGCCACTATCTCCTCCCCTTTTGCTTGCTCTCCCTCCCTCTAGGGGCCCAGTCTGCACCACTGCCCCAAAGGAGAGGGCCCTTCTTCTTGCTATTGTCACATCTTGCAGGCTAAGAGAGGTCAGGTGAATAGGTAGCAACAGGGAGGAGGGCCAGTGGCCTCTGTAGGGCAACACTGCCACGTATGTAAAGTTATGATTTACGGTGGTCACTTACGAATGGCCAAAAAAGAGGAAACACGTCACCAAGAAAGATTACGCCAATTTGCATACAACTTGCATATGCTAATTTATATGTATACATGCAAATTTAGAAATAATTATTTCTAAACAGGAATACATTACATCTCACCAGAGTGTGGAAGGATGTGACCAGCTGACCTGTCTGCCTGCTGTCCACATGCTTAACTGTTGATGGGCAACAGTTCTGATGGTTCTTAATCTTTAAACTGGAATTGGACTGGACAGCCTTTCAAGCAGAGGATGCTTTCAAATAGAAAGGACAGTCCTCTTGCAGGCCTTCAAATAGAGGACTATCCTCGGTGAAAAAGAACACATCCTAGAGGACAGCTTTTTTGTTTACCATAAGCAAAGATAGAGAGGGTGAAGAGAATTGCTGGTGAATTTGGCCCATGGTTTCTTGTTTCCAGTTAATATTGTTAGAAAGATATTCATTTAATATCTAGGCTTGCTTGTCCACCAGGCTTTGGTGAGGATGATTGACAGCAGGATATATACAAAAATGGTGGAGCTGGAGAAAAGAGAAGTCAAACAATTGAGACACTATCAGGATAACAAATGACATCACTAGGATGGGAACAACTTGGGGCCCTGCTAAGCAAAGGATTCTTAGCCAGCAGTGGCATGCTGTGGCAATATTATTCTAACCCAGTTGACCGCCTGATATGAAATTAAGGCTACCTTTTAGGGGCCTACATTCTAAAAAAACAGCATGAGCCAAGTTTACATTCACTGCAGGTTAACAGCCAATGAACGGAAGAAGAAGAAAAGCAGAAACAGCTGTGTTTCAACCTATGAGATGTGATTTTGAGAGGTTAACTCTACGGCTGGTGCTCCAGTTTCCTGAATCAGCAAACGATCCTGAGCTGGTTTCGACAAGATGCCTGTAGCTGAGATGCCTGAAAAAATTGCTCAAGTGAGCAGTGTGCTTGCAAGAGCAGAGTAACTCTGAAGTCCCAAGGCTCAAACATCTTTGTTTGGTCCCCAGTACAAAGGTGTAACATGTGCATCCCCCCAACACACCACAATCCCATTCCATACATACAATCTCATGAATCATAAAAATAAAGTTTCTCTTTCAAATTACGTTTTCTACATTTCTGAAATTACACCATGGCCCACATTGGGGCCTTTCCATCATAACCGCCAGTACAGAGGAGTCAGGTGCAAAATAGGACAGGGCTCCTACAACTTTAATAGTAATGTAGAAGAAGGAATTTCAGCAGGTGTAACTTGCATGACAAGCTCTACCTGCTGAACTTCGATCTTCTACACAGCTATTAAAGGTGCAGGAGCTCGGTGTTTGTGTGCATCTGGTTTATGCACACTAGTTTGAGCCATCCTGATTTTTATAAACATTTGAGAGAATGTTCTCTATATCAGTGTATAGTACCCCCTATGCATCATTTGGGGCATCTTTCCCCAATCTTGTACACTCTCGTTGTTTTTGACTTTATCTCTCAAAAGCCAATGTCCAGGAATGCTAGTGGTCCCAACACTTGGCACATTTCTACACAATTGATTTATTGGACGCTCGTGATTGGTCAGTCATGGAAATTTGCAGGTCATTTACATGGCGTCATCAACCTCCAGAACATCTGCTCTTTTCCCCCTTTATCCTGCTTTCAAAAAGTTGGGAGATAACCCAATAAGCAAGGTTAATCCAATATACCACCACAGCATCTGGTGGCTGTATAATGAAACATATAGAAAACATATTGAATTTACTGAGAAAGGGCATCCTCAATTCAAAGCATGTGTCCACCCCATGTAAAGAAGCCAATCTTAATCCTGCAAAGAATCCAGAAACATGAGCCCCAGTAAGGATGCAGGATTTTAGCCTCGTGTGGTGCAGCCCCCGGACTATATCAGGTTGTGGGGGCTGATTAGAAGGGCACAAGGCTGCACCAAAAGGCATTCTCAAGAACTTCTTTGCCTAGAAAATATACAAAGGCTGACCATTTTTTTCAAGTCTGGTAACATCTTTCTGTTTTGGCTCATTTCTTCGGGGGTGGGGTTGTATTGGGTTAGTGCTTTAATATTGGTTTTATCTGTTTAATTGATCTTCATTTATATTTTTAAAGTGGATATTAAGATTGCTTTCGTATAGGGCTGCAGCAAAAGGCACCAACATTTTTGTGTTATTGGAACAGTGGCTGATTTCGGGGAACAATTTAGATCAAGAAAATCTGAGAAAGGGTGTCTCTAAGCCCTTCTCCAGGTTTTCCTAATCTAAATTGTTCCCTTGAAGCTGAAGAGTGCTCTGTGGAGTTTGTGTGTGTGTGTGTGTGGGGGGGGATAAGGGTGAGGAGAATATGAGCACTGGTACTTGTAGTCTATAGGGTGGAATGGGGGCTAAGGATCTCTAATATATGTTCTCACCACTGTACCTCACCAACATGCAATTCCCAGGTTCCTTGGTGGGCAGGATGGTGGGGGCAACCATGACTGTTAAAGTAGTATAAACTGTCTCTCAAACTAATGTAGTTCATAGGGTTGTTGTGATGATGGGATAACCCCTTGGAGAAAAATAGTACATGGAATTAGATTTATGGATACACCATTGTAGTGTCAGTATGTCTATCTACTTGAGTTTAGTAATTCATAGTTCTTCTCAGGTTTGCTCCTCCTTGTCAAAGGCCTCCTCCACACGGGGCGTTTAATGAGCCTTGAAGGCTCATTATAAATTTTACCTACACACGAGCGGAGCGCAAAACGGGCGTACAGGCGCGTTATCTCCCCGATAATGCGCATTTTCGAACGCGCGTTAAATAGCGACTTTTATTTTGCTCCGGCCGTTAAAGCGCATTTTCGCTGTGTGAACAAGCGATTATGCGCATTAACTACCTGGAAAGCGCTTTTTGGGCATCTTTTAATGCGCTTCGCCGCTTCTCGCCGCCTCCCGTGCAGAGGGATTGTGAGTAAATGCGCCTCCGCGATAATGCGCATAATCGCGGAACCAGGCGCAAAGGCGCATTCTTGTGGAGGGGGCCTATGCAGAGTTTGATTTCTTCATGAACAAGAGGGGAAAAAAAACTTGAAAATGAAGGTAAATAAGTAAGAATTTGCAATGAGAAGGGTCCAGGCTTTTGTTCTCTCTGTTACTTATCTCTTTCCAATGACTGTCCAGACTCCCTGTCTCCAAATGTTGTTAAGGTCAACAGGAACTTTGTCCTGTCCAGGAAGAATTATTATTTCCACCGTCACCCCACAGCACAGGTCCAGAGATACAACCTCTTTGTTTCCAGATGGGTAGCTGCGTTAGTCTGTTGCAGCAAAAACAGCAAAGAGTCTTGAGGCACCTATGGCACAAGCTTTTGTTGTTGTTTGTGACCCAGGGGATGAAACCCTTGCTTCCTAGGCAGTGGTGAAAATGACTCTGTACAGTTATATAGGGAGTTCCAGCACAAGGTTTAGTGGTGGAACACACACACACACACACACACACACACACACACACACACTGTTTTCAGAGTGATCAGTGGAGGTAGGGGTACGTACTTAATTTCTACTAAGAGAGGTGGCAGGGCTTGCACTTATTTGGGAGCCCTGTCATGGGGAATAGGGGGCAGTTGTTCAGTGGATGAGGGAAAGAGGGCCTTTTCTTTGCTATAGCCAGGCTTAACAGTTAAAATGTTTTAAAGTGTTTTAATGACAGCTGTTTTATGTTTATGGTTTTAAATTTTGTATATTGTTTTTTTTTTTTTAATGCTCAATCTTTTTAAATTTTGTAAACCGCCCAGAGAGCTTCGGCTGTGGGGCGGTATATAAGTGTAATTAATAATAATAATAATAATAATAATAATAATAATGAATAATAATAATAATAATAATTTCCTCTGTAATGGTTACCGAGGAAATCCCTGCAGGGGCATGTTTTTTGAGCTGTAGAAGGAGCGAAGAGTCCGAGAGAGGTTTTGAGTAGTGGTGCGTGTGGGGAGGGGGAATATGGGAGAAAAAATGGAGAAACTGGGGCATGATGAAAAAGAGGCAACAAGAGAAGAATTGTAAGGAGGGACACAGAGCACCTTCAGACAGGGGAAAATCGCATTCCCTTACTGTGGCTCTGCTTCCTACATCTCTTCCGCTTCTGCAACGAGCTGTAATTACACAAGGAAGAGAACAGGAAGAGAGCAATGACCATGGGACTTGTACAGCCTCAATGAGGTTTAATGGGACAGTGCCCTCTAGTGGGCATTTTATAGTGCAGCTTCTCCTGCACATGGCAGGAAATACCGAAGTTTTTTTTAGAAAAGTCGGGTTTTCGGAGCCTTTATTTAAATCGCTAAAATTGGGAAATGGCGCAGGAGATGCGCAGAAGGATCAATGCATTGTCAAAATAACCTGTGAACATCTGTAAGTGGCCAGTCACGAGTGTGCTATAAAACACTCGTTCTATAAAACCTGAAAGGTGTTTAGGCAGGGCCATAGCTCAGTGGTTGGGCACATGTTTTGTATGCAGAAGGTCCCAGGTTCAATCTCCACTATCTCCAAGTAAGGCTAAGAAAGAATCCTGACTGAAACCCTGGAGAGCTATTGCCAGTCACTGCTGACAATATTGGACAAGATGGACCAAGGGTCCGACTCAGTATAAGGCAGCTTTCCATGTTCCTATGTTACTTATGACTCTGAAACTGCCCAATTTCACTAGTATTGTATGCATAATGCGTTTTTAGAAATTGGAAATCTTCTGCAAAAAAATATAGCAGCCAAAAAAGTTCTGGAAAAAAAAATCTATTATAAAAATGTTCTATCCCGCAACACTGTAAACTGTGTAAAATCCTAGAATTTCCCATATCCCAGCCTAAGCATGTTCAAGGATTTGATCTGGTCCACATTTCAAGGCAAACCAACCCAGTCTGTACCTCCAGTACAAATGTATGGATCAGAATGTCATCATCCTTCAGATTTTACCCTTCTTTCAATTTCTCTTTCAATTGTACTTTCAATTTTGCGATGCAGTTCAAAAAAGTATGACAAAATGCCTATAAAAACGCCATTTTAGGATAATATATGTTTAGAAATGCGTGTTGTGTATGAAAATATTTTCAAAAATATGCATTTCATTATGAATTTTTTGTGCAGATTTTATTTAAAGTGCAGATGAATGTAGAAACAGGCAGAATGGTTTTAGGAATGAACATATGCAAAACCTAGACTGCAAATAGATTGATAATTTCATCCCTACCCCAGCTATTGTCCAGCTGGGTCTCCTCTATTATGAAATTTTAATTTTCTTTTAAATTTTAGAAATGGTAGAATGAAAAATATCTGTACACATACCCAGTGCAATGTTTTACAAACACACACACACACACACACACACAACCCCCCCCCCCCCCAATTAAACAGACCAGAAGGGTAGGCCAGAGCCCCGGGACGGAGTAAGAAACGTTTATAGACTGGAACATTTCACAGTAGCACTAAGACAACAACCGTAATAACTGAAACATGAGGCATAATCCTATATTTCACTCAGCTCTCTGGGATTCTATGGGACGTATTATGATGAGAGCACAGAATGAAAATAGGGAGGAAAGTGTTTAGTGTGGTCTTTCCTTTTTTCATTTTGGTTGAATTCACTGTATAAATATCTCCACATGTATCTCCTTACAGCTAAACGTTATCTGATTCAGGCTGGTATTTCACTTCCCGGTGGAGGAAATGGGCAAATATAGGAGGCAGCAAAGACTATAGATTCAATGAGCTCTTAACTTAATTTCAAGCCCTAATTTTGCCAGCATCATTTGCTTCAGGCTTAGAGATACATCCTTCCTATGTGCTTTGCCCCATATAAAAATGATCCAAAACTTGGAATGTAGTTTTAGATTTATACAGCTAAGGCTTACTTAAGTTGGGGCTTAATCCTATGCATGTTTAGACAGAAAAGAGTCCTACAACTCCCAGCCAGCACATAGGACTTCCTACCCCCTGTCTAAACATGCATAGGATTGCACCCCTAGGGGTGTTAAGCTGATGTATTTATTTACTCGGCTGTATAGCTCATGATATCCCAGAGATTCAAGCTGGGTACTTGTGTTATATGCTACATCAACATTATCATGCAAGCGGCTTAGTTTAGCTCTGTATGACTTGCTTTTCCTAACTGAAAAGTGCTTTATTGAAGAATTTATTTCACACATTATCTAAATATGAAAACATCTACAAACAATAGAAAGACTAAACTATCAATCTACTACATCATTTTTTAAAAGAAATATTAACTATACAATGAAAAAAGGCCTACAGAATACTACATATATAGATTTATGATAAGTTAAATACAGAACAGAATAAATAGCACAAAGCATCAAATACTACCTGCCGTACGTCATTAATTTAGGAAACAGGAAGGCAAGAATATACCTTAATTCCTATACCACAATTATTTTCCAATATTCAATTAAAGCTTTCCACTTCTCCATATCTCTGTATGTGTTTCTGGCAGACAACAGGTTCACACTTTGTGTGGTGGGATAAAAAAAAGATACAGATATGAACCCGTTATAAGTTTGGAGAGAGCCTTGTGCATTGCACAGGAGATCTCTACGGCCAATCCAATGAATGGATGTAGGTTGAGAGAGGAGCCTACTGCTTTGATGCTCATCCTTCAGCTGCAAGTTTGGTTTAGACCCGATTGAGCATTTGAAAAGGACCCTACTGTGCTTCAAGAATGGAACCATATAGGCAAGCACTAGATGAAGACCACTGGGAAGTGAGGCACGTGTTCATAGGACATGTTGGGGATGGTGCCTGAGTTTGAATGAAAGATGCAGTTTTCATGCTTTCGGAACAGGACAAAATGTATTTGTTCATATTTGAATCCAATCCTTGTTTACATTACTTCGCAAAAAAATCTTCTTTACATCTGCCGATTTTTTCATCCTGAGCCCAGGCACTTACTCTTCGGCTGGATATGGAGACAGTTGTTGTTGTTTACAGATGGTAGATTTTAATTTAAAAAGTATTATTTTTTTTAAAAAAATATATTAATAAAATCCACAGAGGTCAAGCATCATCTTAAAAGAGGCATTCCCCCTTCCCTCTCACACAGAAAGTGATGCCTTATGAGTTAACTGCTTTCAGTGACGCAACATGCTTTATCTAAAAATGAAGGTATGTTTCTGAAATATTGTTTTTATATTTGCATGGACATGCATCTGGGTCATCAATCAATAAATTGATTGAAATTCATTTGATAAATTTAAATTTCTTCATTCAGGTTGCAGTCCTAATAGCAGAATACATTACAAAGAAAATGGAGAGCTTCTTATACTGAGTGAGAGGGTTCACATCCATCTAGCCCAATATAGCCTATTCTGCTTGGCAGGAGTTATCCCAAGATCTCAGTAAGAGCCTTTCCCAGCCCTGCTGCTTGAGATTGTTTTAAGTGCAGCTGCTGGAGACTGAACTTGAGATCTTCATGTATCTCGTGAGATCTGTCACTGAGCCTGTCTCATTTATCGTGTGTTCGTCATTGTTCACTCATGGAAGTTTGTGGGCCCTTTTCCCGATATTGACAACCTCCAGTGCCTCTCCCATCATCTGCAAGCAGGAATCTACTACTGAAAATACGGCGATAAACCTAACTCGTGCAATATGGCAGTGCCATCTGCTAGTGGTATAAATGAAACTTATAGCAAAAACAAGGGGGAGAAGCATGTGTGTTGTGTCGATTGTAAATCTGTAAGACTCTGGGGCCGCCTCTTCACAGCACCTCTTCTGGTGCACGGCAGCGGCAGCGGCAGTCGGCGCGCCACGCATTGATGCTCCTGCTGCCAGTCTTCACGGCAGGAGTGCCACGGCAGCTTCTCCACGGCAGCTGGGCCGCCGCGCCTGCGCCTGCCCAGCATCAGCTGGAGGGGTGGCTGGAGCGACGGCCAACATATTCTAAAGTAAGTGGTATTTATTTATTTATTTATTTATTTAAATTGGTGGGGAGAGGACAACGGCGGCGGTGCAGCGAGCTTCTGGCTCGCTGCTCCACCCCTTCCCCTGCCCAGCCCACTCCGCTCTGAAAAAAGTTGGGCTAAATGCCTGACTTTTTTTAGTGCAGAGCAAAGGGCCTTTGCCCCTACATCGCTTTGAATTGGTGACAGTGTCATGTAACCCAACAGCCGCCATTTTGAAGCCACCATGAGGCAAAGTGCCCGTGAAGAGGTACCCTGGAAGACAAAGGCTGCGGTATTTTTCCTTAATGTAGAGAAGCCCTGAGCCTACAGCCTCTACCCAAATATTACGTGCAGTATAACAATTTTGCAACAGTGACACACCAACATTAATAGTTCAGAAATCCATTTCCATCACCCGTGTAGTGTTTCAAAAGCCTGGGCAACATTTTTTGGCTAGGGGCAACCATAAGAGAAAAGGAATGTGAACGCTACAGGCCATGATGCCTCTATCAGGCCACATGCAGCTCTCAAAAACCGTAGCCTGTCTTCAGCATTAAACAGTGGCTGAATTCGGACGACACATTAAGCAACTGGGGAGGGGGAAACAATCGTCAGTTGTACTGACTATCCTGTCGTCCAAATGCTGCCATAGTCAACTCAGTGCTGATCCTAATCCACACCACTTCTGATTATTTATTACCATGTTGTGTGGGGAGTACTCCCTAGATGAACAACTGTAAAGTTGATTATTACCCCACCATTGACTATTGTGTTGTCTGTTTTCAGCCAATGTATTGCAAGCTCTTGGCATAGCTGCATGTTTCCAAACCCAAGTATCATCCAAGCACACCGACCAATTCAAGTTCAGGTTAAAAGACCATATCAAGACTGATTGTATTATATTTAAACAGGTCCTATTGGGTTTTGCAAATCTCATGAAAACTAGCTCCTATTAGAGTTCTGGAAACAAATAATAACTTGAGACAGGCCTTTCTTCTGCTTTACTGGCATCCCTCCGTGCTGTTCCCTCCTGCCCCACAGAGTACAGAAGCAAATGGAAAATGGTTTTGATTGGAGGCAGAGAACTGGCACAGGAGGAGTAAGTTTCATATGTTTTGCCCTCAGGGTCAGCGTAAATGTGGATTAGATTATTTTTTATTTGTTTTTCTTTTAAGACCAGCCATCCTTGAAAAAAAACACTAGTTACAAACCAAGGGCAGGCATCTTGTCCAGCTCTCAGAACCACATCTGAAATAAACCACGAGATGAAATTTCTCTGATTCTTCTGCAGACAGTATAGCTGTTCATAACTAGCATTAACGCATATACCATTGTCATAGTAATGGAATAATCGTGTTTGCTCTTCTTGTTCAGAACGTGATACCTTCCAATATGAAAAACCTGACTCAGCTCTTGAAAAAGATTGATGTTGTTATCAGGGATTCTGGGTTTTGTACTGGGAACCTCGAATTCTGGAACCTTGCCTAGAGAGTTGCGGTGTATGCTGAGGTCGTCTCAGGCCATCTTCAGCACAAAATGGAACAAAGGTGTGTAGCATCAGCCCCTGCTATTGGACAGTGCATCATATAAAAACGAGGTTCCTGGACTTCTGCCCTTGCCTATCCAAGAGAGCAGCTGAAAAGAGGCTCATGCCAGCTGTTTCCAAGGGTCTACATAGTTGATTTTGTGTAATAGGGAACTTGAACAGCTGGTTGCCACTAGGGTGACCAGATAAAATCCAGGTCAGGGCTCTTGTAACTTTAACAGTTGTAGAGAAAAGGGAATTTCAGCCAGTGTCATTTGTATGCAATTAGTTCCTGGTGAAATTCCCTCTTCATCACAACAGTTAAAGGTGCAGGCACTATACTAGAGTGACCAGATACAAAAGAGGGCAGGGCCCCTGCAACTTTAACTGTTGTGATGAAGAGGGAATTTCACCAGGAACTAATTGCATACAAATGACACTGGCTGAAATTCCCTTTTCTCTACAACTGTTAGTTACATGAGCCCTGACTCTGGATTTTATCTGGTCACCCTAGTTGCCACGGCCTTTGCAGAGAGAGTAGAAGGCCCAATTTGTACCCATCCTGACTAAGGTTTAAATGTTGGAAAATCTTTCCTGAGCAAATGAATAGTTAAACAATTAAGGATGCAATCCTATACAGTGACCCGAGAGTAAGACTAATTGAACTCAGTGGGCCTTACTTTTGAGTAGCTACACATAAGATTGTGCTGTAAATATATTGTCCATGGAAGTTGCATACCTTTCTTTACATCATTCTGAGAAAGGTGCAGTGGTTAAACCATCTCTTTAATTCTGGAAATTGAACTGAATACAGGACCCTTCAGATCCCTTTCAACTCTTAGGGGCCAAACATACATTACTTTAGAAGTGTCTAGCAGTTACCTCCACTCCACCCCCATTTTTACTCTAGAGTAGGTGCAGATCCCCCCCATCCATGCATGAGGGGTAGAGGAGCTTTTAAGATCTGAATTGCCCCCTCTGCTTACTCTAGAGTAAAATTGAAAGGAAGATATAGCTCCTCAGCACACTTTTAAAGTAGTTATTTCAGGATTATCATGTTATTCCCCATTCCTCACCCCATGAACCTGGCATACTAACAAGGATGCAAGGACAGGAATCTGAGGGTGGAACTATGTGTGCACTCAGGCATCCAAGACCTCTTCAGGTAGAGGAGGGAATAAGGGTGTGCAATCGGTAGGCAGTATGAAGTCCCAGGACTGGTTAAACCAAGCATAAATACTTGGGAGGGAGCCCAGCCTTCTGCCCTTTATACATCTACATACCTCTGCCTGTTGTGCTCCAGGCTCCACTTCCAACCCTCACCCAGACTCTCCTGGCTCTAGATCATGACCTCAAAGCCCCTGGGTTCGAGAACTCACACTCCAGGCCTTGATGCATGTAGAATGCCAACACATACAAGAGGCACCAGAAAGAAACAAACCAGAGAACACCATTCTTTCTTTCTTTTTTTTCTTTTGCAGAATTTTAATACAGCATTAAACTGCTATAATACTAAAGGCAAGCCATATACTATCCAGCAAATAAGGCACGTGTCGGAATGCCATTTTATGGACAACCCACAACAGAGGTTTGACAGTCTTTTAACCACTGAGTTAACCAGTTGTCACCTTGGTGGCTGAGATAAGACTGTCTCCTCTGAGGCCTATGTCCATAGAAATGTTATCTTTATTTTTTTAAGCTGTACAAGTTAATTACCAGTTACAGAAGAGAAAAGTTATACAACTGAAACTGAGAAGTCAGTGAGTACAGCTAGTTTTAAAAAAAAAATCATAAGTAATTTAAACTAATCTAAATCTGCAGAATTTAATATAACAGGGTTAGTTTTATACAATGTAGTGAATGCTGCTCTAAATAACCTTTGTAAGGGAAATATCAGTCCAGTACAGGATTGAACTGATCTCCCGTTTTAGCATGGTTTAGAAAACAAACAAAACAATCTTAATATAATGGAGCTATGTGAAACCATATAGCGTAAGATGCATATAATACGTGCACATGCATGTTGTATCGTGTTATGCATTCTAAATAAAAATAAACACAAACCGCGTACATCAATCTCACCCTCTCACAGTTATGGCCACTGATTGCTGATATTGTTTCAATGTTAGTTTTGCATTGCAGCGCTCAGTGTGGGGTCTTTGCAAATTGCTATGAGCGTCGCTTCATAAAATGATGCTTTCCCCACACTCCCTGAAGAGAGAGTGTAAAATCATCATCATATAACCATGTGGCAGAATTTCTGAAAACCAAAAGTTACTCTGATTCATTTCACACACTACACAACAACAAACCTGGAGTTCTCACTGAGTACACTCACTGAGTATCCATTCAACAACCAATCCAGCCATCTAACAGTTGAATCTAGATGATGCCTGTGTTTTCAAACACTAGTTTGTCACATTTAGCCTTTACATTTTTGGGCACAGGTTAAAAACCAACAGCATAGGTGTACACCTTAAAAAGATAGTGTGTGGCGAAGGCCTTAGAGTAATTACACTTCAATAACACTTTGCACTGGCGTCCCTGCTATGCTATTACAATGATGTGCTGATGTAGCAACCATTATAGCCCCATCTTAAACGTAAGTCTTAGGACTGGGCTATTAGTGTGTCTTTCTGAATATCATAAAGTGATAGCGTAACATCTACTTCTTCCCAATTCAGTTATAGCTTCGCTAAAAAAGGCAGTACTTTCCAAAGTACACATATAAATAAATTGAATAAGCATATTAATATAAGTTCTAAACACCTGAATAATATACTGATTACTTAATACTGATATTTTCATCCAAAGGAAAACAACAATAACAACAACAACAACAATATGGCTTAAACAATTGCAAGGATTTTCTTCTTGTCAGAATTATGTACCAACTTTCATATAATATTCTATGTAGACAATATTTCCTTCTTAATGTAGTTCTGTTGCATACTTTATACAGACAAAAGCATTGTAAAAAAAAAAAGAAAAGAAGAAAAAGTAAATTCCTTCCATAAATATTTTCTTGAGGATACACCCTTAATTTTGTATAATACTTAAGAAAACTCTTAGCTCTGTTAGTATTCTAGTAAAGAACCAAGACCCTTTTTGAAAGCTTCAGAGTTGTAAAAACACTTAAAAAACCCCAAACAGCAAAAACAATAGTATTTTTTTTAAAAAAGGCCCTCAAATATACAAAAAAGGTTACTGCAAAGAGTTTCTAGATAACAATTCAGTATTACAAAGAAATATTTGTAACCATTCAAAAATTTTAAACACCTAAAAAGATTTCCCAAAATACACACACAGTATTAAAAAAAAACACGAATGGAAAGGAGCCCTATGTCAAGTATAACTCAAGATAAATACACATCTGCAAGTAAAACTGCAAAATATTTCATAGCGGGGTAAACATTAATATCAATTGACTACATCTATTAACTGCACACGATTGTCCCTTTGATATTCATCCTAAGAAAACGCAAACCTTCATTTGTATAGCTATGATTTTGGTTGGCGTACTGAGTGCTACAGCCATTCAACAATATTTCAAGAGGCAGTGGTTTATGTAGACATAAAACAAAGAGGCACTGAAATCCTGCCTGAGTGTAAAATCCTGTCTTAAAAAACGATGAAGTGTGGATCAATCCAATAAGTTTAAATTAGAACCCGATGTTTCTGTTTATCAAAGTTTACATGTGGATGACTTAGCACTTGCATTACCCAGAAGTTTTAATAGAGGAAGAACATATTGGGCATGATCCAGCCAAAGTTAAAACACTTTAGAATCCCATTGATTTCAGCAGATATTGGGAGTTGCCTAGGCTGACCATATGAAAAGGAGGACAGGGCTCCTGTATCTTTAACAGTTTCATAGAAAAGGGAATTTCAGCAGGTGTCATTTGTATATATGCAGAACCTGGGGAAATTCCCTCTTCATCACAAAGTTAAAGCTGCAGAAGCCCTGCCCTCTTTTGTACATGGTCAAGAGACAGGACTCCTGCAGCTTTAACTGTTGTGATGAAGAGGGAATTTCACCAGGTTATGTATGCATACAAGCAACACCTGCTGAAATTCCCTGTCCTTTGCAACTGTTAAAGATACAGGAGCCCTGTCCTCCTTTTCATATGGTCACCCTAGAGTTGCCTCATTCAGAATCAGATTGTTAGTCCATCAAAACCAGCACTATCTCTCTCTTCTGACTGGCTGGTACTTCCCAAGGTATTGAGTAGAGGCCTTTCCAGCCAAGGCACCCAAGATAAGAACCTTCTTTAAAGTGAGAATACCAGGAATTTATCCTGGAATTATATGTTTGCAAACCGTATGTTCTGAACTCTGGTCATGTGCTTAGCTCTGCCGTTGAAATCAATGGCGTTGAAAAGTGGTTCACTTTGGCCAGATCATGCATATTAATAGCATATTTAGTATAACCTAATCTATTCTGAAACAATCTTAATACCATAATCCTAAACATATTCTTCAGAAATCACATTTTAATTTCACTGGAACATCCAGGTTAAGTGGAATTAGGCTCGAAAAGATTTAATACAAATGGGTGTTACATGGCAGCAGTAGACGGCCGGCTGAGTTTTGTGCCATCTAACACATGACAGTTTTCTTGCATGGGTCTCAGTAAGGGAAAACAAAACATGTTACACACAATTATGTGTGACACATGGCATATGAATCTATTTTGTCCTGGGCAGATATACTGGGAAACCAGTGCCTCCTATCTACATAAGCATGTAACTGATGACATGTCTCCAAGTGTTGCCAGAGACCCATGGATTACCAATTCACATCTAATGAATAGGATTCAAAGGACTATGTATGAGCTTCCAAGAGCGCACCACGAGGACTTTTCAGAGGGGGTCCTTCCCATGGGACCCCCCTGAAAAGCCACTCCTGAAAGTTGGGGGCTCTTCAAAGTGGCATCCAACACAGCACAAGTTGTTGTAGTCATAAATCAAAACTGGGGAATTCTTTGTGTACATGTAAGGAGCGTATTAGAGATGCACATGGGGCTCTTTGGACACCAGCCTATGTATTCCTGCATATGTGGCTATATGAATGACTGCCTCGTCTGTAAAATGAAGTGTGGAAACTGCCCTTTATTTTGAACATACGTTGATAAAATAGCTTCCAGATTTTCTAGCTTTCTTGTTTGCAGAGCATATTTTTTTTGGCATTATCTGTAAGTGGATGTGCTATAACATCACTAAATCTGCACTAGACATTTATTTTTTTAAGAAGAGACAGATTAATTGCTATATGCACTGTTTTATAAAAATGAGGGAATCACCTCTCCCGATTACAACCTTGTTCACTAATATGTCTTCATTTTACCTATTAGATTTCTAGAGTCAGAGAGATTCTATTTTATAAGTGCTCAAGGAGAAATACTGCAGAGGGTTTAATATATGGCTCTATTGTAACTATATGTCTTACATTATTAACTTCCTACCCACCCCAAGAATGAAACATAATTAACATTGAAATTCAAGTTTTTCAAAAGCCACTGCTCACCTCTGCATGCCCAGATAATGACCATGCCATTGTTTACACAGTCACTGATCCGGCGATAAAATGGAAGGTGAGTCAAAAACCTCTAGTTATCCAAGGGCTCACTTACTTATTTATTAATTACATTTTAATACTGCTCTTCATCCTTACTTTCTGCTTCCTTCTGCCTCTGATCAACCCCTTGATCATGTAAACAAAGCAGAGAAAGTTTAGGGGTTGTTATCCCAGGATAACTCCTCATGTAAACAAGGTTTGATACAGAAATGGCCCGATCCCTTGTATAGGCACAATGGGTTGGAAACAGGCTTTAGTTATAAACGCACTGATCTCAGTGGGACTTCAGTTCGCCAGGGATCTTCTCTAAGCTTGACTAAGGTTGGATTCAACTTATTGCCTTCAAGTGGTCACTGCATAGCTCATACATTTTATCTAACCATGTCAAGGGACTTTATTTGAAATTAGAAACACCCTAATGCTAAAGTTGAGAAGACATTGATTAGAGTCCCTAACTCTCACATAGGATAGGCACAGCGATTAATGTTACACACATTTATTGAGTCCTAGAGAGACTTCATGACTTGCCCAGTCATTTACCAAGATCTTGGACAGAATCCTGAGCTTCTGAGGTCCATTCACACACCTGCTGCTAGATGATACTATAGACTATGTGAATTAATATATGGTAATTTCTATAGGTTTTTTTAAAAAATGAAGACTGCCTGCAATTTACATAAGACTTGTCTGCTTAATGAGCATTAGGAAAATAAAAGGAATTCATGGGTGTTCTTTTGTGTGTGTGTGCAGCATGTTGCCATGTTCAGAACAAAGTATGTTATTGGAATAGGGTTTCTACTAACAGACAAAGAAAGAGCACATGTTCCTTTAAGAGCTCTGTTGCAGAACAGTTTGGATTGACTTGCTGTTATACTGAAACCCTGACCCCATCTACAAGAATTCGGTTTGACGCCTGGTTCTCCGATTATGTGCATCTTCTCGGAAGCGCTTTATGGTAAATGACTGTACACAGGCGGTAATTGAGCACACAACTGGTGGCCTTACCGGTTGTTTGAAATGCGCTTTAGAAGTAGTTAATGCAGAGAATCGCTTGTTCACATAGTCAAAATGCGCTTTAACGGCCGGAGCAAAATAAAACTCGCTATTTAATGGTCATTCGATAATGCGCATAATCGGATAGATAACGCGCCTCAACTCCTGATTTGCGCTCCGCTCATGTAGAGGTAAACATTTTAATGAGACTTGAAAGAGCTTTAAACCTCTCATGTAGAAGCAGCCCCTGTTGCCCTCCATCCTCAAAGACATGGAGCCACAACTGTGGAAGCACACTATAGACGTTTCCCAAGCATTGAATGTTATATGATAGACTTTGTTATACCTGGTTTTGTTAACATATTTTGTACTATTTTATAGTGCTTTAAAAAACCTGCAGCATCTGTTTGGCCAGGAATATCAGTGAGGCAAACTAACAACGGAAGATGCCTCTGTCATACCATTTTCAACTCTCTTAAAAATGTCTCCCTTCAGCCCCACAGCCCACAGTTAGGACCTCGGTGATAGAACACATGCTTTATGTGAAGAAGGCCTCTGATTCAATTCCAGCATCTCCTGTTGGGGCAGGGACGGGGACCATATTGCCCTCCAGATGTTGTTGGACTGCAACACACATGAACCCTCACCATTGACTTTCCTGACTAAGGCTGATGGGAGTTTCAGTCCAACAACATCTGGAGGACCACATATCACTCCACCCACCCACCCCTACGTTAAGGGAACCTTAGTAGTAAATGCTAGAAAATACTTCTGCCCGAGACTCTGGAAAACCACTGCTAGTCTGACTTCATGAAAGCCAGCTTCATGTTTACAATGGGAATTGGAGGAGATTGGGCCTCTAAGATGGGAGCAGTGATGGTTGAGGAAGGCAGATCTGCCAAATATTTCCCTGACTTGCAGCCCTTTATCCTATCGGGTGCTAGATGCAAAAAAAAAAACAAATAAAAAAAAAACACAGAATGGTATTAATTTTATCTTGATCAGTGTAGCCCTTCCTTGCAATTGCTGATAGAAATAATCATGACATGTTTTAAGCTTGCAGTGCATAGCAATGCATCATTCCTCTTGGTGATCTAGTAACATGAAATGGCTTGACACAAGGCATTAACATTAGAATGTTAAGCAACACCACTTAAAAGAATCTTAAATGAAGGATATCTGAAATCCATGTTCTCTTGCAGGTCTCTATAGAATGTGTAATACTTCAGTCCTGTTTTATCTTAAACTAATAGAGAAAGCAAAGATGCTCTCTTAGTATTATTCAGAACAGTTCCAATAATATACTTGCTTAGGCTTCAAAATTGTCTTACTTAATAGAATTAGGGCAAATATTACATTTCCCTTAAACTATATAGTAATGTTTAGGAAGACTTGTAAAAGGGAAGGCTTTACAGAGTACATTTCTTTCCCATGAAATTCCTATGGCTACCTAAATATATTATAAGATATTTAAAGGAAATTCATGCAGCCAGACAGGAGCCATTCCATGAAAATGTCATTGAATCTAGAATTAATGAGGAGGGCTAATGCACTTCTTCAGTTAAGATTTGGAGAATAATTCCCCCACTATTCACAGTAAATTTACCTCTGCCTACTCTGGTCCTAAAGATTTGTACTGACATATCTTCCTGGAGTGATGGAGTAACAGCCTAGCAATGTCATGCACCATGGTTCAGGGCACTGCATTTGTGGTACGGCTTGTCTTGTGAATGAGCTTTTGGTCTACCATATGGCCGAATGTGGGGCAAATAGACGCTCACAACTAGGGATGAAAGTAAGTGAATTACAGGTGCCCTCTCCCACAATCCCTTCATTGCTTTTCTGCTCTTCTAAGCTCAAGGCCAATTTAGATGTTACAGCCCTATATGGTGGGTGTAATGTGTGAAACAATAAGGATGTAGGTGAAGTGTGATTTTGTTTGTTTTTTAAGAATGCCATAACGAGCAGCACTCAGTGGCTCGGTTCGGACAACACATTAGGCAACAGAGGAAGGGGGGAACAGTTGTGTTGCTTATTGTGTCGTCTGGAGGGCGGCACACAACACACACACAACTGACAGTACGTTAATCAGGCACTTTAAACAATGGAGCGAAACAACGGGCTTGGACGTTGTTTAGCCCGAAGCCCCGTTGTTTAAAGTGTTGTCCAAATTCAGCCCCTCCTCTCTCCGTGGACTATTCCGTTTCGGAATAGAATTCTGCTGCCTAGAGCAGCCAAAAAACCCCAGATGCTCTATGCAGCCGGCAGAACTCACGGTGCATGCTGGGATACGGCTGGGGGACACACGGAGGAGAGGCTGCAACCAAAATGGCCGCCACAAGTTCCTTGCAGCGGGGGCATTTGCCGGTGCCGAGCAGCGCCGGCTGCAGTGTGTCGTTTGTGGAGCTCCTCCTGCCTAACGCACGGTCAGTACGTTATTTACCCCTCCGTTGCTTAATATGTCGCCTGAACTGAGCCAGTGTCTATCTGTCCATTCCTATCCTCAGTTGTTACTGTCTGTAAGCCAAGCGTGGCTCAGAGACAGTTCAGATCTTGTTTTGGAGCCACTGAGAGGTAATAGGGAATCCCCCCGTATCTGTTGTCCAGGGAGCTACAGGGTTCCTTTAGATGTGGAAAGTATGTACTGTGTATGAGTATGAATGCACGGTGGAGCAGCTGGAAGCCTGGCCCTCAGCTGGTGAAGCCCCATTTCACTGCAGGAAAAAGGTACAGGATCTCAACTCCAGAAGGGAGTGAGGGGCCAAACTGTACAAGAGGATATGTGAATGTGGATAACAAGGGCAGAGAAACAGAAGCTTGGGAACAAGGGCTGGGCTAGCCTGATATATTTGTGACACTTAGATCCCACCTTTCCCTCAAGGAGCCCAAGGTGGCATACACAATCCTCCTCCTCTCCCTTTTATTCTCACAACAACCCTGTGAGGGAGGTTAGGGTGAGAGTCATCTGTGACTGGCCCAAAGTTACCCGGTGAACTTCATGGCCAAGTGAGGACTAGAACCTGGATCTCCTGGGTCCCAGTCCAGCATTCTAACCACTACACCACACTGACTCTCTGGATATGATGAGAACAAAGAAGTATTTGTCTTGTCTGCTACATGAAGTTGTTGGTTATATGGTTGAACGATGGTAGGGATTTTAGCTGCCACTTGCAAGGGGACGGTATTGGTCAACAAAAGCTGCAAAAATAAGGATATACTAAGCACACTTATTCAAAAGTAGAACTTTAGATTTCAGTGGAACTTACTTTTAAGTAAACATGCTTACAACGCTGCCTAAGAAAGATTAATTCCTGATTGACCCTTTCTGTTCTACCGTTACATTTCCATGCAAACCACTCCCTCGAACATTCATTCACTTGTTCTTTTAAACCCTCAGATTCTATTAACCGAGAGCCCTTCAAAAGCCTAATTTCAGTGGCCCCTGGAGGACTCTGGGAAAGAAAGCAACCAGATGGAACTTTCGGATCAACCCTGAAGTTAAGAAAAATTAACATCCCCCCCCCCAATTCCTTAATTCTTTTTCTAGCTCAGCCCTCCATGCATTTAAAAATATATTGCTTGTGGCATTGGCTAGAACGCTCAATGAACTGTCCATTTTATCTACTGTCTGCAGAAACCATTAGTATCACCCATCTGTATCTCCATGACATTATATACCTCTCTTGACAAACATTATTGCTTCACCTGGGCAGGATACTGGAACTGTGTAAACAATCAACAGAAACCACATTAGTGATTCCATCATGAACATGATAGGCACGGTCCAGCAAGAACTGCTACTGCACAACCCTCACCCGACTTAGTGAGGCTTGCGTGACGTGGTCGTGCAAGGCCCCTAAGAAAGAATGGAGGGCGGACAGCAGCAGCGCTCAGTGAAACGTGCCTTACATCAGTAACTTCTGTTTCACATATATATATATATATATATATATATATATATACACATATATAAAACACCGTAGTCCTATAAATACAACTTGCACATACACAGGAAAAGGGTTACATTCTATTAAAGGTAAGGCATATTATTAGTTTATTGATAGGCAATATTGGCGATGTACTGGGTTCTTCTCTGATGTTTTCTCCCCACTTCCTTTTGACTGCCGTGTGCTACCAGAGGAACTCAACGTGTGGTGGAGTAGAGGCCATCCCTGCGGGCGTTTATTGCACACGGCGGCAGTAGTAACCCAACACTTTGCATTTCTCACAGAGATGCTGAGGGTGTTCTTTGCTTTGATCGGAAACATCCAGGCCATCAGGCTTTTCCAGGGGTCTCTGCATAGGGAATGTAAGCACATGCATTAGACATTCGGTGTAAATGTTAACTGTTTACAGCTCTTTTCCTTATCCACATGAAACCTGTGTAATACAGGACCATTTTCAAAATGAAGGTCTGGAAATGCCCAGAGAACTTTCACAGAGAGCTGTCTGCCGATTAAAAGCATTTTAGGTTAGTCTTTGCAATTTTAATACTTCTTATTCTTAAAGCACATACAATCATTGGGTACTACATAAAAATTAAGAAAACAGGGATTGAATGCTTATAAGTAATCTGCCTCTCATTTGATTAAACAACTCATTCCTCTCTGGCCTTTGCTTATTAATATTTGTTTGTTCCCACAGCCTTAATATAGGTGCCCCATTGAGATAGCAAAGGGGGTCTGAGACAATTGTCATTGGCCACCAGGGCTACAGCTGGGAATCCTCCAATCTGTGCATGGCTACCTAGTATGGTGAGGCACCAAGATTGCAAGGTAAGGGGTTTCCCTCAGCTCTGTTGTATTTTTAGGGTCCACCCACCCAGGCACTCCACTGGCTCTCCCTGACCTAGAAAGACTATAAAGATGTGCAGCTCAGGCTGCAAGTTTGCCTGAGCAATAAGGATCACAACGATCCTGTGTGCTCATCTTGCGGTTGCAAAAGGCCCAGCAATAATTATTTACAATTTAATCAACAAAAGCTGTCCTTCCATTTAAAGAAGAAAAGGCTCTCTCTAATGCTTTTTTTCTTTCATTTCCTATTACAGTAACACACCAGCACCCAAATCCTCCAAAATAAATAAATAAATACACCCTTAACTTTCAGGCCCACAGATTAAAATTGTCCTCTTCCAATAAATCTAGTAAAGCTTTAGTTGATTAATTTATTGATTTAAGCTCACTGTTCCCATCTTACTTGTCTTGTTTGAAATAAGTGATAGAATTATTATGAACTCAGGATGGCTTTACAGGTCAATTTGCTGCATTTGAAGCTGCACTTTCTTGTACCTTTCGTACTTGGTACCATGCATACACAGGTCCAAAGTAAGTTTGTGTATTACCAGTATCATGGCCAACAGCAGAGGCTCATGCAATAGAGCAGTCATTAAGCTCTTCTTGACCCATTAGGGAGACCACCACCAAGACCTAACGATGAAATCTTGGCTGTCAGTGGGTGCAATGTGTGGCCAGTTTGGAGACAGAGCTTACTCCCTCCGCCTTGGCTAAGCTCTTCTCTAAGTGTGCAAGTACCCCAGAGTTCAACAAATGCATGGAGGAAAAGGCAATCAATGACGTCTAGTCCTGATGGTTCTATGCTACCTCTAGTATCAGAGGCAGTAAGCCTGTGTACACCAGTTGCTGGGGAACACAGGTGGAAAGATGCTGTTGTACTCATGTCCTGCTTGTGGGTTTCCTGTGGGCATCTGGTTGACCACTGTGTGAACAGAATTGCTGGACTTAATGGATCCTTGGTTGGATCCAGCCTGGCTCTTCTTATGTTGTTCTTTTCGATGCTGCAAGGGCCTGTGAGGTGTTGTCTTTCATTGCCTCTCATTGGCTGTGCCTCCATGTCTTGCTTCCAATAGTTAAGGGCCCCAGTTGGCCAAAGGCCTTGAAAAGCAGAAGCTAGGCTGCCCAGCGAGGTACTAAAACATGCCACTAAAAGAGAAGCCTGCAAAGGCCTCATTGCTGGAAGATGAAGTTTTAGCTAGTTACTGGAAATACCAGAAGTGCCGAGTTTTACCTTGCATACAAAAGCAGTGGCCCTTCATGAACATTAGACGGTTTCACTGGCGGGCCTGTTAGAACAATCCTGCAGTAGGTGCCAATTACTTCAGAGAGCAAGGGCAAAAAAGTCTGTGTCTGTATGTCTCACTTGCCTTTCTTCCCTGCGCGGGATAGCTTCCCATTGTTTAGCATAAGGCTTCATAATGCCAGCAAGGAAAAAGAAAATGCAAAGACCACGCAAGTAAATGGATGAAGATGTTTGTGTGGGAATAGATCTGGCACTAGTCCTGCATGTAAAGGTATGTGCAAACATTCTTTTTCGTAGACCCCGAATGTTGTGCCAACCATATTGCTCTGTGGTGAAAGCAGTTAGCCTAAAATAAAAACACCGAATGTGTTTTTTTCCTTCAGAAACAAACTTTATTCTAGCCCTATTACTGAATGGCCATATTTGTGCTAGGAAAATGACATTACACATAGTTTCCCCTAAAATGCAATCTTATATTAGAACCTAGGCTGAGCGAAGAGGAAGTTGAGAGCTGGTTTACCATAGTTGCTAGAGTGTGAGCAACTGGGAAGACCCCAGTTCAAATTTAAACTGAGCCACAAACTCGCTAGTTACAGGGCTACTGGAAGGGTTAATGAGATAACGTGCGTATATAGCTGTCCACACTAAAACTGTGCTATATTGGTTTATTAATAGAACCATCAAGACTCATGGTGCTTTGCAGAATTTCATAAGCAAAAAGGAGACAGGACCTTTTCTGCCCGATGGAGCTTGAACACCGAGTACTTTTAAGGGTGTAAGAAGAACTCTGCTAGATCAGACGAAAAGCCTCACTAGTCCAGCATTCTGTCCACTCAGAATAGGTCAACCAAATGCCTTGGGGAAGCCCACAAGCAGGACATGAAGGCAGCACCCCCCTCCTGTTTCATGTCCCCCAACAGCAGACGTTCAGAAGCATACTGCCTCTGATCTTGGAGGTAATATTTAGCTATTATGACTAGTGCCCTTTTATGGCTTCACTCTAAATGAACGCAATCCCCCTTTTAAAGGCATCCATGTTCGTGGCCATCACTACACCTTGAGGTACTTTAACTATGTCCTGTGTGAAGAAGTATTTCTTTTTATCTGTCCTGAATCACCCACCCTTTCGCTGCCTTTGGATGACTCTGGGTTCTAGTACAACGGGAGAGAGAGAGAGAGAATCTCCCTATCCACTTTCTCTACACCATGTTATGCACTTCTACACACCTGTCATCAACCTTTTTATCTGTCACTTTTCCCCCTAAGCTTTTTAAACTTTCTATTTCAGATGATGATGATGATGATGATCATCATCATCATCATGATCATCATCCCTTTAATATTTACAAAAATATTGCTGGCATTTTTTCTTCACTATTCTCATTTTGTTTTCTGGAATTTCTTATTCTTTCTCCCTCTCTTCCCCTGCCCCCATCTGCCCCACTGAATACAATCCGGATCAGTAGAATCTTCTAAACAGTAACAAATCATTAAAATAAATATATGAAAAAAGTGGTTAAACAAGAAGAGAAAGTGAGACAATGACTTGGTTTGCACACCATGCTAACTTATGGTTTATTTAACTCATGGCTAACCCATGGTTTGTTGCCCTACTCAGGCAGATTTTCTAGCAGACAATCAAAGAATCTGAATCCCTGGGTTGTTTGTTTCACTCTGCTTGCTCCGTCCCTGTATCCTAAATGCCTTTGTGGTGCTGTAATGACAACTCATGGTTTAAACAACCCAGAGTTCACAACCCAACAATAAAACATGGGTTCTCTTTCGGGGTTGTTCATGGTTAATAAACCATTGTTGGTTAGCTCTGCTAGGTTTGTACATCACGAGAACCCAGGATTCAACAATCCATGAGTTAAATAGACCATGAGTTAGTTTTATATGCGAACAAGGTCATTGATTAAAATCAGGAAAGAGTTAAACTAGGTTCAAATGTACGAATCCCAATCCAACACTGGGGAAGAGCTGTTTGTGCATGCACTGCTTCCTCACTTCTTTCAGATGCCTTAATTCAATACTTCCAGGGTTTGTTAAATCACAGTTTCCATGATGTCCCAATTGGGAAACTGTAGTTTAAGCAATCCCTACAAGCCAGGATATCAAACCACAGTTTCATCCTGGTTTGAGACCTTGGTTTAGGGTATCATTCAAGCAACAGACCAGACACAGTAGAAAAATGGCTGAACAAAATGCAGAAGTATTGAATTACGGTGCAAGAGCAAAGGGAACAGGGATGAGGGAATGTGCATCACGATTTACTGGAATTGTTATCTGAACCTAAGAAAGGAAGAATTGGTTGACTAAAGGTTATAGACCAACTAGGTGGCTGTGTATGGTGTCAGAATTGCAAATCTATCTTTCACACTTTGTATAGTACAATGAACCTTTGTCAAACCAATGCATAGGATTTTGGAGTACCACATTTATATGTAATCATTTATTTAATGACCCCCAGAGCAACATGCCCTCCATCCAGTTTTCTATCAAATTTCTGATCATGATCTTGGCTACAGCCCTGAAATATTCTTGCTCCACTTCCCTTCCCTGTAGCAGCCTTAAAATTTTAACACAGATTAACCTTTTTTTAAAAGACAGGAAGGGAATTAGCTGTTTATTCCCAGACAGTCCATTTCAAATGTTTGTCATAAAAACAAAAGTGCTGTTTGAAATTACACATCATGTTAGAGAGAGATGGAAACAAACCACCAGCCAGAGTGGAAATAACAACCCTTAGGAAATAAGCAAAGATGTGCTATATTTGAAGCTTCAAGTAAAAACAATACCCTGGTTGCTCTTGTAATTGAATACCTGCATTGCCATACTTATTGGACTGAAAAGCTGAAATGAAAGAATTTGATGAAAGTCGAATTTATTTATTTCCTGTGCAGCGCACAACTGTTCACAAAGGTTCCTCCCACACACACACCACCCTTGCCTTCCCCCCGTTATGCACCAACACCACCACCATCAAGGGCCTGTGCTGGGTTTAGAAGAAAAGCGTCTGTTAGTTCAGTCCTTTCCATTAACTCTGCTATAGTGGAAAGGACAAAATGCCCTAGTGTGAGGGGACCTTAAGAGAGCAGCAGAGGGACCCTTGCTCAGGACAGCTGTGCTGTGCAAAGGCGCCTGAGAAGCTGCTGAGAAATACAACAGTTACTGTGTTTATTGACATAAACCAGCTTTAAACAAATTAACGTGAATACCCAGCAATATTTTTTCCCTGGAAGTAGAGCAAAGGATGTTGGGAATGCCAAACGCTTCTTGGACCACAGTCAGAAACAATATCTTTCCCTGATTTGTTTTTCCCATGCATTGGTTGGTTTCAGTTTTATTGGCCTGCAAGCCATTTAGATTTCAGAAATGTTATTGTTACCAGCACGTTACGACACACTTGCAGAGAAGAGACATTGGAAACACAGGATACCAGGTTGCTGTGGGCCAGTTGGAGGCCACAAGCAGTGCTTGGGCTGCACAGGAACATTGGAAGCTGCTTTATACCGAGTCAGAGCATTGGTCCATCCATCTAGCCCAGTATTGTCGACACTTGCCGGCAGCAGCTCTCCAGGTTTTCAGGAAGGATTCTTATCTTGCCCTACCTGGAGAAGCCGGGGATCGAACTGTAGTCCTTCTGCATTCCAAGCATGTGCTCTATCACACTGAGCTACGACCCCTCCCTGATGCATGCATCACCAGTTGCATGCATCTGGTGAAGTGTAGTTGAGGACTCAGGTTCCAGAAAGAACGTATCTATGAAAGCACAGGCTTACCCAACATTTAAACCAAAATATCACTAGCGAGCCAATTAGCCAGGGGGTGGAGGACGCATAATCTAGAGCAACAGTTGCCAAACTTTCTACCTGAAGGAAACCCTGTCCTCATCCATTCACTGGCAAGGTATAGTCTGGAAACCTGATATATGCGAATCTTGGTGAAACGTGGGGGCATGTTCTAGTGCATCAACAGTTCATGTGGGCACCAGCCAGGCCTGTTGGGTCTTACTGTTGCTCCAGTAGCAGCAGGCCCAGCTACGCCCCTATCTGGACAGGGATAACCTGGCTTCAGTTGTCCATGCTCTGGTAACCTCCAAGTTAGATTACTGCAATGTGCTCTATGTGGGGCTGCCTTTGAAGATGGTTCAGAAGCTGCAGCTTGTGCAGAATGCAGCGGCCAGATTGGTAACAGGGACCAGAAGGTTCGAACATATAAGACCTACTCTGGCCCGCTTGCATTGGCTGCCTGTATGTTTCCGAGCCCGATTCAAGGTGCTGGTTTTAACCTATAAAGCCTTACACGGTTTGGGACCACAATACCTGACAGAACGCCTTTCCCAACATGAACCTACCCGTACACTACGCTCAACATCAAAGGTCCTCCTCCGGGTGCCTACTCCAAGGGAAGCTTGGAGGACAGCAACAAGGGAGAGGGCCTTCTCTGTGATGGCCCCTCAATTATGGAATGATCTCCCCGATGAGGCCTGTTATCTTTTCGGCGCCAGGTCAAAACTTTTCTTTTCTCCCAGGCATTTTAACAGCTCAAGTTGAGGTTTTGATTGACATTGTGGCCAGGCTTAACAGTTTAAAATGTTTTAAATGTCAGCTGTTTTATGTTTATGGTTTTAAATTTTGTATATTGTCTTTTTAATGATCAATCTTTTTAATTTTTGTTAACTACCCAGAGAGCTTCAGCTATGGGTGGTATATAAGTGTAAATAATAATAATAATAATAATAATAATAATATGTATCAAGGGCCAAAAGTAGGCACGGCAGTGGCAGATCTGTGTGTTTAAACCTGGATCTCCCTCAATCACATGAAATGTTGGTGATGGTTGTCCAACTTTAAGAGCAAAAGGAGTGAGGAGTGCTAAACCGTTCTCTTTCCTGCCACCTCCCTCACTGCATCCACTTTCCCTAAGTGCTTGTCTCCTAGGTTGGTTCACTTCTGCTATCAGATTCAGAACTGGATGGAGGTAAACGTTAGGTCAGGGGGCAGGAGGACCAAGGATGGGGAGAGGAAAAAGCTCTCGTCACAGGAAGTGAAGGGCCAGTGTCATACGCTCCAGTGGTCAGGCACCTGCTGCGTTCCACAGCCTAAAGATGCTGACCAGAAATGACTGGCCTTCTATTAGCCAATGGGAGAAGTGCCTGGAAATAGCAAGAAAAGAACAGTAACTGCAGGAGCCTTTGGGGTGATCTCTTATTGCCCCCACGGAAGGGCGCCAGGAGGAAGCCGGCCAATGCAGTGAATGAAAGCACATATTATAATTCAATATACTTCCTACTATAATTATTTCCTATAGTTCCTGTAATAGCTATATAACATCATTTTGTGCCCAGTGCCCAGTGCATCTGCTGTAATTTGGTGGTATGGGTGAGCTATGGAGACCTGGAGAGAGACAGGATTTTTCCTAAAGACTGAAGCTGGACAAGAGTTTTTTCAGAGTGTTAAAAAAAAGCAATTTTTTGTCCATGGTATCTTCATTCTTCTCATTCTTCCCTTAGCTAAATAGATTTTGCAGGGTTCTGTAATAATAATGTATATCCACACCAACAGAGACACTTTCAAATTTATTTTAAATTATTGTCTGTCTCCAACGTGAGTCCCACATGATTCTTTGTTATCAATTTACAATTTTAGATTGGATATATGAATGTGCCTATGTACTTGAGGCTTAGATCTCCTCTGCATCCAATTACTGTTAGGAATATAGGAATGTAGGAAGCTGCCTTATATTGAGGAAGACCCTTGGTCCATCTAGTCCAGTATTGTTGTCACTGATTGTCAGCAATGGCTCTCCAGGGTGTCAGGTAGGTTCTCCCCCTGTCTCTACCTGGAGATGCTGAAGAGTGAATCTGAGACCTGCATGTAAAGTGTGTGCTCTACCACTGAGCTACGGCCTTTCCTCCTTATAAGAATGATTGATTGTTGTTAACGCAGAATAGAAAATAGAAGACAGCCATTTGCCATACGAAAGTACATTCTGGCAAGTGCAGATTTCACAAGTGTGATACATACCAATTTAAGGTATGTGTGTGTGTGGGGGGGGGAGAGACATTCTAAGCCTCATGTGTGAAAATGCCCACAATAATGCAGGAATCTGGCACAGGCTTTCATTTTATACACAGAATATGTGTCTGCTTGGTTGCTGGAGGCAAAACCAGTAATTTCACCGGTAAGGTTTTCTTTTTTGGCCTGTTTGTTTTTAAATATGTGCTTGGAATGCAGCAGAAGTCTCTTGTTAATAAGAAATGGGGGCTGGGGGGGGAGGTTTTGTGAAAGATGTATTTCAATTGCGGGAATAAAAATTCTTCACCCCCAAGAAATTAGCATCCAGCAAAGCAAATCAGCTACCAGCTGGCAGAGTCTGAACCCAATTCTGCAGCTGTCATCACAGAGATAGCATGGGAGAAAGCCAGAAGAAAGGGGAAAAAAGAGGAACTTGACAGGGGATCAACCAGGAAGCAGCCACAAACATTAATGCTTCTCCTAGAGTGCCTGGGGTGGGGGGTGGAGGGAAATGACCATTCAGAGGTTGGCATCTGGGTAGTATTGCTGCCAAGAATGCCAAGGAAATGGATACATGTGCCAGCTCAATTGTGGGCCCACCATGACGTCAAATGAAAAGGGCAACCAACAAGCAGCTAGTTGGAACGAAAGGCAGAAGCTTCTGGAAACGAGACACCTTGTTTTTGTTAGAGCACCAACATGGCATTATTAGGAAAAATAAAGTCTAACTAACCACAGAGGAAGAACTATGTGCGAAAGGGCAACATGGAAACATCCCTGGAGCCATGTGAGTGGTGGGCTCTGTGTTGAGTTGTGGAATTAAGGCTCTGATCATTTCGGATCAGTAGAACTTTTGAGTAAATGTCCATAGGATCAAGCTGTAGATCATGAGAAGAAGGTCATGGTTAATTAGCATGTGTGTCTGCGTGTGGTTAACAATTCTCTTCCTGATGAATGTATCAGGTGCCAAACCACAACGGTTTCAACACATCACACTCGCTACGTTCTAGTCTCAGTGATGCCTTCAAAAAGGTCGAGATAAGGTCTTCAAAATAACAAATATTAAGAGGGAAAATGCCACAGTGGACTTCCTTCTTTTGGCGCACACAGGTCAGGGTTAGTGTCATCGCATGGTGGGCACGATGAAAGAACAGTTTCAGGTGGCAGATTTCAGAGGGGGATGCCATTTTCCACCTCTGAGCTCCCTCTTCATATCATTAAAAATGAGAAGGGGAAAGATGTAGTATTGACTTTTTGCTTCAACTGGAAAAATGACCAAGGCTAGAACTGGTTATGCTTTGTGAGTTATATGTTGCTCCTCCTGAAATGCACAAGCTTTTCCAGCTGATTTTGGGCACAAGCAAGTCTGTAATGATTTTGCTTGTACTAGCTAGCCTGTGGCATCTTACTACGATCTCAAAAAGGGTCCAGAAAACTAGCAAAGGAAAACAAGAATAAAAACATTAAAGACATGGGGGCCATCGGATACCGTGTCATTAGAGCTGCGCTATAACTGCAGCTATGCCACAATACCATCCAGTGGCTATATAATGAAACATACAGAACTTGCAGAGAAAGGAACTCCTGGGGGGGGGGGGGAAGAGGGGGTGCATTTAAATAACTGAACTTAATATCTCAAAGGATCTGGAAGCAGAAGACTGGGTAAAGTCGCAGGATAAAAGACCTGGTGTCGAGAAGCCCTTAGGGTGAGACTCGGTTCAAGTCCCCACTGGGTGGCTTTGGGCCAGTTACTGACTGTCAGCCTAACCCACCTCACAGAGTTGTTGTGAGAGCAAAATTAAAAGGAGGAAGCTAATATACGCCGCCTTGAGCTCCTCAGAGGAAAAGGTGGGATATAAATGTAAAAAATAAAATAAATAAATTTCAGGGAAGCTAGTTTGAGAGTGATCAGGCCTCCTTCATTTTTCAGTCAAAACGTGATTATTTCTCAGGAGCTCTTATATTCTGGCTACGTTATTGGTCCTACACACTCCTTTAAATAGGCTGGTCATGACTGTTTGCCTTGTTGATGTCATTGCTATAGTTGTTATGAGATTTAAAAAATATCCAATATAAATGCTCTTAAGGTGCATTGCATTTAAACTTGAATGTATACAACAGCAGGCTTTTAAACTATACTGAGAATCTTTCCACCTCCTCTTGCAATCACTTAACTTTCCCCCTCATAATGAAATCTAAAATCCCCTGGCCCCAAAAGTGACCTGTGATCATGAGAAAGGATAAGTTTCCCAAACACACATCTGTTCCCTCACTCCGTACAAATTTGCAAAGTGAGTACAACAGCCTCCCAACCAATTGAGACCCCCTCTACAAGAATTCGGTTTGACGCCTGGTTCTCCGATTATGTGCATCTTCTCGGAAGTGCTTTTATGGTAAATGACTGTACGCGGGAGGTAATTGAGCGCACAACTGGTGGCCTTACCGGTTGTTTGAAATGCGCTTTAGAAGTAGTTAATGCGGAGAATCGCTTGTTTACATAGTCAAAATGCGCTTTAACGGGTCGCAGCAAAATAAAACTCGCTATTTAACGCGCATTCGATAATGCGCATAATCGAATAGATAACGTGCCTCAACTCCTGATTTGCGTGCCGCTCATGTAGAGGTAAAAAATTTAATGAGACTTGAAAGAGCTTTAAACCTCTCGTGTAGAGGCAGCCTATATCCTTAATCTTGTGTGAATAATCCATAGCAAACAACATCCACATGTAGTCACCCATCCCACTGCATGACACCAGGGCAGGATCTACACTGCTGCTTTAAAGCGGTTTATAACAGTAGTGACAACTGTTGGGGCCCAGGACACACTCCAAAAACAGTTGTCACTACTGTTATAAACCGCTTTAAAGCAGCAGTGTAGATCCGCCCTTGTAAACGAGCTCTTAATCAAAATGTCTGATTTAACCTAATGCTGAAAGCCCTTTCTCTGAACCCAGTAATCTTGGAGAATGACACAAGAATTTCTCTCACTGTGCTCCTGTTGTCTCTGCCAGCTGGGGAGTAGAGGCTGTGCTTTGGAATGGAGTCTGGATTTCTGGCATAGTGTCATCATTTGCTAGTTGCACAGCCTCCACTCTCATTTGTGATGGATCAGTTTTCATTTTGACCTACTTTAAATTAATCTGAAAGCTTCATCTGAGCACTGACATATTTTCTGTGGCTAGGCTTTGCCCTTCCAGCTGACCTTCTTACTTGCCCTGCCTCACACGCTTTCCCAAAACTACTTCTTACTATTTAAACTCTCCCCACCTTCCTGATTATACAATTGGTTGTAACCTGAAGTACACAATTCCTCATTTGGATTCAACAGCTACAACTGTATAACATTCCAAGAAACTGGTACATGTCAGTCTCTCACTTTCTGCCCCTGAAGGATTTCGCCAGCATTATAGATCTCTAGTCCTATTTTGTTTCTATCACAACATCCATACTGAAGTTGGGTATCCTTCACTAAAATTGCCCCTGATCCAACAAGGGAATTTCATGTGTGTGGCCAGTGTGGAAGTATACTGCACTGCTCATCCAGTCCCCACTGAATGAAATGCATGTGCCTGATGGGAGATTCTCATCTCCATCCAGATTGCACATTAAAAAAAACATGACTAGGGCCTCCTCTAGATGGATTCCGTTTGACGCCTGGTTAGCCGATTATGCGCATAATCGCTGAAGCGCTTTATCGTTAATGCTTGTATGCAGGAGGTAATTGAGCACTCAACGGGTGACCTTACCGGTTGTTTCAAATGCGCTTTACAAGTAGTTAATGCGGAGAATCGCTTGTTCACATAGTCAAAATGCGCTTTAACGGCCGGAGCAAAAGAAAACTCGCTATTTAACGCGCATTCGATAATGCGCATAATCGGATGTTTAAAGCGCCTCTACGCCCGATTTGCGCTCTGTTCTTGTAGAGGTAAATTTTTTAATGTGCCTTGAAAGAGCTTTAAATGCCCCTTGTAGAGGCAGCCTTGGGCTGAGGCACAGCTTTCAAAATACAGATTTACCTCTACAAATATTACAGTGAGATATATTTGCATATAATTGCTAGACACCGGAAGTTGCTCAGCACTGATCATGTTGGGCAAATTTGGCTTAGTCCCTCAGATACAGCTAGGAATAGTCTTGTCCTTGAGCTGGATGGGTTAGGAAGGAATCCTGCAGAAAGTCTAATAATATATCCCTTGTTTTACTTTACAAAGTTAGGGTCACATAAAAGCTGCAGTAATGTTGATTATTTTGTCTGAGTAAGCCCCAACATAAATACAGGCATGGTAGAAAGTATGGCCCTACCATAGGATAGAGTATGATGATTCTGGACATTATTAAAGGCTGACAAAGTGATCACTATTCTATTTATTGCATTTGTTCTACTGCAAGGAGCACCCATTTGGATTCCTGCCTCAGGCACCAAAATATCTTGGGATGACCATAGCTGAATCTGCAAGTTATTTATAAATTTTCTGGAGAGCTACACTCAGTTGCAATGAAGTCCAAACAAGTAATGGTATAGTTCAGGATGCAATGAGTTGCCTGATCAGGAACTTAAGAAAGAGCATTGGGGAAGTATATCCCTATATCCCCGGCTGAACATCAGGAAGAACATCCTGACTGTTAGAGCAACACAACAATGGAATCAATTACCCAGGGAGGTTGTGAGCTCTCCTACACTAGAGGCATTCAAGAGGGAGCTGGACAACCATCTGTCAGGTATACTTTAAGGTAGATTCCTGCACTGAGCAGGGGGTTGGACTCGATGGCCTTATAGGCCCCTTCCAACTCTACTATTCTTCTATTCTCAAAGATTCCAATCCTCAAAATGGTTTCTCTAGTGAAATCCTACGGCAAACTTTGAACAACTAGCAATTGGTTTCAGAACTGCAAACTCAAGGAACATCAGAAAAGCCATGCTGGATGAGACCAAGGGTCCATCTAGTCCTGTTCACACAGTGGCCACGGAAAACCCACAAGCAGGGCATGATTACAACAGCAGCCTCCTGCCCGTGTTCCCCAGCAGCGGGTGCACGTAGGCTTACTACCTCTGATACTGGAGTAGCACATATTTATCAGGACTAGTAGCTATTAATAGCCTTTTCCTTCAGGGATTTGTCCAATCCCCTTTTAAAATCATCAAGATTGGTAGCCATCACTACACCTTGTGGAAGTTTAACTATGTGCTTTGTGAAGAAGTACTTCCTTTTAAAGGAAGGCAAAGACACATTAGCCTTTCAGTTTCGATATAGTCTGATTGCCTTTTCAAAAAACCATACTATATTCTGGCCAATTTCTGCTTGAAATTCTCACCCTGCTCATAAAATAGATACAATTACATATTCTTCATATCACTAGGTGATCCTAGGCAGCTCCAGAAGGCAGCTCCAATGCTAGCCACATAGTTGTGTTAGAAGCATAACTGGAGAAAGAACCCACAAGTTTTCAAATTTTTATTTGGTTTAAAAAATATAAATAAATAACTTAAAAAATTGGCTGCCCACAGACAGCAGTTAGTTGCATTGATTAGAAGAATGGAGCCAGTTAACAATAACATTTAAAAAATCCCTGATCTGAACCCTTCTGCACATGTGGGGTCATTCCTGAACCCAAAGAGTTATAATGAATGTAAACCTCAATTCCTAACGTATGCTACCTCATACTTGATGCATCCTTCTACAATAAATAGATCGGTTATTCTATGGTATTTCAACCTTATTTCCCTTTACATTTGAGGACTTTTTGAAAAGGACTTGCGGTCAGTTAGACCCGAGTCAAAGTGAATGGAGGGAGGGAGGGAATGAAACAATCCACATCCAACGTATTGGGGGTCTAAATCACCCCAGCCCTCATGTAGCAACACCATAGGAACAGTGGGGTGTCTATACGACAACGCCTTGGAAGGGAGTCAGCTCAAAAGCCCGCAACATTGCTGCTGCGAGGCTAAACCAATAAAGTTAGACAAGGCAGGAGGGAACATGGGCTATCCAGCCAGAAAAGCCTGCCCCCTGCCCCATGTTCCGGTGCTTTCCAAATAAAGGACAGCCTCTCTCTGCAGATTGGAACTATTTTTGCAACACCCACAAATAACCAAGATTAAATGAAAAAGTCACCTGAGTCATCTACTTTTTAACTGCGTAGTTTCAGGGGAAAAGTCCGTGGTGGGTGCAAGTTGGCAGCTGCCTTGTATAACTAAGCAGCGCCACGGCGCAGCCACCACAGGGTAAACAGGCCATATAGGCAGCACTCAGTTAAGACAAGAAGATATTAGCCATTTAGGGCACAATCCTATGCATGTTTAGACAGAAAAAAGTCTTACAATTCCTAGCATTCCACACCCAGAAAGCTAGGAGTTGTAGGACATTTTTCTGTCTAAACATGCATAGGATTGTGCCCTTAATCAAAAAAATAATCAGACTCTAGGAGGGTTTGAGATAAAGGGAAAATGCATAAGTAAGATAGGAGTCTTTGAGACTCCATAGGGTGATCATATGGAAAGGAGGACAGGGCTCCTGTATCTTTAACAGTTGTATAGAAAAGGGAATTTCCACAGGTGTCATTTGTATGCATGCAGCACCTGGTGAAATTCCCTCTTCATCACAACAGTTAAAGCTGCAGGAGCCCTGCACTCTTGGGTAGAACCATCTGAGGCCCGCTGTAATACATTTGCTGGGCACTTCCAGAATAAAATCTTTGGCATCCGTCAGGACTTAGACTCCAGTGTTATAGCAGGTGAATCAAATGAGGTACCCAGAGCACAGGCTTGTCCTGTTTTCTTGGATGAGTTTCAGTTGGTACAGCTCGAGGACGTTGACAAGGTGCTTGGACAGGTTCATGCAACCACTTCCATATTGGATCCTTGCCCCTCTTGGCTAATAAAAGCTAGCAGGGATGGAACAACTGGCTGGGCCAGGGAAGTGATTAGTGCCTCTTTGCAAGAGGGAGTGGTCCCAGGCCTCCTGAAAGAGGCAGCAGTGAGACCACTCCTAAAGAAAACTTCCTTGGACCCTGAAAATCTTAATAATTACAGGCCAGTAGCAAATGTTCCATTCCTGGGCAAGGTCCTGGAGCGGGTGGTTGCGAGCCAGCTCCAGGCACTCTTGGATGAGACCGATAATCTGGATCCATTTCAGTCAGGTTTCAGGCCTGGTTTGGTACGGAAACAGCTTTGGTCGCCCTGTATGATGACCTGTCGGGAGAAAGACAGGGGGAGTGTGACTCTGTTGATTCTCCTTGATCTTTCAGCAGCTTTCGATACCATCAACCATGGTATCCTTCTGGGATGACTGGCTGAGTTGGGAGTGGGAGGCACTGCATTGCAGTAGTTCTGCTCCTACTTGGCGGGTCGGCTCCAGAAGGTGGTGCTTGGGGAACATTGCTTGGCCCCGTGGATTCTCCAGTATGGGGTTCCGCAGGGGTCAGTCTTGTTTCCCATGCTGTTCAACATCTACATGAAACCGTTGAGTGCAGTCATCCGGAGTTTTGGAGTGCATTGTCATCAGTACGCTGATGACACACAGCTCTACTTCTCTTTTTCATCCTCATCAGGTGAGGCTGTGGATGTGCTGACTTGGTGCCTAGCTGCAACATTGGACTGGATGAGGGCTAATAAACTGAAACTCAATCCAGACAAGACTGAGATGCTGTTAGTGGTGGGGTTCTGCTGACCGGATAGAGGGTCTTCAACCTGTTCTGGATGGGGATGCACTCCCCTTGAAGGAGCGGGTTCGTAGCTTGGGGGTTCTCCTAGAACCATCTCTGTCACTTGAGGCGCAGGTGGCCTCAGTGGCACGGAGTGCCTTCTTCCAACTTCGGTTGGTGGCCCAGTTACGTCCCTATCTGTACAGGGATAACCTGGCTTCAGTTGTCCATGCTCTGGTAACCTCCAAGTTAGATTACTGCAATGCACTCTACGTGGGGCTGCCTTTGAAAGTGGTTCGGAAGCTGCAGCTTGTGCAAAATGCAGTGGCCAGATTGATAACTGGAACCAGAAGGTTCGAGCATATAAGACCTAATCTGGCCCGCTGTCATTGGCTGCCTGTATGTTTCTGAGCCCGATTCAAGGTGCTGGTTTTAACCTATAAAGCCTTACACGGCTTGGGACCACAATACCTGACGGAACGCCTTTCCCGACATGAACCTACCCAAATGCTACGTTCAACATCTAAGGCCCTCCTCCGAGTGCCTACTCCGAGGGAAGCAAGGAGGTCAGCATCAAGGGAGAGGGCCTTCTTTGTGGTGGCCCCCCAATTGTGGAACGATCTCCCTAACGAGGCCCGCCTGGCGCCAACATTGTTATCTTTTCGGCGCCAGATCAAGACTTTCTTCTTCTCTCAGGCATTTGGCAATATCTGAGGAGCTTGGGTTTGTTTTTTGTTTTTGTAGCTTTTTGGGTTGTTGTAGTGGTTTTAAATGTATGTGTGTATTGTGTGTATGTTGTATGTTTTGCTGTTTTAATTTTTGTATATTGTTTTTAATTGTTTTAATCCTATGTAAACCGCCCAGAGAGCTTCGGCTATGGGGTGGTATACAAATGTAATAAACAAATAAATAAAATAAACAAATAAATAAATATATCTGGTCACAGGGCAGGGCTTCTGCAGCTTTAACTGTTGTGATGAAGAGGGAATTTCACCAGGTGCTGCATGCATACAAATGACACCTTCGGAAATTCCCTTTTCCACACAATTACAAGCACTAAGAGTGTTAAAGTGTAAAGGATATTTAAAGTGAATAGTTATTTGGAATTACATTAGTTATTTTCAACAAGAAGAGAATAGTTAAGAATAATATTAGTTATTCTCAACATGACACTAGTTTCTGGTTTGCTTAGTTTTGAGAAGTTTGCAACAACTCTGACATATTTTGAGTGTCATCAGATGGGGCAAATCATGGTTCCCTACCTTCACTTCTTCGCCCCCTTTCCTGTCTCATATTACTTCCTCTTTCTTCCCGGAGAAGAGGAAGTAAATAAAGACCACGTGGCCCATTCAGGGGCTGTTTTTATCGCACTGCTTTTCCTGCACACAGCAGGAAATGGCAGCACATTCCGTTCCCTAAAAAAAAAAAGTCGGATTAAAAGGGGTCCATTTTGTGGCGGAAAAAAGGCAAGAAGGAGCGGGAAGTGCATGGGTGGCGCACAGAGTCACCTAAAGGATGTGCAAAAAATGTGAGTGGGCAGTAGCGAGTGCACGATCAAATGCTCATCTGATGAACCCCCTTTGTGTGTTTGCCAGATTTACTGCAGAGATTTCATGAACAAGTATTATTGGAGTATGCAGTTTTCAATCATCTTGTAAACAGTATTACCAATAGTTTTTAGTCTCGCAATATCGCGGTCTAAGCATTCTCCACTGAAAAACTGACTCAGAATTCCACTTCTCCCAGTGTTTAAATTTGGCTACTCAAAGGAGCCCCTCTGCAATAGCCCTTACCTGCTTATGAGGATAGACGTTGATGTGGCACTTGATACATTCTTGTCCCATATTGGCCCAGGAATTTCCGCTCATCCATTTTCTCTTGCACTTCGGGCATTTGTATTCACCAAAGCAGCGTTTCTTCCCCTGGTATGGTGTCAGGCCTTCTCCTTTCGGACGCGCCTAAAATAGGAAGAGGGGAGACGGGAAAAAAAAGTAATCCTAATTGAAGCGCAGAAGAGGAAGCGGCAATGAATTGACAGTTCTGTATGCTCCAGGGGCGTTATGATTATGCTTTTTCAATGGCAGCGCCTCACCTTTTCCCCATTACATAGCAAACCACTTTTGAAACTGAAGGGAATTTCAAAAGTAGCCTTTGACATGGCAAGTTAGGAGTGGTCATGACCTGTAACTTTAAAAAAGGTTAAAAACAAACAAACACTAGGCATGGACAAGCCATTGGGTGCACTTTAAAAAGCCCTTTGCTTTGCATTCACTTATTCATATTATTTATACCAATATTACTTAGCACTTGTATATCACTTTTCCATATTCACAGTGCTTCGCACATACATGCCTTCGTTGATTTATAGCAGGAATGGGTACTGTCGGGGGGTCTGAGGGGCCATTTCCACCCACTAAACGCCGTCTGGGCTACACTCCAGCCGATGCCGTAATGCTGAATTCAATGGCATGGTGGCCCAAAAAACCTGCCAGTTTGCCAGAGGCAAACCACTGCATAAGTTAAAGAGGACACATGTAGCATAAAATGTCCTCCTCCTCCTCATTATTATTATTATTTACAAGGATTACAGAAGTGTACCAAAACATTATCAACAATTTAGCAATAGAGAAAATAAAGACATTTACTAACAAATCCAATAAACATTACAAGGTTCCTAATAACACAAAAGGTTGCACGTTCTCTTGATTCTTGCCACGCCAGTACGTTACAAATAAGGACCACATTTTCCATAAAGCTGTTATTTTGTTGTCTTCCCTTTCTAACTCTTACTATGTTGGTTAACTTGACCAAATTATTGCCCCTAATTTAATAATCCAGTCATCAATTGTAGGGTGTGTGTGTGTGTGTGATTTTTCCCAGTTTGCAGCTAAAAACGAACCCCCCTACAATTGGTAAGGCGTCCTTTTTAATTCTTTAAAGTGGTTGATGCTGAATTTGGCAGCTAACTGCTGGTTATTTTGTGTTTGCTATTGCTCTGCTACCAAGTTTTGGCGCTATGGTGGTGGCTGCAGCAGAGGATGGTTGGGGCTTTGTGACCTGTGGGCTGTCTGAGGCCCATCCTTGATTTATAGTGCAATCCTATGCATGTGTCTACTCACAAGTGAATTCCATTGAGTTTAGTCGGACTTACTTCCAGATAAGCATGCACAGGATTGAAGTCTTAATTATGTACTTGCTATATTTATTTACTACCTTTCTGCGCAGGTGCTCAATAGTGCTGCAATTCGTACAACAACCCTGTAAAGTAATTTAGTGTTATTAATTCCATATTCTAGGGCTGGAGGCGGGCCCTTTACATCATGTTTTATTGCGGGTCCTGCTAGGGTGACCATACGTCAGGAAAAACCAGGACATGTCAGGATTTTTGGTAACAAATCCGGGAAGGAGGGGGGGGGGAATTATGAAATTTGAAGAAAAATCTGGATTTTTCCCATCCTACCACTACCCAAAGGGCAGCTCTACTTTATAGTCAATTAGAATTAACAAAAATGCTTACAGATGTGTCATTTTTAAAGATAAAGAGATGCAACGTGGCACCATGTTAGCCCTTCGGTAGGGCTTTAGCCATGCCAAATTTGAAGCAGATCCATTCATCCATTGAATTTTATGGGTTTTTAAAAAAAGTTTGAGGTTTTAAAATTATTAGTTTTAAAAACCGTCATTTTTAAAGATAAAGGGATGAAATTTGGCTCCATGATAGCTCTTAAGTAGGGCTTTAGCCATGCCAAGTTTGAAGCAGTTCTGTTCCGTTTATCTGTTGATTTTTAGGATTTTTTTTAAAAAAATTGAGTTTTTTTTTATTTTTTTTTAAAAAAACCCATCATTATTAAAGATAAAGAGATGAAACTTGGCACCGTGATAGCTCTTAGGTAGGTCTTTAGCCATGCCAAATGTGAAGTAGATCCGTTCATCCATTGATTTTTAGGAATTCTTTAAAGTTTGAGGTTTTCAATTATTTTGAAAAAACATCATTTTTAAAGATAAAGAAATGAAAATTGGCATCATGATAGATCTTAAGTAGGGCTTTAGACATGCCAAGTCTGAGGCAGATCTGTTCATTTGGTGCTGGCATGCAATGCAGGGCATTAGAAAGAGGGTCTCAGAGTTGCGTGTTTGGGCAGGAAGTAGACAGGAGTTCAAAGTCTGGATGTGTGAAGTGGTGCCAACACACAAGCCTTGAGAAGCTAATGTATATAAGTGAGAAGTGTGAATGGGCGAAGTAGTGTCTGCCACCCACAACACCCACCTTAATGTTAGAGTAGAGAAACTTGTGACAATCATACAGTAGCTTAAAAAAAAATTGAACTTCAGAAATAAAAAAGCCAGCCAGCAGCAATCCCTGTTAAGCAGCAGCTTGCAGTGGAGTGAGGATACAATCAGAAAAGATATTTGAGGGAAGGGGACAATGTATCACACAGAGTATAGCAACAAAGTACACAAAAGCTATAAAAGTAGGAGTGAAGTTAATTTCAGATACATTGGATATCTCACTTGTTATTTCAGTGATTTCAACAATAAGATGTTATGTAGAACAAAGACTCATAGAATAGTAGAGTTGGAAGGGGCCTATAAGGCCATTGAGTCCAACCCCCTGCTGAATGCAAGAATCTACCTTAAAGCATCCCTGACAGATGGTTGTCCATCTGCCTCTTGAATGCCTCTAATGTGGGAGAGCCCACCACCTCCCTAGGTAACTGGTTCCATTGTCGTATTGCTCTAACAGCCAGGAAGTTTTTCCTGATGTCCAGCCGGAATCTGGCTTCCTGTAATTTGAGCCCATTATTCCGTGTCCTGCACTCTGGGTTGATCGAGAAGAGACCCTGGCCCTCCTCTGTGTGACAACCCTTCAAGTATTTGTCTAAATTGTGTGCTGTAAAATCAGACATGTGACCAAGGCTATGTTCAGGTGGGCCCCTCCCCTTTGGTTCTGGACATGCCCCCTGGGGGCCGACATCTTGGTGTGGATACCCCCTTGGGGGCCAACCATGTTGTCCTCCTTTTCCGTTTCCAAAATATGGTCACCCTACCTTTACACGATGTTATCAACCTCCAGGGCTTCTCCCATCCCTCCTGGCCATTATAGCAGCTTAATTTGCTACAGGGAAAATGCGGTAAGAGACTGCACAGAGTGATAACGTTCTGGTGAAATTCTGGAGTCGCGCTACATTGTAGCGCCATCTAGTGGCTGTTCAATGAACTGTAAAGAACTTGCCCAGAAAGAAAAAAAACCCAGACGAATCCACCTGAAAAGGAGCTATCTTAATCCCGTAAAGAATCCGGAAGCAGAAACCCCTGTAGGGGTGCCAGATTTTAGCCTGGTGTAGAAATGCTCTGAGTTTAAGGGAAAGGGACTTTTCTCAACAAGCTTTGAGCCCTAGACAGTTTAGGGCAGTCTTCCCTAAGTTGGCACCCTCCAAATGTGTTGGACTACAATCCCCATTCTCCCCAGCCAGCATGGTCATTGAGCATGCTGGCTGGAGAAGATGGTAGTCCAATATATCTGGAGGGCGCTGGCTTGGGGAAGACAAGTTTAAGGTGGTAACCAGCCCCTTGAATGGAACCCAAATGAGCATGACTCTGATCTCCCAACAAATAGGCAGCAAATTGCTTGTTCTATTGGAGCTGAGCGTTTTTGATGCTGTGCTTGGCTTCCTTTGTAACTGCCCTACCTTATAGCTACAGTTCCACTTGTGTATATATTCCTCTCTGCTTTCACATACAATGCGGGGTAGTAAGTAGTACACAGGGAAATGTCTTGTCTCATGAGAACCCCGAGGTCCATATGGTTTCTGTTTTATGTGTTGTCATTCTTTTATCCAACTCCTGGAAACTGTGAATCACCCCTTTGTAGGGCTGACTGTGCGACGATCCATTTAAGTTGTTGTCTTTTGAGGTTGCTTAACATTCCCTAACCGCCCTAGTCTTTCTTAACTGTTTGGGGCAACGCTTCTCCTGGTAAAGAACATGAAGATGCTTTAAGGTGGATTCCTGCACCAAGCAGGGGGTTGGACTCGATGGCCTTATAGGCCCCTTCCAACTCTACTATTCTATGATTCTATGAAATAGTTGGCCAATCTAAATACTTCATCTGTTTTGTACGGATACCCCATTGCTGAGGATGTGGGTGATGCTCCCCCCCCTCACCTTCATGAAACTTTGGACTTTGCAAGTTACATCACTAAGTAGAACAAGAGGTTGCTAATTGTATGGAAAATATAACAGTTATATGGATGGGTCTAAATGCATGCATAAGAGAATGCAAGTTGGTATGACATCTAGTGGTACTAATTCAAAGACTTTGGAATAAGTATGACAGTCAATACCAAGACCACATTCTCCCATATGAGCCTGTCTGGGTTTTAAGAACCTTGGGAAAGACCCTTCTCTCTGTCCCGCCATCATTGGAGGCACATTTGTTTGGCACAAAAGTGAGGAGCTTGCCACGGCTGGACCCAGACTGAGAAAGTCCATGCTGAGGGAAACCAGGCTAGCTCTGCCTCTGATGTCCTTCCACCAGCAGATAAATGGTATTTTCATTCAGACAGGCTTTTGGCTTTGAAGCCAATCTGTTTGCTGAAGTTGCCTGTAACTGGTGGATGCTGTTTATTTCTTAACGTTATTGATGTGTTTTTCTTTGATTTGCTTTTATGTTTTGATTATAATTTTGTATTTTATCTTATACTATATTAGTTAGCCCCATTGAGCACTATTTGAAGTGGGGAAGATGGGATATAAATTTAATAAAAATGATAATACTGTGATAGTACAACATGACAAGACATATCATTATGTAGGCACTGAAGGACTACAAGCAGAGAGTATAATTTTTTGCTCCTTCCACTCTCCTGCCCTCGTCCTGGAGGAGAAGGCTATCAATAGCTACTAGTCCTGATGGCTAAGTGTAACCTCCAGTATCAGAGGCAGTAAGCCTATATACACCAGTTGCTAGGGAACATGGGTGGGAGGGTGTTGTTGCGCGGTGTCCTGTTTTTGGTTTCCTAGTCAACAGCTGGTTGGCCACTGTGTGAACAGAGTGCTGGACTAGATGGACCCTTGGTCAGATCCAGCCTCAGGGCTCTTCTTATGTCCCTCCTTCCTTCATACCAACTTCCTTTCTTAGCCCTTTGCTTTGCCTAGCAAATGTCACATCTACTTTCTGGGCATAATAAGCTTCTGTTCAAAACTATTCTGTAATGATGCTTTTTAACACGCACACACACACAAACACACAAACACACACTAATATCAGGGTAACTGGGCGAGAGGTTCCCCTCCTGCTGAAGAAGTTGTATGAGATCCCAGCAGACGTGAGATGGTTAAATTACAATTTAGGCCATTGGGTTGCTTGGCAATCTGTTGATTCAGCTGACTTGTTGCCTCATACTGGGACTTGAAGCCTTGGCTCAAATTCAGCCCAAATTAAAAAAAATATGTTATTTTGATATATATGCAAGTAAACGTGGAGTTCCTGGCTGCAGATGCATTGGCAAATACCCCACTCCCCAATCATAATTGGCCCTGATTCTCAGATAAGATTCATGCAGGCATTGAAAAGTTTATTAAATTATCACACACACACACACACAAACACACATCCCCCACCCCATTGGAAGCCTGCAGGGAATAAATGTCTTTCCCCAAAGGCTGTTGGTAACCCACTGGGGCCTGAGCAGGCCAGAGGCCTCTCTGTTCCCCATTCATAGAAAGAGCCATTCTGTTCTGCTGAAGGATTTTTATAAGGCTCACAGAAGAAATTTAAGCATTTTGAAAGCCAAGTGGGTTCTTAACTTTAGAAGTCTCTGCTCTGGGAAATTGTACTGTATCTTGGTGAAGAGATCCAAATAGCTCTCAGATGTTACAAAAAAAAACAAGCAGGTGTTTGGCAAGAAAAACTAAACTTGGCAGGGATCGGAGATCCCATAGTCAACGGTGATAGCTCCTGCTGTGTGTTTTATGTGCAGGAGAACTTCAGAAAAGTGTATTTAGCTTATTCAGCTCTGATAAAGCAGACAATGGAAGAAGGTGGGTATTTCCCATATTTTACTGCACAGGGTAACAGAGGCCATACATGTACAACTTCCAGTGCATTGTACCTAGAAAATATGCTCGCTTTTTTAAAAAAAGGAATGTAGCTTTTCCCTCTTTAAGAAATCACACAGCATGTCAGGGGGCAAGCTGGGCTATGGACAGCATAGCTAGATCAGGTGATAGCATAGGAGCACAGACGGGTCAGATAGACCAGAAACAGGCAGACAAGCCAGAGAAGCAGAATTCAAGGCAATTATAATAAACTTGGACAAGTGTGGGTACATGGAGGCTAGGTTGTTTCTGACATTGCACAACATCATCACTGATCAGGCATCAATCAGCCTTAGCTTCCCGTTTCCTGGTTTTGCGGAGCATGAACCAACATAAGACAGCCTTAACTCTAGTTTGAAACTGGCAGGTTTTTGACAACTGAATTGATATGTGGTTCATATGATTATCCCTATAGTGGAGATGAAGGCTTAAGACAGCCAGATGAAATTCAGAAAAATGTATCTCTTCTGTTTGGCCTTGGAGATGAAATTAAATTCAGGGATTTCCTGATTTGTAGCTCATTCCCTTAGCCACTATATAACTCCAGGGCTGCGATTCTGGGAGGATGGCCCAAGGGTCATAGTATCTTTCATCTCTCTCCGTCTTAAGACAGAGAAAGAGGAAGATCTGACATTGGACCACCATCTAACAGCTCTGGAAATTTCTGCTTTTGCACACAGGGGAAAGATACTAGAAATATATCTTTTCCCCAGTGCATGAACAAGCAGATTGGGTGGTTGGTTTTAAAAAAACCTATGCCTGCTTCTCCCCTTATGAGGAATTAATTTTTCCATTGGCATTTCATTATTATTTAATAACAATTAGTTATAGTTACTAAAACCTGTTTGCCTTTCCATATTGTCCAGTGTTAAGTGTTATTTAAAAGGTTCACTGTAAAGAATGGCAATTCTCAAGCAATCTTTAGACAGAAGCAGCCTGTCAAGACTTCTGTCCTAACAGTACAAGGAAAACTTTAAGCTTCCTCTCCTCTCAATGGAAGTTGCCATAACAATATATGAATACACAAAAATGAGCTGCTGTACCTCTAAACATGGAAGTTCCATTTTATCATGGCAATTATATACCTTTTTTGCATCATGTTTATTCCTTTTTAAAGCCACCTAGGTGACTTGCCACCACTATAAGAGATGGAGTCTGAGCTCCAAAAATAAAACCACTCTTTTAAACCCCCAGTTTTCTGTCCAACACCCATTTCACAGAAGGCAAACTGATGAGGCTCAAGAGAGAAGTAACATGGCTGAGGAACTGAATACAAAGCAGAGGTGGGGTTTGGCCCTAAATCACATATTTGACCAGAGAAAGCACAACAAAATACCAGCTTCACAGAAGGTAAACTTTGATTCTCTGAGCATCAACATACACATGAAATCTAGGCAAGCACACCATGTCAAAAGCAAACAAACCCTCTCCCCCTCTCTCTCACACAGACTGAGGCAACACCCCCTACCTCCTTGGTGGCCAGTCTGACTGTGGGGCAGGCAGGCAGGCGGACCAGAATGGCAAAGCTAAGGGCATCATGGGAGGTGGAGTAGCCTTTTAAATCCCCAGCAGCCCATGCAACAAAAAGGGGAAACTGAGCCACATGAACTTTAAAATCATGGAGGCAGTCCACATAAAAGCACCCATTTGGACCCACCTTCTCCTTTTTCAGTAACAACTCCATTGCCCAATTAAGAGACTTTAAAATCAGGAGCACACATGCTTGTACTTGTAAAGTGCATTTTGGACATCTGTTAATGCGCTTCGCCGCCTCTCGCCGCCTCTCGTGCAGAGGGATTAGGTGTAAATGCGCTTCTGCGATTATGCGCATAATCGCCTAACCAGGCGCAAAAGTGAATCCTTGTAGAGGTTGGTAAAAATCTATTTTGCATTAGGGTTGACTTACTGCTTTTAAACTTCGTTTCTTAGTTGCCATGGAGCTGCCTGTTTCGGGATAAAGGACCCTGCCCTGCACATACACCCAGTTGGTGAAGCAAAACAAGCCCTTTAGCCGAAAAAGCCCTCCCAACTGCTTCAGGTTGAGCTTAGCTAGGCTAAACAGTGTGGTGGCAACATCAGCAGGAAAGACAAACCTTTGAATTTTTCTATTTCTGTGGAAAACGAAAGTAAGAAAACAGCAAACGGCCCACTGTGAAACAGGGATCTAACTTTGCCTGGATTCAAACACATCCAAAGTGAAACGACAATATGGGCTGGGTTCGGATGACATGAGGGGGTTTAAAGGGGCAATCGTCCCTTGTGTTGATTATTGTGTTGTCTGGGGGGCAACACACAATGGGCACACAACTCACAGTATGTTATTTTCTCAAATTAAACAACGGGGAAAACAACAGGCTGCTCCGTTGCTGATGAGGAGACCTGTTGATTAACATGTTGGGTGGTGGGCTCCGTTGTGTAATCTCCCCCATCCAGTGCACTATTCCCGAAGGTCATAGAGTTCTCCGGCAGGAGTGGCCAAAAGCACTCCGCCGCTCCTGTACAGCCGGCTGAACTTGCAATGCATGATGGGATAGGGCCGGGAGACTGAGGGAGGAGGGAGGGAGAAGCACCAGCCGCCCCGAAGGATGGGACTTTCATCTGTGCGACAGGGGGAGGGGTAGCATGTCGTGTGGGTTGTACCTCTGAAATAAAGTACTTTGCGTTGCCTATTCCTTCCTCCGTTACCTAAAGTGTCATCCGAACGTGGGTTATTATTTCTTTTGGAGCACCCTCCCGGGTCTTGCTCCAGTCTGGCTGGCTTCTGCCCTAAGTTTTTTTTGTTGCCATTGGGGGTTTGTTTTGTTTGCAATGAATTGGCTGCTCTTTTTTTCCCCATTCTACTGTTTCCAACCAATATCAGCTGCTGCTCTCAGGTGAGGTTCCTGACCTAAGGGGCTGCTGTCTCCTCTCTGGGTGTGTTTGGACAACACTTTAGTTAATGGAGAGGAAATAGTCAACTCTACAGATGGCAAATCCGTGTGTGCCTTTGGGTGACACTGAAATGCCACTCCATGGAGAGGACTGCCTCCTCTCCGTGGAGTTGTCGTCTCTCCCCCCGCGCCTTACCGGTATTGCCGTTAAGGGGGAGAAGCGAAGACCAGAGGAGAGACGAGGCTCTCGGCAGCGGATGAATCCCATCTGTCAACAGGAGACAGGGCTGCAGGAAGAAGTCCTGACAGAGACCTGTCTCCTGTTGACAGGAGAAGGGATGCAGGTGCCAGCACCACTAGGCAACTGGAGTGTTATATCTCCCCTGTCAGGGGAGGTGCAACTCCTGCAGGTGTCTGTGAGGGGGCCTGCATGGGAGCCTTGGGGCCAGTCTCCTCGCGTGTCAGGGTGCTCGATCCCCCGCTCTGGCGGAGGAGCCATCAGCGCTGAGCCATGTCATCTGATGACATGGCTTGGCAGTGACACACCCATGGCAACAGGGCAGGGGTCAGCTCTAGAAATGCTGGCCGCTGCCCTGTTGCCATGGAGGGCATCGACTGGTGCGAGGCAATCCTTTCTCCTGGCAGCACCTCTTCTGTGCCCAAAGGTGCTGCTGGGAGACAGGATCTCCTTGCACCAGAGACTATCCCCTCCCAGCGATGCATCCTTCTCAGTGATCTCCATGGCAACAGGGCAGGGGCTAGCATTTCTAGAACCGGACCCTGCCTTGTTGCTGTGGAGATTGGAGCGACGTGCAAGGTTCGTACAGTCAGCTCTGATCCTTGGGCTTCGGCTCTCTCCCTCCTTTCGCCTCAGCTGAGGGGCCATCTAGTGCTAAGGCAGCAGGCATGTTTGGTCATCCGATCCTGCCTGCAGCCTCAGCACAGGATGGCCCCTCAGCTGAGGCAAAGGTGGGGGGGAGAGATGACGCTCATGGATAATGAACCTTACACATTGCTCCAATGTTGTCAGATGGGTGCCCCTCCCCTGATCCATTTGGGGATTGCCTCAAGGGGATGGAAGGGGGCAGGGGGCTCGGGACATGCACATCCCTGGCAACATGTGGGGCATCACGATTGGTGATGCCCCAGCCAGGGAGAGCATGCTCACATGGTGGCAAGCGCATCAGGAGCCCCAATCACCCCACCTCCTGTCCCACCAAGGGATGGGATGGTTGAGGCCCTTGACGCATTCGGCGGCATGGGATTATTTTCCCTTGCCCATAGAGCCCTGCAGGGTTAGAGTGGCTGGGTTTCTGCAGCTCTTGCCTTGTGACTCTGTGGGCAGGGGAGAATAATCAACCAAGCCCGCCAGGCGACACATGAAGCAATGGTTGTCGGGATAGTCAACAGAGCAGCCTGTTGTTTTTCTCCATTGACTATTTCAGGAAAATAGTCAACCGTCAGTTGTGTGTTGCCCAACAGATGACACAATAAGCAACTCAACTGATGGTTGACTCTTTACCCCCCCCCCCCTTGCTTATCGTGTCATCTGAACCCAACCTCTCTCTCTCCCCTACTAGGCAATCTGCAGTGCTCAAGCACACTTCCTCATTGGCCCAAGCTAGGTCACCTGATTCAGGGATGAAACTGTTGAATGCAGCTTTGGAGGAGGTGGGGCCTTCCTTTGCTTAAGAAAGAGTGCATGCTGGCCAGCTCTTTGATGGTTTGAGGATTGTTTCCTTGGGGTGCCCTCCGGGACATTGGATTTTTTAATTATTATTATGAAGGATCTGGACTCTTGCGGTATTTTCTGCCTCAAGGCTCCAAATGACTTAACTAGTCTTGGATACTATGCACCTTGACTTGCAGGTGTGTGTGTGGGGGACCATTTGCTGATCTGCCTCAGACATGTCTGGGGCTGGCCCTTGGTTCCACAGTGGTGGTGTGTGAGGCAGGTGGTGAAATGCTCAGTCTCTTAATATTAATATCTCCACCAAGCACCTCTTCCTATGGCATCCTGTTTAAAGAATTGTACAGTATTCCAAATCTGGCCACTCAATAGTGTTGTATTGTTTTTTTTTCTATTGGACTCACTTACTGCAATCTCCTTGTGTGGGACTGGCAGACTGCAAGCGCCTCTGCTCCCCCATGTACACAGCCAAAATCCAAAGCGCCAAAATATTGAAAGCCTCCTTATGAGAGTGGCGCACCCTGAAAGGCAGGTTTCTTTTTCTAAAAAGTAAATAAATAGATCCTGGGGTCAGAATGTAATTTAACAGCTGGCTCTGTTTTTGTGATTACCTCTACAAGCATTATTATTTATATGTGTATTGTCTTGAGGAAACTCCTTATAGGAAAATCAGAAACACCTACTTTTGTTGTGGTCTTTCACCTGAGAGCCCCACTATGAACAGCTTAGGGCTGCAGGGAGAACAAACATAGGCTGTCTCTAAGTGAGCGATTTATAGCACACTCGTGACTGGCACTCATGGATGTTTCCAAGTCGATTTCATGACTTCGTTATCAGACAGGACGTCTCCTGCCCTTCCCCTCCCATCCCGCTGTCAGAAAACACAGATAAAACCAGTTTCAAGAAAATAAATCCAGCAAATCAGCCTGTGTATTGGTGATGTTGCACTATAATTCTACCATTAGAGGCCAGTGTTTCATTGATTTGAATGGAAGTTCAGACTCAAGGCAGAGATAGAAAGTATTCCATTCAAACCATGTGGCTGCCTGTGTAATAAGCTGATTACGATCTTGGGCTGAAAATGGAAGCAGAAAGCAGTGTTGGTTTTTATTTGTTTGTTTGTTTTTAAATGTAGAGAAGATCATAGTCTTTCCACCATTATTCAAGGCACAACCAGCTTGGCTATCGTAATAATCTATCATCATCATCATCATCATCATCATCATCATCATCATCATATATTTATTTATTTCTAACCCGCCTCTCCCTCTGGATTGAGGCGGGGAACAACAATAAATATAAATACAAAGACCATAAAATAGATAAAACATTTAAACAAATAAAACTAATACATTATTTAAAAAATCTTAAAATTCAACTTATTCTTTTTATATAAATAAAAGGAAGCGTATGTCCTTGATGGACTCAAAAACTGTATATCCGATTGTTATGAAACTTTAAGGCTTTGTTCTACCTCTATCTGGGAAGGTTTTAGGTATAGTGAAAATTTCAACCGCCATCTTGAACCAAAAAGGCGGGAAATCATTAGCCAGGGAAGATGAGTAGGCCAAATTATAGGCCTGCCTCCTCTCCTCTGTTGTGGAACAGCTTCATCTAAGGGGGATGGAGTGGACAGACCCCTCCTTTGGAGGGCTATAGGGCGGATCATTGCAGGGACATGCTTAGGGGTGCCAGCAGGCATGCCTTCACTCAGGTGGGGCGGACATAACGGGTTCAACTCTGACAGCTGCGTTAGTTTACTTGAAGTCTTCTCTGTATCAACCTAAAGGCAATTCCAACCCATGCAAAGCCAGGTCCTTCTGCTAGTATCTAATAAGCCACAGCCTACTGCTCTGAGAAGCATAGCATAAGCAATATCAATGCTATTGACATATCATGCTCCCATATCCCACCTTTCATCTGTCCTGTCAAACCACAAATTGGCCATAATGAGATTTCTTTAGTATTTAATTCTCTCTCTCTCTCTCTCTCTCTCTCTTTCTTTTTCCTTCTTTTTGTGTTGTTGAGTGGCCAACCAGGGCCCTACTGGTTCATGTGTCCCGTGAGAGAATGTGCCAAATTTCTTGGCAGTGACGGGCATCATAAAAAGTCTCTTTGCTTCCCTGCGACAATTCTCCCAAAGTATCCATTTGCAGTGCCTCAATCATGCCTGGCTTTGAGGCCAGACTTTTTAAATGGAACAACATGCATAAGCCTTCTTTCAGACGGGAATGCAAATTGACCATTGAGGGTTTATCTTTTCTTCTCCTCCTGAATGCTCCAGAGACAAAACAGAGGATTGGATTTCCAAAGAGTGTGGAACATACAAGCATGTTGCCAGCAAGATAGTGAGTCCCACCCTACTCAGAGTTCCACAGCCATGGGAATGTTTAATGTGAAAATTCTTATCTCTCTAACATCAGCATAAAACTAATAAACTAGCCATTTGAAACTGCTGAATAACTTCCCCGTGAGGCAATATTTTCTGGGCTATCTTATCTTGAAATGTGACCATTTGCCACGGCATGAAATGTCTAAATTCTGCTGATAAAAAAGTGGTGGAATAAGCAATAAACTCTTCAGTTTTTTTATTCTCTTTTGGACAGAACTACACATCAAATGTGTAGTTCTGGCCTAAATGTGGTGGCCTCATGTCTTCCCTTCCTCTCACAGTTTAGTAAGGCAAAATATGTGACGAGATATGATCGGGTTTGCATGTAATGGTGGCAAATTGTGTGTCAATTAACATCACGGAGCAACCTATGCTTGGGCCGATCAGTGGTTGCATATTTAAATTGGAAGTGTCTCATGTGCAGCATGCAACCTGGTAACTCATGAGTTAATTAATTAGCCCACAATTTGGTGCTGTTACATGCAAACCAGTGTGACCAGTTTTCCAGCCCCCATTCCACTTTGTTGACTATAACATCTGGGTACAGGGAAATTCTTCACATGATTGTGTCATCTGTCTCACTAAGGGATTATCTTTATGGCACCAGGTTGGCACCTCCTCCCTCCTCAATCCCATGCTTTCCTTCTCCCGGGGCGGTGGCAGGTAATCCTGATGCTGAGAAGGGAGTGCAGCATTCTGGGTGGCCATCCAGGTCCTGGAGCTGCCCCTGCCCTCTTCCTGGTGGAAGGCGACCAATCGCTGGTCACCTTCCACCAGGTTCTGCCCCTGGTTGACCCCAGATTTGCCACGGAGCGACGTTACACAGCGGAAGCACTGTGTTGACGTCACTCCATTTGAAAAAGTCAGGGTAAATCCCTGACTTTTTCAAACTGGAGTATCACAGGGAAGCCCTGCGGTGGCTGTGTGGCTGCACCTGCATTGTCTAACCGATGCGGCACAGATCCACAGTCACTGCGGGGCTTACCCCACATACAGACAGCTCCTAAACGTTAAGATGAAGAGTGGAGGACGAGATACGGGGCTATCACTTCAGCTGTGGCCATTACATATTCCAACTTGATACATTTATTTTCTGGTGTTAGAATAAAACAGTATATTAAAAGCAGTAATAAAAAAAACTAGAGGAAAATTAGTTAAAATTATACATTAAACATTTGCAGATCTTGCCATCTACACTTGTGGCCCTCAGTTCTCCAGAGAGGGAATATTCCACACTTATGTCACCACAACACTGCTGTTGTGGTGTCGGCAGCAAACATGAATTACAGGCATTTTTATGCAATCATATTTCCAAGTCGTTTTACATAAATAAAAAATAAAACAATATGTAAAATGAAACAAAATATAATAAACAAAAAGGCTGCAAATTCACCAAAAGCAGCATAAAATATCCAGAAAGATTGAAATTGTGTCTAAAAGCTTAGGAAATTAAAAAAAGGGTATTTGGCCGGTACTGAAAAAACAACAAGGAAGGCATTAGATGAACCTCTCTGTGGTACCACCACTGAGGAAGGTCGCCACTCTCTCCCAGGCAGCGACTTGCCTCTCCTCACTTGCCTCTCCGGAGATGCTTCACTGAATATTTTGATGTGCACAGGTAGGGCTATCATCCCCAGAGATTCTTCAACAGGAAAAAAGAGGCATTTTTAATTGCCGTGATGATGGCCAAGTGGCACAATTGGGCAGCATCCACCAGGAACAGCTTACATTTGTTTCCAGATGCTGATTAAAGCCAAGGGATGAAAAAACCATAGAAATCCAAGAGCTGACTTAGCAAATGCCTCGATATTCAGATTAAGCCCTGCACTACACATCTTGGCCATTATATTTTTATAATGGCCAAGAGCTACATCATGTTTAACTGAGCTGATCATTGTGACCATTTCAGGGTGAAAGATATACAAGCTTAAGCTGGAATACTCTGCACAATGCCAGCAGAGTTGTTGAATTAGTAATTCTCCAACGTCTCAGATAACCTGTGTCACAGACACTAAGAAATGTCAATAAATGGATTACCTTGGCAGTAAGCAAGCAATGTAACCTTATCGTTTTCATCAAGTGCAGTACAGGCGGGAGGATGGTACGTCATCACACTTTCCCCTCCCTCACCAGTGGGACCCACAGAATAAAGGCAGGGGATTAAGCACTCACATTTCTTCTGCTCCTTGTCCCCCAGGCTTGCTCTGAGAGCAGCTCAGGAGATCCATCCTCCATCTCCCAAGAGGTGCCCATTCCCTGTCCTCCCCCTCCTCCATACTCATGAGTAGGCCTTTGCTTGTGAGTCAGCCCTTGTTCTTGGCTGGCCACTTACACACCACAACAAGGACACAGATTTGCATAAAATATGCATGCGCTAATTTATATGTATAAATGCAGATTTAGAATACTCTGCTTTACATAGAAGTACTGTGTATTTCACCAGAGTGGAGTTCACCTGGGCGCCCGCTCGGTTGCCTGTCCAGGTATTAACTGTCAATGGGCGATTTCTAGGCCCCTGCGGCTCTTCCTTCTTATGTTTTTTTTTAATCTTTAAATTTGACTTAAATATGGCGTGGACTGGACAGCCTTCCAAACAGAGGACAGTCCTCTGTAAAGTAGAACACATGGCCACCCTACCTTGTTCTGAAGCAGACTATAGTTACCACTGGTGGCAGAGATGGCCCAAGACATTTTGCTGCCTGAGACAAAGTACAAGATGGTGCCCCTGTTCATGTATAAATGCAGACTGGAGCAGGAATTGAATCTTATTTCAATAGTAGTGATGGGACAGAGTCCTCCTGGCATCACCAGGTTAGTTTAGGGGGTGGGCACAGGGTAGGCTGTGTGACGCATACAGCTCTGTCCCCATCAACCTCCCACTGCTTGCTGCAGCGACAACATCTGTTGCCCGAGGCAGCTGCCTCAATCTGCCTAATGGTAGGGCCAGCCCTGAGTGGGAGACTGCTTCCAGCCATGATGCCTGCTACTTCATGTTACTGGAAAAATCCACCCACTTGCCATTTCCACAGCTGAGCTGCTGTGATCTCTGTGATTCTCCTGAGTCACTCCCCTTGCTTGTTTGCACTCTTTGCCCAGATTGACCCCCATTACTGAGTCTTAGGTCAGTGGGGGTTACCCCATCCCTTCGGCCTCTTTATACATAATATAGAAATAGATCCACTAATTGCTCTTCAGGTATAAAGCAAGCAAGCAAGCAAGCAAGGGTGTACCTAGATATTAAAAGATTTGGACCCTAGGCACATAGGGCTCAAATCTGCATAAATTTGCATATGCTAATATATAAATTCCACAGATGGTATATTTCTTCAATTAATTTGCACCACACCCCAGATCATCCCTAATCAGGGGTCTCTCTTAAATTACTATTAATTTGCAATCTTTCCAGGTTCCTCCCCTGAACTTCTCTTTCCCTCGCTCGCGTTGCCCTCACCCCATGCAATTAAGCTTAGAAAACAGGTTTCCACTGGCACCAGTGGAAGTTCCCACCTCTAAGTTTAATTGCATGTATGGGGGGTATTTACGGGTGCCACAGCATAGACAGAGGGGGCAGTTAATACTTCCCTATTGGGATCCCCCGGGAAATCCTCCCCCGCATGGCAGTTAAGCTTAGAAAAAAACAGGTCTAGCAATGCTCCTGGATGCAAGGAATATTCGTGTGTGTGTGTGTGTGTGTGTGTGTGTGTGTATGTTTGTTTAATCCCCAAAGTGAAACTCTCTTTTTTGCTACACGTTTCCAAATATAATCACAGTTCCCTGGTAGAAAAAAAGCAGTTGCTTATTTTGATGGGTGTCACATCATTGAGCCAATTGCCCAGAATGGGGAAAGATGGTCAATAGTCTGGTATTTTCAGCAACAGCCCATATTTATATGCCATTCAGCACTTTGAAAGAAAAAAAAAAACCAGTAATAAAGAACAACTAGGTATATTATGAATTAGCAAGCTAGTCTGAATAGGGAATGATGCACACTTGTGCAATAGCAAGCTAATCTGAACATGGAATGATGCACACTTATGCTATGATGAAAGAGATCATGCAGAATAACCAGCTAGAGAATCCTATCCCTGCAGGTAGATTATGTGCTCTTGTGAATAAATGTTTTTAATGTGTAATTGACACTTTTTGGCAAGATGGAAATGGCTACTGAAGATCCACAAAATAATAGGCATGGGCTCATATACCTATGTCTGGCATAAGCCCCCCCCCCCTTCAAACAAAGGAAAAACTGACCCAAAGACATGGAGGTGAACCATGTGTTCCTAGAATTGACCTCTTGCAATAATGTACAATATTTTACTTTTTTGAGATTGGGAAGAGGCATATATTAAATCTCCATTCTACAACTCCAGTTGATTATCAGCAAACCTCTTATTCAGAGCAAGGCCAAGATCTACATCATAACTACACTTATTTCAAAATGATCCACTCCTATTTTAATCTTTCTTTGACTGTAACCCAATGATTGCTTTCCATTTAGAGCTGGAATCACTTTAGAGTTCTTTTTGAAGTCATTTATCTTTTGAAAACCATTCCTGGGTAGCAAAGGGAAACAACATCAATACGATAAGCATAGATGGATTTGGAGGTAACAAATGCTGCTATAGACTGGTCTTTTGACTCCTTCTCATATTAGATGGATTCTAGCTGCAGAGTGTTAGGGCAGGTTTAGAGGTGATGTGATTTATCACTTAATTGTACATGTTGGTAAATTTTGACCTTAGTAGAATCAGTGGAAAATAAGGCAATTTACACAGGTCAGCAGGTGTGGAAGCCCTACTGATTATAACCTATCTCAGCAGCAAACAAAATGGCGATGAAGCTCTATCAGACCCTATTCTCTCACCCCATTTTGGAAGAGGTCTCCTTCTTGCTAAAGGCAGAAGACTCTTTTGTGGATTTCTGTCTGTCTCTAAAACTTAAGCCCCTCCATGGAAGCATTATTGGTGTGTGTGTGTGAGAGAGAGAGAGAGAGAGAGAGAGAGACAGAGACAGAGACAGGGAGAACACAATCAGGACTTATGTATCTATGCCTTAATTTTTTTTAACTAGGCTGACCATCTGAAAAGGAGGACAGGGCTCATGTAACTTTAACAGTTGTAGAGAAAAGGGAATTTCAGCCAGTGTCATTTGTATGCAATTAGTTCCTGGTGAAATTCCCTCTTCATCACAACAGTTAAAGTTGCAGGCGCTATACTAGAGTGACCATATACAAAAGAAGGCAGGGCCCCTGCAACTTTAACTGTTGTGATGAAGAGGGAATTTCACCAGGAACTAATTGTATACAAATGATGCCAGCTGAAATTCCCTTTTCTCTACAACTGTTAAAGTTACATGAGCCCTGTCCTCCTTTTCAGATGGTCAGCCTATTTTAACATTCTATGCCATGAAAACCTGAATTCTGCAACCAGTAGAAATAATGCAGATTGAATAAACTTGTTTTTGCAAAAAGTTATTTCTAGGTTTGCCAGTCACAAAGAGGGCAATGAGTTTTGCAAGGCACTAAAAGACTTCCTCCCCCAAACACTGGAAATCTTATTCAAGCCACCCCTCTTAGCGTCTCAGGTTTCCTTGGCTTCGCCCACACACTTTCAAGCATATCATTCTAGTAACAACGGCAAAGATGTGGCAGCTGAATTCTGCACAGTGACACATTCTACACTTCTACTGTGCTCCTGCAGAATCATAGTACATTGCTGAGCATACTGGAAAACCAGTGACGGTCGGGCTGCTGTGGTTGTAGATTTACCAGCATAGCAGAACAGTTACCACTTCCAGCTGGATCTAGTCTTCAGGTTTCAGCTGCTAAGAAACAGAGAAAGGAAATGGAGACCAGATGAGCAATCTCCCCCATGCCTCCTTTTTTTTTCTTTCTCTCTGAGATGATACATGAAAATACCAATTGAGTCGGTCAGCCTGCTTTAAATTATATATTTTTAAAACCTAAAAAAGAAAATGCATACTATGAAGAGCCCAAGTATGAAACGTGATTTGGCTTACCCCCAGCAGACTAAGGGGCAAAACGCACACACTCAGCAGTATCATGTGGTGTATCTCTTGTTGGGCTGTACAACTTCAGCGGTGTGTGTGTGTGTGTGTGTGTGTGTGTGTGAAATATTTGAATGCTCATCTACATAAAGGAAAAAGCTTCCTGCATATCAAAAATCAACATGTCAGGGAGGCATGTTCATTTAGTATTTTCAAGGAATTATCTTGTTGCATGGGAAGATGACTCCCCTCCCCCCATGCACAACAGCAGACTCTGTGTGTGTGTGTGTGTGTGTGTGTGTGTTGCATATCCACGGATGTGTATATGTGTCGAGAAGTCACTAGGGATGTGCAAAATCTATCCCTTTATCTTCACAGATATGTCCACTTTTTTTTTGCACACTGACTGTCAACTAAAATTGCAGTGGAAATGCACTTTGCAGCTGTTTGAAAAAGCTATATGCTATAGCATAAGGCAGCAAGCGTGTCTGTCCATCTCTCTGATCCTTCCGACTTCTTTGTACAATGTATGTAAGGGACTCCCTTATTCCCAGAGGAATCTCTAATACTGACCATCTTTAAAAAGACAACAATGGGGGGGCTTAGCATGCAAGGCTGTGTACAAGTCTGGCCTAATTGCATCCAAGCAATCCAAGAAGTTGTTTGGGGGAAGAGAGAGAGAGAGACAGACAGACAGACAGACAGACAGACAAGAGGTGTAAGAGTGTCAGTGAATCAGCATGCAATTTTGGCTTTTTGGAAAGGAGTTAAGAGACATATCTTTAATTTGGCCTTTTAAATGGTGAACAGTTTTAACGGTTTAATGAGGTTTTTTATTGCTTTTTATTTCTTGTTGACTGATTTCTTTTGTTAGTGTTATTTGTAGAAAAGTGGCATATCAATAATATAAACAAGTGAACAAACCAATCCTCAACTGGGACCATTGTCTATGGATGGGCAAGCCCATCCTCAGACAATGGTTCCAATTGAGGGTGCCACCGGATTTTGCATTTCAAAGACATCTGAAGCCATTGTCAAGTAGAGCTGTCCTGACAATGCTGTGTGATGCTCACGATTCAGAAGTAGCCCAAGAGACACCAGGAACCTCTTTCTGGAGTTAAACTGCCAATCTTCCCTAGCAACCGGGAGGGGGAGGAGCAGGAAAATGATCAGAAAAAATCCCAGCTGGTCAGCAGTGATGGTGACATGATTCCTTTCCCTTTGGTCAGGGGCTGCTGCTGTGAGTTTGACATGCTGGGCCTTCCTCCTTCCCAGGAAGGCAGGTGAGGAGTGACGACCTAGTTCCAGCAGTTAGTTCCTAGCCTCCTACGCCTATCGGGACCACTGGTAAGAGAGAGCTCTTTAAGGGTCTAAAACCAGGCAGAGCCACCAGCTTCCCAAGTGAGCAGCCGTAATGCGTTGTCTCGTTGCTCATCTCTGCGACCAGCACGGCACTCGTGGAGAAGAAGTACTTATGACTAGGCGTGTGAAGGACCAAATTTGTTCTAACTTCATGGGCTGTAGTAAAGTTTGGAATCAAGAATGTTGGGATGGGGGTGGCGCTTTTCTTCTTACAATGTTGGCCTCGGAATTAAATTTGCCCTGTGCCAAACTCCACCAAAATGCGATTCTTCTGTTGTCTCCAATGTCAATAAACCACTCTCTAACCACCACTGCCTCCTCTGCGCCAACTCCTCCTTGCCAGGAAGATCCCGATGACAGCAAAGCCTCCTTTTGCTGGCGCGCTTCTCCCATTCTCTTCCAAGTTAAGTGGATGTATAAAGTAGGTATCACGTGGTGATGCTCAGCAGGTGCTGTGAGTCAGGAGATACGTAGTTTAAGCCTCAGCTCAGCCATAAACTCAGTGGGAGTCCTAGACATGCCATTATTCTCTCAGCCTCAACCACCTTCAGCAAGATGGAGAGGCAGTGTGCTGCAGTGGTTAGAGTGTTAGGTTGGGATTCAGGAGATCCAGATTCTAGTCCCCACTCAGCCACAAAATTCACTGCATGATTTGGGGCAAATCACACTCAGCCTAACCTACTCACCAGGGCTGTTATGGGGATAACATGGAGAGGAGGGGAGGCCCATGTGAGTCGCCTTGGGTTCCTTGCAAAAGGAAAAAAGTCAGGATATAAATGAAATAAATAAATAATAATAAAAAAACAATACAGGGCTCACTGAGATAATGTGAGGAAAATATACAATAGCTGCCTTATGCCGAGTCAGACCACTGGTCCGTGTTGCCCATCACTATCTTCTACTCCAGTTTTCCCCAATCTGGTGCCCTCTGGATGTGTGGGAGTTGTAGTCCAATAAATCTGGAAAGCAGCAGGTTGGAAAAGGTTGTTCTGCTGTGCCTGGCAGTGGCTCCAAGTTCTCAAGCAGAGGTTTTTCTTAGCTGTGGCATCTGAAATCCCCCTTTTAACAGGAAATGTGAAGACCTAAACCTCGGGTCTTCTCCATGCAAAGCCCATGCTCTGCCCCTATGCCATGGTCCCTCTCCATGCTGCTTTGAACATTTGAAATATGCTATATAAACGTTAAGTGTTACAAACATGGAGGCACTTTGCACTTAATACATGCAATCCAAAGAGAGAGAAAATTGGAACGATTAAGCTAATAGTTGCAGTTTTGCAGGAAGATGCCGTCCACCAGCCCCTCCCCACAATAAATGTGATCGCATTCAGCGTTGGGTTGACCTTCTGCTTCAAGGAGTGGTTCTGCATAGTTCTGAAGTGAAGAAATGTATCTCAAATTGGGGAGTGGTCCCTCCGAATGGCTCGCGCTCAGTCTTTTGCTGCCAGCCACACTTTTCATTTTGGATAATTGGGGGGCCTTGTTCTCCAAGACTGTCATCTGCGTGCTTTGTACAGGCGCTGGATTCCTTTGGCTATGATTAATGTAGCAAAGCTCTAAAGTTACAAGAAATGATGACTTAGCCTCAGCGCCTTTCTGTCCCAAGGAATCCTATTAGGCTTATTCCTTGTTGGTGCTCAGGTGAGCAATCTCCATTGATCTCCCAAAGGAATCCAATAGCATTGCTGCTATGGTTGTTATTGTATCCGAGTGACATCTGTCCACACACTCACACTTTGGTATGCGCAACTGATGCAGATACATATCAATCTATACATTGACCCCACTGAAATGAATGAATGTGTGTTCTTAGGAATGGGGAATTCCTGGTCAGGGCACTTAGGTGAACACATGATGCTGTCTTATGCTGAGTCAGACCACTAGTCCATGTTGCCCAGCACTGTCTCCAAAAAGCAGCACATTCTCCCACAGATCAGGCCGAGGTGTTTCTTAGCTCTTTGGCTCAAGATCCTTCTTTCAACTGGAAATTTGAACCCAGGATTTTTTGCATACAATGTGGGTGCTGTACCACTGAGCCTCTCCCCTTGTGGCAAGTAGAGCTGGGTTGCAGTCCACGTAGATCCCACTGAAATGACTAGGACAAGTTGGTTGTGACTTGACTATAGCCCCACTGGTTCCAATTGCAACTAAGTGCAACCAGTTTGGGATGTAATCGCATACTGCAGGTTGAGGAGCTAAAGAATTCGGGGGAATGCCTGATATGCTGCTGTCATGACAGATACACCTGTGGATCTCTCTCTCTCTCTCTCTCTCTCTCTCCCTCTCTCTCTCTCTCCCTCCCTCCCTCCCTCCTTCCCCTAATAGCAATCATAAGCACTTCAAAATTGACCCTGGCCATCAGATTTCACCCCCTAAAACCTATTTCTTCATTGCACGACGTATGAAGTTAAACCTTAGAACTGGAGAAGGTTTAACTTCATATGTCGTGCAGAGAAGAAATATTGGTGTCCTTGAATACATTGTACTGTCACCTGGCTAGCTAAAAACATGCCGAACTTTCTTTAGGGAGCTAAGGAGGGCAGCTGCTGGATTCAACTTACCAATATTTTCCCAGAGCTTTTTTAAAAAAGCTTTTACTGTATTTCAGACTTTATCCACTTAATCTTTTTCAGGGTAATTTCCCCCTATTCCTGTTGTATAGTCCCCCTTCTCTCCATTTTATCCTCACAACAACCCTGTGAGTTAGGTCAGGCTGAGAGTCTGTGACTGGCCCAAACCCAAAGCCACCCAGTGAGCTTCCATGGCCGAGTGGGGACTGGAACCCGGATCTCCCAAGTCCCAGTCCAACTCTCGAGTCCCAGTCCAAAACTGTAACCTTTACACCATACTACCCTTCTTGTTATTTAAAAGCAGTGAAGCAGTTTAGTTTAGTTTGGTTTAGTTTAGTTCTTTCTTTCTTTCTTTTTAAATATCATATCAGACTACAAATATTGTAGCTTTCCCTTCACATTCCTCTATAGATGATTCAACATGGCCAGGGTGCTAGGAGTTTAGCCTATGCATGGGGCTGGAATGTCAGATATTCTTTTGCAAAGGCAGACTATCTTTCCTGGTTTGCAATGCCTTTACTTGAGCATCGGGGCTGAGCTGAGCACTCCTCCCTTGTCCTTCCCCTCCTCCCCTCACGCACTGGCTGCTTATATTAAGCCAGAATTCCCCGTGAAATCCAAACTGGGGAACTCTTGTTTAACTAATCAGGATAATAAGCCACAATAGGGTTGCACACACAACAAGAACGAATACATTCACTGTGCATGGGAATGAATACATCTATATCTTTGTTGATCCTGCCTTATTATCCTGGTTAGTAAACCAACATGAAAACAGAGGTCTCCCAAAAACTAACTGTGGTTAAATGCAAGGCAAAACTGGTATTTGAATTGGAAAGGGGTGAGGGGGGTGAGGAATCTGAAAGCCCAAAGTTCATTCTCAGCTTCAAAAAGCATTGTTTGTGAAGCGGGAAAAGAACATCCAAACCCAGCCAATGTTTGTGTTGTCGGAATTTACAAATCAGAGTTACAGCCATTTCCAAAGGATGCTGCACCACGAACATGGAAGTGAACTTATCTAACTAAGTACCTTTCTACACCATGTAGTGGGCGGGAGGGAGGGTGATCCCGGAAGTACCTAATACACACCATCGGCACACAGGGACCAGCTGGGGACCATCCCAGGCAAACAGCCTGGTGTAGAAACGGCTTAAATGAGGATGGAAAATGACAGCTCTAAACCATGATTTTGACTGTTAGACATCTGAAACTCAAATCATGGTTTGGGTTATAAACTATTTTTAGTACAAACCATGCTTTGATATGATCTCTGACTTGAACGTGTGTATGGAAACTTCTTTCTGGTCACCATTGCACACACACACCTCTTAAAAAGAATTTTAAGTCTTCCTCTGGACTTAAGTGTTTATTAATGCGGTTATTAGTCATGTAAATGACACAAGATATTTGACATGCCAGCTAAATGTACATAAAGTTTGGAAATATATCTGGAAGAGCCTATAATACCTGCGCAGCTATGTGATACAGCTGCTGGCCTACAGTGAATACCATCATTTACTCCTATATGATCATAATTAATTTTTAAAAATCACTAAAATTTGTGTTATATCTGTTTTGAAAACAATGTTCACAATGGATAAAATCTCTTTGTCCTGTATCTGAAAACAATTACACTCAAGGAGCTCATACATAACAACATAGGGAAGCCATATTGGATAGCTATATCAATTCACCCCAGGTTTTTGAGTTGGTATCCAATGGATTTGTACTCAGCAGACCAAAAACATTAGAAGTTTTGATCAAAAAACCCCAGGTGGTTTATTCTCTGTGCCAGGGTTTGTTCAACGGTGATAGACTGATACAATACAGTCCCACCTGGCCTGGTAAAGCATTTTCCCCCTTCATCTGAGCTATTTATCACTTCAGGTACTTCTGCCTTTGCTTACTGGCCTGACTGCCTGGTGTTTGATTGCTGCTTGCCTCCAGAACACGGGTCCCGACCATTATCTACCAATATAATCATAGTACCCACACACTTGCCAACTCCTGGCCTTAGAATCACAATGGGACAATTTATTTGACTTGACACTTGAAACAGAAAATGAAGTATGTGACCACGAAGGATCTTGCTCCTCTAAGCAAAAGCAGGTTATTCCTGATGGAGAACAGGCCGCTGGAAACTGTCAGCACAAGATGCCATTTCTCTTTTAATGTCAACAGAGGTACCAGAAACAGTCCTGTTGTTCATGAGAACGTTACGCAGAGCCCAGTTAAAAAAACTGTAAAGCCAGCTGTAACAAAAGCAAAGCAAAAGATATCATGGGTGGGGGTGATGCAGAGGACAGTTGGGGGGACAAAAGGTGATGACTCACCTTCTGCTTTCCTCCCTCTACCTTCCTCTTTTCATTTTTCACATAGTCTTCTCAGAATCAGAAATAGAGGCCAGTTGTTTCTCTGGTATTGTTCTGCTGATCTTTAATGGAGTCACACCAGAAGTTAATTTGCACCCTAAATATTAGTGAATCACTTTTCCCATTTGAAATTAATTCCCCATGTATGTGTCTGACCACCTTCCATTACCTGTCGTCTCAACAGAACTCTTATTTGATGGAATGTTTTGCCCTCTCTGAGAAAAAAGCTGGTAATCCAAACAGTAAAACCTATAGATAGGGCAATGACCTAAGGTAGATAGGCTACATGGTTGTGGGGAGAAAGGTAGAATTGGGCTTACTTTCAGAAGTTCTGGAGAAAAGAAATACTCCTCTTAATTACAAATCGCTGTTCCAGTCTATTTCTCCTTTAAAACGTAAGAGTAAAAGGGACCCAAGAAGTCACTGTATCCAGAGACTTGTCTTAAAACAAGATATCCTGCCCAACAGAGGCCTGTTCAAACTTTCCTTGACAATTTCAAAGAAATGAGAATTCCAGTTTTGCATCACTAGCAAATAGGTTGTGCACTCCTTGTCCATAAGGTCTGAAGAGAGGTGACACTGTGGTGCCACTGAAACTAAGCAGGTTTGGCCTGATAATGTGCTTGGATGGGAGACCAGGGGGAATGGGAGACCCTGGGAACTTTATGCAAGCTTCCTTGAACTCTTTTAAGAAGCAGTGGGGTAAAGTAAACAAATAAGGAATGCACTGAACATCTGGCCCTTTTGTAGTCTGACATTGGTCATTTTCTTAATCTTGCCAATGTTTTTCTCATTAATTATTCTACTTATATCTATTCCAAATTAAGGGATCTCCCTTAATACTTTTCGCCACAGAAATATAGTGAAATGCAAGTGTATTTTACAAGGAAGTAGTAATCCTAATTCCTAGATATTTAATGGGGTTAGACATCTGTGGCATCCTCACCACAAAAATGTTTATCCCTAATAGTTCAGATTTGGAATCCAAATTTGGGTCATATAAAAAATAACAGCTGAAGTCATATGTCAATCCTGAACTTTAACAGCTATCATATTTATATATAGCATTATACAATTTCTCCATCTGAACTTACATATTAGATAGATAGATAAAACTTTATTGTTTCAACCAGTGGTTACAACAGGTATAGTAAAAACAATAGTAAGACAAATCATACATTCTGCAAGGTCAGCCATTTTGCTCTATACATTTGCGCTGTAAGAACAAAATTGGCCAATAGGACAGTCTTGCTATCGCATTTAAACAAAAAGTGTATTCTTTCCGAAACAGACCAGCTGGACTTTTTCTCAAGGAAACAATCTAAATATTTAGAGCGAATTTGGGAATAGATAGGGCAGTAGAACAAGTAATGAGGCAGATCCTCCACTTTGCCACTTACATATTGGAACTCAACAAATGTATCTTAGTTTAAAAAGTTCATAAGCCCAGTTTTCTTCCTTATGGTAGTGCTCATTGATGGATAATTTAAGAAATTGTACCCACCAACACTGTTGTGTCTAATAAAAGCCATGATCCGGACCATTCTCAGTCCTTAAATAGTTCCATAGCAGCAAAGAAATCAGTACATCATTCTTGCAGTGCAATCCATATTCTTATGAACCTGGTTTTGGCTTCTATGGTAGCAGAGCAGACCTACCATTTTCAGGTCAATTCTTGGCACATTTCTTCACTTTGTGTTTTCATACACTGGTTAATTTTTTAAGTGTGTGTTTCAGTTTCTGCTGAGTAGTTGTAAACCGCCCAGAGAACTTTGGCTATGGGGCAGTATATAAGTGTAATTAATAATAATAATAATAATAATAATAATAATAGTTGTTTGCTGCATGTTTTGCATGCCCATTTCTGATCAACAGCACTTCTTGGTGGGACAACCAAACCAAACCAAACCAAACTAACACGAGCCATGTTAAGCTTCAGGACACTACTGCTGATCCAGCATTATGAGTTTCTTGGCCTTGCACTCGCTCGCAAGTGCAGCTGTCCCTTTACTACACCCTTCCATACTTTGAAAAAATAATGAAAAGGCTTAGAAGGAAAACTTTGAAGTAACAGGTGTGCCCTGAAGTGAGAAACTTGGTCGCAGACAATGCCTTGAGTGTTTCTTGGGTGAGTGCCCTGCACACACCAGGTCTCCCTCCAAGGCTTGTAAGGGCCTCCTTGTCAGAACAGTCTCATCATGCTGACTCCCTTCCTGCACTGTTTCCCAGCCAGCACTGGTCAGAATAATTCCCCACTCCACTCCACTCCACTCCACTCTCCCCCCACTTTGACCTCCGTGCCACACAGAAATGTCATCCGTTATTGTGTACTACTGGTGTTCGTCAAGTTGACGGGAACAAAGAGAGCATTCACTGAACCAGGAGGCATAGTTGTGCGTGTGTGTGTCTGTGTGTGAGTTTTATCAAAATCTGAACTCCAAAGGAGCGGCTATGTCTGGGAAACTCGATTGGATTAAAGACAGCACAGCGTCTGAGGCAATCTGAGGTTTAACTCTTTAGGGTATCCTGGGCCAGCGCCCACATTTCCATCCTGGATCATTCCCAAGTTGCTACTGGGTGCTGCCCTGAATGATTATTTGGCTGTATATAGAGGTTTCACACATTATCTCACATTCTGGTCAACATAAAATGATCTCTACTATCCCTATAGGAGATGGGGACCTGTGGTCCTCCAGATGTTGCTAGACTGCAGCTCCCATCATCCCCAAACCATGCTTGCAGGGGCTGATGCAACATGTGGCAAATTGGGGATTCCCCATAAGATATTGGGCTCAGACTGAGAGTGACTTGCCTGACAGCTAAATGAGACTTCATGCTCAATGTGAGACTGCTATTGAAAACAACACTCCTGTGTTGGGTCCTCCCTGCTCTGCCCAGAACATCTAGGAACACCTACCTAGGCCATCCTATTGTGCATTTTCTTGTTAATGAGGGGCCACTGGTGGTGGGGATGCACACAACATGATGGTATCATGACACAGGTAAGCACGGCCAAACTTTGTGTAAAGTGGGAGGGCAGGTGATGTGCAACTCCTCCCTCAGACCACCTAGTGAGTTTCGTGGCTGAAATGAGGGGCCACCACCATTCAGACTCTTTGCCAATGCACTTCTTCACCAGCTTTCACTTTTGGCGTCGGCACACACAAGCCATGATTTCGATGGGCAATAAAGCACAAGCGCTCGTTTTGAGTACGAGTTTGGTTAAAGCACAACATAAAATGGGATTTCCCTTTGCCACAGCTCTTCTAGTGTTGACACCCGCTGCAACATGCTGGCTGCCTTCACTCTTGCTGTCATTTAAAAACAGGACATGTACAATGGCAAGCAGTCATATGGTTTGCTAGGTGAAACCCCTGGCCATCGTACAGCCCCCCCCCCCATCGCCACTCTGTGGCAGATGCTGTTTTTACCTAGCAAACTGCTTCAGCAGCCGCAGCCAAATAAGTATTCATCACGTTTGAATCCCTCTCTTCCTGTAAGGTGCTCAGGACAGCAGACAAGTGAGCGATCCCTTTTTACCTTCACACCAACCCTCTACAGTAGGTTTGTGTGATTTACCCAAGGAACTTCAAGAAGGAATGTGGATTTGAACCCAGGTCTTCCCAATCCAAGTTCTCAACACCCATGGCATCCACTGGCTGGCATCATCCTTGCTGACGTTTAGAGGGGAGAGAGATTGGTGCTGCCATCAGGGCTTGACTGTTTCGACCTGCCTTGCCTCATCCCCAGGCCCTAGGAGCCTCCACAAGGAAGTTGCTGCTACTTTTGTGGTGGGTGGACGTGTTTGCACTGTACCCAGGACAGCTGGGGGACTTTTCCCATCTTGCCTCTCTGGGTGCTTTGCTCCCAAGGGACAGCCAGGAGGGGCATTGCCTGGAGGCAGCGGGTGCCCTTCCTTTGCTCAGGATGTGGGACTCTGGGGGGTCTCTTTCTCAGCTTGAGGGTGGGCTGCTTGAAGTGCCCTTCTGGTTTTTTTTTTCTTTCCCTTGCTTTGCTGTGAGTTTGATGTGGATAAAGTATCTTATTCTGAACTGTTTAGTGAATTGTTTAATATGATTATGAGTTGTTATTGTCGATGGAGATTGTTAACTGACCTGCTTCCATATCTCGTGCTTATCTAAATTTTGATATATTTTAGATGGACTATTACATTATAATTACGGCGGCTGTATTTGTTTGTTTTGTGAATACTTTGAGCACAGTGTTTTGTGGAAAATCCAGTATATAAGTTAATTGACGATGACTATGACTTACTACATGAAAGCGACCTGACTCTTTGTAGGACAGCTGAGAAGCATTTTAGTTCATTCTACAGATAATTTGGTTTAAGACAGTTCCAGCCCTGATTCATTCCATATATTGTCATGTGTCTTCACTGAGTTGTAGGGGCAAAAGGCACAGCGTGACTTGACTAGGCCCCTGTCTCTTCCCTGCGAGTGCAGGGAAATGTTAGGGGGCAAGGAGGAAGTGCTAAAAGCCCCCCCCCCAATTGTTCTTTGCCTGAAAGAAAAAGGAAGGTTTTAAACAAGATGAAGTGGGCAGCTTTCCACTTAAGAGATATAATAAGTAGCCCAGCTCCTGCTTTCATGGCATCCAAATGAGTTGTTCAGCCAGTTGCATTCAACATTCGTTGGTACTGGAAGGCTGCAGGGGTGAGGTGAAGAGCAAAGTTTAATTGGAATTACTACTGAACCACAAGCAGCGTCTTAGATGGACGTTAGAGGCAGCAAAGAAAATGGCTTGCAGCCGACACTCCTGGAGGGAGTATTCCCTGCAGCTAATCTATTTATTGTTTCAACCTAATATTTCTCTTCAAGGGGAAAAAAAAATAGCCGTAAAAACGTATGCAAAATCCACATCACACTTCATTTTGAAGAGGAACGTGCTCCAGCTGTTGTCAGATGTTAGCCAACAATGCAGATGAAATCATGGCCTACCAATGTCAGTGGGAACTTTGCCATCAACTTAGTGGAGCACACACAGATCTACATTAGTCTGTCTGTCTGTCTGTCTGTCTGCCTGCCTGCCTGCCTGCCTGCCTCTCTCTCTCTCTCACACACACACAAAGAGAACACAATAGTTTTCCATGCATTCATAGGCAACTGTTTTCTCTGTTAATTTAAATCTCCACATTAAGCCCCCTAAGGGGGTTGCTGATTAGTCTTTTTGGAAATGACAATATTTTTTATTAGCGCTGGAATCTACATATGCATTTATGATATGCATATCACAGGGGTGGGCTATTTGTGGCTTCCAGATGTTGTCAAACTGCAACTCCCATGATCCCTCACCATTGGCTATGCTGGATAGGGCTGACGGGAACTTTAGTCCAAGACTTGGGAGGGCTACAAGTTGCCCACCCCTTGCATATAGGAACATTTCCAGTTGGACCCTGTTTGGATTCTTTTGCATAAATATGAGTCACATCTCTGCTCGAGGTGATGTACAATGTTAGAACACAATAGGGTTAGTTTTACAGTAAAATGCAAAAAAGAATATTTTAAAAATCTACAGTTGTGAGCAAAACAAAAGCACTCTATCTCTATGTAGCAATTGGAAGCATACACCCTCATGCTTGAATTCAGGGTCCAAAGGACTTAAGTGCAATCAATTCTCATGGCTGGATCTTTCTGGTCTTATTTGTTTTAATGACTCAGCCCTAGCTCTCATTTGCTGCCCCACTGCTGAGACTATGACCCCCTCTAGATGGATTCCGTTTGACGCCTGTTCCTCCGATTATGCGCATAATCGCTGAAGCGCTTTATCGTAAATGCTTGTATGCAGGAGGTAATTGAGCACTCAACGGATGACCTTACAGGTTGTTTCAAATGTGCTTTACAAGTAGTTAATGCGGAGAATCGCTTGTTCACATAGTCAAAATGCGCTTTAACGGCCGGCGCAAAGTAAAACTTGCTATTTAATGCGCATTCGATAATGCGCATAATCGGAGAGAAAACATGCCTCTATGCCCGATTTGCGCTCCGTTCTTGTAGAGGTAAATTTTTTAATGTGCCTTGAAAGAGCTTTAAATGCCTCTTGAAGAGGCAGCCTATTTGAAAATTCTCCTAGGATCCAGGTAGGCTTTGCCTGAGACCACTGAGACTACTGCCAACTTGTGACCACTTCTGGAAAGACATCTGATCATGCCAAGGAATTTGAGAAGGGAAAAAGTGATACTGGTTTTGATGCTCCCTTTATAACCTCGAAAAGGTATGATTTGTAAAAGGGACAGCCATTGGTTGAAGTATGAATGGATCAATGTTACAATTGCTTGTTTATTATATTTTTGAATGTAAAATAAAATTTAATTATTAAAAAAAGAAGTCTCTGGCTCTTTAAGGCCAAACTAGATGGTACTTCAATTGCATCATTATCATTCATGACTGGAGTTTAATTTATTTTCTTTTTTTTAAATACCAGGTGCCCCCACCTATTTTCATCAGGGCTACAGTGCGCAGGGAATGGAGGTTTATGTCATGAGCCCCCAGTCTTCAGCCTTTTCAGGGCACAGGAGAAAACTATGATAAAAATGAGGATCAGACTGCACTTCCAGGGGAAGGACAGTCAGTCTCATATTCAGGACCCCTCCCAACTGGGTGACATGGCCTTGTAATTCTTGGAGTCAGAGGATGACCCCTGGCAGAACCTCCATCTCTCTAGCCTCACGGACATTTGAAACTGAGGAGTGGAGCTGACCACACTACAGATTTTGGTTGCTTACAGAAAGTTTCAGTTGGCTTTAGCTTCTAGCTAAGGCAACATTTCCCTATGGGTCTAGAAGGGGAGAGTTCTAGCTAGCAAAGCTTATCCTTTCCTGGCTGGAACTCTGAGCTATCCATGGTCCTGTTTCAATTTACCCTTATACAAGGGGGCTTCTGATTTTATCTAGCCTGCTGCACATATCTTGACAAGATCCTAATTACCTGATACAACTTTCCTTGCCTATACTTTTCTATCTAGGTTGTCCTTGATCAGATCTGGCCCTATCAGATGCTACTAGATTCCCCTGCAAGCCTCAGGTAGCCACAGAATGTGAGAGTTTCATCCCTCCCTCCACAGATATGAGCGTAATGAAAATAGCTTCTCATGTGGCAATTAGCTGTGGGAAACACCCCCCCCCCCCCAAGCTAATGGCTGCATGGAATGTTACCCAACATAACACCCAAAGTGTTCAAAATATAACAGGGGGAGGGTTGTCAGGATTGTAGTTGCGGAGAGAAGGCTTTAACTTCCTCTAGTTGCATACTATGGTCCCAAGGAAAACTGCTCCCTCCATGCCTAGTATTAAAGTTTTTAAAAATCCCAGATGTGTTTGCTAACCACACAATGAAAGGAATGTCTGGTTTGGCCCTGCATTGGGCTACTGGTTGAGGCCTCTAGGATGCCTTTGTTTGTCTGGCTCTCTATTCACCCTTGGTTCCTAGAATCATCCCTGATCTGACTGCCCTGACCAGCTCCTCTGCCTGTTGACATGCCTTGGAAATCATGTCTGCCTGTTTGTTCCCTGGAGTTCTGGTCTTGGTTTGGTTACACAGATTTCCTGGGATAACGTGCTGCAAAGTCCATCGTATTTGCTTATGAACTTACGAATCTGTGGATTTGCTTTGCCCTCTTGTTTTTGGACCTACCTCAGGCTCGTAACTCTGGGATCCCCTATGCCCTTGACTTTGAGTACGTTCGGGCACATGCACTTAATTTGCATGTAAAGTTGGGAGTTATGTCTCTACTTTACTCCTCAAGGAACAAGAACGAATGGTGTATCCTACTGAAAAGAAGAAGAGAGAATAAGGAGTAGGCCTTGAAGACCAGGAGGTCAAAGTAGCATAGGTAGGGGAAAGATGCTTTACTGACAGATGCTGATCAGGGGAATACCATTTTCTGATGAAGTTTTCTCAAAAGCTGCCTCTGCTATTTTCATGTTTTTCTCCATAACCATGAGGGCTACAAACCTGCTATTAAAAAAATAGGGAGGGGGAGAGGGAAGAATCTATTGAAATTTATGTTACAGCTACGTACAGATAGCATTTTTGGGGCAGTATCCTAGAGAGATCATTGCTACATTCATTTACATTTCTCACCACAGTCTCTGCTCAAACTGGTTTTCATAGCACTTCAAGCTGTATCCTGGAAAGAGCAAACAAGCTCCCAAAAACATGACCAACGCTGCTGCCATAAATGTGGGCACATTTTGATACGAATGCTGCAAGTTCCAATTGGTGTCCATAACAAGTAGTACACTCCCTACAAATATCTATACCTGGAGAACTCTTAGAACAATATTTAAAGTTTTTGGTATGTAAAAGGATGGATGGATATTCAAGAAATCCTTTAAAGAGGAAAAAAAGAGTGCTAAGTTTCACTTTCCTCTGAAATTGACTAAACCAGAAAGCACTTGCCAGATGATCTAGTCAATTTCACAGCTCTCTAGGGGGTGACAGGCAATTATCAAAAATGGCTGGGTCCTTGCAGTGAACTTATGGGTCGATGCCACTTTTAAAGTTGCAATGGAGAGGAAATGCTAAGAGTAATGCAAGAGGTTAAAGACAAAAACGAAGGGCTGGCTTCTTCAAACAGCTGTGTTTCATTGTGAAAAGGTCATGTGGTGCCAAGCCAAACAGAAAATAGGAAGGCCCACAGATTTGTTAGTTTGAAGTAATTGACCACATGGTGTCCAATGGTTTGTGTTCTCATGTTTTCTGCAGTGGAGTCCCAGGAGAGCTGAGCAAGGGGTTCCAATTCCTAGCACTCTATTGTTTATAACTGATGATTTCCAGATGCTGGAGACAACTACAGTGAAATCTCTGACTACATGCCAAAAGAATAGGGGAGACGAAAGGAAAATGGAGAGCTTTCTCACCACCCCTCCCCCAATTTCTGTGTTTAAAAAAGATTGCAGATTTCAGTTTGGGGGAAACACACACACACCCATTTATAGAAATCTCTCAAATACATTCTTCTTTGTTCTTAAGGAACATTACACTATCAGAATGCTGCCATTACACAGAGATGAGAAATATAGGAAAATATCAGCTTTACATATTTTATCAGCCCAATAGGCAACCACTCTTTGCCTTTGGGTTCCATATTAGACACAAGGGTCCGTATTTCCAGGCTTGGTGATGAGAAAGGAAATTTCCCTTTTGTCTTCAGAATATACATGCTATATACCACCCAGGCACATCTAGTAGAAATGGTGGAACAGAAGCTACTTATTATAACAACTTTCAAGAATGCCAAAGGGAAAAAAGACAGGTCTGTGATCCAAGGAATTTATAATCTAAACGTTGGTTGGCAGCAATGAGAGGCAACAAATGAAGGAGAAGGAGAAAGAAGGGACTGGAGAGGGGTGGAAAACAGTAGGAGAGGCGGCCAGGTTAAGGGGGACGTGTAAGGGATGCAAGAGAGCAAATACAGCTATATGTACTTCATTTCAGAGAGAAATCAGGATCAAGGTGTTAAGCCAAACGTTTTGTAGAAAAGGTGAGCACTGGGAAGAGTTCAGCAAGGTTACAAAAAACTAGTTTCCCAACCACATATTAACCCATGATCAGAACACATCCTGGACCTTTCCTATGACTCATCTCCATTGGGATCCCCACTGCAAAGTTACTGCAAAAGGTGAAAAACCTGTGTCAAAACCTTTCTCTTTCTGCCACATCCTTTTCTGTCTGACTCTCTCTCCCTTCCCATGCAGTGGGCTGCCAGGGAAGGCGCAGAGGTCTGACTTGATCGCATGCGTTGGGCTTTTGAAATTAGGCTGGGGGCCACATGCAGTCCGAGGGTGGCAGGTTGCTGACTCCTGTTTCACAATGTGATGATGTGAAACTAACATCATAGTCACCTTTTGATCTTGTCTAATTGGATCTAGTCACAGCCAGCACATCCATTCAAATCCAAGAATGCCTTACTTGGTGACGAAGCTAGCTGGCCCTCCTTTGTGGGTAAATACAGGATTCCACACACCCCAGATCTGTCAAAATGACTCATCTCAGCAACAAGAAGTTAAGCTTTAGAGGGAAAGAAAACTTCTGTTTTGATCCTCCTGCTTAAACTAATACTAGGTGCTCATTTACCTTACAGGAAAATCAAGCCGCAAAACAGACCATAACTGTTGCTTTAATTAACACACGGTTGAGTCTGTTTAAACATTTAACTTCTCTCATATGTAAACATGGCTGTGAATGGACATATGGCCCCAGAGGGACATGATGGCATGTTCAAAGTCTCTGAAGTACCTCCCTTCCTTATGTTCTCTTCAACTTCAAAATTAACTCATTACATGACTTCACATGAGCTTCAATGTGCAGGCAAGAGAACAAGCAGATGAAGTGCTGAAAATAAAATAAGGAAAGATGACGTAAAGGAATATATTATGGAGGATTATTAAAGAGCCTCACACACTGAAGGAATGCAGGAATGGGCTGTGTGGTTGGGCTGCAGAGCTCCCAGCCCTCTGGCCACGCATTTGGTGGCCACATGAAGTGGCCCTAACATGTACCAGCAGACATACATAGGGCCCCTTCCAAAGGCACTAATGCAGAGCCAGTGGGGAGACAGGGCTATGCACTGCATGCCCTCCTGTGAGTGACTCACCAATGTAAAATGCCAACGTGGTGTAGAAACATAAAGAGGAGGTGTAAGGCAGGTCCTTCCTCTGCTATGAATGGTTGAAACTAGAGGATGAAGACAAGGGGTTGTATCCAATGGCATCATCACTCCATGAGCACAAAGCTTCTACCACTTCTGGAGACCCTGTTTTTATCCTTGTGCAAGTGTCAAATCCAATACTTTGATTCTGCTTGTGCATGCTCTTGTACAAGCTGTTGCACAATGCCTTGCACAAGTTGTTCTGCAAACCCTACCTCCATACAAGTTGTTCCATAGTTTATTGTGTCTTAGCAAATTGCCATTATCCACTGTCAAGGGTAAAAATCCACTTTGGTTGTAAGGCAACTCTGTTTTATTGAGAGTAATAACTCAAAGAACTTCTCAACTGGCAGTGTGAAAAGCAGATATATTTGTACATAGTAGCATCTTAACCAATTAGCAGCTGGCAACATTCTAAAGCGAAACAAAGATAGATCAAAGAAAACTTCTTCATAATCCCTTATCAACAGGTGGCCCATAACTCTTCTAGCAATGTCAGTTTGACCTGGATGGGCAGTCCTCCCAATCAAGCTAGCTTATTTGTCTCATACTATATCAAAAAGTTATTGACAGTTAGAAATTCCATTTAAGCAGTTTCAGCATTACAGCACATTCAGGCACATACATCATTCCAATCCCATCATGCATTTCACTTGCAAGAATCAAACTACATACAAAGGCCTACATACAGAGCAGGTATATCAAGGCTTGTGGCCTTGCTTTCTCAACACAAATACAGCACACACACACACACACACACACACACACAAACCTATACAATTTAGAACTCTTACTAGTAGACCATTAAGAGGTAAACAATTTTCCATACAGCCTTTAAACTTTATGGCAAGTATTTGTAGAGCATTGACAAGAAATTTAGATGTTCTAAAAGATACATACTTCTCAGCATCAGACAATAGGAAACAAACCTTAACAAGGGGTGGCCTTCTCTTCAACGATCTTAACAGCGGATGGATATATCTGGTTCTAAGATCATTATAAACAGAGCATTCTAGCAGTACATGAATAGTATCTTCAATTATCACAGAATTGCAACCACATACTCTATCCTTCTTAGGAACCCCCTTATGCTGACCCACCCAGTCTGCCAACGGGAGAACATTTAATCTTGCCCGAGTGAAGGCTATCCTCATTTTTATATTTGGTAAGTCTACTAGGTATTTTGGACAAGACAAATACAAAAGAATAAAGGAGGCATAGGAGTTAATTGGATTGGCAAGTCTTGATCTCAGCTACCATTATGACTCCATTAGACTAGGTGTTGCTTTCACTAGTTGTGCCAGTTCTAGGTTATATCCGTTATATAAGCGGAAAAATTGGCATCTAATGAAGTCATAATGACTTGTGCCATGCGCTGTGCAATGCCCTGCAGAGAGCTTGTGAAGCCACTTGTGAAATAGCTTGCACACTGTGTTTTGCAATTGGTTGAACAACCCCTTGCTGTGCAACAGCTTGCGCAAGCAGAATTAAAGTACTTGCACCGGGATAAAGAGTTTCCACAAATGAGTCCTCGCATTTCACTTTGACACCAAACTCTCATAAATATCGCAGACGCACCAATCTGAAGTTAGTAGTAGTATTGGGAGGAAATGCCTCATGGGTGCCAAGTCTGTGACAACTCTGAGCCACTTTATGCCATGGTGAGCCAGTTGTGTGCATGCAGTTAACATGTGCAGCCTATATTCACTTCTCTGGTACCTAAAAGCCAATCCAGGCTTAGTTCAGTGCCTGACAGCAGTATATACTTGGGTGCCTCACCACAGGCTGAAGCAAGAGGAAGCTGGCGTGGCTTCTGCTTTTCCCATAGCGACACATGTTGAACAGGTTGTGAGAATGGACTGGTTTCATGAAAAAAGTTGCCTTGTAGATTTGGACATGAAGAAAGTGGAAGGTATTTCCTGTGATGTTCACCTACAAAAGTCACTTCAGGCCTGGTTCAACATGAATGGCATGATCTGGCCCTGCTAGCAGTTTGCCACCTTAAAATGAGTCACCTAAAATGAGTCACAGTCCCGATTTAAGGAAAACCTGGCAACATTTCAATTCCTTTCTGCTTTCAAAAGCTGCCAAAAGAAACCAGGTTTGAAATTCAGAACTGTAGTTTTCCACCTATGAAATGTCTCTGCAGTTTTGGCAAATAGTTTAAGTTCGATATTTCTTTCTTTCTTGGTACTTCAAAGAGGATTGAACTTTTCCTCTGAGCAGTACAGAATAAACATGGGAAGGGTATTTCAAAGTGTTCTTTCTTTCCTCTTCACGTACTAGCTTACTATAGAAAATTAGAAATGGATGAAATTTCAAACTGAAGGGTCCTGAAAACACTCTGTTAAAATGAAAATAGAAAATAGGGCAGAGCTAAATGCTTTATAGCTGACACAATACTAGGCATTATTCCAGTTTTTCTAAAAGGATTTGGTCCCCAATGTGTAGCTTCCAATCCAACATGGTGTTCTCCAGCTGTGTTGGACTCTAACCATCTACAGTTAATCAATCCACGGTTAGACTACAATTGCCATCATCCACAGGCCAATGGGAAGGTACCAGATTAGGGGAGGCTGCTCTATCCTATCTAGGAAGTCTAGTTTGCTTTTGCAACTAATTCCATCCTCAAACACAAGTTCTTAACTTTTTAATGTTGGCCAATGTTATACAGTGATAACTGGGCTCCTCTGAGAATTTTTGCTATAATTATAAAATCCTTTTGGCATCCCCCAAAATTCCTTGTATGCCATTCACCTCAAAATATTGCCGCAGTTAATCTCAGTGGTCTCAGTTCTTAACTTTATGTACTGCATGGAGATTTCTTCAACACCAGTTCCAGACTCCTAACAGGACATCTGGTTGTGGTGAGTGGGACAGAAGACATCCGCAAGTATAGCATGACTTTGAATTGCATACATGTTTTCTGTGAGATCAAGTAGAGTGTGTGGACCATCTTTCCCAAATTTCATGACACTTATCAAAACTCTTTCTGCTTCTTTCAAAATTCCTTTGTTTTCTCTGGAACAGCAAGACCCACCAAGGCAACTTGAAACTCTGGTTTAGGGACAACTTCCTAGACCTTATGGATGCAATGTGACACTTGAAAGTGTGTAGAGTAGATAAAGGTGAAACCTCAGAAGTCAGAGGAGGAGCTGCATAAGTTCCCCAGTGGTCAGAGAATGGGGCTTCATTGCCCTGTGTGGGTCCTTCCCTCTTCCCATGACTAGCAGAAGCAGATTAAATGCACCAAAACAATGCCTAATTGATACAACTGCTTTGCCTCAGAGCTGAACCCCTTCCCATGAGGTCTCTGGCTTCATGTCTATACAGAAAGCTTTTTAAAACTCTTTTTTTTGGCAGGCCAGCACTATATTTGTGACCTGCCAGGTGCTTGACAACCTGGAGGCTGCAAGAATAAAACCAAGAGTTTTTCCAGGCCTCTTGACAGGTGGCCGCACATGGCTGGTCAGCTGCCTTCGGTGTGGTGGGTCACTAGCTTTCCAGGCTTGCCATGCACAATGGAAGGTGGCTATAACCCCCAGTATGGCTGGGGATAGGATTGATTGTGTCCTGCCTTGGCCCATGACTTCAGTCTGCTGGCAATGGTCATGAATGCAAACAGCTGTCTCTTCCTAGCTCCAACACCCAACACTGTGCTGGGGGAGAGGGGGAGATTCTGGCCACAAAACCCTGGCTCACAGTGTCATTCGCGGAGAAACTCCCAAAGAGACAGCTACAGAAGGAAAAGGAAGAACAGAGGACGCTTCTATTTGCTGCATCCTGTCCAATTTAAAAATATCTCCCCCCACAAACCAAACAGAACCCCCCCCCCCAAATAAATCCTGGGTTTTGTTAGCTGCAATCTTAGGCTTTGCTTGACCCTGCTCTTGTCAGCTGTCTTTAGAAAATAAGATGTTGTCTCTCTCCATCTAGGACTGGGAACTGTTTCCTGTCTGGTATTTACAGCCAGTGGGGGTGGACCTCAGAGGGATGTGTCAAGTTGAACTGCAGTGCGATAGCAAAGTAAATGGGATTTGGGAGCTTCCCAGGAGGGTTTGTGGTTGGCTTGGGGCCTATCGAGGTCCGTTCAAAGGGAGCCTCTACCACACGCCTGCACAACTTGTGGCCCAATAACCGAACACAGCCCAGCAGCCATGTGTTGCAGCCTGCCAGGTTCCATGAAAACCTCTTTGTTCATGCCATCCCAGCCAACAGGCAGCACAAAAAAACCCAAACAAATATGAATGGCTGGTTGATTTGGTGAGCCACAAGTTGTGCAGACCTGGAATAGCAGGATATCCAGTCCATGCATAAGGAATGGAGCAGAGACTTGCTTGGGTGATAACTGTGGCCTTGGGCCATCAGTTTTACTTCTATTTCTTAACATGGGGCACCTGATCTCCCTCTGAGTCCAGTGTAGATCTAAAGTTACTTTTAATGAGTAAAAGGGAGAATGTGCAGAGTGGTTTGGGTCGCTAGTAGCTGGTTTGGGAAATGTTCTATCTCTTGCCACTCTTATTTTAGTGACAAATTGATATTGCCATTTTAGTGTGCAAGTGTTTTGTTTACATCACACAGGAGTGAAATGAATTCTGAAAACATCCAAAGCAAAACACTGTCTAAGGGGTGCATGCAACATCTTTTACACATTGGCATTTTGAATCCAGCATTTGTGCAGCAATTCAGACATGGAAAGATGCGCTGGAAGGGAGGAATGGGGAAAGTACACAAAGAAAGGGAATATATCTACACTCAAAATGGTGGCTTAGGGTTAGTGAGGGGCTGAAGTTGCTCTGAATGAAAAAAGGTTTTACCACTTGATGATTGGATCTGTCTTTCAATATCAAGTGCAATGCAATGGAAAGGAAAAGAAACTGAAGGTATATCTACCCTACAAACATATATTAGCCTGTTACTAGTTTAACTCTCATGTCTTCACCCAGTGAAGCCAAGGTTTTGTAGTTAGGTGAGACGCTATAAGTGATTCCTAGCTCTCTTCACATAACTATAATTCCTAGAGTTCCCTGGGGAGAGGGAAGAATGGCTATTAGACCAGCTTAAGTCTCTCGCAGTGTAGATATGCCCCAAGATTATTCAAGCCAAGCTACACAATTAACAAGCGACTTCATGTGATACATCTGTTGCTGGGCTGTACCACTTCAGGGTACAGATAGAACGCTCCCACATTTTACGAGGCTGTTCATATAGCTGTATCTACTTTTGGTTTCGTTACAGAATTGAGAACCAAGCTCTACACAAACAGCTTTTCCTTTTCTGCTACAGAACTTCTAGGTGGAGGTGTGCTATAGTGGAATAGAGCAAATAAAGGGCTCCATCACATCAGCGTTTTATTGCACTCTTGTCATGCCTGGTTTGCTGTTTTGCAATGCAGAACTCACATGAAGTCATGCCTGTTCTGCAGTCACTCCGCCTCTTCCCCCTGCCTTTCCGTGTTTTCCTAGAGTGAGGAAAGTCTGGCCTATTTCTTCCACGCGGGATTAAAGTGCCCTTCCACCCCCGTGTATTGCCATCCTCGCGCTATGTCCGTTGTTGGGTGTGTGTGCTTTGAAGGGAGGTCTTGCTGACGAAAGAGGAGGGCGGGGCGTTTCTCCTCCTCCAGCACGCCATATGGAACAACTGGGCTTGTGCTGAGTCGGTTGAAGGGACTTTTGCTGCTCCAACCCCACCCTCATTGCCTGCAGAAATAGCACCCAGTCAATGAAATGTTAAATTAGTAAAACGCTAGACAACAAAGCTAGAGTGATGGGGGGAAGGCTCCCACATCAATCACAATGTCAGGAGGGGGAAAGAGAAGGGGCGGGGTGGGATGGGGTGGAGTGCGATAGCGAACAAGGCAAAGGAGGTTTCACCAATACCATAAATCCACGTGAAAGGGACCATTAGCTTGACGCACTAATGAAACGGAGGTGGAAATCGTGGAGGCAAACCAGGAAAAAAAGTAGGTGTGATGGAGCCCAAACAGCACTTTCAGAATAATACCCCATTTTCCCTGATCTAAAAAAACCCGAGAAAGTGCTCTGAAAAAACAGAAGTGAAACTGGAGGATCACATAGTTGTCTAAAGAACCCATAAGCAACAGTGAGTAAGGAATCACAAGCGTACAATAAATGCCTTGTGTAGAAAAGCTCTTAAAGGGGGGAAAACGTTTTGCATGTCAAAAACTAGTATGTCAGGAAGGTTTCCCAACTACCCTAATTCCTTGTCATGCCAATTTTGTATGCACAAGGGAGGGTTTTTTTTAAAATGGAGAAACATTCGAATATCCACTCTCCTGCAATTTGAAGAGCGACAATCTAGCAGTATATTAACCATGCGAGCCTATTGATCATGTGTTCCATACCCTGTAGCAAGATCACGGCTTTGCAGATTCCCAGAACCCCTTGGGTGGCAAGAATTATAGCTGCCTTATTTTTTACATAGGGAAAGAGAGATGCATTCTTATCAGAACTCTTTTCTACTCAATTCTATCTGTGTGGGCTGGAAGTGATGGCACGATTTTTTTTCTCTTTTCTTTTTCCTTTTTAACTTTTCCTGAACACTTGCTCTGTTTTGGATCAAACAAAAGAGAAAGGAGCTTGAACTGAATAGGTCTCTGTTTCTATCCCTCAAGATGGTTTCTCATCTTGCTGTACGAGTATGTGTGGAAGCATTAAAGAAAAGACAGCTGCAACAGAAAGCCCCAGTAACCCTCAACGCTTCCTGTCTCTTTCTTCCCTGTGCAAGCATGTAGGGAGGTGGGAGCTCCCAAGACAAATGCACATCTATGTTCCCATTTAGTAAAGAAGGCAGCACAGCTGCCAAGTTTCAAGAATGCCACAGAGAGGCTGAGATAAACAGTGATGGGAACTTCACAGCGGATGATCCTGTTTTTCTTTTCCATGGTTAGGTCTGGAGGGACAAATGATACTAGTGGCAGAGAAAAAGCTTCACGGGTTCAGTGCTTTCGTTTTGAGAGAAATCCAGAAACACATACAAATTGAAGCCTAAGCAGAATTGGCACGGCCTGTTGGCGTGAAATCTTATTTGTGCCATCCAGCCTTGGGCTTAAAACAAGGTAAAAAGGCTGCTTGGTCTGACGCTGATTTGTGAATCTGAGAGAGAGAGAGAGAGAGAGAGAGAGAGAGAGAGAGACTTTGCCAGGTTCCACTCTTCCCAGACAGCAATTAATATTGGGCGCAGCCAAATACTGAGTTTATTTTTCTGTGATCTCCCTTGAACCCATGTCCTATTCCACTCTTTCAATCTGGGGATGGATTATGGGTCAGGGAGGTCTTGGATACCCAGGGTAAAATGGGGCTAAAGAAGGGTGAAAGGTAAGTGTGAAGTCGCATTAGGTTCACCAAGTAGTACCTGACCAAAGGAGAAGTAGTGGGGGTGGGGGGTGGGGAGAGAGAGAGAGAGAGAGAAAACTTTAAGAGCATCAAGGATTATGTATTGTGACTTTGTAAGATGATGTCACTCTTTAGCATGACTAAGGATCAAAACCCAGGATGGTGATATGCAGATGAATGTGTCGGTCTGTGTAGATAAGAGCAGGCTTATTTTCAATGGTCACCAAGCCAGGAAGGAAGTTTAGCCTTCATCCCAAATGGTGTCCCTTTATTTCCTCCCCCAAAGAGTGAATGTTATTTATTCCTTTGGAGAAAAAGAAACTGCTCTACATGGGGATATAGTTGTGGGAAGAGTATTTATTTGTTTAAACATTTTAATATCACCCTTCACTTTATTTAGAATGTCAGTGCAATGTACAACCCATGAACACAAAATAAATACAAGACTAAAACAACAGGTAACCCCCTTAATAATTAAAACATACTCAAGTCAAAATGCCTGGGTGAACAAAATTGTTTTAGCCTGACATTAAAAAGATTACAATGTGGATTTCAATGAGCTTCTCTAGGGAAGGCATTCCATAATCAGGGTGCCACTGCTGAAAAAGACTTTTTCCTTTCTTGTCACACATCTAACCTCTGTAAAAGGCACCTGAAGAAAGGTAGGTTGATACGGAGAGAGAGATGCTCCTTCAGCTATTTGAGTCCCAAACCATTCAGAGCCTTAAAGCTAAGGACCAGCACCTTGATCTGGGCTCAGAAGCAAAGAGGTGCCTTTTAAATCTGGCATAATATGCATAAATCAGGCCATAACATATCGGCAGCCATATTCTGCACCAGTTGAAGCTTCTAAATCATCTTCAAGGGCAGCCCCATGTATAATACATTGCAGTAATCCAAATGGGAGGATACCAGAGCTTGGATCATCATGACCTGATTATCCCTGCTCAGGAACAGTTATAGTCGGCAAAACAGCTGAAGTTTGGCAAAAGGCACGCCATGCCACTGAGTCCACCTGGGCTTCTTGTAACAAAGCAGGATCTAGGAATATTTCCAAACTGTGTACCTGGCTCTTTCAGGAGCACTTAACAGAAGTGACACTGAGTCAGGTAGAAACCCCCCTCCCCCCCCCCCCCCCCCCTACAGACCCTGCCGTTAGGAGTGAAACCACTGCACCACTCTGACTCTCTCTCACAATCCTCAGAGTCAGGCCAGAAGGATACCAAGCTTGATGATATCAAAATCTACTGAGTGGAGAAGGAGAATTAACAGGATCATACTACCTGTCTCTCTCCCAATAGTGGTTATTTATCAGGGCAGCCAACCAAAGCCGTTTCAGTGCCCAAATTAGCCGTGACACCGGATTGAAATGGGTCTAGACAATCCATTTCACGCAAGTATGCCTGGAGTTGAACTGTCACCACCTGCTCAAGTACCTTGTCCAAAAGTGGAATTTGCAATTCAGTGATAATTGGCCCACTCTTCTGGGTGAACAGAGAGGTGTAAAAAAGAAATGAAAAAAGGATGTCAACAAAACGGCCTTCTTCAAGACAGCTGGGACCAATCCCTCTAACATGGAGGCAGTTCTGAACCCACCCAGTGTGAGTAGATGTAATTAACCAAGATGAATTTGCATCATAAGAATGAAAACCCAGTGAGATGTTCCTGTCATCTCTTTGAGATAACTTTTGCTTCTGCCTGAGGAGGGGACCCCAGTCCTTGAACCAGGAATCTCATCATCTGAGAGTGGAAGCTAGCTTAGTGCGCTACAGTAGACTGTGTGCTCAGGCACTTGGGAATAGGAATGTGCACAGTGCAACATCAGTTCCTGTGACTGGCAGGCCGCATAATGCCTCTAGACTGGCCAGGCATGATCTAATCTTAGGAGTCAGGTCTTCTTGCCTCCCTGGTCAAGAGAGCAGTGCCTTCTGGTTGCTGTGTGTCAAGCTCCGGCTTCCAGATCAAGCCACTGACCTCATGGACCCGGAAACGGAGAACCCAGCCTCCAGGTCCAGATTCACATACAGTAACTTGGCCCCAGGGGGATTCACAGGAACTCCTTCATGCATTGAAAACACACATGAGGGAGTTGTGGGGTCAAGCTGGCTAACCCCAACCCCGATGACAATGCACTTGCTAACTATGCACCTCTGGCTGCCTGTTTGATGGCATATGGAATGTCCCTACACGTGCACAAATGTATGTATATAGGGTGGAGGAACCACATGAGGGGGGATCCTAATTGACCCTAAACTGTTTCACATGTTGGGTTTGAGAGCTTGCCTGTAATCCTACCTTATGATGGCTCGGTACAGAGCTGATGTTGATTCTCAATACATTTGGCCGGCAATAAACTGAATAACATCACGTTTTCACTTCTTGTTTCTGAACATGTGCAGCTTCGAGGGGAGTTAAGTAATTGCCTGGGGATCTGTCAGCCGCACAGATATATCATGCCAACTTTACTGAATTACCTTTGAATGCTCTGGAGAGCCACAATAGTGGCAGGGGGTTGATGGACTTAAAATGTGTGCTTGCTATAATACTTAAGGTGGGTATTCATCCATTACATTTCCTAATTGCACTGGGTTTAAAAGTTGGCCTTCTTACAGTTCTCTGGTAATTTTAAGCTAAGGGTCTTGGAGCCTTTGCCAAAGAGTAAGGAATCCCTCTTCACTGCAGCAAAAGGAGTGACTTGTTTGCAGCTCTATGGATAGGAATAAAACCCAGCAATATATGGCCTCCTCCATCCAGCTTAACCATAAAACCAAAGATCTCCATGGCCTGCAAATGTGAGTTTCAGAAGAAAGCCGGGGGCATTTAATACATTTTTTAAAATTTCCATTAGCACTGGGAAGGAAGCATGGAATACAAATAGGATTGAGAGAATAAATATCTGAGAAAAATACACGTGAAACTGTGCTCACATAAGAACGATCAGTCCATGTAGGGAGATGGGCTCCCATGTACATAGTCAATGAAAGTGAATATTCAGCTTCCTGGCTCTGTCAAGATTCACACAAACGGAGCTTTGAGGAGCCAGGAGCTTCAGCAGCCTCTTCTCAACTGACTATGTCTACTTAGGATGCTCAGATTCTGCTATCAAAACTGTGGCTGCATTATCCTGTCACTGTGAGTCCAAAATGCATACTTTTCTTTTTGTCTAACTACATTATTAAGGATTAGAGAGATGTCCACCAAATTGTGGGAGTATGTATGGAAAATTGGCCGTGAAGATCTATGTTGTGAGTGGGCAGGGTGTCACTTCTTTTCTTTCCTGTTCCCAGATAGTTTTGCACGACCGTTCTTTCAATTGACCCTGCGTCATCCAACCTTCCTGATTCTTCTTTTTGCCTCTGCTTGCTGCCTCTACAGCCATTTACCTCATTCCTGATTCATACACAACGTTGTTCAGAGGCCTGTTCCCTCCATCCTTGGATTCCTTACTCCATCAGCGATCTTCTCTCTCCTCTTACTTAGACTTCTGCTTCTTTCCTTCAGTCCCACTCAATAAAAGGTAGATGTTTCTAAATCAGGCAAATAGGCTGCCTCTACAAGAGGCATTTAAAGCTCTTTCAAGGCGCATTAAAAAAAATTACCTCTACAAGAACGGAGTGCAAATCGGGCGTAGAGGCATGTTTTCTCTCCAATTATGCGCATTATCAAATGCGCATTAAATAGCAAGTTTTATTTTGCTCCGGCCGTTAAAGCGCATTTTGACTATGTGAACAAGCGATTCTCCGCATGTCAACAGTTTAAATCGCGTTTCGGTCATCCAATAATGCGCTTTGCCGCCTCTCGTACAGAGGTATTAGGCGTAAATGCGCTTCTGCGAATATGCGCATAATCGCCTAACCAGGCGTAAAGGCGAATTCTTGTAGATGAGGCCATAGATGTGAATAGAGAAGGGATTGTGCTATTGGCTGATGTCACAATGGTAGCCAACTCTGAATACTAAGACAGCCTTGCTAATGCTTTCCCAATTGCTGTACCTAGAGGGAGGGGGCACTGGCAAGACTTTGGGTGCCTCTACAAGAGCGATTTAAAGCACTTTCAAGGCACATTACCAAATTTACCTCTACAAGAGCGGATCGCAAATGAGGAGTACAGGCGCTTTTTATCTCCTATTATGTGCATTTTCGAATGTGTGTTAAATAGCAAGTTTTAATTTACCGTGGGATTAAGAGCGCCTTATGTCCGTGCAAACAATTTTCTGTGGAGGCGCATTAATGATCAGAGTGGGCGGACTGTGGTCTTGATGTCATGTATAGAACTGCCCCTTCGCTGGGTTCCTGACATGAGCTCTGTGTGTGTGTGTGTGTGTGTGTGTGTATGTTTTACAACAGTTGAGCTCGCTGGGAAGAGGAGGGGGAAGAAGCGAAGCAACATCCTCCTGTCTGTTTTGGCATGTGTGTGTGCAAGGCACGTTCCCATTTACTCCTGAGCAGTTCACTTCAAATGAGGTAGCCGAACAGATTAACCAGGCAAGTAACCCAGGTAACCAAAGGTGGGAGATTCTGGTGGGCGGGGAGAATAAAGGGAGGGAAACCTGTTTGGGCAGTTCCCCAGGACAAAGCGCATTACTTTCAGCAACATTTGCATGTGATGCTCAGCATGTAAAAAACTTTAACGTGCTTTTCATACAGCTAGTAATGCGCTTCAACGCCTCTCGTGTATAGGTATTAGGTGTAAACGCGCTTATCAGGAAATGTGCATAATCGGGGAACCGGGCATCAAAGCAAACTCTTGTAGAGGGGGCCTTTCTCTCAGGGAAAATGTTGAAAGAGTTCAAGGCCACTAGCATTCCCCTCCCTCTCAACTTTCGGACACTGCCTCTCCCACATCCAATGTCAAAGTGGTTCAGGAGACAAAAACAGATGGACAAGATACATAACCACACTGATTTCAACATAATTTTGTATAATTTTTGAATTTTACAAAAATATTAATTCCAATTATTTTAAGAATTCCTTTCTAAGACCCTTAGGAAAACGATTCACTGAGAATGGCTACTGTCCAACCTTCATTAACTTCATTGTAATTTTGCCGTGGGGGGGAGAGGAGCAGATACTATGTTGAACTACAAGGCTGATGCTTGAAGAATGAGCAAACTCATAAGAGAGCTCATGAAATTCATTGCCACGAGACGCAGTTAGCTTAGATGATTTAGGCAAATTCATAGATAGGTTTAATAATTCCCATTAGTCATGCTAGTTAAATGGAAACACCCATGTACATACATGAGAACATAAGAAGAGCCATGCTGGATCAGACCAAAGGTCCATCTAGTCCAGCACTCCGTTCACACAGTGGCCAACCAGCTATCTCCCAGGGACCCACAAGCAGGACATGGAAGCATACTTCTGTATATCAGATTTTAGGTGTGTGTATGTAATTCCAGATGCTGGGGGGAAACAACAAAGGATAGCCATTCCCCGCGTGTGAGCTTGGTTGGCAGCTATTGGAGTAGATGCTAAACTGCTAGAGCAGATGGTGCAATCTTTTAACGGTCGCATGGAAATGGGAATAGTGTGATGTCTGGGGGAAGGGGTTGAGATATGAATATAATCAATGAGTAAAAATAAGAAATGTGAGACACCCTCACCTCCAAGAAATTCAACTCGTCTAAGTGATACTCTTTTAGCTTCCCTTCAAATTTCCCAAATGTTTTGCCTGCGCGATTTAAGTTAATGATGGTGATGGTGGTCCTGGAGTATCTTCAGAAAGCAATTTATACGAAACGATTGTGCAATTATGCTCTTGCTTCCGTTTCTGTCTTTCTCCAGGAACTTGTGGAGTTAGTTACTGGAATTCCAGCCTGAAGGCATTGCTTGTGCAATAGCTTGAGTTTTAAGGAGAACGTCTCAGGGGATAAGTATTACCAAACAATATGATGTTGAGAATAGGAACTCAAACAAAATAGGACTCTCCGAAGTTTCTAGCTAAATATTTATATCAGAGTCAATTTGAAAAACAGAACATTTGTCGCACAAAGAGCTTGGGGGTAATCCTATAGGTTCAACTAAGCTCCACTTGCTGGTGTGGGAATTTATATTTGAACAAACAGATGTGAGTGTTTTAAGCTGCAGGGACAATAAAGTAGCCTGGAAGGCCCTTAATGGTTCAGAAATTCCATCAGTTATAAAAAGGAATGCTGGCCAACTTTGTATGGTAACAAGCCAAGCAATGCCGTATGTCTTTTGGTACCCCGACAACAGGCCACACCGACAAAAGGGCCAGAGAGCAGTTTTGTTTTGGGAGGATGTAGGAATTTCACTGTGTATTTACCCAGGTGGTTTCCTAATGAAAACACGATTTAATTCCCAATCAAATTCCAGATGGCATTGCGGGGATCAGAATTCATTTTAGCTTAATTCAATTATCTTGCCTGAAGAAAAAGACACCACCGCTACCACAAAATTAATTTGAAGCCTGTGATCTGGACTCATGGGCCTGGAATGCTTCTCTATTCCACCAAAATGAAATCCTGCTGTTTCAGGGCAATGGGTGCCTTGATAGGAGAACTATAGTCTTCTGCGACCCCCGAGGAAGGTAGTTACTGAAACATATGCGGCATCTCATTGTTTTACAAGGGCTTTTTTCTGTGTGATAAAAAAATCTTTCTTCAGTACCATGTTGGGGCTTTGCCTCTTTATTTTCATTGCCTTGTGTTTGGTAGTAGGACTGAAGGACAGTGAGGAATATAGGCAGAGGTATGAATGCAGAACTTTTCTACATGAGGCAGTTAATCCACTTTATTTACTTTTGATTTCATCATAGAATTGAAATCCTAGTTCTATACAAAGAGCATTTTCTTTCTGGCTTTTCTGCTCCATAACCTTTAGGTGGCACTATGGTATAGTGGAATAATGCAATTATTCAAGTAGGAAAATATGTTTTCTTTTGCTTTTCTAAATAATACTCCATTTTCCCTGCTCTAAAAAAACCTGGGAAAGCACTCATAAAAACAGAAACAAAACTTTACATCATCTAAAGACCTGATAAACAACTATAAGGAATGATGACCACACAATAGATGCCTTGTGTAGAAAAGCTCATAGGATGCCAATGAGAACGGAAGCAGGAACCAAGGGAAAGAAACATGAGGCAAAAACAGCAAAGGGAAGTGGAGCTAGCACTAATCCACCCACTCAACTATAACCCATGTCACATATCCATACACATTCCCAGCAATTAGTGGGCATCTAGCTATTAAACTATATTAAATATGGTACTCATCCTTTGACAAGGACAGCTACTAAAGATACAATTCCTTAAATTTCTAGATTATATTCCAGGACAATATTGGCAAACTAGCACAGAATTTCAAGTACCACAGAATTCTTCCATAGGAAAATGTTCTTATCTGAAAGTAGAGTTCTGTGCTACGCATATATTGTCGCCTTGTTGATATGCTGATCCAATAGGAGTTATTTGCTGAACCATTGTGGACCGTACTGGACTTTGGGGGCATCTGCTATTGTTATTTTAATGTTATAGTTTCAATTTAGAGCTAGTGTAGTGCAGTGTAGTGATTAAGAATATGCATTCAAAAATCCATAGTTCATATTTTACATCAGCCACAATTACAATCCATCAGGCAATCCAGTATATTTCAAATTCATTTCCCACACTACCCTTCACTTGCAATATGGCAGATTATGTTATAAGGATTATTATGATCATTTGGACAATTGAAGTGCTGTGTATTATTATTTTTTACAGTCACTATGAGTTGATTTTTTAGAACGTCTGGTGAACCAATATGAAAAAGTCTTAACATGTTGGGGTCATGGTTTCATGGTGCACTGGCTGCCTATTCCCTACTGGGCTAGGCTTAAGGTTCTAGTACTAGTGTGTATAGCCCTAAACAACTTGGGACCAGGATACCTGAGAGAGCATCTTCTCCCCTATCAACCTGCACAGTCACCAAGGTCAGAAGAGGGCATGTTCCTGGTAGTTCTACATGGGTCTATGGTCCGATTGGAGTCTACTAGGAGAAAAGCCTTCAGTGTGGTTTCCCCCTTCCAACAGAATTCCTTGCCTTTGGACATCGGGCAAAAACACAATAACTTTGTGTTGTTTACAGCACTTCCTGAAAATTTGTTGTTTCAGGAAGCTTTCTTTGAATGACCAGCCGTTGGTTTTACCACAAGTCATTTTTTATCAGAACTTTTATTTCTTTTTAAAATAGTATTTTTTCAATACAGTGTTTTATTCTTTTATTTTATCTATGCTGCTCTGAAATCTTTTGGATGTGGAGTGGTATATAAATATTGTAAATAAATACAAATATCATCCAACTGCAAAAGGACATTGGTTTGCAGCCAACGGTGTCATTCTGCTAGCGCAAAGTTTCTACCACTTGCAGAAACCCTGTTTTTATATTTGTTGAAGATTAAAATCCAATGCTTTGATTCTGCTTGCACAAGCTGTTCTTGCACATCCAAATGTACAAGCTGTTCTGCAAATCATTGTGCAAGGCTTTGCACGACTCATTACGACATCATTAGACTAGGTATGGCTTGCACTAGTTGTGCTAGTTCTGCTAACAGTTGTGCAACCACTAGCTGAAGAACACCAACTCTTGTAATGTTTTCATTAGCATAATGAGGGATATAACCCAGAACTAGCACATCTAGCACAAGCAACAGCTAAATTATAATGAGTATGGAACAGCTTGTGCAACAATTTGCAGAACAGCTTACGCTACATCTTGTGCAATGTTGAGTTAGGGCTATGATTTGTGAAACAGCTTGTGCATGCGTGGGGCAGAAACTTCCACAATGGAATGTACTAGCAGAATCAAAGTACTGAATTCGACACTTGCACAAAGATAAAAATGGGGCAGTATCCTATGGTACCTGTATGCCAGCGGGACCCACCGCATAACAGGGAGCTAGCAGTTCTTAAAGCAACCCAAAATGAGTCAAAATGCTCGTTTCTGGAATGTGGCAAGTCTGTGGACCTGGCCCAATCTGGAAACAATAGTTTCTGCTCATTTTCAGGGTTCCTTTATGAAACAATAACTCCCCATTGCTCAACCACTGGGTCTCACTTGTGCAACACAATCAGTGCAAGCACAGCAGCCCCATTAGATACTTCCCAGGGTTTCCAGAGGCAGTTGAAACTTTGCACTAGCGTCATGATGCCACTGGATACAAAGCATTATATTTAAATAGGTTTTTTTTAAAAAAGAAAAGAAAAAAAGTATACATATTCTAAGAATTTCATGGATTCTCTTGTTTCCTGGATAATTCTCCCTTTTAAACTTTGGCAAACTATTTCTGGTATCATTATTTAATGAAGCAACATGGAATGAATTGTCTATGTATGTGCGTGTCTGCAAAGTATTACAGAACAGATGGTCTAGGAGTTGGTTGACTTTGTAACAGTCTTATTTTAACTATTTCTTTTAAAAAAGAGAGGCTTACAGGCCAATATTATGCAGAGCTAGATGCTTCTAAGTTGATTGAAATCAATGGGCTTAGACAATATTAACTCTGGATATGATCAGCAAGTAGGTTTTAATTTTCCTGGCCCTAATTCTAAGCAAAGGATCCCAAAGAAAAGAAATCTTCACTTTACTTTGGGTTGATGGAAAGTCTAAAATTGTAATAAATCTGTATGGAATTATGAATAAATCTGAAGTTATAGAGCTAGGGTTCTAAAATTAAAGTGTTGAAATTATAGTAAATCTGGCTGACATTATAAAGAAAATTACTAGCAACAAATTTGGATGTGATACATATAGCCAATCCAGTTATGGCATATTTGGATCTTGGACCCATCCCCACGCCAAAACATGCTCACAAGGAATCTTCTTTGGAGATTTGGATTACCCCTCCACATGCCACCAATTGCTATCCCTGCTGCTGTACCTCCTATCTCCACCACTGCCATGATACCAACATGGCAACTCTAGTGGCAGAGCAATAGCAGAGTATGAAGGTATAGGGCTGGTGCTAGACAACCTTGGGCACTGGAGGAAGTTGGCAGTCACTAAAACTGCTTAGTCAGGTTTATTTTTCCTTACTAGAAGGGGATGGAAAGAAACAACGACAGCTCAAAGCCATAGCAACTAGGGCTGTGAACAGCCCCCCCCGATCCAATCCGGACCTCCCCGAACCAGATCGTTCCAGACCAAATCAGATCGTTCAGGATCGATCCGGGGGCCCATTGGACTTCCAGGTCCCTGGATGCCGGATGCGCAGCCGGCACCCAGGGAACTGGAAGGCTAATGGGCCCCCGGATCGATCCTGAATGATCTGATCTGGAATGATCCAGACCTCCCCCAATCCGGTTCGGGAGGTCCGGATCACCCTGATCTGGTCCAGATTCAGGATCTGTATCTGTTAACAGCCCTAATAGCAACATCCCCTTATTCTCTCCAACCTCTTGTTCCTACTGTAAAGTTTGAGGGGATTTTGATACTCTTCTCTCCTTGGGTTGTGATGAGGAATTCACCAGGGCTAAAATGAATCAGGCAATAGTTCAGTTCTACTATAATAAAGAGTACAGTCATCATGAATGAATCTTGATTTATTGTAATAGAACTGTGAAATAAACCATTTTAACATCCTTCCAAAAAAACTGCCATTTACTAGCACATAACGGTGGATTACATTTAGGCAAGGGATTGGGCATGTAGAAATGACAGTATTCTTCCACATCTGGATACAGCTTTATTTATGAAGTATTTCTTAGCTCCCCCAACCCCACCCCAAGTGATCTCAACTCCTTCTACACTGCTGACTCATCCAGTTTACTTGAACAAGCTGGTAATAATTATTAACTGCTACACTTAGACTAATGGTCTGTACTTAGCAGGGACAAAACTGCAACGAGACATGCTCTAAGCATCAGGGAAGTTGCTACACACTAAAGTGTATTTATTTTCTTAATTTATTCATTTACATACCACACCTTCAGCACAATCATCTTCCCAGGTCAGCTAACAGGAATGCAATAAGAACAATATATAATATAATAATTAAAATTGTCAAAACATGCGGATTAAACAGTAAACCCCACAAAACTGCTTAATTTTTCTTTAAACAACCTGAAGATCTCAATGTTTCTTAAAAGCCTGGGAAATCAAGAGTGTTAAATGTTAATTACATGGACATCAGGCAAGCCTCTCTGGGGAAGGCCTTCTAGAGGGAAGGGGCCACCACAGAAAAGGTTCTTTCTCTCGTCACCACCTGCCACACTTCAGTTACCAGAGGCATCCAGAGAAAGGCCTTAGATGAATGTCTTAGTAAACGTTCAGGTTGATACAGGAGAAGGTTGTCCAAAAAATAGTAATATTTGTCCTAAGGCATGGAGGGCTTTAAAGGTTAAAAACAGCACTTTCACTTGTAATCAGAAACATGCCAGCAGCCAATGGAGTTGTTTCAATATGGGTGGGACACATTTGAACTCCCATTAGCAGTCTTGCCTAGAGATGTGAAGGCCCGGAAACCCCCCCAGAAAAAATCGGGAAAAAAACCAGTTTCCCCCCTTTTTTTTCCTGAAAATTTCTGGTTTTTTCCTGTTTTTTGGGGGGGGGAGGGGAAATGAAAATTTTTGGGAAGAAAGGAAAAAAATATTTTTTTCCCATTGTTCTCTGTTTTTTTCTCCAGGCCTTTCCCTCTATAGTCTTGCCACAGTGTTCTAGACTAGCTGCAGTTTCTGAACTGTTTCCAAAGGCAGTCCCAGACAGAGCACACTGTAGTAGTCCAATCTAGAAATTTCTAGGGCAAGCGTCACTGAAGTCAGGCTCTCTCTGTCCCGAAGGAGTCACAGTCAGCATACCAACCTCAGTTGATAAAGGTAGTTTGTGCCACCACAGATACGACTTGAGCCTCATGTGACAAAAGCTGAATTTACCACCTCCAGACTGTGCAGCTGATCTTTCAGAGAGAGCGCAATCCCCTCTAGAACATTTCCCCCCTTTTCTTTGTTTCATTGGCCTGCAATAATGATTCAGAAATCTGTTGGTTTGTTTAGGACACTTCTCTGCAGCTGCAAAGAAGAAATTTTCACGTCAGGAGTTTAAAATCATGGATATTCTGGGCCTCTACTTCAAAACATATTAGAGATAGTCTTTGTTTCATAGAGAATAGTAAAATGTATAATGATTGTAACAATCATATATACTATATTACTTATTGAGGAGTTACTGTATAAATTTAAGCAGCTTTGGCTATTGGGCAGTATAGAAATGTCAAAAATGAATAAATAATAAAATTGGTGCCCACACCAGTTGTGGACAACATATGGTCCTTGAAATTTCTGTGTTGGTCTCTGAAGAGTTCCAACTTTCATTTCACAAAGATAGCAAGTTTCTAGATCCAGCAGAGAGAGAGAGAGAGAGAGAGAGAGAGAGAGGAGAGAGAGAGGTCTAAAAGTGATAGTAAAATAGAAATAGAGTTGGAAACAAAACAAGACAAAAAAAGTCAGTTAAGAAGTCCAAATTAATTACATTTGTAAATTGTCATGTAATTAAATTGGATTAATTAATTAATCTTTCAACGTGTATTTTCAGCTCTCATTGGAATTTTTAATTCTTTTTCTAGGGAAAGCCATAAACAGCCCTATGGAAAAAGGCATGTCAAATTCAGGACCTGCATGGAGAGAGTGCACACCTTAAATACAAACATCCTGCAATTGTAAACTCAAGTCCAGCCTTTGTGATTTAGGAGTTTCTGACCTCAACCTTTCTGCACAACAATTCTGGAAATGCACAGTATTGCTAGCAGGCTTCCCAACAAATCTGGCTGACAGCCTAAGGTTATGGCTGGAAACCATAAGGAAACCACAAGGATATACAGTATTTCTTTGAATCATTACAATAAAGTGATAATTATGGGTCCTTAGCATAAAATTAATAAAAGTAGCAACACTTAGCTTTTCTGGCCGTCAATCAACTCAACCCAATCCCTCCCAATCAATTCCTAGATGGGCTTAGAGATTTAAACCACGATGATACAGAATGCATCGAAGCCAAAGTATTAACCCAAATGCAGAGCGGTGCTACATGCTATGATTGCTGTGGGAAATTGTGATGTTCTGTTGGCATTTTTTTTATAGCAAATGCACCAAGTCTGGAACTAAAATGTCAGTGGACATGTGTTTCTGAAACCTAAGCAAATCAGGTTAACTATGTATAACATACTTTACTTGTACACTGTATGCATTTGCAGATAACAGCAGTTTTTCTTATGGCAATTGTAATATGTATCTCTGCCCCTAGTTAGAAAAAAACTCAAATGTTGTTGCTTTGGAAAAAGTAGTTTTCACACTTCCTTAACGTATCAGCAGGAGCAAAGTGTGGCCCGTGGACCCTGTGGGGTTGTGAAAGTTCTTTTGTGTGGACTTGGTACCTTAAAAATCACAGCTTTCATACATCTATTTTATATTTATCTCTCATTGTTTGGGGGATATGATTAAAAATACAGAGGTACAATACAGCACCTATTGAATAGGATTACATATCCTTAAAATGTGAACTGGATTGCACCAGTTGTGGCAATGTTCACTACAGACTGGACAACAAACAAAATAATATAAAAAGGAGGCCAAATTTGATCTCACAAGTCCAAACGTACTACAGGATATTTTCCCTCAGGTTTTGAGGTAAGCAATTATATCAAATCAGTATCACAGAAGGAATGCACCATGTCCATCGTGTTTCAGCAATCATTCTGCTCATGGTGGCCATCCATGGGGTTTCAGTGCTAAATATGTTGTCCATCTCACAATAAGTGTGAATACTTCTGCATCCTATCATAATGCGCATAGTAAACATATCATGTGTTATGACTTAGCAGCATGGAAGAAAGCACCCGGGAGACATGAGTTCATACACTATGGAAGAGACATTTATGTACAAGTGTGCACAGGTCTCTGAGACAGTGCTGGGCAAAATAATCTATCTCAATTCTTTCTCCCAAGTGCATTAATATAGATTCCACTTTGTAAAACAAGATGCCAGCTGTGAAACCTGAGGAAATGATGCAATAACCTTAATCTTCAGCCTCATTTACTATTGCAGAGGGATTGTAAACAGTGTTTCCTAGCTAAGAGAGCCGGTTGAGATCCAGAAATAATATTGCTATGACTCACCACCCTTCCACCCCCACGCATATGTACGCACATACAAACACATTCACACACACATTCTACGTCCTTTTCTGACATTCAGGCTGACAGAGGTGGTGTGCAGAATATCTGAAGAGATGCTATTATAGGCTGCTGAGATGTCAGCGTTACGTGTTAGCAGAACATATATCCTCCCAGGCCTGCTCAAGAGCCCTGTGTGTGGATGTGTTTACATGGAAACCATGAGCCCCATGAGAAAACAAAATTAGGGAAGGAATGTTTCTCTCCACCTGCTACAATATGATATAATCTCCAACACTAGGTTATACTCCCAAAATAGCTTAACTCCTTGAGTGTCAAACTAAAATGAAGGGGAAAGATTCTTTGGTGACCAAGTAGAGTTGCCATCAAACATTTGCCTAAATTTAATTTCAAAAGAAATTCGAAGGTTTCTGCTCAGGTGAATCATCTGAAAATGTCAAGAGAAAGCAAAAGAGTTTGAACAAGATTAATAAGATTTCTCCAGGTGGTGGTGTGGGCTCTGCAAGTTTAGCCTGAAGAAGAATTTGAAGTGAATTTGAAGTCTCCTCCTCAGATGAAACATATAAGGAGGAATCTCAAGGGAAGTTAAAAGAGTATTTATCTGGCTGAAATTCCCTTTTCTCTACAACTGTTACATGAGCCCTGTCCTCCTTTTCATATGGTCAGCCTAAGAAATCCCCACTGTTATTGCAGGTAAGATTGGAAATAACTGTGGGGGTGGTGATAAGGAAATATTTATGCTGCCTTGAATTCCTTGGAGAAAAGGTGAGATATAAAAGTAAATAAAGAAAGAAAACCTTTTTGGAACCACACCTAACTGCAAAAGTCTTTGCCTAGAGAATCAAAAATTACCACCAAAATTTTCATGAAAAATTATAGTGAGACAAAAGCAATGAGTGGCTTCATACTACTTTCAACTCCCTTAAAAGTTATCGTCTGCCTCTAGCCCTTTTATTCATGTGAACCTGTCGTAACTAATCCCCCAAAGTGGGGAATGACTATTGTGTATTTGCATATGTTAACACATTTAAATATATTTTCAAGAATTCAAAAATTCATGCAGCTAGTCCTGCATACATTGAACAAGAAAGCATTGAGCTTAAGTTTCACAAAAAGCAGCCCTGCGTCCACCCCTGACCACATAGAAGTTAAACAAACTTACAAAACTAAGCAGACTTACAAAAGCAGCTTGTGATACTGGATGAAGATCTGCCTTTAAAAGACAATATATATATATTTTTTTAAAAAAACAAAACAAAATGGGATACAATCAAGCACTTGGGGCACATCTAAAGTAGCTCTTAGAATCCAAGTTATGTACATTTAAACTTGCCCATTTACTAAGTGAAGGCTGAGAAATTAATTTCAACCTAGGCCAATTTAAGTCAGACCTGGCAAGCAACACAATGTTCACGTGTACACAAAGGGTGACGGTAAAAGCTAAGTCAGAGGTAGGTTCTTTGCAGTAAAGGGATTTGAATGAAGCGTCATTGATCAGTTTTATAAGGGCTGTTGTGGCTACTGCCAAACTGTTTGTTTGTTCCCGGATGTAAACCTTTTGGGTGACCCCTTAGTAGATATTTCCTTAGCCATGAGCTGTGGGTCACACAGCTGCTCTGTGAAAGATGACCATATATTTTAAAGAATCAAAAGCCATCATTTTTTTAGGGCCCACCTGGGAGAGCGCCTCCACCCTCTTAAAACCCAATAAATCATTCCTGCCTCCCTCATGATGGCCCTAGTCCACTGGGACTCTCTCCTGCACAGGCCACACTTACATGAGTTGCGCAACGGCACACTTGTACTTGAGCACATTTTAACAGAGACTGCAAAAGGGAGGTTCCCAGCCAATTGTGTTCAGCGTTGCTTTGTTTATATAAAACAAAATCTGAGTTCACTGTGGGAAATTTCTCAAACTAATTCTTGGTGGCCTGGATGAGAACAAACCTAATTGATTAGATTTACATTAAACGTGTGTACTGGAGAATGTGGACGATACTGGACAAAGGAGAACACTGTTATTATTATTTTTTAAAGAGAGACAAAAAGCAAAAACAGCCCTTGAAGTACATTTAAAAGACACTGCTGCAATTAAGCAAGCAAAACCTATCTAAAGATTTGTGAAAATGTAATACAAGGGATATGTTTCCAAGTCAGAGTCTAGAGTGACCATGTGGAAAGGAGGACAGGGCTCCTGTATCTTCAACAGTTGTATAGAAAAGGGAATTTCAGCAGATGTTATTTGTATGCATTCAGCACCTGGTGAAATTCCCTCTTCATCACAACAGTTAAAGCTGCAGGAGCCCTGCCCTCTTTTGTATCTAATCACTCTACAAAAGAGGACAGGGCTCCTGCAGCTTTAACTTTGTGATGAAGAGGGAATTTGCCATGGTGGGGTGTTTGATTGTGCGAACTGCCTCTTTTCTGGTGTGGTGCTCGCTCTTTGTGTCTCTTCTGCCAAAAATTAAAGGCATTATTGTTTTGACAGGCTTAATCTGTAATGTTTTGTTTTGTTCTTTTAGCCTTGTAGGTGTTAGTTCATTTGTTTTTTTAGGTTTTAGCATTATGTGTTTTTTGTTGTTACTTTTAGAAACTGACGTGCTTTTTTGTTTTTAAGAATATATTGCATGTTTTGGTAGGCTGACCAGATAAAATCCAGGTCAGGGCTCATGTAACTTTAACAGTTGTAGAGAAAAGGGAATTTCAGCCAGTGTCATTTGTATGCAATTAGTTCCTGGTGAAATTCCCTCTTCATCACAACTGTTAAAGGTGCATGCACTATACTAGAGTGACCATATACAAAAGAAGGCAGGGTCCCTGCACCTCCACTATGGGTGGAGATGGGTTTGGGAATTCTGTGGCAGAAAAAAGATTCGGTCCCTTAGCATCAAAGAGCCCGTCTTCCAGCCCAGCTGCAGTGCTGGAGACTTTTTTTCTCAGGAGTTAATAATGAACCTCATCCGTTTGTCACCTTTGAGAGAGGTACAAGGGCTTCTACTTACCATGGGCAGATCCTCTCTTAGCACTGCCACATGGAGACCATTTAACTCTCCCCGAGTGGTCGTTATCTTCATGTGGTGAGCAGTTAATGTGCAGTAGCCCACTTGTTCAAAGTTAGCATCATCACGGAGAAACGCTGCTTCTGTTATGAGACACCACTTGCTGTGTGGAGGCAGCTGCCCTGAGGAAAGATTTAAAATGGCCTCTGCATGGAGGTCACTTCGTCTGCTTCGGATGCAAGTATTTGGCTGTTAAATACATTATAACGAAGGAGTTGGAACTAATAAGGATGGGGGAAAATGCATTATGTGGGTGACGTGGGGGTGACACAAAATCTTGCTTCTTGGATTTGGCCTGGGCCCAGAGTTTCTGGTGTGGGTGGGTAATACTTGAAAGAATTCCTCCGAGCATGTCTTGCGTTGCGAAGTGTCTGCAATCTATAAGCATGCAGTTCCAGCTCAGAGCTTTGATTCACTCATTTTCTGTGGCTCTCTCACTTATTTGAATATTGAGAGGGGGGGAATGTAAAGGGAGGGGGCCCTTCTCTCCAACTTCAGCTATCCAGCAACTTTGGATGTAACTAAACAACAGGGGTACTGCCACTGTGTGATAAAGATACTCTGTAATTTGAGCGTGCAGTCAAAGCAAAATTTCCTTATATGGAGGGATAATTTCTCCACAGTGTGAACGTGTGCAGTTTTCTTTATCTGGGAAATGTCAGCATAAAAATAAATAAATAAATAAATAAATGACACACACGGCGAGCTCTGAGACTGGAGTCCACCTAGTCTCCCCCCCCCCCCCCCCGACCCAAAAGTCTGAAATTATATGGAAGAGAAATATAGATTCATTTCACATTGCGTTTTTCATACTGCTTCAAACCCCTATTTGACCAGAGTCGGCAACAGGGCAAAAGAAATGAATGTGGATGGCTTGGGAAGTAAAACCTCTCTCAAGCTACTTTCAACTTTCTTTTAGGTGCTGTTGTCTTATCTCTAGCATAAATTTGGTTATTTGAATTGAAACTTAAAATGGACTTTGTGGCAAAAGCTGCATATGGAACAGTGGATCCTTGCTCCATAGGATACGTACCACCACAGTTAATCTGGCCCTATCCACGGGTTCACTTGGGGATATATGCTTCAATGGCACACTTTTGGAAAGGAACACAAAAACTAAGACTCCTCATCTGCACAGCCTCCACAAGGCTCCCAGGATAATCACAACACAGGGCTCCTGAGTTTCCTAAAACTAAAAGTTGCTCGTGGAAGTTGGTTACTTTTTGGAAAGGGTGGAAGGAGGATGGTAAGATGGGGAATAATTTCCTCATGCATTTGTGCTACCAGCTGCTTAAAGCTCCAGCTTTGGAAAGGCGGGGAGCTGGGCTGGCTTTTAAAAAAATGATTTATGCAGCTGCACGATGGGATCTAATTTCTGGAGATGTGAGTTGCAGGAGCAGGTGAGAGACCCCTGGGCAAGGAATGCAGACTTCAGAACAAAAAGGGCAAGAGAAATCTGCACTTTTTTTTTCAAATTGCAAAAAGAACTGACAAGATGGAGCTCCATAAAGCTTAATGTGGCTCTCTGTCTTCCAGAGGCACTAAAAATTAGGGATGTGCACTGACCCCCCGGATCGGATCGGATAGCGGATTGGAATCGGACCTGGGGGGTCGGATCGGATCGGATCGGATCGGAGGCTGGTCGGATCGGATCGGACCAGATGTCCGATCCGGATCGGACGCCATTTTGAATGCTTTTTCCCATAGCCAAGTATTGTTTTACAAAAACACCTATAACTTTTTCATTTTTAAAGATAGAAGGATGAAACTTGGGCACATTGTAGACTGGTTAGGGGTAGTTATCTGTGAGAAATTTCAGAAAGATTGGTGCATGCATTTTGTGGCAATTAATTTTTTAATAAATACCCAGGAATGCCTATAACTTTGTCATTTTTAAAGTTACACACATGAAACTTTGCCACATTGTAGGGGGTACCTTGGGACCTATGTGTGTGAAATTTCAGAAACGTAGGTGCTTGTCTTGTGTGGCAATTAATTTTTAGAAAAATGGGTAGTAGTGGGGTAAATACAGTTACGCCTCCCATTTTTTTATTTTTGAAGATACAAACAGGAAACTTGGGCACATTACAGGTACCACTTGCCTTGATATGTGTGTGAAATTTCAGAAACATTGGAGCTTTCCTTGTGTGGCAATTAATTTTTGAAACAATGAGGAAAGAAACACCTATAACTTTGTCATTTTTTAAGTTACACACATGAAACTTTGCCACATTGTAGGTGGTACCTTGGGACCCATGTGTGTGAAATTTCGGAAACGTAGGTGCTTGCCTTGTGTGGCAATTAATTTTTTAATAAATACCCAGGAATGCCTATAACTTTGTCATTTTTAAAGTTACACACATGAAACTTTGCCACATTGTAGGCGGTACCTTGGGACCTATGTGTGTGAAATTTCGGAAACGTAGGTGCTTGCCTTGTGTGGCAATTAATTTTAGAAAAATGGGTAGTGGTGGGGTAAATACAGTTACGCCTCCCACTTTTTTATTTTTGAAGATACAAACAGGAAACATGGGCACATTACAGGTACCACTTGGCTTGATATGTGTGTAAAATTTCAGACAGCTGGGTCCAGGCATGTGGTGGCAAGGTATTTTTGAAACAATGAGGAAAGAAACGCCTATAACTTTTTTATTTTAAAAGTTAGAAGTCTGAACATTGCTCACTTTGTAGATGGGTTAGGGGTAGATATGTGTCAGAAATTTCAGAATTATAGGTCCAGGCATTTGATGGCTATGGAATTTTTAAATTACATGTTTCAAAAAAATTTCTACAGAGGCCAGGTCTTCCCCTCCCGCTTCCCGCGAAGAAAAGGAAACACTCTCTCGTCTCGATCCCTTTGATCCTTGCTAGTAGTATCCATTACAGGGCTCGTGTTTCCTTTCCTACTTTCACTTTTCAAGCAGAACGGCTGAGCCTAGCTGAGTTTTGCAGCCATGCGTGCAAGGAAGGATCACTCTGGTCTCGATCCCTTTGATCCTTGGTAGTATCCATTACAGGGCTCGTGTCTGCTTGAGTGCAAAGTGAAAGCAGACACGAGCCCTGTAATGGATACTACCAAGGATCAAAGGGATCGAGACCAGAGTGATCCTTCCTTGCACGCATGGCTGCAAAACTCAGCTAGGCTCAGCCGTTCTGCTTGAAAAGTGAAAGTAGGAAAGGAAACACGAGCCCTGTAATGGATACTACTAGCAAGGATCAAAGGGATCGAGACGAGAGAGTGTTTCCTTTTCTTCGCGGGAAGCGGGAGGGGAAGACCTGGCCTCTGTAGAAATTTTTTTGAAACATGTAATTTAAAAATTCCATAGCCATCAAATGCCTGGACCTATAATTCTGAAATTTCTGACACATATCTACCCCTAACCCATCTACAAAGTGAGCAATGTTCAGACTTCTAACTTTTAAAATAAAAAAGTTATAGGCGTTTCTTTCCTCATTGTTTCAAAAATACCTTGCCACCACATGCCTGGACCCAGCTGTCTGAAATTTTACACACATATCAAGCCAAGTGGTACCTGTAATGTGCCCATGTTTCCTGTTTGTATCTTCAAAAATAAAAAAGTGGGAGGCGTAACTGTATTTACCCCACCACTACCCATTTTTCTAAAATTAATTGCCACACAAGGCAAGCACCTACGTTTCCGAAATTTCACACACATAGGTCCCAAGGTACCGCCTACAATGTGGCAAAGTTTCATGTGTGTAACTTTAAAAATGACAAAGTTATAGGCATTCCTGGGTATTTATTAAAAAATTAATTGCCACACAAGGCAAGCACCTACGTTTCCGAAATTTCACACACATGGGTCCCAAGGTACCACCTACAATGTGGCAAAGTTTCATGTGTGTAACTTAAAAAATGACAAAGTTATAGGTGTTTCTTTCCTCATTGTTTCAAAAATTAATTGCCACACAAGGAAAGCTCCAATGTTTCTGAAATTTCACACACATATCAAGGCAAGTGGTACCTGTAATGTGCCCAAGTTTCCTGTTTGTATCTTCAAAAATAAAAAAATGGGAGGCGTAACTGTATTTACCCCACTACTACCCATTTTTCTAAAATTTAATTGCCACACAAGACAAGCACCTACGTTTCTGAAATTTCACACACATAGGTCCCAAGGTACCCCCTACAATGTGGCAAAGTTTCATGTGTGTAACTTTAAAAATGACAAAGTTATAGGCATTCCTGGGTATTTATTAAAAAATTAATTGCCACAAAATGCATGCACCAATCTTTCTGAAATTTCTCACAGATAACTACCCCTAACCAGTCTACAATGTGCCCAAGTTTCATCCTTCTATCTTTAAAAATGAAAAAGTTATAGGTGTTTTTGTAAAACAATACTTGGCTATGGGAAAAAGCATTCAAAATGGCGTCCGATCCGGATCGGACATCTGGTCCGATCCGATCCGACCAGCCTCCGATCCGATCCGATCCGATCCGACCCCCCAGGTCCGATTCCAATCCGCTATCCGATCCGATCCGGGGGGTCAGTGCACATCCCTAATTTTTAGTGCCTCTGGAAGACAGAGAGCCACATTAAGCTTTATGGAGCTCCATCTTGTCAGTTCTTTTTGCAATTTGAAAAAAAAAGTGCAGATTTCTCTTGCCCTTTTTGTTCTGAAGTCTGCATTCCTTGCCCAGGGGTCTCTCACCTGCTCCTGCAACTCACATCTCCAGAAATTAGATCCCATCGTGCAGCTGCATAAATCATTTTTTTAAAAGCCAGCCCAGCTCCCCGCCTTTCCAAAGCTGGAGCTTTAAGCAGCTGGTAGCACAAATGCATGAGGAAATTATTCCCCATCTTACCATCCTCCTTCCACCCTTTCCAAAAAGTAACCAACTTCCACGAGCAACTTTTAGTTTTAGGAAACTCAGGAGCCCTGTGTTGTGATTATCCTGGGAGCCTTGTGGAGGCTGTGCAGATGAGGAGTCTTAGTTTTTGTGTTCCTTTCCAAAAGTGTGCCATTGAAGCATATATCCCCAAGTGAACCCGTGGATAGGGCCAGATTAACTGTGGTGGTACGTATCCTATGGAGCAAGGATCCACTGTTCCATATGCAGCTTTTGCCACAAAGTCCATTTTAAGTTTCAATTCAAATAACCAAATTTATGCTAGAGATAAGACAACAGCACCTAAAAGAAAGTTGAAAGTAGCTTGAGAGAGGTTTTACTTCCCAAGCCATCCACATTCATTTCTTTTGCCCTGTTGCCGACTCTGGTCAAATAGGGGTTTGAAGCAGTATGAAAAACGCAATGTGAAATGAATCTATATTTCTCTTCCATATAATTTCAGACTTTTGGGTCGGGGGGGGGGGGGAGACTAGGTGGACTCCAGTCTCAGAGCTCGCCGTGTGTGTCATTTATTTATTTATTTATTTATTTTTATGCTGACATTTCCCAGATAAAGAAAACTGCACACGTTCACACTGTGGAGAAATTATCCCTCCATATAAGGAAATTTTGCTTTGACTGCACGCTCAAATTACAGAGTATCTTTATCACACAGTGGCAGTACCCCTGTTGTTTAGTTACATCCAAAGTTGCTGGATAGCTGAAGTTGGAGAGAAGGGCCCCCTCCCTTTACATTCCCCCCCTCTCAATATTCAAATAAGTGAGAGAGCCACAGAAAAAGCATTCAAAATGGCGTCCGATCCGGATCGGACCTCATCGGATCGGATCGGATCGGATCGGAGGTTGTCCGGATCGGATCGGATCGGATCGGATTTTCCCGAATTTGGGTCGGATCGGATTCGGATCGTGGATCGGATCCGATCCGATGCACACCCCTACTAAAAATGGCTGGGAAACCACCTGCTGCTTGTGAGGCGATCTCTGTGTATCTGTGTTGTGAAGTAACATGGACATTTCATTGAAATGGCCACAGTGCAGGACCAAAAGTGCGAGGCAAGTAAACAAGACGTCTTTGAGTTTTATATTTTGACATGGGATGGAGCTGCAGGGTATTGTATCAACGTGCCACAGATCTGCCTGGAATTCCAGGTTTGGTAGGTTTTCTGATTGAAATTACGTCCCGAGAGAAGGAACTTACCAGCATTGTTCCTTGCCTGAGAATCCCAGCTTCCAGGTTTTATGTCAGGCAAGATGATTTAGAGCTCTGCTACCAAGAGAGGCCCTCCCCTCCTTGAGTGATGGCAGTCCTTGATCTCCCCTCACTGCTGGTTTCACCAATACCAGGAGAACAGCAAGGGTGGGTTGGGTTAGGGATGCTACTAGATTCAGGTCTCTTCAGAAGGCTGCCCAACCTTGCCAGTGTTGAGGCCAACCATGAATATAGTCTTCCCATGACTCTTTTGCAGACCTGCCAACTCCTTTTAGTTAAATTGGTGGAAAGCATTATTAAGGCTAGAATTGATAAACATGTAAGAGGACAAGCTTTGCTGAGGAAGGATCAGCACGCCTTCTAAAATGGGAAGTCCTGTCTTACTATTTATTTATTTTTGTCTAAAAACATCTAGGTGAGGGTGATCCAATTGACACTGTATATTTGGATGTCAGAAAGGCTGACCAAAGACTTCTGAGGAAGCTGAGCAATCATGGGGATAAGAGGGCAGATCCACTCGTGGATTGGAAACTGGTTAAAAATAGGAAACAGAAGGCAATACTGAATAGATAATGGAGGAAATGGTGGGATTGCTCAAGAATTTGTATTATTTTAGGCTTTCAAGGACCTGTGCTAATAATTAAACTGCAATCCTGTGCATGTTTACTCAGAGGTAAGGCCCATTATGTTCAATTAGGCTTACTCCCAGGCACACGTGTATAGAATTGCAGCTATAATGAGCTTCCCAGGAGCATCTGGCTAGCTACTGTTGGAGACAGGTTACTGAACTTACCAGGATCTTTAGTCTACTTATTTCCTTATGTTCCCATGACCCTAGCTTAGCAGTTGAGAAACAGCTATCAGTTCTGAAGCTAGTCTGCACCATTTGACCTCATATTAAGTTTCATAGTCAACTCTGGACCAAAGGTTCAGTTTTGATAACTTTTTTTCAGACTCTGTGAAAGTGATGCCTAGGAGGGGATGGGGGAGCCAGTTAACACATTTCTTGAAAATATTCCATTTAATTGTCTTGGCAGAATCACTCATGCTGAATCACCAATGAGATTGCTGTCAGGCTGCACAGAGTTTTCAAAAAAGATGGCCACTGCTGTGTTGATACATCCAAAACAAATCCAAGGAAGCAATTTCTGGCCATTAAAACAAACTTGCCAACTGTAACTAAGAGGAGTTTCTCTGTTTATTATAAAAATATTTGTGCTTTATTATGTTCGCCTTGATTGAATTTCTAAGAAAACAGGCATTGGAGTCACTAATAAAATCACAGTGCCTTTATTATCAAAGGGTATGTTTCTGCTATATATCATACGTCTCTGTTACCTTCCTTTGGGGGCAGCATCAATATCTGAGGTAAGAACACTGAGTCACATTTTGTAATTTAGAATGGATTATAGTTATGAAAAGATGGAACTCTTACCAAGGACCTTTGCAGGTAGTGGTAATGCTGTTTTCTCTTAACACTTTATGAGCATTACCCATATCAATGGATATTTCTATCTCCATGTATTGCAGAGGTGGGCAACTTCAGATGATCCAGCGACCTATACCCCCCTTGACCAGACCCCTCCCAAAAGCCACACTCTTGCCATGGTGCCAAAGGAAACTGGCTTGAAAAGAAGCTACATTTATCCTTAGCAATCCCCTGTAGTGGTTAAACTACTATTTTTTTCTTCCCTCCTCCCATTTTGAGGGAGGGTACAGGGGCAGCTGGGGGCACAATGGGTCGGTGACAGGGCGTGCATGCCCATCCTGATGTAATGAAAGGGAACTGGGCTACATGAGTTACCAGCAGATGCTGTCTTGGTACTACGGAAGGGAAAGAGTAGAGCCAGCTGTACTGTTAGGCTGGGTGAAGCAGCCTACCTCAGATGGCAAATCTTGGGTTCTGAATAAAGAGCAGCACATTATCAATAATTTAATGCAATAGCAAATGCCTATCACTTTCGTAAGCAGGGCCTGGGTGGAGGAAAGGCCAATCTGTATTGTGAGGGACCCTGGGAGGGCAACGTGAGCTCTGCTCACAGAACTACACAGCACTTCTCCCACATTCAAAGTATCTGGAGCAGGGGAAGGTTTAACACTTCCACAGTGAAAAGTGGGCTCCAAATTATAGTATGTTTACAGCCAGCTCATATCTGCACAGCCCAACCTATTCTATTGCTTAGTCACACTAACGTGTGATGGAACCTGGGGGACAAGTTTTTACATAGATCAATTTTTTCTCACTGGGGGAGATCATTTGCCTCAGGACCCCAAATGTTTATAGTTGTCTTGGGGAACAACTGTTTTTGGGGGAATAACCCTTTTTGGAGAGAAAAACCTACTTGAAATGCATGTTTGAGCGCTGGCGAGGGTGAGTTCATAGCCTCTGAAGAAAACATGAAAAAATAATAGAAGAAACCAATTTTAAAATGATGGGACACTCAAAATGGTACAGGTAGGAGGGGGAGGGACTTGTGCCTCATCATAATGCCATAGGCACCATTCTGAAGATGCCTCAGCCACTAGCATAATCACCTTTCACAAAGCAAACGACATACAACTGTCACAGTTTTGTAGATTCCCAGCAATTTGGGTTGGCAATTTGAGTGCCAGCAAATAGTGAACTTCTCTCCTCCACCACCTGAGAATCATGTGCTGGAGCAACATCACCTAGGCCAGGGATGGACAGAAGGTAGATCTCCAACTCCAAGAAGCCCTTGCCACCATGGCCCATGGTAAGGAATGCTGGGAGTTGAAGTCCATACTACCTGGGGATTTACTTTCTGCTCACCTCTGCTCACTATCAGGTGATCATTTGCATGCGCTTCTTTCCAATTGGAATTTGGTTCTTGATATAATCCAAGCAATGGGGAGAAGCAGCACTCCATTTCTGCTTGTTCATCATTATTAGTCCTCTTGCCAATCAGATGCCCAGGAAGAATTATGCTCAGTTCAGTGACCCAGCCACTTGAATCCTGGATTTCCAGTCATGGAGGAAGAGAGGGAGGGAAAGAGCAACTCTTGCCACTAGCAGCAGAAGCAGCTAACAAATGAAGACCACAAAAGAGGAGAAATAAATTCCAGTGTGGGCTGATGGGCTTGTCCAAGGCACTTTACACAATCAGTGTACTGTATAAAGAAACAAAGACCTTGCCTAAAGGAAGACTTTTGCAAGTGAAAGTAAGGATTCTGGTATGCAGCATAAGCAATCACCCCCAATGCACAAGAAACAAGAAGCAGTTTCCTGACACCCCAAACTATCTTGGAGTAAATATGAACAGCAACATGAAGAGATTATAGTCACTATCGCTAAAGATCTTTTCTGAAAAAGCACTAATATCCATCAGTTGACATCCAGAACCTGGAAAGGAAGTCACACCCTCTTGCCAGAGTGGGAGCTAAAACCAGTGTGGCCAGGAGGACTGAACCTGACCATTCCCCCTCCCCCCCTCCCGAGATAAAGTTTTTTAAGGCTGGCAGGCAAGAAACAGGCTTGGAGAGCTGCAAGGGTATTTACAGTTATTTTAGGGGAGACCGATGCTACTTTAAGTCCAATCATGGTTGTCTTGAGTGCTTGTCCACTGGCCTGCTCCCCCATAAAAGAACTGTAAGTAAGTTATTAAAAAAAAACACCCCAAAACACACCTCCAGCACTTTTTCCTCACAAGAAAACTAAACCTGCAAGATTGCATTGGCTCTATTCTTACAGCTAAAGGAAATGGGGTGTGATAAACAATGTAAAACAAATGTATGTAAGCTGAAGCCCAGAGCCAAGCAAAATACCAGTATAGTTTGCAAGAGACACATGGGGACACAGGACGTTTCACAGCAAGAACTTGCATGATTAAGTTTTGATTATCCTCTGTGCAGGGCACTGAAAAAGCACATATGTTTTAAGAACGTGGTATCCTAGTACTTACTGCTTACCCTCTCTGCAACTAGGTTCACACAATGTACTCAATACAACCTTAAACCATATGCTTGTTCCTTTTAAGAAGACTGGCGTATACAATCAGCATAATCAAGTGGTAACACTTTTCCTGTGCTCTACCACTTCAGGCTAAAGCTGTGGGTGGGTTTGCATGTCTGAAAAACTTGAGAACAACAGAATAACACTCATACAAAACCAGCATGTAAATGGTTCAGCTGAACACATTTTCCTGACAAATTAGTTTTTTTTAATAATAATTTTATTAATTTTCAACATATATCACATAAAAGAAACACAATACTTATAAACCCTCGACAACCCCCCTGCTCCCCTTCTCCTGAGACCTTCTTGCTCTATTATTTTACACAATTTTCCAAAATTGCATTGATTCTTTTGAAGGTGTACATCCTCTCCCCTTTTCTAAAACATATTCTAAAAAAATCCCCAAATACTTCCAAAATCATTCTTTTTAGTTAATCCCATCTTAACTTTCATTATACATGTCAATCTATCATTAATTGCAATATCCTACACTCCTTTATACCATTCTTCTATACTATAATTCCCTTGTAATTTCCAACTTTTAGCTATCATTAGTCTCGCCGACGTCAGGAGATTGTTTATCAATTCTTTTATATTATTATTACCATAATCTTTATCAAATACCCCCAATAAAGCTATATTTGGACTTGCTTCTACTTTCTTACCTAGTATCTCACTTATCTCCTTAAACACTCTATCCCAATTTTTTTTTAACATATTCACAAGTCCCCATCACATATGGTAATATGTCCCCACATCCTGACATCCCCTCCAGCAAAACTTTGATGTTTTCTTGTCTATCTGATGTAATCTTACAGGGGTGAGATACCATCTCCAAATTATTTTATACTGATTTTCTTTTATCCTTATTGAAAGTAACTTTAATGTTCTTGATTTCCATATCTTTCCCCAACTGTCCCCATTAATTAGAATTTTTAAATCTTCTTCTCAGCTGACAAATTAGTTTTCTGCGTTCAGAATCCCACTACACCAACCAATTTATAGATTTTGCACATAAACAATACTCAGACCTCCATTAGGGCAACCCATAGAGATTATTGGCAGAACTGTCATTTCAAGGGGAGCAGGAAAAGTGCAGATCATAGTACAGCATTCAGAATTCAGCTTCCAGGGAATCTCAGCTATTCTTTTTCCTTTTTAAAGCTCCTCCCTCCACTTGGAACGTTCCAGATGTGTTAGACTACAACTCCAATCATCCCCAACCAGCATGCGTGCAGGAAATTATGGTTCAGTATTTAAAATTCAGCTTCCAAAGAATCTCAGCTTTCTCATATATATATATATATATATATATATATATATGAATTTCTTCCCCAAGCTGATACTCTCCAGATGTGTTAGATGTATTAACTATTGTACAAACTAGCCAGGAGGCTTAAGAATGGGGATATGCATCTGAATGCTCAGCTGAATGTACATCCCATTGAAAGCAATGGCTAGTATTCACACTTACGTTCAAATGCACATTCAATTTATACCCACAGATCCTAAGACCTTGGGTTGGAAAAGCAAAAAACTCCACGGGAATAAAGGGAAAGGTTTAGCTCTTCCATAAGCAGGACCTACTTGACCAGTCTCTGACAAGCTCTTGTCGTCTCTACATGACTAGCTGCATCTACCAAATTTCCTATTCTGTGCAATTGTTAAAGATACAAGAGCCCCTTGCTCTTCTACATTTTGTCTCCCCAGACTTTAGGAGATAACCTGTGAGAACTAAGGAACACTGACTACTTACTGTCTTTCAGAAGATAGTTTGTGGCTGTTTGCAACCATTGCTTCTGCTGTCACTTTCCAAGAGAAAAGGTGATCTTGAAAGGCCTTCAAATATCACACAAATCCATTCACACTTCAGTAAAAAACAACCAAAAAAAACCTCACTTGGCAGCTTGCAAGTGCAACTCAGTCTTCCAGAGCGACTGCTTAGGCCACCTATCTATGAAAGCATTTCTGAATAGGCAGTGATCTGGGTTTACTGAAGTTAGGCTGACCAGATAAAATCCAGGTCAGGGCTCATGTAACTTTAACAGTTGTAGAGAAAAGGGAATTTCAGCCAGTGTCATTTGTATGCAATTAGTTCCTGGTGAAATTCCCTCTTCATCACAACTGTTAAACTTGCACGGGCTCTGCCTTCTTTTGTATATGGTCACTCTAGTATAGTGCCTGCAACTTTAACTGTTGTGATGAAGAGGGAATTTCACCAGGAACTAATTGCATACAAATGACACTGGCTGAAATTCCCTTTTCTCTACAACTGTTAAAGTTACATGAGCCCTGACCTGGATTTTATCTGGTCAGCCTAACTGAAGTAGCTTTTTAAAAAGACTGTTACCACCCCCTCCCTCAAAGAGGGATTTACAACCTCCTGGACCCAGCCAGACATCCTCTCCTGACTGAATGTAATATGTCAAGATTGTCAAGGTCAAACATACACATGGTTGGCTGAACATGACCAAGCATCTTGTCCACATCCTCAGGCCTCAACAACTAGATTCCATTCAACATAACCAGGCTTGATTGTGTTCTAGACAACTCCACTATTGGGATTGCATTCACTCTGGAGTCTAAGTTGTGGCAAATATGAGTGATTGTATGCCACCGAGGGTGCCATCAACTCTTTCTCTGGGCCAGATTGCAACAGGCCCTTCACCATCTCAAAAAGCTCCGCTGGGTGATGCTGTGAAGATGCAAGATAGGTGGAAAAGAAATCCTTCTTTGCCACAGTCACTGCCACAGAAAGGCTTCAATAATGTTCTCTGTGTCCTATCAGATTCAGCACGGGTTTTCCTCCACCTGCATTCTAGGCCAGATCTACATTGAGATAAAAGTAGTCCCAGTTATTGCGGGACAACTGAGAGGTCATCCCTGGTTGACCCCAGCATCCCCTGTGCATCATTTGGATGCACAGGGACGACCTCAAGTTGACCCCGGGATAAATGGCTGGTGTAGACATGGCCTAAGACAACAAAACTCAAAAATACTAAAATATTTAAAAATACTTTTTTAAAAATGGAAAGCCTGGGAGAATAGGGAAGTTTTAGCCTGGCGTGAAAAGACATTAGTGTGGGTGCCAGGCAAGCTTCCCTTGGGAAAGCATTTTAGAGCCGGGGTGGTAGGTGTAACACCGAAAAAGCCCTGTCTCTTGTCGCCACCCACTGAGCCTCAGAACGAGAGGGCACTTGGAGAAGGACTTGTGTGGATGACCTTAAAGTATGGGCAGTACACCAATAAATAAATCAAATAGCACACAAAGCCAGCACAATTTGAGACATTGTAGAACGTAAGTACTGATTACAGTATACAACTTTTAAGGCACCTGCCTTAGCTTCTGATTTCTTAGCTTTGTGTAGCTTAAGCCAACATGAGATAGTCAACTCTGGTCGTAAACCAGCAGGGTGTTTGATCATTGAATAGTCACTGTTCTGGGTTTGCCTCCTTCCTATCAGTGACTTATGCAGAAACACGTGGGTGGACTCCTTGTGAAAGCAGGTAATTCTTACACATTCTAAAAGTAAAACAAAAACTCAGGCTGTAAGTGTGAGGTGTGCCTCCAGTTTTAACTCAAGAAAAAATGCATGCTTCAGTTATCAGAACTTTGGGAAGCGTCTAGGGGCACTGGCTCTTGAAGAGGTCATTTGAGTTCTTTTATGCTCACTCCTCCCTAGTCAGTTTTTACGTGCGCGAAACTCTTGAGCAGGCAGTGCCTTTTTAATCTGCAAGCACAAGGCCCCCATTTTACCTCTATTTTGTAAAGAGAGAGAGACGCCAAGGCAGACTTAGCAGCAGCCTATTTTTACCAGCTGAGTGAAGGAAAATAAATAAATTCCAGACCAAATGAAAATTTCCGCAGCATGAGATGTCTGGCTGTCACCTGCCTGCAGGGTGCAGCTCCAGAAGACACACAAAGACCTGTGACTTAAGCATGTATGGGGCCCTAAGTCAAGCTGGTTAAGTATGTGAGATCAGGACTCTATTCGGACCTACTGGAATTGGCTTAGGTGAGAACAGCTCTCTGGGCTACTTCGAAAGGGAGGCCAAATATTCGTGATAAACAAAACAGAAGAACTCCCACCCCAAAGATGTCTGCCACGATTTTCATTCTAGGCTGAAAAAAACCTTGAAAGAGAAATTGTAGATAAATGTATGATAAAAAAAAGAGAGAAGGTGCTGGGGTAGGGGATGGGGTGGGGGGGAAACCTAGGCATACTTGCAGGAATCACCAGCTACAACAATGCTGCAAATAGTCACTAGCAAACTAGATATGATGCTCACCTGTAACTTTTAAAAGAGAATTGAAGGTGGGTGGCTCATAATGGAGGCATAATTCCCTGTGGCATAGTCTGTGGCTGTGAACTTCCGGTTAAAAAAGAAAAGGAGGAACAGAAGGTGAAACTTTATATGGACAGAAGGTAGACTTAGGGAAGGCAGTATCTGGGCAGAACACTGGAGGAACCTAGAAAATCAGAGGCAGAACCTGAAAGAACCTGGCAGATCAGGAGTGGAACCAGAGCAGAACCTGGCAGATGATGGGTGAAGCCTAGCAGAGCCTAGATTTGTATTATTATTATTTTTCAAACCCTAAAGCTGTTTACGTGACAGAAAACAGCTTTCTTTGTTGGTCCAAAGCAACACTACCTGATTTGCTGCCATAATGGCCAGATCTACACCAAGCAGGATATAGCGGTATGAAAGTGGTATATCAAAGGCAGGAGCCACACCAAGCAGGATATAGCGGAATATGGTATGTGTCAATGGGCCCCAACAGTTGTCAGTGCACTTCAATACCGCTATAAAGCAGTAGTGTGGCTTCTGCCTTCTATATACCACTTTCATACTGCTATATCCTGCTTGGTGTAGATCTGGCCAGTGGCAAACAGTCATGTCTTTGTTATCTATGATCAAACAGGTCTTGCAGGTTTTCAAAGCTCTACAAATCCTGCAAAACCTGTTAACACAGAGATGACAGTAGGGCAGAAAAACTAAATGTTCCACATACGAAGAGCCATGCTGGATCAGACCAAGGATCTATCTAGTCTAGGGTGACCAGATAAAATCCAGGTCAGGGCTCATGTAACTTTATCAGTTGTAGAGAAAAGGGAATTTCAGCCGGTGTCATTTGTATGCAATTAGTTCCTGGTGAAATTCCCTCTTCATCACAACTGTTAAAGTTGCAGGGGCCCTGCCTTCTTTTGTATATGGTCACTCTAGTATAGTGCCTGCACCTTTAACTGTTGTGATGAAGAGGGAATTTCACCAGGAACTAATTGCATACAAATGACACTGGCTGAAATTTCCTTTTCTCTACAACTGTTAAAGTTACATGAGCCCTGACCTGGATTTTATCTGGTCAGCCTAATCTAGTCCAGCGCTCTGTTCACACAGTGGCCAGTCAGGGACCCACAAGCAGGACACGGTGCAACAGCTGTATCACACCACCTTTTATTCTCTCTTTAAAAAAACATCCTTTTTCCAAACTCATACCCTCACTAGTAGAGGAAAACAAATGCCCTATTTATGTTATTTTATCTGAGTATAAAAACAACCCTGTGAGGTAGGTTAAGTATTATTCTCACCAAACTGCAGATCAGGCTGAGAGACTAGTAGCTTAATGTCTAGTGCATTCATGGTTGAGAAAACATTTAAGCCGGGAACTTCCCAGCCCATACTCTTAGCTGCTGAAATGCACCAGGTGTTAAATCAGGTACTCTGACAACTCATTTGTAGCACCATGATGGCTTACCAGAGGAAGAACCTGCTAATGTGCTCTCTGTGTTTTGGTGTACGACTGGAAAGTGGTACTGCAGCTACCAACTTAAAGGAATCAATTATCACAAGGACAGATGGGATTTTTCCTACTGCCATAAAATGTCTGGCTCTGGCTTGATTCCTCAATCTAAATACCAAGCTGCCTGCCCCATTTATTCGTGTACTTGCCCACCTGTTTACCAGCTGCCCTGCTTACCTGGTCACTGCCTGCTCAGTATCCAGACTACTAGCTGTAACGGTAACCATGCCCCATCAGCTTTGGTAGCATGCCAGCCACGTTAAATAATTTTTAAAATATAAATTTCAGAATATGCATTTCCTATACCATAAAAAAGCACCACTTTCACATGTAGATGTAATAAATTAGACCAAAATACCCACAATGCTGATATTTTGACCAGATATTTTCAGGTTTGGTTATGTTGTCAATCTGCTCTATTGTTTTAACTGATTCCAATTTTTGCATTATGGTTGTTTTGTTTCCTGTATTATTATGTTTTCGGCTTGGAATGAATAGGTCTTAGCCATGCACACTGTACGTCTCCATAAGGAGAAAGCGCAGTCTAAAAATATTTATAAATTAACAAATACATGTTTAGAATTTCAAAATTCAGGCCATGGTCTCAGCACTATTAAATCAGGGAAATGAAACCAAATTGGCTAAATAGATTCATTTGGTAGGCAATTTTCACATGCACCACAGTGAATAGTACACATAGGTCCTATTCAAATGTATTTCAGCCCAGTATAAGTGAGCCTCAATCTCCTCACATTCACTTTCATAAACAGAAAATAATATATGAAGGGATGCAAAACTGAATTCATCTCAGTTTTATTTTATTATCTGGTGTCTTATCAAATTGCTTTGAGTGCCTGTCATTGGTAAAATACTGACTCACTCACACAAACACACACACTTTTACTTGATGATTATTTTCTCTCACTTTTACTTGATGATTACATTCTACTTTGAAGAATAAATCCTGAAATGAACAAGTCCTCACTGAGGCACTGTTTTAACTAGCTATTTTTTTTCCTGCCTCTCCAGTGCTGGATGGGTTTAGTTGTGGATGCTTGGCCAGGGATATTCATTTCCACCCACACAGTTCACTCTCTTTAAGATTTAGAAATTTCCTCATGGTTCCAATGAGGTTTCCACATACCTAAACGAGGACAAATGATTTGTTAAAACCCAAGCATGTAAATAAGGGCTGGGAATGGGCAAAACAGTAATATGAACTCTGCAGCCCACAACTGAAGATGAAAGATTTTGGGAGAAGTAGCTTTTTTCCACACGATTCCGTTGCTCCAGGTTGTGGACTGAGCCAGAGAAAGGGAAAAATTCCAAAATACCATGGGAAAGACTGCGCTCTCTTTTTTCCTTTCAAAAATGGCTGGCCCGGCCTGAAGCAGCAATGGTCCCCTCTACAAAGATTCGCTTTTGCGCCTGGTTAGGCGATTATGCGCATAATCGCTGAAGCGCATTTAAGCCTAATACCTCTGCACGAGAGGCGGCGAGAGGCGGCGAAGCGCATAACGCGCTTTACAAGTAGTTAATGCGCATAAGCGCTTGTTCACACAGTCAAAATGCGCTTTAACGGCTGGAGCAAAATAAAACTCGCTGTTTAACGCGCATTCGATAATGCACATAATCGGAGAGATAATGCGCCTCTACGCCCAATTTGCGCTCCGTTCTTGTAGAGGTAAATTTTTTAAAGCGCCTTGAAAGAGCATTAAACCTCTCTTGTAGAGGCAGCCAATGGCCTCCTCCACACAAGACGTTTAATGAGCCTTGAAGGCACATTATAAATTTTACCTCCACACCAGCGTAGCGCAAAACGGGCGTACAGGCGCGTTATCTCCCCGATAATGCGCATTTTCGAATGCGCGTTAAATAGCGACTTTTATTTTGCTCCGGCCGTTAAAGCGCATTTTCGCCGTGTGAACAAGCGATTATGCGCATTAACGTCTTCTAAAGCGCTTTTTGGACATCAATTACTGCGCTTCGCCGCCTCTCGCCGCCTCCCGTGCAGAGGGATTAGGCGTAAATGCGCCTCCGCGATAATGCGCATAATCCCCGAACCGGGCGCAAAAGCGCATCCTTGTGGAGGGGGCCAATGTCTTGTAAAAGGCCCTGCTCTCCTCTGCTTTCCAGCCCAGTTTGGCAGGTCCAAGGAGGTCAGATAAGGTTCAAAAGAGAAAGTTTGGAGTTTGTGCTGTCTTCAAATATGTAGCCGTTCATGAACCTCTGCATCCTTCACTATAATAGCATATTAACTATCCTGCCTGAGACTCGTCAAAAGGGGCAATTTCCCCCTGTAGTGTCAAGCATATTCTTTGTAGTGCCTTGAAGACCCCACAAGCACACAGCCGTCTGTGCCTTGGGGTTGCTGTTGCTGTGTTGAATTCCAGGTAAAACTAGAGGTCTGCAGCCAAAGATTTGGCTGGTTATTACAAATCCCTTTGTGACCTGTAGCCTCCCATACCTCTGCAGACTCTAGCCAGGTACACGCCCTCCCATCCCTCTGTCCTTTCCTAGTTTTTCCTTGCCCTTTCAAACACCTCCTTCTGGTCTTCTGGTCTTTCCCAATCCAGAACATTTCCTCTTCCAAACTTCTTTTCTGATTCCTCTACCCCTTCTTTCCTAGGGCTTCCTGCTTGCCTTGCTATCTCTTAAGTACCCCTCTAGAGCCAATGGTAATCGGCAATCTTCAGGAGCAGGACAGCTCAATCAGTGGCAAACATACCCATGCTGTGGGATTGCTTATCGCTGGGCAAGTTATGTGCAGGGCTGCGTTTATGACATACGTCTGTGCAAAGACTGAAAACATGCAGAATTTAGTATTGGGTGCATAATCTGGACTTCTGAGAATCTCAGCTAGCTAGCTAGCCCTTCCTTCCTTGATTCCTGAGGAACTCCGTTCTTTCTTCTTGTAAATTACCCTTATGCCTATGAAAATATACATGAAAGTGTACGGACAATTCTATGGCAAAACCTCATAAGCCAGCAAGGTTGCTGAATATAATATCTAGAGCAGCCTTCCCCAGCCTGGTGCCCTTCTGATTTTTTTTTTTACTTCAACTCCATCAGCCCCAGCCAGTATATCCAATGGTCAGCAATGCTGTGAATTGTAGTCCAAAGCCTCTGCAGGACACCAAGTTGGGGAAGACTGGGCTAGGGGGAGGCTTCAGTGTTCCGCAGAGTTCCTTGCTGCTCTCTATGGTTAGCATAAGTAGAATAAATTATGAAAAACAGTAACAATTGCAGAATAAAAGGAGAGAGAGAATATAAAAAGTTGCTTCATTTGCATAATTTATCCAGATTACAAAATTCAGCTTTTTTAAAATGAGAATTTGTGTTACTGTTGTACAAATATTATATATATATATATATATATATATATATACACACACATATACACACACACAGCCCTGATTTATACCAAAGTGTGAGACTCAAAAATAGGCATGGTATTACACTTTGCATGTGTCCCTCTCTGAGTGGTGGGGAGGACCACACAGAGAAAAAGACCCCTCCCTATGCATGTGTAAAGCTGCCAGACCTCTGAGAAAACAGCAACAACCTAGAAACATTGCCAAGTCACTTTCAGAATCACAATCAGAGTTAGTGACAAATGCAGCTCTTCAAAGTGCTTTTCCAGGACTGGAAAGCTAACAAGCAGGGGTTCTCCTGTGCCGGGATATCATGAACTGCATCTCTCAGTCTCCTTCTCCAGCTCTTCAACTTTTCCCATCACTTCAGCTGTGTCCCAATTTCACTAGGGATGTGCACGCCCCCAAAATATCGTATTTTATCGTTATCGGAATTTTGGACCAAAAAATTATCATCTCCGATAATATCGTAGATTAATCGTATCATCTTCACGATAATTATTGGAAATCTGATATTTAATTTGAAGCCCCTTTGTGCCCTATGGAGCTGATTGTTTTTAGAGAAAATGCCTATAACGTCTGTATTTTCAAAGTTACAGGCTTGAAACTTGGTCACAATGCTTATGGGGTATGCCTAAGTATGTGTATGAAATTTGAGATCGATCCCTCCAACACTTGATTTTATATGAATTTATTAAAGAACGTTTAAGTTCTGACAGGTCAAAAGTTGCATGATCTTTCAAAAATTAATATAAAATACAGAGGTTGGGGGATTTATCTGAAATTTGGCACATATGTGTAGCAACATGTGCTAGACATGTGTATGAAATTTGAGATTGATTCCCTCCAACCCTCAATTTTCTATGATTGTTTAAACGTTCCTGCAACTTTTTGACAGGTCTGAATGAATGCACATGGCGAGCTGTCATTCTGACCTGTCAGAACTTAAACGATCTTTAATAAATTCATATAAAATCGAGGGCTGAAGGGATCGATCTCAAATTTCATAGACATACTTAGGCATACCCCAAAAGCACTGTGACCAAGTTTCAAGTCTCTAACTTTTAAAATACAGAAGTTATAGGCTTATTTATATGGCAGTCCGAGAATCCGATATAGTCGGGCTGAAAATTATCGGATTGGATATTTATCGGAGGTTTTTCTATCGTTATCATTAAACGCATGCACGATAAAGAGCATATCATATCGTTATCGTACATTTTAACGATACGATACACATCCCTAAATTTTACCTCTTTTAACCCCCATTATAATAAACCGGACATCGGAACAGCACTATTGTTTCAAATGATTCTAAGGGTACCTTTCTGCCTCTAAGAAAGAAAGAAAGAAAGAAAGAAAGAAAGAAAGATGGTCTTAGTGCCTGAAATTCTTTTGGAAGCTGTACAAGGCAGCAGCTAAGTCAGATCAACAGGTAATAATTTGATTATAGCTAGTTGCATGTAAGACTATATTAATATGGTAAGTGAACTATTTATTACATTTATATCCCACCTTTCTTCCATTGTGTAACTCAAGGTAGTCTCCCCTCCAAGCACTGATCAGACCCAGACCTGCTTAGCTTCAGCAAGGTGGCTGCTTCATGTGCCTTCAGACCATGCCCTGGAATTCAATGATGTTGAATTAAAGCCTGAGAGGCCAACCTGTGGCATAGGCAGTGGTACACCTGGGTAAGATCAGCCTGTGCGTGTGGTTATGCCATAAAATGAGATGCACAGTGAGACCTGCCTGTTCTCTCAGAGGCAAAACTAATTAAGCCATAATGTTTTGCAGCACACACTAGAGTAACACAATCTCACGGTTTTGACTTTACTTGTGGCCAACATACCAAAATATGTGACCACTACTGAATTAAGCACCAGTAGATATTCCTTCGATTAGTACTTGGGTATTAACTCTCGGATAGTATGCGTTTGCCACATGAAAAATTCAGTGGCCAGACACAAGCATCCTAAATTGTTTTCATAGATGTTTACAAATTAAGAACATTTGGATTCATTGCTTCATTTGCACAATTTATTCTGTATCCAAACTGAATATTTCTATTTAATTTATTTATTATTTATTTATTTTATTACATTTGTATACCACCCCATAGCCGAAGCTCTCTGGGCGGTTCACATAAGATTAAAACAATTAAAAACAATATACAAAAATTAAAACAGCAAAAACATACAATATACACACACATTTAAAAACCACTATAATAACTTTAAAAAGCTATAAGCCTAAAAAAAACCAAAAACACCCATGCTCATCAGATATTGCTAAATGACTGAGAGAAGAGGAAAGTCTTGACCTGGTGACGAAAAGATAACAATGTATTTATTTATTAATTAGTCAGGAATGGTAACAATAGAAGGTAGGATTATGCTGCTGCTGTAGTAATGCAGGGTTCTGAAGCCTTGGGACCCTGACAGATGCTCACCCCCAGCCTAATTTCTCAGGCTGGGCAACCCTAACAGTGAATGGCTAGACGAAAGTTGTCTAAGGTCCCTTTTCATTCTGCCCAAGGAAGTGTCTTGGGCCCCCTCCACAAGGATGCGCTTTTGCGCCCGGTTCGGGGATTATGCGCATTTTCGCGGAGGCGCATTTACGCCTAATCCCTCTGCACGGGAGGCGGCGAGAAGCGGCGAAGCGCATTAAAAGATGCCCAAAAAGCACTTTACAGGTAGTTAATGCGCATAATCGCTTGTTCACACAGCGAAAATGCGCTTTAACGGCCGGAGCAAAATAAAAGTCGCTATTTAACGCGCGTTCGAAAATGCGCATTATCGGGGAGATAACGCGCCTGTACGCCCGTTTTGCGCTCCGCTCGTGTGTAGGTAAAATTTATAATGAGCCTTCAAGGCTCATTAAACGTCTCGTGTGGAGGAGGCCTTGCATTCTTGTATCATCAGAAACTGGACTGATAAAACTTACTTCACCTATATTCCACACACATTATCTGGGTGCAACAATGCAGTGCCTGTTTATAATTTTATCTGCAATTCCTTGCAAGCAGATCAGAGATTCAATCTCAGCTGCTGAACTAGAGCAAACGGAAGTTGTGGGACTGCTGGATCAGCAAACTATATTGAAAACTACATCCCCTTTATATAACTTGCCACATCTGGCAGGAAACCTCTCTCTTTTACTCTTAGCTTTTGATTTCCTTTTTAAAGAAGTGGACTTAATGTGTGGGTGTGAGTATCTCCTACTCCACTCCCTTTTTGGCTTTCATCCCCACTCAGTAAACCACCTCCCCTCCCACCCCCCACTACTTCCTAGGGTGTCACCTATTTTCTTAATATAGATTATAACCACTTAGCCCTTCAAGGGAAATATAAACAGTCCTGGGCTATACAATGGCACAGTTAGTCTTGAATTGCTGATGTGATATGGCTGCTGTGGGTTTTGTTTACTTTTGATAAGTTAGGGCTTATTTCTAACAGTCATAAGCAAGATTATAAAAATGCATACTGTATAAGCCACAGTTTTAAGGAGTTATATTTGTTTCACCACTTAAACAATCCAATCAGTGTTCTTTCCTATTCAAGGGTTATTGGTTAGAATAGCAAAATGTTAAAGCAGAAGAAATCATACAATTCAACGGTAGGACCAGATTAAGCAGCATGCTAAGGATGCTATGGTGTTATTATCTAGGCATAGGCATGCGCAAGGGTTGTGTCAGGTGTGCCCAGGCACACCCTAATGCCTCAAGCAATAAGCGCTGAATTGAGGGGGCCATTCAATAGGGATCCAGAGGGGGATCCAGAGGCAGCAGAAACAGTCCTCTGGCTGTCCTCCAGCTACTCTACTTCTGCCATACCTGACAGCATGCCGTTGCTCCAGGCAGCAGGAGCAAAATGGAATCGCTTTGCCGGGAGCCTCTCTCCACAAGCCACACTTCAAAGAGGCCAGGAGGAAGGGCCCCAAAGGGTAATATTACCTCGTAAGCCCCTCCTATGACCAGTATCATTACAAAGCCCCACCAATGCTGGGGCTTGAGGAGCATTTCATTCCACCACCACCCCTGCAACGGCCCTCCCATGTTCAGGCAAGCTGAACGCAGAGTAGGGCATCAGTGTCTACAGCGTTTAATAAATGAATGAATTTAAATAATGGCCTTTATGATTGAGCGTTCAACAAATGTTGGCCTTTTAAAACAACAACAAAATTACCTGGGTGCACACCCTAATAAAATGGGCTGCACATGCGTATGTGTCTAGGAGTTCCCAAAGTGAAAAGGGGGGAGGTACTATCCTACTCTCTGTATCTCAGAATAATTTGATACCAGCTGCTGATAAATCTAAAAAGAAAATGTGCTGGGAATGAGCAGTTACTGCAGAGAGAGAGAGAGAGAGCGAGAGAGAGCGAGAGAGAGAGAGGCTGAATTCGGACAACACATTAGTCAATGGTGGGTTGAGTAGCCAACTCACAGTTGGTTATTTTGTGGGTACTCCCCACACAACATATTCCTACACAACTGTGGGTGGTTGGGGCTGGCGTTGAGTGGACTAATAGTCAACCCAGCATTTGATTGACACAGCCCCCACCCCTCTCCCCTCCCTCCCTCCCTCCTCCCTCAGTCCTCCCAGTTTTATCCCAGCAGCCTCTGCAAGTTGCACCAGTTGTAGCAGAGTGGCAGCCGCCGCTTTGGTCGCTCTTGTCACCTGCCTCTATGGGCTTGTGTTTTAACCCACTCACCACACGCCATTAACACACTCACCCCTCCACACAACACTTTAAACAACTGGCTTCGAGCTAAACAACTTGCAAGCCAGTTGTTTCTCTCAGTTGCTTATTTGGGCGGAATAGCATACCGTCAGTAGTTTGTGAGTGGTGTGTTACCCTCCACACAACACAATAAGCAACACAACTGACAATTGTTCCCCCCCTCCCTCAGTTGCTTAATGTGTTGTCTGAATTAAGCCAGAGAGTGGCAGGGAGCCACACTTGGGAGTAATTGGGAGTCACCAGTGATCCTCAGACTTTGCAGTGAAGAACACTACAATGCAGAATTTCTGTGTGTCCCTGACTCACATTAAACCTTCTTGAGTAAGTTTAACCATTACAAACAAAACAGGACCAGAAAGACTTGAAACTACTATTAATCCATGGAAATGTTAACCTAGCTGAACTAGTGGGGCTGTTCATATGTAATGGTGGCATTTGATGGCTAATTGTTGATGGCAAATTAATTAATCCACGGTTTGCAAGGATGCATGCTGCATACAAGTCGCTTCCAGGTTGCAGCATGATGTTCCAGTTCTAGGTTGTTAGCATGATGTTTGAAGCTGGTCACTTTGGGCTATTAATGAGTTAAACAATCCAAAGTTAAGCTAAGAACAAACCATGGGTTATCTTTGCCCACACCCACAAATTTTGGGTTAATTAACCTAGGATTTGCTACCAAATGCCACTGTTACATATGAACCAGGTCAGTATGTTATTGGCTTTGCTTTTAGTTGAGGTCAAGGGTTTGGAGCTTGAGAGTCAGGGAGATTTCCCAAGTTTTGACGCTATTGAGGGGAATTTGTTTGCTTAAGAGTTTTTAAAATGTTTCTTGACCTGCTGAGTCCAAATCTGTCTAGACCTAAGTGACCTTAGCTTTGACCTCAAAACAAAGGGTGGAAGCCAAGATGTCTAATACCAACGATTTACTTCAAAAACATGCTCTTGTAGCCACACTGTTTAACCAATTTTGATGAAATTTTGAGGACATGCTAACATCAATCCAACACTTTTTAGAATCCTTAGTTGAAAAATCACGAAATAATGACCAATTGACATTTAGTTAGGACAATTTCACAAATTCAACACAAATTCTGTCATATAGGTATTTTTTTAAAAAAACAAACAAACAAATCTCCTCAAATAGCTTCAAAATATCCCTGACCCTCAGGAGTTGTGATTTTGATAGAAATTCACCCTAGCAGTTTCAGGTGCCTTCCGTAAAGTGGTGGACAGAGTGTTTGCAAGAACAAATGAGACAGAAGGATTAAAACTGCTATAAGAATTATATATAAATACACAGTTAATAGTTATAAGTATTATATAGTACTATATAAATGATACCAATTCAGAGCTGACACTTCCATTCTTTATTCACATGAATCTTGCTACCCAAAAGTTAAAGTATATCAAAATGTAACAGTGAAAGATGTTCAGAACATTATAACCTAAGAACTAGGGATGTGCACTGGATCGGATCCGATCCACGATCCGAATCCGATCCAGAGGGAAATCGGATAAATTATCCGATTTCCGATCCGACAGCTGGATCGGCCGATCCAATCCGAACTGATCTGAAAAGATTCCGATCCGGTTCGGATGGATCGACGGATCGGCGGGCGCCTGCTGGCGCCCACTGCCACTTCTATTGGCGGGCGCCAGCGGGCGCCCGCCGATGAAAGTGGACAGCGGGGGGGGGGGGCGTGTGGAGGGGAGGAGGGGGCGCGCGGAGCGGCGCGCTTACCTTTCAGGGACGTCCGCTCCCGTCCGGCACCGGCTGCTACTGCCAGCGGGCTTCGCGGCCTGCTCCAGGGTGGCACGCCGGGTGATGACATCACCCGGCGCGCCACTCTAGAGCAGGCCGCAAAGCCCGCTGGCAGTAGCAGCCAGTGCCGGACGGGAGCGGACGTCCCTGTAAGGTAAGCAGTGGCAGGGGGGAGGGGGCCTCCGATTTTGTCCGATCCGATCCGTGACAAAATTGGAGGTCCCGATCCGGGTCCCGATCTGATCCGGGGGGGTCCGTGCACACCCCTACTAAGAACTGCCTTGCTGGATTAGACCAGTGTCCATCTAGTCTGGACTTTCTTTCCAAAGGTGGCCAGCCAGATGCCTCTGGGAAACTTGCAAGCAGAGCATGATGGCAACAGCTTTCAAAAGACTTTGGTGTTTTGAAAAATATCCCAGCATTCTGCAGGCCAATTTTAACTACAAGAATATGGGCCATTAAAACACACTTATGGATCTCTATCACACCTAATCCCCCCCCCCCGTTTTGCCTCTGCGTTGTTTTTTTTTTTACCTCTGAGGCAAAAGCTGGTCAAGTTTATGACCCCTTTCACAGCTGCTCTTTCGCTCCTTCGCTTGTTAACTCTTCGGCTCCACTCCACTCCACCCCTCCCCTTCTCTTTCTCCCTCCAGTCAGGTCCTGGCAGATGAGTACTTCAACCAGACTGCCTTTCTCCCGGGCAAAAATGGAATGACCCTTTAGTCTGGCTCTTTGGCGGCATCGAGGGTGGACAATCCTGTCTCTGCAGAGATTCAGGTGTATGATTTTAAAATAGGCTTTCGAGCCTGGGATGCAAGGTTTGGGTTTTATACTGAGGCCTGGAGCTGGCTGCTGGGAGAGATTGTTTTTCCCTGCCAGGACCTGATGCAATCCATTCAAGCCCCCAGTTCCTTTAAAACTACACGGAGACTTTGGGCACATGAAATGCAGTTAGGGAAAATAATCCAGATTTTTAGCATTCTAGGAAAGGCTGAGGAAGAGGCGGGGTGTCAGCAGGACAGGCACAACGTCATGTGAGTACCATGCTGCAGATCTGCACACCAGGCATGGCGAGAGTGCACTAAATCGCTGGTGTGATGGAGCTCTTTGAGAGAGCGCTTTTCAGTAATGTTTCCTCAAATGTTAAAAATTGGCTTGACTCATTGCTGTATTCAACTCAGTATAACAATACATGAATTCCAGGCTCCCCAAATCCAAAGCATCAATTCAATTAATGTTCAAGCCATTTGCCTCTGGAGTAGAGAAATCATATTTTGTTTATTTCTTTATGTGAAGCTTATGTTTGTTTGTAACAAAAATAAAACTCAGTCTGGTCCTGTTTAGCAATTTGGCTCACTGGGGAAAGCCCTGTCAATTCAATTAATTCACCATGAACCTGCCATTCCTAATTTATACGTTGAAATGGCCAATAAACAGTGTGTGTAATGAATATTTTCCATTAAAAGAGATAGTGGGACTTCATTAAAAACCTTCCTTCTGCATCTCCAGCCCAGAGTCAGTCAACAAAGGATGCTTCTAGACATCCTAATCCAGGGGTGGGCAGAACGTAGATCTCCAGATATTTGGACTTCAACTCCCAGAAGCCCCTGCCAGCATGACCAATGGTCATGAATGCTGGGAAATGATCCAAACATCTGGAGATCTACTTCCTACCCGCCCCTGTAATTCTCTGATTTCTTAATGCTTTTACAGGTGACTAGCATGCTTATTCAGCATGATTCAGAAGCCAGTCATGGAGACAGCCCCTGAGACTGTGTGTGGAGATGGATACATACAACTTTTCAAGAATGGTGGAAGTGATTAAATAGCACTATTGCTGTCCTCAAAACACCCACACATACACCTTTCCTTTCCTGGGAAAAGCTGTGAAGAAAACTGGCTCTGCAGTGGTTTAGGCTGAACTGGAGGAAAGCTAGCTACATTGAGGGCCTATTGGCTAATGCCTATGTAATCACTACTCCAGCACACCTCCCCCAATCCCTAGAACAGTTTTGCAAAGTTTTGAAAAGTTTATGAATTACATAATTATTTTTCATTTTCCAACCATCACCACCCGCCCACAAATCATTGGACAGCCCTACCAGACACACAAAGGGATGAGAAAAACTGAGGACTGGTACACTTCCTTGGAATGAGAAGCAACTCACTAATCCAGTATTCAATTCACTGGTGATTCCATTTTGGGTTAATAATAATAATAATAATATATTTATTTATTTATTACCTGCCTCTCCCTCCAGATCGAGGCGGGGAACAACATCAAACGCAAAATACACAAATTGATTAAAAGCACATAAAACCAATACATCATTAAAATACCAATAAAACACTTAAACTTCATCTGGGTAGGCCTGCTGGAAGAGATCAGTCTTTATAGCTTTATAGCGTTTCTGGGTTCACAGCATGGCTGAAGACTCCACTTGGATAGCTCTTAAAATACTATGTTTGTCTTCACCCTAGAAGTATCTCATTAAAGAGGTGCTTTCTATTTCAGAAATTGTGGCCCTTCCTTCCCTACACACTGATTCTTCTAGTCCATGTGGATTAGCAGTGATCAGAACAAGGACTCTATTTTCTTTCCTGAACGTTTGGTGTTTAAGCATCCAGCTCTTTCACTGCCAGCCGATCATGTGGGAATCCCCTAAAGAAGATTGTACTCAGAACTCACCCACAGAATCATGGTTGGAGGATGCTGAGAGCTGTAGGGCTTTTTTGGTCTAAATATGCATAAGATTGAGAGAGTGCCTTCTCCCTTAACAACCTGCCCAGTCACTGAGGTCATCAGATGGTATGCACCAACAATGTATTGTTTTCAATATCTGCTGAAGGCAGCTTTATTTCAACAAGCTTTCCTTGCTTGGCCAGCCACGTTTTTTATCAGTATTCTGTTTTATTTATTTATTTTAAAAATCCATATATATATATATATATATATATATATATATATTACTCTTTTGATCTTTTATTATTCCCTGTTCTAGAATCTGTTTAGATGTGCAGTGATATATAAATTAGGGCTGTGTATTGCCTCGGGCCGAAGTCCTGAATTTAAGTGAAGGTGGGCCAATTCAGCCTGCCTCGGCGTGAATCGAGGCACCCCTGAGGCTGAAGAGGATTGGCACTGAGTCCTTGGGGGGCCTTGGGCTGATTCGGGGCAGTGGTGGCTGGCTCACCCCACCTGCTCACCCGCACAAGAAAGCTGGCGCAAGCCTGGCCATGAATCCATTAGATTCACCAGATGCACCTCCCACTCACTGCCCTCCTCTCCCTTTCTGGTTACCTCCCACCAACGCCAGGACTTAACCTTTTCATACTCCGTCCTCCCTGACAGCCAAGCCGCACTTTAAAGGTAAGATCATGGGAACTCTTTATTTTTAATAGATCTATAGCCGCAAACTATGGAGGTCGTAAAGGGCCATTTCACTAGGTTTGTGACCATAGATCTATTAAAAAGACAGCCCTCATGATCTTACCTTTAAAGCAAGCTCTCTGGGTGGAAGACGCATGGCAAGGTAAGTTCCAGTGGCGGTGGCTCCGGGTTGAGGAAAGGAAGGAGGGGGGAGGGAGCGGGGAGGGAGCGGGGAGTCCAGTGGACTCCTGGTCGGATTTGCTTCAGGATGAGCAAATCTCACTTTGGCTTTGGTACCGAAGTTAGGTGGCCAAGTCCTGAAGCACCCCAAGTCGAATCGAGGCCGTTTCGGAGGCGCCAAAATGGCCTTCGAGGCGCATTGGGGGGACTGTGAAGAGCCCTAATATAAATATTCTAAATAAATAAAATAGGATTATGTCCTAAAATGATTTAACGGTCATTCCTCTCCCTAGGGATACAAGTACATTCTCTACATTTCATTATTGCAAAGATTTAAAAGATTTTATTCAATTATTTACAACATTTATATACTGCTCCAAATCTAGACAGATTCTGGAGTGGTGAACAATAAAACAACAAAGATAAAATAGAAGAATAAAAATTAATGTTAAAAATTATTATTTTTTAAAAAACAGAATTCTGATAAAACCCGTGGCTGGTCAGTAAAGCAAGTCTTGACTGGAAACAATACAGTGTTGGTGCCTGCCTGACCTCCAGGGGGCCACCACAATGAAGGCTCTTCTCCAGGTGGACTTTAATCGGGCCATAGGTCCATGTGGAACCACCAGAAGCATGTCTTTCCATATCCTCAATGACGGGGAAGATTGATAGGGGAGAAGGCTCTCTCTCAGGTATCCTGGTCGCAAGCTTATTAGGCCTGATGCAGATGATTTCTTCTAAACACACAGATGATTTCTGCTAAATGATACTAGGACTCAAGCCTGCCATGTATTTTGAACCTATGGCTGGAAGACTGTCAGGCAAGGATTCAGCCTATGTGCCACCACCAAGCTATGGCCACAGTCTGGATAATTATTACTATAGGGTAATAATTATCCAGACCAGCAAATAAATGCTTATTGAGCAACTTCCTGTCCTCCACCAAAGTCCCTAATCCCTATTCCACAAACCTCAATGATGACTGAATCCTAACCCTGCTTCCTCTCTCTGGGACAAACATCGGAATAAATGTTTTAGAAATTCCATATCAAATAAACAATGAATATTGTGAATCTAAATCAAACTGTTGCACACTTGCATAACTGATTGTGACTGCAGAAATTTTGATTTTCTGCTAGCAGGTTTCGGGTTCCTTTAGCATGGAATTCAGAACTCGCTGTTTCACGTGGAGGCTGAAAGTGTATTACCTCGCCTAGAGGTGGCTAGTTTGAGAGATTGGTCTGAGCAAAGATAGATCTCGAACCTTACAAAACCATCTAAGGGTTTTAGTAGGCTGACCATATGAAAAGGAGGACAGGGCTCATGTAACTTTAACAGTTGTAGAGAAAAGGGAATTTCAGCCAGTGTCATTTGTATGCAATTAGTCCCTGGTGAAATTCCCTCTTCATCACAACAGTTAAAGTTGCAGGCACTATACTAGAGTGACCATATACAAAAGAAGGCAGAGCCTCTGCAACTTTAACAGTTGTAATGAAGAGGGAATCTCACCAGGTATGAATTGCATACAAACGATGCAGGCTGAAATAGCCTTTTCTCTACAACTGTTAAAGTTACATGAGCCCTGTCCTCCTTTTCATATGGTCAGCCTAGGTTTTAGTGGCTCTGTGGAGGAGGAAAAACATGGTTTTAAAGACTGCTTGAATAATCAGCAGAGATGGGAAGTTACATAATACTTGGCTTATCTGCTTAGCTAAACTGAAGGGCTCAATCACCCCAGCTACAATTTAAACTAATTACAAAGGGGCTCTTGATTCCCCCCCCCCAAAAAAAAACAGGGCACTTGGACCACTTAGCTGAAATTTCTGTCAATATGCCCTGCCTTCGACTGGGGCTCCAAACCCAGAATATTACCTCCTCTAAAACATCTAGGAACACAAGAGGCGGTTTTATGCCAAGTCAGACCATTGGTCTATCTAATACAGCATTGGTTACACACTGACCAGCAGCTGCTCTCTAGAGTCTCATACAGTCCTACCTGGAGATGCAATCAATTGACCATAAGACCCCTTGCATGTGCTGTGCCATGGTGCTACAGCCCTTTCTATTCTTGTTACTACTGGCTGAACTTGATGAGACAATGGACTAACCTGGCACGAAAGTGCTTTGTTCCAATTCATCAAAGATCCACGTGTGTAATTTCTTGGCTGGATTGGGAGCTATGTCTGCAGATCAGCTGCAGATGTATGTATGCCTGAATGTGCATCCACATTGTGATGTATGGAAGGCATACAATAAGATCCCCAATCAACCGCAGTGGATCGAAATATGGTTCCTCATCTGTCTTGCAACACTTATGCAAATGTACACTCACATTCATTTTCTTGGCCATTTGATTGGTAGAAACACATGAAGCTGCCTTATACTGAGTGAGATCATTGCTCCATCATGCGCAGTATTGTCTACATACACTGAAAGGAAGCATGGTTTCAGACAGAGGTCTTTTCCAGCCCTACCTGGAGATTTTTTTCATGCAGAGGTTATGCTCTACCCCTGAGCTACAACCTAAAAAGAGGGAGTTCCCTGGACTCAAATCTGTACTGTAAATATCACAGAACAATTCCCTAACCACTCAGCATCAGCAGCATACAATCCTTGTTCATGCCCAGTAATGGGCATTTAATGCAGAAAATGAAGGAATAATCAACAGCCAATTCATTTTAAAATGTTTGAAGGTAACAATGTATGCAGCAGGTATGACAACTAAGGATGTGCATTGAATCGGATCCAATGTCCAATTCCGATACGATTCAAGCAAAATCGGACATCCGATTCCTGATTCCGATACTGGTTCAAGGAGCTCCAATTTTATCCGATCCGATTTATTTCAGTCCGATTTTAATCAGATAAAATCGGAGAATCGGATGCCATTGTGAATGATTTTCCCCATAGCCTAGTATTGTGGTAAAATAATTCCTATAACATTTTTATTTTTAAAGATAGAAACATGAAACTTGGCCACATTGCAGATGGGTTTGAGGTACTTATGTGTGAGAAATTTCAGAAAGATAGGTGCAGGCGTTTTGTGGCTTTGACGTTTTGAAAAATAAACCAGGAATGCCTATAACTTCTTTATTTTTAAAGATCCACACATGAAACTTGGCCACTGCAGATGGTATGTTGGTACTCATGTGTGTTTAATTTCAGAAACATAGGTGCAGGCGGGTAGTGGCAAGGAATTTTTGAAGAATTGGTTGCATTGGGGAAAAGAAAGTAATGCCTTTAACTTTTTATTTTTAAAGATAGAAGCATAAAACTTGGCCACATTAGAGATGGCATGTAGGTAGCCACGTGTGAGAAATTTCAGAAACATAGCTGCAGGCGTGTAGTGGCAAGAAATTTTTGGAAAAATGAGGAAAGGAATGCCTTTACCTTTTTTATTTTTAAAGATAGAAACATGAAACTTGGCCACATTGCAGATGGGTTTGAGATACTTATGTGTGAGAAATTTCAGAAACTTCGGTGCAGGCGTTTTGTGGCTATGGATTTTTTACTTTAAAAGTTCCATAAGTTCCAAAACAGTGGTGGGGAGAAGGCGGGGTGGGTGGGTGGGGGTGGTGCTGTTTGACAGCTGTCAAACCCACCATTTGTGGTCAGATAAGATTTTTTGTTTTTACTTTGGACACTGATCTGAAATAATACAGCCACTGGTAGACCTGCCCTCCATGAACTATGCAATCTATTTTTTAAAGGAGGAGCAAGCAGACTTCAGCCTTACGGGATCTACTTTGTTTTTTATAGAACCCCAAGATCTACCAACCAGAGTCTGGAGCAAAAGGTATAATGAGAGAATTCTGGGCCTGGGAATTTGGTTTGTGTAGACAATCTCACAATCCATCCCCACCTGGTTACTCTAAGCCTTCCTAATTTGTTTAGTATCATTTAGAGAGAGTAAGGCCAGATCTACACCAAGCAGGATATAGCGGTATGAAAGTGGTATATAAAAGGCTGGAGCCACAGCAAGCAGGATATAGCGGAATATGGTATGTGTCAATGGGCCCCAACAGTTGTCAGTGCTATTCAATACCGCTAAAAAACAGTAGTGTGGCTCCTGCCTTTTATATACCACTTTCATACCACTATATCCTGCTTGGTGTAGATCTGGCCTAAGTGTGTGTGTGTGTGTGTGTGAGAGAGAGAGAGAGAGAGAGACAGAGAGAGAGAGAGATTTTGTTGCTGTTGTTGTTAAGTGATTGTGAGTCAGAAATCCTTGCCACTCTACTGTAAACAACCATTAGATCCAGTTCTACTTTCTGCCCACTCCTGCTTTAAATGACATCTAAACTCCTGACTTTTGCCACCTCTTGTGGTAGTGAATCCAATAAATCAATTCCTTTTGTCAATCCTGAACTGTCAATCAGCTTCATCTGATGACCCCAAGCTCTAGTATTATGAGTGAGAGAAACATCTCTCTCTCCATGTCATTAATAATTTTAGTAAACCTCTATCACTACATTGTACTGCATTATACTATATTAGATTTATTGATCATTGGATAATACTTTAACGACTGACAAAGGTTAGTTTGACTGTTGCACGTTAGAGCAGGACTGAGCCCCTTGTGTTTAAATTAAAATGATGTAAACATTTATGAATCTCACAAGTTTACCTCTCCTTAGATCAACAAAGCTTTGCCTCTGGGCAGCAAAGAGTTGCAAGGCCTTTTGGGGGTGCTTGCATCTAAACCTAGTTGTTTGTTCCAAATTGAATCATCTCTGCTCTTGGGATTGGGTGGGAGGATGACTAGAAGTCAGAGCCTATTATGCAGCGGCATGGAATGCATTAATGTTATGAGAGGATCTGAAACATTTACCATATTACATCTAATAGACAAATGACAGACCCACCAGCCCAAGTACTTACTGCTCTATATTAAAATTAATCAGAATGGCAGGACTTGCGTCTCCTTTTCAGGATCTACAGAACAAACTGCTGGGGAGATTCATTCACACAGATCCCAAAACATTCAAAACGATAAATGTCTATAAGTGCCCAAAGTTCTTCTAGAAGGTGGCCCAATCCAACACTGGTCAAACACATCAGCTTGTACAGGCCCTATAAAATAAGCAGCGATCATGCAGACCCACTGCTTGATGGAGGGGGTGGGGAGTGCTAAATCCAGCCTCCAGTGTCCCCTTCCTGAACAGCTGATCAGCAGGACGGTACCTTCTTTTAAAGGGCTATATGCGCACACCAGCTGTTGCATCAGGGTGGGGGATCACACATGCGTTTACTAGCACTTCCTTATCCAGGAAGGGATACATTTATAGCTGTGTCAGAAATTGCGTCGTAGCCCCACCCTGTCTTGGAATACCAGGTCAACAGATGCCTTCCCAGCTTTCTATGGCTCTGGCCTCCCCTCCTCTACGGAAGAAGAGACTGCTGGCCAAGGCTTCTTGGCTGTGGCTTGAGCCTCACTGTGTTTTCCACATCATCATGGTTTGCTCTGCCCTCACCTTCCCTGAATCTCATCTGGTCTGCTTGCTTGTTCCCTGCATCTTGGTGCTGAGCCTTTCCCATCCTTCCCTTGGGCCCTGCCTTCAAGCTGAGGCAGGCCCCTATCCCCCAAAATGTGTTTGTTGACATACACACGCGTTCAACAAAGTATGTTTTATAGAGGGGCCTCCGACAATGACAAACCAGAGGCAGGTTTACTTTTTCAGCCGCGTAAGTTGTTTAGCAGAAGTGAACTCTGCAGCCCACGGGTTTGACTCTTATTTTGACTCTATTGTGCAGTTCCAGATTTCGCAAGTCTGTCAAGCAAGTAAGATTCATGCTTTACCCATTTGCACGGTATGCTTTCCGCTTTGTGCAGACGCAGGAATAACTCCCACAACTGCGGAAGAAGAACACATTAGGGATGGTAGTGGACATTCCGAAAGGAAAACGGTTAAGGAAGAAAAACAACATGCGTCACTCTAACAGAGAGCTACGAGAGCCAAGTCTACGGAGAAGAGAATACCCCTCAGAGTTAGGATTAAAGCAATCTAGAGAAACAACCAACCATGTGATAAAACTGTTCCCGGCTTGTACCATTTCACATTGCAAGTCGGTGCTCTCACGGTTGAATGCTCCCCCATAGAAAAGTTCCCCACACATACAAATCTAGCACATCTAGGGAAAAGCTAGCTCGGAACCCTTCTCTCTAACACACATTTTCCCCCCTACATGCAGGGGCCTAAGTATGCAACCTCCCAAATTGCAGTATGAAATGGTAACACACAGGAGAAGTTTTCCAGCAGACTTAAGAGCAATGTGAAGATCTGTGCCCTTGATCATTGGTATACCCTTGTTTAAGATGCTGCTTTGCCACCAAATGTTATTTATGAATTAGTAATTCGGGAGGGTAGGTAGGTAGCTGTGAAAGAGTTGCCTCCTTGAAGTGGAAAATCCTATTAATCAGAGAAAAAGAAAACGAGAGGATGAGAGATTTTAGAACGTGACTTCATTAACTGTCACTGGGTTCTTTTGTCCTTTTTTTTTTTTTTTTTTTTTAGAAAAAACCGATTTCTCCCTTCATTTTATACAGATGCAAGCAAGGAGAACTGAGACTGAAGGCAAGGAAATGGAGAAGACTTTGAGGGTTATAGTGCAGTATTTTTTGCGAGGAATTGATAATTTCCTTCCTTACCAAAGAGACTTGCAATAGCAGGTAGAAATAAGTGAGAGGACAATGGGCAGTGGCATTCCCTCCCCCACTATTGCTTTAAATGGGAGTTGGTTGAGCCCCATGTTGAGGTAACATTTGGGGAATGCCAATGCATAGCTCCTTGGAGGCTGGCTGGCTTTAGCTCTCATATCACTTACACCAGATGGGAGACGTCAACAGACGGCTGCGTTTTCTCACCAACACCATCTCTCACCCCCACCTCCCTCCTCAAGCTTTTCAGATTCTTATTCACAGTGGTTACTAATCTTGGTCCATCCAAAGAGTCAAATGCATGTAGGACGGCCTGGGAGGTGAAGTCCGAAGACACAGATCGTTAAGAAAAAACACTAAGAGCGTCATCACATGGGGGAAATTGCGTTTGCTTACCGTCACTTCTCTACCTGCACGTTTGTCCCTCATTACTTCCTCTTTCGAAAGAGGAAGTAAACAATGTGCACATGGCCCACTCAGTCGCTGTTTTGTTCACGCTGCTTCTCCTGCACACAGCAGAAGATAGCGGCAACTTCCATCTCTAAAAATAAGTCGGGACTTAGTGGGTCGAAGAAGGCTAGAAGGGATGGGAGGCGCGCAGGAGGTAGATGACGTCGTGAAACAGAACCATGAAAATCCATGAGTGCCCAGTAACGAGCGTGCGATAAAATGCTTGTCTGATGGAGCTCTAAGAATTCAAAAGCTGTCCAGATTTTCTTCACTGATTGCCCAAGAAGTGACTTGAGTGGCATCCTAGCTCCGTAACAGGCCCAACCCACAAATGAAGGAAGTGCAGCCACAGGCTAAAAGGTGTGACTCAAGGCAGACTGCTCTTCACAAAGTTGCTAGGACTATGCAGAACTCACAGTGAAATTCAAAGCAGCTAGGCAAGATAGCCAATTTACCTCGTTTTTGCTTAGGGCTGAACCAAACATTTTTCATCTTTGATTCTCGTAACGAGAGATTTGGGTAGGATGGGATTTTTTCCTAAAACCATGCAAATATTCCCTTTTTGCCCTAATCCTGTTCAGCATGATTGTTTCCCCTGGCTGCTTCCTCCTCCTTCCAGGATTACTCAGACAAGTGAGTCCTCCTAATTAGAGGGAGCAGTGAAGGAAATGGTATCACAGATACTACAAGGGCAAAGGCGGGCATTTTAAATACATAAACATTTTCGTAAAGAGTGGCAAAAAAACAAAACAAAAAAAGAGCCCCAAAAAGGAAATGGTTTGCAGCCATGCCAGGAATGCTCGTGGAAAATAGTGGGTTGTTTTGGCCCAACCCTAATTGTGCTATATTTCTGACTCCAAAACACCATCTATGGTGATCAGTTCACAGTCAGTTTTAGAGCTTTTGCGACTTACACTACCCACAACTCTACTCAAGCTTTCTAACCCTGGGAATCTTAGCAACAAAAAAGGAACTCTGTGGATTGGAACATGAACAAGAACCACACACCATCCTTTTCCTCTCTCCCATGGGAATTATGTGGTTAGAAAAACCTTGATTTGTTATCGGCTTTTACCTCCTCCACCTCACTTGGAAACGTCTTCAGTGTTATTAACTTGTTGGATTCTAAAGTTTCAACTGTTCTAGGAATCTCTCCTGGTTCTTCTCCTCCTCCTTTTAAATCTTCAAGAAATGTGATGCATCAAATGGGTGAATGTGCTTATTGGGTTGTGTGTGTGTGGGGGGGACTGACATCTGGTTCCCATTAGCAGTCTCATGCATGCTGAATCAAGAATGGGAATTCAGACTGGAGCAGATGAGAGTTTAAATGTTTCTTTCGGCACCAGAAAGAAAACCTTCACCTCCCTGGTAGCCCAGGAAATGTTAAGAGTACCCAACTAGCCAGTTTAAACTTCATAGGCATTTCTGTTCCTGGACTGAAAATAGCCTGCTGCTTCACATAGGGTTTTATAGGTCAAAGAGCCCGGCCTCTAAAGATTGTCGTTTAGCTTACAAAAGGATGTGGGGCAAAGCATGAGGAATTTTGCTGTTCATTACTGATGTTAAATGCCACTCACAAAGGCAACTGACAGGCAAGCTGGAGGAACGATAGGGTTTTCCTAGTGGCAAAGGGATGGATCTGGATTTACAGTTGTACTTCCCCCTGAAAATGCACCACAGAGTTGGGAGACTCTACTGAAAGGGATGAGCTGTGTATGTGGAGGAGGGGGAATCCCCCAAAATCGGACAGAGGGATCTTCTTGAATGGAGTCCTTCCTCTCACAGAAGAACCCTTCATCTTGTGAAAAGCAGATCTTGGATCCATCCCAAAGTGTCTGCGCTACAAAGTTGTGTCACTCTTATACTATTTTGACAATTGGTGAGTCACCCCAACGAATCATGGGAATTATCGTTTGGGGATGGTCCTGAAAGTTCTGTAGCTTCTTAAAGTTTGCTGGGGAGACAAAATACCTAGTAAACTTGTTTAAGGCTAGACACATCCCTAAACAACGGCAGATTTACTATTAGAAAAATGGAACATCATCACAGCCGAATTCCCACCTTGAGGGAAAATATCTGGATCCCCCATTGCAAATTAGTAAAAATTGTTCATTTACTGAAGTAATATAAACCAGGCCTGGCATCGGCACCTACCTTAGGCCCTCCACATCAGGCAGCTAGGTCTGACAGGCTCTATTTTAATTTCCTACAATGACACTACATCAGGTGCGTGCCCCAGGGTCTTCTAGGAAATGAAAATGGCAGCTCCCAACCACTCTTGGAGTGTTGCTGACACCGGCCGTTTCTACACCTCCTGGTGTTCCGGGAGGGAGGGGGGAGGCTGTCGCGATATCCAGATCGCGAGAGCCTCCCCCAGCGTACACACGCAGTGCGTGGCATCCAGGGAGGAAGCAGGGACATCGCGGCCCCCAATTTTTTGGGAAGCAGCGGGGCTGGTTGTGCAAGAGTGAGGCCCCGTTCCAATGCAAAAGTAAGAAAGGAAAAACCTTCCTCCCCCAACCCCCTCCCTGCCATCCCAGGGGTGACGAAATTGCTGCCACCCCCTCCCCTGATGGGCACGGAGCCGTGCTGTGCGGCTTTGTGCCCATTTCTGGTGCCATGCTTACTCGCGAGTTACATTCCACAGTATACAACTGCCACAAATAAATAAAATAAATAAAAACAAAATAAAACACTTTTCTTGGACCACCTTGGTCCCACCCTTTCTGGCTCTGGCCTTACCATGAAGCAGTAACTTCGTGGCAGCAGATTCCAGAGAGGGGACCATTTTCCTGCCTTCCGAATTCCATCTCTGTCTGTTAAAAACAAAACATAAGCTCTGGTGCAGAGCTGGTGTAGGGGTGGGGGGGGGCAGACAGGGAAAATCAATGTGAATTTTCACTTCAAGTGTGAAAATGCTTAATACTGATGCCAACATCTATGCCAAACAGATGTTAAAGAGTAGCAATAAAGATAATATACAGTGGGCGGCATGGTATAAAGGGTGGATTGCCACACATTTGGGACAAATGGAATAAATAAATAAGGTAGACCTATGTGGGGAAAGACTCCCCAGTCTTTGTCGAATAATAGTAGAAAGATATAGTTAAAGGTAAACTGTGGTTAGATTTTATTTAAACTCGAACACGCACATGCGTAAAGGGCTTCATCACACCTACTCCCCCCGCCGGTTTGTGTCTTGGTTTCCCCCTCCTGTTTCCTCAGCAAGTTGAGCGCTGGGCACTTTCACATCTGTGCGTTGTTGCGCTATTCCAGCTCATGTGTCTTTTCACCTGTATCGCTACTATGCTGGTGAAATCTCCTGCCCCGCCCCCTACATGCTCTTTTCCCCTGCAGTTAATTTTTTATTTTTTTTATATATATATTTTTATTTCTGCAGAAATACAATAGTATGGCAGCCTGAAACTCCGCAATTACGGCAATACAACACACTAGGTTTCCCCCTAAGATCATATTAAACAATGTAACTGGAAAGAAAGTAGTTTTTGGATAAATTTGTGGTCAATGTTGGCATGGCAAGGGGAAGCCGACTTTGTTCTGGTCAGGAAACCTGGACATGCCTACTCAGGAGTAAGAACCATAGAGTTGAATGGGACCGAGTCCTGGGCATAGGGGGTGGCGGCCTCACTCATCTTCTCCGAGGAGTGTTCGGGAGCCCTCTCTCCCTCCCCCTTCATGGGTGAGCAGAGAACTGCCCCACCCTCCTCTTTTGTCAGTGAGACTGCCCTTCGACACACATGCCCCCAACAAAAAATGGGATGGTCTGATATCGCACAAGGATAGCAATACACGGGAGGGAGGATTGGCTTTATTGCACATGGAGGGGGAAAAGCAGACTTTCCCGGCTCCAAAATAAGATGAAAAACAGAGGGGAAGAGGCGAGATGAGCACAGGACAGGGACGACGTCATGTGAGTACTGCACTGCAAAAACACAAACCAGACATGGAGAGAGTACGATAAATCGCTAATACAAAGAAGCCTACCTCTGGGACTTGTTCCTGATTAAAATTCCTCCAGCCTATATGTAGGGAATCTATATCCCTGATGTCCCTAGCCTTCTATAACTGCCCTCAAAATTGGCTGAGGGAATAGAAGTTGCATTTTAGAAAGCCAGGAAGTGAAGAAATGTGGCTATAATGCGAGACGCTGAAGTTGTGCCCATCCATCATTCTGAAGTGTCTTGTATATTATTTTTCCTTTGGGCAGCTTTCAACACCATTTTAGAGTCATGGGACTTGTCTCGTATGACACTGCCACACCAAAATATGTTGGAATCATACTTCCAGGAAAGAAGAGGCTGAGAAGTATCCATATTCTTCCCCAAAGCAGAAAGGATTCCCATGGTATGGATTTATTTGTGTATTTAATTTGTAGCCAAACTTTCTTCTCACTTGGCACCCAAAAGAAGTCAACACACACACACCCCAATAAAAGACCAACAACATAAAACCACACTATAAAAAACACTAAAACATTTAAAAGAAAACAAACCAATGTCAGCCTTTATAATAACAGCAGCAGAAAGGCCTCTACCGTTTTATTTTATTTATTTCATAGAATCATAGAATAGTAGAGTTGGAAGGGGCCTATAAGGCCATTGAGTCCAACCCCCTGCTCAATGCAGGAAACCCCTGCTCAATGCTTAAAACATTTCTTGATCACCTTTCAGGGCAGAAGCCCTTGCAAGGCGGCTTACAACAATAAAATAGATAAAAAACATATCATAACCCCAAAATGTGGAAGTGGCATATAAAAGCACTTCCACAACTTGAGAACATTACAGGAAGTAGAATGGTTTAATGAGACCAAAAGCTGCATAACAATTCTACCAGATAATCTAAAATGAAAGGTGGAGTAGGGTGACCAGATAAAATCCAGGTCAGGGCTCATGTAACTTTAACAGTTGTAGAGAAAAGGGAATTTCAGCCAGTGTCATTTGTATGCAATTAGTTCCTGGTGAAATTCCCTTTTCATCACAACAGTTAAAGGTGCATGCACTATACTAGAGTGACCATATACAAAAGAAGGCAGGGCCCCTGCAACTTTAACTGTTGTGATGAAGAGGGAATTTCATCAGGAACTAATTGCATACAAATGACACCGGCTGAAATTCCCTTTTTTCTACAACTATTAAAGTTACATGAGCCCTGACCTGGATTTTATCTGGTCACCCTAAGGTGGAGCATTAACTCAAAGCATAGCATGTGAAATCAATGTTATACAAACAGGTTTCCACTCATGCAATGGTACTTTCCTTCCTACTTCCTCTCACTGGAGCTCCCGTGCACTTCTAAATCTGCTCTGGAGGTTTTCCCACCACTTCAAAATGGAAAAAAACCCCATCTACTACTACCACCACCACACACACACACATCAATTAGAGATATAAAACTTCATGGTAAGACAACCACGGTGCATTATTCTATTCAACATATCCCAACGCTCAGGAGTGACTACAGACATTTGTTACATACTTCTGTCTTCACAACGTTTTAACCTTATGAGCACTCCCATCTAAGGACTGCTCCTCATATACCCCTGGCACATATTTTCTATGCGTGGTGGGACATACAGAATATTTGATGTGAACTTTTAGTGTGGGGGGCTTTGTGTGTACATTTGTACTCATGTTAAATTCCATATCTGTACTAGACAAATCACACATACAGGGCCTGCTCGGATATGAATGAGTACAAACTGAGGCTCACATGTGTGAATCCATTTCAGACAAATCATTCAGTATGTGGTAAGGGTGGGTGCAACGTACCTTCTGAGGATGAGACCATTTCCTTTCTGATATAGAATGTTCTAGTTCTGTTTTTGTTTCCAGACAAGATAATTTGAAGAGGTTCTGTGTGGCGCTGCCCCTGGATGGCTGTTCAGAAGGTGCAACCAGTGGGGAATGCAGCAGCATACACACGCATACACACACACACACACGCATATACTCTGCACTTAAGAGGAATGATTCAAACATGTTTCCTAGAGGTGGAACAATTGTCACATGGGGCAGCTCATTCTTGGCCCAAGCTGTCTCTCAAGCAGAAAGGGGAATGGATTTAGAGAGGGGTAGCTTTAGCATGTCCCCATGGACCTATCAGCCACAGTCTGCCAAGCCTCAGGCTAGAATTCTCTCTTCCTCTTGATTAGTTCATCAATCAGCCTTTGAATGCATGAAGCTGTCTTGAGTTACCAAGTAGTCCAAGCTCTTCAAAGCAACAGCCCTTCCCTAGAGGTCTTTCATAGCTCACCTATCTTAGATCCTTTAACAGAAGTTGCAAAGGATTGAACTTGGGATCTTATGCAAACAAGCATGTGATCTCCTACTGACTAGGGTCGAATCTGGCTCCTGGCTAGGTAAGCCAGTCTCCATTCTATTCTTCAAAGGCCTAATCTGGCCACGGCTAAAGAAATTCAACAGACGGCTTCCCTCTCTCCAAGAACTGACATTTCAGGCCAGGCAGGCATGGATTCCCAAAATTCAAACCTGATGCTGCACTTTCTGCTTCCTCAGTGTTTTCAGCTTGGAATTTAGGTTACTTCATTGTTTTAAATGCAGTGTTCCCTTCAGTAACCACTGCTGAAAGATCATGGAAATGCATTTAGCAAACAGCATGGAAATTTATCTAATGTGAACTTCAAAATGGTGGTGGTGGTGGGGAATCACGAAGCAGCAGCCTTAAATGTTTTCAAAGATCTCTCACAGGGTTCTTTTTTTAGGGTGTGGGATGAGTAAAATGCCAACATCTCCTTTCCAGCCCAGGGGTAACTAAAGCTGGCAAACTTGTTAAAAAAAAAAAAAAAAAAAGATAGTTCTGAAAACTCACATGAGATAATTCTCTTTTGCTAGGGTCCCCTCTACAAGATTTCGCTTTGACGCCCTGTTGCCCAATTATGCGCATTTACGGATAAGCGCATTTACTCCTAATACCTATTCACAAGAGGCGGTGAAGCGCATTACGGGCTGTATGAAACATGCTTTAAAGTTGTTTACATGCGGAGAATCGCACGTTTACATGGTCATAAGGCACTAACTCTCGCGGTAAATTTTAAGTCGCTATTTAACGTGCATTCGATAAAGCGCATAAGTGGAGATAAAAAGCGCCTCAACCCCCGATTTGCGCTCCGCTCTTGTAGAGGTAAAATCTGTAATGCGCCTTGAAAGAGCTTTAACTCGCTCTTGTAGAGGCACCCTAGGAAAGTAGTAATCAACTTTTTGCTTAGCGGATACACAGCAAATATATTACGGTGACACTTTCGTTGACCTTACCTGTGGGCAGTCCTTGATGTAGTGTCCCTTGTTAAAGCAAAGGTGGCACAGGTAGTTTGGAGGAGGTCTCTTGCTGGGCTTTCTAGCTTCTGATGAGAGGGATATGTCAGAGAAATGTTCGGTGAGGGAGCTCAAGCCATCTACAATGTTATTAAGGGAGCCATAGGGAGAGGCACTCTTATATAGACTGCTGCTCAGCGCCTGTCAAAGAAAAAAGACAAAAAATGTGATTTTTCTGTTCTGATGATCTCTCCTAATTTCAGTAGGAATGTAAGCAAGATTCTTATCTGAAATTATGACAATTTTGCTGGTAAGACCATACACTACAAAGAAAAAAAAAAAAAAGCTAAACTGGTCTACACTTTCCTTCATACAATTATGTGCCTGACTTGATACAAAATGTAATGACAGGAAACTAAAACGGCAACCCAGGTCATACTAAGAGGCCTCAGTTGAGATTTAAATAGCCAAACAATTCCCAGAGTTTTAGCCCTAATCAAGAAAAAGATACCAGAATCCTTTCTAGTTCTGCAGGTTAATTTTTTCTCTTATCTGAATGCCATATATAATACACTTATCTGCAGTTAATAAATGATGCCAACCCCACCCCTTTCACAACCTCTTCCTGGTAAACAAAATTATTAATGGGTCTATTTTTTAAAAAAATTACACAGTTCAGCATGAGACAGCATGTGATCTATTTTTCCCAAGATAGTCACTTTAGAGGGGAGGGGGGCGTAGAGGCAAAGGATTATTGATATTTTCAAGGTCACAAATTTCAGTACCAACTAGATGTACCACTTTGTATTCCACTTAAACACTGTTTAATGTAGAAGGAGCCAGGAATTCCAAAGGGACAGCTTTTCCTAGTGTGTTCATGTGTCAACAGGAAATACTGAACCTGTTGAAGTTCTGTTGAAGTTCTGTTGAAGTTCTACTGTTAAAGACGTAGAGCTTCTGTTAGATAAAAAAAAATTGGCAGCACTCCCCCGTATCATTCTGAATTTCGTGTTCCAATTCCCCATCCTTTATCCCCGTGTCTTCTCCTCTTGATAGATCATAGACTCTCCTCTGAAGCGTTATAGCATATGCCTCTGACATATTGGGGGGGGCTCCAAGTCTAGCCCCTCCCATACTATGAAAATGGCAGGTTGCTAAGGGTGCAATACCATGCATGTGTAGACAGAACAAAATGTCGTACAACTCCCAGCATGCCCTACGATGACCTGTGCTAGTGTCAATGCTAATCTTCTGCTACATTGCCATCAGTTTGGTGGGTGAGAAATCAATAATAATAATAATAATAATAATAATAATAATAATAATAAATCATTTGATCAATGTGAACAGGCTCAAACCATTGTTTCCTTGACAAATGGAGGCATCGTATGACCACAATTAAGTATTCTTGCTACAGAGGCCCCTGGCCCGTAAAACTCAGGACAGACACATTGAGTAGATCAAGAAACAGAAAACAAAGAAACATGGTTCATTCAGCAGAGACTCAAAGCCACTAAGGGGTTATTTTCCGATGCTGTTGCTTACCGCAATTATTGTGTGGTTAGAATTTCAATGGAAAATCTCAAAGAATCACACACACACACACACACCCCACACAGATGCACACACATAAGAGAACATTCTTGGCATCCAAGGCCATTCAAAGGGGACAATTTTAAAACCTGGAAAAAAGAAAGAACAAGAAAAATCCAAAAGTAATTGTTCATTTGTGACTGGTTAAAGAGCCCTTAAACACAGTGTTCTGGGTTTTATAGTCAAGTGGTAACAAGAAGAACTGAGATCTACATCTGTCTTAGATTTTTCTGTGGGAAACCTGCCGTGATTTAACTATTCCCTGACGGAAGCTTCCTTGCTGTCTTTCACCTCCTTGGGATGTCTGCTCACTTCAGTGTGAAGGTCAATTCCAGCAAAAGCCGGGGCTTTGCCATGCTGATGCTTCAAACCAGCAGGGAACTCATAATCACTTGGAAAGAATTAATCTTCCTAACAGCAGTAGCAAGTTTTTATTTTTCCAAATGCCCTTTAGTGGCAACATGGTTGTTAGTAAATGGGTGGATCACCCATTTATTTATTTATTTATTTATTTAAAATAGAATGGTCTGAGATGTAAAACGCTGTGGAGACCATATGGGCGATTGGAAAATTTGTTCTCTGGGGGCCTACAAAAGAGTTCCTTCAATGTGCTGAAGGGACCATCCATAACATATGTCACCTAAGAAAAGAGGGAGGTCAAGCAAAGGATACTTCCTTCCTTCCCTTCCCTCCCCTTCCCTATCCTTATTTTGTCACTCACTCTATCCCAACTCAAATGCACATTTCCCACCTCTCTGTAGAGATACCCTCCTTCTTCTCCATTTGACCACGGTCTTTGATGTTCATTAATGAGCTGAATTTTCCTTGCACGACAGTCACTACATTTGTCTAACAAAGCTATGCATCTATTAGGAAAGGACTAGATCTGCTTTTAAGGGTCATGATTGCCAACCAACTTTACTGCTCTGACCACCAAAACGGTGTTCTGTCAGGAAACCAGCTCTGAAGCCTAAAAAGCCAGTAAATTCCTGATGCTCCAAGGCTTCGCCCATGGCCTATCATATTCTGCAAGGCTCCACCCAGAAGCCTACAAGTGCCACCCTGGCTACACTCCTGACCAATGACATTCTACCTTAGCTTTCCCCATTACTATTAAGATTTCATCCCAGCTCCAACCCTGACACAACAGATCCTGCTAGGCTCCAGAACTGCCCGTTCTGGTTATGTCCCCTGGTCCTAGCCAAGAGAGGCTAGCATTTAAAAACAACAACAACCAGAAGTTGGCAATCATATTAAGGGCATGGTTTTCAAAGTTGGAGGCCTTCCTTCCTAAACAGAAGTAGGGGGGGAGGGTGGCTAAGGAGACCTAGCAACTCAAGAGGCTCTTCCCAGCTTGGGTTTGTCAGAGCTGCAGTCAGCCAGTCTGTGGCATTGTGTCCCCTTTATAGTGCTGGTGATGAGTGAGCAGCTTTCTATTTTTTAGGCTTTTGGGTTAGTTTTCCAGGAATTTCATGCCTGGGAGCAAATATCACAAGCTAAGCCACCTCCTCTTGTTTTGTCTTTATTTTGGGGATGTTCCAAAAGCTGCTCCTTTTTTTTCACTTGCAAATTTTATTGCTTTAAATTTTTTACAAATGTGTGCAATAAAAAAAAAAGTGACAGAAGGCCCCACAGTGGCAAAACTGGAGGCCTCCTGCCCTGAGGCGGCAACAAAGGTTCCCCACCCCCACCCCTGATCTCTCAATGTGAAACTTTCAGTACAGGTTGGGCAGGAAAACACACTTAAAACTAGAAGTAAGAAGAAGATGAAATGAGTTTCTGAAATGAATCTGAGTTAAATTAATCCCAGACAACCTGATAAGGCTTTGCGCACAGCTGAGAGAATAAGGACTCGTCACGAGGAGATAGTTGTATGATGAGGGATGGAGAAATGCTTATGACTGAATTGGTCTTTGTTCTTAACAGGGCTGGATGCAGGTAGCTTGGCATTCCCTATGAAATAATTTTTATTTTTTAATATATTATTACATTTATTTTACATCCCCTTTTTTTCTTCCAAGGAACCCAAGGTAATTTGCAGGATCCTCCTCTTCTTCTCCATTTTATCCTCACAACAACCCTATGAGGTAGATTAGGCTTTCAGTCAGTGACCAAATCTCAGCCTAAGAGAGTCATGACTAGCCCAAATTCACCCAGTGTTGGGCTGGAACCCGGATCTCCCGAGTCCCAACCCAACACTCTCACCATGAAACAGTGTGCTCACTAATACACACCCAATGCTTTATTCCCATACCTGGTGTCATCCAGTTGGCCCATGCTGGGGTCTTTAGATCTCCTCCTCCATTCCACACTGGCCAGGGAAATCTGAACCTAATGATAGGCTGCTGATGTTCATTCATACACATTTAACAAATGGCTCAAAGCTCACTGGGCCCCAATCCCACTTACTGCTACTACACTTCCTTTTATATTATTGCTTGAATCTTCCTCGCAACATTTAATGCAAGACAATAGAAACGCTTGTCATTATTATGGGTGGGGTATATGTGGAGGGAGAGGCCTATGAATACACTGCATGTAGATGTAAGCACACACACACACACACACACACACACTGTGGATGAATTCGGACGACACAATAAACAACTGGGGTGGGGGGGGAACAATCGTCAGTTGTATTGACTATCATGTCATCCGAATGCTGCCATAGTCAACTCAGCGCTGTTCCTAATCCACACCACAGTTGATTATTTATTACCATGTTGTGTAATAAATGAACAACTGTAAAGTTGATTATTACCCCACCATTGACTATCGTGTTGTCCAAATACAGCCACTATGTGAAGACCAGGCCATCCACTGTTGGGGTCATGATTGCTCTCAACTCCAGCAGTTTATTTTTCCCCATATTAGTGAGCGACAGGCATTCAGTTACATGAGAGAAAATAAAGGGCAGCGCTTAGGTATGTGGACCATGTGGCCCTCCAGGTGTAGTTGGACTGCAATTCCCATCAGCCATAGCCAGCATAGCTAATAGTGAGGGATGATAGGAACTGTCCTTCAGAAGTTGCTTGACTGCCACACAGTCCCCATCCCTGACTTAGAGGGACATCACTGGGGTGAAGTTTAAATTTCTCCCTAGAGACCAGGGATGTCGGGTGAAATTTTTTCCAGAATGCACATTTTTCCAGTGTTTATTTTCTGTGGAAATTTTTCTGCTTCCTAAGTTCATTATAACAATGAATGGATACCAACTGCAAATACAATAGGAAAGGTTGGCCGTTTCAGAATTGTAATTATTAACATTATTCTTCAGGTGATTGTCCCTAGCAAGTATGTGAGAGAATACATAGGTGTCATTGAAATACATAGGTGTCTCAGTGTGAATTGGAACAAGTAAGTCGTGACAGCAAAACTGAGGTGCCTCAACAACTTCAGTGGGAAAGAATTTAGCTCTCTTGAAAGAGAGGAGTAGCTGTTAGCATATCATGCACATTTCTTTGGAATGCTAAAATTAATCTGCATGTCAAACATTTTTCAGTACCTTTGCTTTTTCTTAAATTTCAACAATGTAAAGGAAGTACATGCTATTGTCTTTAAATTTTACAAATATTCCAATAAAAAGATCTACATAACATTTGAATTACATTAAGGGTGGTTTACTTCCCCCCCTCAAATATTTCAGGACAAATACTTGAGGTGTATTGGGACAAAAAATGAACTTAAGGTACTTTTTATAGCTTTGTTGTTTACTAAATGCAAGTAAAATAAACATGCTAAATTAGATTTCTCTAGGTTGAGAGTGGGTAACTTGTGGCCTTCCAGATCAGCCCTAGCCAGCATAGATATTAGTGTGGGATGATGGGAGTTGCAGGCCAAAACATATGGAAGACCACAAGTTGCCCACCCATGCTCTAGGTATCAGAACATTTTCCGATGCACACTGAAAATGTTCTGATGCAAATGAACCAATACAAAGTAACCTAATTTGCACTAGAAATTTTTCTGATACAAACTGAAAATTCCCCTATGCAAATGACCCTAATTTGCACTGATTTTTTTTCTGGACTATTTCCTGGTTCAAAAGTTTCTAGAAAAGTCGCATCACTGATAGAGATTCCAGGGTTTAGTGGTAAAGATCAGATTAAGCTAAAGCGGGCGGGGGGGGGGGGAACAGCAGTATTTTCCTATGCAATTCCTAAGAAAAAGGGGGAAGTGGTCAGTTCCAGGCTGTGGTCTCAGCCAGAGAGGGTCTAGCTCAAGCAGGAGGGTGCTAAGTGCATGTCTGGGTTCCACCAAGGGAAGCCAAGCCAAGCCAAGCAACTCCAAGTCCAGCTTCTTATCAAGCAATGTCAAGGAAGGCAAGGTCCGGGTTTGGATAAGGCAAAGTCAAGCAAAGCAGAGGGCAGGTTCCAATTAGGCAAGGTCAAGCAAAGTAGATAGCACCCTGGATAGCTCCATGCTGAAAGCTAAAGTTACCTTCCTCAACCTGGTGCCAGTTCCAGGTTTTTGGGAGCCCTTGGGCAAGGCACCCTCAATGGGCGCCCTCCTTCCAGTGAGTCTACCTTCTCACCCACCATCGCCACCAGCTGCTATTTCTCCTCATCCTCTTTCTTCTTAGACTACAGTTTGTTTGCTTGACAGGCACAGAGGCAGGGAGCAAGTAGACAGGGCATCTACGGTTCACCACCACTGTTGTCTAAGCCAGAGGGAGAGGCAGGCGAATAAGGAGTTTGCAGTGGTGAAGAGGAGGAAGAACTTCGGAAGGCTCTTGTCAGCCTGCCCCTGCTGAGGAATGGATGGTCAGCAAGTGGCCAGCCATGCCTGCCCCTGATGAAGGCCTTCTAAGTAAAACCTTACAGGCCGAAACGCGTTGGGTGTACAATATTAAAGCATTTCAGCATTCTGAGAAATGCTTCTCTCTCCTTCTTTTGACTTAGTGGTTGAACTCTTCCCCTTGGTTTTTCGTTTGTATAAACAGGGGGCAAAACTAGACTGTTAGCATTCAGGTTTTTAAAAAACCCAATAGCATCAGTTGGGGGCAGAGATAATTATCATGATTGCAGTAGGCAGGAAAGAGAAATTTAACCCTTTTCTCCCGTTTGGGTCCTGAGTTAAATCCTTCTTCTGAAGTTGTTGCCAGAACTGGGAGGATGTTCCTCAGTTCTTGTGCAGGTACCTGAACCAAGCTTGCCTGCTCTTCTATTATTTTTCCTGCAACCTAATTTCTCCATATTGCAGTCTGCATCCTTGGCGATTTTCCTGCTGCCCTCCAAATGAACTAATTCTGAGCCTTTCCTGCTGCTTGTCTGACTTTGCCTGCTTCCTTCCCAACAAACTGCTCTCCTGGATTTTGGCTTCTGACCTGTGCACTGGAAAATATAAGCATGGACTGAACTTTTTCCTCTGGCTAAGGCACAGCCTTCCTGGTTAGAAAAGAAAAAGAAGATGGCCAGACTAATTACACTTTCAACCAGCCCACAGCAGAGCTGGGAACACAGACGTTTCTCTCCTTTTTATTCATAAATTCTAGTGGGATTGGAGGGATTTACTCAAAAGGAAATATTTTCAGGATTGCACCCTTACTGACTGAAGAAGCCTTGCTCATCTGCAATTCATGGAGATCCCATGGGGATGAACATTCTTGGTGGAGGGATATTACGAAGGAGAAATAATCCTGGCAACACGTTGCCAAGAGGAAAAGGAAGTGCTATGGACGTACTCCAAACTAGCATCGGAGGCTTCCCAAAACCTTTCCTCACCTCTAGAAGCTGTTTTATTCATATTTTCTTACTGGTGCATGTTCCTGTATGCACACGTGCAAAATAGAAAGCTTTTCATTTCAATATTATATTTCAAGCTCAGGGTCAAACTAGACATGACTTCAAACAATTTCTAATGTGTATATACAACTGGCCATGTCTTTAAAAAAAGTTGCAGGAAGCCCGATTCATATTTGGACTGGGACTGTTGGCACAGGGCGAGGGAATTACTATTTCCCCCACATTTTCCCACTGAAAATCTTCCCTCAAACTGCAAAAAAAATTAAACCACCCCAATCTGCAGTGCCGATTGGGACTGAGGAACCCTGCAGTTGATTTGTGTAAACAAAGAGACCTGTGCTTAAGCTCATGTCTAATCTAGCTTGAAGCTCAGGTAATGGACGGCATGTTGAACTCAGAGTGGAAATACCCAAGTACATATCCCTCTGCAGCAATAAAGCTCAATGAGGCCAAGTACATACATAACTTTCCCAGTCTACTGGATACTTAGGAAACTGGACACTCCAGCACACGCAGAGTTAAAACACTGTTTCCCTATTTTGCCATTGAAGGAGATGTTGGAATTTTTGTAAAAAAATAACAGTTTACACAGGATGCGGCTAAATTCTGATGGCTGGGCAACTGGGAGCGCTCCTACAAGCTCACACCTTCTCTCGCCCACTGCCTGGTTTTCACTAACTATAATTTGCCATGATGTCCATGGTTTGGCAGTATGTCTGAACTGAGCCTTTGGTCCCCTCTACAAGGATTCGCTTTTGCGCCTGGTTAGCCGATTATGCGCATAATCGCAGAAGCGCATTTACGCCTAATCCCTCTGCACGAGAGGCGGCGAGAGGCGGCGAAGCGCATTCATGGATGTCCAAAATGCGGTTTACAAGTAGTTAATGCGCATAAGCGCATATTCACACAGTCAAAATGCACTTTAACGGACGGAGCAAAATAAAACTTGTGATTTAACGCGCATTCGATAATGCGCATAATCGGAGAGATAACACGCCTCTATGCCCCATTTGCGCTCCGCTGGTGTGGAGGTAAATTTTTTAATGAGACTTCAAAGAGCATTAAACCTCTCGTGAAGAGGCACCCGTAGAATTATCCCGATTTCAGCCTCACCAGATTAGTTACATCTTAGTATGGGTGAGAGGCTTGACTCTACTGCACACACACACACGTGGAAATTCATGCATTTGACACAAAATGCTCACTGCTTCTTTTCCGTCTCCCCCACCCCCATGGCTGCCTAAATGTTATCAAAGCATATAGAAAGCTGCCTTCTTATCGAGTCAGAGAGTTGGTCCATCCAATATTGTCTACACGCTCAGCAGCTCTCCAGGAGTTCAGAGAGGAGTCTTTTCAAGCCCTACCTGGAGATATCAGGGTCTGAACATGAGACCTACTGCTTGCAAAGCATAGGAGATTAGAGATACTTTTTAATTATGGGAAGTGGTGTATAAATGTATTAAATAGGTATGCTCTACAAGTATTTAATCTGCAGCTGCTATCAGAACCATTGTGAGATTGAACATGCTTTTAAACTTCCTTGAGGTTTTAGAAAAGGGAAGTACTGAGGTGAGCTTTAAAAGGCACCCGGCTTCAGAAGCCGGTGCAGGACAAGCTATTGAGGAATATAAACAACACACAGCAAGGCCCTATGACTGGCAGGGCACATTGTAATGTGTCTGGCACAACGACAGCACACCCACCCACAACTGGCAGGAGAGAAGAGGGTTGTAATACTTCACATACACAGACCCACCCATGCTCTTCTGATCAAGCCATCTATTTATTAAAATTTTCCACTGCCTTCCTTTTAAAAAAAGAGACCAACAGTATCACCAAATAATATTAAGACTGCAACTCCGTACTAACCTACCTGGAAGTAAGCCTGCTAAATTGAGTTGGACATACTTCTGAGTAGCCATGTGTAGGATTGCCCTAAAGTATGACTAAACAATGCCCGAAGTCGTACCTAGAGATCATCATTCTCTAACACAAAAGATCTGATGAAATAGCACAAAAATTGCTGAGGTGGTAGATTTCATCAAAGCACTACGTTCTGGCATGCAAAATCATGTATTACTCTTACTCCAAAGATGTATCCAATGGGAGCTGTTTGTAAGTCAGAAAAATTGCGTGCAATATATATATATATATATATATATATATATATTCTAGAGGGTGGGGAGATAGTTGTGGGTGGAAAAGGCTCTAAAACATGTTATATTGTGTTTATAAAAATAGTCAGAGAGTTTTATCTTGCTATGCCAATTTTCAGCACAGTGAACAGTTTTATGGCCAAATTATAAGCCCCTCTGAAACTAAGGGGTTTCAACGGAAATTATGACATCATCTGGACTACAAACCAGAATAAGGAAACAGGGTATGTTAACAACTGCAGCCAAAAAATGATCCTTTGGGAAGGGAGGAGGCAAGGATTCCTGTTTCAACAATTGTTGGAAATATAGTGGAACAAAAACTACAAGGAATTAGGTAAGAGGTCGTCTAATGTCCCAATGCTGTGTCAGCATATAGGTATTCAAGAAAGGATGAAGCAATTGGCAACGGGGTTATATCCCAATCTTTTGTGTCCTATTAGCATGGCAAGTTGGAAAGAGATATCACGTAGCACAGAAAAAGGTGAAGAAAAGGCATAATTAGGTGAGATAGAGAGTAGAGCTTTCCTCCGGAATTCTCTCCCCCAGGATGCCACAAAGTTATACATTTTCAAGTTAAAACCTCCCTCTTATCCCACACTATTTGTATGAGTTCAAAGTTTCTGGGCTATGAGTGGCTGACAATTTGGGTGGGGTGATTGGGGCAAGAGTGCAAAATGGGAATCAAAACATTATTATGTTTAACTGTGTGATGTTTCTTTTCAGTATGGAAGAACTAGGCATGTTTTCATAAAGGTTGGGGGAAAGCCAGATACTACCTTGCACAGGGGGTTAGTGAGGGCAGGCAGAATGGCACCATCACAGTTGCCCTTAGGCTTCATGCCTGCAGCCTAGCACAGTAAAGCACATTGAGCCACTAAATACAACTGGTGGGGGAGGAGAAAATTGGAAACATGTGACTCTCCTGAATTGTGACTCCCCGCAACAGGATAGTATGGGGTTTCTTCATTGCACATCGCAGAATAGAACTGGGAGCCCCCATCAGATGTAAAAACTATTACTGGAGAGCAAATTGGTCCTAAAGCATTGTATTGATTAGGGTTGGAGATCTGCTATGTGTCTTAAAGCCCCATGTGTATTCAGAGGCAAGGGCGCTGCTTCCATTTCTCATCCTTATCTTTCCCCAGTCCAGTCATCCACTCCCTTCCACCACCTGCTTAATGAGCTGCATTCCAAGTGTGCTTCAAACAGCTTTCCCTTCACATCTATTTTTGCAAAATAGATCGGTGCAATCCCATTCTAGGGTGACCATCTGTCAGGAAAAACCAGGACATGTCAGGATTTTTGGTAACAAATCTGGGAAGGGGGAAATTTGAAGAAATATCTGGATTTTTCCCATCCTCCCACCACCCAAAGGGCAGCTTTACTTTATAGTCAATGGGAATTAACAAAAATGCTTTCAGCTCCGTCATTTTTAAAGATAAAGAGATGAAACTTGGCACCATGATAGATCTTAAGTAGGGCTTTAGCCATGCCAAGATTGAAGCAGATTCGTTCATCCATTGATTTTTAGGATTTTTTTTAAAGTTTGAGGTTTTAAAATTATTATTTTAAAAATAATGTCATTTTTAAGGATAAAGATATGAAACTTGGCACCATGATAGATCTTAAGTATGGCTTTAGCCATGCCAAGTTGAAAGCAGATCCATTTGATTTTTAGGATTTTTTTTTAAATGAGGTTTTAAAATTATTATTTTTAAAATACACTGGAGCCATACCCTTCAAACTCAGGTTATCAAACCTCCCCTTTGGGGTCTTGCACCTTGAGCAGTTTCAGCCCTTGGTATCAAGGGAATCTTGAGTTTTTAGCTAAGAAGTGCTGTGTGAGCGTGACATCTTTCCTGTTGCAGATTTGGTGGGCAGTCGGGCACCTGGAGCTCAAAGCAGCTCACAGGGCAAAACAAAATGGGCCAGAGTCCTTTTTCTCAGAGTTCCACATCATGGGTGATGAAGGGTCATCCTTAGAGAAAAACTCTCATGACCAATGGTGACCTCGACTGAGGTCCCAGTCAAGAGAGAGGCTCTCATCTTTGCAGATGCCCTGTTGCTGCGGATGTTGGAACCTGGCATGTCGTTGCTTTGTGTCACTATTCCTTCCCTTCCACTTCACTTTGTTCACTTGTGAGCTAGGCTCTGTAATGCAGAACATCTGAAGTGTGTGTCAGAGAAAAATAGATAGATTTGCAGCTTTGGCTAGCAGGCATATCTCTTAGAGACAGAGTTAGACTGAAGACACAACTTAGAGATGGCTGTAACTGAGCCCTGAGAGGCTAGCGTGCCACACAAAGCCTTTTAAGAGTGTCTCAGAGTCCAGTGTGTTGGTGCAGCCAGAGGCAGCTGGTGTCGTCGGCAGTTTTTAAAAGTAAGAGTCACCAGACGTGACCAAGCAATAAGCTGGCACCCTTCCCCCCCAGCCACACGGTACAAGTGCATAGCCCGGCTGGAGTGTTGGGAGACTTTGGAAGAGGGAGGGAGATTGATTGTTTGAGGTTGGAGGCTTTGGTTTGGCTGCAATGACTTAGAGAGAGAGTCAACAGAGGCTGCACAGACAAACCAGAGACACCTGTTGTAACTTAGCCACACGGTGCTGGCATGCAACACGGGGCATTAGAAAGAGGGTCTCAAGTCTGGATGTGAAAAGTGGTGCCAATGCACAAACCTTGAGAAGCTAATGTGTATAAATGAGAAGTGTGAATGGGTGAAATAGTGTCCGCCGCCCACAACACCCACCCTAATGTTAGAGTAGAGAAACTTGTGACAATCATACACAAGGTTTTTTTTTTTAAAGAACTTTTAAAATAAAAAAGCCAGCCAGCCAGCAGCAAGCCCTGTTAACAGCAGCTTGCAGTGGAGTGGGGATACACTCAGAAAATACATTTGAGGGAAGGGGAGAATGTATTACACAGAGTATAGCAACAAAGTACAGCAAAAGCTACAAAAGTAGGAGTGAGTGAAGTCAATTTCAGATACATTGGATGTCTCACTTGTTATTTCAGTGATTTTAACTTTAAGATGTTATGCAGAACAGATTTGTCTGAATTGTATGCTGTAAAATCAGACATGTGACCAAGGCTATGTTCAGGTGGGCACCCCCCCCCCCTTGGTGTTGGGCATTCCCCCTGGGGGCAAACATGTTGGTGGACATGCCCCCATGGGGGCCAACCATGTTGTCCTCCTTTTCCAAAATATGGTCATCTTACCATTTCAAAATTAGGGCCAGCCCTACCATTAGGTAGAATAAGGCAGCTATCTTAGTCAACAGACTTTGGACACAATTAAAGGAGAACAGGCAAAGAATTATTTGGGCAGGATCTACACTAGTGCTTTATAACAGTTTATAACGGCATTGACAACTGTTGGGGCCCAGGACACATTACACATACCATTTTCAAACCACTATCAAAGTGTTATATCTTGCTTGATGTAGATCTGGCCAGGATTATCTGATGAAGAATTCAAAACTTTGGGGATACCAATTTAACTGCCATAGCTTCCCCCAAGGAATGCTGGAAGTTGTAGTTTGGTGAGGGCACTGAGAGGGCACTGGTCTCACTCATAAAACCACAGTTCCTAGTGGAGAGGGAATCATTATTAACGGCACTGTCTTATGGGAACGGCCGTAAGTCTCCAAACTTGGAGGCTTAAAGCCATTCAAAGCAGGGTGGGAGGTGCAGCAGAAGCAACCTTTGTCTCTGCGCTCCTCCCGCTCTGTATTTTCACTAGATGGGCATTTCAGACTGTCTAACTGAGGTGTTGGGGAGAAGGAGGGATGGTGGCGGGGAGAATCTGGGGACATGGCATAAACAGTCCCCTCCCCATCCACCAGTGTGCCCCCTTTCCGTTCCCTCTGATGTTCCCTTTGTGACATCGGAGAGGCAGCCAGCGTGGTTCCTTCCACACCAGCTGCAAAGGGGAGGGGAACTTGGATTTCTGGGTCCAAGGATGGAGCACTTTCTCCGACCTTGTATCCAGGAATCCAAAGTATCTCATGCCCCCCACTCCCGATTCTGTCTAAGGGCCATGAGATTGTTCTCCCCACTAGTTTAAGTCCGTAAGGTAAATAATCCACAATGGACACTGTAGAAAAGTCTTCCCCAAACTGGTGCCTTTCAGATGTTTTGGATTTCAACTCCCATCAGCTCAGGCCAGTATGGCCAATGGCCAGGAATGTTTAAAGTTATAGTCCAAAACATCTGGAGGGCACCAGGTGGGAGGCGGCTGCTCTAGAAATCTGGCGCCTTGATTGCAGAGTGCTATGTAGCTGGGATATATTCACAATGAGGTGCAGTGCTTTTGAATAACTTCATGGCGAGTTTTAAATGCCTCCTGAAAACGTACCTTTTAGAAAAGTAATTTATATCAATTTTAATGTTGCAAACCACCTCGGGGGCTCCTACTTTGAAAGGTGGCTTAGAAATATTTTAAAGGAATAATTAAATTAAGTTAAATTAAATCAAATAATATGCAAGCTCCCCCTAGCTTATAATTGATACCATGATGCTGCCTTGATTTTTTTCCTATAGTTGTTTTTAAATTGTTTTATTTAGTTTTGTTATACCTGTCATTGTTTATCACTTGAGTATTTTAATAATGATTTTAATACTATGGCATGTAAAACTGCTCAGAGAGTTTGTCATATCAAATGGCATACAGGTATTATGAATAAATAAACTTTGGGTTGCTCTCTTAAAGTAAAGAATATGTAGAAATGTTTCTCCTTTTGGCCATCAGACTGTAGGGTGACCAGATAAATTCCAGGTCAGGGCTCATGTAACTTTAACAGTTGTAGAGAAAAGGGAATTTCAGCCAGTGTCATTTGTATGCAATTAGGTCCTGGTGAAATTCCCTCTTCATCACAACAGTTAAAGTTGCAGGGGCTCTGCTTTCTTTTGTATATGGTCACTGTATATGGTATATGTATATGCACCTTTAACTGTTGTGATGAAGAGGGAATTTCACCAGGAACTAATTACATACAAATGACACTGGCTGAAATTCCCTTTTCTCTACAACTGTTAAAGTTACATGAGCCCTGACCTGGAATTTATCTGGTCACCCTACCTTCAGAGTTCGTCCCAGTTTGGTTGTTTTTCCACCCCTCCAATGGGTCTTGGGCATGAAAGCAAACAGCAGGACTAGCCGCAGGAGTGTGGAAGTCCACTTATGAAATACAATCTGGGGTCTGGAGTGGCCAAAATGCTGTCATGAGGTTAGGCAGGAAGAGAAATGAAGGAAAGGGGCTGGAACCATTCTTGGGGAAAGAGGGGAAAGGGAGACTGGATGTGCCTGATCACGTGAAACAAAACTTTATAGGCTGTTGAAGTTTACACACTGACAAAGTTTGAGAGTCCCTAAAATGCATACAAGAACAAGATGCATAAAGGTTCTGGGGTGTTGTTGTTGTTGTTGTTTTAAAAAGAAAACAACACCAACCCCGCAGGGAAGTGGGAGGGTAGGAGACCCGTTAATGAGACACAGCCCTAGAGGAACTTTTTAATTCTTGTCCAGTGCTCTGCAGGGAGCCTTTTCATCCCTTGAATGCTAAACAACTGGCTACTTATACTCAAGAGAAGCCCTATACACATGAGCACTATATTAGGGACAAGGGTGGCCATTCACTCCGCAAATAACATTTTACACACACACACACAGTTGCTGAATGGCCTGCAGCTGAAATCTCCCAGCAGTTACAGGCCACTAATCTCCATGACCTTTTTCCCAAAGAGGGGGTGCCCAAGTTAAAAAGCATTTTCAGCCATCCATTTAAGTTTGCTTCTGGCTTAAAAACAGGCACAGAACTGGATGGGTGTCGCTGTAGCTGCGGATGTTGTTAGGGCAAGGAAAGGTATATAAGGAAGTGGGAAATGAGGAATTACACAGTAACTCCAGCGCATTAATACTTCTTGTCAGATTCTGCTTAAAATCTCTGCTTCCTGCAGGAAATGTTGTGTCAGTCTGACCTATGGTTTGAAGAAGAAAAGAAAAGCAGGGTCCAGCTTTCCTTTTGCTGGCCCTTTAAATGCTCCAAATGGAAGAAAAATAGCAGACGTGAAGAAGTACTCCTTTTTTTCAAAAGAGTGACACACTTAAGAATGCCATTTGCCTCCTGCAGAGTTCCTCAGCGATTAAACATTTGGCTAAGAAACCTTTATTGCAATTCCATTTTAAGCTGTATATCTGAAACCATGTTGTTTATATATAATTTCAATGCAGTCCAGCTCACTTGGCAGAGCAATGGACATAACTGCCAGAATTTAAAATAGATCAGTCTTGAGGTCACAGTCGGATGTAGAAGGAATTTGCTATCTGCCCAGCATACGGCATAGCTACATTGCCAGGGTGTCTCTGAAGTAAATATATCCATGTGCAGAAAACAGAGAAGCCAGGAAAGCCGCTTCTATTTCAACCTTTTTGATCCAAAATGTTAATTTTCCAAATAATGCTTTCCACAAATGCATTTGTTGCAATTGTTGTAATTAACACTGGTAATGTCTGAACTAGCCAGGCCTTTGTATGACATGGATTTCTTGAATAGTCACCGCAACTTATTTCAAACACGAACAGAACAAATAAATGAATGGGGTCTAATAGTCAAGTGAGGTTTACACATTCTTGGAAGCCAGTTTTATTTTCCACCATAAAATCTGTCAGAGAAACAAGCTTGTTGCTCAATAAAATGGAAATTAATTGCCCTTTAGAAGAATGGTCTCCCGCCCCCATGTTCTCTTTACTTCATACCTTCTGGAGAGTAACAAAAACAAAAGCTTCTGCAAAACCATGGCTCCATGCAGTGGTTGTATTACATGTAAGCCATTCAACATGTGGATTGGCCGTCCTTCATTTCAACTATCTCCAGACCGATGAGAGTAGAACTTTGAACCAACTTATCTTTTACCAGTCCAGACAGCCAAACCATATGCTGTCATGTAGCCAGTACTAAGGGAGCAGCAATTTTTTTTTTAAAAAAATGGCATATCATAGAATCATAGAATAGTAGAGTTGGAAGGGGCCTATAAGGCCATCGAGTCCAATCCCCTACTCAATGCTGAAATCTACCTTAAAGCATCCCTGACAGATGGTTGTCCAGTTGTTTCTTGAATGCCTCTAATGTGGGAGAGCCCCACCACCTCCCTAGGTCATTGGTTCCATTTTCGTATTGCTCTAACATAGGGTGACCAGATAAAATCCAGGTCAGGGCTCATGTAACTTTAACAGTTGTAGAGAAAAGGGAATTTCAGCCAGTGTCATTTGTATGCAATTAGTTCCTGGTGAAATTCCCTCGTCATCACAACTGTTAAAGTTGCAGGGCCCTGCCTTCTTTTGTATATGGTCACTCTAGTATAGTGCATGCACCTTTAACTGTTGTGATAAAGAGGGAATATCACCAGGAACTAATTGCATACAAATGACACTGGCTGAAATTCCCTTTTCTCTACAACTGTTAAAGTTACATGAGCCCTGACCTGGATTTTATCTGGTTAGCCTACTCTAACAGTCAGGAAGTTTTTCCTGATGTCCAGCAATAGTCCTAAGTGACTACTGCCAAGGATGCATAGGGTTTTCCCTGAAGTAGCAGATGGGAGAACCATATACTTAGGACCAAAACAGAGAGTACTTTAAATCTGTGTCTAGCAACTTAGTCCTAATCTACACCAAGCAGGATACAGCGCTATGAAATCAGTATAAAAACGGTATAGAAAAGGCAGAATCCACACTACTGCTTCATAGCGGTATTGAATGCACTGACAACTGTTGAGGCCCAGAGAGACACAAACCATATACCACTTTCATAGTGTTGTATCCTGTTTGCTGTTGCTCCTGCTTTTTATATACTTTTTTCATACTGCTTTCATAGTGCTATATCCTGCTTGGTGTAGAACTGGCCCATGTTTAGCAATCTGGATCAGGGGCCCTGTACTTACTTTTGACTAAAAATAAATTTTAAAAAGACATAGCTGCTAGACACAGATTTTAAGTTAAACATCTTAACAGATACTGCAAGGAGACCCCAGTGCACTAATATATGAAACATCCTCAAGGAGTAGCCAGTACAAACAAATTTCCCAGAGTCTAGCTTTGCTACTGTGATTTCTACCTGGTCTGTGGAGTAATGAGCCTTTTGTCATGTGCACTGTTTGAAAGAGCTGTTCCCCTGCACTTGAATTCCCTTTTCAGGGCCAGCTTATGCAGTCAGCAGTATCAAATGGTAAAACTTTGTTTGGACTCTACCACTTCGGGCTGCAGGTGGAAAGATGAATGTTTGAACACTCCCCTATGCTAAAAAAATAAAATAAACAAGTACATAGAAAAATAGTATGCCAAAGAGAAGAGTTCAGTTAACATGCAGGGAGGGTTTGGGGGATGCAGAAGCAATGGCTCAATTCGGACGACACAATATACAACTGGTGTGGGGGATGCTGCCATAGTCAACTCAGCGCTGATCCTAATCTACACCACAGTTGATTATTTATTGCCATGTTGTGCGGGAAGTACCCCCTAGTTGAACAACTGTAAAGTTGATTATTACCCCACCATTGACTATCGTGTTGTCCGAATTGAGCCAATGTGTACTTAACAGTGGCACATTCCACCTGATTATACTGCATGTATAAACTGGCCATAGTGCCAGGGCAAAAGAATTAAAGAAAGCTGAAGATCTGAGGTAATAATATGGAAAACCTTGGATGGAGCACAGCTTGTGGTGCCAGAAATGGTGCCAGAACTGTTATTTCCATCCCCTTTGCCCTTGAAAAAGTGGGGAAAAAACCAAAACGATATATTACTGATTACCATGTCAGATTTCTTATATCAATGACTTCCTCCCAAGTTTCCTTATCACACTAATTATTAAATGATAACTATTGTTAGTGTCATACCAACATTCATTATAACACAGAGAAATTTGGTAGTCAAAAATTGAAAGCATACATATGGAATGCATACACATGGAGTTACTGGAATACATATATATGGAGTTATTGTATGCTTTTATAACGTGGGGGAAGACACAACATGCAGCCCGTGGGTTATACGTGTCCCTGTCCTCCAGAGTGGAACCCACCACTGCCATTACACCACTGAAAATTCACCAGCAAACCACTAGTGGAGCTTCAGGAGGCCAAATTTGGCTGGTTTTCAAGCTATATTTGTCCTCCTGAAGCTTCTGCGGCAGTTTGCCACTGAACTTCAAACCACCAATTTGGGGTGGGTGGGTGGCAGCAGGAGTTCAGCCTCTAGAAAGTGGCCTACAGCCTCGCCCCTCTCAAAGTTGCCCACCCATTTTATAGCTTAGTTATTTAGAAATGTTTTAAATTGATTATTTTGTTTTGTTCCAGGGTGGATTTGATTTAAATCACGATTTAAATCACTTCTCAGAAAGACTTGATTTAATCATGTCACTTCCCCCCCCTAAAAGTGCACTCTTCCTCGCTATAAGCTTAATACATATTTTACACAACTCAGAGTTACCAAAGACTCATTCTCCTCAAAAGGTTTCACTTTCATTTTTACTGCTTGCCCCTCCCTCCTCACACTTCGCTTCTTGTGCAGATCTATTCCACTCCCAACAATCTATTCATTGAATTTTTTGAAATTTAGCACTTAAGAAGTAAGGCGGTTGATTCTGTGTACATAGATTTGCAAAGGCACAATGGGATTGTGATCTCTGTAGACACAAATTCACAGTTTTGAGAACTGTAAAACCCAGCATCTGTGATAATATCTTCTAGATAGAAAAACTGCCCAATAATCTTACAGAAACTTCTGGAAAAGCATGACATTGTGAATGGATTAATGGAATTCATTTACCAAAAAAATTAAACCTTGCATGAATATACAGCCTCATGCTACATAATTAAAAACTAATCCTTATTTCATGATGTACCTTAAATAGAAAACTATTTTAGATAGATTTTTCCTCAAAAAGCATTTTTTTAAAAAAAATCCAATTTAAATTTTTAAAATCCAATTTTTTAATTATTTTTTTAAATCATTGATTTTTATCCACCCTGTTTTGTTCTATACTGATGTGCCTGGATATATGACTAATTCTCCTTGGTGGGTTTTTTTTTATAGGAACCTATATTTAAGTAAAGTATTTAGAAATACATTTTTTTAGTTGGTGTATTGATACCTGCTCCAGTTTAAGCCTCTAGGAGCCAAACCAGATGTTGCATGTTTATTAAACACAGGCTTGCCTGCTTGGCTATTAAGGGGGGGGGGCTCTACTTTTATACTAAACGTAGTGTACGGGAAAGAAACCTATCCCCTTCTCTACCTTAGCTTGCTACATTTCACTGATTTAAACTCTTCCTCCAGGCCAGCCCTAATATTGGAAGGAAGCCAGACTGGGAGATAACGGCTTAAAGCAGCAGATCACAGTGAGGTAGAAAGAGATGTGCAAGAATTTTGTTTCAGTTTGCAAATCATTCAAACTTGCCCTGCTTGTAATCATGAATGTGAATGTTTGTTTTTTAAACAAATAATATTCATAAATTCTCAAACTTGTGCTCACTTTTGAAAAATGCATATTTTGAAAAATATGCACTTTGACATGAGCATTTATATATATATATATATATATATATTGAAAAATGCTCATATATATAATTTTTTCCACTTCAGTCAATGGAGGGAAAGTGCACACTTTTGAAAAATGTGCATGAAATGCACACTTTCCCCATTCAAAATGTGCACTTTTCCCATTTGAACAAAAAGAAAAACAGGTCGCAAACAAGAACGGGAGTGGGATGAACCAAGCTATAGTTGCAGGCACTATACTAGAGTGACCATATACAAAAGAAGACAGGGCCCCTGCACCTTTAACTGTTGTGATGAAGAGGGAATTTCACCAGGACCTAATTGCATACAAATGACACTGGCTGAAATTCCCTTTTCTCTACAATTGTGAAAGTTACATGAGCCCTGACCTGGATTTTATCTGGTCACCCTAGTTTATAGCCATGTTCCACTTAGTATAAACATTGCGCCCCCTCACTTTACAGTCAAACATGCACACATTTGATTTGGCTCTATGTATCTAAAAACAAAACATTTAAAATGTGTGACTTACTTTTGCTGTCTGGGATTCTTTTAATTAAAGATGTAGCAGCTTGAACATGGAGTTTATGCATGCAAAACATGTGTTCTTTCATTAGTTTCCTAAGAAGGGAAATTATTTAGTAATTCCAAACCAAATTCTCATTTGTTATCTGAAATATTTTGCCCCACATATTTCATTTCCCTTCCAAGCCTTGGCTTACAACTTTACTCCCCAGGAGTCTGCATACCAAGAGTAAAAGAATCTCTTCATGATACAAGTTCATTATCAGCTTGTTTAAATGTTTCAGAACACAAGATACTAGAGAAAGGAAATGTAACTGGTATTCAATAGCAAAGATTTTCTCTCAGGCTATGTTAGTTCAAGGGTTGCACACTTACTTATGCAAGAAGCTGGGGCTGACTGGCTGGCTGGCTGGTGGCCGCACGGCGAAAGCATGCAAGGTAAGAAGCCGGGGCAAGCAGCTACAGGACACCAGCAGCATGGGGAGAGGTGGTGGTAATTTTAATATTCATGATTAGTTTGTAGTATAAATGCTACTGACAAACATAAGAGGATCTAAAAATTAAAGCTGCAATTCTGTACCCCCTTATCTGGAAGAAAGCCTCATTGTACTCAATGGGACTTCTTTCTGTGTAGACACGTGTAGGATTGTGCTTTAAATATATGTGAACACACTGAGTAAAAGGAAGGATTTTGTGGGGAAGAGAAGAAAATATTAATTGTCAGTATTGTTGATTAAGTTGCTTTACTTTGCCTGGATTATGCCCTATTTCAGAATGCAAACCAGCATAAATTTTACCAGAATCAGCACTTTTCTACAAAAGATATATACTGACAGGCTTACTCTAAAGTCCCTGAAAGCAGCACAAAAGTTCTAAGAATTATCAGCAGGTTGATCCTCGCTTACAACTATGTAGAAATAAAAAATGTTGGGTCCACCCCCACCACAAGTGATACTGAGAGTGGTATAGGAATTTCTCACATCTATAAATTAAAGTATCATATTGATAATTTATCACTGGGTGCATATGAAGTTTCTTTCCTTATTTTAAGATAACATTTTTAAAGCCCTGAAATGAAAAGGTTTAGAGGAATACGTTATCACTCCATAGAGTTTGCTCTGTCTGCAGAAGAGTGTGCTTATTGCTCCATTTCTTAAGTCTCTTCAAAGTGCAAATAATATTATTTACCCAATCAATTCCTTTCCAATTTACATCTCTATTTTTAAACCTTTCCATTTTCTGTGGTAAGCCACTCATCTTGGAAGAAGTCATGTAAGTTCTACATAAAAACAAAAAGACAAGAGTAGCTCCCACCAAATTGTGCTGCTGGTAAACTGCAAGTATATGACTTCAGAATTAAATGGTGAGACTCCCACACTCTCACTCCATTTTCCACTGAAGTAGTTTATAATAAGCAGACGAAGACATTGTAATACCATGCATTGCAAGAGTGATGAATTTAAAAGCAGTCTTATACTTAATATCAATCTGATTCCTGTCTCAACTGAATATCAGGCAGTAACATTACACCAGGTCTAGGGACCCTTTCCCATTTACTCTCCTTTCTGGCCTCTCTTAACTCTTTGATGTCCATTTATTTATTTTATTTTTATTTTATTTTATTACATTTAGCTCCTGCCTTTTTTCTTCCAAGGAATCCAAGGTGGCATACATAATCCTCCTCCTCCATTTTATCCTCACAATAACAACCCTGTGAGGAAGGTTTGACTGAAAGTCTGTGACTGGCCGAAAGTCACCCAGTGAGCTCCATTATGTCACCTTGGGCTCCTTGGAGGAAAGGCAGGATAGAAAAGTAATAAATAAATTATGTATATGAGCAAACATTACTAAAGTCAATGTTTTAAAAGGAGGATGAAAACCTTGCTTGGTAGCAATTTTTTTTTAAAAAAAACTAGAGAAATTATTTTTCTATGTAGCGTCCAACCACGAAGTAGTTGCTGGTTAGCAAGCTATAAGGGTTGGCTCTACTGACATAGATTTCACAAAACAGTGTTGGGGCTATTGTCTTATATATATATATATTGCAAAAACTTCTAAAAGTTCAGGTGGCTATAGTTAGGCTGACCATATGAAAAGGAGGACAGGGCTCATATAACTTTAACAGTTGTAGAGAAAAGGGAATTTCAGCCAGCGTCATTTGTATGCAATTTGTAACTGGTGAAATTCCCTCTTCATTACAACACTTAAAGCTGCAGGGACCCTGCCCTCTTTTGTATCTGGTCACTCTAGTATAGTGCATGCAACTTTAATTGCTTTGATGAAGAGGTGATTTCACCAGGTACTAATTGCATACAAATGAAGCCAGCTGAAATTCCCTTTTCTCTGCAACTGTTAAAGTTACATGAGCCCTGTCCTCCTTTTCATATGGTCAGCCTACTATAGTTGGCACCAAGTGCATCAAAACCTTATACCGCTTGCCTCTCAAACCCCTTAGGACTGAAGGGTGACCATATGGAAAGAAGGACAGGGCTCCTGTATCTTTAACAGTTGTATAGAAAAGTGAATTTCAGCTGGTGTCATTTGTATGCATGCAGCACATGGTGAAATTCCATCATCATCACAACAGTTAAAGCTGCAGGAGCCCTCCCTTCTTTTGTATCTGGTCTCTTTTCTTGGTGTTTTTTCTTGATGAACATGACTGGCTTTGCCAAGTCATGCAGTCTTTTACTGATTCAGACATTTCCTGACTTGAGCATGGTTTAAGTATGACTGCTTTCTGGATGTTGGTGTGGATGTGTTTTGGTAGGCCTAGTTTCTGAAGGTTTTCTGTAAAAAACAAAAATGATGTGATGCTGGTGACTGCTGTGACTAATGGAATAATTGTAACTTTTCCCTCCTGCCACGGTTCTTTAATTTTCATAGCCTGTGGTGTATATTTTTCTCTCTTTTCCTCTTCCTTTTCTGTAACATTTTTGTGATTAGGTATTGTTATGTCAATGAGACAGTTGTGTTTTTCTTTTTTTGTTCATGAATGTTACATGTAGTTGATTGCGAAGTATTGTCTTATCCCAGAATTGTTCTGTCCCAGCATAGCATAGCTTGGCTTGACTTGTTTGAGTGTGTCTGGATTTCCTAGGCTCTGAAAGCATCTTTCTGGAGAGCACCTGTTGGTTGCATGATCTACGATGCCAGGTTCTGGTGAGTGCATAGTTCTCCTTGACAGGAAGGGCTTGCGCTTGCTAGAGTAGATGTGAAGAGGCTGTAATCCTATATTCATTTATCTGGGAGTAAGCTTTATTGAAATCAATTAAGATGTTATATAGAACAGGTTTGTCTTAATTGTGTGCTGTGAAATCAGACATATGACCAACGCCATGTTTGGGTGGGCATGCCCCCTTAGGGGCCAGCCATGTTGGTAGGCATGCCCCATTGGGGCTGGCCATATTGGTGGGCATGCCCCATTGGGGCTGGCCATGTTGGTGGGCACGCCCCATTTGGGGCGGCCATGTTGTCCTCCTTTTTGGTTTCCAAAATATGGTCACCCTAATTTAAAACTTTCATTCAGAACCAAATGGTCTGAACAGATGAGTATTTCACAGCATCCCCTCTAAGTATCTGCCTATGTCCTGAGTGCTACTATTTTGGATACTGGAGTTTTTGGATCCATGCTGAAATAAACATTTGAAGTTTTGTAAATCTATCACTGAAGAAGACTATACAGTTGAAACGTGTTTGGCAAACAACAATGTTAAATTCAACAGAACGCTCTTGTAATTTGAGACTAAGGCTCAGTTCGGACGACATATTAAGCAACGGAGGGGTAAATAACGTACTGACCGTGCATTAGGCAGGAGGAGCTTCACAGACGACCTGCTGCAGCCAGCGCTGCTCGGCACTGGCAAACGCCCCAGCTGCTACGAACTTGCGGCGGCCATTTTGGTTGCAGCCTCTCCTCCCTGTGTCCTCCAGCCGTATCCTAGCATGCACCATGAGTGCTGCTGGCTGCATAGAATGGCCGGGGTTTTTTGGCTGCTCTAGGCAGCAGAACTCTATTCCGAAATGGAATAGTCCACGGAGAGATGGGGGGCTGAATTCGGATGACACTTTAAACAACGGGGCTTCGGGCTAAACAACGTGCAAGCCCGTTGTTTCGCTCCATTGTTTAAAGTGCCTGATTAACGTACTGTCAGTTGTGTGTGCGTTGTGTGTTGCCCTCCAGATGACACAATAAGCAACACAATTGACGACTGTTCCCCCCCTCCTCCGTTGCTTAATATGTCGTCCGAACTGAGCCTAAAGATTGTAACAGGGTCATGACATGTTTTGCCTGTCCTTATACCCCTTGAATATTACGGAGAACTGGGTTCGATAATTGACTTTTACCTGCACCTTTTATTGTGCCATTTTAGCTCTGTTTTATAAATTATTTTAATGATATTTTTATCATATTTCATAATTTTTATTGCTATGATACTGTTACCTGTGCAGTTCTTTCCTGATCTTATTTCTCTTCACTTCAATCACATTCATTTCAATGGGTTTACTCTGAGTAGGGCTAACATTGGATATATATATATATATATATATATATATATATAATGTACATTTCCTTTATGCACAATCTCAGCTGACATCCTTCATGGCTACAACAACAGAAGGTGGGAGTGGGCTTATTTCTCAAAAAATGATTGGGCACAATACTGCCTGGACATTTTGCCTATTATTCCTATTTTTATAGGAGTTAGAGATTGCCTTTTTTTTAAATGAAAGTTGGGAATCTAAGCCACTAGCAGGCCCCACAAAAGCACCAGGTAACATGGCCAGAATCCTATCAAAATCTGGTCAATTGTGCCCTATGTCAACCCTAACAAGGGCCTAGCTCATAAGTCTTTTCAATCACTAACTTTACTGATCACAGGTCCAAAGTCTTGTTAACTAGTCTCTAAAATGTCAACCAACTGGCTCTAAAAGTACTGCCTTAATAAACTTCAATCAAGCACCAGTTGGATATCAGTTTGGGATCTGTTCAATATTGTAGATATTAAGCAATGCCAGTTATAAAAAAACACAATAATTTTAAAAGGGATACTTTTGTTTTTTTAAAAAACCCACTTCATGGAACAAAACATTTATTCATGTTTAGTTGGCTCTTTAAACTGATCTCACTGCCTTTTGTTGGCATGATAGATTTTTATTAGGGATGTGCACTGACCCCCCGGATCGGATCGGATAGCGGATCGGAATCGGACCTGGGGGGTCGGATCGGATCGGATCGGATCGGAGGCTGGTCGGATCGGATCGGACCAGATGTCCGATCCGGATCGGACGCCATTTTGAATGCTTTTTCCCATAGCCAAGTATTGTTTTACAAAAACGCCTATAACTTTTTCATTTTTAAAGATAGAAGGATGAAACTTGGGCACATTGTAGACTGGTTAGGGGTAGTTATCTGTGAGAAATTTCAGAAAGATTGGTGCATGCATTTTGTGGCAATTAATTTTTTAATAAATACCCAGGAATGCCTATAACTTTGTCATTTTTAAAGTTACACACATGAAACTTTGCCACATTGTAGGGGGTACCTTGGGACCTATGTGTGTGAAATTTCAGAAACGTAGGTGCTTGTCTTGTGTGGCAATTAATTTTTAGAAAAATGGGTAGTAGTGGGGTAAATACAGTTACGCCTCCCATTTTTTTATTTTTGAAGATACAAACAGGAAACTTGGGCACATTACAGGTACCACTTGCCTTGATATGTGTGTGAAATTTCAGAAACATTGGAGCTTTCCTTGTGTGGCAATTAATTTTTGAAACAATGAGGAAAGAAACACCTATAACTTTGTCATTTTTAAAGTTACACACATGAAACTTTGCCACATTGTAGGTGCTACCTTGGGACCCATGTGTGTGAAATTTCGGAAACGTAGGTGCTTGCCTTGTGTGGCAATTATTTTTTTAATAAATACCCAGGAATGCCTATAACTTTGTCATTTTTAAAGTTACACACATGAACCTTTGCCACATTGTAGGCGGTACCTTGGGACCTATGTGTGTGAAATTTCGGAAACGTAGGTGCTTGCCTTGTGTGGCAATTAATTTTAGAAAAATGGGTAGTGGTGGGGTAAATACAGTTACGCCTCCCACTTTTTTATTTTTGAAGATACAAACAGGAAACATGGGCACATTACAGGTACCACTTGGCTTGATATGTGTGTAAAATTTCAGACAGCTGGGTCCAGGCATGTGGTGGCAAGGTATTTTTGAAACAATGAGGAAAGAAACGCCTATAACTTTTTTATTTTAAAAGTTAGAAGTCTGAACATTGCTCACTTTGTAGATGGGTTAGGGGTAGATATGTGTCAGAAATTTCAGAATTATAGGTCCAGGCATTTGATGGCTATGGAATTTTTAAATTACATGTTTCAAAAAAATTTCTACAGAGGCCAGGTCTTCCCCTCCCGCTTCCCGCGAAGAAAAGGAAACACTCTCTCATCTCGATCCCTTTTGATCCTTGCTAGTAGTATCCATTACAGGGCTCGTGTTTCCTTTCCTACTTTCACTTTTCACTTTGCACTCAAGCAGACACGAGCCCTGTAATGGATACTACCAAGGATCAAAGGGATCGAGACCAGAGTGATCCTTCCTTGCACGCATGGCTGCAAAACTCAGCTAGGCTCAGCCGTTCTGCTTGAAAAGTGAAAGTAGGAAAGGAAACACGAGCCCTGTAATGGATACTACTAGCAAGGATCAAAGGGATCGAGACGAGAGAGTGTTTCCTTTTCTTCGCGGGAAGCGGGAGGGGAAGACCTGGCCTCTGTAGAAATTTTTTTGAAACATGTAATTTAAAAATTCCATAGCCATCAAATGCCTGGACCTATAATTCTGAAATTTCTGACACATATCTACCCCTAACCCATCTACAAAGTGAGCAATGTTCAGACTTCTAACTTTTAAAATAAAAAAGTTATAGGCGTTTCTTTCCTCATTGTTTCAAAAATACCTTGCCACCACATGCCTGGACCCAGCTGTCTGAAATTTTACACACATATCAAGCCAAGTGGTACCTGTAATGTGCCCATGTTTCCTGTTTGTATCTTCAAAAATAAAAAAGTGGGAGGCGTAACTGTATTTACCCCACCACTACCCATTTTTCTAAAATTAATTGCCACACAAGGCAAGCACCTACGTTTCCGAAATTTCACACACATAGGTCCCAAGGTACCGCCTACAATGTGGCAAAGTTTCATGTGTGTAACTTTAAAAATGACAAAGTTATAGGCATTCCTGGGTATTTATTAAAAAATTAATTGCCACACAAGGCAAGCACCTACGTTTCCGAAATTTCACACACATGGGTCCCAAGGTAGCACCTACAATGTGGCAAAGTTTCATGTGTGTAACTTTAAAAATGACAAAGTTATAGGTGTTTCTTTCCTCATTGTTTCAAAAATTAATTGCCACACAAGGAAAGCTCCAATGTTTCTGAAATTTCACACACATATCAAGGCAAGTGGTACCTGTAATGTGCCCAAGTTTCCTGTTTGTATCTTCAAAAATAAAAAAATGGGAGGCGTAACTGTATTTACCCCACTACTACCCATTTTTCTAAAAATTAATTGCCACACAAGACAAGCACCTACGTTTCTGAAATTTCACACACATAGGTCCCAAGGTACCCCCTACAATGTGGCAAAGTTTCATGTGTGTAACTTTAAAAATGACAAAGTTATAGGCATTCCTGGGTATTTATTAAAAAATTAATTGCCACAAAATGCATGCACCAATCTTTCTGAAATTTCTCACAGATAACTACCCCTAACCAGTCTACAATGTGCCCAAGTTTCATCCTTCTATCTTTAAAAATGAAAAAGTTATAGGCGTTTTTGTAAAACAATACTTGGCTATGGGAAAAAGCATTCAAAATGGCGTCCGATCCGGATCGGACCTCATCGGATCGGATCGGATCGGATCGGAGGTTGTCCGGATCGGATCGGATCGGATTGGATTTTCCCGATTTTGGGTCGGATCGGATTCGGATCGTGGATCGGATCCGATCCGATGCACACCCCTAATTTTTATGCATCAAACAGCTGTATTCATCGGGGTTTTATTTAGAAGGCAGCTATTGTGGTGAGAAAAGTCACAGAGACAAAAAATATTGGTTAAACACAGGAGCATTTTGTGGATAATGGTGCTTTTTAGTTTTCCTGTCCAATTCCTTTGGTCTGCATGCCAGTCACATCCACAGGCACTACCGTGGGCAGTCTTATAAGTCCTCTTTAACAGCAAGTCTTCAGAGGCTGTCTGTTTCCCCACACACACACCACACCCGGCCTTCGTCTTTGCAATTTCTTTCAACCGCACAGCAACACATTTCCAGTTTGCTTCTTTTGCTCCCTTAACCTGTTGCTATTTTTTGCTCCCTGTTCGGTCACTTTCCAAATATTACACCTAGCTATGTGTCGATGGGCAAAACTAGGGTGACCAACTGTCAGGATTTCCCCGGATTTGTCCTGGTTTTTGTTCTATTCTGGGTGTCAAGGGGGATTTTCTGTAATTTTCTATAATGTCCTGGAAAGACACGCTTTCCCTTTAAAGGCTGCATTAGCATGGTGGGAGGGAATGACACACCTTCTGGAGGTGGGTCATTTCCCTCGCACTGCTCCAATCAGGGCCTGAAATGCACTCTACGTGGGGCTGCCTTTGAAGGTGGTCCGGAAGCTGCAGCTTGTGCAAAATGCAGCGGCCAGATTGATAACTGGAACCAGTAGGTTCGAACATATAAGACCTACTCTGGCCCGCTTGCATTGGCTGCCTGTATGTTTCCGAGCCCGGTTCAAGGTGCTGGTTTTAACCTATAAAGCCTTACACGGCTTGGGACCACAATACCTGATGGAATGCCTTTCCCGACATGAACCTACCCGAACACTACGTTCAACATCTAAGGCCCTCCTCCGAGTGCCTCCTCCGAGGGAAGCTCGGAGGTCGGCAACAAGAGAGAGGGCCTTCTCTGTGGTGGCTCCCCAATTGTGGAACGATCTCCCTGACGAGGCCCGCCTGGCGCCAACATTGTTATCTTTTCGGCGCCAGGTCAAGACTTTCCTCTTCTCTCAGGCATTTGGCAATATCTGAGGAGCCTGGGGTTGTTTTGTTTTGTTTTTGTAGTTTTTTTTGAAGTGTTCAAGTGGTTTTTAAATGTACAGATTGTGTGTATGTTGTATGTTTTTGCTGTTTTAATTTTTGTATATTGTTTTTAATTGTTTAAATGTAATAAATAAATAAATAAATAAATTCCCAGACATTATAGAAAAGGCTCTGATTGGAGCAGTGGAGGGTGGGAATTACACACTTTCCCCTCCTCCACCCCATTTCAGGCCTTTAAGGTGGTGGGGATGAATGACATGCATCCCAGAGGCCCCTGAAAGCTGCTTTCCCACCCCCACCCCACTGGGTGTCCTCTTTTTTAGTTTCCCAAATGTGGTCACCCTAGCAAAACTGCAGGGCTAAAATTTTTTTTTTATTTTTGCAAGCAGAGCAAGTGACATTTTCATTTGAAGTCTACAGATGAGCCGAAGAAAGCTCTCTGAATTGTGAAGGCACATTGAGCTTGAATAACACACGGCATCACACGCACAAATGTGCACACACCATCTCTTGTTTCAGATCAGAGGAGGGACCCATAGGTCAATGGAAGAGCACGCACTTTGCATACGGATGTGCTTTGGTTCAATCCCTGGCATTTCCAATTAAACAAGCTGTCAGGTATCGAGGCTGGGAAAGTCCCCTGTCTGCTCATGGCCGTGGAGAGCCACTGCCGCTCAGGAGACACCATAGTGAGCTCGACAGACCCAAAATCTGACTCAGCACAAAGTAGCTCAGGTTTCTCCAACTGTTTTCATTCAGTTGGACACATTTGGAATTTTAAGTGTGTCATGGCGCTCTCACAAAATGGCTGAGATGGGGTGGCTTGCAACGGGTGACATGGCTCATCATAAAACACAGTTCTAGGCTGCATCCGAAGAAGCATTGTATCAAAGACCCATGAGCTTCAGCTATGGGGCGGTATAAAAATGCAATAAATAATAAATAATAATAATTCCTCTCTACTCGGCACTAGTGAGACCACACCTAGAGCATTGTGTATGAGTCTGGGCACCACATTTCCAGAAGGACACTGACAGGTTAGAACAGGTTCAGTGGAGGGTAACAAAGATGATACAGGGCCTTGAGGACATGCCGTATGAGGACAGGATGAAGGAACTTGGGATGTTCAGTCTGGAGAAAAGAAGACTGAGGGGAGATATGTTAGCAGTTACAGCCATCTAGATTTCAATTAAATATAAGGCGAAACCTCCTGTACAACAGTGGAACAGTCTACCTATGGAGGGTTCTCAATCTCTGGAGGTTTCTAAGAAGAGGCTGGACAGCCATGTCTTATGGATGGTTGAGTTGGTTTTCCTGCACATTGCAGAGGGTTGGACTAGATGATCCTTGTGGTCCCTTCCAACTCCACAATTCTATGATTCTACGATAACACTCATTTCCCAGGCAGCAAGCTGGTGAGACTAAAGGAAAAGTAACTTGCCAAGAACCTACGTGAGTACAAGGCAGAGATGGGGTCTGAGCTCCGAAACACAAAACCACTCTTTGAATCTGAATAAAGGAAGTGCTGGAGGGCAGCATTTCATCTTGCAGCATGCCAGCCTCCCAGGGGGACAAAAAAAAAAACAAAAGAAAAAAAAGTTTTTTTAAAAATAAAAATCTTAAGAAATTAAATAAAAACCAGAAGAGGCAAGGAGCCTGGTAGACACCAATAAAGTTGTCTGTGGGCACATTCGTGCCCATGGGTACGGTTGGAGACTGCAGAAGTCGCTTCAAGTCTTTGCATAGGCCACGTGTGGCTAATCTACACGTAGAGCCCTTTTGTGAGGGAGGAGGGATGATCACGAGGGTTATCTGCTTCCGCGGTCATTGGTCACGGGGCACACGCCGGAGAGGTTTCCTGCAATTACTGGAGAGCCGTTCCAGAGTGAAGGTTTTTGTTTCCGAGTCCTGAGGCATGCGCAAGAGCACAGTGGCGATCCTGCGCAAAGCTGTGATTATTTTTTTAAAACACACTCGGCATTGAAACACGCCGATACCCATCAGGAACATGGTGAACATACACTCCCCCCCCAACCCCGCCCATCTGGTTGCCTGTTCCCTCAGCCCTGCTGAGCCCTGCTACTTGCGGCAAACAGGAACGGCTTTGCGAAGGGGGCCACACTGGGTGCTCACTTCCGGATTGTTGCAAAGGAGAGGGAAAAGCCGCAACAAACCCAGTCATCGATATCCCGGGAAAACTGAGTGGTTGTTCCGAGATCACAGGAGGATCAGCTGTGCATCATGTGGCCCGGTAAGGACAATCTCGATATAATCCCTGAATAAACGGTAGGTGTGGAAAAGCCCTGAGTGACTGTTGTAATCAATGCACAGAGTGAGAGGGAAAAGGAACTGGGATGTTTTGAAATTAGTGGAATAGTTTCAGTGCAGGGGGGGGGGGGGGAAAGGAAGTGACATGGGTCAGGCCAGACTGAAATTATGTCTACTTGAGAAGAAATGAGATAACACCCCATCCCACTCCGAACATTGATTGTTGAAAAGGGCCTGCATACTAGGAATCCACGCCAAAGGCACAAATCCCACTTCTCAACAGAGTGGTGACCACTGATTACATTGCTATAGTTATGAGTACAAAAAAACTAAACATAAAATGTTTGCTATGAATTAATGCATTGATTTATTGTTCCCCGAAGTATGTTGCCGCTTGTACTATTTACCTTAAAGATATAAATATTATTGCTATGCTGCTTGTTTGCAGTTTGATCTTGAATATTAAACTCAGAAGTATGGCAGGTGAGAGCGTGAGGGAAAGGGCCTTTTCTGTGGTGGTGACAAGACCATGGAATGCTCTGCTGAAGGAAGTCCACCCGGCTTCATTGCCACTCGCCTTTTGACAAGCAATGATGACAGAACTTTTCCAATGGTTGGTTGTTGTTGTTTTTTGGGGGGGAGGTGTTGGTGTCACTTTTGAAATGGTTTCCCTGATGGCTGGTTGTGATGTTCAGCTACTTTAGAGGTCCTTGTATATAAAAGATTGTTAGTAGTTGTTTATAAAATGCCATAAAAGAAGTTAAATAGACTAACAGTTATGTTGTAACTGAGTAAGCATAAGGGTGGGGGGAGTTCATGTGTGAGTGCTGACTGGATGGTGGAGGGGGAGTGCCTGGGTTGGCTGGCTGTGGGAGAGTGGCTGTGTATATATTTTAGAGCTGGCAAAACTGACAGGAGAGTGTGGGACAGGAGAGTGTGAGAAGAGTGTGAGGGGGGGAGAGAGAATTATTGTTGACTAGATTAGAGGCTAGGAACGACCAACGTGTTTTGTTATTTTGGTGGAACTAGATGGTGGGAAAGAGTGTAGTGTAGTTTAGAGTGGGTAGAGTTAGCAGGAGAAACATAGAACGTGAGAGTTTCTATTTGAAATGTTATGAACAGAAAGTACTGAAACCATTAAGCATTGTGCCTGTAACCTTTATGAGTATATACCTGAGGAAACCATCAAGCTTGTGCTACATGAACAATCATCTTATTGTTAATAAATCTTGTTAATTATATCCAACTGGTATGATCTTTGGAAGTGTACCTGAGGAAGGTACTGGTGGCAGCGGACAGAAGAAGGGGGATTTGAGGGCTAGGGTGCCGGGCTGTGGAGCCGTGGGGCCTAAAAGAATAAAGGCGGGACGGGAGCAGCAGCAGTAAGCCTAAACCCTCAAACACATCATAAGCACGGGGGGGTTGAAGTAAGCCCTGAGTGCAAGTGGCATAGACAGCCCTGTTGTGTAGCCCGGTGAGTGTCACAGGTGCAGACAGGGCGTCACACTGATATTTTTATTCTGATCTTGATTTTTACTGCAGTTTCAACTTCCTGAAATGGATTTTTATAATATATCTTTTATTGTTATTCATTATAACATTATATAGTTACATCGTTAGCGGCTTTGGATACCTTGTGTAGAAAGTTGGGATTTAAAAGGTCTCCAAAATAAGTTATCCCCAAGCCTTTATTTATTTAATTTTATTTCATTTCTAAAGTGCCCAATAGCCAAAGTTCTCTGGGTGGGTCACAAAAAATACACATCACAATACAAGATGATAAAAAGATAATATAAAATCTCTAACATAAAAAATTTAAAACAATTTAAACAGCAAAAGCATTTACAGTAAGGTATTGGGTCTATGAGAAATAACTGACACAAATACCCCATCATGCACCAACAAATGTCTTGGAGTAGAGGTCAATATTGACCTGGCACTGGGGCCAGGCAGTCTTCAGTAGGGAGAGCATTCCAAAATCGGGGAGGGAGCATCACTGAGAAGGCCCCTCTCCATTTCTGCCACTAAACCTTGCTATAAACTATGCTGAGAACCTTTCTTCATCGCTCTGAAATCTTTCCTCCCTGACAGAAACCTGAAATTGTGCCTCTGACGATAGCATCAAAAATGCAGACCAAAGGTGAACTCACACATATATATTAATTTATCATTTATTTAGCATCAAATGCTGGCTTGCATGATTAAATAATAATAATAATAATAATAATAATAATAATTATTATTATTATTATTATTATTTCCATTTGTATACCGCCCCAGAGCCGTAGCTCTCTGGGCAGTTTACATAAGATTACAACATTTAAAAACAATATACAAAAATTAAAATGGCAAAACATACAATATACAAATTTATTTAAAACCATTATGATAACTTAAAAAGCTATAAACCTAAAAATAAAACAAACCCAGGCTAAATGCCTGAGAGAAGAGGAAAGTCTTGACCTGGCGCCAAAAAGATAACAGTTAGCGCCAGGCAGGCCTCATCAGGGAGATCGTTCCACAATTGGGGGGCCACCACAGAGAAGGCCGTCTCCCTTGTTGCCGACCTCCGAGCTTCCCTTGGAGTAGGCACTCAGAGGAGGGCCTTAGATGTTGAACGTAGTGTTCGGGTAGGTTCATGTCGGAAGAGGCGTTCCATCAGGTATTGTGGTCCCAAGCCGTGTAAGGCTTTATAGGTTAAAACCAGCACCTTGAATCGGGCTCGGAAACATATAGGTAGCCAATGCAGGAAGGCCAGAGTAGGTCTTATATGTTCGAACCTTCTGGTCCCTATTATCAATCTGGCCACTGCATTTTGCACAAGCTGCAGCTTCCGAACCGTCTTCAAAAGCATGCCCCACGTAGAGTGCATTGCAGTAATCTAATTTGGAGGTTACCAGAGCACAGACAACTGAAGCCAGGTTATCCCTGTCCAAATAGGGGCATAGCTGGGCCACCGACCAAAGTTGGTAGAAGGCACTCCGTGCCACCGAGACCACCTGAGCCTCAAGTGACAGAGATGGTTCTAGGAGAACCCCCAAGCTATGAACCTGCTCCTTCAGGGGGAGTGCAATCCCATCCAGAACAGGTTGAACACCCTCCATCTGGTCAGCAGACCCACCCACTAACAGCATCTCAGTCTTGCCTGGATTGAGTTTCAGTTTATTAGCCAGGCACCAGGTCAGCACATCCACAGCCTCACCTGATGAGGATGAAAAAGAGAAGTAGAGCTGTGTGTCATCAGCGTACTGATGACAACACACTCCAAAACTCCAGATGACCACACTCAATGGTTTCATGTAAATGTTGAACAACATGGGGGACAAGACTGACTCCTGCAGAACCCCATACGGGAGAATCCACGGGGACGAGCAATGTTCCCCAAGCACCACCTTCTGGAGCCGACCTGCCAAGTAGGAGTGGAACCACTGCAATGCATTGCCTCCCACTCCCAACTCAGCCAGTCGTCCCAGGATGCCATGGTTGATGGTATCAAAAGCTGCTGAAAGATCAAGGAGAATCAACAGAGTCACACTCCCCCTATCTTTCTCCCAACATAGGTCATCATACAGGACGACCAAGGCTGTTTCCGTACCAAAGCCAGGCCTGAAACCCGACTGAAATGGATCCAGATAATCGGTCTCATCTAAGAGTGCCTGGAGCTGGCTTGCAACCTTGCCCAGGAATGGAACATTGCTACTGGCCTGTAGTTATTAAGATTTTCAGGTTCCAGGGAAGCTTCAGGAGTGGTCTCACTACCGCCTCTTTCAGGCGGCCTGGGACCACTCCCTCTTGCAAAGAGGCACTAATCACTTCCCTGGCCCAGCCAGTTGTTCCATCCCTGCTAGCTTTTATTAGCCAAGCGGGGCAAGGATCCAATACAGAGGTGGTTGCACAAACCTGCCCAGGCACCTTGTCAACGTCCTCGAGCTGTACCAACTGAAACTCATCCAAGAAAACAGGACAAGCCTGTGCTCTGGATACCTCACTAGATTCACCTGCTATAACACTGGAGTCTAAGTCCTGGCGGATGCCAAATATTTTATTCTGGATGTGCCTAGCAAATATATTTCAGCGGGCCTCAGATGGTTTTATCATGTCCTTGGGGCCAGCATGTAAAAGCCCTCAGACAACTCTGAAAAGCTCTGCTGGGCGGCAGGTTGATGATTGAATAGTGGCAGCAAAATATTGGTTTTTTTGCTGCCTTCACTGCCCCTGAATACAGCTTACCATAAGCACTTACCAGTGTTTGATTGCATCCATCAGGACTTCTTCTCCATCTGCACACAATGCCCTGCTACATGTGTCGGGCCGATAGCATGTTGGGATAGTCCCATGGTTGTCATGGAGACCATGAAATCCTGAGGTGCCCCAGATAAAGTGCCCTCGGCGTGAATGTCCACAGCTGCTGGTTTACGCCAGCTGCGCCCCTTCCTAGAGTTGGAAGACCTAAAGACGGTAGTGCACGCGCTGGTAACTTCGAGGCTTGACTTCTGCAATGCGCTGTACATAGGGCTACCTTTGTGCCTAGTCCGGAAACTTCAACTTGTTCAAAATATGGCAGCCAGGTTGGTCACCGGTACACCTAGGGGTGACCACATTACACCAGTTTCAAAATCGCTTCACTGGCTGCCAATCAGTTTCCATGCAAAATATAAAGTGTTGGTTATTACCTTTAAAGCCCTACATGGTTTGGGTCCAGGGTACCTACGGGATCGCCTTCTCCCATACAATCCGCCCCGCACACTTAGGTCCTCTGGGAAGAACTTACTCAAGCCAGTCAGAACTAGGCTGGCGGGTGTTACCCAGAGGACCTTCTCTTCCATCGCTCCCAGACTATGGAATGGTCTGCCGGAGGAGTTTAGACAAATTAGCAGTCTTCATGAATTTCAGAGAATCATGAAGACTGCTCTCTTCCAGCAGGCCTATCCAGATGAATTTTAAGATGTTTTTAATGATGTATTTTTTCTTGTTTTTTAAAATTTTAACTGTTTCTGATTCTTGTGTTTTATATTGTTGTTGTTCCCTGCCTCGATCCGGAGGGAGAGGCGGGTTATTATTATTATTATTATTATTATTATTATTACCACCTGGGAGCCTGGTCCTGCAGGGAGTGGCATTCTGTTAGGCAGCAGTCCACAGGGAAGAGCAGCTGTGGTGGTGGTGGTGGTGGTGGTGGTGATGGTAGCAGCCATTACAGATTAATTACCACAGAAAGGAGACAATCCGCATATTCAGCTGAGAGCAGTCTAGAGTACAATGTTCATATTATGCCCATGCAGGTCTGATTAAAATTTCAAGGAATAAGAACATACAATTTGAGGGAACCATCACAGGACATTTTTCTCAATGGGAGTACTAAGCATGTGATTAAATTGGGGGTCCCCGATGCAGGGACCTCCAATAGCATCCATGGAGCTCTCCACTCCCTGCCCCCTTCAAAAAATTATTTTTAACAATAATAATAAAAAAACTTGAAAAACCTAAGGATGCCAGGTTCTCATTCCTGTTCCTGAAACTGCTGCTGATCAAATGTCCCTTGGGCAGGAAGAGAAGGAAATAATTGCTTCTTGGCCTCACCCGATCTTCTTCCATCCAAACATGGCTTTCCCCTTCTCTCTCTCTCTCTCTCTCTCTCTCTCTCTCTCTCTCTCCAATATCTCTCCATTCCCAGACTTACTCTTTCTCTCCCACTCACCCCTTTATCAATGTTTTTCTCCATTCCTAGATTCCAGCCTTGCTATTTCACCCCCCCACACACACACACCTTTTTAACTCACTGTTAGGGTGACCAGATAAAATCCATGTAACTTTACAGTTGTAGAGAAAAGGGAATTTCAGCCAGTGTCATTTGTATGCAATTAGTTCCTGGTGAAATTCCCTCTTCATCACAACAGTTAAAGTTGCAGGGGCCCTGCCTTCTTTTGTATCTGGTCACTCTAGTATAGTGCTTGCAACTTTAACTGTTGTGATGAAGAGGGAATTTCACCAGGAACTAATTGCATACAAATGACACTGGCTGAAATTCCCTTTTCTCTACAACTGTTAAAGTTACATGAGCCCTGACCTGGATTTTATCTGGTCACCCTACTCACTGTTGCTCCTCCCTGGCAGCCTCTAGACTTGCTATTTCTCCCCACTGCCACTACCACCTCTTTTGACTAACCAGCCCCTCAAGGCAGCCATTATGTGACTAGCCACATCCTCCATAGGAGCCATTTTGTGGTGGTGCCCACAGCAGTTTTTCAAATTCTCAAATGTGACCACAAGTCCAAAGACGTTGGGGAACCCATCTTAAATTATTCCCAATGAAATCAAAGGCATGAAAAAGTGCTTAAATTCATTGCATCATCTTTGCTTTCCAATCCCTTTTCATTATAATCACCATTCCCATTGCTCACACTACATTCCAATGAACAATTTTTCCTAGATACTACAATACTGTAGGCTGTAGGGAAGTACAGATTTTGTCTGCATTTCATGGGTTATCAGGTGCCTTTCATTCCATTGTCTGCTCATTGATGGAATTTGTTTTTTTTTAAAAATCTGCATTTGTGGAAATTTGCACTTGCAGAAATGTGCAAATCTCTCCCCCCCAATACACAAATCCTCCCCCAAATGCACAGATCTTCCCCCCCTGCACATTTTCATACTTTAGCCTATGGGACAGTGGTTTTTTTTAAATTATTTTATGCATTTTTAATGACTAAATTTGCTTAAAATTCTAGAAATTAAAAAACTCAGTCTGCAAGGCTGCAAGTCCACGGAATCCATGCAACTTGGGAAAAACCAATCTGCTGCAGAATCTCTGCGTCAGATTCGTAGAAACCCAAATTAATTTGATTTCACTTCAGATTTCTGCAGCATCCCTAGTAGGGTGTCCTGCACTCAAGGAACCTTTCCCACATGAATCTGTTGGGTGAGGAACTCCTGGGTACCCAATACAGAACCCCTGAATGTTTTGAAAGCCCTGAATGGCAGTGTGATATAGACAAACTCTGTTGTACGAATGCCAATTTTGGCAGGTGAAAGGAGTCCGTTTGTGAGAGCTCAGGCAGCTGCTCCTCCCCGAGTCCAAATATATAGCCCTATCCTGGGGAGTTCTTTAGCTGCCCACTCTATCCATTTTGGGAGCCAAGACCCACCCAAATCGTCGGCACAGTGACATCACCAGCGTGGATGGGATGTTTCTCCAGCAAGCCTTCCTTATTCTGTCTGGTAGCATCATCACATTCCACATACAGGCAAGCAGAGGGCTAAAAATGGACGGGGTCAACGGCGAAAGAACACCTTGGGCCAAATGCACCTGTTTTGGGTGGGGGAAGGGATGCCAGCTAATGCCTCCTGTGAGTCAGCTTTGGACAAGGCTTTTGCTTGCTTACTTGCTTTTAGGTTTGATGGGACAAGTAATTGTACTGATGGTTGAGCCCAATCCAGCAGAATCTTTGCAAAATGCTTCACAAGCCAGTGCTATTCCCACTGAATCAAAAGTGCTGTCCTGCCCCACACTTCACATTTGCTGCAGTCCTGGCCCAGCCAGCTGACATCATTTTAAAAGCATCACGAAGGGGGGCATGGGAATAAAACAACATTACACACCCAAATCCCATCTAGCCAGTGTTTTGTGGTTCTCCCTCAAAGCCATGTGTTTCGTGGATTGTCAAGCATCTTTCGTTCTGTCAGCCTCTCACGGACGGGATCTGGTTTTTTTTAAAGCAGAATTTCATTCTACCTGTGCTAATTCGCAGTAGCGCAAAAGTGCTAATGTGAATTAGCGTTAGTACAACCCCACTCCCCCAAATTGAAAAACTGGTCCAAAGCTCAGACAGTGGCAGCCAGGAATGCTTTTTACTAGCGTGTGATGAAAAGCCCTATCCTAAAATAGTTATTTTGCCATATTCATTTGAACTATCCAGCCAACTCTTTGGTGGTAGACACTTCGGCTCAATTCAGACGACACGATAGTCAATGGTGGGGTAATAATCAACTTTACAGTTGTTCAACTAGGGGGTACTCCCCACACAACATGGTAATAAATAATCAACCGTGGTGTGGATTAGGATCAGCGCTGAGTTTACTATGGCAGAATTCGGACGACACGATAGTCAAAACAACTGACGATTGTTTCCCCCACACCAGTTGTTTATTGTGTCGTCCGAATTGAGCCTTCTAGTAGATACGCTCCTGCTGGCAGTTAATTGGATATCCCTATCACCATATGTGGCTAAACGCTGGATTCACAAAATGGCTGGTAATTTAAATGAAATTTGCTTTAGGATGTGAAGACTCTTTTGCTTACAGCAATGTGCTGGATCCGAACATTCCAGCCTTCCCCTCTCCACGATGTTAGTGCCTGCCCCACGTGTCTGTTTGTGAGCCAGATTTGTGATGCTGCAAGCAGAGCCCCACAACCACTAGTATATTCCAGCTATCTCCACCTCTCCCATTCTGTCATTGCAATCTTCCTGCATTTGCCCTTGGCCACCTCTGAAATGTGGACATCTACATCAGTCAGCATGGTCAACGGTCAGGAATCCTCGGAGCTGTAGTTCAAAACATCTGAAAGGCAATAGGTTGGGGGAAAGCTCCTGGATATTCTGGCATAAAGGTTTTCCTGTTTTATAGTTTTTAGGAATTATTTTTGGGAGCCTAAAGTCTCGGCAGCAATATATAAACACCTTGACTTTGACTTAAGCATTTCATTCCAATGCGGGGTAGTGGGTTTTTGAGACTAGCTGTTGCTAGAATGCACCCCAAAGGCAGAAGCCATCAGTGGAGCTGGTGCACAATAGTGGCTAAGAGAGAAGTTTATGAAAGCAAATCTTCTGCCATGAATCTATTTATTAATTCATTCTCTGTTTACCCCATCGTTCCACCGAGGAGTTCAAGGTGGCAGATATGCTTCTACCCTTTTATTTAATCTTCATTACCTTGTCAGGAAGGTTACATTGAGAGAGAGAGAGAGAGAGAGAGAGAGAGAGAGAGAGAGAGAGAGAGTCTGGCCCATGGTCACTAACAAGTTTTGTGGCTGAGTGGAGATTCAAATGTCGTCCCCCCCTTTTCTTGATGTTCACTTTTCAGAAGCCCGGTTCACATGACACAATGGTGGTAAATAATCCATGGTGCTGGTCGCATGATGCTAGCTCATGTTCCTAATTACGCTCACTAGGCATGGGTTGTCTTGACGTCAGAACCAGCGAGGGCGGCTTGTTGGGATGGTTGTCAAGCTACTCAGAGCCCGTGGCTGGTTGTATGTTTGTGGGGTACTTTGTTAACCACCCCAACAAGCCACGCTTGCTGGGTTTGGAGGACACAAGAAGTCACCAGGGCCATTAATTGGCAATTTGACACCTGTGGGTCCCGCAACCCACTACAGGTTAAATAAACCACAATGGGCTGCAGCGATCATGTGAACCAAGTCCAAGTCTAACGACTACACCACAAAGGCTCAAAGACTAGCCTTAAGCAAGGCACTATCCCTCAGCCTCAGTTCCCCAACTGCAATATTGAGATACTGACCTCCCTTTTACTGGATTGTGGAAAGGATTACAAGAAATTCATGCACCAAAAGTGCTTTGAATGCTTGAAAATGGCCTGCATAAATGCTTATTACTACTATTAAGTCTTCTCCAGTCGCTTAACCAGAGTGCACAATGGAGCAGAGCAGATTCACTTGTACTACCAGTGGAATAGAGAGAGTGAAATTTATTTATTTAAATTATTTATAGCTTGCCATTCCACGTGTCCAAGAAAGTAGAGAAAAATGGCAAATCATAACATAAACAAAGAAGCATCGGAATCCAGTGGTGGCAATTTAAGAAGAAGCCAACATCAATGGATAAAACATGAATCAATGAGCCTATCTACACTACTGCTTTAAAACGGTTTATAACAGTTTTAAACCAGTCAATAATGGTTATTAACCGTTTTAAAACTGTTATAAACCTTTTTAAAGCAGTAGTGTAGATAGGCTCAAGGAAAAGCCTAAGGAACAGTCTTCGACAGCAGCTAAAAGAAAGCAACATGTTCCAGGCAGACCTCTTTGGGGAGATCGCTTCCTGGTCAGGGCGCCACTACAGTGAAGACCCTGTCCCTTGGAGCTACCCACCTGAAAGGGGAGGCACCCAGACCAGGGTCTCTGACAATGAGGTAAGTGAATGGAGAAGGTTGTCCTTCAGATTCCAGCCCCAAACCATTAAGCTGTACTGCTCACACTTACTTCAAATTCAGTCTCATTAAAATCAATGGGACTCACGTCCAATTCCAAATAAAAAAATTAAGACTGGTGCATTGGTGTATGAGGAGACAAAACAATGAGGGTAAGAAATAAACAGAAAATAGAACTAGACAGATTTTTTCCCTAGGAGGAAGCAAAAAGTGGAAAAAGAGAAGGAAGCAGGGAGGGCACCCTCAAGAGACTAAAACTGCTGCCCCAAGGAGCCTGTTTCTAGAAGATAGTTTTCACAGGTGCATGCAGGGATTTGATTACCTTTTCTTCACACTGCAGAAGAAAAAGTAACACTATTGTTCTTTGTATGAGATTTATTCTAAAATAACACTGTGTGCTTTCATGACAACTTGATTATAGGAGGGTTGGATAGGCAGAACCTCAGGCTGCATAAGCATAGAGATGTGAAGGCCCAGAAAAAAACCGGAAAAATTTGAGGAAAAACAATTTTTCCCTTTTTTCCAAAAATTTCAATTTTTCCCAAGAAAAAACAGGGAAAAATGAAAAATTTTGGGGAAAAAAGGAAAAAACAGTTTTTTTCTGAATTTTTCCAGTTTTTTTCTGGGCCTTCACATCTCTACATAAGCAGTTGCAAAGTTTAAGAATTAAAGCAAAATATAAAGAAATATCCAAGCTGGGATCAACAGATGTGCAGTTCTGTGTTCTTCTGAAAGTGGCAGGCCTGTGCTTTTGAATCACCATTATTTAAACAGATAAGGAAGTTGCATTTCCGCCACTCAAATGCTCAAAATCAAATTCCTGCATTGGGAAGATGAACAGATTAAGCAACTTCCAAAAGATAGCTGTGTTACATCTGCTGCAGTAAAAAAGAAAAAGAAAAAAGGGGAAAATATCTTGTGGCACTTTAAAGAATAACCATAGGCGTGCGTACATGGTGTGCTGGGTGTGCCTGGGCACACCCTAATTTCCCAGGTCACCTCTGTTTTCCTGGCCCCCCCCCCCACTTGAATCGGGGCTTTTAAAAGGACGGGAAAGCCTTCGAGAAGCTGCCATTAGCATCACTGAGGGAACTACGCACTTTCCGGAGGCCCTGGAAAACGTGCTTTCTCACCCACCCACCCCACTGCTCCAATCGCTGCCTTAGGCCCCGATTGGAGCAGTGGAGGGTCGAGAAAATGCGCTTTCCCCTCCTCCGCTCCAATCAAGGCCTTTAAGGTTCACACCCTAATGAAATTAGCTGAGCGCGCTTATGAGAATAACAAATGTATTATGGCATAAGCTCTGATGGACTAATCAATGTCAGTGGTAAATCAATGTTCAGGATGGGGGCAACAGCTGTTGCAATAGTGCAGGAGTGCAGAATCTCTTTCAGCCATAGGGGCAATTTTTAGGAGGTGGGGCTGAAGGCAAAGGATAGGGCCCAAATACCAAGAATATCCATAAGACTGGCCTATTTAAGCTTAAAGCTCTTACTGCCAGCAACTAAAGCCACAGAAGAAGCGTTTGAGCCTTTTAGAATGGGGAGGGGAGAGAACTGCACAAAAGCCAGGAAGCCACCAAAATGATCGATGGTTGTGGGAAAGGGGGTGGGGCCCGGGAAGGGAGAGTGGCCATTTAGGAAATCCTGGAGGGGCGGATTTGGCCCCCGGGCCTGAGGTGCTACACCCTCCCATGGAAGGGTAACACAGCCTTCCCCAGCCCGGCGCCCTCCAAATGGCTTGGACTACAACACCCATCAGCCCCAGCCAGCCTGGACAAGGGTCAGAGATAGTGAGAGTTGTAGTCTAAAACATCGGATGGGCACCAGGCTGGGGAAGGTTAGTGTAACGAATTGCTCTTTGCATTACAAATTGGGACCAAAACATCATTCTACCAAAGAACTGCTGTAGCTTTGCAAGAAAGTACATATGTTACTAGATCACACACACACACACACACACACACACACACACACACACAAGCTTGTCTGCTTACACATCCTTCCGTTGGTCACTAGTGGGTTAAAATGTAAAAACAAAAAAACCTCCAGCTTTTGTAAAGCTCCCATACCTGCTGAGATAGGGACCATTCATATTTGCTTTAAGCAGCACAGGCAGCTATTTTCAAACCTCAGCACTGGTTGGCCCTGAAAGCCACCATAAGCTGATGCCACAAAGCGATATCAACCACTGATCATATGTGCATGACCCTATTTAACAGGCTGGGGTAACATGGCAGGGGGAGCACAGAGTAGAATCATCACAGCACCGCTAAAAGCATTCTGGCTACATTGGCAGAGGTGAATTTTCAGTGGGGTAGGGGAGATTTGGGTGTGTTACAGCAAGGGTGGAAAGGTCAGCCCATTCAACCATTCTAGGCTACGTTGTTTACAAGCAGTGTATTTTACGAACGGTCCATTTGATTATTTTCTTTTCATCTCCCATTATATTACCTATAGCAGAGGTGGGCAAAAGATGGATTGGGATGTACTTGTAGATCTCTAGGTGATTTGCAGTAGATCATCAAGGCTTTCTGACTTCCAGCTGTTTTAAAGCAGCAGCAGCTACATGATTTCCTCCACCCCACCTGCTAAAATGAAGAAAACATGGCCGGGGGTGGGGTGGAGAGAATTTACCTGTGAAAGGACTGTGAGCTCAGTTCTGATACTATGAAACAAAGTCTTGGCCTGAACCATGTGTTCAGAGGCTCCTTGTTCCTTAATTTGATCTTCTGTATGTCTGTTCTGAGCCACTATTTGCACCTGACACCAGTGGGTGGACCTCAAGGTTCTAGTAAAACACTGAAAAAAGTAGACCTAGGTATCCTGAAGTTGGCCCACCCCTGAACTATAGCAATAATATAATTCTTTTGTATTATTATTATTATTATTATTATTATTATTATTTATTTGTATCCCACCTTTCTCCAAGGGGCTCAAGGCAGCATCCATCATTTTCTTCATTACCCCTGCTTGCATTTTATCGTCACAACAATCATATGAGGTAGGCGACCTCAATCCTGGCTCTCTCAGTCCTATGAGAGATAGTGGCTGGTTTCGCACGACACATTAGGCAATGGAGGGGGGGGGAAGCAACAGTCAGTTGTGTTGCTTATTGTGTCATGTGGAGGGTTACACACCACGCACACACAACTGACGGTACGCTATCCCGCCCAATTAAGCAACAGAGAGAAACAACGGGCTTGCAAGTTGTTTAGCCCAAAGCCTCGTTGTTTAAAGTGTCGTCCGAAACCAACCCCCCTCTCTCCGTGCACTATTCAGTTTGGGCATAGAGTTCTGCCGGCCGGAGCAGTCGAAAACCCCCGGCTGCTCTGATACAGCCAGCTGAACTCATGGTGCATGCTGGGATACGGCTGGAGGACTGAGGGAGGGGGGAGGGAGGAGACGCAGCAACCAAGATGGACGCCGGAACTTTCAGCTGCTCAACGGACAGGGTAGCAACATGTCGTGTGGGGAGCACCGCCTACCTAATGCACGGTCAGTATGCTATTTCCCCTAATGTGTTGTGCGAAACCAACCAGTGATTAGCCCAAGGTCACTTTGGTGACCAAGAGGGGAGATGAACCAAGTCCTAGCGGCTGTCTACACATGGGGAAAGCCTCTCAGTGGCTGTGGATCCGCACCCCATCGGTTAGTTGACGCAGGCGCAGGTTCACAGCCACTGCAGGGCTTCCCCACGATGCTGTGTTTTGAAAAAGTCAAGGATCTACCCTGACTTTTTCAAAGGGAGCGACGTCAACACGGCACTTCTGCCATATGACGTCACTCTGCGGCCAACCCAGGGGCGGAGCCTGGTGGAAGGCAACCAGCAATTGGTTGACTTTCACTGGGAAGAGGGTGGGGGTGGGTCCAGAACCCAGATGGCCGCCCAGAAACCCCACGCTCCCTCCTTGGTGTCGGGCTGAGGAGGGAGGCAGTGCCAACCCTAGTTCATCACTGTAACCACTACACCACACTGGTTCTTCTCATCAATTAAGCCATCCCTTTTCTTTTTCCAAAGCAAAGGGATGTGTGCCTTTGTCATGCACACCTAGTCCATAGGCCCAGTTAATTATTATAAACTTTACAGCAAGTCAATCAATGTGTAGAATCAGCAAGGTGAGCAGAAATATGGGAGCTCCCAAGGATTAATTCCATGTAGTCTGACAAGAGAAGATGGGGGAATTAACCATTCCACCCTCCCTGGTCACTGCCACAATGCTATCCAATGGGATTGCAACTGATAGGGGTTAAAGCTGGAGGGGCTTGCTCCGCATTTAAGGGCACAATCGCACGCATGTTTAGACATAAAGAAGTCCTGCAACTCCCAGCATTCCCCAGCACAAGCTACACCATGCCCCATCACAGTTTCACATATACATATCCAGGTACTTTGTCTTAACCAATTTGCAGTTTGGATGTGTATGTGGCTTTGTGTATGTGGCTTTGGTTATCTGTTTGGAAAGCAATTGATTTGATGGACGAGGGGTTCATATGGGCAATGCAAAATATAAAACAATCCTCTTTCCTTCATAGCCTCTAAACCAAAGCCTGCCCGTTTAATGATTTAATGATTTAAAAATGACATCACAAAATACAAGGGCCTAATAGCAGAATAATCTTGGGATAAATATTGGCACATTTATTAATGAAAGACTCGCCACTAGCGTGTTGCATGAATCCAGCCAGTGAGACGTGGAGGAAATGGAAGAAAAAACATTGCAAGCTCAACGAAAGAGAAAGGGAGCACAGCAGCAGAAGCAGTAGTAAAATTTCCAGAAATTTTGGAGCCATAGGATGGACGGTGTTTTTCCATCCTCACCCCCCAGAAAAAAATGAAAATTTGGGGGAAATGGAGAAATATGCAATATTGATTTTTGTAGTACTCTTCACAGACCTCAGGTCACTTTGGGCCAAATCCTATGCATATTTAGACACAAAAAGTCCTACAGCTCCCAGCATTTTGGGAGTTGTGGGACCTTTTCCCATCTAAACATGCATAGGATTGTGCCCTCTGTTACTTTAGGAACATAAAATGTATTATGTATAATTGGTTTGCTCATAAAATTACCATGTTTGCTATCCTGAATTTAAAAGTATTCAGGATATACAGACAATAATTACACGTTTACTAATTGAAGTTACTTTTAGATGTTTCAATTTCTGTTACAAATCTAGCTACAAGTTGCTGAACTCTAAGGAAGTGAGTATCTCTCACTCTCTTGGCCAGTTTATGGGAAGCAGACAAAAAGTTGACGACAGAAATAAAATGAGCAAAACAGAAAAAAAAAACTCAACATTTTAGTAAAACAAAGAAAGTTATTATCAAAGTTGTTGTTATTATTATTCCCCCTGGAGGCAAAAATGCATTTGAGAGTTGTACTGTATATTGCTTGTCCTCAGTGTAATGAAATTATACTGTACATAGTTTTACAGAGAGGTCTTCCTATTACATAGTTCTTAGAAAACCTTTTTTGGGGGGGAATAAAACTGTATATCTTGTCTTATATGTTTTTTCATCACTCTAAAAAGAAATATTACATAATCCAATAATAATAATAATCTGATTTTCCTTTCTTTTTCTTTTTTTTAACCCCTCCCCACATATATGCAAAGTCCTTGAGGGAGGGGCACACACAAGGAAAATTGATTTTTTAAATTATTGATTCCCCCCCCCCCGTTTTTTCTTATTCACATTTCTAAGCAGGAGCTTATTTGGTGCTGGCTGCACCTTTCTTAGGATATCCCATGTACAACACTATTGGAGCACACCACAATACACAGCCAATACGACACTCTAAAGATGCCTCATGGTCAAGAGCGCTTGCTTTGCTGAGGTAGAGAGAAACTGACGGACAGCACAGCAAAGTTACACACTATATTATGAGATTGCATCCCAGCAGACCAAGAGCCTGTCTGCACTACTGCTTTAAAACGGTTTATAACAGTTTTAAAGTGGTTAATATTAACCGGTTTAAAACTGTTATAAACCGTTTTAAAGCAGTAGTGTAGATAGGCTCTAAGCAAGCATACTACAGGCCAGTATCCAGGCAAGCCAAATGGGGGAGTGTCTTCCTTCTGCATCAATTGAAAAGTATTAAACTAGAAACGGTACAACTTTCGAACAGTGGCAATGCGCATTAACAGAAGTGCGTGTGTGTGTTGTGGGGGGGGGGGGGGGAGAGATTCCCAACTGATAAATAGATAAAGCATTTTAAAATACACATTTAGCTTTATCCTAAGCCTGAAAAACTGGTTGAGAGGCTGGTACTTTGATATTATTAATAATAATTTAGGGCCATCAGTGTATACATAGAGATTCACAGAGATACATAAGAAAAGACCATCTTCCTTGTCCCAAAGAAGTTACAATGTAAATGCAGACAGCGGATTTGCTGGGGCCAGGGGAGGGGGAGAGGAAACAGGGAGGAGAGAAAGAAAGAAACATGACAGTATATACGGGCTCCAATGGGCCATTAGAGAGACAGGCTTCCTAGAAAAACAAACGAACACCAGTTGTCTTTCAGATTTAATCACAGCATACCCAATACTGCCCATGACACCGGATGACCACTTGAATTCTGTTTATTTATTTCCAAAGTGATCGTACCAAAGGCATGGATGATTTGAAATGGTAACATGTTCGCTCAGCTTCCCTTCCTTACCCCTGACAATGGTTACGTGTCAGTATTTATCTCACCACGTTTTAGGATAGAATGACAGCCTTCTCCAACGTGATGCCCTCCAGACGTTGCAGGACTGCAGCTCCCAGGATTCCCCCAGCCAGCGTGGCTGGCTGGGGGAATCCTGGGAGTTACAGCCCAACAACATCTGGAGAACACCAGTTGGGAGAGGGCTGAACAAGCCAATTCAATCAGGGTTACTCTGCTCTGTCCAAGCAATCATTTACCACAATGTCAACAGGAACTGACTCCCTGCCCCCCCCCCCCCAACACCGCACACTCCCAAAAGCCTGGGCAGGAAGGAAGGGTAGCTGCAGAGGTCCCACTGCACTCCAATCCCCCCCAACCCATCATGTCCCCCCCCCCCCCAACCCATCTCAACAGACAATTGAAATTCACTGTGTTCGAACTCGGAGCAGTCTCAGAAGCGACAGCAGTGAACACGCAGCGGCAGCACACGTTGAAATAATCCGCGATCGCTCTTCCTTTTAGGCGACCTTGTTCTCATTCCCAAAGCGGCTCCCTGGGACAAGATTCTAAAGTGAGCGCGGCAGAGAAGGTCGGCTGGGTGAAATCGTGTGTGTGTGTGTGTGTGTGTGTGTGTGTGTAAGAGAAACCTCTCCAGAGCCACCCGCCGGCCCTTTATTGCACATAAATCTACCAGCTCCATGACGAAGCCCTCCTCTTTTCAAAAGAATCGAGCGATTGAAGAGAAGATTTCCAATATATATATATATATATATATATATATATATATGCCCGTTGAAGAATCAAACTATACAATGAAGGGGTGTGCGTGAAAAAGCATCATGGCGGTGCGAAAAGTTTTCAGAGTGAACTTTCTGCAAACTTTTCTGTGCCCCCCTCCCGCCCCCGCCCAGCGATGGTCGCTCGGCTGTTCCCTTCCCCGGCAGGAACCAGCGAGCCGAGTCTCCCCTCCCAGCTGCATTTCACAGGCCCAGACCTCCAGCCAGTCGAAGTTGGGAGTGTTTGCATAGCGGCCGATCTCTTTTCCAAGCGGGGACCGAATCAGTTTGTCAAAAGAAAATTATATATATATATTCCACACATTTCTGCTCTCAGCTGGGTTGTAAGGTCGGTTTTGCTCAAACACACTGACCTGGCGGATGGGCTGGCATTGATGATGATGATGATGATTATGATTAGCCAAAGGGGGTCCCTTACCTCGTTCCTTTGGAGCTGCAAGAAGCTGTTGAGATAGCTGGAGTTGAGGGACGATCCCAGCTCCGTGGTGGTCTTGCTGGGGTAATTCAGCTCCGGGTGCTGGGACGAAGAAGGCTCCGGCCGAAAGGCATCGAAGGCGCTGGCCTGGTGCGTGTCTTGCAAGGACAGATAGACCCAGTTGAGCAGCTGGGCAGGCTGGTAGACGGAGGCAGCGCTGGTGTCGATGGCTGACAACAGGCTCATCCTTGCCCCTCCAAAGCTGCCCGCTCGGAGATGGTTTCCCCCCTCCCTCCTCCTCGATCGCTTGGCTCACTTCCCCCCCACCTTCTCTTTGGGGGGAGGTTTTCCTGCCCCACCGCTTTCTCGCGGCTCCCTACCGCGCGGAGGGTGGGAGGGAAGGGAACTCCTCTTGGCTTCCTTGCGTGCTAAATCTTTCCAGCCTTTCGAACTTGTCTCTTCCCTAAGGCGATCTGAGCCCTCCGAGCTCCAGCGCACCCTCCGCCCCAGGCATAGCTGGTCTTCTACTGTTGCTGCTGCTGCTCCTGCAGCAGGCAAAGTTATTCACAAACTTTCTTTGGCTCCCTCCGTCCCTCCCTCCCTCCGTGCCCCTCCTCTCCTCCTCCTCCTCCTCCTCCTCCCTCTCCCCTTTTTCCTTTCGGTGGCCGATCCGCTATCTGTCTTTATTCTCACTCCTTTATTCTCCCTACTGGAGGGCGGGGCTTATTAGGTATTCAGCAGCCTTCTTGGGGCTCTCTCGTTGAATATGTATGACGGGTGTGTGTGTGCAAGAGCATTGGTTCCTAAAAGTTCCGTGCGGGGACAAAATTTGAATGTTGGTGAAGCTGTGGGCCAATCAAAAGAGAGACCACGCCTCCTTCCCTCTATTTCTCTCCCCCCCATCACACTCCACCTCCCAAGAACCCAAGCAGCAGGCTGCTGCAGAATATGCTAGTTGCTTCTCTTGTGGAAGGGTGGCTCAGGACGTGTCTTGAGTCAGAAGGCACATAAAAAGAGCTGGATCAAACCCAGGAGGGATCTACACTACTGCTTTATAACGGAATCTAGTTTGATTCTTACTATCAGCATGCCGGTTTGAACAATGGCCAACCGGATGCCTCCGGGAAGCTCACAGGATGTGCAGGAATCTCGGTGGCCTCTTTCCTCAAAGGCATACCTTACACGCTGTACCTCCACCAGATCTACCTCATGCGTGGTGTAGATACGATCCCACCATGGCGCATTTATACCTGGTAACACACACAATGACATCTGTTGCGGTATTTTGGACAATACGGAATAAAAAACGGGAAAAAACATTAGGAAAGCAGTTTACGGAATGCATCATGGACCCTGATGGTTCGCAGTGCACTTCAGTACTGACAAAAAGCACTAGTGTAGATCTAACCCTCTTCAGAAGCTAGACTGTCATTTCTGCAGCTGATTTACCTCCCTTTCACTTACCTGCCCTCCAGTTGTTTCCCCCTTCTGGTCTATTTCAGCACTAACATTACCAAGAGTTTCTTTCTTGCTTTGAAGATTTCCAAAATTGTAATACAATTGTAGTATAACAGGCACAGACCATAGCTTATAGAGTAACCTTCTCCAACCTGATGCCCTGCAGGGTTTGTTTGTTTTTTAGACAACTCCCATTGTTGTTGTTGTTAATATTATTACTAGTGCAAATCTCGCGTGACCATGTGATGTAAGATTTTTCTCTCTCTTTCCCCTCTGGTGTCCCATCAGTTTTATCTCTTCTTCCTCCTCTTCCTCCTCCTCCTCCTCTATCACCAACAGACTTTTCTTCAGCCCTTTTCCCAACATTCTGCACCTGTCCTTTCATTGGCCGAGAACTCTGAGAGCTCACAGGAGGAAGCATTTTTGCACACGCATACAGCCACACTGTGACACATGTTACATTACATGCACAGTGCTGGGGGATATGCATTAACATCCCCTTGCCTCATCTTTCTTCCTTCCCAAGCTGCCCAAAGTTCAAACTTTGAACTTTTTTGAAGTTTCAAAATTTTCAGCACATCTACACTGCTCAAACTTCAGTTTGTGGGTTTGTTTGTTTGTTTGTTTGTTTTTAATGAGCAAAATCATTCTGGTAAATCTCTAGTAATAAGCTTTTTAGTACTATATTCTTATATAAGAAGATGATGATGATTAAGATTAATAAACAACTTCCTCCAAGAAAAAGAAAAGAAAGACTCAAGATAGCTTTACAACAGGGATTAAAACATACAAATAATCAAAACAATTTAAAACAGCTACAATCGACAATGAAATGTCAGGACCTGATAAAACAACTAAATTAAATGCCTGGGATGAGAGGAAAAGACTTAACCTGGAGCTGAAAAGATGATAATGTTGGCACCAGGCAGACTTGACTGGGAAGAGTATTCCACAATCGGGGGCCGCCACCAAGAAGGCCCCTCTCCCCTGTCATCCTCTGAACTTTCTTTGGAGGAAGCACTTGCAGGAGGGCCTCAGATGTTCATTGTAGTGTATGGGCAGATTCATAATGCCTGGCCATTGGCTGTGCTGGCTGGGGCTGATGGGCATTATAAGCCCTAATGCACGTATATATTTTCCAAAATTAAAATTAATTTCCCGTTCAGTGTGTAGACCTAAAGTAACCTTTCCCCCATTTACTTCAAAAAGAATCTGTTTAGGATGGAAGTTTTAATGTGAAATATACCATTATTTTACTTTCAGCGATCTTAACATATGGGACACATCTCACCCTAGAAATATACTTTGCCCATGCAGAATACTTTTTTTCTGGTGCCGCCACTATCAGTTCATTTGGTCGAAGGTACTGTGATGTTTGAATTAGGGGTGTGTACTGGATCGGATCCGATCCACGATCCGGATCCGATCCAGGGGAAATCGGATACAATTATCGGATACAATTATCCGATTTCCGATCCCCCCACTGGATTGTTCGAGCCATCTGATCTGATCCGGAAAGGACCCAATCCAGATTGGAATGGTTCGGAGGATCGGCGGGCGCCCGCTGGCGCCCACCGATGGAAGCAGACAGCAGGAGGGGGGACTTCCCTGGCGAGGCTGTCCGCTTCCATCGGTGGGCGCCAGCAGGCGCCCGCCGATGGAAGCAGACAGCCCGGCCAGGTGAGGATCATGGGGGGGGGGAGGAGGGAGGGAGGGAGGCCCACTTACCTTCTGGGGACGTCCGCTCCCCTCCGCCGCTGGCCGCTACTGCGAGCAGGCTTCGCGGCCTGCCCCTAGGTAGCGCGCCAGGTGATGTCATCACCTGGCACGCTACTCAGGAGCAGGCCGCGAAGCCTGCTCGCAGTAGCGGCCAGCAGCGGAGGGGAGCGGACGTGCCCGGAAGGTAAGCGGGGGGACCCGGTAGGTCCAGGCTTGTTTTTTTTGGGGGGGGGCTTGGTGGTGGGGTTTGTTTCAGGTGGGGGGGCATCTGCTTGTTGGCCACATGGCGGGCGGCCTTTTTAATTTTTTAAATTTTATGTTGGGGGGGTCTGCTTTGGTGGGCACGTCACCTTTGGGCGGCCATTTTGAACTGGGATTTTGATTTGCAAAATCTGGTCACCCTAGTGAGTGCTGATTGGCTGGTGGTTTGAGATGCCTGGATTGGTTGGCAGAGAGAGAATGGGAGGAGTTAGCTGAGTGAAGATATAAAAAAGTCAGTGGGAGATGAGTAATAATAATAATAATAATTTATTTCTTACCCGCCTCTCTGTCTAGACCGAGGTGGGGAACAACAATATGATAAAATACATAAAACTGACCAAAACATGACACACATTATTAAAACTGCATAACATCCTAAAACATTCTAAAAACATCCTAAAATTCCACTGGATATGCCTGCCGGAAGAGAACAGTCTTCAGTAGGAGATCAGAGTGATTTGGATTTGAGTCTGTCAGGGTAGCAAAAAGGAGGAGCAACGTGTTTTATTGTTTTGGTGGATTAGATTGAGGGAGGAGTTCTAGCGTAGACTAGAAAGGATAGAGCAGGCAGGTTAACAACTAAAGTTATATTTGAAATGTTCTAAGAAAAAGTATTGAACTGAAACTATTGCACAGTGTGCCTTTGTAACCACCACACTTTTTACCTGAGGAAACCATTAAGCTTTTATATCTGAAATTACATCTTGTTATTAAATTCCATTTAATTCATACTGGTGTGATCTTTGAGGTACTGTGAAGGAATACAGGTTTATATGGTGGCAGCGGAAGGGAGATTTTGTGGCTAGGGTGCTGAGCTGTATAGCTATGGCGCCTGAGAAGAAAGAGGTGTGTCACAGGGACGGTTGCAGCATTCCAAACCCCTTGACACCTATACCTGAGCAGGGTCCTTTGATTCAGAAGAGGGATAAAGGAGCAGTATAAGGTGGGGTCGTCACAGTACAACGTGCCCATTTCTGCCCATGAGGGAGCCTTCTGCCCAAATATTTTCTTACTATGCAGCAGAGTTTTACTGACTTCACTTTCAGCAAAGTTGTTTACACTGTTTGGCAAGCCTGACACTGTTTAGTAGTGCATCTAATCTTTTTGTCTGGGTACATCTAAAAATGTCATGCATGTGTAATGCATATGGATGTACGAAACAAGTCTGTGAACATGTACATTATGCATGTATGCTTGTCAGAGAGCTAGGATTGGTTATAGCTCAGTTAAGTATGGGTTTATTGCTGCATCATGCATGAGATATCCCAAAGCGTGGTGACTCATGGGTCAGAGAAAGAAAGAGAATGTATTTATCCTATTTACTAGGGATGTGCACTGGATCGGACCCGATCCACGATCCGAGTCCGGTCCAGTGGGAAATCGGATAAATTATCCGATTTCCGATCCCGCAGCTGGATCGGCCGATCCAATCCGAACCGGTCCGAAAAAGCTCCGAACCGGTTCGGCGGATCGGCGGATCGGCGGGCGCCCACTGGCGCCCACCGCCGCTTCCATTGGCGGGCGCCAGCGGGCGCCCGCCGATGAAAGTGGACAGCGGGGGGGGGGGAGGAGGGGGGCACTTACCTTCTCGGCCCGGTGGCTCCCGTCCGGCGCCGGCGCCTACTACTACTAGCAGGCTCCGCGGCCTGCTCTAGGGTGGCGCGCCGGGTGATGTCATCACCCGGCGCGCTACTCTAGAGCAGGCCGCGGAGCCTGCTGGTAGTAGTAGGTGCCGGCGCCGGACGGGAGCCACCGGGCCGGGAAGGTAAGGAGGGGGTGCGTGGAGGGGAGGAGGGGGCGCGCGGAGGGGGGAGGGGGGCCCTTACCTTTCCGGCCCGGCGGCTCCCGTCCGGCGCCGGCGCCTACTATTCCCAGCAGGCTCCGCGGCCTGCTCTAGGATGGCGCGCCGGGTGATGTCATCACCCGGCGCGCTACTCTAGAGCAGGCCGCGGAGCCTGCTGGAAGTAGTAGGCACCGGCGCCGGACGGGAGCCGCCGGGCCGGAAAGGTAAGGAGGGGGTGCGTGGAGGGGAGGAGGGGGCGCGCGGAGGGGGGAGGGGGGCCCTTACCTTTCCGGCCCGGCGGCTCCCGTCCGGCGCCGGCGCCTACTATTCCCAGCAGGCTCCGCGGCCTGCTCTAGGATGGCGCGCCGGGTGATGTCATCACCCGGCGCGCTACTCTAGAGCAGGCCGCGGAGCCTGCTGGAAGTAGTAGGCGCCGGCGCCGGACGGGAGCCGCCGGGCCGGAAAGGTAAGGAGGGGGTGCGTGGAGGGGAGGAGGGGGCGCGCGGAGGGGGGAGGGGGGCCCTTACCTTTCCGGCCCGGCGGCTCCCGTCCGGCGCCGGCGCCTACTACTCCCAGCAGGCTCCGCGGCCTGCTCTAGGATGGCGCGCCGGGTGATGTCATCACCCGGCGCGCTACTCTAGAGCAGGCCGCGGAGCCTGCTGGAAGTAGTAGGCGCCGGCGCCGGACGGGAGCCGCCGGGCCGGAAAGGTAAGGAGGGGGTGCGTGGAGGGGAGGAGGGGGCGCGCGGAGGGGGGAGGGGGGAGGGGGGCACTTACCTGCCCGGCCCGGCGGCTCCCGTCCGGCGCCGGCGCCTACTACTACCAGCAGGCTCCGCGGCCTGCTCCAGGGTGGCGCGCCGGGTGATGTCATCACCCGGCGCGCTACTCGAGAGTAGGCCGCGGAGCCCGCTGGTAGTAGCCGCCGGCGCCGGACGTGCCGAGAAGGTAAGTGGCGGGGAAGGGGGCTTACCCCCCCCCCCGGAGCCGTCCGCTTCTATCCGCTGGCGCCCGCGGGCGCCAGCGGATGGAAGCAGGCGGCCCCAGGGGGGGTAGGGAGCGCGGGGGAGGGGGTTTACCTGCCGGGGCCGTCCACAGCGGACGGCCCCGGGGGGGGGAGGGAGTTAGGCCCCCCCTTACCCACCCGCCGCCATTTTTTCCTCATAGACTTGCATTGCAATGCAAGTCTATGGGGAAAAAAATGGCGGCCGATCCAAAAATGTACGATTTTTGGGTCGGGATCGGACTCGATCCGGTCCGGGGGGCCTCCGATTTTGTCCGAACCGGTCCGGGACAAAATTGGAGGTCCCGATCCGGGTCCCGATCCGATCCGGGGGGTCCGTGCACACCCCTACTATTTACTCGGCCCCCTCCACAAGGATGCGCTTTTGCGCCCGGTTCGGGGATTATGCGCATTATCGCGGAGGCCCGGTGGACAGTGGGGGGGGGGAGGAGGGGGGCACTTACCTTCTCGGCCCGGTGGCTCCCGTCCGGCGCCGGCGCCTACTACTACTAGCAGGCTCCGCGGATGTCATCACCCGGCGCGCTACTCTAGAGCAGGCCGCGGAGCCTGCTGGTAGTAGTAGGCGCCGGCGCCGGACGGGAGCCACCGGGCCGGGAAGGTAAGGAGGGGGTGCGTGGAGGGGAGGAGGGGGCGCGCGGAGGGGGGAGGGGGGCCCTTACCTTTCCGGCCCGGCGGCTCCCGTCCGGCGCCGGCGCCTACTATTCCCAGCAGGCTCCGCGGCCTGCTCTAGGATGGCGCGCCGGGTGATGTCATCACCCGGCGCGCTACTCTAGAGCAGGCCGCGGAGCCTGCTGGAAGTAGTAGGCACCGGCGCCGGACGGGAGCCGCCGGGCCGGAAAGGTAAGGAGGGGGTGCGTGGAGGGGAGGAGGGGGCGCGCGGAGGGGGGAGGGGGGCCCTTACCTTTCCGGCCCGGCGGCTCCCGTCCGGCGCCGGCGCCTACTATTCCCAGCAGGCTCCGCGGCCTGCTCTAGGATGGCGCGCCGGGTGATGTCATCACCCGGCGCGCTACTCTAGAGCAGGCCGCGGAGCCTGCTGGAAGTAGTAGGCGCCGGCGCCGGACGGGAGCCGCCGGGCCGGAAAGGTAAGGAGGGGGTGCGTGGAGGGGAGGAGGGGGCGCGCGGAGGGGGGAGGGGGGCCCTTACCTTTCCGGCCCGGCGGCTCCCGTCCGGCGCCGGCGCCTACTACTCCCAGCAGGCTCCGCGGCCTGCTCTAGGATGGCGCGCCGGGTGATGTCATCACCCGGCGCGCTACTCTAGAGCAGGCCGCGGAGCCTGCTGGAAGTAGTAGGCGCCGGCGCCGGACGGGAGCCGCCGGGCCGGAAAGGTAAGGAGGGGGTGCGTGGAGGGGAGGAGGGGGCGCGCGGAGGGGGGAGGGGGGAGGGGGGCACTTACCTGCCCGGCCCGGCGGCTCCCGTCCGGCGCCGGCGCCTACTACTACCAGCAGGCTCCGCGGCCTGCTCCAGGGTGGCGCGCCGGGTGATGTCATCACCCGGCGCGCTACTCGAGAGTAGGCCGCGGAGCCCGCTGGTAGTAGCCGCCGGCGCCGGACGTGCCGAGAAGGTAAGTGGCGGGGAAGGGGGCTTACCCCCCCCCCGGAGCCGTCCGCTTCTATCCGCTGGCGCCCGCGGGCGCCAGCGGATGGAAGCAGGCGGCCCCAGGGGGGGTAGGGAGCGCGGGGGAGGGGGTTTACCTGCCGGGGCCGTCCACAGCGGACGGCCCCGGGGGGGGGAGGGAGTTAGGCCCCCCCTTACCCACCCGCCGCCATTTTTTCCTCATAGACTTGCATTGCAATGCAAGTCTATGGGGAAAAAAATGGCGGCCGATCCAAAAATGTACGATTTTTGGGTCGGGATCGGACTCGATCCGGTCCGGGGGGCCTCCGATTTTGTCCGAACCGGTCCGGGACAAAATTGGAGGTCCCGATCCGGGTCCCGATCCGATCCGGGGGGTCCGTGCACACCCCTACTATTTACTCGGCCCCCTCCACAAGGATGCGCTTTTGCGCCCGGTTCGGGGATTATGCGCATTATCGCGGAGGCGCATTTACTCCTAATCCCTCTGCACGGGAGGCGGCGAGAGGCGGCGAAGTGCATTAATTGATGTCCAAAAAGCGCTTTACAAGAAGTTAACGCGCATAATCGCTTGTTCACACTGTGAAAATGCGCTTTAACGGCCGGAGCAAAATAAAAGTCGCTATTTAACGCGCATTCGATAATGCGCATAATCCGGGAGATAACGCGCCTCTACGCCCGTTTTGCGCTCCGCTGGTGTGGAGGTAAAATTTATAATGAGCCTTCAAAGAGCATTAAACCTCTCTTGTGGAGGTAGCCCTCATCAACTTATCTAGATAGGTCTATGCATCAATCTCTTTTGAATTTCAAACGTTGCAAACAGATGCCTATTTGAGTCCTGTTTCTTGCAAGAGCTGAACTTTTATGAATTTGCGGCTTGTTAAATCATTGTCAGCCACACAGATTTGTAAGACTTTGTGCCAAAGCTTTGCATCATTAAGTCTTCCCCAAAAAGGCAAGGAAGGAATTTGTGCGATAAGAATTGATATCTGTGATGTTCTATTGTTTGCAAAGTTTATTGTTTGTGATATGCATTTGTTTATATCTTTAAAAAGAAGTAAGAATAATAACAGCAACAACAACAGGTAAAATATATAACTAGGCCGAAATGTACTTACTGTTTGTAGTTAAAGGTCTAGGTAAGTATGGAATGCCTAGATTGGCTGGCTGTGTGCCTGAATGGCAAGTGAGTGCTGATTGGCTAGTTGTTTAGAGTGCCTGGATTGGTTGGTTGTGTAAGAGTGGGAGGAGCTACAGAGCGAGTGGAGTGTATATATGTGTCTGACAGAGAGAGCTGATAGGTTGATTGGGGGGAGATTTGAGAGAGACGTTGAAAGAGATTTGAGAGTATTGAGAGAGAGAGAGAGAGAGAGAGAGAGAGAGAGAGAGAGAGAGAGAGAGAGTCTGAAGCAGGATTATTAGATGAGAAGAGTGTTTGATTGAGAGATCGAGATAAGATTTTAGAGCATAGATTAAATAAGGAACAGTTTGTTAAAGTATAAGAGTTCTGACTGAAACCAATAAGCATTGAAACCTTGTAACCGACACACAATTGAACTGAAGTAACCATTAAGCTTGTTGACACGCAATTTCTTATTAATAAATGATTGTTAATTCCATCTTCTAGTGTGGTCTGTGGGTGTACCTGAGAAGGTACTGGTGGCAGCAGAACAAAGAAGTTATCTGGAGGACAGGTTGCTGTGCTGTGGTGCTGTGGGGCCTAAACAGTAAAGGTGAGACGGGGCAGCAGCAGCAAGTGGTTGAGGATAACCTCACAATATCCCCTTTTAAAATTCTTTTTAGTGGACTGCAATGGGATTTTTCAGAGCCAAAATGCAGGATGAAGTGGGTGGGGAGTTGTGTTTGGAATTAAGTCTGGTTGATATATGTTAGGTTGAGGGATGCTGGCTAGGGAATGCTGGGAGTTGTAGGGCTTTTCTGTCTAAACATGCATAGGATTGTGCCTTTCGGTGGTGGTGGGGAATCATTTTGCTGCTGCTATTGTTAAACAATTGGGAGTCAGAAATTCTTGCTGCTCCACTACAAATCATCCAGAGATCTGTTAGTAGGTTCAGTGCCCACCCCTTGGGGAAGAGGTTTCTGTATAGTTCTCTTGCACTCATTCATAAGTACCTAAGAATTGCCTTTCCAGATCAAATCAAGGTCCATCTAGTCCGGCATACTGTTTCTACATGTTCACTCTACATTGCATGTAGAGTGGTGTATAAATCTTGTAAATAAATATATAGTAATGATGTGCCAGATGTCTGTGAACACTCACAAACAGGAGATTATTGATGGCCTTCCCCAGTTTTCTGCCCCCGCCATCTTGTCTTCAGAGGCGTGCTTCCTCAATTCATGGAGTTCTGTTTACCTCTCATGGCCCATGACTGTTGATTGCCTAATCTCTTTAAAAAATCAACTTAACTGGTAGATTTACCTAATTGGTAAAAGCCACCTTTTAAAAAGTCGCATATTGTCTAACCCCCTTTGAAATCCACTTAAAACAGAGGTTATCACATCAACTAATCTCACAGCAGTGAATTTCACAAGTTAATTATATTTTGTGTTTAGTCATCCTTTTTAAAACCCCAAGCTTTTTAGCCTTTTCCTGATAAAGAAGGTGCTCCAACCCAAATTGATCATTTTAGAATCCTTTTTCCGGCTGTACAACATGTTTTGAAGTAGGGAATATTGCAGCCTTGTCTTCTAATAGGAGGGCGCAATATTAAATAATCCCATCATTTGTGACATGGAACAACCAGAGCTGCACATTCTTTGTCAATATCATAAACTATTCCACATTCACAGCATATGGAAATGTATGATTGGCCACAACATTTCATCTTGTTGCATACTGAATGCATACCTTTGAAAATAAAGCCCTATTCAGGCATTTGGTAACTGTGTGTATCAAGAACACACGGAATAGCACAGATCCCTGGTTGCCACATGTTCGGCAGTGTGAAGCTGGGGTGGGGATAGCGCTCCCTCCAAAGGGACAGGAATAGTAATTGACCAGGGTTCCCATCCCCATGAAGAGAGCCAGTGCTCATGGAAGCCACCTTCGGGACTGATGCCAATCATGCAGCAGCAGGGGGCATGACCAGTGCATGATTGTTCTTGTTTGAACAGTAAGATGCAGATTGCATACTGAAAAGCTTGCAATACTTTTGAAGGCCCACAGATATGCTAACTATAAAGTTTTTTTTAAAAAAAGTCCTGCTGGTAAGGATCTGAAAGAGGCAGCCTCCCACATTTTAATAGAGATTACAAATTATTAGAATCTTATACGATGGAGATAAATAAGGATGCAGTTTTGTAGATTAGGTTTACTACCTCCTGTGTTTCTTTTTCGTTTCTTTTATGTATAACCAGCTCAGGCTTAAAAGGTCTCAGGGCAGGACTTCAAAAGGTGAACGTGGCCACATGCCAGTGTACAGATGAATAGTGTGTGGATAGAGGTAGAATACTATGAACACTTCTGTCCAACCTATTTCAAAAAGAATGGCATAAATAAAGAAAATGGCAGATAAAATGAACGGGGGGGGGGGGGGGGGCAAAGCAGAGCCTTCCCTGTCTGAAGAAGCGAAAGCATTTAGAGTTGTTTTTAGTTTGGGGCCAGAAGAAAGATTACAGGTTCGTTGAAGGACAACCATGAATGTAAGGGAAGCTAGGGGCAACCTAGATGTTATACACATCTGTGTATAATGAACCCCCAAGAGGTGTGGTTGGTTGTTGTTGTCTTAAAGGAGAAGTAGCTTCAGGTGGTTGCAGGTCTGAGCAAAGCAATAATGGGAGGCTGGAGTGCTTAACCTACTGGCTGTTTTTTCCGCTCAAAATCTCCTACACCCTATTTCCCCCCCCCCCTTTCATGCTTCCTTTGTGCTAAGTGCCCTATCAGCAGAGTTCCCATCACCAAATTCCCCACTCATGTGCTTCAAGTTCCCTAGGCTGACCATATGAAAAGGAGGACCGGGCTCATATAACTTTAACAGTTGTAGAGAAAAGGGAATTTCAGCCAGTGTCATTTGTATGCAATTAGTTCCTGGTAAAATTCCCTCCTCATCACAACAGTAAGGGTGCCTCTACAAGAGGCATTTAAAGCTCTTTCAAGCACATTAAAAAAATTACCTCTACAAGAACGGAGCACAAATCGGGCGTAGAGGCGCGTTATCTCTCCGATTATGCGCATTATCGAATGCACGTTAAATCGCGAGTTTTATTTTGCTCCGTCCGTTAAAGCGCATTTTGACTGTGTGCATAAGCGCTTATGCGCATTAACTACTTGTAAAGTGCATTTTGGTCATCCGTTAATGCGCTTCGCCACCTCTTGCCGCCTCTCGTGCAGAGGTATTAGGCGTAAATGCGCTTCTGCGATTATGCGCATAATCAGCTAACCAGGCGCAAAAGCGAATCCTTGTAGAGGGGACCTTAAACTTGCAGGGGCCCTGCCTTCTTTTGTATATGGTCACTCTAGTATAGTGTCTGCAACTTTAACTGTGGTGATGAAGAGGGAATTTCACCAGGAACTAATTGCATACAAATGACACCAGCTGAAATTCCCTTTTCTCTACAACTGTTAAAGTTACATGAGCCCTGTCCTCCTTTTCATATGGTCAGCCTAAGTTCCCTAAACATCAGACCAGAGTATGTAGCCATACGGCTATGCCAAGCACCCTCTTCTCTGGGTGATGGTTTATCGGTCTGGAGTTTACATACTGTTATTAGCTGAAGAGTTAATCCATAGCCAATGCTCCATTATTGTGTTGGGCAGGAGTGGGCCCTTGAGATGATTTGAGCCACATCTCCCATCATTTGTCACTAGGGTGACCATGTGTCCTCTTTTATAGTTCACTCTTTGAAGAGCTGCTGAAGCTCTGTTCTCTATTTTGAAGGGCTGTGCTGTCCAAGTCTGGTTTAAAGGTAAAGAACCATCAGAAGGGAGAGTCCAGCCGCATCGAAGTTGCCCAGCAATGGTTAGCACCCGGACAGCAGTCTGAGCAGGTAGGCACACCTTGTCACCTGGTCACAATCTTTCACGCTATGGTGAGATGTCCTGTATTTCTCTTTAAAATATAACAATTCTGAATGTGCAGCTATACGTATAGATTAGCATACGCAGATCTTATGAAAATTGCTATTCTCTTTTTTCTTCTTCTTCTTCTTTTTTGGTGATGTATTTCCTCCTTTTTTGGTGATCCATAAGTGGCCATGCCATCCTTTAACACTGACTATGCTGGCTAAGGCTGACGGGTGATACAGGCTGAAAAATCTGGAGGGCCACCAGTTGCCCACCCCTGCTGCAGAAAGAAGTGAGGCAAGTGATATTTGGCTCTCCGGGAGTTCAGTGGGACAGTTTTACACCTTCCCTTTTGCCAGTGTAATGTTACCCAATCACCAGGGGCAGGACCAAGGTAGGAGAAAATATAGGATACCAACTACATCCGTTCTATCAGGAGCAAAATATTCTATGAATTTGCCGAAAGTTATAAACTATATCAAAGTAAAAGAAAGATGGCAAAGGTGTAACAATTTTGTCCAGCAATAGACACTTTAATTACATATAGGCAAAATAAGGCACTTTCACCTACAACAATGATGTATATATTTGATTTATTGTAGTGCCATCAAATCATATTTACCAGTACTTTGCATATAAAGCTTATATGTTTTATAACAGTCGACAACCAATCAATAATATTAATACATCAATATTATTAATGGATTCTGATAAATTCACAATATTGGGGTTGCACAGTCTCTGCAGAATTGTTTAGCAACAAATTGTGAGGAAGGGTCTGCTAGATCATCCAGAAAACTCTGCGCCAATCCTGCTACAACTTGTGTTCCAGGCAGTCTCGCCATTTTTTTTAGACATCTGACATCAAACTGTACAGAAACTATAGAGTATCAAGTTCCATGGCTGCCCCACATGCTTGCCATAAATATGTCGGTGTGTTCACTTTACAACTGCTACGAGAGACTGCAACGAAGGATATAAATAGCTCCCTCCTGCTTTTGGGCTCATGTGGATTTTGCAGGTCTGAACCCTCCTTCAGTTGACCCTATGGTTACAGTAATTTGCCTGGAGATGCATAATCGCATTGCCTTGCTTTGTTGACAATCATGCCTATTCCTCTATTGGATTGCTCTCTTCCTGAAGTTGTTATGACTTCCATTTAATAATATAATATAAGAAATGTCACTGGATTAGACAAAGGCTCTATTCTATCTCAGTCTTCTCCAACTTCCCCCAGATGTTTTGGACTTTGACTCCCATCAGGCCCAACCAGTATGGCCAATAGTCAGGAATGCTAGGAGTGTAGCCCAAAACATCTGGAAGACACCTGGCTGGATGGAGGCTTGTCTATCAAATCTAGCATCCTATTTCCAGCTGTGGCCAGGAGACGGCTCCATTTATAAAAGCTGTCTAGCCTAATGGCCGTCATCAGTTCCTGTGGCACTGAGTTCCACAAGTTAATTGCACATTTTGCAAAGAAATACTTTATGGTCTGAACTTACTGGTGTTTAATTTCATTATGTGACCCTATGCATAAAAGGATAAAAAAAGAAAAGAAAAATAAAGACGCCTTGACCCACAGGGCATCATCAGACTAGCATTTTATTGTTCGCTCATTGCTGTGCACTCACAGATATTCGTGGGTCCCTCTCACGATGTTGTCTGCGTCCTGCATGCCTCCCCCCTTCTAGCCTTCTTCGCATGACAAAAAAAGACCCCAGTAGGTCCGACTTATTTTTTGAGATGGAACGTGCCACTTTCTCCTGCTGTGTGCATGTCAAAACGGCCCACTGAATGGGCCATGTGCCTGTTGAGGGACAAATGTGTGGGCGGAGAAGCAACAGTAAGGAAATGTGATTTCCCCCACCAACCCACCTGTGTGACAATGTTCTCACTTTTCAGCTGGCAGAGGAGACTGGCGGTGGAAGGAGGCATGGATGATAACAGTGGAGTTAATAATGCCACAACACATTCTGTTCACCAGTGGTAGGCAATGTGGTACACATGGGCACTGGTGCGCTTCTGGACATATTTATTGGCATCCACTAAGGCACCCTACCACTTCCATTCCCACCACCCCACAAAAGTTCACACATTTTCTTATTGGCAGCTGAGATTGCTTCAGAGAGAATTGTGAAGAGAGAGAGTGTGAGAGAGAGAGAGTTGGGGAGGGGGAATGAATTGGCTGGCAGAGGAGGAAGGGACAGAAAAAGAGCTTTACTTTACTTCTGTGGAATAGTTTGCTTTTGTGAAATAGATTTCTGTTGGCACTGAAAACTGTGGAATCAAAGGAATTGTTTAGTGTGTTGGGAGTCCACCTCTGCCTTGCACTCATGTTTATGGGGCAGGTTACCTCTCCATTGTGGCTAGCCATTCCTCCCATGGCAGCCATTTTGTGGTAGCACCCAGGACAGTTTTTCTATTGCAAAATATGCCCATGGGCCCAAAAAGGTTGCCTACACCTGTTATACACAGGTGACAACACTCACAACCTCCTATTGGTAGGATTTCTATCCATGCACCTTTCTGAAGCACAAATTAATGTCCAAACCTGTATACAGTCCCGGCTGAAATACAAAAGACCTGATCCATCAAAGGAAAGCCATGCATGCAGCTAATTTGGATGAAATTGTGCAGTTCAGTGCTGACTTGTCCCCCATTAAACTGTAAGGATGTGTCTGATGAGCATCCTCGTCCAGGGTTACTAGCTCTGTGTAACAACAAAGTGCAACGACAACTCAATTGGGGCCTGTCCCTAAATTGTTTCCTATATGTTTTCAAGCAACTGCTGCCCTGGGTACTTTGTACAATCAGGATTGGCTCAGCTGAGAGATATATCTAGGGGCCTGTGCTCCTCTGTGCTACGTAAATTAGGATTCTGCACCCAGGCACTCCAAATCCTGAACTGCGAGAACTGAATTTTGGGCCCTGGATGAATTTTGCACATTTTTACAAAGTTGTTTACATTGCAAAACTTATAGGACCTTTCTCCTCCCCCCCTTCTGGAACAGTGTTCTAGTATGTTTTGTGAAGCTGCTGCTGAAGATATTGTCCATCATGTTACCCAGTGTTCTCTGCTTGTGTTTAGGCTCAAGAAGAATTTTGTTACACTAGGGCCAGATCTACACCAGGCAGGATATAATACTTTGAAAGTGGTTTGAAAATGATATATGGAATGTGTCATGGGCCCCAACAGGTGTCAGTACACTTCAAAACTGTTATTAGGTTGACCAGATAAAATCCAGGTCAGGGCTCATGTAACTTTCACAGTTGTAGAGAAAAGGGAATTTCAGCCAGTATCATTTGTATGCAATTAGTTCCTGGTGAAATTCCCTCTTCATCACAACAGTTAAAGTTGCAGGCACTATACTAGAGTTACATGAGCCCTGTCCTGGATTTTATCTGGTCACCCTACTGTTATAAAGCAGTAGTGTAGATCTTGCCCTAGTAAATTTGTATGATTTCTGTTGTTTGATAATGAAAATTATGTTACTTTGCATGTTTACTTATTTGTGCTGGGATCCAGGAAATTGAGAGCTAAATTTGGTACTCAGCTCTGAATGTCCCTCCATTTTGAAGTTTAAACCACCCCCTTTTCCAGTTTGTTCTTCCAATCCGAGTATACCTTCTTCTTTCTGAGTGTTCTATATTCAGGCACAATGAATTAACGGTGCATTATCCCCTTAAGAACAAACCTGAGGATTATACAACCCTTAAATAATGCTACAACAGACCATGGGTTATCTGAGGGTTGTTCAACCCTCAAACAATCTCTCCCGCCCAGGTTCAGATGACATGACAAACCATGGCAATCTCACACACACACCTCCACCAGTATTTGAATATTCAAAATGGTTACTGATATGGACCACAACTGACTGCGGTGAGCATGCAAACCTAATAGGCTGACCATATGAAAAGGAGGACAGGGCTCATGTAACTTTGACAGTTGTAGAGAAAAGGGAATTTCAGCCAGTGTCATTTGTATACAATTAGTCCCTGGTGAAATTCCCTCTTCATCACAACAGTTAAAGTTGCAGGGGCCCTGCCTTCTTTTGTATAGGGTCACTCTAGTATAGCGCCTGCAACTTTAACTGTTGTGATGAAGAGGGAATTTCATCAGGGACTAATCGCATACAAATGACACTGGCTGAAATTCCCTTTTCTCTACAACTGTCAAAGTTACAAGAGCCCTGTCCTCCTTTTCATATGGTCAGCCTAAAACCTGATCAATGTCAGTAACCAATAAAATACTGACTGAGTGGCAAAACTATCTAGTGTCTTTCCTAACTGATACCTTCTTTCGTTTGTTCGTATTTTCATCTTTCCCCAAATCCTGCTCTTTTTTATGCTCTGTGGAATGATATGTCTCCACATTATCCAGTCTGGGACTGGACCATTTGAAATGACCAGCTGTGTTGCAAAAATAGTGAAGGCTTCAACACAAGTTCATGATTTATTTTCACACTTGCTCTTGCTTTAGAAATAAATTGAAATGTGACATCTCCACAAAAATGAAAAACAGAAACTGAAAATATTAAATTTGTTTGGACTCCACCCAGTTACCTTTATTTGTAAGTTTCTATTTCCATGTTTATTTATATCTTGGATGTTTGAAGAGAACAAAAACAATACGTTTGCTCCCTTTCCTGTGGATGGAGTCAACTGTGGCGGTTGAAGTCAAAATCTCCCTGTAGCGCCAAGATGTTTGGAATGAACATCGTTAAGCTTAAGGTAATGAAAACCAAACCTTTTAAACAGTGGCCAGGGAATGTTAAGATCATTTGAGGTTTGCTTGGCCACGTATGTGCTTGTGGTTTTTAAGTGTCTGTCCAAGCCTTGATGTTCCCAGCCTACGATAATTTACCACTAGCTTAAGCTTTGAAACATATTTTCAATGACAGCCGCTGCACATAGTACAACTTTTCTGTTTTCTGCCATGTTGATACAGGGTGGATTTCAAGTAAGGATTATTAACTCTGTGAAATACTGAGATTTAAAAACTCCATGGCAGACTGTTTGCTGTGTGGATTGCTCTAGGATCCAGCCCATTTTTATATTTACTGCAGAGACAGGTACACATGCACAGCTACACACAGAGGCATACACTCACAGAGAGAGACACACGTGTGTGTATTGATAATTCACCCTTTTTGTCTTGCCAGGAGATTATTTTGATGGGACTGTTTCAGATGACAGAAAAGAGAGTGGCAGGGGAAATTGAGAGCACAAAATCAGGAAGCATAAACAAGGAAGTTAGTGTGGTGTAGTGGTTAGAGAGTTGGTTTGGGAATTGGGGGATATGGGTTCTAGTCCCCACTCTGCCATGGAAGCTCACTGGGTGACCTGGGCCAGTCACAGACTCTCAGCCCAACCTACTTCACAAGGTTGTTGTGAGGATAAAAAAATGAAGAGGAGGAGGATTGTTTATGCCACCTTGGGTTCCTTAAGGAGGAAAAAGTCTGAATATAAATGCAATAAATATCCACTCCCCAGTGAAAAACATGAACCAAAAATATAATTTAGGAAAGCCAATCAAGTAATAATCACACAGATAATACAGTCTACAACAGACCACAAATAGCAGCATTATGGACCAATTGATGATCATTACGTAGCTCCATAGGAGGGCAGTGAGCTAACCTATTTCCAAATTGCGTGCGGTACTGGTTCCCCTCTATTTGGCACTGGTTAGGCCCCATCTTGAGTATTGCGTCCAGTTCTGGACATCACACTTCAAGAAAGACGCAGACAAGATGGAGTGTGTTCAGAGGAAGGCAACGAGGATGATCCGGGGTCTGGAAACAAAGCCCTAAGAGGAGAGACTGAAAGAACTGGCCATGTTTAGCCTGGAAAAGAGAAGATTGAGGAGAGACACGATAGCACTCTTCAAATACTTGAAAGGTTGTCACATAGAGGAGGTCCAGGATCTTTTCTCGGTCATCCCAGAATGCAGGATGCAGAATAATGGGCTCAAGTTACAGGAAGCCAGATTCCGGCTGGACATCAGGAAAAACTTCCTGACTCTTAGAGCAATACGACAATGGAACCAATTACCTAGGGAGGTCATGGGCTCTCTCACACTAGAGGCATTCAAGAGGCAGCTGGACAGCCATCTGTCAGGGATGCTTTAAGGTGGATTCCTGCATTGAGCAGGGGGTTGGACTCGATGGCCTTATGGGCCCCTTCCAATGCTACTATTCTATGATTATAGCTTGACCATGACCATAAGACACAATACATGAATAGATCCTACAGCCAATATTGGATGATGAAGATTACTTCTTGGGTTGCTACCTCAATCTTCTCCAACCTCTTGCCCTCCAGATGTTCTGGCCAGTTGTCATCCAAAACATCTGGAGGGCATGAGGTTGGAGAAGGATGCTGTACCCACATTACGTGCAGCAAAAAGTTTGTGATTTGCCAGTCCTCAAAAGTATTGGAAGGTCTTGAGTACTTGAAGGTCAGTTGCTGAGCTACTATATAATCCAAGCAATAGGTGGAACATGTCCCCAATTGGGAAGGAACAGAATCCATTCCATCACTGCACAAAAATATTTCCCTTCTGGTAGGCTGACCATATGAAAAGGAGGACAGGACTCATGTATAACAGTTGTGGAGAAAAGGGAATATCAGCCAGTGTCATTTGTATGCAATTAGTTCCTGGTGAAATCCCTCTTCATCACAACGGTTAAAGTTGCAGGCACTTTACTAGAATGACCAGATACAAAAGAAGGCAGGACCCTTGCAACTTTAACTGCTGTGATGAAGAGGGAATTTCACCAGGAACTAATTGCATACAAATGACACTGGCTGAAATTCCCTTTTCTCTACAACTGTTAAAGTTACATGAGCCCGGTCCTCCTTTTCATATGGTCAGCCTATCTTCTGGCTGACATTTGGCCTGCCAAATTGTTAATTTTAATCTCCCTATGTTTTATCTGCTGTCTCTCTCTCTTTATTGTTGATGATTTTGTATTTTATTGTTGATTTAATATGATGGATAGAATGGAGACATACATAGTATATGTTTAGTTTTATTTATTGCATGTTTTTAGGGTGACCAGATAAAATCCAGGTCAGGGCTCCTGTAACTTTAACAGTTGTAGAGAAAAGGGAATTTCAGCCAGTGTCATTTGTATGCAATTAGTTCCTGGTGGAATTCCCTCTTCATCACAACAGTTAAAGTTGCAGGGGCCCTGCCTTCTTTTGTATATGGTCACTCTAGTATATTGCCTGCACCTTTAACTGTTGTGATGAAGAGGGAATATCACCAGGAACTAATTGCATACAAATGACTCTGGTTGAAATTCCCTTTTCTCTACAACTGTTAAAGTTACATGAGCCCTGACCTGGATTTTATCTGGTCAGCTTACATGTTTTAAGGTGCAATCCCATGGATGTTTACACAGAAAAAAGGCCTACAACTCTGAGCAGCCAGCAGCCAGCATGGCTGGCTGGTGCATGCAAACGTGCGTAGGATTGTACCCTTCTGCTGATGAAGTTGAAATGATCCTATATTTGGAGCTACTTAGCACCATTAAACGTACAATCTTATGCATATTTTGCTAAAATAAAAAAGGTCCTACAACTCCCAGCATTCCCCAACCACTAAACATGCATAGGATTGCACCTTAAAACACATTATTGGTACACATATTGGCTTGGCTTTTTTGTTTGTTTGTTTGTTTGTTTGTTCTATATCTTCATTTTAGATGTGACCCTCTTTTTGTTTTTGCCACCTTGAACATTTTTCTTAACAGAGTGGTGGGACAAAAATAATTTCAATAAATGAAAATTTTAATGATAAATTTTAATAATGTTACATAGTCTAGCATGTAACATTCATTTATGTCTTTTGAAAATGCTGCTCTAGTGAATTAACACAGAACAACTCTCAGACAGTGTATTTAGAGAAGGGACAACATTCAGAATTGTATTCAATAAATTAATTTCTTCTCCAGTGAGTTCACAAGAAGACAACCAATTGTGGCATCAGTTCTGAAAAGCTACATAAAACCTCCTAATTCTTGATTTGTGAGTCCCTGCTGTGTCTGAGCCTTCTTCCTAAAAGAAACGTTATTATTTCTGCCATGTTGATATGGATAGATTTGAAGTGAAGATCATTAGCTTTGTAAAAGCAAAAAAATGTTATTATTTACTAACTCTTCTGCAAACATTGCTGAAAATCAGGGATGGGTAACTTGTGGCCCTCCATATGTTTTAGCCTATAATTCCTATCTATTCTAGCCAGCACAAGATGTAGTGATGACCACCAATTTGAATGGCTTTAAAAGGGGGTTAGATGGATTCAAGGGAAGATAAACCTATCAATGGCTACTAATCATGATGGCTATATTGTATGCCTTTACTTACTAGTTGCTGGGGGAAATGAGTGTGAAGATGCTACTGCACTCTTATTGTACTTGTGGATTTCCTATAGGCAACTGGTTAGCCACTCTGTGAACAAAGTACTGATCTAGATAAGCCTTTGATCTGATTCAGCAGGGCTCCTCTTTCTTATATTCTAGCCATTATAGCCAAGAGTGAGAGAAGATGGGAGTTTTAGGACAAAACATTTGGAGGGTCAACAGTTGCCCACTTCTGCTGCATATGTTGCCTTAGAATAGGGATGGGCAGAAGAAAGATCTGGGGCTAATCTACACCTGCAGCCCTTTTGCTACAGAAGAGGGATGCTTTCAAATGTTCCCGCTTCTGTGATTGGCACTCACAGGGCACATGCGACTGATCTTTACTGCAATTACAGGAGTGCTGTTGTGGGAGCATGTGTGCCTTGTTACAGCGCTTCCGCATGTGTATTGGTAGAAGTGGGTGGGGCTAGGCAGATAGCTACGGGGCAGAGGGTTTTTTTTATTGACTTGTGAGGGATGCGCATGAGCACAGATGCGCAGCGACGTATGGGGTGATACGAACTCCCTCGAATATGCACTCCTGCGCAGAGTACGGTAGTATTAAAAAAAAACCTCTTGGCATGTGGTGGAAATGGCGGACAGGTCTGCTCCCACACACCTCCAATACCCATGGGCATGCCCCTCATAGCTGATTGGCTGTTCGCTGAGCTTGGAAACAGCAACAGCATCACAAAGGGGGGGCACACTGCACACATACTTTGGAATGAAAGTGAGAGAGCCGGGAAAACTGCAACAAAAGCAGTCAGGGATATGATGTTATAGCTGACAGGTGGAACCGAGATCACTGCAGGAACAGGTGAACCTCAAGTGCCCCGTTAGTGATGACTGCGATACAATCTTGCAATAAATGGCTGGTGTAGACTCCCCCCTGGATATACTGATAGATCTCTGGGTGATTTGGGGAAGGCTGGCTGATAGTCATAGTATGCAACTTACAAAAAAAAGCTGCTGCAAATGTAGCCATCATCACCACTTGAAGACAACATGGACGCCCAGCTGTAATTAGTAGTCTACTGCATGTAGAGGTATCATTGAAAACATCCACAAATGCAATCCTATGCATATTAAGTCAGAAAAAGAAATCCTACAACTCCCAGCATCCCCCAGTTAGCCATGCTAGTTGGGGAATGCTTGGAGTTGTAGGACTTTTTTTCTGTCTAAACATGCATAGAATTGTGACCTAAATTACTTTGCAAGAAGCTTTCACAAAAGACCTATATCATTTTTTCCTTTCTTCCCAAGCCAAGCAGTACTGGCCAGTTCCTTCCCAGCCTATTCTGGCTTTCACTCCTGTGCCCGCCACTCTTTCCCTCTCCTAGAGCACTTGGTTCATGGACACCAAGCAATTTGAAATATTTCAGTAGCTAGAAGGGTCTTGATTGAAATGAAACCCTGAAAAGCATGTTTCTGCTGGGATGAAGAAGGGCTGCCTTGTTTCCTGTGGAGAGATCCAATAAATCTTGTGTCACACCATCTCAAGGCACAATGAATTGCAGGGAAGGCAACGAACAATGACCCATTGACAGCCACCACACTTCTGAACTTTGTACGCCTTTTCAGCCCCTAGACACAGGACAAAGAATGATGGTGGCGTCCCTCATTCACATGACATGGCTTAGCTGGTGTGGGTAACAGAAATGAGTTAAGGGAAAGCCTCCACTAACTTTCTGTGTGGCCCTGGTCATGTCACTTTGCTTCATGTTGCTTTTCTGTGTATATGCAGTAGTATCACAGGGCAAAGGCCCAAACTACAGGTGAGGTTAGTCAAGTGTTTAAACAAAAGTGTGCTTAACATGGTCTCTTTTATTTTGGAGAAAAGCTGATGCAAGGCCCCAATCCAAATTGGAAGCACACAGAGATAATATATGACAAAATCAGCATCATAGAAAAACAAATCCTGAACATGTAGATCTAATAATATTAATAGTATTTAACTGCAAATTACCTTATATAAGAATACAGTATTGTAAGGCTTATTACTTGAGATCTACCAGACTATTTTTGCTCATTTTTGTTTTAAACTGAAGCTTGGCAGTGCAGAAAATTTTGAAACTTTGAAAGCTTGAGCTATCGGCAACTTAGGGAGGGAGAAGGATGAGGCAAAGGGGAGGTTAAGGCATACCCCCCCCCCAAGCTCTGTAAATGTAAGGGAACATGTGACACATTGGCTCAGTTCGGACGACATATTAGGCAACGGAGGAGGGGGGGAACAATCGTCAGTTGTGTTGCTTATTGTGTCATCTGGAGGGCAACACACAACGCACACACAACTGACAGTACGTTAATCAGGCACTTTAAACAATGGAGCGAAACAACGGGCTTGCACGTTGTTTAGCCCGAAGCCCTGTTGTTTAAAGTGTCGTCCGAATTCAGCCCCCCCTCTCTCTGTGGACTATTCTGTTTCGGAATAGAGTTCTGCTGCCTAGAGCAGGCAAAAAAACCCAGCTGCTCTATGCAGCCGGCAGAACTCACGGTGCATGCTGGGATACGGCTGGGGGACACACGAAGGAGAGGCTGCAACCAAAATGGCCACCGCAAGTTCCTTGCAGCCGGGGCGTTTGCCCGTTCCGAGCAGTGCCGGCTGCAGTGTGTCGTCTGTGGAGCTCCTCCTGCCCAACACACGGTCAGTACGTTATTTACCCCTCCGTTGCTTAATATGTCGTCCGAACTGAGCCAGTGTGTGTCTGCATGTGTAATAATGCTTCCTCCTGTGAGCTCTCAGAGCTCTGGGCCAATGAAAGGACAGGCACAGAATGCTGGGAAAGGGGCCGAAGAAAAGTCAGTTGGTGACAATTAGAGGAGGCGGAAGAGAAGCTAAGGAAAAAGAGCTGGAAAGACACCAGCAGGAGAAGAAAGAGAGAAGTCGTATGTCTTCATCTTAAACTTCAAGAAATGGTAAATAACCTTTTTAAAAACTATAAGAGAATTAGGCAAGCATATTTGTAATCCAATCATTCCCAGATTTCTAGTACACATGGCAGCAAGAGAATTTACGCAAGTCTACAGGCCTAGCCCTGGGTAGGTCGCTGCCTGAATCAGGGACCCACTGCCCCTTCCCCCCCCCCCGATCTGTGCGCCTGCCCACCAGCTTTCTCTCTCTCTTTTTGGCTCGTGCATGCATGTCCACCTTGCCAGCATGCCGTCTGTCAAGGGTTTCCACCTTCCGGAGCTGCATGGCGCCTGCATGAGGTCAGCCAAAGTGACGCAAAGCTCCCAGACTTTTTGCGGTACTTCGGCTGACCTTACAAGCGCTGCGCAGCTCCTGAAGGTAGAAACCCCTCATGGGCAGCTTGCTGGTAAGGCGGTCGCACGTACATACACACGGCAACCAAAGTAAGGCAGGTGGATGGGGCCAGCTGAGTTGGTGGGCCAAGCAGGACGGGTGGGCGGGAGATACGTGAGCGGGAGGTGGCCAGGTGGCCAGACCAAGAAGCAGGGGGGCCTTTGGAAGGGTAGAGTTGCCGCTTTTCCCGTATTCTGGCGCCTGATGCTCCAACATCAGGCCCCTTCATGGTAGGGCTGGCCTTGCTAGTACATACAATATAAACTCACACTAAAGAGTGAAGCCAAACAGTGTTGTTCAATGAATCCCTTGTAATAATTTCAAAACAGCAAATATTTATGTGGCACTTCTTTATTAAAATTGTTTGACAACCGCTCGATATCCTAAGACCTCTAAGTGGTTTTATAAAAATACAATATCAAAACTGATTTAAGAACAATATAAAATAATAAATACGAACTGTCATCTCCAAATGCATTTATTTTTTGAAGGGGAAGCAGAGCAACTGCTCTGACTTGTCTTGCCAATTTTAAAGCTCCAATGGCATGACACTGTATCCAAATCTCTTTCAGACTTATTCTTTATTGATGGTGCAAGAGTGACTTTCTGATGTCTAGCAACCTCTGTTCTAGCATGTTACTTATGATGGGATTAAATTTTCCAAACAATTGCATGTAAATGGGATATATAGGTTATACAGAATAAGTCTCAGATCAACAACACATTTATTCATCTTTTTTTAAAACTTGAAACATGATCTCAATTTTGGTTTATTATGCAAGTGTACTTACTACATGTGACAAAGTACCCGTTTTTATTACTTTTCGAGCATTGATTGGCGTGTGTCTTATGTATAAATTTATTTTAACTGGTTCAATGCCAATGTAATAAATGTTTAGAAATAGGCTCCTGAAGATGCTCTCAAAATATTTTTACTGAATGTCATATGTAAATTTATTTGCATTTTGAAGTGCTTATAGGTCATCTGTCCCATCCGCTGAAAATGGAGGGGGGGGGGGGAGAGAATTTTCTCCTGTTTCCCCTTCCATGACTAGCCTGCTGCCATGGAGGGTCCCTCAGCCCCCCAGAGCAGATTTTCAGGGGAAATCGAGTTCTGCAGGGGGAAGGAGGGAAAATCACCTTGCTACTTCCTCTGAAGTTACAGGGTCTTTGCCCGTTGTAAGCCTGGATTAAACCCAATACAAATAGTGTACCTTTTAATGTTTAGTGCCTGATTTTAAGATTGTCTAGGGAGATTTTGCTTGTAGTGTCCTTGAGGAATGCAGACTGTGGGACTACCACATGTGGCACAGAGCCTTCTCAGTGGTGGCATTGCGACTAGAACCAGTAGAGATTTAGATTTATTGTACAAGCTGTCGGGGCATAGGCAATCTGGGGGGGAGGGGTTGTGTTATGTTTTTATTGCATTTTATTGTAGTTTTTAGAATGAAGATTTTAATGGTATTCATGTGCTATATTTTTATATGGGCTCCTTGGAAGAAAGGATGGGATAGAAGTATAAACAAACACCAGCCATGTACCGCTTCAAAAGCTTTCTCCAGATGGAAGGCCTGCAGTTCATGGAGAAGGCTTCTACTCTAAACTTCTTTTTTATGTCCTCAGTTTCTGCATTCTATAAGAGGACTGTACCACATAGTTGCTTCCGAACATTGGAATCAGCTTACAAAACCCAAGCACTGATGGAGGTGATCAATGTAGAAATGATCATGAGTGCTTCACTCTACCATCTTCTGCCCCCTTTCTTAGCTTCCCACACTAAACAAGATTTGATTTACACGTGACACAGTCAATGATGAATGTGTATCAAATTATGATTTGTGAATTATGGCATTGATAATTATGAAATCATGAATGTCACCACAAATTAATCACCACAGTTGCAACTTTTGTTTCACACAATGGCTCAATTCGGACGACACAATAAACAACTGGTGTGGGGGAAACAATCATCAGTTGTTTTGACTATTGTGTCATCCGAATGCTGCCATAGTCAACTCAGCGCTGATCCTAATCCACACCACAGTTGATTATTTATTACCATCTTGTGTGGGGAGTACCCCCTAGTTGAACAACTGTAAAGTTGATTATTACCCCACCATTGACTATTGTGTCGTCCGAACTGAGCCAATGTCAGCCTAAACACAGTGCTTTATTTTCCACATTCAAGTGTTAAGCAATCAAGTGATGAAAGATCAAGTGATCTTTTTGCATATGTGATCTAGCCCTTCAGCCAAACCTGATCTATCATGTTGCCAACTTTTTAAAAAATGATACATTTTGGAACAAAACCAAGGAAATTCTATGCCTTTTAAAAACCCTGAGATAAAGTATTGCATTGTGGAGTGGCAAGTGGGAGATTATGGAAATTACATTGTCTGAAAAAAACTATAGCAGAGCATGAAAAACTTAATCTGGGGTGGATGAACTCAACACCCCTTAAACTCTTCCATCTTGTTTTCATTTCCATATCTCTCTACTACTTTCTCCTCCTCAGCACTGATAACTCTTGGGAAAAGAGCTATGAAATCACGCCAACTCAAAGGCAAACATTAGCTAGCAAAGTGATGTTTGCCAGAAATCAGGAAAATGAGTGAAATTTAAATAAAATGTAATTGCTGACCTCTCAAAATAGTCATGTTTAGAATCGGGGAATTTCTTCCAACTGAAATCAATCACCATTCGTGAACTCGGGATTGAAGAGCCAAGTTTGAAGCCAGTTGTTGGAATGCAATAAAGTGCAGGGGAGTGGGATTAGGTGTGAAATTTTACACTTTATTTGAAGATGCAGTCTGTGAGGTTTCCACCTGTTGATGGCCCAGCTCAGACTTTCCACTGTCCTTTCTATGCACCGCTTATGGCATCCCTCTCTCACTGGCTGCATGTTTGGTTTCACAGGAATTTCAGCTACTATTCTCCATCAAAGAACTATTTCTAACAGGCCAACCTCTTTCTCTCAGTGGCCTGGAGAACAGGTTATGTGGCATCAAAAGTAACATGTGAACAAAAATACAACTTCATCACATTTGCCAAAACATTAGGAGAGACAGACAGAGAGAGACAGAAAGACAGAGAGAGAGAGAGAAAGAGACAGCGACCGACCGACCCTGGTCACTCACCATGTTTGAGTATTTATGCCTGTGCTCCATGAAAAGGCTAGTCTCCACAAGCTACAAGTGGTTGATTGATGCTGTTTATGGGAACTTGCTAGGTTTGAAATTGACATGGGAATCAGAATTTTAACACAATCTTTAGGGCATACTAGTGGTCCCAGATTTGGACTGCCACTTCTTTCAAGACAATTTCTATCCAATAACATTAAGCGTAACCCATCGATGGCATTTATCCCCAACCAAGCTGCATATATTTTCAATAAATCACTTTTGCCGGTATGCTGGAAGGGCTGTGGCCACATAGGCTCAGTAATAAATGCCAAACAGTCATGTTCTTTACAGATTTACTCCCTCAGTGAAAACAAGACCCAAGTCACAAAAATGAAGGGACAACATAGTCCTAATCAACAGAGGAAAGCAGAAGTATAAATTTAGTGTTTTGTTTTAAAAATAAATCACAGCAGACATGCTGGGGTGTTACTGTAATGGGAGAGCTGAAAAAGTGCTTAAAACAAGATCAGAGTAACACATACCATAAGTGTGTCCAGAGCAGAGGATTTATTATGCAGTTATTTTGGGTATGCCTGCTTGGCTTTCTAAACAGTGGTCCTAAGCACACTTCCTCGGAGGTCAGCTCTACAGAAATCACTGGAATGTACTTCCAAGTAAGCTTGTTTAGGAACAGGGTGCCAAGAGGGGAAATGGCAGAGATGTGATCCAAATGATCGAATATTTGTCTAAATATTAGGGCTGTGACCGGATCCGGATCCCAAATCCGGAGCGGATCAGGCTGATTTGGACCTCCGGATCCGAATTGGATTGGATTGGGAGGGGGCCCCCGTTCACAGCCCTACTAGATATGTGTCATTTCACAAAGGGCACCAATCTCAGCGAAGGGAAGACGAGCAGAGTGAAGCCCACCAGAGACCCTGTCTTCGCTATTCTTTCACCTTCTTCGTGCAGGAAACACAGAGGTGAGTGAAGCTGAGCCAGCTCCTTCCCCTTCATTGCCTCCTGACAGAGGAGAGTGGTGGGATTGTGCCTCCTGTTAGAAAGGCAATTAGCAGAGGGGAAAAACAAAAGGCAAAACAGAATGAGGGTTTACCAGTCCCACATGCACACAAGGCTATCTTGTAACAACAACAACAAAAACAGATCAAACCCTTCTTTGGTGAAGTACAGGTAAAATGGTTTTGCTCACAGTATCCTTGCATATAAAATGCAGGTATATTGTAGAGTTTTAAAACAGAGTTTGTTCGGTCTATTTTGTGTGTGTTTTACACCAGTGGGAGAGAGAGAGCAAACACATGTGCTCCCTGTGATGGTGGAAGTCAGAGAGAGAATGGTGGGAGGAAGGGGAGGAGCCAAAGGAAGAAATCACAGGAAGCCACATTGTAGGCTATAGAGATCCTAAGGCTAGCTGTGGTCAAAATTCCCATGAATTACCTAACTGCAACACTACCCTCCTTTCAGTAACTTGCAGACAAGGTTGCAGTATTCCCAACCAAGTGGTATCATTCCTCCCTCGCGCTCTAGCGGCGTAGGGTGGGCTTTGCTGTACACAGCCAGGGGAAGCCCACACGCACCGAAGCCTGCCCAACTGAGGCACCAGATGGAGTCCTTCCACCCTACACCTCAGCCAGGTTGGCTTTGCCTGCTCCACACCTTTAGGCTGACCATATGAAAAGGAGGACAGGGCTCATGTAACCTTAACAGTTTTAGAGAAAAGGGAATTTCAGCCAGTGTCATTTGTATGCAATTAGTTCCTGGTGAAATTCCCTCTTCATCACAACTGTTAAAGGTGCAGGGGCCCTGCCTTCTTTTGTATACGGTCACTCTAGTATAGTGCCTGCACCTTTAACTGTTGTGATGAAGAGGGAATATCACCAGGAACTAATTGCATACAAATGAACTTCAGGGTCATTTGTATTGCATACAAATGAACTTCAGGGTCATTTGTATGCAATTAGTTCCTGGTGATATTCCCACTTCATCACAACAGTTAAAGGTGCAGGCTCTATACTAGAGTGACCATATACAAAAGAAGGCAGGGCCCCTGCAACTTTAACTGTTGTGATGAAGAGAGAATTTCACCAGGAACTAATTACATACAAATGACACTGGCTGAAATTCCCTTTTCTCTACAACTGTTAAAGTTACATGAGCCCTGACCTGTATTTTATCTGGTCACCCTATGTATCCCATCTTTCTGCTACAGAGCATTGGGTCAGCATATATGAGTCAAAATCTGTGCAGGATACAAGGCAATTCTTTTTCAAAAAATTAATAATCCTAATTCTACGAATAAGAATTGTTGTGTTAATGGTAGCTGAGGAACTAAGGCCTCCTTCTCTTACCTTTAGTTGTGTTCATCTCTTCCCCCACCCACAGCCAGGCTTTGCTTTGTTTTGTTTATTGAAGCAGCTTAAAGTTCACTCTCTGTTCTGATTTCAATGCACTTGTGAATTGAAATAAATTGAATCACACAACTGGCTGATAATATATTTTATCATGCTTATACCAAACTAAACTTCTTAACGGGACATTCCCTGGTGCTTAATTTCCCCGGCTGGCTGCATATCACGTTTCCGAACAAGTTCTCTTGTGGGTGGGTTATCTCTATCTTCGGTGGAGATCTACCCATTGAGTAGGCCAGAGAAGATTAAGTACATTTTAAAAGATAAATCCCAGTAAGGCTGTAATCATATACACACTTACATGGGAGTGAGTCCCATTGAACTCATGAGATGCCTTTCTGAATAAGATGCATAGGATCGGGCTTAATTTCTTCCAGAATTTTGAGAGCTGGCTCCTGAAACCCTAAAGCATGGTATGCCACATTTCCCTGAAAAACTATGACTATAATCTCTATAAAATGGTATTCGAGTTATGGAAATAATGCACACTTCATTTGTGTGCGATTGCTTCCCCTTAGGGCTCTCTTGATCTGAAATACCACTTTCCACTGCATTTTTCTCTTTTCAAGAATTCTAATTTTTAAAAGAGTGCCTTCGATCTCGGGTTTCATTTAATTATGAGTGAGACTCTTAATTTGACACAGATGGAAAGGGAATGCCCTTTCGAGCTGCCTTGGCTTGGACTAGCCGTAAAGGAAAACAAAACACAGCAACAGAAAGTTTAATCTCTGTCTTTACAATTCTACGTTGAAATGGTAAGGAACATTGTGAGATAGCAAATGGAAAACATTTCCTTAAGCTTTAATACTGCTCAATGATAAGCTTCAGTTGAGAACTGCAAGAGAGTGAAGCACTTTGACTCTTGCCTGTAAAGAGAGCAGAAGCAGACTTGGCGGGTGGGAAGCAGAAAGCAATAAATCATCCGAAGGGATCCGCTAAAATTAAAGAGCTTGTACCTAACAGACTTTTGGTCATATTTCATTTCAATCTTCCCCTCGCTGTCCCAGAATGTATTTTCGCAAACTTGGGGAAAAGTTATGCCAGCTGTGGGTGCTGGTGTAAATAACTTCCCTCCCATTGTTGGTGGTCTTTTGCAATACGTTTATTTTAAAATCTAGGCATATTTTGTTCAGGTGGATTTTCTGGTTTTGTGTGTGTGTGTGTGTGTGTGTGTGTGTCTGTGTTTGCAAATAACTGACTAATGTGTTTCATATATTTGTTACCTTCCCTACTCTGTTTGCGCATATTGAAATGATTCTCTTCCCATTCATTTCTTTTGAAGGCAATTGACTAATAATTTAGAATTTTTTCATAATAGTTTTGATTGGGTATAATAATTTGGTTGCTGTGTTTTCACTTTCAGTTGACTCTAATTTGTTTCTTGTTGTTCATCGTCTTTGTCTCCGTAATCTTTTTGCATATAGTTAATTTGTTTTCTCCTTAAAGTTTCTATTCTGTTTAAGAGATCGCTTTTCATGATGCTGTTGGCTTTGGTCAAAACTGATGCTTCATTTCTGCAGGTCCTCCTAGGACTGCCTTCGCTGCATCCCAAGCTGCCTCTACACGAGAGGTTTAAAGCTCTTTCAAGTCTCATTAGAATTTTTACCTCTACATGAGCGGAGCGCAAATCGGGAGTTGAGGCGCATTATCTATCCGATTATGCGCATTATCGAATGCGCGTTAAATAGTGAGTTTTATTTTGCTGCGGCCATTAAAGCGCATTTTGACTATGTGAACAAGCGATTCTCCGCATTAACTACTTCTAAAGTGCATTTCAAACAACCGGTAGGGCCACCAGTTGTGCGCTCAATTACCTCCCGCGTACAGTCATTTACCATAAAGCGCTTCCGAGAAGATGCGCATAATTGGAGAACCAGACGTCAAACTGAATTCTTGTAGAGGGGGTCTGAGATGGTCGTGGCAGAATGTCATGATGTAGTGTTTACTTTGAAATATTGTTGCTGCCTGTTTTGTTAGAAGTATGGTGTTTAGTCTCCATGCTGGTGTTTACTGCATAATGCTACCTGCCATTTCCACTGGTGAGTGGAACCTAGTGGGATGTTACCGGGTGTCAGCAAGCTTGTATGCCCACTGCCCACCCCTCTCCCTCTCAGCATGAACTTTTCCCATTTCAACTTCCTTGCTTCCCCTTTTCACTTCTGTACTCATAGAGCTTCGGCTATGGGCGGTATATAAATGGAATAAATAAATAAATAAATAAATCCCAACCTCGGTTGAGATGTGTGTGTTTTAAATGTTTGTGTGTATATTGTATGTTTTTGCTGTTTTAATTTTTGTATATTGTTTTTAATTGTTTTAATCTGATGTGAACCGCCCAGAGAACTTCGGCTATGGGGCGATATACAAATGTAATTAAATAAATAAATAAATGAGGAAGATGGAAACCTGAAGCATAAGATGCTTGCCTTTCAACTCCCTTTGCATCATTGCCACATCAGGAGCCACTCTAGGGTGGTGTCTTTAGGGTGGCGCTTTATTTATTTATTTATTACATTTGTATACCGCCCCATAGCCAAAGCTCTCTGGGCAGTTTACATAGGATTAAAAACAATTCAAAACAATATACAAAAATTAAAACAGCAAAAACATACAATCTGTACATTTAAAAACCACTTCAACACTTCAAAAAACTACAAAAACAAAACAAAACAAACCCAGGCTCCTCAGATATTGCCAAATGCCTGAGAGAAGAGGAAAGTCTTGACCTGGCGCCGAAAAGATAACAATGTTGGCGCCAGGCGGGCCTCGTCGGGGAGATCGTTCCACAATTGGGGAGCCACCACAGAGAAGGCCCTCTCTCTTGTTGCCGACCTCCGAGCTTCCCTCGGAGGAGGCACTCGGAGGAGGGCCTTAGATGTTGAACGTAGTGTTCGGGTAGGTTCATGTCAGGAAAGGCGTTCCATCAGGTATTGTGGTCCCAAGCCATGTAAGGCTTTATAGGTTAAAACCAGCACCTTGAACCGGGCTCGGAAACATACAGGCAGCCAATGCAAGCGGGCCAGAGTAGGTCTTATATGTTGGAACCTACTGGTTCCAGTTATCAATCTGGCCGCTGCAGTTTGCACAAGCTGCAGCTTCCGAACCGTCTTCAAAGGCAGCCCCACGTAGAGTGCATTGCAATAATCTAACTTGGAGGTTACCAGAGCATGGACAACTGAAGCCAGGTTATCCCTGTCCAGATAGGGACGTAGCTGGGCCACCAACCGAAGTTGGTAGAAGGCAGTCCGTGCCACTGAGGCCACCTGCGCCTCAAGTGACAGAGATGGTTCTAGGTGAACCCCCAAGCTACGAACCCGCTCCTTCAAGGGGAGTGCAACCCCATCCAGAACAGGTTGAACACCCTCCATCCGGTCAGCAGAACCACCCACCAACAGCGTCTCAGTCTTGTCTGGATTGAGTTTCAGTTTATTAGCCCTCATCCAGTCCATTGTCACAGCCAGGCACTGGTTAAGCACATCCACAGCCTCACCTGATGAAGATGAAAAGGAGAAATAGAGCTGCGTGTCATCAGCGAACTGATGACAACGCACTCCAAAACTCCGGATGACTGCACTCAACGGTTTCATGTAGATATTGAACAGCATGGGGGACAAAACTGACCCCTGCGGAACCCCATACTGGAGAATCCACGGGGCCGAGCAATGTTCCCCAAGCACCACCTTCTGGAGCCGACCCACCAAGTAGGAGCGGAACCAGTGCAATGCAGTGCCTCCCACTCCCAACTCAGCCAGTCGTCCCAGAAGGATACCATGGTCGATGGTATCGAAAGCCGCTGAGAGATCAAGGAGAATCAACAGAGTCACACTCCCCCTGTCTTTCTCCTGACATAGGTCATCATACAGGGCGACCAAGGCTGTTTCCATACCAAAACCAGGCCTGAAACCCGACTGAAATGGATCCAGATAATCAGTCTCATCCAAGAGTGCCTGGAGCTGGCTCGCAACCACCCGCTCCAGGACCTTGCCCAGGAATGGAACATTTGCTACTGGCCTGTAGTTATTAAGATTTTCAGGGTCCAGGGAAGATTTCTTTAGGAGTGGTCTCACTGCCGCCTCTTTCAGGAGGCCTGGGACCACTCCCTCTTGCAAAGAGGCATTAATCACTTCCCTGGCCCAGCCAGTTGTTCCATCCCTGCTAGCTTTTATTAGCCAAGAGGGGCAAGGATCCAATATGGAAATGGTTGCACGAACCTGTCCAAGCACCTTGTCAACAGCCACACTCTCCTTAAAAACCATGCGGCATCGCAGCTGCGGGGTGAGAACAATCAATCCCCATGGCAGGAGGGAGTGCGGGCTTTCCGGTGGCCATTGGGCTCATGGAGCATACCCTCTGCCCCACCTTCCCGGGCTCCAAGCAACCTACCGTGGGCCTTGATCCACCTCAAATGTCAATGTGATGCGAGGTCACCACTGACAAATGGTGGAAATACGGTGATGACCTCGGAGGAAAGGGGGAAAATCACGGTATGCCCACGGCTTTTTAAAGGTGCAGTTTCTGGGAAAAGTCCCATGGTGGCTGCAAGTTGGTAGCTACGTTGTATAACTAATGCAGTGCCACTGCACAGCCACCTCAGGCTAATTAGGAAGCCCCTAGGAGAGTGGCAAAGGATCAGACATTGCCCACACATGCCAAGGAGCTAGGCAGTTACCGCCATTTCACCAAACATTTGCCATCAGTACAGGGATCAAGGAAACACATGTAAGAGTGTAGGAAGGAACAGATGATATAAGAAAAGTGTACCATCAGCAACATGGACCAAGACTACAAAGTACATCTGTGATCGCCGGGAGCAGTATCTGGAAGCAATAGAGCTTGCTCCAGATTTACAATGCAGGGAAATTACTCTATATGCACATACGATACCCTTTGCCCTACTTCACTGTTGCAGTTCAAGACCCCCACACGGCCTGCCAAAACACCCATTTTCTCCAGACGGCTCTAAATGGTGGGTCCTTTTACTCCCTCTGCTGGCCTTTCCTTAGAACTGCAGTGTTTGCCTTATAATGAGGGCGGGCCCTTCTTCAGATGGTTTTAATTACATTCGTAATGCTTTCACCGGAACGGTCCGGTATTTTTTGGTTCACATTCCCACTCAATGAATTCTTTGGCAGGTTTTCATTAAGTAACACTGATGTTGCTTTTGATTACCATGTTGTGTCACCAAGGCTGAAATGCATTGGAGACAGTATCCTCCCCTCCCAACACTCACAGATGAAAATGAGGACACATCTGACAGCTTCAGATGATATAGTGACCTCAACTGTGTTCCTGATTCAACTTGGAGGGAATGCTTCCTAGAGGTTGAGCATGTACTCTTCAGACAGTAAGTCGGGGCTACAAAAGTCCTCAACTCATTAAGCCATAATCACCTAACTCTCAAAAACCAATGGAATGTTCTCAACCTGGTGCTCTCCAGATGTGTTGGACTAAAGCTCCCACAAGTCCCAGCCAGCATGGGTCAGGGATTATGGGAATTGTAGTCCAAAACATCTGGAGGGTACCAGGTTGCCTACCCCTGCAGTAGGGAGACTCTGCACATCGGAGTTCAAAGAAAGATATCTAGACCAAAGAGGTTGTTTCCAGGCAGACCTGAGCCTCTCTAGCTCTTTCTTTTAGATCAAGCAGTGGCCATAGTATGCCACCTTTTAACCTGGCAAATTATAGCCTGTCCTGCCATCCACACAGGCACCTTAGTCTTTGTGCCATTGTGATAGCTTGTCAAAAGAAGAGCTACCAACCTGCCCTCGGCTACACTTCATCACTATCACTGGTCCCCTCTACAAGATTTCTCTTTGACGCCCGGTTGCCCGATTATGCGCATATACGGATAAGCACATTTACTCCTAATACCTATTCACTAGAGGCAGTGAAACACATTACAGGCTGTATGAAACGTGCTTTAAAGTTGTTTACATGTGGAGAATCTCATGTTTACATGGCCATAAGGCGCTTTAACTCCTGTGGTAAATTTTAAGTCGCTATTTAACGCGCACTCAATAATGCGAATAATCGGAGGTAAAAAGCGCCTCACCCCCCATTTGCGCTCCACTCTTGTAGAGGTAAAATCTGTAATGCACCTTGAAAGAGCTTTAACTCGCTCTTGTAGAGGCACCCATTGATGGCCAGGTGGTGCCAGAGCATCTCTCAGCTCTGCAAGGGTCAGGTGACAGAATGGACCAATTGGGTTCCACCTGGTCCTTCAAAGGTGCTGACTGTGGCCTGGCTCCTCAGAGTAACTTGCCACTCAGCAGGCTGAGCTGTACTTACCTGGGCTTGCCCTTCCTGGACTACCTGCCCGGTTAGAGACCTGCTCATTTCCAGATATGAAGCCCTGATATGTGTTCACATATCCAGCAAGGTGGCTTGGGAAATGTTTGTGGAATGATGTAAAATTTTGAGCATCAAACTGACAGAATTTGAGTCAGTACTCTAACCGTGGAAGAAATTTGGCCATTCACAGGTTTTCAACCCCACCAATAGAAAAGGAAAGAAAGTGAGGGCAGTTAAATAGATTAGGTAGATATTTTGGACTTTCCTCCCAGAAAATTTCTTTTTAGTCTTTACCCTTGTTTTATCTCACCTCCTGTATACTTGCTGGACCATTAATCCTATTTTTTAGGATGATGGTGAAGCATTATTCGGTAGTGCTTTTCTTTGCTTCCCTTGATAGTGATTTCTATATCTGGGACCTATAGGTGTTGTGTAGTGTCATCACAATGAGGACAGGAGCACAAATGAGCATCAAAGGTTATGTAATAAATCGATTAATTTAATTTTAATAATTTATTTTTTCAGTATAAAACAATTAAGCATGTTTTCAAGATGATAGATAAACAAACATTCATCAGGTTGCTCAGAGGCTTGCTGAGGGCAGCAGGCAGGGCAGAGGGAGGTCTCCTAACAGTTTCTCATTGTGCCTGCAGATGAACTCTGTTATGCACATCTGATGGTGGGACAGGAGAAAATCAAAGTCACGTGACATTGAACAGTAGCAGCAAGCAGTTTTTCTGAATGACAACTTTTGAGGAGGAGCAGTCTGGGTAGTCAAAATTTGGAATTTCGGCAGCAGAACTTTTAAAGGACCACAAACATTCTTAATATGCCCTTAGTGCTAGTTCTTGAGGAAAGTGGGAGCGAGGTTAGAATTGAACATTTGCCCTAGATGTAGCAATAACTACATATGATACTCCATGTGCCACAAAAAGGGTGCCTTTGAGGTCCTTTGAAGTTAACTGAAGCCCCCTTTAGATGGATTCCGTTTGACGCCTGGTCAGCCGATTATGCGCATATTCGCTGAAGCGCTTTATCGTAAATGCTTGTATGCAGGAGGTAATTGAGCACTCAACTGGTGACCTTACCGGTTGTTTCAAATGTGCTTTACAGGTAGTTAATACGGAGAATCGCTTGTTCACATAGTCAAAATGAGCTTTAACGGCCGGAGCAAAATAAAACTCGCTATTTAACGCACATTCGATAATGCGCATAATCGGATGTTTAAAGCTCCTCAGCCCCCAATTTGCGCTCCTCTCTTGTAGAGGTAAAAATTTTAATCAGCCTTGAAAGAGCTTTAAACCTCTCTTGTAGAGGCAGCCTTATTGTGTTTCCTTGCTTATGGAGGCTGCGTTAGAGGAAAACCATTCAGAATAGTCCAACATTACAACACAATGAATAAAACAATGATATCAGGTTTCCAGACTCAAACATTATTTTTGTACTTTGTCTGCAAATTTATTGCGAAACTGAACTGTTTATGTTAAACTGCTGGTTGTGTTCACAATACCCTGTTCCAAAATTGACCCTATGTGAATTTCTGAAGTGAATGGATATACTCAGCCAACTGAGGAAAATAAGGAGCTGCCTTCTCTTTGTGATACTACTGATTTAAATGGCTTAGTATAACATCCGACTATGAATATAAGGGGAAAGGGTTATGTTTTGGAACAATTTTTAAATGTAAAAGAGCCATCCACATTTATTTTATCTTTACATTTCACTCTTATCTTCTGTCGACAAACATGTTATGGAGTGTATCCAATATTCCTTTTAGTTTAGAATGCAATTGCCAAAGGAGCCCGCTGGGAATTTTACTGCCAATGCATTAGTATCCATTTTTGAAAACTGTGTAAATGGGGAGGTCAAAGGACAAGAAAACTTAACTGCGTTCCTGCAGGTTGTGGGGTCTTGTTTAACAGGGTTTTCATCCTGTTGAGCCGATGCTATTCCATACGGCTGTAATAAAGAATCTGATCTATGAAGCTGCAGAAGACTAGGCAGCCAAATATAGGGCTTGAGCAACGCTTCCTACATTATTAGAATTGGGTCCCAAAAATCTAGGGTTACTTTTTGATTGGTGTTGTATTTCTATAGGTAGCAAAGAGAAAACAAAGATTCTACCTTTACAGTGGTCACAAACTCACATCCAATGTACATGCTTGAAATAATGCTGTCTGTGTTTAGTCTCTTGAAGAGGCTGTGGGGGTACCCTTTAAACTTTTTGCTAGTACACACACACGTGTCCGACTCATCATTCATAAGGTTTCAGTCCCCTTCCCTTGAATCTGCGAGAGTGAATCTCTGAGGGTTGTGTGGATGCATTTTGACACTGATGCCCATACATATGAATGCATGCACATCAATCTAAGAGCCTATCTACATAGTACCTTGGAACGTTTTAAATAGTATTTTAAAACGTTCCAAATAGGTGTGTTCCAAAAAGTCTTAGGCCACATTAAGGGGTACTCATGTTACAGGAGAAAAAATCTTCAGTCTTCGAAGCGGTGTGTGCGGTCTCACACCCTTCTGTCCATCTCTTTCTGTTTCATTTTTACAATGAGTTTAGGGCAAGGCATTGTGGACACTGTAGTTCACTCGCCCACTTCCTCCTTAGTTCCCCTTTCATTCCCTAGCTTTCAATGAGTATAGAGCTAAGCATTGTGGGTGTTGTAGTTCACTCACCTACTTCCTCCTTAGCCCCTCTTTCTTCCCCACCAATCAACAGCTAAGCATTTGGGCGCTGGTAAACGAAGCACTGCCCCCACAAATCACAAATGGTAAGGAAGGACACATTATTTTACTTAAAATGATTTATTAAAAGTAAAAACCGTTGTATATAGCTGAAGTGAGTTTTAAAAAACCTTGGGTATACAATGTTCAAGGGAGTGCGTCAGGTGGCCCAAAGAGTTTTTGTAACCCTTATAAAATATTACAAAGCTAGCATGTAGTTTGGCTCTTAGGCACCAACAAGAACACAACCTGACATTTCATCTGCTGGAGTGGATAGGGTGACCATGTGGAAAGGAGGACAGGGCTCCTGTATCTTTAACAATTGTATAGAAAAAGGAATTTCAGCAGGTGGCATTTGTATGCATGCAGCACCTGGTGAAATTCTCTCTTCCTCACAAGAGTTAAAGCTGCAGGAGCCCTGTCCTCTTTTGTATCTGGTCATGCTAGGCAGAAGTGTGTCATGGGCATGGGGGAGGCAAGCTATGAAATATCTTAAATATAGTTCATTGAACTTCTGGTGTAATTTGGGGTGGTGTGTGGGGTGTTATATGGACTCTGGTCATTGCTGGAATGAAAAATGATTGATTGCACCTTCAAAAGTCTGGAACTTTCTCCACAAAGTAAGATTTCTTGCAAAAGAACTAATTCAAGCTACAGCATCTTCTCTAGGCCTATATTGACAAGGGATTTGTCCCAGCATGGATCCACAGTGGCGGCAGGTCATCTATATGATGCAGCTGCCATCACAAATCCATCCAGGGGAAAAACCCCAAAACTCTACTTTAAAAACGTTGGGCACTTACCCCGACTTTTTCCACCGAACAATGCACAGATGCGCACTTGCTGTATGTCGCCTTGCTTCAGTGTTGCGCCAGAGGCGTGTGCTGGGCAACAGCGACCCTTGATTGGTCGCCATGGCTGGACAGGAGGAGGGGGAAGGAAGGGGCGGACCAACAAGCCCAATGGCCGCTGGACTGCCTCTGCGCCTCCACAGACCCTGCAGAGCTTTCAGTAATAAATAAGAAATAAAAATAAGAAATAAAAATGAATTAGAAAAGAAAAATTACCGGAGGGCTCACTGGGACAGTGGGGGAGGTGGCGGTCCAGCTCCACGCCTCCCTATGCCTGCGAAATTGCGCAGTTAAAGAGAAATGTAAAAATACATTGAGCAACATATTTGTCCCCAGAGCAGGCGCAGCGACGGGAGGGGTGGCGGTTTGACTCTGTGCTGGTGAAATTGTCCAGGGGGTGCAGCAACAGGGTGCTAGGGGCAGCTGTGCCCCATGAAGTTCCAAAGCCTGCATCAGCGTTCCTTTTAGTGGGTGCTACTCTGGAGGAGAGCAAATACGGGCTGTCGGATAACGAGGCGCCAATGCGACCTTGTATAGACGCGGCCTCTATGCATCAGAAATGCAACTGTGATGGCACACATTAAAGCATTCCTAGGTTACCCAAGCAACACCTTCCATACACAGCCTATGTTTCAGCTTAAACTTGATTTAAAGGTACAGATGATTTTTAATGTATTTGTTAGCTTATGCTGAGTGTTTTCCAATATTTTTAAAATATGTGTATTAGGAGAGTTAGTAAGTACAGAGGCTTAGTTAATGTACATATACCAGAGGAAATTTGCTGTACTTCTCTCACTAGAATCGCTGGGAAATAACTATGCCTTTAAATCCTAGTAATTTCTCAGGATTGTATATGGGCAAAACTATACAATATTCCAGGAAACACAGGTTCCGAAAACTATGTTATCTGAGGTAACATGAATGCCGAGGAAGGGACATAATAGGAAAGTGCTTAAGGCCTCACTTGCTCGTTCTCTTCCTGAAGTCCCTTCCCCGGGTGGTCCGTCTGAGCTTGTTTCATGTCTTGAGGCCTGGTTGGAGGGGGGCAGGGGAAGGGCTTGGGAAAGAGGAAGAATTGGTGAGTAGGGAGAAGGGTAAAGCACACTGGGCCTGTGGCCAGCCTAAAAGTTATGGGGGGCAACAAAGGGTAGGGGGGCAGTTGATTTGGTCGGCAGACCTCTTAAAGACAAAGTTGTGAACTGTTTTTATTTAACGCTTATTTTTACAGCTATACTGCAACTTATGTACATTCAAAAATGTTTGCTAAGCAACTTCAACAATCGTTGCGGTTCTTGCCACAAATTAACACACGCACACAAAAGGTGGGGTCGGTTGGCGGGGTGGGGAATCAAGAATAACTCACTAGGGGTACCTCTAGACGGGAGCTTTTCCCCGTGGTGGCTTCGGAGTGGTGGCAGGTGATGCACATGACGCAGCCACCACTCTGAAGCCTCCAGGGCCAAACCCCCTACACTCCGCTGTAAAAACGTCAGGCACTTACCCCGCCTTCCCCCCCCCCCCCCGTGGAGCCTGCACAGCAGGTGGCGACAGCTGATTGGTCATCATCGGCTGAAGGAGGGCTGGTTTGAGCGCCGTGCATCCCTCCCTTCCTCCCCCTCCGGCTGCCCCGTTCCTCTCCCCTCCCCCGAGCTCAGCACGTTGGCGGTGGCAACTCCGCACTTGCGCTCCTTCCTGTGCAGATCTTCCGAGAAGGCTCAAACAATGGAATGCTTTGTTGACAGTGATTGGGCTGGAGATATTGAAGACAGAAAGTCAACAAGTGGTTTAGCAATTAAGTTTGGTAACTCAGGAATGAGTTGGAAATCAAAGAAGTAAGCTTTTGCAGCTATATCATCGTGTGAAGCTGAATTTGCTGCTCTATCAGATTCTTGTGGAGACATAACTTGGTTTGTTCAGTTAATGAAAGATTTGGAAATAAATTTTTCATTGCCCATCAGAGTACATGAGGATTCACAATCATGTATAGATCTGGCAAAATCTAATATATTGAAATCCAAGACAAAGCATGTTGCAATAAAGTGTTGTAATGTAAAGGAACATATTAGTGGGGGAATGATAAAGTTAGAATACTGTGAGTCAAGAATGAATTTTGCAGATTTGTTTACGAAACCTCTAAGTATATCACAGCACATGGAATTAGTGAAAAAACTTGGATGCAAGTTTGTATGAATACAAGAATGTATTGATTAACAGTGTTGTGTAATTTCTTCTTCTTTTTTCTATTGATTGGATTTTTTGAAGGAGTGTCAGGGATGAAAAAAATGCAATCTGCAGAAGAGCCTGGAAAGAAAAAATGACATCATCTGCAGGTGTTGCAGATATGCAGAGGGAGCCAAACCAAGAAAGATAAAGAGTGAAGATAGTCTTAATTGCTTGATTAGCTGATGCAATGTGTGTGCAAGAGGCTGTAAAATGTATAAATATGTAAAAAACTGTTTGTCAGTGTTGGGGTTGTGTAGGAGGAATGTTATACTGGAGGTGCTGTGTTTTTCTACTAAAAATCGTTTGAAAGACTTCAACGTGTGTGTCAATTATTCCTTCTTGGTTGCTAATCTGGAGAGAGAGCAAGTGGAGACTGGACATTGGATTTCTAACAGAAACTCTGCTGTTTAGAGAAGTTTTTCCCTTTCACTCCTTAACAAACTGTTCGCTAACCTTGATATTAAACGCAAACAAACCTCTGAGCACGTGCAGTTTTGCATTGTAAAACCATTTAAATCATAGTACTATCATGACTACATGAAAGACTTATATTATCACGTTGGAAGGATACATGCTCACCTCCCATAATGCAATGGACCGAGGACTTAACAACGCCATCAACATTTGAACAGGTGTTATATCGGCGCAACTTGCGAGTGGATAAACACATGGCTATATGGTCTGCTTTTCTTGAAACCTATACAGAACTCTCCCCTCCCCCCCATTTTTAAATAAATGGTATACCTGATGGAAAAAATGATGATATTCCTATATATGTAACGTTTCTTTTTTCTTTTTTTTGCATTTTTTTTGTTCTGTTTTGTTAATATTCACAATTTTAAAAGGAGGAAAAAATGACTACAGGAATCAAATGGAATTTGCTTCTGTACCTGCTGCGGTCTTGGTGGTCATTTGGGAGCCAACTTGGGCTGCGGGGTCCTAGACTTTGACTCCCCCCCCCTGGTCCAGCCCTGGCTGTACCATTAATTTTCTTGTGCAACACCCAATGAAATTAATAGGAATTGTGCGACAAGAACATGGGCAGCTGTGAAAGGGAGATGCATGCCTAAAGATACATATGTGTACATGTTGTGGACACACACCAGGGAAGTGAGATTGGCTGGAGCTTCTTGGCACCTCCCTATGATACATTTACTGACATTTTACCATGTTGAATGCCAATATATATAAAAAAGAGCATGGATATAGTCCCTTTGTCATTCACATTGTGACAGTGTTTATATTGAAGTGTATTCCAGAAGTGAATGACCTTTCTCCTGCAGGCCGTAACGTGGCTGAGTGGCCGTTATTACCTTCACCGGATGATGCGCTCTAACTGCTTTCGCTTCCTGGCACTCCGCAGACTTGATCCCTTCTTGCCACTGCTGAATTGCCATTATTGACACGGAGGGAACAAGAGAGAGGCGATGTCTCCTATCTAAGCAATATTATGTCGACCGACTCATGATGAGGGGTTCCTTCTCTTGGGACAGTGGGGCAAAATTAATCTGTGCATTTTGATCTATCGTTGTGTTATACTTTCACCTTGGCAATAGCAGTTACTGTTAATTACTTCTAGATTGTCTTTATCGTCCTTTTCAGTGTCTGAGATAACAACGTTCAATATATTATGCGTTAGGAATAGGCATCATATTCTTTTCCCTGGAATGATTGACGAATAGGTATCACCACATGATGGCAGCACAGAGCTTCATGAGTCAGCCTACCCTTCTGTCTTTCTACAGTGCCTTCTCTTTCATTCATCCCTATTGATCCAGAGAAACCTATCGCCGTGCCTTGATGATGTACACAGCCAGAAGCCTCCATCAGGTTCTGAAACTGAAATCTAAGGAATATAGGTGAAGATTCAGTCCTTGCGACATGCAGCTGGAAACTACAAGAAGAACAGCCAGACCTATGAGGAGCCTGGAAAAACACCTTGTGGCACCAATTTATTTTGACAAATTGTGGAACGATCTCCCCGATGAGGCTTGCCTGGTGCCAACATTGTTATCTTTTCGGCACCAGGTCAAGACTTTTGCAGTTTTAATTTTCGTGTATTGTTTTTAAATGTTTTAATCTTATGTAAACCGCCCAGAGAGCTACGGCTATGGGGCGAGATACAAATGCAATAAATAAATAATATATCTTACTTCATCAGGAGCATTATGGAAGGTTTTAGGTTTTTATACAGCACATGTGGTGGTGAAACTGTAAACAAGGAGGTTAGAAGGTAAACGTATAAAGTAACAATCACATTATTAATAGTGGTCATTTATAATGCAGATATTATGTTCATTAATTTATTTAAACTACTTATATACCACTTGATATCATAAGATCTCTAAGCTGTTTATATAAGCAATACATAAAATATTGTATTTATAATCTGTTTTTATGCTTTTTATGCTTTTTAAATTTTGTATATCAATTTTAAAATGTTCAATGTTTTCAATTTTTGAAAACTGCCCAGAGAGCTTCGGCTATGGGATGGTATATAAATAATAATAATAATAATAATAATAATAATAATAATAACGATTTATTTCTTACCCGCCTCTCCGTCTGGATCGATTAATTAAATGCAATTAATCATCATCATCAATATAAAATAATTTAAAAAATGCAGAAACAGTAAAAGTGATCAGGGCAATTGCATGTCAGGGAGTGCCTGGGTAAACAGGTGCATCTTCAAAAGACATCTAAACTGGATGGGAATGATGGGAGTTGCAGTCCAACACATCTGAAGGGCACCAGTTTGGGGTAAGGCTGCTTTTCACCAAATAGACCCATGCATCAAGTGGCTTTTCCCTCGTGGGCTTTCAAACACAGCCCCCTTTGCCCTTGCCCTGCACAAAATGTGTCTGGAAACCGGAGGGCTGGACTGATTTGGAGCAGATAGCAGGTATTTTGGGTGGGGGGGAGGGTTATGGCTAGCACCCCTCTTCCCACCCACCCTCTCCACTCCAAATCACCCACACCCACAGCTGCTTTTCCTGTAAAAACAAACAACTTAACTGGTACTTTTTCGGGCATATTTTGGCAGACTTTCCATTTCTTTTGACCTTTCACTTGAACTTTCTAAATCAAGCATTTCACATAATGTTAACTGCCACGCCGGCTTTTCCTCAAGCCACCGGCACCTGGAGGGGCAGCTGGGAGCATCGGCTCCTTGCTGTTAAGGTGAGGTGGGGGGGGGGGTTGGTTTTTTTTATCAAAATGGGGGGGGGGAGGACAGCAGAGGCGGTGCAGCGAGCTTATGGCTCGCTGCTCCACCCCCTTTCCCTGGGCTGCCCACGCATCTCCAAAAAAATCACACTAAATGGCTGACTTTTTAAAATCAGAGCAAAGGGCATTTGCCCCAGATGACTTCGCACTGGCAGCTGCTTCATGTAACAAAAATGCTGCCAGTGTGAAGCCATATCGATGGATATAGTCTGTCTAGAGGTACCCTCTGACTGCAGTGGTCCTTGCAAAACCATGTTGCTTTCAGTAAGAGAGCTACTGTACAGCCGTGGCTAAACATCTGAGCTGTGAGCAGGGAAGTTCCCGTCTCAAACCTCTCCTCTCTGCAAGAGAGTCGATGGGGGGGGGGGGGGGGGTTAACCAGCCACCACCTCTTAGCCTCAGTGTTTGATCTGCAATATGGGGATAATACTGGCCTACTTTTCAGGGTTATTTCAGGCAGGCTCATATAGGTGCAGGCAGTCCTTCGAGTAACCTGTCCCTGGGCAGTTGAGGGCTTTAAAGGTCAGCACCAGCATTTTACATAAAGCATTTTACATAAAGCATTTTACATAAAGCATTTTACATAAAGAAACAGATTGGTCTGATGTGTGCTGCCTACCTTTGCTCTTACCATCATCCCGACAGCCACATTTTGAACCTAGTGATATTTCTGAATGGTTTTTCAAGCTACCCCCATGCAGAGAGCATGGCAATAGTTCAATTTGGATATAACCAACACATGCCTAATCAAAGCTACAGCGGGCTTCCCAAGATAAGAGTCCAAGCTAGCGAACCAGCGAAAACTGGTAAAAGGTGCTCCTGGCCACTGACGTCCCCTGGTTATCATAGATAATGCTGGTTCCAGGCAAACTCCCAAATTCTACTCCACAGAATTTCAACTAACAGCATCAACCTTGTCTGAATTTCAGCTCGTTCGCCCTTGTCCATCCCAGATCCTCCTCCAGGCATTGCTTTAGAGCAGCCACTGCCTTCCTGGGATTAGCTGATGGAAGCAAATGTAGAGCTGGCTATTACTAGCATACTGATGTCAGTCCAAGACAGGATCTACACTACTGCTTTAAAATGGTGTAATACGGTTTATAACAGTAGGCATAACTGTTGGGGCCCAGGACACGCTCCACATACAGTTTTCAAAACATTTTCAAAGTGTTGTATCCTGCTAGGTGTAGATCGGTCATGTCCAGGCAACCTTTCCCAGCATCTTCATGTAGAGTTTTTAAAAACACAGGGGACAAGATTGGGAGCAGGGTGGAACCCTGAGGCGCATGGCCATGGGGTTGAAAAATAGTCCTCCAACATCACCTGTCGAGATCACCACTCTAGAAACGGCCAGAGCATCGTAACACCATGTTTCCAAGCCCCACTCCAGTGAGGAAGTTCAGAAGGAAACCACAGTCAATGGTACCAAAAGCCAACTGAATGATCCAGGAGAGTAAACACAGTCACATTCCCTAGCCTGTCTCCCAGAGCAGGTCATCCATCTTAAGGGTGTAAAGGAAGGGCCTGGGAACGATCCCGGACTTACCAGCTTCCGGGATTGCCCCCATCTTTCCAAATAAGAAGGATGATGCCTTCCCAGGACATCATGCACACCATTTTTTTCATTTAAAGACATTCATTCCACGTGGCGGAAAAGGTAGGGAACCCCCATCACCACCCTGGGGATGTCGGAATTCCCTGCCCATGGGCACGGACTCACCCCGTGTGGCTCCGTGCCCATTTACTCATGAGTAAGCAGGCACCAGGTGGGATGGGCACCCACATCTCCCACAGTCTCCGGACGTTACTGGGCCTGTGGGAAGAATCGGGTTTTCCCATCCCCCCTGACCCCGGGAGGACACACAGCGACCACCCAGGGGCAATCCCACAACAAAACGCCCGTGTAGAAATGGCCTCAGTCTCAAAACCTGGCTTGGAAGCAAGACAGGGAAAGGATCTAACTCGGGTGCAGAACCTCTGGAGGGTCAAATTCCATTTTGGAGAAGATTTCAGGGGGGGCATTCCAGTGGTGGGTGGGACCAAAGGCCAAGAGGGCAGGGCCAAAAGCAAAAGAGGTGGGGGCAAGAATACCAGTATATTTTAGCTTAAAGCTCTTAATGCCACTAACTAAGCCTTTATAGAGGCATTTCAACCATTTGGAAGGAGGAAAAAAACTGCAGTAAAGCCAGGAAACCACTGAATGATTGATGGTTGGGGGAAGGGAAGTGGGGCTAGGGGAAGGGGCATGGCCCTCTGGGGAGGGATGGGTTTGGTTGCTGGGACTGAGATTCTGCAGCTTTGATCCAAATAATGTGTATCATCCAGATCTTCTTGGAACAAAATTACCATAATGACGGTTAACGTAACATCGTAGTGACTGGGCAAATAGTTTCGGATCCTTCTTTCCAAGCCTGTCATCTTTTGATTAACGACAACAGTTTGGGCTGAGCAAGAAACTGATGATCTTGTTTCTTTTTTTTTTTTTTAGTATAATTTTTATTCATTTTTCAACAAAACAAACAAACATACACATAATACATAATATAAAACAAACTAACTCCCTCGACTACCCCCGTGCACCCCCCCCCGAGACCTACTCCCATTCATTCATCTTCCTTCCAGAATTTTAATGACTCTTTTGAAGGCGACTGTCCCTTTCCCGATCTTAAAACATATTCCAAAAAGGGATTCCATATATCTCCAAAATCACTCTTACTGGACATTCCCCTCATTATTTTCATTTTACATGTCAACATATCATTCAATGCTATATCCCAAATTTCTTTATACCAATCTTCTATTTTATAACTTCGTTGCCCTTTCCAATTTTTAGCAATCATTATTCTAACGGGTGCCAGGAGGTTGTTTACCAATTCTCTATTAATTATATGCTTATTCCTGCTATCCCATATTGCTAGTAGAGCTAGCTTCGGGTTTAATTCCAATTTACTTCCAATTATATCACTTATTTCTTTAAATACCTTTTCCCAGAATTTTTGTATTTGTTCACAGCTCCACCACATGTGAAAATAGGTCCCAACCTCCTGACATCCCCTCCAACAATTCTTAGACACTTTTTTATCGATCTGATGAAATCTTACAGGTGTTAGATACCATCTCCAAACTGTCTTATAATAGTTCTCCTTTATTCTAATCGACAATAATTTCAACATTCTTACATTCCACATCCTTCCCCAATTATCTTCATTAATTTTTTCCCTAATATCTTCTTCCCATACCTCTTTTATAATCTTAAGTGAGTCCTGACTTTCCCCCTCTAATAAAATTTTATATATCTCACTAGTGAGTCCTTTTTTAGCTCTGGCTTCCTCTTTTTTTTCTATTTGTTCAATTAAATCTTCAAATCTGGTATTATTTCTACATTTCTTATTTTTTTTCCTCCATTCCTCTGTCCATTTTACCAGTTGCAGAGACTTAAACCACGCTATCTTCTGTCCTTTAAACAAATCTTTAATAGACTCACTATCTTTCATCTTTCCCATCCAATTCCTTAGCTTAAAAATATCTTGTTCTTTCAGTCTCACTTCCATCTCTGATTTTAATGCTCTTGGGAAGTTTCCCACTACTACAACTGGGGCTAGCGGAGAATCTCCTGGTATCAACTTCCCCCTATACTTCTCCCATATCGACATTATATTTTCCAATAATGGGTTGTCCAGTACCTTCCATTCTTTCTTCTGCATTTTGGTAAAAAATATATTTCGCAGTTTACATTCTATCTCTACTGTTTGCGATTCCAACCATTCCAAATCTTGCTCCCCTAAAATAGCATGAATAACATATCTTAACTGATTAGCAATATAGTAGTTCTTAATGTTAGGAAGTCCTAAACCTCCTTTCTTTTGAGTCTTATACCATAACCCCTTATTTATCCTAGCTCTTTTATCCCCGTTACAATATGCATTAATCATATTTTGCCAATTTTTAAGCTCAGCTGCTGAAATTCTAATAGGTAGCATTCTAAACAAAAAATTAACCTTAGGTAATATCTTCATTTTAATAACCGCTATTCTACCAAACCAAGAATGTTTTAATTTTCTATAAATCTGTAATTTCTCCCCTACCTCTTTTCTTAAGCTTACAAAATTAAGTTCCTCTATTCTTTCTAATTCTTTATCTATATTAACTCCTAAATATCTTATTATATTTTTATGTCTTAATCCTAACTTAACTTTACATTTCTCCATCTCTTCCTTGTTATAGTTATACAACATCATTTCTGACTTCCCCCAATTAACTTGTAATCCTGTAATTTCCCCAAATTCTCTCAAATGTTTCTGAATCATCTCCCCACTTTCTAGGGGGTCTTCTATTGTCAATAACGTATCATCCGCAAACATATTTACTTTAATCTTGTTTTTTCTTCCTATCCCCTTTAATCTTTCATCTTCCCTAATTACATTTGCTAAAATTTCTATAACTATTGCAAATAAAATCGGTGAAAGTGGACATCCTTGCCTAGTTCCTCGGGCTAGTATTATTTGTTGCGTTAACCCATCATTAACCATTATTTCCGCTTTATTATTTTTATACATCTGATTTATCACTCCCATAAATTTATGTCCAAACCCAAATGTTTTTAATATTATTTTTAACGCTGGCCATTCCACGCAATCAAAGGCTTTGAAAATATCCAGAGCTAATAATCCTGCTTTTAGTTTTCTTTTTTTTATAATATTTATTATATTTATAACTCTCCCGATTAAATTCGGCATTTTCCTACCTAAAATAAATCCGCATTGATCATTTTTAATATATTTAAATATAAATGTACCCATTCTTTTAGCCATAATTGCTGAAAATATTTTTGCATCCTGATTTATTAAAGATATTGGTCTATATGACGCTGGATCTGTCAAGTCCTTGCCTGGCTTCTGTATTAATACAACCAGGGACTGGTCCCACGATGGCGGGGTCATTCCTCCTTCTATTATATTATTGAATAATTTTTTTAATCTAGGTATTAAAATATCTTTAAATATTTTATAAAATTCCGGCCCCAGACCATCAATCCCCGGAGACTTACCTCCTTTTAGTTTTCCAATAATTCCCTCAATTTCTTTATCCTGATGATCTTGTTTCGATTGCCAGCTCCTCGGAATTTCCCCGGAATGCGCAGACCTTTTCTAGAAGTCACACCCACTTTGCAAAATCAGGTATGAGGGCTGAACAAAACATTTTGTGATCGTTAAATGTAGGGCGGCTTGAGGGAGCAATTTGCTCTTATTTTTCCTGAGCTAGTTAAGCCTGGAGCCTGGACTAATCGTATGTTGGAAATAGTGAAGCTTATGTACTTGCTTGCTGCATGCCCTAACACCTAATAAGCCTGTATGGATGTAAATAAACAGGATTGTTTAAATAGCTGCAACAGAAGTCCCAATACTCTCTCCTCCAAAGAAAACTGACCCTGATCATCCCATGGCCACAGGAGTGGCTGTAGTTGCATGCTGAAGGTCAAATGTCAGAAGATCTCCTATGAGGTAATATCAGAGGCATCCCAAACAAGCTCACCCTGTTTCCCATTTCCTTCACTGGATCTGGAATTGTGTTTGGTTGAGTAAAGGGATCTGTGTGTGGGGACAGGGCTCGTCCATCGCTGAGTAGAAATTATCTGGGAAATTCTCAATCAACACATTGGCTGAATTCGGACGACACAATAAGCAACGGGGGGGGGGGGGGAACAATCGTCAGTTGTATTGACTATCGTGTTGTCCGAATGCTGCCATAGTCAACTCAGCGCTGATCCTAATCCACACCACGGTTGAGTATTTATTACCATGTTGTGTGGGGAGTACCCCCTAGATGAACAACTGTAAAGTTGATTATTACCCCACCATTGACTATCGTGTTGTCCGAATTCAGCCATTTCCAAACTTGCATGTCAAAAAACAACAACAATAGAGGATTTAAAAAAAAACTTAATTGCAGCACAGTGGTGGTGGGGATTTTCTTGGCTCCTGGGGAGGGAAGGGTTAATCTATCTCTCCTCAACACTGTGACCCTCCCCTTGGGCTTTTAAAATGTATGTGCAGGCAAACACATCATGAGGCCACATGCCAGCAGGGCAGCGGCCCCGCCCACTACAGGCATGTGGCTTCTGATATGCTTGCCCGGAACTAATTTGGCCCTCAGGCCCAGGAAGGTTCCCCACTTTTTGCGGCATGCCTTTTAAATGTCTGAACCACAGTTATGGAGTGGACTGTAAGTGTAATAAATAAAATATACAAAACTCTTCTTTTTACTAAACCCATTACTATTATCCTAGAAGGAAACGATACCACAGAAATGGCCTGTGTGTCATAGCAGCTTCCCTGCAAGGAAATTTCCATGTTGCTGTGGAAATATGCTACAAACTCTGTACGGCCCATAGGCAAATTAATGATAATGTAATTGCCCTGTGCTAATAATAGGCACCACTGCTTTACGTAAGATGTTTGTGGTGTGGTTTATTTCAGCACAGTGAGCTATAATGGGGACACTCGTTCATATTTTCCCCTGTGAACTTCTCAGCATACTTTTTAAACTGCCAGATAGTTGCCAGATGGGGTGCCCTATGTGAGAAAGACCCTGGTCACTGAATTGCATAAATACATATGTACAACCCTGCAGCATGGGATCCCGTTAGGCTGAAAGAACTCCCATACTGCTGGGTGTGGGTATGAAGGGCAGAGTTGTACTGTTCTTAAAGCTATGTCACCACACTTTCCTAGTGGGGCTGTTTCTTCAGGCTATTTTAAGGTGCTTTTAGAATTCTTTGCTGTATTGATGAAGCAAGCCATTCATCACTTTCTTATTGGTCTATAACATTTATACCTTGCTTTTTCTCCAAGGAACCCATGGCTCTCTTTCTCTGTTTTATCTTCACAACAACCCTGAAAGGTAGGTTAGGTTGAGAGACAGTGACTGCCCCAAGGTCACCCAGTGTGCTTTATAGCTGAGTGGAGATTTGAACCCAAGTCTCCATGGACTTAGTTTAACACCCTGACAGCTATCATATATTGGCTCCCAGTTAGCAGGAGCAATTTGTTTGGTCTTGATACAGCAAGTGGCTAACTAGCCTGATGGAACAATCTATCTCTATAAGTTTAAAGGTCAAGTCCGTCCTCATAATAATAAGCTGAATGGCTGAAGCTGGGATAAAAATGCCTTTCCTAAGGCCAACCAATAGCAAAGTTCACCCTCTTTAAGCTAGTTGACCACAATACCTCTCCTTAAGATTGCCACTTTTCATCCTAGCCAGTATGGGCAGCCCAGAAACCCACTGCATCAATGGTAATATCAATAGAACACTCCGGGCGAAGTATAAAGTATTGGTTATTACCTTTAAAGCCCTACATGGTTTGGGTCCAGGTTACCTGCGGGATCGCCTTCTCCCGTACAATCCGCCCCGCACACTCAGGTCCTCTGGGAAGAACTTACTGCAGTCGGCCAAGACTAGGCTGACAACCGTTACCCAGAGGACCTTCTCTTCTGCCGCTCCCAGACTGTGGAATGACCTGCCGGAGGAGACTCGTCAACTTAACAGTCTTTTAGAATTTAAGAAAGCCATAAAGACTGTTCTCTTCCGGCAGGCATATCCAGTGGAATTTTAGAATGTTTTAAGGATGTTTTAAGATTTTTATGCAGTTTTAATAATATGTGTCATGTTTTAATCAGTTTTATGTATTTTATCATGTTGTTGTTCCCCGCCTCGATCCAGACGGAGAGGCGGGTAAGAAATAAATTGTTATTATTATTATTATTATTATTAATAATAATAATATTAGATTATTATTATTATTATTATTATTTCATCTCTTTCTCGCTCGTGGCAGTTTTTCTAGACGGACATGACGGGCTTTGCCAAGTCATGCTGTCTTTTACAGATTCAGGAATTTCCTGACAATTGAGCATGTTTTAAGTATGACTGCTTTCTGGATGTTGGTTTGGATGTATTTTGGTAGGCCCAGTTTTTGAAGGTTTTCTGTATAATTTTTTTATGTGATGCCGGTGACTGATGTGACTAACGGAATAATTGTGACCTTTTCCTGTTGCCATAGTTCTTTGACTTCCATGGCCAGTGGTGTATATTTGTCTCTCTTTTCTTCTTCCTTTTCAACAACATTTTTGTCATTCGGTATTGCTATGTCAATGAGGTATGCGTTTTTTTTCTTTCTTGTTTATGACCGTTATGTCTGGTCAGTTGCAGGGTATTGTCTTGTCAGTATGAATTGTTCTGTCCCAGTATACTTTATGATCTGCATTTTCCAAGATTGTTTCGGATGAGTATGTATAGTATGGAATAGGTTGTTTGATAAGGTTGAATTTGATGGCCAGTTGCTGGTGAATTATTTTTGCAGCTGTATTTTGCAGCCGTATAGTCCATTCCTGCCAGAATTTTACATCCTCCTATTATGTGGTCTATTGTTTCTTGGAACTGATGGCATTTCCTGTATAGGTCTGTTGTTACACTGTTATCTTTTATGATGTATTTTTGGTAGTTCTTGGTGGCTATAAGTTGATCCTGTATAGCTATTAGGAATCCTTCTGTCTCTGGAAATAGCTCACCCTTCCTGAGCCATTCATACGATTGTTCTTATTCATGGGTTCTGTATTATGTTGTAGTGTTTCTCATGGAGTGCTTTTTGTGCCCATTTTTCTTTTTTCTCTGTGAGTGTGAGTAGTTGTGTTTGGTCTTCGTTTTGTAGTGCTAGGTTGAGTGGGGCGTAATTTTTATCTGCTGTTACTATGGCTTTATGAATGGGGGTGTTTTTAGTGTGGAAGAATTCTCTGCGTGATTTTATCTGTTTAGCATGCATTGTGTTCATGTCTAGCAGACCTCTTCCTCCTTCTTTCCTGCTGATCGTTGTTCTTTCAATGCATGAGTTGAGATGGAGCATGCGGTGCTTTGTGAGTTCAGTGCAATTGAGTCTGTTTATTTCTTCGAGTTCGGTGTGCGACCGGTGTATAATTCCGAATGAGTATGTGAGAATGAGTATTGCATAGGTGTTAATGGCTTTGAAAATGATTTTAGAGTTGAGTTTAGATTTTAAGATTTGTGATAGGCGAGTTTTATACTGCATTCTTAGTTGAGTTTTTACTGTGGAGTGATTGATTTTTGTGTTTTGCTGGAATCCTAAGTATTTGTATGTTTCATTTTCTTCCATGTTATCTAATATTTCGTTATTTAGTGTTTCTGTTGTTTCTTCTTCCCATTTTCCTCTTTCTATGTATAGCGTCTTGCATTTTCCCATCCTAAATTCCATTTTTATGTCTGTTGTCAGTTCCTCAGTGATTCGCAGGAGGCCTTTTATCTGTGTCAAGGGTGATGCATAGATTTTGATGTCATCCACGTACAGGAGGTGATTGATTCTGTGCTTTGCTTATTTTTGGTGTTTTATGTCAATGCTGTATGTGGTGTTGTTGTGTTGGATAGTGGATTCAGACACAAGCAAAACCATAGAGCGCTGAATGCGTCACCTTGGAATATGCCACGTTTGATGTTTATTTTTTCTGTCTGTATATGATCCTTGTCTGTTGTTAGGAGCATTGTCGTTCTCCATATCTCCATGATTCTTGTCAGAAAGTTTTGGATTGAGGGATGTATTTTGTATATTTTGAGTACTTTTTTCAGCCAGCTGTGTGGGACAGAGTCAAAAGCCTTTTTATAGTCTTTGTAGCAGGTGTGGAGGTTTCTTTTCTGTTTTTCTGTTTGCTTCATGATGACACTGTCTATTATTAATTGTTCTTTGCATCCTCTGCTGTTCTTTTTACATCTTTTTTGTTCTTCTGTGAGTATATTATATTGGATGAGATGTGCTTCAATTTTCTGTGTGATTGTGGTTGTTATAATTTTGTAGAGTGTTGGAAGGCATGTTATGGGTCTGTAGATAGCTGGGTTTTGGGTTTCTGGAGTTTTAGATTTAATGTAGGTTTTGCCTTCGGTTAGGAATAGAGGGAAGAGGCGTGGGTGTTCTATGACTGTGTTGATTATTGAGTGAGGTATTCGTGTGTTGATGTAAGCTGTTTGTACCAGAAGTTTTATATTTGGTCCGGGCCAGGTGATTTCCAGTTGTGTGTCCTTTGTATTGTTTCCTTCAGTTCCTCCAGAGTTATTGTATACTCTATTTGTTGTGGTAGTTGACTCTGTCTTCCTTCTTTTTGTCTTATCCAGTTTGTGCTTTCTTTGTGTTGTACTGGTTCTGACCAGATATTTTTTCCAGAATGTGGTTATTCCTTCTTTATTTGGGGATGTAATGTTGTTTTCTTTTTTCTTGCTTATTCTTTGGTATAATAATTTCTCGTTACTTTTAAAGAGAGCGTTTTGGGCTTTTAAAAAATTTGATTCTTTGTATCTTCTTAGCCTGGTAGTCTGGACTGCATGTTTTTGTTTCAACGTGTCGAGAGCTACTTTTGCTGTTTCTTTATTGTTTGCTATGATGTCTTGGATATTTTTGAGGATATTTTTTGAACGATTTCCATTTATGTATTGCGTCATTCTTCCTATATCCTTTCGTAGCTTTTCAATTTTGTTTTCAATTCTGATTTGCCATTTTGGTTTGGTTTCTAATCTTCTGTGTGTGCTGTTTGTGGGGAGTTCTTGTTTGTTACACGTGAGGACTGCTGTGGCTGCTGCATAGATGACTGTGTGGAAATCTTTTAGGTTGCTATCATTGTTAATGTATGTTGTGAGTTTACTATCCATTATGTTTATGAGTTTCTGTGTGCCTTTGTTCAACTTTAGTCTAGGTAGTGGGTTTCTTTTCGTCGGGTCAGTTTCTCTCCATTTTGTTAGATTTGTCTCAATTTCTTCCATCAGTTGCTGCTCTATGTTCATGTTTGTTGTGTCATGGTGTGTTTTGGGTTGTGGCGTTTTCTGGGAGTCCTCTGGTGGGTTTGTTGTGTCTACGGTTGCTGTTTCTTCTATGGATGTTCGTGTGCTTGTTGGTGGTGCGTCTGTGCTTTTCATGTTGGTATTCTGTTGTGCTATTTCTTCTTTAATTTTTTGAATTTCATGTTCCGTTAGACTTTTGTTGTTGATTATAACTCTTTTTTGATCTATTAGTCTTTGTTCTGCTACAGTGTCTATTAGGTGGGGGTAGATTTCCATAAATAGTCTGTGAAGTTCTGTTCGGTATCCTGATGCTATTGTTTCGAGTTGTGTGCTTTTATTGTAACAACGCATAACGTTATGGTTCATTTCATCTGGTTAAGCTATGGTTGTCTGTGGAACAGGCAAAACACACCTGGGGGAGTTTGGATAGTTGTGCTTTTCCTTGTTCATTGCCTGTTCATTTCCACTTTGGCTGACGGTTAGGTTTGTGCAGCGTTCTCGGTCTTGACGCTGCTCGTTTGAGGCTTTTTTTTCTTCTTTCTGGAACCATTTTTTCACACGAGCAGGGTAGTTAGCCCTGACTAGTGGTGGTTGGCTAGGGTCCGCGGGTGTGCCATGCCCATGTAATCCTTTGTGGGATTACCTCTTGTGGGGTGGTATTATTATTATTATTATTATTATTGGGAGTTAGAGAATAGGCCACTAACATGTAATAGTCATTATACAATAGATGACAAACAAAATATCACTATGCATTGTATTTCCACAAAACAATTTATTAGGGTTGATTTTTAAAGTGTATTTACTATTCTGTGTAGTTCATTGAAGCTCCCTATTTTACAAACACATATTTTTAAACTGGAGGCATCTATTGCTGTTTGTTCAGACACACAATTCTGTTTACATGGAGAACATGAACAATCTCTGTTCAACGTATTTTCTACTTTTTGTGGACAGAACTAATGAGAGCCAAATAGTCCATAAAAATTATGAATGAGTGTAACTTACTAGTTGCCAACTAAGCGGTAGCATGCCTCAACCTGGTAGCCAGTATTCTTTGGGCTCCATCACACCTGCTCCCCACTCAGTTTGTGTCCGCAGTTTCCCCTTCCGTTTCCTTAGCAAGTTGAACGCTGGTGTCATGTGTACCATAAGGCCAAATGCCTTGTGGTATGTAAGTTGATGCATTAGAAATAGTTTTAGGAAGTCAATGTCTCTGCAAGCTTATCTCTGTCAGAGTTTCTCATGGGAGTAGCTCTCTCTCACTCCCTCTTGTGGCCTTGCAGCTGTAGCAGGTTTCCCTGAGAACCTGGATTTGGTACAATGGAGGGGGGCCCTCTTGGAAGCTGTCACTCAGATTGTAGCGTCATCATAGTGGGTGGAGCAATCCCATCCTGTTGGCACATGGGCGTGGTTTACAGGTCAGAGGACCTGTCTGTCAAGTGGCTTTGAATAAGCCAGGCCTCTGGTCTATAAGAGGGGGGGAGCAAGGCTGAAGAGCCTTGCTAGAGATCATTTTTCAACGCAAGGCCTGAAACCCCTCCTGTTGGATTCCATCTGTTTTGGGATTTTGGAAGCACTCTGCACATGCTCTCTCACTTGCTATTTGGACTCTGCATTTTAAAGGATTGTGCCATGGAAAGTACTGGGAGGCTTTTCATAGACTTGAACTTGTGTTTGCTGTGGATTGTGTGGTTGTGGCCAGACTCAGGTGGTATGGAGATGCCAGTCCTTAGCAGAAGGATGGGACTCCTGGGCCTGAAGTTTTACCTTCCCTGTGATCATCATGAGTACTGTATCAGCTCAGCATTCGGCAGGCTGTGTTTGATGGGGCGTGATCTTTCATCTCTGCCTGGCTCTGGTGGCTCAGAGCATAAGTGTTTCCCCACTCTCTGCGATCTTGTTTAGACTTTGGCCATGTCCCTTAAGGTGCCAACATATGCGGCATCTGGAGAAGTGGCTAACCCTTCCCTTCCCCTCCCCATCTGGAATGGTTGCCAGAAGAATCGTATCAGGAAAAGAGCCTAAAGCTTTCTAACTATTGTTCAGCTTTAAGTGGGGTTGTTTGGAGAATGTAACCATTATGCTTTTGATCATGTGATTTCCTCAATAAAAGAAGTCTCACTGATGTGAGTATCTCATGTCAGTTTGCCGGGACATGTGAATGCCAGAGGGAACAGACAGCTCACGACACCTGGGCACTTTCACGTCTGTGCGTTGTTGCACTATTTCAGCTCATGTATCTTTTCACCTGTATCGCTACAATGTCAGCGAAATCTCCCGCCCCGTCCTGTATGTTCTCCTTCCTTCTGCAGTTATTTTTTTATATTTTATAATTTTTAAAAAAATTCTGCACAAATACAATAGTACAGCAGCCTGAAACTCTGCAATTATGGTAAAACAACACGCTATGCTTTCCCCTAAGATCATATTAAACAATATAGCTGAAGAGAAAGTATTACAATTCGGTTTTGGAGAAGTTTATGGTCAATGCTGGCATGGCAAGGGGAAGCTTACATTGGTCAGGAAACCTAGACATGCCTACTCAGGAGTAAGAACCATAGAATTGAATGGGACCCTTCTTTGTGGGGTGTTCCAGTGCCCTCTCTCCCTCCTCCTTCAAGGTTGAGCAGTTGAGTGGAGAACTACCCCACCCTCTTCTTTTGTCAGCGAGACCGCCCTTCAACACGCACATCCCCACCAAAAACCGGGATGGTCCGATATAGCGCGAGGACAGCAATACACGGGAGGGAGGAGCAGCTTTATTGAGCATAGAGGGAAAAGAACCGGACTTTCCCCACTCTAAAATAAGATGGAAAATGGAAGGGAAGAGGTGAGATGATCGCAGGACAGGGACAACGCCATGTGAATACTGCTCTGCAAAAACACATACCAGGCATGGCGAGAGTGTGATAAATCGCTGGTGTGATGGAGTTTTTAGACAAGACAATCTTGCCACACATATGGGATACCAGGCATCAAGATATATAGTCCAGCACACCGTCCTGCAGGAAGGGAATACACTTTCATTTCCTCAAGTGAACTTCTTTTTCCACAGCTTGAAAAAAGTTGGACTATTGTTGCTGGAAAAAAGCCATCTCTGCACCTTGTCTACTGGTTGGTTTCTATCTGTATCTCTTGTATTTCATGTTCCCCCACCCCCCACAGTTCTCTTCCACTGCCTTTTATTTATTTGGGTGTACAGGCTGCCCTATCTTGGAGGATCATAATGAGCAAAAAAAGCATACAATACCCAGAAAAGCAGGATTAAAAAGTTCAATACAAAAATTGAACACAATAATCCGGAGCCTTAATAGTCAAATATGTGTGTTGGACCTTAACAAAGGTGCTCAGGTTTGGACTTTAGTGAGTCTCATCATCATCATCTATTTATTTCTTACCCGCCTCTCCCTCTGGATCGAGGCAAGGAACTACATTAAATACAAATAATATAAAATACATACAAATGATTAAAAACGTATAAAACTAATGCATTATTAAAATAACTAGATTTTATTAAATTAAAAACGTATAAAACTAATACATTATTAAAATAACAATGAAACATCTTAAAATTCAGCTAGATAGGCCTGAATGAAGAGATCAATCTTTGTGGCTTTCTTAAAGTCAGAGAGACTGTTGAGTTGACAAATCACTCCCAGCAGGCCATTCCACAGTCTGGGAGCCGCAGAAGAGAAGATCCTCAGGGTAACGGAGAAGATCCTCTGGGTAACAGTTGTCAGCCTAGTCTTAGCTGACTGAAGTAAATTCTTCCCAGAGGACCTGAGCGTGCGGGGCAGATTGTATGGAGGAAGGCATACTTACCGGGGAGTAAACACAACTATGATCAGGCGCAGGGAACAGGAGCCCTGCCATGGTGGGGGAAATAACTCTGTTTAAGAACCGAAACTTGAGTAAACAGCATCTGTAGTTGCGCTGTCATAACTAGTAGAGGCTGGTGACTCGGATTTCGGTGGGGCTATGAATCCATTCTGGGTTTGTCAGAACAAGCCAGAACTCTTAAAGGAGCTACCCAGGGTGCTGATCCTATTTTGCGCATAGGGCTCAGGCTCTTGGCTAGCACGTTTACAGTCCTGGCTGGTTCTGACAGAAACTCGGAATGGATTCACAGCCCCGCCGAAATCCAAGCTACCAGCCTCCACTGGCAATAGTATCTCTGGCGCATGGGCTTTCCTGAAAACCAGGGTTGTTCCGTAGCCTCGCGAGCCACACACACACCCGGGTTTCCTAACCGGAATACGTCCTCCTGTGCTAAAAAAAAAAAAAAATGCAAAGCAGCAGCAGGTGTGACTCCGGAGGAGAGGGAGGCGTCATGTGCGCGGTGGGGGATTCTCGGAGGCGGAGCAGTGCGAGTTTTTTCCCCGCCCGTAAATCTTCGCTTGCAGCATGAAACCTGACGCTACTCTCCGGGGGAGGGCCCAGCGAGAAGGAGGAGGAGGAGGAGGAAGAAGAAGAAGAAGAAGAGCGCTGCTGTGAGTTCAGCTCCTCCTCCTCTTGGCTCGGCTGTTATTTTTCCCCTTCCCGGAATAGGGAAGCGAGCAAAACGCGGCTGGGAAAAGGCGCTGCGCTGGAGACGCGCCCGCAGCTCCCCGGACCCCTCTTGACAGCGCTCCTGGGTGTTTAGCCTGCCAAGGTAAGAGGCGACAGCAGCTTTTCCCGGAAGCGTGTGGCTGCCCGCGGTTGGAAGCAGAATGCTGGGGCCGGAGGAGCCTCTGGTGTCTGATCTAGCAAGGCAGTTCTGGCGTCGGTGAGATTCCAGGCGGCTTTCCTCCGAGGTGAGGCCCGCGATCGGCGGGGCTTTCTGCCCGATCTTGGGCAGGTTGATTGGGAAGGAAGCCCCGCCGTAATCAAGGGTGCTTCGGTCTCACGCACATTGGCTTAATCTCGCGGTCTCCCCCGGAGGATCGGGGAGCCTCCTTAAGCCAGTTCAATAAAGGACACCCTGTGCCCCTCCCTTCTCAAGTGCAAATAGGGTTTGCAACATCCCGTGAAGAGAAGAAGCGCTGTCCGCCCAGGGCGTAGTTCCTGCGTTGAGCGGGGAAAGGACGCGGCGTGTGGGGGGGATCGTCCCAGGGCTGCTCCTTGTTGGCTTAGAAGCAATATGTGCTGATCAGGACGTTTGTACTTTGCACTACCTAGGACAGGGTTGGGGAACCTCTTTCAGCCCCAGGGTTGAATTCAGTTCCGAGCGAGTCTCGAGGCCTTGCATTCCAGCGGTGGAGACAACCATCATAGCACAGAGGGTGGAGCCAAAAATACAAAAAAAGTTCCAACATCTTGTAACTTAAAAGCTCTTACAGCCAGTAACTGGACGTTAGGAGAGGCATGTCAACCTAATAGAGCCAGCCAACAGTGAGGAAAAGGGGCTGGAGCCAAGGGAAGGGGCCGTGGCCATCCAGAGACCCAGGAGAACCAGAATTGGCTCCTGGGCCTGACGTTTCCCCAACTGTGATCTACAATCATCACCTCCTAGCTGGTGAATATGCAGCAGATGTTCAATCCTAACTAATCCATATCAACAACCTTTGCCCTCTTGCCTTATTCATTTCCTTTTCCTTCTTTTCGATCCGTTTGACAAAATTGAGATGGCAGTCTCTTTGGGGGCAGGGCCCTGGGTCTGTTGCTGCTTCATATGTCAGACTGGAAAGCACCACATGGGACATGCTACAATTGCGTGATGCTGAGCCGAATGTATAGTGTGCATTTCTAGTGTTGAAAGTGTTTCGGGTACATAATCTCAGTAATCCTTACGACACCCCTGTAACGAAAGACAACATTATTTAATCCCATATAATGGCTTCGTGAAGTGGAGTGTTTGAAGGGTAGTTGCTTGCCAATGCTACCTAATGAATTTATCGCTGATCGAACTAGGAGCTCCCAGTTTTTATGTTCTGAACTGCTATACTGCACCACTTGTATTCATGAATGATGTGTTTATGGCCTACCATTATGCCCACTATTATTTTCACCTCTCTCTCCCGATCCTCAAAAACTGGCCTGTGGGGGTAAGTCGCACCAGACTGCAGTGGTATTTTACTCTTGCTTTCTTTTATCACTATTATACCTTTCCTGCAAGAAGCTCAAGGCAACATGCACGGTTCTTCTCTTCACCCGCCCCACCCCATTTTACCTCACAGCAACCCTTTGTAGGTTAGGCTGATAGACACTGGCTGAATTCGGACAACAGGATAGTCAATGGTGGGGTAATAATCAACTTTACAGTTGTTCATCTAGGGGGTACTCCCCACACAACATGGTAATAAATAATCAACCGTGGTGTGGATTAGGATCAGCGCTGAGTTGACTATGGCAGCATTCGGACGACATGATAGTCAGTACAACTGACGATTGTTTCCCCACCCCCCAGTTGACTATTGTGTTGTCCGAATTCAGCCAGTGACTATTTTAGCAAACTTCTAGGTCCTAGTGAGCTCCATGGCTGAGTGGAGGCTTGAACCTGGATCTCTCCAGTTCTGATCAGACATGCTAATCCAGCCTTCCCCAATTTAGTGCCCTCCAGATGTGTTGGACTACAACTTTCATCATGCCCAATACAACACATCGGGGGAGGGCACCAGGTTGGGGAATGCTGCTCTAATTGTTTCACTGTACTGGTTCTAGGTAGAGTTAGGTCTTTCCCCCTGGGTGCGTGGGAAAGCAACTTGGAAGATTGTGCTGAGAAAGATGGCTAAAGAGAAAAGGTTAAATTCCCCCCCCCCCCAGACATTGTGATCAGATTTGGGGGGGCACTGCAAGAAAGTTTTTTTTTAAAAAATAATAATCCAGGAGGTGTCTAGTGCGCCACATTGAATTTGGTCCTTACCTTGTCAGATCGAAACGTTGGGTTAGCATAAAGACCACAGGGCCTGCATGCCCTAGGTTTAAGTGATGAGTGGGGGTAACCAAGTTCCTAGCCACTAAGCCTTAATTGGGGGTTGAATAGGTGGGGGAAATTTGGTGAAATTTCAAAGTGGGATGGGGCAGGGAGAGCCCTAGTGGTGGTCGAGCTGGGCGGTCGTCCAGGGTGCTGAGCTGAAGGCGGGGGGTATCGAGCTGAGCTGAGGGGGTTCCAACATCACACCTGCACCAGGCCCATAAAATCCTTCTGGAGGCCCTGCAAAGGTGACCACAGGTGGATACCAAAGGCACTCCTCACCAGGGTACTAGATATCCAAAGGCCTGGCCTTCGTAGCACCTTGTACCTATCTATGACCAGCAGAGGCAGGCCACTAAATGAAGTCAGATGAGCAGCCAGAGGGCAATTTGCTTATTGTTCATAATATATACAGAATTTGGCTTTTTGTCAAGTTTTCAAGAGGTTGGTGGGTTGTGTACTGAGAGTGGTAAAGTGTTTTGCGTTTGCTGTAATATTGTTATTTATAAAGTGAATTACAATGCTGTGAAATAATAGTGATTTTCTATAAACTACATAAAGATCAGCATGCATTTGCAGTCTGAAATTTCCTCCTTAATCTGAGTTGTTTCCGAAATGTTGCATTGTTTTCTTTCCCTTTCCCCTTCTGTGTACAAACCGACAACAAAGGAGCAGTATCTCTTCTAGCTGTTCATAACAATATTGTCATTTCTGTTATCCTGCTTCTCTGCCTGTTCCATTGCTGCTGAACCTTGTTTAGGGACTGCTGTAACCCCCCCCCCCCCCCCCGGTGCTGTTTCCTGCACACCGAATGGCAGCTGCTTTCCCCAGGATTATTTTTGGGATGTAGCTTTGGCTGCCTCTACACGAGAGGTTTAAAGCTCTTTCAAGTCTCATTAAAAAATTTACCTCTACATGAGCTGAGCGCAAATCGGGAGTTGAGGCGCGTTATCTATCCGATTATGCACATTATCAAATACGCGTTAAATAGCGAGTTTTATTTTGCTGCTGCCCATTAAAGCGCATTTTGACTATGTGAACAAGCGATTCTCCGCATTAACTACTTCTAAAGCGCATTTCAAACAACCGGTAAGGCCACCAGTTGTGCGCTCAATTACCTCCCGCGTACAGTCATTTACCATAAAGCGCTTCAGAGAAGATGCGCATAATCGGAGAACCAGGCGTCAAACCGAATTCTTGTAGAGGGGGTCTTTGTGGTAGAACGAGCTGAAGGTGCAGTGCCTTATTTAAGCCACGTCGGGCTCTGGTGATTGTGCGAACCTGTCCAATCCCCTCTTTTCCCGATCTGCAGGGTGGGGATAATAATGCTGGACTCTTTGACAGGTTTCCCCTGCTTGCAGCGCACATTCTGTCATTTGTCAATGGGAGAGACAATTTGGGGAGAAGGTAAAGGGAAGAATATCTTCAGTTACCATTATTACTGTTCTTGTATTTAGATTTCGTTGCGCAAGGAGGAAGGAATTAAATTTTTATACTATTTAGATTTAGTGTGTTGGTAAGCTTGCTTTTTAAATTATCCTTTTTCAGAAAATCAGGTTTGCAAATCACTTTGAAGTGTTTATGTATTGGCTTTGAACCCTTCTGAACTGGGGTTCCACAAACCCGCCGTGACACGGGCAGTCAGGTGTATTCTTTCCGTGTTTGCCCTTTTCATACAAACATAGAGTGGGACAAATTGTTATCACAGAAGTCGTTCCTCAAGTCAGCTCTACCTTGTTCAGCTCCACCCACTTGCCTTGGGCAAGGCCATGAACTTTATTGCCTGATGGAGACAGGAAATACGCAACCCTCGGTGAACAGCCCCAAGTGTCTCAGCTCTGCTTTGCTCAACTCCCTGCCACAAAAACTATGCATGCGTGTGGGGAGCTGACTGAGCTCTGCGCTCTCCTCCACCTCTGCTTTACCTCACCACCATAATCCATTACTGCAGGCATTGCTCTCCCCTGTCAGCTAGCAATGAGGAGAACGGAGAGGCTTCAACAGCTCTTATCCACGCACAGTGTCTTCTTTCTTTTGTTAACGTTGCGACAAACATACATATATACCTGCTTTATACTTGAACAGGTCAGACGCATGAAATACAAGTTTGTCTGTCCCCGTCATGTCTAGTTTAGTTTCAGCAGGGAGGGAAGAGGAATCAGTTTTATCTCAACAGAGTTTTGAGGTGTTTCCAGATAAGGCTTTTATTGTTCAAGTGCCCTGCCTCAGAATTCCACTTGATACCCCTCCTGTGTTTTCCCACGGACTTTTTCTGTTCCCCCCCTTTCAACAAAAAGTCTGTTAAGGAAGCAAAAATGGCTGCACGCTGCCTTCTGAATGGTAGCACTCCCTCTGGAAGCACCCTCCATCTTGGAACTATCAGATTAATGGGGTCAGTTCTCTTCAGCAAATTCCAATCTCTTTGCTTCAGTTCCTCAGGGCTAGGAAGGGAAAAGTAATTACAACAGTGAACTAGGAATAGTGAAGTACTTTTAAGTGTTCTATAAGTAATAGGCTACAACTGAAATAAAAATAATAGTATTTTTATATAAAATATATAGAAACATACAGCCCAGAGACAGAAATCTGTGTAAAATCTTTTAGATGGACGTGTTTTTTAGTTTTTTGTTTTTGGCCTTTTCTGAGATTTATCTCATTTTAGTTGTAGCCTTTCCTCCTCATAGTGTGAGGGAGAATGAGTGGCTCAAGATCACTCTGGGATTTTTATGGTCTCCACATCTCTACCTATAAAGCGGGAAGTATGTGTGTGTCACGTATGTCCGGAAATGTTTACCCACTTCCAGATTAGTTAGAAACTTGACACGGTGACACAGTGATAGGTCTGGCTGTACAATATACCAGAAAAATCTAAAAACATGAATTTTGGGGGTTTAAGTATTTTAAAGAATGTAATAAAAACCTAGGTTTATGCCTATAACTCCCAGCATTCCTTTGGCAGGAGGCCAGACTTACTGGCCTTTGGGGGCCATTGTGAGTGTACAGGTTGGTGGCTGCTGCGTGTCTTTTACAACCCTGACTCTCAACCAGTCAACCCAGTTCCACATAAAAGGAAACAACCCACATAAATGGGCTGCATGGTTTTAAAATGTAACTAGATAACAGCATGACTTTGAGGGGCAAACATGCTCAAAGGCACTCCTGATATCACTGTTTTCTCAGAATCTGGGGGAGCATGTGTGTAGCCTTTGCCCTGAAGAGGGAGGGAGGAAGGGGAGGCACTCTGCACATGCCCAGAAACAGACCCGACAAAGGGGGAAGTGCCCAGCCTTCAGTACAGGCTCCTGATGTAGCACTTCGTGGTTGAGAAGCACAGGCCAAGGAAGTCCCAGCAGGATTGGCCGGAGCTGGGGGTGTCTACTGATAGCCGCTTACCTCCCCTCATTGGCGATGCTACTCCTCAGTGCTTTATCGAGGAGCAGCATTGGCAACAAGAGGATGTCTCAGAGGATTTGGGCACCTATGGGCTGCCAAAGGCATGCTGGGAGGTGTAGTACTAGCATGTAGTATGGCTGGTTTAAAATAAAGTATGGGTGAGCAAACCCTGACCTCTCACTAACTGTCTTTGTTCTCCTACCTGACTTTCTCCAACTGCCACTAACCCTGCCCACCATTCCATTCTAGCCTCAGCTATATCAGTCAATCCTCCATTCTCTCTTCTGTCTCAATGGTATAAGCAGGCTTTTACATACAAATCATAAACTTTATTCAGAAATCCACAAGCAGGGTGCCACAATCAAGATGGCCTGCTCTCCAGTTGTCTTCCACCACATCTCAGATGGTATTCAAAGATTAACACGTTATTCAGGGACCTAGGCTTATGCCTACAACTCCCAGCATGCCTTGGGCAGGAGGGAAGACTTATCAGGTTTTGGCAACCATTATCTGGTAGTGGCTCGCCCTCCTGGGCCTGAAGGGAGAGCGCACAGAGCCAGCTGCCTCAGTTGCTAGGCCCCATTGGGAGCAGGCCAGTTGCCAATGGCAACCAAGCGAACTGTCATTCTACCAGCCAGCCAGCTCCCTCACGGCCTATCTGTGAGCACTGATTGCACAGTGTAATGTGGACTGGCTTAGCCAGACTTCACTTCCCATGAGCTTCAGCAGCAGGACTCCCATTGGACAAGTCAGGCACCGCAGCAAAAGGCATGCTGGGAGTTGTAGTTTTTGTTTTCTGTGGGGGCAAGGAAAATTATTGGGAAAGTTTCAAGGCAGCCCTGGCAATGCATTGAAGGTGAGAGAGAGCCAGGGGGGCGGGAGGGTAGAAACTAATTTAATTTGCTTTAAAGTTACCTCACAGGCCTAGGACTGGCCTACCTTGAAGGGTTGTTATGAGGGTGAGAGAGGAAAAAAATAAATGAATTTAATTTGTTTAAAGGTTAACACAGGCCTAACACTGGTCTGCTACTTTAAGATTATTACCTTGCAGACATATATTTTAGGGGGCCCAAGCAATGAAATCTGGTATGCTGATAGGTCTGGCTGTACAATGTACCAGAAAAATCTAAAAACATGAAATTTTGGATTTTAAGTATTTTTATGTCAGATAAAAGGGCCAAGTCACCAGTGGCCGTCACCATCCTTGCTCTCTGCCAAAACCTGTTAAATGGATATTATATAGTAAATTATGCCAATAAAGTATTCTGTGTTCTGGCTGCTTTCCTTTTTTTATAATAATAACTTCAGAGCACATGCATACAACAGTTCCTCACATCCACTGAGATCCGTTTCCCTACTATATGTTATTCAGATATCTGGGCAATGCTGGGTCTATTTTGAAAATATATAGTTTAGGTTTGCGTCTGTTTTAGCTGGTAGAAAGGGTGTTGTGTGTCCTGATTGTTATTGAAGTTTAGACGGCTGCTCCGGCCAAGGGATGATGGGAGGTGTAGGCATTTCAGGGAAAACAAAAAATGTGGTTTATCATGAAGCTCTAATTTAAAATACAGTTCTTATTAACACAATTTTCCATTTATTCTAACAAAACAATATACGAACTCAACCAAACTAAAAACAACCAACCAACCTAATGATGAATAAGTTGCAGAGAAATTTATTATTTATCAAATAAATGTCATAAACATTATTCATGGACCTGAGCAACACCGGGCATATCAGCTAGTCCCTCTATAAATCTGCTGATACGATCTGTCAATAGTAGGCCCAACCCAGTGGGAGATTTCCCTGTAGAAATGAATGTGCTCTTTTGTACTTCTCATTCATTCCAGTGGGACTTCTGCAGGAAAACCTCCTACTTAGTAAGTGTATTAAACAGTATACATTGATTTAATTAACCAAGCAGATGACTGTATCTGAGACCCCAAGTACACCTGGCAGATTTCATTGTTTTAGACCTTTCTAATTGTACAAGGAGGAATTTACCTGCTTGGCAAAAATGGGACGAAAAATGCAATAACCAAGTGTCTGTTTCTTCCTCATTAACTCATGCTTATTTTTCTTTGTGCCATGTTACCCTAAGCCATTTCCACTTTCCTTATAATTGTCTTATGACCTCATTGTGGCCTATTATGGGAACCCTAAGAGCCCAGTGCTGGAACTTGTATAGGGTCACGTGCAACTTCTTAAAACAGAATAAATGCTGTAGGAATTGGCCAGGAAGTTGCTAGTCCAGGTCTGAGATCTGCCTGTCACTAATAGGAACTATTTCCATGGAACATGCAAAGTCCCGCATTTCGTGTAAACATATTGGAAAGGGTTTGAGGAGAGCTACCAAAACGTAAAAAAGACTAGGCAAGAGAGGAAAAGCTGAAGATCAGTGTAGGTATGGCCAACAGAAATAGCCCTTGAGCTGCAACCAGCTTTTGAAGCAATTGCACCTGGTCTCTGGCAATCCTAACAACTTTTAATCAAAATATTGTACAAAGTTTGCCCATGATTTTTGGCTCATAAAAGGAAGAGAGGGTTTCAAAAGATCTAAGAGATAAGAGATATTCCACACATTAATGTGAACATCTCTTAGGCTGCCTCTACAAGAGGCATTTAAAGCTCTTTCAAGGCGCATTAAAAAAATTACCTCTACAAGAACGGAGCGCAAATCGGGCATAGAGGCGCGCTATCCCTCCGATTATGCGCATTATCGAATGCGCGTTAAACAGCGAGTTTTATTTTGCTCTGGCCGTTAAAGCACATTTTGACTATGTGAACAAACACTTATGCGCATTAACTATTTGTAAAGCGCATTTTGATCATCCGTTAATACGCTTCGCCGGCTCTCGCCGGCTCTCGTGCAGAGTTATTAGGCGTAAATGCGCTTCAGCGATTATGCGCATAATCGCCTAACCAGGCGCAAAAGCGAATCCTTGTAGACGGGACCTTACTGGGGTTTAAATACAGTGCTCTAGCTAAATCAGAGCTTTTATCCCCTGTAACGATCATGAGGCCCTTATGATGGTGCCAATTATATTATAGTATTCTGGCAACTGTAAGGAGGGTAGTTTGTATGGAAAAACACACTTCTGGTTCTCAGACTATTGTCTGGAGGATAATAGAGCGGGCCCTGAGAGGATATACAGATTTAGGTTATCCCTGCATTACAGTTAGTGGTGCCTTTTAAAATTCATACTTTCAGAGAACATTATTTGCACTGATTCATCTGCAGAGGAATGCCGTTGCGTTGGAGAGGATTCTGGAAAGCATTCAAAGGTATACTTGGGTCTGGTTCACACATAACCATATTGGGCTTGAGCCCATAGATTGCCGAACCTGCGTACAATGGCAAGCAATGGTTTTCTCTGTCTAGGAAGTAGGAAGGAACTGATTTCATGCAATCTGGGTGTGTGCACTCTTATAATTCTGTACTATCAAAGCCAGGCAGAGAGAAAGCTATTAATAGAAAAATAGCATTTATGGAGTGAAAAAATGAGGCTTAAGATGCCAGCATGTTTGCTTCTTTCTTTCTTTAAAGAAAAGGTAGTAATAGTAGGTTGGAACTTGGCTTGATGTGTAACATTTCCTGGGGAGTGGGGAATGCGAAATGAATAAAAATTATACTAAGTTTAAGAATAGCCCTCTCCCACATTTGTTCCCCAGTGACCTGGATTCAAAGGCATGCTGCCTCTGATACTGAAGGTAGCATATAGACACCATGATTTAGTAGCCATTGATAGCCTTATCCTCCATGAATTTGACTAATCCCCTTTTAAAGCATCTCTGTTGATGTCCATCATCATATCCTGTGGTGGTAAATTTCATAATTTATCTATTAAAAGTATGCATTTTTCACTTCAAAAATTCTGTATCTCATCTTGTATTTTTGTATTGGTGGACTTGGAGAGGTTCGTGGCATGAAATGTCATATCATGGCACAAAATATACGCATTTGGGGATGACTATAGAGGGGATCTGTCTGAAGCGTAAAAACAGTGGCTTTATTAATGCCACCAGGTCAAAAGTATGCTAAGCTCATAAAAGCTGTAGTTGTTACAAGGCCTCTATTTAGACTGTTACTCTTGAAGGAAAGGCCTTATTTATCCTTTTACAAGAGGGTTCTCACACATAAAGTAAGAAACTTTGTGTTGCCTTTAGGTAAATTATTATGAAGCGAGTTCTGCATAAAATCTTTTACCCAGCCATATATTTGCCTGAGTCCTGTGATTCACTCCCCACCCCAGCCCTGATGTATGGTTGTTACTTTTGTGTGTGAGTTTTCCTTTTTGACAGAAATCTTGTGTTTTTTTTATTTCTTATCAAAAGAAAGCCATTAAAGATAAAGTAATCTGGTTTCTGTACAGATTTTTGGTTCAGCATACAAACACTAGCAATATGGCTTTCAAAGGAACGGTGAGCAAATGTCATCCACCTTGCTGCTAGAATACTCATTGGTATTTCATTAAATAGCAGCATAAGTACACGTTAAATTCAGATTATTTATTCTGTTTTTCATTGCCAATAATAATACCAAACAACACATGGATGGATACAGGAAATTCAGCCCAATACAGATGAACAAAATATTTGAAAAACTGAATAATAAAACCTCCACATAACAAAAAGTTTAAATTGTGTGTGTGTGTGCGTGCGTGTATTTTAAGGAAATTGTCGCTGCCATTAGAGACTGAAGCAAGAAGACTAATTTAAAAGAAACAGGCACACAGCATACAATATCCAAAACCGGTCCCAAAAGATTTAGACATAATGGTCAGAACCTCAGACAGCTGGAAAACTATGAGACCATGCAAGTTTCTGAGCATCTGAGGCTTAGTGTAGTGGCAATGAGCTCCCATCCCTCTCTGCACCGGAGTAGGAAAGTAGTGGCTCATCCCCTACAGTTGGGCTGTGTCAGACCACTATTTTCCTTCCCTCTGGGTGGGATGGGGGCATAGTCATGGCAAAAACAGATTTTGGCCACTAAAATTTGCTGAGCTCTGGGTACAATTCAGCCACAGTTAAGCACTTTTAAATTCTAAGTATTTCTATGGGGGATATATGCATGTTCTCAACTCATACGGAAATCAGTGGGACAACTATGGAAGGATTATTCCTAGAAATTCTCTTTAGTATGTTGAGACAGGCATAATTAAAAATGTATATTTTGGGGTGGGGGTGGGGGAGTTAAATGCCATTGACAGTGATGTCAGCCCACTACACCTAATAGGCAGTATGCATACTTGTTCAGGAATATATCAGTGGGCCAGTTTGGATGACATGGCAGCCCATTCTGGGTTAATTAACCTTTGAGGAGCTGCAGCATATGCCAGCTGCCATTATGAATATGTAACCTCTGGGGGTTGTTAGGTCATGCGAATCCAGACTTAGGGGGTTATTTGAGGGTTAAACATTCCTTTCATAACCCTAAAACAGACCATGGGTTATGCCCGGTTGGGGTTGCATATTCATAACAGCAGCTGATGTTCACCATAGTGTCTCGACAGTTAATTATCCTATATATGGCTGCCTTATGTGCAAACCGGTTATTCCCTGGAATAGCGAACTCAGTTGGTTGAGTGCCAACAGGATTGGAGCCAAAACAGAGCCAGTGAAAAACTAAGGAGGTATTGGCATGTTTTGGTAAACACTAAGGTTTATCGATGTACAAAAATATCCAAACAAACAATACTATCGGAAGCAACCATTCTCAAAAAACAGCCTAATGAGGGCTGGGCATGCTCAGTAGCCTCCAGAAGCCATGGAATATTGAGTGTCATATGAAAAAGAAAACCAGGGAATTGACCTCCTTAGGCCCCAAACATCTTTTTGTATCCTGGAGGAGGTTGTGGTTGGATCAATAACATAGAAGCTGTCTTATATCAAGTCAGACCATTGATCCATCTGGTTCCATGTTGGACAGTTGCTCTATCTGGTTCCTTGTGAATTTCAAAAAGGAAAACATGATTTGGTCAATGATTTCAAGTCAGAATTTAAATCTTGCTGCTTTTTTCTTGGTAATCTAGAATCACCTTGGTTTTTTTTAAAAACCAATCCACTCTGGGTACAATGAACATTTTGTAGTTTGCAGTTATACCCCCAAACTGTTTTTGGTAGGCACAGGGCCATAACCAAGCAGGGTGTGGCTCCCTTGTTGATATTCCAGCCTCTTTCTCTATGCTTTTAGCTCAGGAAACTGAAGTTGATTAGACAGAAATGATTGAAATTTCCAAATGTCCAAAAGGACACGGCTGTTCAGAGAAATGTCTGTGTGGCCGACGTTACATTTGGTTTGCCTGTGAATTGAAAGAATAAAATGACAGAATGTTGTTTTTATTCTGTGGATATAAATAAACCTTGAAATATGCAAGTTAACATTTAAAAACAACAAGCCTGAAACTATGAGATAATGATTCACAGAGCCCTTCAGCAATCTAGCAATTCAGCCGGCAAGCAGGATATGGAGTGCTCAGCCACAGAAACGGTACATGTGAGGCTCCAATCTACTCCTTCCTTGGGTCAGTTTGTAATACAAAAGTTACACTGACATTAATCAGAATGCTCATTAACAAATGGTTCTCTTCCATTTCCGCTTCTGCATGATCAACAATCTGGCATTTTTTAAAAAAAGTCCCAAGAGTGGCTCAAAGGATGGTTTAAGGCGTTCGTGTTCAAACTCTATGTATATGCTTGAAGATGCAAATGGAGAATCTGCATTGTGTCTTTCCCAGGACTGGCGCCATGTTTGAGGTTCCCCTTTGGTGGGCAGTGGCAGCACTGTTTGAAGCAGCCTACATCTGAGCTGCCATTTTATTTCCCAGAATGCTTCAGATATAGCATTACTCCAGGGCATTGTGGGAACTAAATGGCAGCTAATCCTAGCCACTCGGCATTGCTTAAGAGTTCTGGGCTTTAAAAAAATATTTTATGGGGGGGGGGGGAGTAGGATGGCTGTCAGGACCTTCCTAGGTGCTGAGGCCTCAGCACCTGCACAAGGATGAAGCTGCTGTCACTGGCTTGCTTTTTGCTAGCTGAGACATGATTTTTTTCTTTTCTACCAAGATGCAGTCAATAAAAAAGGGAAAAATTATTATACATTGCATTCTCCAGTTCTAACTTGCGTCTATAATCCCCATTTATTATTCATGCATTTATTTCCACCCCATAGCCGAAGCACTCTAGCAATTGATAAAAATGCAAAATACAGCCTAATGTAACAAAGTTATGGAGTCAATTTATTACAAGATAATCTGGAAAATTGGGAGGATTTTGACATGGTGAACAAACAGGTCTTGTGAACAGTCCACAATGTACTGTACCAAAACTATGTTTTACTAGGGTTTCCCCCCTCCCCTGCTCAACACATTTTTAACATGTGTGAGTCTATACCTGTCTACCCAGATGTACGTTCCATTGACTTCAGTGGGGTGTTCTCCCAGATTAGCTGAGATCCCTAATTGCATGGAGGTGGTCACTAAACTGGTTTGATTCCAAAGTCCCATCCAAAAGTTAATTCTACCTAAGAGCAAAAGAAGAGCTCTGCCGAATCAGAACACAGGCCCTCCAGTCCAACACTGGACACAATGGCCAACCAGATGCCCAGAGAAGACCCACAAACGACATGAGGGTAACAGCACCCTGCTGCTTGCATGCCTCAGTAACATACTTGCCATGAGTAGTAGCCACTGATAGCCTTATTCTCCATTCATTTGTCTAAGCTCCTTTTAAAGCTGTCCATGTTGGTGGTCATCACTACATCATGTGGTAAGAAACTCCATAGTTTCACTAGACGCTGTGTGAAGAAGTCTTTCCTTTTATCTGTCCTGAATCTCACTCCAGTCAGCTTCATGGGATGACCCCGGGTTCTAGTATCATTGTATGTACAGACAAATTTCAACAGGAGCATGTATGCACAGACAGATTCCAATGATAAATCTTCCCCTTTGAGTGGGCATGACTATCTCTGACCTGCCAGCTGATTTTAAAATTGACGATGTGTGCTGCTGGCTGCAAGGGCTTGCCTTGTCTGAAATTGCATAAAAAAGCATGCATGGGCACATCACACATCCAGGGCAAAATGTCCTAATAGTTCTTCCTACACTTCCTTGAGTAAGTCATGCTGCCTCTCCGTGCATTTAGTTCCCCGTTTCCACCCTTTGTCAATATTGTCTCTTCAGTTTCAAAGATTCATCTGAGCTTTGGTTATTGGTGGATCAAATAAAGTACAACTTCTGGGGATTGCTTTAAAATAATGGCAATAATAACCCGAATTTAATCTGTCAACTGATTAAATGTTGCAGTCTACTTCCCAATAGAAATCAAGAGACGGGAGCTTGAAAAACGATTGTCACTGGCTGATTGTCACTCAGGAGAGACCCATGGGCCATATCTACACCAAGCAGGATATAGAGGTATATAAAAGGCAGGAGCCACACCAAGCAGGATATAGTGGTGCATGTTATTTGTCAACGGGCCCCAACAGTTGTCACTGCACTTCAATACCGCTATAAAGCCGTAGTGTGTCTCCTGCCTTTTATATAACGCTTTCATACCGCTATATCCTGATTGGCAGAAATGTACACCCAATTGAGGCAAGTGGGAAAGTGCTGCTGCGGAATTTCATATTGATTGTTTCTAAACTAGCTTTTTTCTCTGGAATTAATGTTGTTCATTCACTCAGATTTTAAGGAGAATCCAGACAACGTTGGCGCTATGCCATTGCATTTCATTGTTTCCCATGTTCTCTGTATTGTCCTTGTTATGCAATTGTGATAATAAAATTTTAAACAGTTAGAAAAAATAACAGGCAAGTGGTGGGATTGCTCAAGCTGCAAATAAGAAACAACTACTTTAGGGCCAATGAGGCTGGAAGATGACAGGAAACTACTAATTAAAGTGCCAATAGCAGAGAAAAGCAGGAGCCATTTTAAAACAACCGAATTGGGAAGGAAGAAACAAGTAATTTAAAGGGCCCATAGCCAAGCGAAGTGGGACCATGGCTGAAAAGGAATTACTTCGGAGTAAATATATGTTACAATCTTGTCCATAGGGAAGGGCATTGTGGGGATAATTGCAGTTGTATATAGTGGGAAGGGGGCATAGCTTAGTGGTAGAGTGCACACTTGCTATACAGAATGTTCCAGGTTTGATCCCCAGGATGTCCAGGGGTCTGAAAAACCGCTGACTGAAACCCTGGCGGGGCACTACCAGTTAGCTAGATGGACCAAGGATCTGACCCAGTATAAAGCAGTTCCTGTTAGGTACTGTGCAGGGCAGTGCAGAGGGGGAGCAGTGGGCCCAGGGCCCACAATTTTGAGGGGGCACTCCGACGAGGAGGTCCCCTCCAGCTTACGTTACTGCTTCCGTAGCGTAAGCGGCCCATCAAGAAGTGAGGAGCCCGCCTTGTGGAAACAGCGCAGAAGCCATCCATCATGAATACCGCAGTCAGACTACAGCTCCAGAGGGCCACGCCGTATGTGGGGCGGGGATATATGTGCCTAAGGGCGAAGTATAAAGTGTTGGTCATTACCTTTAAAGCCCTACATGGTTTGGGTCCAGGTTACCTGCGGGATCGCCTTCTCCCGTACAATCCGCCCCGCACGCTCAGGTCCTCTGGGAAGAACTTACTGCGGTCGGCCAAGACTAGGCTGACAACTGTTACCCAGAGGACCTTCTCTTCTGCCGCTCCCAGACTGTGGAATGACCTGCCGGAGGAGACTCGTCAACTTAACAGTCTTTTAGAATTTAAGAAAGCTATAAAGACTGTTCTCTTCCGGCAGGCATATCCAGTGTAATTTTTAGAATGTTTTTAGGATGTTTTAGGATGTTTTAATGATGTTTTAGGATGTTTTAATGCAGTTTTAATAATATTTGTCATGTTTTAATTAGTTTTATGTATTTTATCATGCTGTTGTTCCCCGCCTCGATCTAGATGGAAAGGCGGGTAAGAAATAAATCGTTATTATTATTATTATTATTATTATTATTATAAGGTTGTGATGGTTGTCCTTACTGCATTGTCCTTAATGAGCAGTTTGAAATGGGGGGGGCACACACTTCCCATCTGGCCTGGGCATATTACCAGCTCTGCACGGCCCTGGTACTGTGCGGAACCACCATTTTAATTCTGCGACTACCGTATTTTCCGGCTTATAAGACGACTGGGCGTATAAGACGCCCCCCAACTTTTCCAGTTAAAATATAGCGTTTGGGATATACTCGCCATATAAGACTACCCCTCTTCCAACGCACACCAAATAAAAATTAAAAAAACATCAGCATATGGTAATTTTAATTCAAATGCTTATGACATGCAGGTACTTAGCAGGAAAACTGTCACTTATAAACATAAGGCTGTTTGTCATCAAACATGTAAACATAAAACAGTGCAAGTGGATTAAACTTTTCCTAATTCACTCAAAAGCTGAAAGGAAGGATAAGACAATAAACCCATGGGAGCTGCCATGCTGTTTGTTTTCTAAGCTGTCAACCAAACTGGAACTGATGATGATAGGAAGAAGATAGACTACCCCTCTTCCAATGCTAGGCTGACCATCTGAAAAGGAGGACAGGGCTCCTGTAACTTTAACAGTTGTAGAGAAAAGGGGATTTCAGCCAGGGTCATTTGTATGCAATTAGTTCCTGGTGAAATTCCCTCTTCATCACAACAGTTAAAGTTGCATTTATAACCAAAAGCTACAGAATCTCTATCCACAGTAAAACAATTGGTGGCATAATAAAATCCAAATGATGCAAGGATGCTGGGAAGCAATTTGAGTCTCTGGAGACTTAAGATGAAATCACCAAGAGTTGGCTATGCCCATCCGCGACTGTCAGTAGAACTGCCTGGCAATTCTATGCTTTCACACCCCAAGGCACACAGGGTATTGTTCTTTACACTCCAGATCCTGCCGTTAACAAGTTGAGCCACAATTTCTAATGCACTTTGTTCATTGAATAGGGGAAGGCCAATCCCAACCTACGGTAGGTTTCCAGGATGAACACATTTCCACAGTAAAGAAGGGCTGGCCACTTAGTAAGAACAAACCCTCATGCAGATATTGCTTCCCAGGGGTATCTTGTGCATTTCCAGCATGCTACCTGAAGAGTGGAAAGCAATGAGTCAGAAGATGGATGCTAACCTTCTTGCAACAGGCGGACACAATGACCCTGTTCAGACAACACACTAACGGTGGTTAAGCATTTTGAGCTAAACATTATGGTTTAACATGTCATGTGAACCATGACTTAGCATGTGGTGTGAACCTTTCCTAACCATGATGACTACCATACATAACCACGGTTTAAACATGCTCACTAACCATTTGCTGCAAAAGGGTTAGCAGACTAACCGTGGCTTAGTGTGTCATCTGAACAGGGTCATTTTCACAAAATATCATTTTTGTGCAATTGTTCAACATTGAAAATGTGCTTTCTAATTATTCCTATTTATCAGGGACAGTGCTTGTCTTCTAGGTAATGTGTTTCTGTGTATGAGTGTGTATGCAGGAGAATATTAGGAATGGGGAAGAGAAGCAAGGAGGGAGGGACGGGCATGTGGGGCAGACTTTTTACCCGCTATGGTTACTTCAGAAGCATCTCTCCATCATCCATCAGTTGCTTCAGGGTAGCCTGAGTGACCCACTAGGCAATGTGGGAGTCAATTCATCACTGATGCAGCCCCTGAGCGACCTCTTGTAGGATAGGCCTGGGCAGACTTATGACTTGCCAAATCTAGGTTTTGTTTTACTAAAACCCCAAGACCCACCCCTTGGACACTGATGCAAAAGACATATGGCAGGAATAAAGGGATGCAGAACCCAGGAATGAGATTGGAGGAGCAGAACTGAGTGAAGCAAAACCACCCCTGGTTCCTCCAACCTCTCTTCACGTCAGTAGTCTAATTTAGGCTGTGCAGGTATATAGGGGAGGAGGTGATTTTGTTGCTGTTATTAAACAATCGGCAGTCACGCCTTGATGAATAAAACAAACATCTACTTGAGGCAGTACAAAGCCATGAGGTCTTAGTAGCATTGATACGGTAACTTTCTCCTCCAGGAATTTAACTCACGCCCTTTTAGGGTCATCCAAAGCCTCCTCCCTTAAAGCGGCAACTATTGGGCACCCCCACCTCCTCTCCGCGCCCCCCCTCCTCCCCTCCATGCGCCCCCTCCTCCCCTCCTCGCGCCCCCTCCTTACCTTTCCTGGACGCCCGCTCCCGTCCTGCACCGGCGGCTACTGCCAGGGGGCTTTGCGGCCTGCTCTAGAGTAAGCGCGCCGGGTGATGCGATCACCCGGCGCTCTACTCTAGAGCAGGCCGCGAAGCCCCCTGGCAGTAGCCGGCGCCGGCGCCGGACGGGAGCGGGCGTCCTGGAAAGGTAAGGGCCCCCCTCCTCCCCTCCGTGCGCCCCTCCTCCCCTCCTCGCGCCCCCTCCTTACCTTTCCTGGACGCCTGCTCCCGTCCGGCGCCGGCGGCTACTGCAGCCCCCCTCCGTCCGTCCTAATTAGACGACCCCCGACTTTAGAGACGATGTTCCAGGGTTAAAAAGTCATCTTATACGCTGGAAAATACGGTACTTATTTGTGTAGGAGCTGTTCCTCAGAAGTGTTAAAAGGACTTGGCGTGGAAGCAACTGTTTGTTTGCACAACTACAAGAGACAGAACTCCATTGTTAATAAACATTACCCTTTATTTGTATGGGCTGTAACAGAGAGAGGTGAAAGGGCAAACAGGTCCATTTCACCAGCCTTGTTGAAAGCCTGGTCATTTTTTCCCTTTATCCTCCCCATCCCTTTTTTCTTGTTGCGTATTATGTCTTAAGATAAACCTGCAGGCAGGGACTGTCTTGTTTTTCTGATTGCGTGTAAGCCTTTTTAGCTGATGAGTGGGATACAAATACTTTAAAGAAAAGAAGTTTTATCTTGGGGGCTGCAATATCTTAGGGTGCCTCTACAAGAGCGATTTAAAGCTCTTTCAAGTCGCATTTAAAAAATTACCTCTACAAGAGCGGAGCGCAAATCAGGGGTTGAGGCGCTTTATCTGTCCGGTTATGCGCATTATCAAATGCGTGTTAAATAGCGAGTTTTAATTCTCCGCGGCAGTTAAAGCGCATTATCACCATGTAAACAAGTGATTTTCCACATTTCAGCCATTTTAAAGCGCGTTTCATACTGCCGGTTATGCGCTTCGCCGTAAACGCGATTGTGAGAAGATGCGCATAATCGGACAACCAGGCGCCAAACCAAATTCTTGTCGAGGGGGCCTTAGTTAAACTGTCAAGGAACATTTCCCCCCTACCCCTCTCTTTCACCCATCAGTTTGTTTTAGTCTGGGACATCTGGCAAGGGAGGAGGACATTGCAGTGCTCCAACGGTCTTCTCCTTCTATTGCCTCTGACTTGTTATGAGTGGAAATGGTCCTTCTTTGGGTTTGGAAACGATATGAGGCTTAAAATTCCACAACAACATCCTGTTGATGAGGACTGGCTGTTTTTCCTTTCTCTTCTGTTTTCCCCTCTCTGTGTGCCGTTATCAAATGATAGTAGATAGTAGATCAAATGATAGTAGATCAGTCAGGGTAGCTTGTGACTCACCAAACTGAAGGCGACCCACAAGCTCTGAATGGCAGCCCAGAAAGGCCTCCATTAGGCCTCTTGTTTTTGCTCCCTACAAAAATACTTTGATTGCCAAGTAGCTGGCTGGTGAGCTGCATTTGGCTTGATAGGTCTGGCTTGGTGTTACTGAAACTGGTTGCGCTAGAAGGGAGAAGGGGGGCGGGCTTTGGCATGTTCACACGCCAGCGTTATTTCTTAGGCATGTGCCGTGTCCCAGATGCAATCCTTGATTAAGGCAATTCTGATTATCATTAACCATGGTTAGTGCTAAATAATGCAAATGTAATGCTATACCTTGGTTAAAGAAAATCATAGAAGGAAATGAGGAATGTGCATACCCAGGCGTGTGTGTGTGTGTGTAAGCTTAAATTACCTATTTCCTCTAATATTTTCCTTTTTAAAAAAAAAATGGAAAAGTAGTACTTTTCATAGGTGATGCTGGGGCAATTTGAGAAGGCTATTCAGGGGACCAATCGAGATTGTTCATTACTATTCCAAATACTAGGGCCAATGGGAAGCAGAAAAAGGGACAGACGCTGCAAACAGAAAGCTTTGAGCTGGCATAATTAGAACAGACTTTTGCTGAATGAACCCTATTTGGGAGTAGACGTTCTAGAAACAGCTTGGCTTGGGGGAGGGCATTATTGAATAATATAGCGGCATATTAAGAGCTTTTCTAAACAAGGCATTTATTGTGCTGTGGTCATGCCTCACTTATGGTTGTTTATGGTTGCTTAGATGACATCACCATCCAGTTGCGCTTTCAGTTTTTAAAAGCAATTTCGCAGGGTTTTTTTGGGATGGGGAAAATCTTGCATTTTTTGTGGAAGTGCAACAAAGTACTTGTCCCCACTAGCGTAGCTGTGTTATTCCACTATACCATAGCGGCACCTAGAGGTTATATAGCAGAAAGTACAGAAAAGCAGGAAAGGGAAATAATCCGTATAAACCTCTAATCTTAATTTTGCAATGAAACCGAAAGTAGAAACAGCAGATTAAACAGCCTTGTTCTGAAAATCTCTAATTGCTGCGTGGGTCAACCATTTTCACTTTGTTTCCAGCAAATTGCAGAACAGGATTGTCTCAGCAATGCTAAAGGACTATAGTATAGTAGCACCCTGTGATTGGGTTCAAAGCACTTGTGTGATTTATTGCTCCTGTCATTTTTCTTTAAATGTCCTTAGTGGGAACAGCTTGAAAGTTTGAAAGTTTTGCTGGTTCATTATTCCTCTAACATCCAAGTGTAATGTCTGATCCGCACAGTCCGAAATAACTGGAATATGGTCCCACAATGTTAGTATAGTTCCTGGAGCCAAGGAAGGGTTGGAAAGTTGACATAGCAGAAGGCTTTGGTTTTAGGCTGCTAGGAAAAGGAATTCCAAGCTGAGGTAGGTAGCTAAATCAACAAACTTTTCTGCCTGCTGGGTCCCAACACAGTTCGATTCTTGTGCCCCTCATTGCCTTTTTACTTCCTAGCGTTCGGTGGCTGGGAGGAATGAATAAGAGTATTATGATGATTTGGTTGTAACCTTTAAAAAGCCGTTACAATTTTAGAGACCTAAGTATAGCACAAAAAACCTTTTCTCTTGGATTTGCTTGTGTCATTAAGGAGAGAGATGTAGATGTACCACATCTGGCTAAGGCATTTCTTTATACTAGATTCTTAATTTATTTCCTTACTATATTTTTAATCCGCCCAATACCAAATGCTCTTGAGATGTATTTCTAGTAGGCTGCATTTGGTGAAAAGTAATGTATGTGCAATCTTGTTACTCCGGTTTTAAGGCCTGTCTTTGAAAAGCACGAGTTATAGAAATATCAAAAGCAGAAGTGGCTTTACTTTTTTTCCTGGGGTAAAGGGAACCCTTTCTGTGTAGGAGTTCTTATCTAAGAAATAATCTGGTTTTGGGTGGAGTATAATATTCTTGAAGTAATATTAACTCTGAAAGAAGGTGAAGGAGTATCCCAAAGGGAGGGTTGCTTTACATTTACTTTTTGACATGCACATTCAAAACATTTTATATACGTAGGTAAAAATGCAACATCTGGATGCAACAAGAGCTTAAGTACCACTATTTGTATATTGTCCAAATACACTTGCCAGAGAGCCAAAATTGTGTGAACAAGATGATTAATACACATTTACAACTTTGGGAAAGCTGTGTTCTCTAGTAAGCAGTCAGTGCACTTAGATTTCAGCAAATGTAAACCTCGGTCTTAAACACCTTTACTTGGAAGTAAGGATGGTTTACATTTGCTTTTGAAAGACATAAGTTGCACACTGAAGTTGACCTGTGTCTGGATAGGTGAGAAGGTAGCATTTGAAACTATAAAAAAGCAGGTGCATATATTTACTACCTGAAGAAGAAAACCATGATGGGTGCAACCTTATGTTACCTTATGTTACAATAAAAATAGTGCTGTGTACTGAGTGGCTAGAGTGTTGGAGTTTGACCTGGGAGATCCCAGTTCAAACCCCATTTGGCCACAAATCATACTGGGTGACCATGAGCCAGTCATCATGTCTCCGCCTGACCTACCTCACAGGGTTGTTAGGATAATGGGGAGAGGACCATGCTACCTAGCCTGAACTCCTTGGAAAAAGTGCAGAATAATTTTTTAAACCAATTTAGCTGTTACATGTCAAAGTTCAAAGATCCCAGAATGTTTTGTTCAAGCAACTGTGTTACATATGCCATTAACTAAGATGTTATGGATGTTTTATGTATTGTATGAGATTTAAATGTTTTTTATTTGTGAAAACTGAATATTTTTTAAAAATTCGGACATATGCCATTAACAAGCTGCACGGCATTAAAAAAATCTCTCTTCTCTTTCAGTTCTACAGAATGAGTTACCCAGGATATCCTCCCGCAGGTGGGTATCCTCCCGCAGGTGGGTATCCTCCCGCAGGTGGGTATCCTCCCGCAGGTGGGTATCCTCCCGCAGGTGGGTATCCTCCTGCTGCTCCAGGTAAGCTTGCTATTTTTCTCTTGGGGTGAGGGATCAGAGTAGCTTGATGCAAATGGGATGATTAATAATAATAATAATAATTTTATTTCTTACCAGCTTCAACCCCAGGTTTACTGAAACAAGTCAACTTTAAACCATGGTTAAGATTAACCAGGTTTAGGGTTTGGACATAAAGCTAATCTATGGTTAATTGAAAATGGACATAATTTTAAACTGCAGTTAATTGAAAATGGAAAGAAATGCTTCCCATCTATTTCTACATATGCAAGGGAAGGGGAGGCATGGGGGGATTGCATGAGTCTTAGGTTCATCCAGGTAACATTAAAACTAGGGCTGTGCACCTCTTCAGCTCCGGATCCAAATTCTGAACTGAAGTGGGTTGCTTCAGTCTGAAACTGGAGTGGGTCAGAGTGTTTCAAAGTACTTTAGATTGCTTTGGACAGATGACCTCCCTTCCAGCTTTCCCAGGTGGCCGCTGAGCAGCACCCCCACTTGCCCCCCCCCAAGACATGCCCAATGAGCCATGCAATCCCCCTGCTCCTTATCTGGACCTGTTATGAGCACCTGCAGCCATTTGCCTCTTCAAGGGTTGCCAGTTTCTTTTAAAATTCCGACTTGTCTATTTCTGTATACCAACCATTGTTAAAATGGTGGCTGAAAGGCAGCCATTACACAATATTACAGGCTCATGTACTCTTTGGGTGCGTTCAGGGTGTGAACGGGGATACCTGCTCAGCGGCTGCAACATCTGACCTGCTTCAGTTGTCCAAATCTCGCTTTGGTCGGATCAGGGCCCATTTGGAAGCTCCAAATTGGCTTCCGAAGTGGTTTGGGTGTGGGTGTGTGTCTGTGCACAGCCCTAATTAAACCGTAGTTTAATGTTAAATCCAAATGAGGCCACTGCATTGTATTATGATTTAGTTGTCATTGACCCTGTTCAGACAATACACTAAGCCACGGTGGTTAAGCATTTTGAACGAAACATTATGGCTTAGTGTGCTGTGTGAACCATGACTTAGTGTGTCGTGTGAAACATTCTTAACCATGGTGGCTACATAACCATGGTTTAAACACACTCACTAACCATCTGCTGCGAAACGGTTAGCAGCCTAACTATGGCTTAGCGTGTTGTCTGAACAGGCCCACTGTCTTAGAATTGTTATTTCAGTTATAGTTGCCTGTCTCGAATAATTCTATTGAAGTACAAATATTCAAATATAGTTGAAATGGAAATAAGTCCTTTAAATCTCAGCATGCCCCAGTGAGAAATAAGTCCTATGAGTCTCAGCCTTGCTGGATGGGGGATCCTAGGAGTTGAAGGATGTATTTCTGTCTAAACATGCATAGGATTGCTCCCTAAATAGGTGTGGTAGCCAGGGGAGTTTTTGGTATTGTTTTCCTACTATTCTAAGCTGCTCTCTTGCATTGTGTAAAACAAGAAACAGAGAGAAATGATCGTGCCTCCTCTCATATACCTTATGCCAATATGGTTATGCATAGCATGGTTTACGAATAGATTATATTGTATTTGATGGGTGTTTGTTGGCCTTTGAAATGCATAGGTTTCACAGCATACCTGGCAATGAACCTAATGCTGGAGAATCTATTATTCCAGGAGGTATTTCCTTGATTGGGAATCTCAACCGAGGATAGGAGAGAACAAATTAGAGCAGGGAGCTGAATCAAACTACTGCTTTTACCTAGGCTGACCATATGAAAAGGAGGACAGGGCTCATGTAACTTTAACAGTTGCAGAGAAAAGGGAATTTCAGCTGGCTTCATTTGTATGCAATTAGTACCTGGTGAAATCACCTCTTCATCAAAGCAATTAAAGTTGCATGCACTATACTAGAGTGACCAGATACAAAAGAGGGCAGGGCCCCTGCAGCTTTAACTGTTGTAATGAAGAGGGAATTTCACCAGGTACAAATTGCATACAAATGACGCTGGCTGAAATTCCCTTTTCTCTACAACCGTTAAAGTTATATGAGCCCTGTCCTCCTTTTCATATGGTCAGCCTACTTTTACCAGCACAGAGCTTTTTAGCTATTAAAATACTTCCATATAAATTCATACATTGACAAATGAATTTCCAGCCTGTTTGGTCTGTGCTTACTGTTTTTCTTTTGTTCTGTCAATTAACTCCAGGCAGCAATCCCTGGGGAGCTCCCAGCTATCCTCCCGCAAACCCTCCTCCAATTGGGCTTGAAAATATTGGCAACTACTCAAATCAATTTAACCAAGATCATATGGCAGGCATGGTACGTAATTTCAGTTTGAACCTGACGGGTTTTACTGTTTGCGGTGAAGCTGGTGGCAAGATTCTGCTGCCTGTAATTTTGCCTCCTATTATTGTCTGCAAAGTGTGTCACTCAATGACATCTTGAAATCCTGCTTTTCGGGGAAATTCTCAAAGACGCTTACAGCAATGATAAAGTCAAGTTAAATTAAACATTCCCTCCTGGCCATTTTCCTCCTTCCGCCTTATTTTTGCTTTACTACCCACCCCTTTTTAAATTTCTTAATACACACATACATAAAGCATATCCCTTTTTCATAACTTAATTTTATTTTTCATGTAAAATTTCCTAAGATTATACATATGTACACACATACTGGCTGAATTCGGACAACACGATAGTCAGTGGTGGGGTAATAGTCAACTTTACAGTTGTTCATCTAGGGGGTACTTCCCACACAACATGGCAATAAATAATCAACTGTGGTGTGGATTAGGATCAGCGCTGAGTTGACTATGGCAGCATTCGGACAACACGATAGTCAATACAACTGACAATTGTCCCCCCCCCCCAGTTGCTTATTGTGTCGTCCAAATTCAGCCACTGTATACCATGCTGACCGCAAACAGTCAGAAATGGAAGTTGCTTATTACTGCATTTCTAGTATATTGCATACTACTACTATTGGGAGATGGATAACATTACATATATAAACCCCTGGTGTGTTTCCAGACACAGGGCTTCTCTTGTCACCAGTGGGAGGGCCTTGTGCAGCTATTTCGGCTTTTCCTCCTTAATAGATTTTCTGTGGTAAGAGAAAAGGCAGAAGAAGTGGTGAGGAAATACAGGAAGGTTACAACTGTCTGGACTCCCCTGTAAAATTCTCTGAACGAGGCCAGAAGCTTCATCTGGAAACACCCGGGTATCTAAAGCTCTAGCAAACAGGTTATTTTCTGAACAGTATTCGCTGAAATATGACATGTGACAAGGTGTCTTCAATTCTGCTTATCATGGTGATTGAGCTATTTGTATAGGTGGAATAATATAAGCAAAAAAGATCCACGAGCAAACCCATTAAATTTTGACAGCAAGGGAAAAAAGGGAAGGGGAGTCCTCTTAGCCTATCGAAATATACAACCTGTTTACAGTGTGGCATGGTATGGGGCTGCAGTATCTGAAGGACCACTTCTTCCCATCTCTTCCTGCCCAAGCTCTGAGATCATCCCCTGAGGCCCTGCTCCGACCACCCCCCGCGTACTGAGTTTTGGTGGGTGGCTACTTGTGAGTGGGCCTTTTCTGTGATGGCCCCCAAATTGTAGAAGGCTTTCCCTAGAGAGGTCAGCTGGTGCCTACTTTGTTGGCATCTTTTATTCTTCCATTCCTTAAAAAAAGAATTCAGCCACTGCTTGTTTTATTTTTAATGGCATGTTTAAAGCTGCATTTTAAAATGGCCCTTTTCAAAGTTTTACCTGCTTTGATGGTTATCTCTCCTTTTTAAAAAAAATGTGTTTAAATGATTACTGTTGCTGCTTTTAAATTCTTTTTGTAATGTGTTTTATTGATGGATTGATATATTTAAATTATGAATGTTTCCTTGAGAGCTTTGGCTACAGGGAGATGCATGAATTGAATGTGAATTGAGTACGAATGCAGATAAGAAACTGTGCTGTCAATCAAGAAGTCCCAGGTTCAGATCTCTATTTGGCCATGAACTTATTAGGTAGCCTTAAGACAGCCTTCTCCACCTTGGTACCCTTAGGATGTTTTGGACTTCAACTCCCATCAGCCTCAGCCAGCATGGCCAGTGGTCAGAAATATTGGGGGTCTGAGGGTACCAGACTGGAGAAGTCTTCCGAAGTGCACATTATGATCTCTTGGCATCGGTCCCTTCCTGCAATATGCGATCATTCTGGCCTGTTTCACAGGGGCTGGTGTGAAGGTGACTGATACGCTGCGCGTGAAGAGCTCTGAACATTCTGAAGTGTTATGTATTATTTGATACAGGTTTGCTTACCGTGTGCATTTGGTTGTCTTGTCTACTCTTGCAGGCTTCCAATATGTCAGGAACATTTGGTGGTGCCAACGTGCCACCGGGTATATACCCGCCGGCCTCTGGTGGTTATCCTCCTGCTGCTCCAGGGGGCTTTGGGCAAACTCCGCAAGGACAGCAACCTCTTCCAGGGGGCTTTGGGCAGCAACCCCCGGGGGGCTTTGGGCAGCAACCTCCAGGGGGCTTTGGGCAACCTCCGCAAGGACAGCAGTCGGCTTATGGGATGTACCCCCAAGCCCCAGGAGGAAACCCACCATCAGGAATGCCATCTTATCCAGCATATCCAGGCAGCCCCATGCCGCCAGCAGGACAGCAGCCCCAGCCAACGACATATCCTGGGCAGCAGCCCATGCCAAGTTATCCTTCTGGCCCAGCTGTGACTCCTTCTATGCCATCCTATCCAGGACCTACAATGCCTACAGTTACTCCTGGAATGGTAAGAGCGTCCCTCTTTTAAATCACTGGACTTCCCTTTTCACCGAAAAGGAGAAATGGGGCAGAATCTAGGTGTTTAGCTGTATGCGTGGGATCCGAGAACACCAGCTGCTGAACTACTGAAAAGCGAAGGGGGAGGAATCGATTACAGGGGACAAAGCATGGGTGCAGGAGGGTGGTTAGCTCTTCTAAAGCAACCCCCACACTTCCCCCCCCCCAGCCTTGGTTCCTCGATAGATATTTGCCACGTAGAGTGGTGGGAAAAGGCCAATGTGGGCAGTGGCAGGAGAAAGTGGCATGCAGGGAAAGATCAAGCTAGAGGTGGGTTAAGCATTTCATCCTGCGGCTTGTCCCCTACAAATGGATCCCTCTTGGTTGGTGACTGGGCTTCTCAGCCCCTTGTGCTGCTGAATGTCTAGTTCTGCCTACGATTGAGAGCCAAGGAGGAGGTGTTCCTTACCTGGAAGTATGAACAAGCCTTGTGCCTTTATAGTAAATGTAGGAGAGCTTCAGAGTTAAATACTTAACTAGCCGGTCCCAAGAAACAAATCCTGTTTACTTGTAGTGGCCAAATAATACGGTTAATAAACCTTGACTTGAGTTCTCCTTTTTGTTCTCCTACATGTTACAAATGTGATAAAGCAGATAGCTGCATTATTGTAGGTTTGTCATGGAATGAAAAATGTTTTGTTGATAGCTTTTGTTTTGCTTGGGGCAATATAGTCTGGAAACCGAGGCACAATCCACGATGCTCCATCATTTGACCCCCTTAGGGATGCAGAAGTATTGAGGAAAGCCATGAAAGGATTTGGTGAGTGGTGTTCGAATTCAGGCTTGGGAGCTTTTCTTTTGTAATGGAGTGTATGCTTTGTCCCATCATCACCACCCTTTGTTCTTAGATGTTCAGGGATGGTTTGCACATTGCTTTATGTTGGCTTTATAAAATGTTTGCAGGTCATACCTGTGGTGATTTTGTAGGCATTGTATCTGCTGAAGAGAGGCAGCCTGTAAAAGGAAATAGGAAGTAGCAACAGTGTCTGCTTAGTTCCAGGCATAGAGGGTGGGCTGAACAATTGAAATGTTCATGAACATTCCGTGATGTCAAACCTACTTGGCTCATCAGTATTGTTGGAGGCTTCACTACCACAAGCATAATGCAATAATAAAGATTTAGCCATGACTAGTTGCATGTGAGAATATGCATTGACTGTGCGAGCCAGTGAAAGTAAAGCGGCACCATAACGGGTAGCAAAAGAAATGTAATAGGGCAAGTTTCAGTATGAAACACTGGGTTAATTTCTGCTGAAGTTGGTTAGATGAGGAAGTTCTGTGGTAGGCTAATAGGTTGTACTACTCATTTAATGTTCCTGTCTTATGTTTTCAGGAACTGATGAACAGGCCATCATAGATTGTCTTGGAAGTCGTTCAAACAAGCAACGGCAGCAGATTATGCTCTCATTCAAAACAGCATATGGAAAGGCAAGTCCCCCCTCCACCCCCACCCCACAGGAATATATGGTGTGTGTGTATATATGTGTGTGTGTGTGTATTAATTCTCATTATTATTGATTTATGTAGTGCCATCAGTGTGCTTGATGCTCCACAGGTCTCTGCCCTGATAGCTTACAATCTAAAATTTGATATAGGGAAAACATAAAGGGGAAGGGATGGAGTGGTAAACAGGGAAGGAATATGTGGCTGTTCCACTTGCACATTTTGGGCATAGTTAGAAGATGAGTTGCGGTAGTGGGACATGGGAACGAGGGGGTTGTGGGTTTTGAGGACGCATTTGGAGGAATTGGCAGAGGGGTGAAACGGCATCAGAACAGTGAAAAGAAGTGAATGATTTCGGCAGCAAAATAATTAGACGTTAGTGGCTATGCTGGCGCAAGGGATATTAAGTTTTGTAATGTCTAGAACTCCTCAGCAGGAGAGTTTTACACAACTCAAAAGCATATATATTCTCAAGAGGAATTATTGCTGCTGGGTTTGGTATTATGTTTTACATTGCTTTGTGATGGTCATGATTTTGATACATATTTTTGTTCTTTAATTTCTTATGCAGTGAAGCTGCTCTGAGTGAATTGTAAAAATGATTGTTTTGGCCATTGTAGCTCATTACCTCAGTTCAATTTATCCTCAATTAAAACACAGCCTAAAATCTGTGAAACTGTAAATATTTTTCTTGTAACATTTGCCTTGTTTGCCCTCCCCCCCCTTTTTAGCTTCCTTCCTCTCCTCTGGTAGAAATGTACATTGTAAGCTTCAGCTATAGGGTGGTATAAAAATGAAATAAATAAATAAATAAACAAACAAATAAGCAAACAAAACTAAATAAAGCTCCTTTGGGCAGAGATCTTGGTTTATATCCTTCCATTACTTCTTAAAGCACCATCAGCATTGATGGTGCTATATATAAACAAGGATTTCATTTAAGATAGCTTCCTTAGGTATTGTGGAACGTTGCCAGTAAATAGTTGCAAGAAGAGATGGGCAGTGTGATCTATGCATGTTTACTCTGAAGTAAATCCCACTGACTTCAGTGCTTTTACTAAACAGCGTCATCCTTTAAACTTGCTATCTTTCATTTTACAACCGCAACGTGTTAATTTGTTTTTAACTAAAAACCAGGATTTGATCAAGGATCTGAAGTCTGAGCTCTCAGGCAACTTTGAGAAGGCCATCTTGGCAATGATGAAGACACCTGTCCTGCTGGACGTTCATGAAATAAAGGACGCTATAAAGGTTTGGATGAGTTTCAATGACAGCTGTGACAGTGGCAAAAAATGGCCTCTCTGAATTCTTGCTTACCTCTCTCTTTCTTCCTTCAAATCTGCCCCCCAAATCCAACTTTCCTGGGGAGCCCTTGACTTAAGTGCTTGATTGCATTTGCTCACTCTTCACGGTGTTGCTATTCTAGGTGTTGTTGTTGTGCTTTGACCGAGAAGGATATTGTAATTTTAACTTGTTTTTATGCTTTATGCTTTTAAATTTTGTATATTGGTGTTTTAATTGTTCCATGTTTTTAATTTTTGTAAACTGCCCAGAAAGCTTCGGCTATGGGGCGGTATATAAATGGAATAAAATAAATAAATAAATAAATAGGCCAGCCTTCCTCAACCTGGTGTCCTGCAGAAGTGTTGGACTACAACTCCCATCATCCAGGTTGAAGAAGTTGGCCTGCGCTCTCCTTTGTGCCTGCTGCCTCTGTAGTTTTGCACACTGATGATACTGTATATATATAAACAACAAGAAGAAAGACTTTCCTCTCCCTTTGAGTTGTGTTTGGCAGAAGGCATACCTTGCAGGTCTCTCTAATTGCCGAAAGTGAGAGCTCTGTTGCAGTGTTTCCTTTCCTGCAGCCTGGACCTCTGGCATTGCTATTCATCCCATGCTGGTCTCTGGCAATCCACATGGGGGTCACCATAGCCTATGCAATCCGTCTGTTTTATTTAATTGATTCATTTAAACCATTTTTAGATCACTTTTCCAGGTGGTCAAGGTGGCTTAGAAGGGATAAAATTTCCCAACTCCTCGGATCAATGAGAAACTGCGCCAGGTGAAAACATAACTCCTGACCAGCTTATAGCAACTACTAACCAGAAAGGCCATAAGCTTGTTAGCATGCCTGGCTGAGCAGGGGGGTGGGGTGGGTAGGGGGCGGGGTGGGGAGTTGGTAAAAATGATAGGTTCCCTTACTCTGAAGGCAATGTAGTTGTATGAGTTTTAATTGATGGGTTACTTGCTTAATCCATTCAGTGAGCATTTGAGAACACACAAATGTTCTAAAGCGGGAGCGTGCAACCTTTTTGGCCCCAAGGGCTGTGTTGGGTGGTAACACTAGCAAGGGAAGCCCTTCCTGTCTCTCCAGGCTCTCAGCAGAGATTGGATATGAAGAAAAGGATCCTCTTGCTAGTACAAGAAGGGGAATCTGAGGCGAGGCCGCCATAATTTTTCTGGCTGCAGAAGCAGGGGGTTCTGGCGGGTTGCCAGAAACGGCTTGGCGGCCACACGTTTTTCATCCCTGTTCTAAAGAAAACAAGAGCATTTGCTGATGCATCTGTGTCACAGGAGGCATCACTTTAGAAGAGGCATTTCCCCTTATCTCGCCTGAGTGAATGCCTCTTTTAAGACGGCGCTTGCTGTCTGCAGTTTTTATAAGTACTTCCATTACAAACCATGTTTAAAATCTGTTGACCGATGTAATCCGGCCCGCCATTTTTAGTCAATCGAAGTGCTTTCTGACTGACCGATCAAGCAAGGATGCACTCAGTCCACATGAAGCAAAGTCCATGCAAAATGTTTCGCACAGTAGTGAGATGGGTCTTCTTTCCTCAGGGTGCTGGCACAGATGAAGCCTGCCTGATAGAAATCCTGGCATCTCGCAGCAACGAGCACGTTCGGGAAATCAGTAGGGCATACAAGACAGGTTAGTTTTGCTACAGGTTAGTTTTGCTGCAGCTCAGCACATTTTGCTGTTCTGTTCCTTGATGGACCAGCCAGTACCTATACATGGGATTATGCTAAGAAGAAATGTTTGGGTGAGGAATTGGGTTTTGGCCATTGATGATGGTTTGCTTGAGTTGATAAATTGCTTGAGCTTGTTGTTGTGTTTGGTTGAGCTATCAGTACTCTCCTGTGATGTCTCTGGCGGTAGCAAGTTGTAGAGTTCATGAATGTTTGTCATTTTGTAGGCAATTATTTGATCTAGGAGTCTGTGTAGAAAGAGAAACTTTGGACAATGCAATATAGTTATTGTTTCCATTGCTCAACCACTCTTCTGGCCCACGAGGTGTCATATAACATTATATATGTGTATATATATATATATATATATATATATATAATCTTCCTCACCTCCACATCTCTCTCTCTCTCACACACACACACACACATCCCATATGTTGTGCAATAACCAAAGTACTCTGTAATTCTATACCAACCTTCCTGGCATTAAGCCCCATTGAACTTGTAGACCTGGTTCGCACATAATGACAACCCAGAGTACTTATGGAATGTAGATTGAGTATGGGTTGTGAATCAATGAAAAAAATCTTGTGCACCCCTGGAATAAAGCAAGAAACAAGGCCATTTATAAAATGAGTGTCCTCTGTGTGTCTTTTGCAGAATTTAAGAAAACTCTAGAGGAAGCTATCAGAAGTGACACATCCGGACATTTCCAGAGGCTTTTGATCTCGCTTGCTCAGGTATGTGCGTGATTGTTGAACTCAGTCGTTATTCTTGTTTTTATTTTTATTATTAGCACAAACAGATTTTATCATTGTACTTAATCAAAGATGATGGCTCAGTTTGGACAACACGTTAGTCAACGCTGTGTGAAAACTCCACTCAGCGGTTGAGTTTTTAGGGGGTGCTCTTAACACAACATATTCTAACTCCACCATTGTGTGACTGTGGGCTACCATGGAGCTGAGTAAAGTCCATTGCGACATTTGACAGTGCCTCCACCCTCTCTCCTTCCCTGGTCCTTCCGGTGGTATTCCATCAGCCATTTCTGGGGGAAAAAATAAAAAAAATAAATCCCAGTGGCTCTCCTAGAGCGGCACTCCCTCCTTTCACCGCTCTTGCCAGAGAACTCTGTAGCCAGTGGGAAAAGGCAATTCAACGCATCGGGAAACTCCATGCAGCCCACCACACAATGGTTGTGCAGGAACCCTCCTCTGCACAGTGTGGATAATCTGCGTGGAATGTTTTCCTAAAAAACCTCCACCATTGCACGGAGTTTTCCCGCCAGACAACACATTTCTCAATGGTGGTATAAAACCCCCACCATGGAATTCTAAAACCACCGTTGAGAAACATGTTGTCCAAACTCATCAAAATAATTTTTTTTACTAGTCACAGAATTTTACATACGTCGCAGCTAGAGCAGATATGGGGAATCTTTGGCCCATGGCAGTATTCAGAGCTTCCCTTCTGGCCTGCAAACGCTTGAGCCCCCAGCCAAAAATAAGTCCTACAACTCTCAGCGTCCCTCAGCCAGACTTGCTGGCTGGGAAATGCTGAGAGTTGTAGGACTTTTTCTGTGTCAACATATATAGGATTACACCTTAGTCTCGGCCAGCAAAGCAGGACTCTTACTCTTTGTTTGTTTTAAGCGAGGATTTCCCCCCATACGCTAATGGCACCTTTCTTACCTGTTTTTGGACATTGTTCATTGCCTGCATATGAACCTGCTTGAGCTCCCAATGTTTTTGGAGGTTCCCCCCCCCCCCCGGCTCTCTTTCCTATGCTAACATAGGGTGACCATATGAAAAGGAGGACAGGGCTCCTGTATCTTTAACAATTGCAAAGGACAGAGAATTTCAGTAGGTGTCATTTGTATATATACAGAACCTGGTGAAATTCCCTCTTCATCACAACAGTTAAAGCGGCAGGAACCCTGTCCTCTTGACCATGTACAAAAGAGGGCAGGGCTTCTGCAGCTTTAACTTTGTGATGATGAGGTAATTTCACGAGGTTCTCTGCATATATACAAATAGCACCTGCTGAAATTCCCTTTTCTATGAAACTGTTAAAGATACAGGAGCCCTGTCCTCCTTTTCATGTGGCCAGCCTAGCTAACATGCATAGCTATTTAGTTTACATAGGAAAGCACAGTGTTTGGGAATCCTCTGTTCAGCTGTCACATTACAATCTGTTTTGTGTGGGATCGAGCTAGAGTCCAAATTTCACATGCCGCTGACCCTGAGGGAGCCTCCAGACGGAGGGCTGCTAGTGCTGCCAATGGAAAGGCTTTGTGCAGTGCTAGGGTGACCAGATAAAATCCAGGTCAGGGCTCACGTAACTTTAACAGTTGTAGAGAAAAGGGAATTTCAGCCAGTGTCATTTGTATGCAATTCGTTTCTGGTGATATTCCCTCTTCATCACAACAGTTAAAGGTGCAGGCACTGTACTAGAGTGACCATATACAAAGAAGGCAGGGCCCCTGCAACTTTAACAGTTGTGATGAAGAGGGAATATCACCAGGAACTAACTGCATACAAATGACACTGGCTGAAATTCCCTTTTCTCTGCAACTGTTAAAGTTACATGAGCCCTGACCTGGATTTTATCTGGTCACCCTATGCAGTGCGCTGTCTTTCCCTTCTTGACAGATTTTTTTTTTTCCGGAGACGGAAGAAGTGGTGGAGAAACGCTAGAGGGTTACAAATGGAAGGTCACATTGTCTAGACCCCCCCTTTAAAATTCTGTGAATGCGATAGGGCGATTGCAAATGAAAAAGCCTTTTCTGGAAGCACCCTGAGGCCCAGTTGGGACATACTAGCCTTGTAGTTAACAATTCACCTGGTAGTGATAGCTAACTTTGACCAGGAATTCCAGCAGGCGAGTGCAATGATTTCTTGCTGTTGAATTGCTCCCTCCCTGTCTCTTCCACCACCCTACAGTTTTTGTGCTAGTTGTAGAGCAGGGGGAGGCAATTTCTGGAGGTCTGAGGGCCATTTCCATGGGCTGCCCCCCTCCCCTGCAGCTGCCGATTTTAAAATCAAATTAAGAATTTGTGTCCGTAGCAGATATGGGCTTCCAAAAGGTTCAAAATTAGCAAATAAAATAAGCAGACCAGCTAATTTTGATCCTTTGGGGCTCCATAGTCATTACAGACGTCATTCTTCTCTTTTTTCTTCTTTTAAAATTCAGATAAATTGGGGAGGGGGCAGCAGTAGGAGTTGAGGGGCAGTGGGGGCTGCCCGCAGACCGTGTGTTGCCCACCCTTGTTGTAGAGGAAGCGCAGTCTCTTCCAACGGCCTGACTCAAGATAAAGCAGCTTCCCATGTTCCTGTGCCTGAGGCTCAACTAGGCTTGGCTATAGTTTAGTGTTACATCCCAGTTGGGCCTGATTCTGATACTCCAGTTTTCAAGGTAGATATCTCATGACGTTATACTTTGCATTTTCCTCTCACTTTTTAAAATGGGTATGGAGACGGAGGTGCTGTTCAGAGCTGAAAAGGAGAATGGTATGTTGAATGTACATACAAAAATGCATGCCAGTAACTCAGCGTTCAATGGGGGTATCATCAAACAAACATATATGCAAAACAACTAAACAGGAAGGCGCACAGACAGCTTACGCTCTTTGTCCTCCTTTTGTTTGAGCAGCCATCGCGGTTATCTCTCATCTTCGCAATTGTTTCTGGCCTTAAAGCTGCAATACGTGTGGTGCCTTAATTCGTGTTGCTTTTGTCCTTCTTTCAGGGAAACCGAGATGAAAGCAGCAGCGTGAACATGTCAGTTGTCCAAGCTGATGCTCAGGTTAGTGGAAGAAGCCCTGGCTGATATACATTTCTGATCAGTTTTAAAAAGCTTTGCATAGACAGCACCAAACTCCTATTAAAATGAATTTCCTTTTAAATATTTTCTCCCGTAATGAAATATAAAACTTGTATTAATTTTGGTAATGAGTACTCCCCACTCCCCTCCCCACTTTATCCTAACCCTAAATTTACCCCCCCCCAAACAGTTTGCTTTGAATAAATTCATTCCTATTTTTTGTGGGGGAGGGGGGGAAGGAGGTTGATATGGGTTTTAACAGTTGTTCCCAATTCTGGTTTTGGTTTTTTTGTCCTTCAAATTAACAGATGCATGATCTAGAGACAGCAATAATGATGATAACAGCAAGATTGTTCCACCCTAAAAGGCAGCCTAAAAACAATTATAAATGAATATTTGAGTGCATTTCTAAATAGCATTTGAAAATTGGCCTACATTTATTCTATTTTCTGAGCCAGCCATAAAATAAGTTGACATTGATATTGCCCTGTTCATGGAATGAAGAGGTAGAGTCTCCAGATGTTGAATATATATAGTTTTATTCCTTGAAGTAGCCCAGGCTATATATTCTGAGGCTTTTACCTGACCTGCATTAATATTGTCCTGAAATATGCATTTGTCTCCTTTTTGTTCATACTGTGAGCTACTTTTGCTTACTGAGAATTGTATGAAACAGGGTTGGTCCAAGACATTTTGCTGCCTAAAGCAGAACAGCAAACAATACCCTCCACCATACCCACCCAAGTCAATATGCATAGTAGTCAAAGCCAGCCAAGTTATTTTGGCACATAAAACAGCAAATCCCACAAGCACCTCTCGCTATCCCTGGAGGTAAAAATGCAATAAAGGTGCAATCCTATGCATGTTCAGACAGAAAAAGCCTTACAACTGTAGACATTTTTCTTTCTAAGCATGCATAGGATTGCGCCCTCAGTTAAATAACCGTTTGCTACCCTTTTACGACACCCAAAATCTGCAGCCTGAGGCAGCCACCTCACTATACCAAATATTAGGGCAGCCCTGGTATGAAAGGAGGATAATACCCCCTTTGTCAGGAGGTCACAATTCTGCAACTTTTCCCTCCAGTTTTTCTAGAAGCCAGCATGGAGGGAAAATTGGAGGCATTTGTGAAACCTTTCAGTCGCTTCCCCAAAAGCTCTGTTTCTAATGGAAAACATTTGCTATCAGATATCTTGCCTCAACGCTAGTGTCCGTGGTGCTCCATGCTCTGAGCGTTTTCTCACCAGCAACTGCTAGTGGACAGAGAAATATACTGCTTGATAACATAAAGAGGCAAAGTGAAGTTGTACTACATGATATGGAGGGATTTGGGGACACATGATACAGGACTGTTGTTGTTTTTTGACAGCAGCCCAAGATTTCTTTTTAACATAGTTCAGTCTTGAGTCTGTCAAGATCAACAAAGGGATTGTAGTCCAAAAATATCAGGACCACTGAAGAATGTGTCATGAAGAGGGAGAAGAGATTGTCTGGAAAGTGGGGAGATAATTCTTCAAGCGGCTAGACTGGAATAGTGGGGTAATGAGCACCTGTAACTCTTTAGGCGCTGTATGCAGCAGGAGAGAATCGACTTGGGACAGATGAATCCAAGTTCAACGCAATTCTCTGTGCCAGAAGTAGAGCTCACCTAAGAGCAGGTAACTTTGTCTATAATTACATCTAGCATGGCAAGAAATTACACACAAATTATTTTGTATCCAGAGGCTGGTTGGTGATATGATTGTAAAATTAGGCAGCAAAAAATGCAGGAAGCTTCACATACTGCCTCATATGTCATCTTAAATATGCATTTTTCCTCAGGTGACATTTCTTTTTCTTGACAGGTGACAATATTTTGCATTTTTGATGTATCCTAATGGAAATTCAGGTCAAATACAAAGGAGGGCTGGGTATCTCTACTCTTTTTAATAGTCATGTAGAAGTAGTGAGATGAGATGAGTTGTACCAACTGATATTCCTTCTTTTATACTACTACTGAATGTTCAAGAGGCCCCTGTTGGTTTTTATGCCTTGTCCCCTATTGGTTCTTTTCCCTACTCCTTGCGTCTTCAGTTATAACTGGCCGTGGCTTTTCCCCCCCAGTTTTCCTTGCTGTCCGAGGGTAGGGGTGGGCAGAAAGTCAATCCCCAGATGTTTTGGACTCCGCTCCCAGCATCCCTAATAGAATAATGCTAATCAGCACACAGCTACTAAAACATTAAACAATATCCAAAGAATGGGGGGTAAATAAATGTTTCATATCACATGTTAATTATAAATCAAGCGTGAAATATTTAACAGAAACTCAACACCTAGTTAAATGACAGAAAACAATGCAATAGATATGACAACCTGGCAAACAGGCTTTACACAAACAAAAAACTAACTTAATAATTGCAGTAATTAAATAAAGTGCACTCAATAGTTGCAATATCTGAACGAGGGGCTACAGGCCACCGGTTTCTTATGCCTGTTTCGCAACTGCTTCTTCAGACTAATATAACATTATCTCAATGTTTATGGTTGGGGAAAAGGGAAGATTTGTAGATTACGTTCCTCAGTCCAAAACGACTTATTAGCCCGCCATAAAGGATTGACTTGAGTCCCCAGCCAGACAGATGCTAATCTTCTGGAGCAGTGAGTTCTTAACCAGCTGTCATCCTGACAGAGGCTTCTGGGAGTTGGTCACAAAAATCTGGAATCCAACATTTGCCTACCCCTGTTTATTTATTTATTATCTATTATTTATTCAATCTATATCCCCCCTATTTAAACAGGATAAAACAATCAGCAAAATTCTAGTGCTTGTAAGCCATCAGATGCTAATTCAGGTTGTTGATCACTCAAAGAGTTAGGGCTCAAATAGACGTGTCTGCTGAAAGCCTGTGGTAGTGCTGTTTAAGCTTTACCTCTGTGTGTGTGTGTGTGTGTGTGTGTGTTGCTGAATTGGGTCAGGGTTGGAGCGTTGGAGAATGAAAATATTATTCTTCCCCCTCCCCCCATGGGATTTTCCCAATCTAAATAATTTCCAAAAGCTGCTATTAGGAAATCGGTTTCGATTAGAAAAAAAATATCAAGAAAGAAAGAGTTACAATGGCGAGGCTTGAAGAAAGGCACTATTTTAAAATGTATCCGTGCATTTCTCACAATTTTCTATGGAAAGATCATGTTCCAGAAACTGAGGAATAGTCTGTTCTGGTCTCTTGGCCTGTTTTAGAGTTTATGCAAATATTAAACCAATGAGAAGCTTTTGAAAGGGTATCTTCATAAGGTGATGCCTTATTTCTCTCTGAAGTTTCTTAATGGTGCAGTCTTATGCATGTTTAGACAGAAGAAAGTCCTATAACTCCCAGCATGCCCCAGCCTAAACATGCATAGGGAGTTGAGTGCCCTGTGGGTTACCTGATCAACTAGGCTTGACAGTTGCTGCTTGAAAAAGGTTTCTGTGCTTTTCAAATCCCAGTCAACAACTAATTATGTCAGAGAGCCACTTTGAGGAAGGAGTGGGAGAGGTGATGGGACCACAAGACCACTGTCCAAAGTTGCCCCTGCTGTCTGGTCCTGTTGCCATAGCTGCTGGTTCCCTCTACGCCCAGTTCTTACAATGTGATTAGCAGCCTGGAGCTCAAGATGCACACTACTTATTCTTTTTAAAATTTAGACACTGCTTTTTCATTTGGAAAAAAAAAGCAGAGTACAATAATAAAAGCATTCTCTGCAGGAGAGAGGCTGTAGCCAAGAGCCTGTCAATTGATGATTCTTACATCAAGAGCGCCTTAGAGAGAACTTTGGAAGGTGCGGCTTCTCCTGTCACAGAAGGCAGGGACAGGAAAAGCTCCACTTGCCTATTGCAGATGTTTCTGTGCAGCTGATCAAGGTTTTCCTGCATTCACCAAGGGCAGTGGTTGCCAACCTTTAAATTCACATTACAGTGCAATCCTATGCTTACCTTCTCAGAGGTAACTATGTATAGGATTGCAGCCTGAGTGTCTTAAGCGAAGAGTCGTGGCTGATTATTTTTCTCTTTTTCAGTTTTCAGTGAATACCAGCGAATGTGTAACCGTGACATTGAGAAAAGCATAAATAGAGAGATGTCTGGAGACCTCGAATCCGGGATGCTGGCTGTAGGTGGGTGGATCTCTTAAGGGTGAAGACAGATTTTCAATTGTGGGTTGAATGTACCGTTGCTGCCCCAAAACACACATATATGTTTCTGTCCTTGTGTGTACTCTTTTAAAAAGAAAGAACAGCTTTGGAATCTACCAGCGTGTCAGGGAAAAGCTGGCTATCAGGCACTTACTGGCTAGCACCTGTAACATCACCAACATAGAATCACAGAATAGTAGAGTTGGAAGGGGCCTATAAGGTAGATTGTAGGAATCTACCTTAAAGCATCCCTGACAGATGGCTGTCCAGCTGCCTCTTGAAGGCCTCTAATGTGGGAGAGCCCACCGCTTCCCTAGGTCGTGGGTTCCATTGTCGTATTGCTCTAACAGTCAGGAAGTTTTTCCTGATGTCCAGCTGGAATCTGGCTTCCTGTAACTTGAGCCCATTATTCCGTGTCCTGCATTCTGGGTTGATCGAGAAGAGGTCCTGGCCCTTTCTGTGTGACAACCTTTCAAGTATTTGAAGAGTGCTATCATGTCTCCCCTCAATCTTCTCTTCTCCAGGCTAAACATGCCCAGTTCTTTCAATCTCTTCTCCACCACTCCCACAAACCCCAAAGCAGTTTTTAAATTCTTGTGAGTTTTGTTTTGCAAACTAAAAGTTGTTTTGCAAACTAAAAGTTGAGCAAAAGTTGAGCAAAAGTTGAGCAAAAGTTGAGCAATATTTTAAGCTAATTTGCCTGCCTGAAGCAGAAGGAGAAACCTGTTATAGTGTTTGAGTGTATATGTGTGTGCAAAGCAAGTCACAAAGCTGAGTTCAAACTAGGACTCAACCTATAACAACAACCTATAACAACCTATAACAACAGAGTTGACTCAACCTATAACAACTGTTCCTTTAGTTTTTCTTGACTAAACTGGTAGTTAACTGAACAAAACAATGCTGTGAATGTGCTTTTGGGGGAAATTAATATTAGGCCCATAAGCCATTGGCTATATCCTCTATTTTTCAATCCTACCCTTTTATAGACAGCAATGTCCATTAACAATTGATTTTGAGTTTTAAGAGTGTTTCTTAGAAAAAGGGGGGAGTTTTGGGAAGAAAACCTTTGCTTCCCTTCCCAAAAATACCTAATAACTTCCAGGTTCAAACTTCTGCTTGTCCTATAATGGGTTCTCAACGATCAAATTGTGAATCCCAGAATCTGCAAGGCAAAATCCCAATGTAAGAAGTGCATCGTATACATGTGAGCACCTGCAAATGACTCTCCATTTGATTATAATATTAGAAGAAAGCCAGAAGACTGATTTTGTAGATGCTCATGTATATTGGGATTTTCATTTCATTACATATTTTGATTTGCAATGAGATGTTTGAGTATTGGAGGAAAGGCAGGTCTTTCGTACTAGGAATTGTATTGGTTGGCCACATTCCCCCTTCTGTTCTACTATTCTTTAATCATTTTGCCCTACGTACATAAAAAGCAAAGGTAGCCATCTTGATCCGCAATAAAAAAACACTACCAAATCCAAAGTTGGGTGATACCTTTATTAGGAGCAGTCACTATTTTGTAACATTTTGGTTGGTCCTAATAAAGGTATTACCCTATTGCAGATTTTGTACTTTATTCATTCTATATTGGGTTGTAGTTCAGAGCCCAAGCTATGAGTCAAATCTTATATTTGCCATGAATTCACTGGGTGGCCTTAGGCAAGCTACTATCTTTCCACCTCCGCCTCTAATCTGCAAAATGGGGTTAATAATACTGAGCTACCTTAAAAGATTGTTGTAATGGTAGATGAAATGAATATATGTGAAGTGCTTTTGAACATTTGAAATGTGCTATATAAACGTTCGGTGTGTTTGTCCTATAAAATGGCTCTTACGCTTTTAAGCATATAGCTTGCCAAGTCTAACTCAAAGTATGTGCTTCTTTTTGGCTTCATTAAAGCTTTCGGGATTGTATGTATGGTAATCTTACGCAATACGTTTGTGGTGTGAGTGGCTAAATTCATTGGTATGCATTATCTGGCCTTGAAGTGATATGTGTGCCTCGTTCATTTACATGACAAATCTTACCATTGCTATTGGAGAGGGAGCACGCCCTTGTATTGCATTACAGTGAACATTTGCATTGGTTCTTAACCATCTCCATGAAATGCCCAAGTAAAATGATCTATTTAGATTGCATGACTGTGTGCTTACCATTGGTAAGATAGGTGTCTTCATTGTTTTTATTTTGGAATAGTGTGTGTGTGTGTGTATTCTCAATGTCGTTTATTGGCTCATCTCAACTACTAGGTAAGTTTAAGAAAAGCAGATATAGACAAATGGTAATATATTTTTTAATTTTTTTGTAGTTTGCAAATTGTTTGAAAAATTATGCGTGTTTTTTCCATCTGATTTAGTCTGGAGACTAGCTGTTGTCAGAGTTGAAGTTCTTATTGTCATGTGTTCAGTCCCTCAACTTTCCCCAACCTGGTGTCTTCCAGATGTGTTGATCATTGGTCATGCTGGCTGCAGATGATGGGGTTTGTAGTTCAACACATCTGGACGGTGCCTGGTCGGGGAAGGCTGCTCAAACAGGCTTTGCAGGTTTTTGAAGTTCTCTAAACATTTCTCAAATCCTCTTTTACTGGAGAAGATAGTGGAGCTGAAACTATTTATTTATTTATTTATTTATTTCATTTCTATACTGCCCAGTAGCCGAAACTCTCTGGGCAGTTCACTATGAGTATGAACATACAAAAGAACCAACATATCAACTTCAATGCTCTAAAAAAAACCCAGCTGTTGGCCTGCAGTCTCATCATCTTTGCCATATGGGATATGATGAGGAGCTTTTTCTTACACTTTTACACTAACTTTACACAAAAAGCTTTGCATTTTTACACTACTCCCCCCATTCTTCCCTTAAAATAAAGTATGCAAATTGATCCACATTGAATCTACATAGCATAAAATTTTACAGTTTTAGGATGTTTGGTACAGTTTTAGGATGGAGTTTGCAATTGGCGCAATTGCAGGATTGATTCGTTGTCAAAGTAAAAACAATACAAATTTTTAAAAAACCTCCACTCCAATTAAAGGCCACACAATCAAAGTTGAAGCCAGTCTCTTAGTTTTGTTCATCCTCGCTCTGCCTAAAAGCCATTTTAAACAGCAAATGGGCAGCTAGTGCATCAGAGTGATTAAAAGATGGAGCAATGAATCAGGAAATTCCTGATTTGAATTTTGTGTCTGCTATAAATGCTCTTGAACTCTCTGACTCAGCCTCTCATGTGCAAGAGGGGGATAAAGATACAGATGTAACTTACAGGTGTGTTAGTAGAGGTTGCAGCAATACAATGTATGCGAAGTGCTTTGAACAATCGAAAGAGCTATATAAATGGGGAGCATTATCATGTGTGCCTTTTTTAATGAAGCTGCTACACACTCTCCTAGAACAAGGGTACTAGCAGATTTTTAGCTGCCAATAACCTGTCATCTTGGCTTCTTTCACAGTTAAGTGTATGAAAAACACCTCGGCTTTCTTTGCAGAGAGGCTGCACAAGGCCATGAAGGTATGTAATTTGAAATCACACAGGCTTCTGTGCATTAATGGGCTCAGATACTCTAGTGGATTTGCCCTTTCAAAAAACAGTTGCTCGCTTACTGATTCTAGGTCCCCTCTACAAGAATTCCGTTTGACGCCTCGTTGTCCAATTATGCGCATCTTCTCGCAATCACTTTTACGGTAAATCACTATACGCAGGAGGTGGTTAAGCGCATAACTGGTTGCCTTACCGGTTGTATGAAACCAGTGTTTAATGTGGAGAACCGCTTGTTTATGTGGTCATAAGTCACTTTAACTGTCGCATTAAATTAAAACTCGCTATTTAACGTGCATTCGATAATGCGCATAATCGGACAGAAAAAGCACCTTAACTCCCGATTTGTGCTCCGCTCTTGTAGAGGTCAAATTTTTAATGCACCTTGAAAGAGCTTTAATTCGCTCTTGTAGAGGCACCCCTATAGGGATGTCAATCTGAGCCAGAACTGCAGGTTTAGGGCCAAAACTGCATGTTCGCTAGAAAACGCCACTCCTGAAGATGGTGTTTGAAGGCAGAGAAGTGGCGGGAACAGGCACCACTGTGATGTTTCTCAATCCAAATTGCATCCCAAAAGGTCCCAGAAGTATGTTTTCATTGTAAATGGCATGAGATGGTGGTGCTGGGGGTGAGGCGGGGGGAACAATTTGAAGTGGGGTGACAGCAGGCAGGGAAAGGATTGTGGGTTCCTTTCTCTCCCTCTCCCCTCTCTGAATTGTACACCACCAACCCCCTGCAACCTTTCAAGCTAAACAAAGTTTGTTGGGCTATGAGCGGCCTTCCGCTATCTGGTGCCCTGCTAAATGTGTTGGAATACAGCCCCCGTCATCCCCAGCTTTCATAGCCTTTTGCCCATCCTGGCTGGGGATGATGAGCTATAGTATAATGTGTTTGGAAGGCACCCAGTTTTGGAAGGCTTGGCTGTAGTTACACACATCCTCCTGTTACCATGTTAGCATAAAGCCTTGGGCAGGCATTTGGAATAACAATGATTGCTACATATTTCAGGTGAGGTTTACAGTCTGATAACGATTCACATCCCATGTGTGTTCTTCACAGGGCGCTGGGACTAAAGACAGGACTCTCATTCGCATCATGGTTTCGCGCAGTGAGGTTGACCTGCTGGATATACGGCAGGAATACAAGCGGATGTACGGCAAATCTCTCTACACAGACATCACGGTAAGGTGGCGCGGGGCTCGTTTTCTCCCATCCTCAGCCCTTGCGTGCCCAACTTAGAGTGCCGGACTGTGGGCTGCTTTACGAGAAACTCGGCATGCGATAGCTGCAAACGAAAAGCCAGCTGCTCTGGAATATCTGTCATTAGGATGGCAAGGAAAGGAAGATCGGCTCCAGCAGCTCTTACCTATCCCAATATGTGAGATTGTTGTTTATGTAGCTGTAGCAGATTGAGGTGGGCAAGGCTGTTTATCTTGTCTTTGTACATTAGGGATCAAGCAATTGGCAGCTCCTGGGCCCTGCTCCCTGGAGGCGATGGATCTTTCAACCCCCACCCCCGTCGCCAATCAAAAGGCAGGACTTCTGCGAGCAGGCAGGGAGTCGGAACTGTGGGCTTGGGGAGTGGCATATTGCTGCCATGCAATCGTCCTCCTCAGAAGGATCCTCCCGGTCAAGCAGTTCTGCGTAGGAACGCGTATTTGGATTCCTGAGAAGCCTGGGTTTCACTGTTTTTTTTTTTTAAATTGAAAACATTTCAATTACTAATCCTCATAGGAGATTTGGATTTGCATATATGTAAATCCTCCTGCAGAAGGCTCCTGTTATAGCTAGGGCAGCCCTCCTTCAGGGCATTAGGCAATTTGGTGCTCTCCAAGTGTTTTGGAATACAGTTCCCATCATCCCTGACCATTGGCTATGCTATCTAGGGCATTTGGGAGTTGTTGTCCTAACCTAAATGGATCTTCTCTTCATAAAACTGCTTGCGTGCTGCCGCCTACTGTGCACTTCACAGAGGTTCATTTGTTGGCCTCCATCAGAGAAGGGGATTTTGAGTGTTGATCTTTCTCCACCTATAGCACAATTTTGTGTTTCCTCTTTTCCCCCCTCATGCTTTGAGTTTTGTTTTTCTATTGCCAGGGCGACACTTCAGGGGACTACCGGAAAATCCTGCTGAAACTGTGCGGTGGAAATGACTAAGTGGAGCTTGTTTGGATTTTTGTTTGTTTCCAAAGATCAGCTTGCATTATGTTATCATTTTATACTGCTGTCAAATCTCTAGTGCTGTGTTTGGTCAACCATTCTCAATAGATTCTATTCACTAACACTGTATGATAAATTCTGCTATGATAGAAGCTGCCGCATTTGATTGTTATAGTTCAGAAATAGTTTTTTGCTTTTATTCCTCCATCTGAAAGTTCTGTGTTGTATGAATAATCTTTCTTTGGGGGGGAGAAACACCCTCCTTTTTGTGTGCAAAATGATTCTATTAAGCTTTGGTTTTTTTTAAAAATGATAAAACTTTTGTGTTTGTGTGATGCATGGCAGGGTTTCTGTTGACACGCTTCTTGTAGCCTGAATCAAAAGTGCCTGTTCTGAAAAGTGATTGGGTGGCTTCTCAGCTCATGCTCACTCATTACTGTTCAAGAAGAAACTTAAATCTGGCTCTTGTGCTTCTTTATGTTATAGGGAAAATAACAAATGAAGTGGGCTGTACTATGTTTGTTTGAATGTGGGATCTTCCTGACCTTGTGATCATCCACTCCTACATTGAAAGGAGAGCAGGTGTGGATAATTGCAGAGTCAGAGGAAAAACTAGATGTGATGCTAAATGTGCCCCTAAGAAGCCTATTGCTCCCCCCTTTTTTTGCCAGTGGGAGCTTTTATTTCTGGGTGTTTTTTTTTTGTCTTGATGAGGGAAAAGCTCCAGGATGGATCCGCAGTGGCGCTAGGTCATTTAAACGACACAGCAGCCATCCTGGAGCCATCCCAGGGCATTCCCCCAAAGCTCCAGTTTAATGAAGTTGGGGACGTACCCTGGCTTTTTCCTGTGAGCAAGTCACAGATGCGCATTTGCCGTCTGTCGCCTTGCTCCGATGTTGGGCTGGAGACATGTCCCAAGCAATAGCTATGCTGATTGGTCGTCATTGCCGGACAGGAGGAGGGGGAAGGAGGGGGCGGACCAGTGAGCCGAATGGCTGCTGAAACACCTCTGCATTTCTCTGGCGTGGCAGAAGGACGCCCACACCGGAGAAGTGCATAAACATTTTAAAAAAGTTGTTTTAAACGTGGGAGACGCGCAGATGTGCCACCCATGGAATTACGCCTCCAAGCCTCTCCGGCATGACAGAAGGACGCCCACGCTGGAGAAGCGCATAAATACAAGAAAAGGATTTTTTTAAAAAAGAGGTGGACGCTTCGCAGTGCCTGTGCAATGATGCACAGTTGCACAGCAGTGCACGGGGGCAGTGGTGGCTCCTTCAGCTGCAAACCCCACACCTGTGCTCCTTGCTGTGGAGATAACTGGCAGGAGCGCAAGTGAGGGATAGTGGGGGCTCGAGGCACAAATGCAACCTTGTATAGACACCCCCTTGGTCTCATAGCAGCAGTGGAGTGATTTTCACCGAGGCTGTGGCAGGGGAAGAAAGCATTAAACCTCCCCTCCCTGCATGCCGTGGTCTCGATGGCCGGGTCCCCGCTTGCTAGTATCAATATTATATTAACCTGACTGGCTTCCTTTAGCATTACATCTAATTTGGCTCTCAGGAAAATCCCGCAATCAAATATTCCTTTCTTGGTAGGGGGAGGTTGATGCTTTTGGTGCGAGCAACGGATCGATTCTCCTTGTTAGGATACAAAAACAAGGCACACCGAGCCCCCGCTGCTTGCAAGATTCATTCACTTAATTGGGACATGCACAGAAGTGAATGGAGATTTCACATTTACAGTTGGCTAGATTATGCTCCTCCTTTGCAGAGATATGCACCAAAGTCCCCATTGATTTTAATGTCCAGCCATGCTTGGCTTTCCCCATTCAAATCCCTGCTTTTGAAATAGGCTGAGCTTTGACTAGATAGTGCCAGAAATAATGGAAGACTCCGAATGCCTTACACGTGAGGGCATGGCAAAAACTTCCTCTCAGTGGTTTTGGAATTGTGCCTTTAAAATCAAATATATGTAATTTTTAAACAAATAACACTGTACAAATAAAGCAATCTATCTTCTACACCTCCTGGAGCAGCTTTCTTATATTTGTGCTGTATATACATTGATGTAGGTTCTCTCATGATAGCACTGTTTAAACAACTTTGTTGCCTGCTGCCTTTGAGATATTCAGCTTAAACCATTTAGAATTCCTTCAGGGAATGGGCCTTGTCTCAGACTGGTGAGCAAATCGCTGTTTGTAGACAGGTTCTCTGGCTTCAGCAGCGTCCTGAACGGATGTTGCAGTAGGATTCTAGCTTGCACAATGGGAATAAGAAGTGCATGGATGTGAATCATTCCCCTGTGACTCGGTTAAAGTTCTCAGTTGTCTGCTTTCTCCCTGGGCTAACGCTTCAGAAGAAAGGCAAAGTGCAAGTTACATCAGGACAAAACATTAGAAACAGCCATCAACCAACCCACCAAGCCCTATTTCCATCAGGGGCCAGATCTGGCTGTTTTGCAGTCTTTTTTCGCTAGTGTGCCACCATTCAAAGCCAGAGGCTGAGGGACAGCCACGTTAGTGCATGCTACAACATGTTTCCCTTGAGTCCTCCTATACTTTGGCCTGGCTTTGAGCTTGAGCCAGGGAGCACTGCCTGCCACCTAAGAGGAGCCCTGCTTGAGCAGCCCTGCTCAAGGAGTTCCATCTAGTCCAGCCTTCCGTTTCTACCGGTGACCAGCCGGATGTTTCTGGGAAGCTCACAAGCGGGGCATGAAGGCAACACGCAAAGGGCAAGCAAGCTTGTAGGTCTGACTTCATGCTGGGCCCACAGGCCCTCCTGCACCTACTCTCCAAGGGTGCCACAAACACCCGTTGCTTATACTTCTGGCGTGATGGGTTTTAAAGCAAGCAAAATTGCTAATAAAACATTCTGTTCCCGATTTCTAGACTGTCTCAATCTAGCAAGGACAGAGGCTGAATTCGGACAACACATTAAGCAACTGAGGGGGGGAAACAATCGTCAGTTGTGTTGCTTATTGTGTTGTGTGGAGGGTAACATGCCGCTCACAAACTACTGACGGTATGCTATTCTGCCCAAATAAGCAACTGAGAGAAACAACTGGCTTGCAAGTTGTTTAGCTCGAAGCCAGTTGTTTAAAGTGTTGTGTGGAGGGGTGAGTGTGTTAATGGCGTGTGGTGAGTGGGTTAAAACACAAGCCCATAGAGGCAGGCGACAAGAGTGACCAAAGCGGCGGTTGCCACTCTGATACAACTGGTTCAACTTGCAGAGGCTGCTGGAATAGAACTGGGAGGACTGAAGGAGGAGGGAGGGAGGGGAGAGGGGTGGGGGCTGTGTCAGTCAAATGCTGGGTTGACTATTAGTCCACTTAACGCTAGCCCCAACCACCCACAGTTGTGTAGGAATATGTTGTGTGGGGAGTACCCACAAAATAACCAACTGTGAGTTGGCTACTCAACCCACCATTGACTAATGTGTTGTCTGAATTCAGCCATAGAAATTGCGTCTGTACACGGATTCCCTTGCTGGATCTAGAACTGTGTATGCAGATTGAATCCACATTGCAATATGTATTCAGACATGGCTCATTCAGCATGGACAGGGTCAGGCATTTCCATCGATCGCTGCAGGGTGGATGGGCAGTGTACCTTCCCAACCATGGCTGTGGGCTTCATTTGCACTGCTGCATAAAGCTCTACCTGGAAGAAGGGCTGCCATGTTTAAGGGACTGGAAGGGAGTTCTCCCCCAGTATCTGTTGGCGTACTTTTCTCCCAGGTTTGTCTAGCTGGCTTGAGGGTCCTTGTCGCGCAACATATTTGAAAATAAAGAAATGAATCCTTGTACAGGGTGCTGAATACGGAACGAAGTGACAAATTCTCCCCCCCCCCCCCATACGTATGTAATGTCAAGTGGTAGGAAAAAGGAAGATTACTCAAAAATCCAACGCTTTCATGACGTAAACTGAGCCGCACTCCTGTGAACGGAAGCTCGCTGACTTCTACTTCCATGTACTTGCTTCTGAGTTGCTCTTCTCGCTAGGGTTGGTTCCGTTGACAGGCCAAATGTTATATACTGCAGCCTTCCCCAGCCTTGTGCCCACCGGATGTGTTAGACTGCCACTTCCATCATCCTCATCCAATGGCCATGCTGACTGGAAGTGATGGGAGTTGCAGTCCAACACAGTTGGCGGGCACCAGATTGGGAAGGCTGGTCTACTTCTACCAGATTGAAGGAAGCAAATATTGGCAAGTGTTCCCCAAGTCTCCCCATTTCTATTACATAATGGATTGGTAAGATCAGGAGAGAACCCCCCTTCTCCCCCAGCCTTGCAGCAATCAGGGTCACACATATGTATACATACCTCATTTAGGAGCAGGTAACACCTGACTGGCAAGTCCAGAGAGTTTCTGTCCCCTTTCCTTCCCAGTCAATCCACAGCACAGCCTTGCCCAATCTGGTGCCATCCAGACGTTTTGGACTTAAGCCCCCATCAGCACCAGCCAGCATAGCCAGTGGTCAAGAATTCTGGGAGTAGTAGTCCAAAACATTGGATGACACCAGCTTGGCTAAGGCTGAACTAGCATCTGAGGAAGGATTCAGAGGGAAGACTGAAGACAACACACACAAGCCATCATCACATTGGCCCAAGTCATAATGGCTCAGTAGTCAAGGCTACCACTATTGTCTGTGTGGGCAAGGAGGTGGAGCCACCACATGATCTGGAATGGTGTTGTAGAAAGCTGCTAGAAAGCTGCTGGTATGATGGGTATGTGGGTTTTTTTTTTTTTGTAACTAGCATAATTCTGTCCTTTTTTAAAATATGCAAATGATTTCAATGCTTTCTATTGTACATTACCTTGAGCTCTCATTTAGTGCAAGGGAGATTCAAAAATAGTCTAAATAGATAACTATTATATTATCCGTATTTAACCAGCCGATTAATAGAGTGTGTGACTAATCAACTTCGAATTGACTTAGCTTGACTCTAACGGGTACATTTTTAGTTGCTGCAAGTACCATGTGCCCTGTGAAGAAAGGCTTCATATAGTGGTTCCTGTAAACTTCCTTTCCTTTTTTGCTGCCTCATTCAAAGGCTGCTGGGGATTCTGGGACCAGTTACTTCAGCTTTATGATGAGATTCCTTTTGAATCATTGTAAACAACGTAGGTGTCGTTAAATCTTCATGACAGCCACCTATTTGATGGAATGAGTTTCTTCCTGAGTTAAGTTTATCTTTTGCTTTTGTATTGAATTTTACTCAGCATCACAGAAGAACTTATTGCGAAACACTGTCCGTCCCAAGCTTAACTATATTGGCTTGGTTTAAAAGCTTATAAATCAAGCTTATGAAGTGCAGCTTGGATGAATTATTCTGGTGAGTTGCATACATGTTTACAGTCCATGCTTTTATCCTTCTTCTTGCAGCTCAGCTGGTATCTAGGAAAGACAGAAAGAGGGAGATTGGGGTGACAATTCACCAAACCATTGGTCCTAAGAAGGACAGGATTGGTCACTGGCAAAGTGGATAATGGGTTGAATTCAACATGGCCCTTCCGTTATCATGTTGTCGGACTACAAACCCCATCAGCCCTAGCGAAAATGGCCAATGGTGAAGGATGATGGGGGTTGCAGTCCACCAACATCTGGAGGGCCACAAGTTGCCCACCCCTGCATTAATGGAAGAAAAGAAGGGGATACTCGCCAATTATGCCTCCCCCCAACTGTCCTCCCTCCTCCTGTGCTATTTTAGACGATCTCATCATTCTCCAAAGTAGATTTTCAGGGGACTGCAGCAGGGGAGGCCAGGTGCAGAACACATATGTAGGACTGCATGGAAGCCACAAAGAAGAATGATGGGATTCTAAAGTAATGTTTAAGGAACAATCAGAGTTGAAGGGCTGAACGTTAAAATTATGATCAGTTGCAGAATTAGACCAACCTTCCCCAAACTGGTGCCCTCAGGAAGTATTGGACAGCAGTTCCCCAGTCAGCATGGCCATTGGCTGGAAATGATGGGAGTTGCAGTCCGACACACCTCGAGGCTGACTTAAACAAGATATGTGCTATCCGTGTATGCCTCATACCTCCAAAGAGATCCATCAGCGGAGTCCCAGGAGCAAGAGGGACATTCCATGCCGTTTCACTGACGGTGTTGAGTAAGGACTCGACTTCAGATTCCAGATGATCAACGGTTTTTTCCATCTGCTAATGGAGGGAGAAAAGGTATTTGGGATAAGATCACCAGGATCCATGAGCATGTCTCTTGAATCATGGCAAACAGAGTAAAACAACACCAAACATGATGGTGCTGCCGAAGATCCAGGGATCCACATCAAGACAACCAGCCTCAAACAATTCACAGGGTCCACCTTTCAGCTGAATAAGAAAGCATCTTCCACACTCAATTAGGCCACCAAGACCCTTGCGTTTATCACTGAGGTAGTAAAGCCAGGCCTGCACTACTTCACTTTCAGACTGCAGGTGAGGGCTCATAAATATCCCTCCCTAGAAAGAAAAGATCTCCCACTACACAGAAAAGTAGCATGCCAAAGGGAAACATTCTAGCCTAGCATTTTCATTGTCCTGCCAGTTTTCTACATATAGGAATATTTTTGGGGGGTGGGGGTGGGGGGTGGAGGAGCATTCCATTGTGGAGGTCCTCCCCACACCTGAAATCTGAAATGATACAACCCCAGACCCAAGTCTACCAACTCCAAAGCAATTAGGCTGGTGGTTTGTTTAGTACAAAGGGAAGGCAACCTGGTGCTGTCCAAATGTTTTGGACTATAGCTCCCACAAGCCTCAGCCCGTCAGGGTTTATGGGAAATATATCCCAAAATATCTGCAGAACATCGGGTTGTTTACCTCTCCCTTAGCTTCATTCCTTTAAGCCAGAGGTGGGCAACACATGGCCTACCAGCTGCATGCAGCCCCCGAGGGGGAAATGTGCAACCCCCATGGAGTCTCCTGCACCCTGCATTTCCTGTTTTTCAACAGAAACACTGGTTGTGCAGAGAACGGTGCATGAAGATCATGTGCTTTCTTTCTCTGCAGTATCACGCTCCCCGCAGCCGCTGAACTAGGGTGACCATATTTTGGAAACCAAAAGGGAGGACAACATGGTCGGCCCCCAAGGGGGCGTCCCCACAAACATGACTGCCTCCCCAGGGGCATGTCCAGCACCAAGGTGGGGGGGATGCCCACCTGAACATAGCCTTGGTCACATGTCTGATTTTACAGCACACAAATCTGTTCTACATAACACCTTAATGCTAACATCACTGAAATAATGTGAGATATCTAATGTATCTGAAATTAGCTTCACTCACTCCTACTTTTGTAGCTTTTGCTGTACTTTGTTGCTATACTCTGCGTGATACATTCTCCCCTTCCCTCGAATATCTTTTCTGATTGTATCTTCACTCCGCTGCAAGCTGCTGCTTAACAGAGCTTGCTGCTGGCTGGCTGGCTTTTTTATTTTTAAAGTTCTTTTTTGTTGTTGAAACTTATGTATGATTGTCACAAGTTTCTCTACTCTAACATTAGGGTGGGTATTGTGGGCAGCAGACACCACTTTGCCCATTCACTCTTCTCCCTTATAGACATTAGCTTCTCAAGGCTTGTGCATTGGCACCACTTTTCACACCCAGACTTTGAACTCCTGTCTACTTCCTGCACAAATATGTGTCTGCTTTGACTGACCCCTCCTTTCCCACCAAATCTGCAGCAGGAAGGTGCCGTGCTTGCCCAGCACTTCTAGCTAAAAAGATCCCCTGGATGCCAAGGGCTGGAACTGCTTAAGGTGCAATACCCTAAAGAAGAGGTTTGACAACCTGAGTTTGAAGGGTATGGCTCCAGTGTTGTTTTGTTTTAAATAATAATTTTAAAACCTCGAACTTTAAAAAATTGCTAAAAATCAACAGATGAACAGATCTGCTTGAAACTTGGCATGGTTAAAGCTCTACTTAAGAGATATCATGATGCTGTTTCATCTTATCTTTAAAAACGATGTTCTTAAAAAATATTTTTAAAAACCCAACCTTTAAAAAAAATCCTAAAAATCAACGGATGAACAGAACTACTTCAAACGTGACATGGTGAAAGCCCTACTTAAGAGCTATCAGAGTACCAAGTTTCATCTCTTTTTCTAATTTTTTTTTTTAAAAAAACTCAAAATTAAAAAAAAATCCTAAAAATCTGCTCCAAATTTGGCATGGCCAAAGCTTTACCTAAGGGCTATCATGGCGCCAGGTTTCATCTCTTTATCTTTAAAAATGATGGAGCTGTGCACATTGTTGTTAATCCCCATTGACTATAAAGTACAGCTGCCCTTTGGGTGTGGGGGAAAAATCCGGATTTTTCTTCAAATTTCATAATTTCCCCCCCTTCCCAGATTTGTTGCCAAAAATCCTGACATGTCCTGGTTTTTCCTGACATATGGTCACCCTACCGGCGGCTGTACAGCTATTTGGCAGGCTGTGGGGAGTAGGGTGACCAGATAAAATCCAGGTCAGGACTCATGTAACTTTAACAGTTGTTGAGAAAAGGGAATTTCAGCCCGTGTCATTTGTATGCAGTTAGTTCCTGGTGAAATTCCCTCTTCATCACAACAGTTAAAGTTGCAGGGGCCCTGCCTTCTTTTGTATATGGTCACTCTAGCATAGTGCCTGCAACTTTCACTGTTGTGATGAAGAGGGAATTTCACCAGGAACTAATTGCATACAAATGACACTGGCTGAAATTCCCTTTTCTCTACAACTGTTAAAGTTACATGAGCCCTGACTTGGATTTTATCTGGTCAGCCTAGTGGGGAGTGCAATTCTTCCGGGAATGTGCAGCCACTTCTGGTTGTGGTGGTGATGGGGTGTGGCCCCTGGATGGTTCTGGGAGGTTCAGTTTGGCCACCCAACCTCTGAAGTGTCCCACCACTACTTTAAGTAGAATTTTGATTTAAGAGGTGCATTTTTGGCCATTCCTCAATATTTGGGACACATTGTCTGCCTTGATGGCCACCAGAAGCAACTGTAATTAGACTATTCTTGCAGTGCGTGCCCCTTCTTCACGATTCATTACTTCCCAGTGTAGGCAAAAAGCAGATGGCCATCTGCCCTTAGCAAATTCTTCCACTTTAAACCAGGCCTACACAAAGGCTAATCAAAGCTGAGCACACTGGAAGGCCATGGCATACAAATGGAAATAAGATCATGTATAGAATAGGGTTGGAATTTCTGGGCTTGTGCTGCCCTCTGCTGAAAAAGACTATCAAACTTTTACCGATGATGGACTTGATTGGGAACCGGGTGGCTTCATTTGTACCTAACATTAAATCATGATTTTGTGTAGGGGTGGCAGCGTGTGCCCTGTGGACAGAATGTGCCCCCTCCCCCGGCCTGAGTTGTCCCCCAGCCACCTGCCAAAGTGTACCCAAAAAGGTGCATTTCCCTTTTAAAGAAAGGTGCGCAGGGAGCACGCAGCTTCTTTTAATGACAACTCACACCCTTCTGGGTCTTCTGGGAGTGCGATTTGTTTTTAAAACAAGGTGCATGCTTATCCTGTACCTTGTTTTGAAACAGAAATATGGCTTTTGTGTTGCTGCTGCTGCTGCACTACCAGAATTTAGCAGCAATTTGAGCAGACCCATCAAAGTTGCCGACCCCTGGTTTAGTGATATAAGAGCAAGCCTGTGCAAGTCTATGGCTCCCTCATTCCCAGCTTCTCCCATGTCTTGGCCAAGAGGAGGCACATGAGCCCTAGGTTGCGCGCACTCATTCTTGTAACATTAAACCATGGTTTACTTTTATGCGTGAATACAGCTACTGTCTAGCTCGCATCTTCGTTTCTGTAAAGACCATCCATCCGAGTAAAATGCAAGCATTTAACATTGTGTGAAAGCGGCTGGATTTAGAATCAGAGCAAGAACGTGTGTTACCGTGGGGATCCCACCTAAAATAGCCTGCCCTAGCTGCACTACCTCAAGCGCTCAATGGAATGAGAAGAACTGATTTGTGTATCTCCCGCCCTTCCTCCAAGGAGCTCAGCACAACATTTTATCCTCATACAACAACCCTGTGAGGTAGGCTAAGCTTGCTGATGGGAGGTGCTGTAGCTCAGTGGTAGAGCAGCTGCTTTGCACTCAGAAGATCCCACCTTCCATCCCCAACATCTCTAGGTAGGGCCGGAAAAACACCTGCCTGAAACCTGGAGAGCTGCTGCCAGTCAGTGTCAGCAGTACTGGGATAGATGGGCCAAAGCTTTGACTCAGTATAAGGTGGCTTCCTGCATTCCTAGAGATACTGACTAACCCTCAATCAACCACTGACAACCCTGGTTAAGCAGCATTTCATGGAAGGCCTGGTGCGCCATCCACTCCATCTCACAAGCGTTCACATATGCAGCTGCCTTCTGTTGTATCAGACCATTAATCCTGCAACCCAATCTACTTCAACAGGAAGCAGCCCTAGGCAAAGGAGGCCACTTCTTCCAGCCTTGCAACTCATGTTCCTTTTTATAAAATGGGGGATACCGAGGATGGAGGCTTGAGGCCTCTGCCCACACCACAGGCCCTCTACTACTGAGCCAAGTGAGCCTGCTACTGCTGGCCATCTCCCAGCCCGGTAGATCAGATATCGTTTGTAAATGGTGGATGTATAAAACAGGATTCCCAAAAGAACTACTACATTTCCCCCCCTGTATGACATAATCACGGATCTCTAGACCCTCTGATTGTTACCCATACTACATTCTGTAGTGAGAACGTTAGCCAGTCCCCCATCAGAAGTGTCCAATATTCAGTTCTTCAACAAAGTCCTACAACGGGTGGTGGAAACTCAGCTGAGATGGTATCCAACTGTGTCATTCCACTAGTGCAAACGGTATTGCACTAGCGGATAGAAGTTCCAAACCATGTGCAAGAGGAGAATCCAACCGAAGTTACATTTGTGCAAGCACAGTTGTGAAAGAATGCTTGTGTAAGTAATTGTGCATTACACTTACACAACCGGTTGCACAAGCGTCATGCTCAACCGCTTGCGCAATGGGAAGATTTGGTGGGGCTCCACTAGTGCTATTTGAATTGGTAGAATGACAACATTAGATCTTGAACCAGACTTTTTTTTGGATGACACTGGTTATTTGGGTCCTTTCTAACCCAGGTTCAGGCCTTTCTGAACACAGAAACGGTCTTAGTGATGACCTATGCTGGGAACTAGACAGGGGAAGTATGTCCTTCTGGGGTGTTCAGCTAATACAGGACTTGGGACACTGTGTTGCAGTGGTTCCACCTTATCTGGCTGAGCACCTCAAGGAGGTGAGGCTGGGGGACTATTGCTTGGCCCCATGGCTGCTGACCTATGGGGTTCCTCAAGGCTGTAGCTGATGCTTCTCAACATCGACATGAAGCTGCTGGGAGTTTGGGGGTTGGGTTTCATCATCATTTGGGGGTTGGGTCTCATCACGATGTTAATGATACCCAGCTCTACCTGTCTTTGTCCACCAGTGATAAAGAAGCTGTGGAACACTTGAACCATTGCCTGATTAGACCGATGGATTGGCTGTAGGTTAACAAGTCAAAGGTCAATCCAGACAAGATGGAGGTACTGTTGGCTAGTAGACAAACTAGTTTGGGATCGGGGGTGCAGCCTGTTCTGGATGAGGTTGCACTTTGTCTGACTGATCAGGTTCTCAGTTTGGGGGTGCTTCTGGGCCCAGCATTACTCCTGGAGGGGCAGGTTGTTACTCTATACAGGAGTGCCTTTGTCCAGCTCAAACTGGTGTGCCAGTTGTGCCCCTCCCTGGACAGCTCAGACAGTGATCCATGCCTTAAGTGACTCCAGTTAGACTACTGCAAAGTACTCTCCATTGGGCTACCTTGAATGGTATCTGAAAACTGCAGTGAGAGCAGACAGCAATCTGGTTTCTGCTGCACACTTTGTTACAGTTGGTCTTGCATCAACTGCAATGGCTACTAGTCCTTATCTTTAAAGTCCTAAACTGTCTGGGGCCAGGATACCTGAAAGACTGTCTCCTCCCACATGAATCTGCCCATAGCTTAAGATCTGCTTCAGAGGCCCATCTGTGCATCCTGCCACCAAGAGAGGCTACGTTGTGGGAACATGAGACAGGACTTTCTCTGTGGTGGCTCTACAATTGTGAAACTCTCTCCTTTAGAAGGTCAGATTGGCCGTTTCTTTGCTTAGTTTCAGGAGCACCACTGAAGCTTTTTTGGTTCTGCAGGGTTTTGAGTTCATTTAAATGTATTCACTCTGCTCTCTGTTTTTCAAAGTTTTTTTCCTCTCCTGTTCTTCATTTTGCTGTATTATGATGTTTAAAGGGATTAAATTGTTTTAAAAAATTTAAATTGTATGTTGCCTTGGGGGCTCTTTCTGGAACAAAAGCCAACTCAGAAATAAATAAATAAATAAATAAATAAATAAATAAATAAGGAGCAGTTAGTGGATCCATTTTGGGGGAGGTAAGCAAGAAAGATAAGAATAATTGTGCCCTGTATGTTGTTTCGTTGGATCCTCTTACCTCCTCGATAGCATCTAAGCGCCTATGGATTGTATTGTGGTCATCACACCATGTATTTAGCTCTGAGCTACCTCGGAGCACAATGACAGGATCAGCAGCAACTGCAGTGGAGGGAAACAAACAAAATTAACACTTTGCATAGGATTTGGTGTTTCTGCAAGAATTCCTAGAATTCATGACGTTTGGAAATATACAATGACTCTGTCCGGATGGCATGTTAAGCCGTGGTGGTTAAGCATTTTGAACTAAGCATTACGGCTTCGCGTGTCATTTGAACCATGACGTAGCATGTGATGTGAACCATTCCTATGGTGGCTACATAACAACAGTTTAAATATGCTCACTAACAATTTGCTGCAAAAGGCTTAGCGGCCTAACCATGGCTTAGCATGTTGTCTGAACAAGCCCATTGAAAGTTGCACTCTTAAGGATTCTATAATTCGGCAGAACTTTGACCTCTTTAATCTGCTTTTCTATAAAACATGGATGTTCATCAGGGGTGATGCACCACAGGGGACATCAGTTTGTTTGGAATATTGCAACTTCATTTGCAAATTACTGGAAGGGGGCAATGTTGCAGTTAAGTTAATTCATGGGAAGTTTGACCATAACTAGCCTTAGGATCTCTATAGCCTACAATGTGGCTTCCTGTGATTTCTTCCTTTGGCTCCTCCCCCTCCCCCCTCTCTCTCTTTCTCTGACTTCCACCATTGCTAGGAGCAAATGTTTTTGTTCTCTTGCTCCTGCTGGATGCTCATTCTGTTTTGCCTTTTTGTTTTTCTCTGCTAATTGCCTTTCTATCAGGAGTTGACCTCTTTGCTTTCTAGGGTTAATTAATGGATAAAGGAAACTGTGCAACACATCACAACTGTGTGATATGTCTGTGTAGTAAGCAGCTGAATATAATAATCTTATATATGGTAGTGAAAAGGTTATTACTAGAGATCTTCCACACCACACTGATTTTGCTCATTGTTTTTTAGACTGAAGCTTGAGCTGTAGATATACAGAAGATTTTGAAATTTCAAAAAAGTTCAAAGCTCAAGCTTTGGGCTTCTCAGGAAGGAAGAGAAAGGGATGAGGCAAATGGGAGTTTAATGCATATGCCTAACACTGTACATGTAATGTAACATGTGACACAGAGGTCATGTTCGGATGACACTTTAGTCAATGGAGAGGAAATAGTCCACTCGACGAACAGTAAATTCGCAGCTGCCTTTGGGCGACATAGAAGTGCCACTCTGTGGAGAGGACTGCCTCCTCACCATTGAGTTGTTGTCTCTTCCCCCCACCAGTAGTTTCTCCCCACCAACTGGCAGCGCTGGTTAGTGATTACCTTACCGGCACTGCCATTACGGAGAAGAGCAGAGAGCCATTATGGAGGAGAGCGGAGTTTGGCTCCAAACTCAATGGGCACAGAAGAGGAGCTTCCGGGAGAAAGGATTGCCTGCACTGGGGATAATCCCCTACCAGCGACGTGTCCTTCTCAGTGATCTCCATGGTAACAGGGCAGGGGCCAGCATTTCTAGAGCCCCCTGCCCTGTTGCCATGGAGATCGGGGCGACGGAGCGACTCGCAAGATTCCTAGCTGATCCTTGGGCATCAGCTCCCCTCCCCTTTCACCTTAGCCAAAGGGTCATCCCGTGCTAAGGTTGCAGGCAGGTTTGGTCATCTGATCCTGCCTGCAGCCTCAGCAGTGGATGGCCCTTCAGCTGAGGCAAAAGGGTGGGTAGCTGATACCCAAGGATCAGCTAGGAACCTTGTGTGTCGCTCCAATGTTGTCAGATGGGTGCCTGCTGCGGCTGGACGTTTCATGTCCAGCTGTGGGAGGCATCCTCCGCTCCCCCGCCCCGATCCATTTGGGATCGCCTTGAGGGTATGGAAGAGGCTCCTTCTACTCCCTTGAGATCTCTAGATGGAACGGGGGTGGGGGGCTTGGGACATCCCCGTGCCTGCAAGTGCTTCAAGAGACCCGATTGCCCCACCCCATCAAGCGGTGTGGCAATCAATCGGAGCTCCTGAAGCACTTTCTTTGCCCATAGAGCCCTGCAGGGCTACAGGCAGCCGGGTTTCTGCCTCTCTTGCCTCGCGACTCTGTGGACAGGGGAGAATAATCAACAGAGCCAGCCAGATGACACACAAACCAACGATTGTCCAGATAGCCAACGGAACAGCCTGTTGTTTTTCTCCGTTGGCTATTTTCGATAAATAGTCAACCGTCAGTTGTCCATTGTCTGCCAGACGACACAATAAGCAACTCAATTAACAGTTCACTCTTTCCCTGTCCCCCATTGCTTATTGTGTCATCCAAACTCAGCCATTGTTTGTCTGCATGTGTAATAATTCTTACTCCTGTGAGGTCACAGAGTGCTGGTCCAATGAAAGGACAGGCACAGAATGGTGGGAAAGGGGCTGAAGAAAAGTCAGTTGGTGATAGTTGGAGGAGGAAGAGAAGAGAAAGAGCTGACAGGACACTGGCGGGAGAAGAGAGAGAAATCATACATCACGTAGCAACATTGGATTTGTACTAGCGTTGTGGAGAGAAAAGGTAAATAATCCCCTTGCCAGCCTGCTTTCCTTATAAATGATAATCTCAAAGAAAAGGATACAAACCCTTCCCCATGTCTCTGGCACTGGTGCTGAAATTTACAACTCCCTAGGCAATCAAATATCTGTTCTTTTGGTTTATAGAAATACATGTTTTATGTAACATGAAAAAATGCTGTTGTTTCCAGGTTGAATTAAGAAACAAGTAAGTGCAATCATTAAACTTTGCTTAAAACCCTATGCAAAGCAGGTAAATAGTAAGCATATCATTTATTACATAATTACATTTCTTTAAGAAATAAGCAGACTGCTCCATAATCAGAGATGGCATAAAACTCTGTGGTACTTAGAAAATCTAAATCCCACCCCACCCACCCCCACAGTAGTAAGAAAAATGTAAGAATCGACTCAGTAACTGACAATTTATTGCCACTGGGGGCTGGTTGCCTCTTCCTGTTGAATAGTAGGCAACCAGCCTACTATTTAAACTGGAGTACTTGGACTTACACTAGTTGAGATCTGGATTGCCAACTGACCAGAAAAAAAATCTGCCCCGTGCCTTCATCAGCAATTGAATGTATGGAAATAAGTAAGGACGTGGGCACATCAAGCTGCTGTAAAAGACACAACAGTGACTAGTTGAAAAGTTAGCAACTTTAGCCAGTGTGGTGTGGTGGTTAGAGTGTTGGACTGGGAGCCAGGAGATCCAGGTTCTAGTCCCCAGTCAGCCATAGAAACTCACTGGGTGACTTTGGGCCAATCACGGACTCTCAGCCCAGCCTATCTCACAGGGTTGTTGTTGTGAGGATAAAAATGGAAAGGAGGAGGATTATGTATGCTGCCTTTAGTTCCTTGGAGGAAAAAAGGCGGGATATAAATGCAATAAATAAATAAATTTAGTTAACTCATGTTGCCTTCAGTGGAACTAAACCCATTTAAAAATATAAGAACTGAAGCTGGAGGGCTGAGAGATGGATTAGTTTACATACCGCTTGAGTCTTGGCACGTTTACTCAGGGCTGGCCCACTGAGTTCAATAGGGCTTATTCCTAAATAAAATAGTTTTAGTACAATTTGTTTACATTGGTTCCTTTATCTTCAGCATTGTTTTTCTCTGAGGGAGATTTATGGCTCCTTATAAAGGCAAAACAAGGTCTCCTTTAAAGACTTTCCGGGAAGAAAAGCAAGATGAGATTTAAGAGCGGGAAAAAGGTCCTCCTCCTCCAAAGTTTGGCCAAATATCAAACCTTAAAAGGTTTGTGTTGGAACCCCCATCCTCTTCAGGATAATTAGTGCAAACCAAAACGATGTGGAACTTGCCTATCTCAAAGTCAGGGAATTTGGTTGAAAACCAAATTTGGTTGTGGGTATAAAGCTAAACCACAAATGGGCTTGGGCAAATATTTTGCAGTTTGGAGGGGGAGAGAGAGAGCAAATTTCAGTCATGTCTTCCCTGATTGACTGTGAAAGGGACCACTTTACACAGGACACATTCAAGATGTTACTATAAAATAAACGCTGAAGACTGTCAGTTTATTAACAGGTTTATAACTTGGAATGACAGCTCTTATGCCGATCCCTGTGGCTTGGAAGCATAACAGCCTCAATGTGAAATAATGAAATAGATGTCTCCTGTAACTACTCACATCAAGGGGCTTGCATATCTAAGCCCTGCCTATGAGTTGTATGGTTTCTTCTGACACAACATGGTGAAAATTTGTCTCTGACTCTTATCTAAAGATCTGATTCATGCTGCACAACCTTCTTCCCCCTGTTGCAAATCAGTCCTCTCTTACCTCTATCCGATCCCCAATATCATTTACTTCTCCCATTACTCTGCCCATATGACTCCCCACCTCACATTTCTACCCTGCTTTCTCACATCCAGTGCAATTCATTCCCTCTTTCATTCTACAGCAGCCTTGCACAACCTGGGGCCTCCAAATATGTTGGACTACAACTCCCATAATCCTCTAGCCAATTGGGGACTTTTAGTCTAACAAAAGGAGTTGTAGTCTAACACTTGCCCCTACGATTTCTTTGTCCTTCTATCAGGATGTGTCCTTGCCTGTGCCCTTTGATCTGCCATTTTTACTGTTTTCAGCCTGCTTTCTTAAATAACTCTACCTTTCCTGTGGAGCTAATTTGCTAATGGATTTACCCCTTAAGTCAGGCTTCTACAAATGAGCTATTTATAGTGCACATGTGACTGGCTACTCATGGAAGTTTCTGGGTTGATTACATTTCGCTGTAAACCTCAAGTGCCTCTCTCGTACTTTATAAGGATTTCTGTGGCTTAATTTGAAACAGGGAAAAAACTAGTAACAAAAACACTCCTTTTCCGTTTCAGCACGTAAAAAGGAAATCGCGATATAAGAGGCAGACTAAAGCACCATCTTGTAGCTGTATAAATGAAACATAGAGAAATCCTGGTTAAAGGGAAAAAAGGAGAGGGGGGAAGGGGAGTGCGTGTATAGATAATACGTTGTGATCATGGGATGAAAGCAGAAAGCTGCAGTAAAGTTGCAGGATTTTCCCTGGTGTAGAAAGAAATGCTCATCACCAACTCAAAGAGCCTTAGTACAGTAAGTACAGCCTTGCTCGCTCACATCCATGGTACTTTTGCTTGCCTTCTCTTCCTCCTCCTTTTGTCTCTACATTGCTGGAATTTGGACTGTAAACTCCTCAGGGCAGGGACCCAACTTTTTGTTTTGTATGACTACACGAAAATGGAATCAGAAGCATGTTTGGGAACTATACAGATTTTCATGAAACCGGGTTTGGTCCATAAGGGGCCCACAAAGCAAGAACAGTGGAGTATACTGTACCTGAACCCCCTCCCCTTTTCACAGGTCACACAATGCTTGAAATCCACGTATGTCCGGATTGGGCGGGCCGAGTAAAACTGAGCATCTTCAACTCCCCTGCTCAGGGAAATTTAGAAGCGCTGAATGAAGCCTCCTAAGTTAACCCCCCTGTCATCCACAATTTGGAATTGTCAAAAGATTAAAAGATACTGCTCTGTTATGAATGGGAAAAACAAGCTGCAAACTATGAATGGTTACATCCCCGACCATGGTATCCCAACTGAGCGAAAGAGTGCTACCGCGCTTTGATAAAGTGAAAAGGGAAGCTGTTGTAAGAGTGAGTAAAGTGGCTACTACTTTGATGAATGGGGGGAAAAAACTGGATTCATTCTGTGATTGGGGAGAAGCCCCTAATAGGGAAAAAGAGGGAATGGGGGTGGTGGTTTGGAAGAGGCAGCCCCATCCTTTGACCACATCATTGGCAGGTCACAGCCAAGTCACAGAGGCATGCCCTAGATTTAATTCAGGGGACTGGGTACACTGCCATGGAACAGCTCTGGAGAAGCAGAAGAAAATGTACTAAAAGGATTTTCAGAAATGGCACCTTTTCCAGAGGGAAGCGGCGGCATGGCTGTGGATTGGCAATGACGTCATGTATCACAAATGACCTCAAAGTGCTCCCCCTCTGCACTAAATCACCCATGAAGATTCACACCTGGTCTGCCTAGAGAGTCCCAGAGAATTTTGTTCTAGGAACATGTAAGCTTTTGAGCAGCATGGTGCAGTCTTGGGTCCCCTCTAGAAGAATTTGGTTTGGCGCCTGGTTGTCCAATTATGCGCATCTTCTCACCATCGCTTTTACGCCTAATTACTATAAACAACAGAGGGTGAAGCACATAACCGGCAGTATGAAACGCGCTTTAAAGTGGTTGAAATGCGGAGAATTGCATGTTTACATGGTCATAAGGCGCTTTAACGGCCACGGTAAATTAAAACTCACTATTTAACATGAATGCGAAGACGTGCATAATCGGAAAGAAAACGCGCCTCAACCCCCGATTTGCACTCCATTCATGTGGAGGTAAAAATTTTAATGCGCCTTGGAAGAGCTTTAAATTGCTCTTGTAGAGGCACTCTTAATCGGCCAGACCAGCTTTCACCAACCTGATGTCTGAAATACAGCTTGGACTGCAATACATGTGTTATGTTATAGTCCAATAGATCTGGAGGGCATCACGTTGGGTAAGACTGAGGACAAGGGTGAGTATAACTGCTCGTATCTTTAGTCCGCCTTTCTGTTGGGCAAAAGTAACCTGTGTAGGACAGCACTCTTCCTATTCAGGTCTGTCCTTGTTTTTCCTTTCTTTCTTATGTGTATAGTTCACCCTTCCTGCAAAAAGCTTATGGCAGTGTACATAGTTCTTCCCCTTGTTCAGTTTATCCTCACAACAACCCTCTGAGGTAGGCTGAGTGACTAGCCTAAAGGCACTCAGTGAACTGGGGTGGGATTTGAACCTCGATTTTCCAATTTTTTGTCCTCTGCATTGATCCAGCTTTCCTCAGTGCAGTGCCCTCTAAATATTTTGGACTTTAACTCGCAGCCAGAATGGCCAGTGGCCATGAATGCTAGGAATTGTAGTCCAACGCATCTTAAGGGCACAATGTTGGGGAAGGATCTGATCTAATTCCTATACCATACTGGCTAATTTTTTGTTCAACATTAGGATGAAGAAAAAGGAAGAGAGTATTTTTGATGGTAGAATTAACTTTCAAACCACATAATAATGAATGTGTGTTGTTGTTGTATTATTATTATTATTATTATTATTATTATTATTATTATCTGGGAACTTTCTTGGCTCTGAGATACAAAACTACATACAGCACCATGAATCCAGAATAACAATTTCCACATGTGATACCAACATCTGTTTGGAATTTCTTGGGCCACTGAGTACAAAATGAGGCAGTTTCAGTTCTTACTGTAAGTGGTATGCTCTCCTGGTGTCATTGTGGCTATCTTTGATGAAAACATTTCTGTTTTCAGTTATGCTGGTAACATCAGCGAATTCAAAATCCTGTTTTTTCATGCATAATGTAAGAGAGATAAGGGAAGCATAATTCTATAAGATAAAATATTGGCTTATATGGAAATAGCAGATTTTGGTTGTAACATTGCAATAAAGCAATCATGTGGACACAATCAATTAAGTCCTAAAAGCCTTTCCTTTTCAAAGTATACGCTTCGCTATGAGTCTTTCTACATTAAGTTTAATGGTGCACTCATGAATGCTCACTCACGGTAGTTTGTGGGTCCTTTACACAACATCCTCCTCCTCCAGGGCCCTTCCTGTGCTTTGCAAGCATTATCATAGGTTTTTTTTTAGATTGAGGAAAGTCTAGTATATCCTGAATGGCACTACGCAATATTCTGTGCATTTGCACAATTCCATTGTACCATAACACCATCTAGTGGCTGTATAATGAAACATATAGAACTGCAGAGAAAGAACACACCCACCCCCTGGAAAAAAACATGTGTAAAGGATCTGATCTTAATCCTGCAAAGAATCTGAAAGCAGAAGCCATAATAAAGTTGCAGGATAAAAGCCTCATGTAAAAAATGCCCATAGGCTGGTTCGTATGCACCATTCACAGCTTCATACACAATGGTTTATGAAGAAGCCAGTACTGAACATCTGGTATGTGTACTCCTCCCTGAGCCAGGATTTCCACACCAAAGCCAGCATGCTAGGGAGACCTGCTCGGGCCTAACACATCCAAGGTTTATCATGCTGGAAACATTCTGTCCAAACTGGCCCATTGTCTAGACTTTGACACATGAGTGCAAGCTTTCTAAACTCCTTGTTGCTAAGGTCTAGTTTGACCAAGAGGACAAAAAATATGAATCTCTGGAATGTATACAAAAGGTTTATCCACATACACATCTGTGAAGTGTGTATCCTGCCTTGAAAAGATGGGACAGATTGCTCTTTAGATATAAATTTGGGCTGGAACACATTTATACTCCCTTTAGAAGGGGCACATATCCCAAGTTTTGGCGTGGTGAACCTCCCCCCTCTTTTGGGATGGGGACACAGGGTGAGAGGAGATGGCATCTCAGCAAGCTCCCCAACCAGTCCCTCCCACTTGAGGTGCTTCCAGACAGAGGGCTACTATCACTACCACTCAGAGTATTTCTACACCAGGATAAAATCCCACAATTTACTGGGGCATCTGCTTCCAGATTCCTTTCAGGATTACAATTGGCTCCTTTCCACGTCATTCTTTCTTTTTCTATGTCAGAAAGTTCTATATGTTTCATTATAAAGCCACTAGATGGTGCTGTACTATTATTTGTAAAAACCCACCACATCATCAGCACACCTGTTCATATCAGGAGTAGGGTAAATGCCGGACATTCGTCATCATGAAAACAGCGCAATAATAGCTGTAAAGAGTAGGAGGTACCTGCAGGATGAAGATGTTGTGTACAGGACCTGCTAACTTCTGTGAGTGGCCAATAACGAGCTCACAATAAATGCCTTGTGTAGAAACAGCCTCAGAAGGCATGGCAAAGTTATTACGTCTTTTCCTCCTTAATGGGTTATCCGTAGTAAGGAAAAAGAAGTAGAAATGGTGGGGAAACATGGGAGGGTTACAAGTGGATGATGATGACATCTGAATCCCCTGTAAAATTCCATGAATGAGGCTGGGAGATGGCTCCTGGAAACCTTTATGCCTTTATCAGCAGTCTAACAAATACATTTAGCAGGTGAAGTTCTAACTTCCAATGTATCTCCATGCCAGGAAAAGCTTCACCTGCCACTACGTCGTTTCTGTGAGCTTTATTACACGAGGCTGTTAATTTGCTGTATCTACGTTCGGTTTCGTCACAGAATTGGGATTTGAACACTGCATGAAGAGCGTTTCTTTTCCTGCTTTGCATCTACAAAACCTCTAGGTGGCACTGTGATATAGCAAAATAACAGAATTACACAGGAGCAAAGAATGTTTTATTTCACTTTCTTTAAATAATACCTCGTTTTCCCTGCTCTAAAAAAACCTCCCTGAAAGTGCTGTTTAAAAACAGAAGTGAAACTGGAGGATCACAACATCTAAAGAACCTGTAAATAACCATGACTAGGGAATAATGACCGCACAATAAATGCATTGTGTAAAAAAACCATATGTAAAAAGGCAGCTGCTAAAATAAAGGCCCAGGAGCAGTCAAAATAGGAGTACGTCGCTACTTTAGGAGGTGTGGTTTCCTTCTGTCCCCATATGATTAGCCAAGGCTGTTTCTTCTAATGTTCTTCTGTGGCTGGCTGTGAGCCAGTCTCATGAAGCTGGAGAGTAGAAAGGAGTGTTTTGTCCCAGCAAAACAAAGATTCTTAATAGTGGATTGCAGCCAAGGGTGGGGTGCTCATGCCTAGTAAATCTGTGACTGCGGGTGTAGGAATTAAACTGCTGAAGTCATTCTCTCCAACAGAGACGATTTCTTGTGCAGAGCCTATTTTGATTAATGCAAAAACAAATCCTTTTTATTTAGCCATAAAGCCATGGTGCCCAAGCATGTATTCCAGGGAACCCTGGTGTTTCTTAGAAGCTTGAATTCCTCAATGAGAACATCTGTAATGGTGGGCTTGTTTTCCTGAAAGATAGCTTGCATGCCCACTACTGTTAACTTTCCTTTGCAAATAGACACCTACAGGTGAGTCTTGCGTGAATTATTGGGTGCATTCTCACTTTACTCAGGGTGACAGTGAGGCCCAACAGGAGTGGTTCATTCCCATGTGAACGGTGTGGTGTTAGCTTAGAAAGCAGGCCTACTAGTATCCTCTCCAACACACATAGGTTCCTCTGCAGGCAAATCAACCTGAAAAGGGTTTCCTGAAGGTAAATGTGCCTAGATGCACATCTCTTTTGTTCTGATGTCAAATACAAGATCCGCAGAGCGAAAGAGAATTGTATGTTGCTGTTTTATTCCACTTTGTTTTGTTGACAACTTCCCCACTGTCCAAAATATTACATATACATTAGGGAAGTAAAAACTCCCTTGGATTAACTCTGTGCTTGTTCTGGTTACATTTGTTTGTGCTCAGGGGGAAAAAACTGTATTCAGATCAATACGTGTTTCTGAGAGGATTAAATTGCTTTTAGTTGCTCTTCACTCAATGGGCTGGGTTACTGTGTCTTATTGTGATAATAATATAGAGCACTTTATCTATACTGAGTGTTCAGAACATTTCACGTACATTATTTTGTTCTACTTCTTCCAATAATCCTGCAAGCTCCGAACTCCCTGAGAGGGTCTATTAATAATACGATTTATTTATATTACTGCCTTTGGATCCAAGATTCCCCCAAGGTGGCTGCACCTTGCTCAGAACAATCTAAAACAACAATTTAAAGCAACAATTAACCATTTAAACATATATAACCATCTATATTAAGTATACGGTAGTGTAAAGCTTATTGCTCGAGATTTACCAGACTGGTTATGTTTATTTTTGTTTTAAACTGAAGCTTCAGTGGTGGAAACATGCAGAAAAAAATTGAAAGTTTGAAATTGTTCAAAGTTCAAGCTTCAGTAGCAATTAATTTCCTCTGGGCCAAACTGGCAGGGTAGCTCCTTCTCCTGCGGGATGATTGACAGTCCTGCTTGGCTAATCAGTGTGACATAAAGGCGGGCCCCGGGGCGCAGCCACAGGTTAGGCTGTTGCCACCAGTGGGGAGGGCGAAGGGGGCCAAGGTAGCCAATAGGGTGCATGAGGGAGGGGGAGGGGCCGCACCACATGCAAATGTCGGAGGGGGGATTCACCATGCGTGAGCAACATTTGCATTATTCATCAGCCCTTCTGTGGTGAGGGGACTGGGAGGGGGGCAAAAAAGCAGGAAAGGAGCAGGATTACAAGCACCCCATGGTGACATGGGCTTTATACCAGTAAAAACAACATGATCAGAGTGCAAGAGCTAAAATCTAGCAACAATGAAATAGCGCCCAATAATCAACCCGTTATTGAATTTGTGTTCGTCTTAATTCAAACCTCCCCCACCCATCCACCAGCAATCTCATAAAATCAAAATCTTAAGCATTCCCACGAAGTTACTTTGGGCATAAAATTCTGATTGGTCCCCATTATTAGGAAGCATGGAACAGAAACATACTGCAGGAACAAGGTTTTGTGGTTACACAGGGAATATAAATCTTTGGATTGGCTCAAAAAAAATTCTGCTGGAAATGCGTTTTCAGACCCACGTATACTAGGCTGACCATATGAAAAGGAGGACAGGGCTCATGTAACTTTAACAGTTGTAGAGAAAAGGGAATTTCAGCCAGCGTCCTTTGTATGCAATTAGTCCCTGGTGAAATTCCCTCTTCATCACAACAGTTAAAGTTATAGGCACTATACTAGAGTGACCAGATACAAAAGAGGGCAGGGCCCCTGCAGCTTTAACTGTTGTGATGAAGAGGGAATTTCACCAGGAACTAATTGCATACAAATGACGCTGGCTAAAATTCCCTTTTCTCTCCAACTGTTAAAGTTACATGAGCCCAGTACTCCTTTTCATATGGTCAGCCTAAGGTATACATTTCATTAGAGAATTGTCCAGAACTATCGGTCTAATTGGAATTGTAGCTGGGAGAATAAGCTTCTACATCTGGTGATAACTGTGTTAAACACTTAAGATTTGTGCCTTAAGTTTGTGCCTATCCCATATTTTTTTTATAAAAAACTGCAGATTTTCAGCATGATCTAGAATAAAGCTCTTTTATGTCTCATACACTTTAGGGAGACTGTTAAACATTTGCAAAGCATCTTCTACTGAAATAAATGAAATGTTGAGCCAGACGTTACAAAAGCTAATTCAGAATTAAAACCCAGTATATTAAGTGGGACTTACTCCCAAGTAAATATGCATAGGATTGCAGCTGTTCCAGTGCTTGGCTTTGCATTGATCGCACAGCATTATCTGACAAAACCGTCTTTAAAAACCCAATTCTACACACACAAAAAGTCAAAAATCTAGCTTTTTGCAAAAGACAAAAGATCTAGCTTCCTCCCTCCCTTCAGTTTATTTACACATACATGGTACAATAAAGCACCCAATCGTGGGAAAAACAATAACCAAGGATAAAACATTAGAACGAGATTAATAAGGTTCCTCATTACTAGTTTCATGGAATACAAATGTTTTCATATCAACACAACAGAACTTACATTCTAAGCTGAATGTTGTTCATAGCAACGTTTGCATTCACAAAGTGGATAACACTGTAACCTGCATGCCATTTTGTTGATATTGCTTTAAGTGTTGGCAAAAGCTTTAAAATCATTACATAGTTTGAGAGCCTTATAAAAGTGTATGATTCGTCTCCATTCAACACGTTTTCCATTTAAATACAGCTCATGCGTATACATAGCTTTACTTAGGTGAACTTCACGAATTAAAACGACTTCTTGGCTGTTTCAGACCACAAACAAGCTTTTGCTTTCGAATATTTTTCATTTAGAAACGAATGCTGACCTTTGCCAGCTTTGAAACACTTACCCAGCCCTGGCCCATTCCACATTAAAATAAAAAGCAGAGGCCAAACGTAAAGCATGGTTTCTCAGAGACTCAGTCCGGAGGAATCTCTCCTGGTCCAGCAGATGAGGAGGAATAAACAGCCTTGCTCCCCAGCATACGCAGACTGTCCCTCTGCAGAACCGTTTGGATTGGCAGCCGGAGAATTGGGAGGAAATAGCCTCTGCCTCAGCCAAGTTTTTTAGTCAGCTCCCTCCTCTCCTCTCCTCTCCCCACCCCAAATCACCCTTCAAACTCCACATAGGGTCCCGTCATCCAGGCGAGCTCATTCTAGGCCAAATCTGCTAAAGCAAGGGGGGGCGTATTTGTTATTTATTTATACTGAGCATGAATGGAATGTGCTGAAAGAGCTCTACTGAATACACTGAAGTGGATGAAGCACAGAGCAGCTGCCTTGGATTTCTGTCTGTGCAGTTTTTATCACTCTCTGGAGGAGAGAAATGACATTTGGCACACTTGCAATGACGGTTATTATTTATCGGTTCCGTTTTCTTTTAAAAAATCATTTCTATTCTGAAAGCTCAATGCAGGTTATAATATTTCTGACAACATATATAACAAAATATAGCGATACAAACTTAGATTCCCAGCTGAAACATACGTTTGGAACATAAGTAGCTTCTGTATACCCAGTCAAGCCATCAGTTCATCAAGCTTAGCACTGTCTGCAAAGACCGACAGCAGTTCTTCAGGTTTCAGAAGGCGTCTTTTTCCACCCTACCTGAAGATGTCAGGGATTGAATTTGGGACCTTTGGCATGCCAAACATGTGCTCTACCACTATATTTCCCTAAACTGGGGTATATTCATTGATTATTTTTACACGTGTATCCCACCTTTTCTCCAAGGGGACCTCAGGGCAGCATCCATGAGGATTACTATATTATATCTTCTGATAATCCTATGAGGTAAGTGAGGTTAATAGCTGGCAAAGGATCATCCAGTGAGCTTCATACCTGAGCAGTTAGTCAAACTCAGGTCTTTCTGAACCAAGTACAATACTACGGACTAGCGGCACATTGGCACTACATTTATTACATTTAAGAGACAATCCTATGCCTGTTTAGTGAGAAAAATATCTTATAACTCCTAGCATTCCCCAGCCAGCATGGCTGACTGGGGAAAGCTGGGAGACTGGGGAGGCGTTTTTTGTTTTGTTGTTTTGCCAAAACAGGCTTTTTGTGTATGTGTCTAAACAAGCATAGCCCTAAATATATTTGTGGATTACCAAAACCTCAACATGGCTGTATTTTTGATAGAAGGAAGCATGAGAGAAATTTTGTTAGCAGGAAGGTCATATTTAATGGGTGGGGGGTTGCCCACTGTAGCCCCAATAAAACATAAACATAAAATTATACTGCCATTGCTTTATTATACAACTCCATAATAAATCACCAGACAGTATAAAACAGTGGAATACATTATTCATTAAAAAAAGAAAAGATGGGACAGCAGCAATAGTTGGATGTCCAGGAGAAATAAGAAAGCCTTAACTGCCCCCAACTCCAGGTCTGACGGCACAGATTTGGTGAGACTCCTTTGGGAGGGAATTCAGAAAATGAGAGCCAGCAGCAACAAGGTCCTCTTACTAGTAGCTAGCGTTGTCTCTATGGTAATACACACAACAGGGATTCAAAACGCTCATTTATTCAAGGGGGGAGCGTTCATGCAAGCACCCTCAAAAACATTTCAAGCCCAGGCCCTGTAGGGCTTAACCATGTAAAGCATCTTCTTGAGTTAAGCCTGGAAACTAACTGGAAACCCAAGGAGCTGTCCCAAATTGTGAAATGTTTCCATTTGAGCAGTGAAGACTGTGCTAGGAGCCAGCGGAGGCTTCCAAACGGTCTTCCACAGTAGAAGCCCCATGTAAAGCACAGAATAATAGTCAACTGAAGAAGCTAGCAGGGCCTGGAATCCAGTGGCAATAGGCCCTTGTTATGCAGGAGGGAGGTAGCTGGCATCCACCCGGTCACTTTCTCCACCTGCCCATTGAGGAAGAAAGCCGGGTCCAGGAGCATTCCTAAGCGGCAATGTTGATGGCTCAGGGTGAATGTGGCCCTATCTACCCCCTTTTTGGTAATCCTTTAGGGAGGAGCTCAAAAGGGGGCAAAAGACTTGATGGCAGCACTCCAAAGCAAGAGACTTTGCAACCTTGGTTGGTGTGGAACCATTTTTAAAAGGGGATCTTTTTACCTCATGAGCAGGTTAACCATCATGTCACCATATTGAATTTGTTACCTGGTGACCCATTTGTTTTTAAGGGGGAAAGACCCATTAGTTAATGGTGCTGCAACAGCAACCAAGAGGAGCTGACAAGAAGTTCTGAACCAGTGTGTAAGAAGTAGATATTTGGGGAGGGGGCTTCCAAATAAGTTTTCAGTCCTCTCAACCCCCTTTTTTTCCCTATTGCATGACTTTGGCACAGCCTTATTCCTGCTCCTCTTAATCCTCTACCATAAGCAAGTCTTAGCCGGCATGAGTTTAAGTTTGTTCAATCTCCTTCAGGAGGACTTCAGGCTGTCATTTTATCTGTGGGTTGCAGTGATGGGCAGTCATTTGAATTTCCCACACTATTAGGCTGACCATATGAAAAGGAGGACAGGGCTCATGTAACTTTAACAGTTGTAGAGAAAAGGGAATTTCAGCCAGTGTCATTTGTATGCAATTAGTTCCTGGTGGAATTCCCTTTTCATCACAACAGTTAAAGTTGTAGGCACTATACTAAAATGACCATATACAAAAGAAAGCAGGGCGCCTGCAACTTTAACCGTTGTGATGAAGAGGGAATTCCACCAGGAACTAATTGCATACAAATGACACTGGCTGAAATTCCCTTTTCTCTACAACTGTTAAAGTTACATGAGCCTTGTCCTCCTTTTCATATGGTCAGCCTACACAATATGCTAGACATAGGCTCAATTCGGATGACATAATAAACAACTGGTGTGGGGGAAACAATCATCAGTTGTTTTGACTATTGTGTCATTCCAATGCTGCCATAGTCAACTCAGCGCTGATCCTACTCCACACCACAGTTGATTATTTATTACCATGTTGTTTGGGGAGTACCCCCTAGGGTTAGGGTTAGGGTTAGTCAACCCACCACTGACTATCGTGTCGTCCGAATTGAGCCATTGTGTTGCTCTGGGGCATTGTTGGAAACTAAGATGGCTTCCTGTCACTGCCAGGTAGACCCATGATGTAGGAAGAGCATTCAGCCAAAGGCTCCCTTAGACCTAGAGCCAGCCCTGACAAGTCAGCAACTGCTATGTTATAATGGGACTTATTAAGAACCAAGCTACATCATAAACTCCTTCATGTGAGCATCCCGTGAAGGGGTCACACATAGAAAAGGGTGGCAGGATTGCACTTCGGGCCCCACTTCCAAGGTCATGTAGTGGTGCTGGCCCCATTCATGATGACATCCATGACAGGTGTGGATATCTGCAAGGGAAAGCCTAGCTGTATAGATCTCTGCACACTTGGGACATTTCACCAGGTTTCGGTTCCAGAACATGGGGAAGCCTATATCCATAGAGATCTACACGTATAGGCAATCGTTACTTTCTGGCAGACATCCATGCTAATGCATGGATGTTGAGGGTGATGTCAGTGTTGCCATATGATCTGAGGGGTGGGCCAGAGGGGTGGCCCTGCAGCTCTGTTTTACACGTTTCCCCTTCATGGGATGTACATGTGAAAGAGGCTCATGACTATTGACTATGGGATGGGTCCAGAGATGCGCTAGCCAAAGAAATTCTGGCAATGGCATTGTTCTCTGAACTATTGTGCAGGAGCTGCACAATAGCTGTCTGGAAGACACTGGCTGAATTCGGACAACACGATAGTCAATGGTGGGGCAATAATCAACTTTACAGTTGTCCATCTAGGGGGTACTCCCCACACAACATGGTAATAAATAATCAACCGTGGTGTGGATTAGGATCCGCACTGAGTTGACTATGGCAGCATTTGGACGACACGATAGTAAATACAACTGACGATTATTTTCCCCCACCCAGTTGCTTATTGTGTTGTCCGAATTCAGTCATTGTGTGATAAGGTACAAGGGAGCATGCAAGGCTTTTGCTAGCAGCCATCTCAAGACTTTGTGCGACAGAATGTGTCGCACCTTGCACAACAGTTCTGGATTTAAGTTCTTTTTCTTGCACAAGGGTCTTGCACAAAGTCAAGAAAACAGCCTTCTCTATGTAGAAGAGGTCTTCCATTCACAGATGGGCACCTCTGAATCTAACCATAGAAATTCAGTATTAAAGGATTAAAAAGACAGACTAGTTTGTGGTGATAGCTTTAAGAGAGTTGCTAATTACATAACAACTATGTTACATTCACCTTGGATTTTGGATGGAATTGAGCTTTTTCCTATAGGGGTCCATGAAAGGATTGATGATAATCTGTTATATTTCTCTCTTATTTATTGCATTAATAAACCTTGACATATTGGATCTTCCTAAGACTTTGCTTACTATGGAAGCACAACATATGGTTATCAAAATCTGATCCAAAGAGTGGGCCTGAGCCATTAATAGCTGAATGGCAGAGAGATGGCTGGCTGGTGAGGTTTGTTCAGCAGCTCATGAAGACCAGCTTCATCTTTTATCTATCCTCTCTGAAATACTGTGCGGTTTTATATGTTAGAATAAGCCTTCACTTCCCACATGATCCCAAATATCATCATCATCATCAGATGACACTGATGTTCCTAAAGAACTCAAAAGCTATTTCTAATGTAAAAAAATACCACAATGAGTGTCTGGAAAGAGAAGAGAAAACATCCCTTAGTATCTTTAGGCCAAATATGGTCTAATCTGAGAAACTGGTGAAATCATGGGACTAAGAGTTCTGAGCAAGATCCAGGGTTCAGTTATATTTCCAAGATGTCAGCAGCCACAGTGAAATATCTCATTCATATGATTGCTAGTGTCTGTATGCTAGCAGGGAAATATTTTAATGGATTAAATTATAGATTTGGCAGTTACCTAGCAACCACACATGCCAAATCTATCATTTAATTCTTCTGAACTGCAACAAACACAAATTCACATTTTGTTTGTTTGTTAAGTTAGCAAAAGCTTAAATGCCCTTTCGTTAGAGAATAGGGGCACACTAAATACAAGTCCACAAGAAATATAAAATCATATATATTTCCCAGGGGTACTAACTGTTAATGCTTTGTTGGCCATAAAGGGACTAGATTCCTAGAACAGCTCCTGTACTTTTAAGAGTGGTGTGGAAGAGAGAATCTTTACAGTTGCAACTTGTCATGTTACTGTGGTACAACAGGTGTGAGAAAAGCTGCGCCTGCTGAAATACTCTCTTTTACATAATTTTTAAACTTACAATAGCCCCATGTTGTTGGGGGTGGTGGTGGTGTTCTATTTTTTTTTTTTTTTTTTTGCATCTGGTCATCCTCGTTGCTCACTTGGCCACCACGGTGTATTCAAAATGAACCTGAATGGAGCACTGCATTCTGGGACCCAAGATTTTAAATTGTGTGAACCTATGTTTCAAAGCTGGCATTTAGAGTAGTTGGATGTAAAGGAAGGCAGGGCTCCTTTCTCTTTTACAGTTGTGTAGAAAAGAGATTTTCAGCAGCTGCAGCTCTTTGCACCCTGTAACGACAAGCTGAAACTATGAAAATTCCCACTTTACACAATAAGATAAAATGCTTGTGCTACGGACGGTGTGCATACTTGAGTACAAAAAAGTGTGGTGTTGGTGGCTGAACTCCATTTCCTGAGGACCCCAGCTTTCAACTGTAAAAATGTCAAGTTCCTAGACCTTATGGTTGTTGAGATATGCTAGGAATGCATGGGCTTCCTGAAATCTTGGAAGCCAGAAAAGTTGCTGAATAAGATTTTCGAGGTGTGAGGGTGCAGCAACAGCGTGCTGCCTCCCATGACTAGCGAAAGCATAATAACTATGCAAAATAACAAAATAAATTATGCAAAATAAGAAAAGTTATGCACATGTGCGTAATGGATATAGGTGGCAGAATGCAGTGTTTCTTGGTACAGAATTTGGGTGTCGGATTTTAAATTGTTTCAGATGGGGTAGCATCACCTGGGTTCTGTCATATGGTACACTGGTCCCACTAGTCGTTAGTGACTAGTCCAATTGATGGGCTGGCCTTAGATACTCCTCAATACAAAACAAGTGGCTGTATGAAAACTTGTAGCCTGCAAAAAGGTGTATATAACTACGGAATGGGAACCGTGTAACAGGCCTCTCTGAAGAGCCAAGTCTGTTCAGGCACATACAGGTTGCACTATGCAGAGATATCCTGCCAGCAGTCTGGCCGGATCTACACGTGGTCCTCGATGCGCCCTCCCTGCGCCACAAGCCGTTTTGGAGCGCTGCACTTTGTCTAGTGTGGCTCAAGCCTTGGAGGCTCTGCTCACGCTCTCGCTGCTGCCGCCCTTTCATCCCAGCCGGTCCCAGGGAGGGAGGAGGGAGGGTTGTAAACAAAAGCTAGCAATTGGAAATCCCTCTCCCAATCGCTGGCTTTTGTTTACAACCCTCCCCCCTCCCTCCTCCCTCCCCGGGACCGGCCTGGATGAAAGGGCAGCGGCTGCGGGGCACGGGCAGAGCCTCCAAGGCTTGAGCCACACTAGGCGGGGTGAAGCGCTCCGAAGCAGCTTGTGGCGCAGGGAGGGCGCATCGAGGACCACGTGTAGATCCTGCCTCAGTCTTTGGGAACAATCTTTATATTTTGATGCTGGTAGATGATGCTAAGTATTGTTTGTTGAATTTGGGAAAAGCATACGCTTGCCCCAGGTCTGCGCTTCAGAATTACATGATTACTTAAGTCAAGGTACAGTAAATAGTGCTTTGCGGTGCTGACGATGCAGAAGATGGAAATGTGTGTGTGTGTATGTATTTAAGAAGGTGGTGCAGTTTTTCCCAGTCTGGCGTGACCGTCCAACTTTGAAGCCTGTGTGATATGCATCTCCACTTTGGGCTGTTAGATCATGATCCATCTGTATCATCAGTGATAATTATTTATTTATTTATTTAATTATTTATTTATTTATTTTATTCCATTTATATACCGCCCCACAGCCGAAGCTCTCTGGGCGGTTTACAAAAATTAAAAACATTGAGCAATTAAAACACCAATATACAAAATTTAAAAACATAAAGCATAAAAACAAGTTAAAATTACAATATCCTTCTGGGTCAAAGCACAACAACAACACAAAAACACAAAAAACCCTCATCATATGCTGTTAAATGCCTGGGAGAAGAGGAAAGTCTTGACCTGGCGCCGAAAAGATAACAATGTTGGCGCCAGGCGAGCCTCATCAGGGAGATCATTCCATAATTGAGGGGCCACCACTGAAAAGGCCCTTTCCCTTGTTGCCACCCTCCGTGCCTCCCTTGGAGTAGGCAACCGGAGGAGGACCTTCGATATGGATCGTAGTGTATGGGTAGAGGCGTTCCATCAGGTATTGTGCTCCCAAGCCGTGTAAGTGTTAGGTGTCAGATACTTCGTAGACAATTCACAGGGCTGGCCCTGTGAATTGTGGACTGAAGACTTGGCAATTTGTCATGAGAAAATGTATCTCTGCTTCTCTGGTATGTGCTTATCTCAAATGGTAGGCCGAAGGCCTTGAACGTTCTCTGGGAATTAAACTATGCTTTGCAAAGGTGGGGGCTATCTTCCTCACACTGTGGCGTCATCAGAAGAGGTTGAACCGTGCCGCCCTGTTGGTACGTGAGTTTAGATTACAGGCCTGAAGCCCTGTCTATCAAAGTAGCTTAGAATTTGCCCAGCCTCCACACTATATTGCCTTGGTCCTGAGAGTAATTCCGTTGCTAGGAATTATCTCGTCTATCCTCTTGCTGCTCTGCTACTGCTGTGAGTTACTATTCTGATTTAGAATTGTGAGATGCACTCTATACATGTTCTGTTGATGTTTGGACTTATTACTTCTAAAGAACTCTGCCATGAGAAGTGCACTGTGGCTTTTCATAGATTTGGACTTGAGATTACTGTTCTGGATTCGTGTTCTATAGCTTGCTGTCTCCCTCCATGGAGCCAAAGTTATGGGCAGAGGGAGGCAGAAGCTGATCGTTGCTGTTCTGAAACTCGTGTGTGTGTGAGACCTGTGAGAGGACCTTCCTCAGAGCTAAAGCTACGTGAATTGGGAAGGCTCCCTAGGTCGAAGAGGTTCATTCCCTGGCTTCTGGCTTCCGTGGTCAGCTCAGCGTTCCCTGACAGGCTGAGTGAAGATTTAGTTGCCAGTTGACCGTTATACTACTGTTAGGAGGCCTAATCCTAGAGTCTCTCTATGTTCCAGAGGATTCCAGTGCAGCGTGGCCGCTCCTGCCCTCTAAGGACTAGAGTTAATCTCTAAATGTCAGTCCCTGAGTGAGTGCTGTTCTCATTAAGCCGTTCTACCTGAAAGCTGTGTGGTCCGTCTTCAGCTTCAAGTGTGTGTTTGCAGAAATGAAACCGTTATGCTTTGAACTCCGTGTGATTACAATAAAAGAAATCTCACTGTTATTGTTGTGTATCAGTGTACCTGAAGTCGTGAGCAAGAACTTTAGAGAGTTAGCCAGAGTCACGACAGTAAGGCTTTATAGGTTAAAACCAGCACCTTGAATTGAGCTCGGAAACGTATAGGCAGCCAGTGCAAGCGGGCCAGAGTAAGTCTTATATGCTCAAACCTTCTGGTTCCTGTTATCACTCTGGCTGCTGCATTTTGCACAAGCTGCAGCTTCTGAACCGTCTTCAAAGGCAGCCCCACATAGAGAGCATTGCAGTAATCCAATTTAGAGATTACCAGAGCATAGACAACTGAAGCCAGGTTATCCCTGTCCAGATAGGAGCGTAGCTGGGCCACCAACCAAAGCTGGTAGAAGGCACTCCGTGCCACCGAGGCCACCTGAGCCTCAAGTGACAGAGATAGTTCTAGGAGAACCCCCAAGCTACGAACCCACTCCTTCAAGGGGAGTGCAGCCCCATCCAGAACAGGTTGAACACCCTCCATCCGGTCAGCAGAACCACCCACTAACAGCATCTCAGTCTTGTCTGGATTGAGTTTCAGTTTGTTAGCCCTCATCCAGTCCATTGTCGCAGCCAGGCACTGGTTCAGCACATCCACAGCCTCACCTGATGAAGATGAAAAGGAGAAATAGAGTTGTGTGTCATTAGCGTACTGATGACAACGCACCCCAAAACTCCGGATGACCTCTCCCAACGGTTTCATGTAAATGTTGAACAGCATGGGGGACAAGACTGACCCCTGAGGAACCCCATACTGAAGAATCCACAGGGCCGAGCAATGTCCCCCAAGCACCACCTTCTGGAGCCGCCCCGCCAAGTAGGAGCGGAACAACTGCAGTGCAGTGCCTCCCACTCCCAACTCAGCCAGTTGTCCCAGAAGGATACCATGGTTGATGGTATCGAAAGCCGCTGAAAGATCAAGGAGAATCAACAGAGTCACACTCCCCCTGTCTTTCTCCCGACATAGGTCATCATACAGGGCGACCAAGGCTGTTTCCGTGCCAAAACCAGGCTTGAAGCCTGACTGAAATGGATCCAGATAATCAGTCTCATCCAAGAGTGTCTGGAGCTGGCTCGCAACTACTCGCCCAAGGACCTTGCCCAGGAATGGAATATTTGCCACAGGTCTATAGTTATTAAGTTTTTTGGGGTCTAGGGAAGATTTCTTCAGGAGTGGTCTCACTACCGCCTCCTTCAAGTGGCCTGGGACCACTCCCTCTCGTAGAGAGGCATTAATCACTTCCCTGGCCCAGCCGGCTGTTCCATCCCTGCTAGCTTTTATTAGCCAAGAGGGGCAAGGATCCAATACAGAGGTGGTTGCACGAACCTGTCCAAGCACCTTGTCAACATCCTCAAGCTGTATCAACTGAAACTCATCCAAGAAAACAGGACAAGCCTGTGCTCTGGACACCTCACTAGATTTACCTGGTATAACACTGGAGTTTAAGTCCTGGCGGATGCCAAAGATTTTATTCTGGAAGTGCCTAGCAAATTCAGTACAGCGGACCTCAGATGGTTGTAGCACATCCTTGGGGCCGGTATGTAATAGCCCCCGGACAACTCTGAAAAGCTCCGCTGGGCGGCAGATAGATGATTTGATGGTGACAGCAAAGTATTGCTTTTTTGCTGCCCTCACTGCCACTGAATATACCTTACTATAGGCACTTACCAGTGTTTGATTGCATCCATCAGGAGTTTGTCTCCATCTGCCCTCTCAGCTCTGGGGTATGCCATGGAGCCGTACGAGCTCTACACAGGAGAGGGCGCTCAGGAGCAATCGTGTCAACCACCCGGATCATTTCTGCATTCCACAGATCAACCAGGGTTTTGACAGGAGAGCCAGCCCTATCAGCCGGAAAACTCCCCAGAGCCCTCTGGAAACCATCCGGATCCATTAGCCTCTGGGGGCGGACCAACTTAATAGGTCCCCCACCCTTGCAGAGGGGAAAAGCCGCTGTAAGTCTAAACCTCAGCAAGCAGTGATCTGACCATGACAAAGGGACTGATGTAAAGTCCTCTACTTTCAGATCACCATCTCCATGTCCAGTTGCGAAAACTAGATCTAGAGTATGCCCTGCTACATGCGTTGGGCCGATGGCATGTTGGGACAGTCCCATGGTTGTCATGGAGACCATGAAATCCTGAGCTGCCCCGAATAAGGTGCCCTCAGCATGAATGTTGACATCCCCCAGAACCAACAGTCTGGGGGATCTCAGCAGTACACCCGAGACCACCTCCGTCAGCTCACCTAGGGAGTCCGTTGAGCAGCGGGGTGGGTGGTACACCAACAGAATTCCTAATCTGTCCCGCTGACCCAACACAAGGTGCAAACACTCCAGACCAGTAGTCACATGGACAGGGAGCCTGCAGAGGGAGATGGAGTTCCTATAGACCACAGCAACCCCCCCTCCCTGGCCCTCAGGTCTACCCTGATGCTGAGCCAAGTATCCTGGTGGGCATAACTGGGAGAGGCTAACTCCTCCCTGCTCACCCACCCAGGTCTCGGTTATACATGCCAGATCGGCTGCCTCATCCACAGTTAAATCGTGGATGAGGGAGGTCTTATTATGTACCAATCTGGCATTTAAGAGCAGCATCCGGAGTCCCAAGGGCTGGCTGATAGGGCAACCAACAAACTTGTGGTTGCGAGGAGGACTGGAACATGGCACAGCCGTTAACTGTCTGAGCCGCGTTCCCCTTACCTGGCACGTCCTCCTCACAACGCCATATCTCCCTCTACCCGTCACTACACTGATTGGGGCCCCCTCAAATCCCCCCACTTGGCTCTGTATCCTCCCTCCCAGGCACATGGCTCAAGACCCAGAAAAAGCCAACCAGGAAAAAAAAAGGGGGGGAGGAAAGGGGGGAGGAAAAAAGAGCAGCAGCAGCAGGCAGGCAGGCAGGCAGGCAGGCAGCAGCAGCAGCAGCAGCAGACAGCTCTCCCTCTTCCCTGGGTGGGATGATGGTGGTCCCCTCCTCCTGCAGGCACTGGCTCTCCCAGGACACCCCAGCCAGCCAGCTTATGTATCCCTCTTCCAAGAGAGGGACAGGTGGAGAATGCCAGCAGCAGCTGGGTGAGTACCTGGGGGCCTGGTCCTGCAGGGCGTGGCAGTCCACTGAACAGCAGCAGTCCAACAGGGAGAGGGCAGTGGTGGCAACAAACAGCAGCAGCAGCAGCAGCAGCAGGTAGCTCTCCCTCTTCCCTGGGTGGGGTGATGGTGGTCCCCTCCTCCTGCAGGCACTGGGAAATACAGCATGAAACAATAGGTGGTTCTCCTTAACTAAAAACTACTATCCAAACAACAAAAAGTTAAGGGATGATAATTTAACACAAAGTTTTCAGTAATATATGCATACAATTATAACACATTCAAAATTGTAGAAACAAGTGATATGTATATAATTTAATACAATGATGTATAAAACAGAAGAATAAATTGCTGGTCAAACGCGTTTCAATACACGTTGTAGTGTCTTCTTCAGTGACCATTACAAAAACTGCATAGCCAAATGCTGCATAGCCAAGTCTTTTGGCCTGGGCCTTCTAATAGGAGCAACCTAAATTGTATAGCCAGAATTACTCCTACTCATGAAATGTTAATTGCTTCAGTCTCAATATTAACTCACACAGTAAAGGCATGGGTCAACTCACAGAATAAAAGTGTGGGTCACCAGTAACGCCTAGATGCTTCATAAGACAATTCAGGACCAGGACAATGTGGACCATCTTTTCTGGTCCCAGGCACTCCATCCTTCCAATCTGGATTTGGGACTGCAAGACCAACAGAAAGCGTGGGTGCATAGAGGGAAGTTGTAAGCAAGTACAATTTGTGACATTCCACAACGTCGTGATTGATCATGGGGCACATCAAATAAGGCATCAGCCTGAGCTTCCAAATTCCTGACTTTGTGGAATTTGGACCAAGGTGAGAAAGCCTTATCTTATGGTCTTTTAAACTGGCAGGGTTTTTTTTTTTTAATGATCGTTGGAAGAGTGGGAAGGCCGGGTGGAGGGCAGGGGGCGAGCCTGATGAGCTGAATGGCTGCTAGAAAGCCCACACTCCCTCCTGCTGTGGGGATTTCCTGCATCCACCTCAAAGTAACGATACTGTGGGGTTTCGAGAGGAAGGAGCAGCAAAGCAGCTCCATGAAGACCTCCCCCCACCCCAGAAAAGCTGCGAATTTAGAAATTACTACAATTTAAATGGAAATACAATGCATTATGCCATAGAGGCGAACACTGTGACCAGGTGGCACCTACTCAGTCTGCTGTCCAGGTGCTAACTGTTAATGGGCCATGTCGAGGCCCTTGCTCTACCTTCTTATGGTTAAACTGGACTTAGACTTGACAGCCTTCAATAGGGGACACCTTCAAATAGAACACCCTTCCCCAACTTGGAGCCCTGCAGGAGTGCTGGACTAAAACTCCCAGCATGCCCCAGCCAGCCATATTGGGGAAGGCTGGAATGGAGGACTGTCCTCTATAAAGTAGAACACAAGGCCACCCTGGGTGGAGCATGGCACAAAAGTGGACCAGGTGTGCAACTAAAGGAAAGAACCCATGGATGGAATGGACAATAATTTTGTTGTCTTGCTTTTCTGGCAAGTGGCCCATAAGTGTTGGCTGGCTGGCTGGCAGGCAACTCTAATCGTGGGAACTTTCCATTTCCCTGTTACTCCAGACGGATTGAACCAAGAGGGAAAGGGATTGTGTGAGTTCTCTGGTGGCACTGAGCTGGTTGTGCAAGTTGCGTTTAAACCCATCATGAACTGCGTTTCAAAGCTAAATTGATCTAATCAGACACAGCAGGAGGATGGGCAAAGGGATTTAAGTCAATGGGAGACTAGAACGGGATAAGATACTTGAATGTTTAAGCACTTAACCTTGAGGCTGCTTATGATGATTGGAAAGCAAAGGAGTTTAGTATTCCATTTTGACAATTCTGGCAGATCGTAGGACAAAGCATTGCAATCACTAGGTATCTCTCAGCAATATCGAGTAAAAATAGACAGCTAAGGGGTGCTTAAATGAAGAATGCTCCTTATCTCTTATATAAGAAAATGCTTGCTCAGAAAAAATCTAATTTAAGACTTTTCCAGACAACAACAACAACAATTTTGAAAACCCTTTGCACTTTTAGTGGGATGTGGCGGCATTGGATGGAGACAGATGATAGTTTTTTCAGAGAGTTGAAGTCAGTTTGGAAGATTGATAGCTGCTCATGATAATTTTTTACATTTTATTTATTTACTAAAACATATGTATCCTGCCCTATATCATTAGGATCTTAGGGTGGCATACAGATAAAATCAATCAAGCAATATAAAACTAAATAATTTGCCCAGCTAAAAATGTATTAAACCATTAACCAGCTAATACCAGTAAAAAAATACAGTAAAAACAATTTAAACTATGTGAAACTAGGCAAATTTAGCCCTCAAAGGCTTTGATAAAAAGCCATGTTTAAACTTGGCACCAAAATGAAGCCAGTGTCTGCACCAATAGGGCCTCCAAGGGGAGGGCATTCCACAACTAAGGTGCCATGACAGAAAAGGCCCACATCCCACCATATAACGTATGTCTCGCATTGGTGGGATGCGGAGGAGGGCTCCTCGAACAGATCTCAAATCATGGGCAGGCATATATAGGGAGAGACGCTGGCTCAATTCGGACGACACAATAAACAACTGGTGTGGGGGAAACAATTGTCAGTTGTTTTGACTATTGTGCCATCCAAATGCTGCCATAGTCAACTCAGCGCTGATCCTAATCCACACCACAGTTGATTATTTATTACCATGTTGTGTGGGGAGTACCCCCTAGTTGAACAACTGTAAAGTTGATTATTACTCCACCATTGACTATCATGTCGTCCGAATTGAGCCATTCTCTCAAGTATTGAGGCCCCAAGCCATTTAGGGCTTGAAATGTCATTGCTAAAACCTTGAATTCTGACCAGAAGCGTATAGGCGCCAGTGCAATTCCTTTAAGATGGATGTTACATGGTCTCTATGTGATGTTCTGGTTAGCAGTCTACCTGCTGCATTTTGCACTAACTGCAATTTCCAAGTCATCTTCAAGGGCAACCTCACATAGAGTGCATTGCAGTAGTCTAATCAGGAAGTTACCAGTTCATCCTCTACTGTAGCTAGATTGTCCCTGTCCAGGAAAGGCTGTAGCTGGTAGATCAGCCAAAGCTGGCCCCAAGTACTCCGGGACACGGAGTCCACCTGAGCCTCCAGTGACAAGGATGGATCTAGGAGTACTCCCAAGCTACACACCTGCTACTCCTTCACAGGGAGTGCAAACCCAACCAGAACTGGTTGCTTCCCCAATTCCTGGACTCAGGGACCACCAATCCACACTGTTTCCGTCTTATCAGGAGTCAGCTTCAGTTGATTGGCTCTCATCCAACTCATGACAGCATCTACATACACTCATTCATACTACTGCTTCTGAGAAAAAGCTTTTTTGTCTTTCAAAGGCCTGCAAAATCTGTTGGACTTGGGGTAATTGGCTGGACAAAAGAAGTGTGTGTGTACCAGCGGCGGCTGGTGGACATCGGGGCTGGGGGCGAGGGGGCGGCGGAGAGCAAGGCAGGTGCTCCAGGTTCTACTGAGATTGTCAGAGGAGGGCAGGGGAAGATTGCGCATAGCAATTGCCAGCTGCATGTTGTGCATCGGAGCAAATGTACTGGTTGTGGGTGACTTCTCTGCCACAAGTGGGTGGGGAGAGGGGCAGCAGGTCGCCACCCCATTTGCTCCAAATATAGAGCCGCCTCTGGTGTGTACAACAGCCTTTTCCAGTCTAAGTGCCCTCCAGATGTGTTGGTCTACAACTCCCATCAGGAGGGCATCAAGGTGGGGGAAAGCTGGTATACATCATGGGAAATGAAGCCCCCTCTCCAACCAGGTTCAAGTCTCTTGTCTGTCACCAGCCACCATATCCTCTCTCCACATAATGGCTCGGATCCCATGCTGAACTGAAAGAGTCCACCCCCTGACTACTCTGTGAATTGTATTGTCAGTCTGTACTTTTGGCTCTCCAAATATTTTGAACTATGACTCGCATTAGTTCCTGCCAGCAATGATAAGAGATTATGGGATGTAGTCCAAAATGTCTGAAGGGCTTTGGACTGCCTACCCCTGCTCTAGGTAGTTGGTTTCATTGCTGAATTGCAATTAACATCAAGACGTTTCTCTTCCTGTTGGACTGAAATCTACCCTCTTGTAACTTAAGCCTCTAATCTAGAGCGTTTCCTTACAGTTGCTTCTCTGCCCCTTCTTTTGTCCCTCATTACTTCCTCTTTTGTGCCAGAGGGGAAAGGGGAAATAAACAAAGACCACGTGGCCCATTCAGGGGACGTTTTTATCACACCGCTTTTCCTGCAGGAGATTGCGGTTCATTCCGTTTTTAAAAATGCCGGATTAAAAGGGATCTCTTTTGCGACAGAAAAAAGAGTGGAAGGTGAGCAGGAGGTGGATGACGTTGTCGAAAGGACATGCACACATCTGTAATTGGGCAGTAGCAAGCATGCGATAAAACGCTCGTTTGATGAACCTCCTAGTCTTGCCTCAGGGGAAGCAGAGAACAAGTTTCCCCCACTCTTATATCCTTACTTCAAATGTTCCAGCATTGAACTCTGGTATCAGAAATGGAACCCAGGTACAAAACTGAACCTTGGCTCAGAGGGTTCATTGCTTTTCATTGGTAAGCAAAAAGAGCACATCCTATAGGCTTCCTTCCTGTGGAAATATGAGCACCCTAAGAGGCTTTCCTGTGCAACAGAGCCTGTCTCACCTTTGTCTACTATCTGTCTGCTATCAGTCCGGGTCCTGCTCTTAACCCCCAAGCATTTAACGGCATATGATGAGGCACTTATGCCAGCCGTCTAGTATTCTATTGAAACTGTTTTTAGTTGTCAAAATTGTTTTAAATGTTGTATATTTATATTTTGTGCTGTATTTTATGTTGTATTTTTTATTATTTTATAAACTTTGTAAACTGCCCAGAGAGCTTCAGCTATTGGGTGGCATTGACATGAAATCATCATCATCATCATCATCATCATCATCATCATCATCTCCAGCCTAAATTTTCAGAACCAGGGCTGGACCAATGTTTGTTTGCTGCCCTACTCTAATTAAAATTATTCCAACCACCGTGTCTTTATCACATGCTGATCAGCATAGCAATAGTACATGTAATGATCAAGAGCTAACTGAGATATTTTTTATATTTTCTATTTCAATCCTTGTCGGTTCTTTCCCTTTTCAATTGTGTACATGTCCCAGCAGCTGGGGGAAATCAAAATCTGGTGATCTGACTCACTTAACAAGTTGCTAAACTACCTCTGGGCACCTCATCCAAATTTCAGACTCTTTCTCCATGGGAGAAAGAAGGGCACCCCGGGAATCTTTCATACCTCCCACAGTTGTCTAGTTAGCCTGTGTGATTGGGCCAGTTCTGCTCCTGACTTGTCTGGATGTTCCCTAGGATTGCCAACTTTTGGATCAACCCCTGTAACTGCCTTTTTAGCAGTGCTTTGCTTTGCAGCATTTAGTACATGGCAGCATTTATGTCCATACCATGAAAAGCTTTAGTGGCTGATTTTTGCAGAGCAAACTGTGTTTAAATGGCAGGGGTAGGCCAGGCTGTATTTATTTTTTCTGGTCAGTTGGCAACCCTGTCTGGATCTCCTACACCGCCTCCGGCTCCTACCTAAAGCTCACCATCATCTGCCTGAATCAGCTCTTTTTATTTGAATGCTGTTCTACATTTTGGGCATCATGCCTGTCCCCTCTATGGAGTCATCTCAGCCTGGTCTGCTCCCTTAGTATGGAATCCTGGCATGTACTGACCCTGCCTTTGGCTTTGCTGTTTCGTGCTTGTTCAGTCTCTCTGGACCCTGATCCTCTCAAGGCCACTTACAAACTGACTCTGAACATATTGCAGAGGTTCATAAACCAGAAGTCAACTCTAACCCTGTGCTTTTTGAAAGTGGTGCCACAACACTTAAGAGGGAGGAGACTTTGAGGACTTCCCCCCTGCAGATAAGCCTTTATCTCATTGGGGGGGAAATCAGAGATTGATGGAGGGAAATAATTTCCCCTTCTGCTAAAGGCTTTGATAATGATTGGACATAGAAGCTATTATTTGTCAAAGTAACAGACAGCAGAGTCACATGGGAAAGCTGATCAGGATCATGCTTAAAATAGCCAGCATCCTCTCAGTGTGTCATATTAGGAACACATTAAAACGTTTTATTTTACTATGGCCTTCTCTTAAATACTGTTTTGCTGCTGTTACCCTTGCTATTTTATTACTAGTTTTTAATGTTAGTTTTTATTGTTTTAATTGACATTTTGCTTTTATGTTTTTATTGCTTTTAATGTGTATTCTGTTTTTATACATGGTTGCTTTTATATATGGTTGTAAGCTTCTGCCCTGAAAGGCGACTAAGAAATGTTTTAAATAAACAATCAATCAATCAATCAATCAATCAAATAAATAAATAAATAAATAAATCCCTTCCTAAGGAAATGTAGAACCTAGGAGATGGTTCAGTGATATTGATTGATTGATTGATTCCATTTATACATGGCCTTTCTGTAAACAACCAAGGTGGGTTCTGTAACCATCCAAAACACAGTGATAGTATGAGGAGTACTTAGAACTGGTCCATTTGTTGCTTGAGCCATCTAATCTGTGTTCATGTGAACACACACACATACTCAAATTATGCAGTCGAACATCATAGGAGAGGGACAGTGTAGTTTACAGTGGAAAGAGGGCCTTCCACAACCTAGTGTGTTAGATGGAGAAGTTCATTTGGGCTGCAGAGAGGAGTGAAGGAGCAAATGGGATCAGAAGGCGGAGTTTTGGACAGCAACAAAAGTTCACTAAAATAATCTGAGCAATAATAGCATTAGCAATAAATGTTAATTAGCAATAAAAGAAGGATGCTGAATTTCCTGGGAAGGAGTACAAAGAAAATGGGCAATGGGAAAGTCCAGATTAATTCTTTAGTTAAAAAAAAAAAGAATACTGTCCTTGTTGTGGAGAGGATTTGAGTAGGATTATAGTGGGGAGAGAGCAGGGTCAGGGTTAGGGTTAAGAAAATATGTTTTAAAAAATGCCCATAAAAAGAAAAAGAAAAAATCAAGACTTATATTGTTTATGCGCGATGGTGGTGGCTGTGATGAATGAAGGTTATCTATTGCAAGAATTATGAAGACAATTAAAAACACAGAGAAATGGATAAGAGGATTTCCCGGCAGCAATGGAGTTTGACAGGAATGAAAGGAAGGCCAGTATAATAATAGCTTCTTTACCAGTTTATCTGCCATTAAGAAGCTAAGACAGCTCTGACTATGGCCATAGTTAATTTTAAACCAAGGATGGAAATACTGCACCTTCAGTCATTATCACCACACAACGTTTATCAAAGGTTTTATCTAAAACTTTGTCATGCGTACCTGGTTTTCTGGGAAAGTCTTGGCGTTGCATTGTTGTTTAGAAAAAAAATGAGATTGGAGGTAACCTTGGACCAGGACAGGCAAAGTGGTCGAGCGCTGAATCCATTACACAGGCACTATTACCAGCCACTTTCAGGGTTGGCTGTTGGGGTAGCACATCCCACTTCAAAAAGCGATCCTTTTCTCATGATGCTTTTCCTGTTTGAGCAATATGGGACACAACAAGGAACAAACCTAACCAATGAGAACTGCAACACATAAACGTGGCCACTGGATCACACACCTATTTCATGGCCTGGACACGAATAGGACTATGTGACCCTCTGTGTGCCCTTATGTTTTCAAAGACCTAGAGGCAGGGCTCTGTGCACCAAACGTTGGTACCAAAACTACAGTTCTGTGCCAAGGAACACTGTATTTGGGGATATGTATACGTTATGCAAATTTGACAAATTTGCATGATTTCTCTTATTTTGCATATTTTATTCTGTAATTTTCTTTTGCATTTGCATATTTTTTTTCCTGTTATTTGTTAATCATGGTGAGGGCCAATGAGTTACAAAAGGCACTGTAGCTTTGCACCCAGCCATGGAAAGTCTTAGGGTTTCTACATTAAGCAAAAACCCTGCAGCCTTACAGGGTCTTTGTCTCCCAGGGTCTTTGTGAGTTTACGATAGACACAATATATGTGCTTCCCCCTCCCCCTTTTTTTCTTGGTTCCTTCCCATTTATATTGCCAGTAGATGGCGCTGCTATATTTTGCAATTTAGATTTATTACTGCACTTTTGGTGACTTATAAAATGTCGGATTCCCACTTGAAAATGATGGGAGAGGAATCGGAGGTTGACAACGTTGTGAAAAAGACCTGCAAACTTCTGTGAGTGGACGATCACGAGGTCATGATAAATGCTTCATGTAGAGACAGCCTTATTCACCAACTCCTTTGGCTTCTGAGGCTTTTGCTGGCATTCCCCACAATCTCTAGACATTTCCTCTTCAAAAAGAAGTTGGTATTCTCAGGAAGCTGAATTGTACACCCAATGCCACATTTTGGTTTTTCTGTGCTCCTGCACAGCACCTTCTATCAAGGAAGGGAAAGGCAGAGAAATGGAGAGCAGATTGGCATGGGATTTTTGACTCCTGGTAGTTTAACAGGAGCAAGTAAAAATGGAAATTTGTGTGTTAGAATCCCTGATCTATAGCAATTTAGTTTGCATTTGAATATACACTGTATGTGTTCATGGGGTGCAGTAGGTAATTGGATTTACTGCCCTCCCCCACAAAACTATTTTCTGATGAGTGGACTTGGGGTTCAATTAAAAAACAAAATAGATCCCAAAAATCTGTCCACCCTGATGTATAGCACATGGAGCCTGCTATTGTGTGACCTGAAAAGTAACAACTCTCTGCACTTCACTTGTGATGTGTTTCAAGCTCCACCCACATTGCAATTTGATAGGATTAGTTCACACAAAGTGGGCGTGACTTGCTTCTGAAAGGGGATACATCTGTATCTTTCTCTTATTTTTGTATTAAATGCTTTTCATGGTTCATGCTTATAGGGGTTGTAAGCAAAAGTGCTCAAAAATTAAAGCAGGAAATAAATTGCTAATTTAAGGACAGCATAATGAAAAGCATAGGATGCAATCTGGAACCATTAAAAACAGTGGAAATTTTGCCTGGGACTTGAGTGGTCCCATAGATTTAATGGTTTTAAAAAATCCAAAAAGTAATATGTACTTGAAATATATGTAATCAAAGGGACCATGCCAGCTCTAGTTGTAAGCAACATGGCCCATTGCTGTGGATAGGGATGCAACAGACCCTGGAGGGCTCTTAGGCCATTTGTACATGAGGCATTTTTTGTGTGCTCATGATTGTTCACTTATGGAAGTTCGCGGGTCCTTTTCACAACATCATCAACCACCAATGCCTCTCCCATAATTGTAAAGCTTTATTCCACCATTTTATAAATCACTGAAATGCAGTAATAAATATAAACTGCCATCAAAAAGGTGGGGTACTTCCAGAATGGCGCAATATCGCAGCGCCATCTACTGGCAATATAAACAAAACATATGGAAGTTGTTCACAAAGGAAACAAAAAACAAACGTGTGTGTGTGTGTGTGTGTGTGTGAGAGAGAGAGAGAGAGAGAGAGAGAGAGAGAGAGAGACATGTGTATTGTGCTGATTGTAATCCCGCAAAGACTCCGGAAGACAAAGCCCCAGTTACAGTGGAGGATTGTTATTTCAATGTAGAGGAGCCCTTAGTGCCCCCCCTTCAGTGAGTCTACCTTCTTACTGCCATTGTGTCCAGGTGCTATTGCTTCTCTCCTTTCCCATCCTTGCTACCACTTGCTTGCTGCACAGGTAGATACAGTCAGTGAGGAAGGAGGCAGTGGAAACTCCTCCTCCTCTTCTTCCTTCCCACAGCCATTGCCATCGCCTGGGCTATAGAGTCAGAGGTGGGTGAACAAGTAGGTTGCAAAGGTGAAAAAGAGGAGTGACTCCAGGGGTTCTTGTTAGTGGGGCCCTGCTGGGGTGTAGGCCCTCAGCAGGTGCCCACTAGTGCCCTACCCTTGACACTGGACCTGACAGACAACATGGGGTTTAGAGGGACAAAAGGTCTGCAGGGACGAGGCAGCGTCTTTTGTTCCTGTTTCCATCACAAGAGGAATCCAGTCAGATCAACGTGGCCTGGATGGGAATTGTGATGTGGATGTGGTTGCACCTCCAAATAGACGCCCGCATTTGTTAAGTTCTTGGAAGACAGCTTCTGGGCACGGATCTGTCTTTGATGGATTGGGGCAAATGTGTGTACTTTTCTTTTATAAAAGAGAGATTTTCAGATACTGATAAGTTTAATGTGAAAATGGTTTGGTTTGGTTTCATTTCAAAATACTTTTTTTCTTTGCCCCCACTATTCCTCTACATTCATTTTAGCCTCATGACTAAGCGCATACTGATATTAAATCGCCCATGTGCATTTGATGTGTGGCCAAATTCTCCATACTTGGCAGGGCGATGCACATAACTAAGCTATTCTGGAGTGCAAGACTTGCATGGTCATTGCCAGAGGCTTTCTCCCTTCTTGCCTTCATTCTCTGTTTCCTCAGGTTGGTTGGCCCACTTACTAGGGTGACCATATGAAAAGGAGGACAGGGCTCCTGTAACTTTAACAGTTGCAAAGGACAGGGAATTTCAGCAGGTGTTGTTTGTATGCATATATAACCTGGTGAAATTCCCTCTTCATCACAACAGTTAAAGCTGCAGGAGCCCTATCTCTTGACCATGTACAAAAGAGGGCAGGGCTTCTGCAGCTTTAACTTTGTGATGAAGAGGGAATTTCACCAGGTTCTGCTTATATACAAATGACATCTGCTGAAATTCCCTTCTCTATGAAACTGTTAAAGATACAGGAGCCCTGTCCTCCTTTTCATATGGTCAGCCTACCACTTACGCTCCTCCAACACCCAAGGTTTGCACTTTCTGCTAAGGTGACGGAGCCCCTGGCCAGTGAGTGCTTCCAGTTCACTGTTGCATAAAAGGATCTAGTTTCCCAGTAAAAGCATAGCTTGATGGTAGTTTTTGATGGGATCGTGTGTTCATTCAACATCTGCTAGCATTGGTGATTTCAACTCACGTTGGTCCCTTACCTATTCCTGGCTCCTCCCCCAGCAAGGAGGGCCAACTGCTGAGCCAGCTCAAGGTGTGTAATGTGGAGAGCAGGACTATTTTCTCTAGCTCCTAGTTCTTTGTGATGGTGTGGGAAGTTGTGCAGGCATTCCTTGAATTGGCTCCCAAAAAGCACATGTACGGAGAAGCAAGGGAACAATGGCTTGAACCATTGTCTTTCCTAGAAAGAAGCACTTCGTAGCTTTACAACAAATTAGGATAGGGTTCTGTAGTAGGTGTCTAATGCTTTAAACAGTCAGCTAACTGAACGCCAACGAGGTATAATCCAGGCCCTGAGTCAAATTGACAGGGACAGGTTGGTTGGGAAATAATCTCTTTAAATAGCAGCAGCCAATCCTCAAAGTCATTTCTTTGTCCCATCTTGAGTGGGAGGACAGCTTGCAGCAGCCTGTTCACCAGGCACACTTCCTGTAGCTTGCTGTGCCCTTGGCACTATTTGGAAAGGCAAGTTTTGCCCATTGCCTGGGAATCTCGCCGTTTCAATTACAAACCAAGGAATTGCTATGAATTTTATTGCACAGTTTCTTTACTCCAGGGCTTTAAAGAACCGAACTCCCAGGGAATGCATCAGAGAAGAGGAAGAATATGATCCTTTCTGGCAAAGGTTGGAGAATGTTGCCATGTGACGTAGACCTAGAGTGTTGATTTCTCCCCCTTAGGAATTATGGACAGTTCTAGATATGTACCTGGGGCCAAGCAACTGGCAAACACCTCCCCCGGATCCTTCCTGCCTCCTTATGGTGCAGTAGTTGGAGTATTGCTTCACTTCTTTGTTTATTTCATTGCCATACTTTATAGGTAATAATAATAATAATAATAATAATAACCACCTTTTCTGCTCCTCATTACCAAGAAATCACAGTCAGCATGTTTATTTGCAGACTAGATTCATTTCTTCTTGAATAAATTGTTAGAATTTATGGCTATTCATCAAAAATTAAAATTGTTTTATTGTGATATATAGGCCATGTCAATTTACTTTAAATTTCTGCATTTTGGAACTTCTTACCTAGCACTGTAAAGGTCCTGCTGAAAATGGGCTCAAAGGGGCCAGTGAAATGTCGGAAAATAGTATCTGTCTCATAAGCTGCATTCAAGTTTTATATGTTTTTCGTGAAGTTGTTATCATAAACATATTAGATGTATATTTTACGTGACTATAGACTATGTTTAAAGCTAATTGTATTACAGCAGTGTCCAGAGACATCAGTTGAGATTAAGGAGCCTTATGTGGGAGGATCAAGACATTTCCTTGCCTACCAGAACTTGAGTCCAAAGATCTATTTGCAGTTTTGAACCTTGAGTCCCCAACCTACATAGTAATGTGGAAGTAGCTACCTGGAACTACTGCAAGTGAGGATACTCTCATGTAAAGCCTTCAAATTACCATTATATAATGGGTGCTTCCACCCTTGAGACCTTTGGCACCGCTGAAGCGTTCCTTTTTCAAGCATCACTTAGCTGGAAGTGGAATTAAAACAGGATCCACACAGCATTCAATATAGTAATGAGCAATGTTCTTTCCCCTGGCCAAGATCCTTCTGTAATTATGCCCAAGTAAGTTGCATTCAAATTAATTCAATGTCAAATGAAATGCATAGCTTGCTGGTTCAACTGGTTTTAATGCTTCCTGTTATTATTAAATATATTTATACCCCACTCTTCCACTAATATAACACCCATTTAAAAATGCACCGTACAAAAATTTGAAACAATCAGTTAAAAATGTACGGTACAAAAAATAAAACAAACTTGTAAAATAATATGGTTTTAAAAATAAATAAAATTAAAAAACAGCAATAAATAACAATTAATTTAAAAACAGTAACAGAAACGACAGATTAGAAAGCCTGTTGAAATAAGACACAGCACTATTTATAAATATTTTGCAATAATAATAAAAATGGAGAGGGAAGGAAATCAGTAATTAAACACATAAACCCTGACACAAAAACTGATATAGGGCAATTCATGGAAGGGTTACTAATCCCAAATCCAGGTAAAAAGCAGTAAAATGGACTGAACTTGTAAAGCGGAAGGGCTTTATCTAACGGTAGGCTGACCATATGAAAAGGAGGACAGGGCTCATGTGACTTTAACAGTTGTAGAGAAAAGGGAATTTCAGCCGGTGTCATTTGTATGCAATTAGTTCCTGGTGAAATTCCCTCTTCATCACAACAGTTAAAGTTGCAGGGGCCCTGCCTTCTTTTGTATATGCTCACTCTAGTATAGTGCCTGCAACTTTAACTGTTGTGATGAAGAGGGAATTTCACCAGGAACTAATTGCATACAAATGACACTGGCTGAAATTCCCTTTGCTCCACAACTGTTAAAGTTACATGAGCCCTGTCCTCCTTTTCATATGGTCAGCCTATCTAACAGTAGATGCACCCTGAAAAGTATTGAAAGCAGTGGTGATGAATAGCAACTGCCCCTTAAACAGCCTCACTATCAAATTTTGTTCCTATAGAAAGGGGAGGTTTTAATTACTGCTCCCTTTTTTCTTACATGTATTTTTATAGCTGTTTTGCTATGAAAATTAAAAGGAAAAAAATTGAAAACAAAACAAATTAATTTCTCCCACCTCCCATAGAACTTGTCACTGGGGCAATTCAGAGAAGCTATCCAAGGGGCAATCAACACAGTGTTTGACAGTAATCCTTCAACAGACGATACAAAACATGCAGGGTTAATTTTACATTGCAATGGACTACGGGTGTGCAACCCATAGTTCCCTCAAAGCCTTAACTGTGATCCCCCCCCCCCCCCAGGCTGCCCTGATCCCTCCCACCTATTTCTCCCATCCCTGGAGATCCTCATACCGCTTGCTCTTTTTCCACCACTCTAGCGGTGAGGAAAAGCACAATATGTGTAAAGATTGCTGGTGTGTGTGTGTGTCTGTGTGTGCACATGTGCAGCCCCCAGCACAGCATCACATGTAGCCCTTAGGGCCGAAAAGGTTATGCAGCCCTAGAACAGACATCTCCTGAATGGGAAGAACTTATGAGTACACATTATTGAGGGATTTTAACCATAGGAAAGAGCACTGTTGGCTAATACAGAGCTACATTAAGTGCCATAAGGAATCTCCATTTTATTCTGCTTGGAGTAATGGTTCAGTAGTGCTAAAAGGGGCTCTTGTCTGGAAGCATCTTTTGTCTTATCAGGCCAACAGGGGAGTACTGCTATCTTTCCCTCTCCTTCTGCCAAGGGCAAGAGAACCGGCTGCTGAATGCATTCTGCCTGGAGAGGGAAAACACTTTAGGGCTGAACTACACACCACGTTAAATGTAGAGCATACAGCTGATCTTCACTATTTTATTTATTTATTTATTGCATTTTTATACCACCCTATAGCCGAAGCTCTCTGGGCGGTTCACAAAAATTAAAACCATGAAATCATTTTAAAAATATAAAACAAGCCACAATCTAAAAACACAAAATAACATACAATATAAAAACACAACCAGAATAAAACCAAGCAGCAGGAATCAATACAGATTAAAATACAAATTTAAAATAGCAAGGATTAAAATTGAGTTAATTTAACTGTTAAAATACTGGGAGAATAAAAAGGTCTTCACTTGGCGACGAAAAGAGTACAAAATAGGTGCCAGGCGAACCTCTCTGGGGAGCACATTCCACAGTCGGGGTGCCACGGGTGCCCTGCCACTCACTTCCTTTGGCAGGGGCTCACGGAGAAAGACCCCTGTAGATGATCTTAGGGTCTGGGCAGGTACATATGGGAGGAGACGTTCCTTTAGATAACCTGGCCCCAAGCCGTTTAGAGCTTTAAATGTTAGTACCACCACTTTAAATTGGGCCCGGACCTGGATCGGCAGCCAGTGAAGTTGGAAAAGGACTGGCGTAATATGGTCTCGTTGGCCAGTCCCCGTTAACAATCTGGCTGCCCTGTTTTGTACTAGCTGAAGTTTCCGGACCATTTTCAAAGGCAGCCACACGTATAACGCATTGCAGTAATCCAAACGAGAGGTTATGAGAGCATGGATAACTGTAGCTAGGCTATCTCTGTCCAGATAAGGGCGTAGTTGGTATATCAGCCTAAGCTGGTAAAAGGTGCCTCAAGTGACAGTTCTGGATCCAAGAGCACCCCCAAACTATGGACCCGATCCTTTACGGGGAGTGCAACTCCCTCCAGAACAGGGTGAACATCACCTCGCCGGACAGACGAACCACCCGCTAACAGTACGTCTGGATTGAGTCTCAGTTTGTTAGCCCTCATCTAGTCCATTACCATGCCCAGGCACCGATTCACAACAGCCACTGCCTCACCTGGGTTTGTTGAAAAGGAGAGGTAGAGCTGGGTGTCATCCGCATATTGGTGACATCTCAGTCCACATCTCCGGATAACCTCTCCCAGCGGCTTCATGTATATGTTAAACACCATAGGGGATAAAATAGAGCCCTGTGGAACCCCCTTGGCTTAAATGCCACGGCATAGAGCAATAATCCCCCAGCACCACCTTCTGAAAACGGCCATCCAAGTAGGAGCGGAACCACTGCATTGCAGTGCCTCCAACTCCCAGCCCAGACAACCTATCCAGAAGGATACCATGGTCGATGGTATCGAAAGCCGCTGAGAGGTCCAAGAGAACCAACAGGGTCGCACTCCCCCTGTCCCTCTCCCGGCAAAGGTCATCCCACAGGGCGACCAAGGCAGTTTCTGTTCCAAAACCAGGCCTGAAACCCAATTGAAATGGATCTAGATAATCCGTTTCATTCAAGAGTGCCTGGAGTTGTCCTGCAACCACCCGCTCAAGCACCTTGCCCAGGAAAGGAATGTTCGCACCGGCCTATAGTTGTTAACATCTTCCAGGTCCAGGTTAGGCTTTTTCAGGAGTGGTCTGATTACCGCCTCTTTTAACGAGGCTGGCACCACTCCCTCTCTCAAGGAGACATTTACAACCTCCTGGACCCAGCCGGCGGTCCCATCCTTATTTGATGTAATTAGCCACAACGGGCAAGGGTCAAGCACACAAGTGGTCGACCGGACTTGGCCAAGCACCTTGTCCACATCCTCAGGCCTCAGTAACTGAAACTCATCCAATAAAACTGGACCAGATGGTGCTCTGAACGCCTCTACTAGCGGAGCTGCATTAAGCGTGGTGTCCAATTCAAGACGAATCTGAGCGACTTTATCTCAAAGTGCCGTGCAAACTCGTCACAGCGTGCTACCGAGGGTTTCACCATCTCTCACCCTGGCCCAGAGTGTAGCAGGCCACGAACCACCCGGAAAAGCTCCGCCGGACGACACTGTGAAGATGCAATGCTGGTGGAGAAGAACTGTCTCTTCGCCACCCTCACCGCCACAGAGTAGGCTCGATAATGAGCTCTAGCCCGTGTCCGATCAGACTCAACACGAGTTTTCCTCCACCTGCGTTCTAGCCGTCTCCCCTTTTGCTTCATTGCCCTCAGCTTAGGTGTAAACCAAGGAGCTGGCCGAGCTCTGCTCAGAGGGAGAGGGCGCTTGGGTGCGATCGTGTCAACCGCCCGGGTCATCTCTGCATTCCACAGAGTGACCTGGGCTTCGACAGGAGCACCGGCCATATCAGCAGGAAAATCCCCCAGAGCCTTCTTGAATCCATTGGAGTCCATTAGCCTCCGGGGGCGGACCATTTTAATAGGCCCCCCACCCTTGCAGAGGGGAAAGAATGCCGAAAGTCTAAACCTCAATAGAAAGTGATCCGACCATGACAAGGGGGTAGATGTTAGTTCCCCCACTTTCAGATCACCATCCTCCTGTCCACCCGAGAAAACCAGGTCAAGAGTGTGTCCTTTTACATGCGTTGGGCCGATGACATGTTGAGACAGCCCCATGGTTGTCATGGCAGCCATGAAGTCCTGAGCCGCTCCGGATGCAGGAGCCTCCACATGGAAGGCCAGTTCGTATGATCATCGCAGCCCACAGCATGAAGGCAGCCATTTTGAATATTCAACACCTGGCAGGAGGTTGCCATGGTTTATTGTGTTGTCCAAATCCAATAAGTAGGTGTTGTTTGAGGGTTGAACAACCCTCAAATAACCCTGCAATAGCCAATGGTTTATTGTGGGTTGCTTAGCTCTCAAGCAACCCCTGCTGCAACCAACAGGGACCACAGGTCGTCGTGGTTTAAATAAGCTATGGTGGGCTGCTGTGATCGTGCGAAACAGGTCACTTTCTTTTCTGCCTCTCAAGTAAGTGTGCAGGTCCAATCCAAAACAAGATCACTATGTGCAGGTAGGGAAGACTTAAACCTTCTCACCCAATCACCTTTCCCTGCCTTAAATTCCCTCCCCCACAAAAGGGCTAAAAAAGAAGAAGATGAAAACACCTTTGGTCCCTATTGCGTTCCTCCCATATTTGGCCCCCATGCATAGGGAACACAAGATTTAGGGGTGTGGGAAGTGGCTGGGTGGGAAGTTTTAAACCTCCCTCACCCACATATAGTGATCTTGATCTGGATTGAGACCCACACACTTACGTGGAGGCACAAAGGAAAGTAAGATCAGCCACATGCTACGCATTTAACATAGTCTGTAGTTTAGATCTTAGCTTTCTTATTTTATTTTACTCTTTTTATTACCTTCACAATGTATCCACATTTCTGTGTTTCCCCCCCTCAGCTCTGCAAAGAAGCTATTTGCAAAAACGTAGGTTTTGAAATCACATTGCATGCCTTTCTAATTCCACTAACCCTGAAATGGAGGGGGGGGGAGGCCTGTATATAAAGTCTCACTAAAACAGCATCTAAAAGCAAGGCCTCTGACAATGTAATGGGCTTCTTCACATGAGCAAAATAAGCATGCTCGTGACCGGCCACTGAAAGAAGTTTGCAGGTCCTTTTGACGATGTAGTCAAGAGCCAGGACATCTTCCGTGGTTCCCCCCCTTATTCCGTTTTAAAATACATCAGAGATAAGCTGGAATAAACCCTAATGATGCGGTATCAGCAGTGTATAAAACTGGCATTGTGTGCTATGAACTAGCTGAAGAAGGGTTTTCCATGTCTGCAATCGAGGGAGAAAGAAAAATGCCTCCATGCAACAAAGGGGAGCAGATCTGATCCCCCAACCCACCAAGAGCACCGCTTTAAGTTCAATGGGGCTTACTCCCAAGTCAGTATGTTGAGGTCTTATGTCTACTCAGAAATAAGTCCCATTGTGTTCCATGGGGCTTATTCCCAAGTAAGTGTGTCTAGGGTTGCAGATTTACAGCACAAGCTTACATTTAATCAGAAGTAAGCCCTGGCTTTCCTGGGGGCTGCGAGGAAATGATACAGTGCAAGTTAACCTACAAAAACAGGACTTCCCTTCCCCTCCTTTGCACACATGCCAGGGAGGGAGGGTGCTCCCTTGAGTCAAACCTTTAAAGGAGCCCTGGGAAACAGCAGGATCTTCAGCCTTGTCACCCCTCTCCTCCCGTGTAATCAATTCATATAAATCGTGCCAAGAACCAGGAAGCACAACAGCCCTGGGGTAAAAAACATATTATCCTCACTGGGCCATTATTATGCTGCTTTTGTCTGGGCTGAAAAGTGGATCTCTAGGGGAGATTGCTCTCTGCAGGGTTCTGTCCAGAAGGCAGAAAACACCAGCATTGCAACTTGTGGCTGTAATAGGCATGGCTTCCATCCCTCTGCTCAAAATGTTTGAATGACTATGTATTGTGCATGACCCACCTGCTCCTATCTCTTGATTTTTCTTTCCTTTTGGTTCCACTGGAATGTTTATTAATATAGCCATGTGTTATACAACCAGAATGCTGGTTTTGCTACAATGGATTAACATGGCTCCCCATCACAAATCCATTCTGTTTTGGAATGGGCATAGAACTGGATGCACTCAAGCCCTTCTCCAAAGTGGACAGCAACACAGGGAAACTGGTTTGGCTTTCAACCACAAATTGGAAGACCCAGACTAGGGTGACCAGATAAAATCCAGGTCAGGGCTCATGTAACTTTAACAGTTGTAGACAAAAGGGAATTTCAGCCAGTGTCATTTGTATGCAATTAGTTCCTGGTGAAATTCCCTCTTCATCACAACAGTTAAAGGTGTGTGCACTATACTAGAGTGACCATATACAAAAGAAGGCAGGGCCCCTGCACCTTTAACTGTTGTGATGAAGAGGGAATATCACCAGGAACTAATTGCATACAAATGACACTGGCTGAAATTCCCTTTGCTCTACAACTGTTAAAGTTACATGAGCCCTGACCTGGATTTTATCTGGTCACCCTAATCCAGACAGGATCTATCACCGGCTTCCTGGTGCCTTTCAGCTTTGGGGATGATGGTGGCATGTTGACCTGCCTGATTTTGCCAGTAAACACTTCTGTGTAATGCTATCATTTCATGGTGTGTGTGTGTGTGTGTGTGTGTGTTCTGGGGAGTGGGGAGAATGGTAAAAGCGAGCATTGCTATGCCTATCTCACATACTATCAAATGTGGGAAGCATTAAGTCCTGGGGCTCCTCTAAACAGCTTTGGTTTGACACCTGGTTCTCCGAATATGTGCATTTTCCATTATTCGATTTTACGTCTAATAGCGATAGACGAAAGCCTGGAGGCGAATTACGGGCTCCATATAAAGTGCTTTACAATTGTTTATATGCATAGATTCGCATCAGAGTTGAAGGAAAAGTTGAGGAAAGTACTGCCCTAGTGACTTTTAGTACTGCCCACCTGCATTTCCCGCCGTTCGTTAACCCTGCCCACAGACTTCAATGAGGCTGGAATTAGGGACAAAATGAGAGCAAGTCCTGTCAGAAACCAGAGTGAGGTTACAAGTAACAATGATGATCAAGACCAAAGGCATCTACAGGCGTCTGGTGGGTGTGCAAGTTCGCTGGGAAAGAAATGCCACTCCGTTCAATGGGAAAATCCAATACAGCCTTCCCTGAGCCTAATGGGGCTTACCTCCGAGTAGCCCTGGCTATGATCACGCTGGAAGCATGCCAAGGCTTGTAGCTGTGCAACCCTGATCTCAGATCCTGTGTCACACTTCCCTGGGAGCAAGTCCCCCCACCTGCTCCTGAGTAACAGCGACCAAGATGGCCGCTCAATGCCAGGAACTCTCGCATGGAGAGAAGTTTCCCTCCCTTTTTCCAGCCAGGATCCCAGCAAGACAGAGAGAGAAGGGAGAGGGGGGAGGGAACTGGAGTAGATATGAAGCCTTAGTGGACCTCAAATACTCAAAATGAACAGCGCACATCCTTTTTCCAACCCCCTTCCTCTAGCAACGAAGGGGCAGTCATTCACTCATGACTTCACCACCTCCAAACTATGGCCATTATTAGCATTAATCCGAATGGATTGGTTACATTAAGATAATGCGCTCGAACTGCGGAGAAAAAATTAAAGTCACGGTAAATCGACACTTTGAAAATGTGCATTAACGGAGGCTATAAATCGGATGGATGGCTGATTTGCGCCCCACTCGTCTGTCCCAACTGCCGCCAGATCACATTCAATGAGGTGCAAATAAGCCGTCTAGAGGCTCCCTGGTCATATTTTGATAATATAGCAGTGATGTAACGGGATGGTGTGGTTGGGACCAGATAGGCTAGCACCATGGTGGCCTGGTTGAATAATCACCCAGCTTTTCCCTCTAATTTCCATCACCTCAGATTTACCTAGTTGATGTTATTCATCAATATATGGAGTTGCAATACACTGATTCAGCCCATTGGTCCATCAAGCCTCTACAAAGAGTCTGGTGGTACCTTAAAGATCAACAAATTTTATTCCATCATAAACTGTCATGACTATAGCTCACTTCATCGCATGCATGGAGTATTATGGTGAGGTGGGGGGGATTGTAAACAGTGAGATCAGAAGGGAATTAAATGCAGAAAATATTTAATGAAGGAAATGAAGGAAAATATTCTTCTGACATAATTCTTTATAATTCCACCGCCACCCTCATGTAGTGTATATAATCTGAAATTCTCTATAATATGCCATGCATCTGTTGAAGTGGGCTATGGTCCATGAAAGCTCATGGCAGAATAAATTTGTTAATCTTCAAGTTGCCACAAGACTGTTTGTTGTTTTTTCTGTAAAAGACTAACATGGCTACCCTTGGGGGCAGGGATTAAATTTAAGATCATAGAGATTGAACCTTGAATAGGTTGACCATATGGAAAGGAGGACCGGGCTCCTATATCTTTAACAGTTGCATAGAAAAGGGAATTTCAGCAGGTGTTATTTGTATGCATGCTGCACCTGGTGAAATTCCCTCTTCATCACAACTTCTCCCCGCCCATCTCAAACATGGATCTTGAAACTGGGCTGGGAGAAAAGGAATTGTGAGAAAAAGAACTGGGGAGGGTCTTCTTACTCACTCCTTTTATCTGCTTGCCATGCTCTTCTGGCCCTGGTTTGCATAAGAGTAGCAGTAGCTAGGCAGTGAAAACATAACGTTGGTGCAGAATATGTAGTTCTGCCCCAAGTCAAGCAATGAGGTTCCTGGAGCACCTACAACAGAGGAAAATAATCCGCAGCTGGGCAAGCTGATCGACGATGCATATTTAGAATGAATGGGGCTTCTTTTGGTAACATTCTTAGAATGTACTTTTAACTTGCCACGTGTTATGATGGGAGGGGTCATAGCTCAGTGTGACAGAGCACAGGTTTTGCATGCAGAAGATTCCAGGTTCGATCCCTGGCTTCTACAGGTAGGGCAAGGAAAGAATCCTGCCTGAAAACCTCGAGAGCTGCTGCCGCTCAATGTCAACAATACTGGGCTAGATGGACCAATGGTCTGACTCAGTAAAAGGTAGCTTCCTGCGATGGTTGGCATCACCACCTCCACTCCACCATCTGTCCCACTTTGCACTTGAAAACATGATTTATTCTCTTTCCTCCCCACCCCCCGTTCCTTAATTCATTCCTTAATTTTCTCATGGGTTTAGCCATCTCTTGTAACCAAACAGGCTGACTCACTCCCTGCATGTATGTGTGTATGTATTGTTACACATGAACATATGAAGAATGCAAGTGAAATGCAGGTATTGAATATATAGTCCTCTCAAACCTCATATGCTAAGTTTTAACTTGGTTGATGTTCCATAACATGTTTCTCAGTGTCTATATTTTCTCCTTAGGGGTGAATGTAAAGTGAGAAAAGAAGATGATCCCACACACTGTGAACGTCATTGCTGTAAGGATGGCCCAGTAAGAAATGGCCATATTGGGCAACAAACACCTTCCATCAGTCCTGAGAGAATGAAAGATTTTGGCGAAGAAGATTACTTAAATGGGGGAGTGAAGACATGGGAAATGAAGATAATCAGCCATAACGAGGAACTGCTAAGAGACTCGGCCATCCGCCCAGATAGGTTTCGCTTGCCAGCCTACAATAAATTTATTAAATTTGAAGATATCAGCGCAGCAGCTTTCAAAATCCAGTGCGGAGTCCAGAAAACACCCTGTATGGTATGATATTAGTTGTTTCACAATTAGGACTAGTTAAGTCTCCACAGCATTCTGGAAAGCATTTACTTGTGAGACACCCCACTGATTTTAATGGAGCAATTGTGGAGATTGCAGCCTTGCTTTGAGCAAGGCATGGGTTATTTCAGACAAGTGAAGCTAGTGATCCCAGATAAAGTTCCTTCCTCTCGCTTTGTTTACACAGGTGGGCTATTTTTAAGCTACGCTGCTTACCTTCTCAGATTGGTCTCTGATCAGTATGTGCTTGAGGTATGATTTCCCCTTGTCTCTAAGTGCCTAAGATGCTGACTGAGAAAACAGTGTGGTGTTGCTTACATCAGAGGTGATAAACTGAAGGCCTCATCCAGTCAAATCAGAACTTGGTTCCACTTGCTCACCCTGTCCTGCAGCCAGCTCGTATCCTGTTATAGCGTTCTCACACATTCACAGTTTTAATGGATTGTTTATATATCCTAGGAGCAATACTTGCAATAAGTAGAAATCTTTTTGTGGACAAAGTATGTCTGGTTTGTTTTGTGAGAATAGAATTGTGTGTCAAAATGAGCTTCTGTTAGACCAGGGGGTGCAGAACCTCTTTTAGCCTGAGGGCTGAGTTCCATTTTGCAGAAGCTCTTGAGAGCTGCATTCCAGGGGTGAGTGGTATAGAAGGGCCAAAAGATCAGCATATTTTAGCTTGAAGTTCTTTCAGCCAATAACTAAGCCTTAGGAGCAAGATTTCAGCCTTTTAGAATGGGGGGGGGGGAAATGACACAAAAGCTGGAAACCATTGAGAATTTGAGTTTGGGGTTTTGCAGCTGATTATCAGTAGGGTGACCATATTTTGGAAACCAAAAAGGAGGACAACATGGTCTCAGCCCCCAAGGGGGTGTTCCCACCAACATGTCCGCCCCCAGGGGGCATGTCCAGCACTAAGGGGTATGCCCACCTGAACATAGCCTTGGTCACATGCCTGATTTTACAGCACACAATTAAGACAAATCTGTTAAGACAAATCTGTTCCACATAACATTTTAATGTTAACATCACTGAAATAACAAGTGAGACATCCAATGTATCTGAAATTAATTTTACTCACTCCTACTTTTGTAGCTTTTGCTGTACTTTGTTGCTATACTCTGTGTGATACATTCTCCCCTTCCTTCAAATATCTTTTCTGATTGTATCCTCACTCCGCTGCAAGCTGCTGCTTAACATGGCTTGCTGCCGGCTGACTTTTTTATTTTTAAAATTCAGTTTTTTGGGGGAAACTTGTGTGTGATTGTCACAAGTTTCTCTACTCTAACATTAGGGTGGGTGTTGTGGGCGATGGACACTACTTCGCCAATTCTCACTTATATACATTAGCTTCTCAAGGCTTGTGCATTGGCACCACTTTTCACACACAGACTTTGAACCCGTCTGCTTCCTGCATAAACACGTGACTGCTTTGACTGACCTCTCCTTTCCCACATTTTGATCTGTGGACACCTCGCCTCTGCTGAGCTCCAGGTGCCTGACTGCCCAATAACCAAACATATTATGTTCAAGAGCTTGGATGGTTGACTATCAGCTAGATACGTAATATGGCAATGAAGAATTAAGTCATATTGAGTTCATTTTTGTGGTATGTCAGGGCATAATATGTAAGCCATTTTATATTGCTCCTTTTTTACTCACTTTGGAACATCTTTCAACAACTATTAAATTGTTGGATATTTAGTACATTCCTCGAGAGATCTGGCATTAAACCAGGATTCTGACGCAGGCATAGTTCTATCTCAAACTTGGTTTTAATAATAGATGAAAGACATTCCAGTAAAAAAATGTAAACAACTAAGGAAATGTGCAAATAAATATTATTTAGGGAGATCATCTTAAATAGAAAATGTGGCCACAATACCACTCAGAGCTGGGCAACTGCGAGCTCTTTATAAGCACACTGAGCTCTTTGCTGGATTGTAGCCTGTGAATTTAATGGGGAGATCATAAACACAATGAGTTGAAATATTAACAAAATAGGTAACATAATTTATCTCCTCCTCTGACATCATCTCTATGAGTATAACATACATAATCCAAATGGCCTAATGCTATTGGTTTGATTTACATTCAGATATTTGGGACTTATATCTAAGATTACCAACATTTGAACTGAAATTCTGGGATCTAAGGAGCATGGAGGTAGAACCAGGAAGGTGAGGGAGGTGTCAGGAGGCAGAGGCTGTCCAAGACCAGTGGTGTATCCTACAAAAATGCTATTACCCTCAGATGTGTAGCTATTACTTATGCCTATATCATCCATATATGATCTCAAACTCCCACAGTTCAATAGGATAAGACTACAACTGTGCCACAATCATAAAGTAAGAAATAACCTACATGCAGAGCAGGTAACTCAAGAAAATGAGCGAAGCCACAGATTATAGGCCAAGTTGCATTTACCTATTATATGCTCAAGAAATTAAGCATGTAGAAAATGGAAACACATAAACGCTTTCGCTTATCTGATTGATATACTCATGTTCCACATGTACAAAGGGCAGCAAGATCCAGAGTCAGACCCTAACCCACTCACACCTTCTTACACACACGCACACACGCACACACACACACACACACACACTTGTATGCTAAATGACCCTAGCCTACGATGTGGATACTTCTGTGTTGTGTTTACTGGCTTTAGCATACCCGTCTATTGCCATGCCTACCTTCATACATCTTCCCTATGTGGTGTGGGGTTTCCGGCAGCTGGGCCTGACCCCTGCCCGGGCCGATGGCGACTAATCAAGAGTTGCCATCCACCCGGCCGTGTGTCTGCATCAAGGATGGAGCAAGGTGAAAACAATGGAAGGGCCATGTTCACCTTGCTCCATCCTGAAAAGTTGGCGTAAGTCCCTGATTTTCAAAATGTGGAGCTTCTCTGGAAACCCCACAATGGCTTCAAGGTGGCTGCTGCATCATATAATTGACACAGCGCCACCACAGAGCCACCTCGATGCTTTCAGAATGTATAGACAGCCCTATGGTCACCTAAAGCAAGAAAAAATTGCCACTGTGATCAGGATAGGATGCTTTTGCGAGTTGGAATACATTTGGTTGTTTCTCTTTTTCATTCAGACTGTGATATTAATGTCTAATATAGGTGTGTGCAGGTGGGCTAGCAGAGCTCACCAAAGTAACTCAAGGATTTCCCATTGTTTTCAGTATTCTAGGCTTTCAAAACAGTATGGAATGGACATATATCTAAAGAAAGAGTTCCTTCAGTACACAGGATCTGTGAAGGAGCGAGGTGTGCTTTACCTTCTGATGTCTTTACAACAGGTAGGACAACCAGTGGAGCAACATTTGAGCATCAGAGTGAAGTGGCTCTTTACTAAATTTACGACCCTGTGGGATAAGTTTCGCTAGCCTGAGAGATAATGCCTCCCCACTCAACAATTTATCACTTTTCCACAGTATTACCCAAGCTGAGAGTGACTTACCCAAGGCATCCTTACAGGATTTGTATCTGAATGGGGATTTGAACTAGGGTTTCCAAAGGGAGCCCCATACTTTGCTACTCTACTGCACCAGTGGCCCACGCTTATTCCACAAAGGCCTTTCATTGGCCAGAGCCCTGACCGTCTTCTGTTCCAGCCTTCTGTTTTGACAGATCCGGCTTTTGTGCTTTCAACAACTAATTTGCAGAGGTTTAAGCTGGCGACGCTTCCCTTGGCATGGAGAAAAGGGAAATGTTTCACCTCCTACACTGATGTATGTCAGCCTGTGCTTAAAAGCATAGGAACAGGGGCAGGGGAAAAACAGCCACCTGTCTCGTTGGCTATGCACCCTGTTTTTCCTTGCTGTCGCCCTTCTCTGGTACAAAAGTGTATAATCTAAAACAAGGTTGATTTGGACCTTTCCTTCACGGTGCTGTGTTTGCTCTGCTCTACCACCAAGGCCCGGAGTATCACTGTTGTGGGGTGGCCACTCAGCTCACTGGGCCCACCCCCAGCCCCTCTCCTGTTGACTAATCGGAGATCACATTCCACCCAGGAACGCCCCCGGCACAACCCCGGAGCGAGGTCAGACATTGGAAGAGCCATAGTGACCTCGCTCCAGCAGGAAAAGTCATGGTAAGTCCCCGACTTTTCCAATGCGCAGCTTCACAAGAAAGCCCCACAGTGGCTGCAAGGTGGCTGCTGCGTTGTATAACCCATGCAATGTCATGCAACGCCACTGCATAGCCATCATGAGGCTTTTATAGACAGCCCCCTGCTGCCCTAATACTGCTGGCCCCAGTTGGATGTTTTCAGAGGGATGGAACTATTGGGATGGACTCTAAGGATTCAAACAGAGTTTGGAAGCTTGTATCCAGATGAAGAACTCTTTCATTAACTTTGGTTCAGTCAGATACATCCTCTAAAGGCCTCTCGTTATGCTTACAGATTACACTAATGATTACCTTCGTATATGGAAATGGGTGAACTGACTGGCATCATGTTGAGTTCTTAATATGATCATATATGCTGTATGACTTGTACATATATATGATGTAGATCTGATCCTGTACACAGTTATGATGCAGTGCATTGTAGGATTATAATATTTTTATGTATGTATGTATGTATGTATGTATGTATAGTTGCTGAAACAGGGGTGAGGAACCTCCAACCTGATCACAGAGAAAGTATTTCTTTACCTCCTTCCCACACCACAAATGAGGCTTTTAAAAAGCCTAATTACAGCATGGGGCGTATTTGGGGTCACTGTTGGGAAGGCAAGGGCTAATCCTCTATAGCCCAACCCTGTGGACCCCCTTGAAATATTGCCCCTCCTCCACTTCCTTCAGTGATGTCAATGGAGGTCTTTGAAGATTAATTACAGCGTGGTGGGCATTTTCGGAGTGTGTGTCACGAGGTAGGGGGAATGGAGGGCTAACTCTAATGCTGCGACTCCTCCCCACAAAATTGCTCCTCTCTCTCTCTGCAACCAGGCTTTTAAAATGCCTCCCCTGCCATCCACTGAGGCTTTGAAAAGCCTGATTGCAGTGGGGGGAAGGTTCACATGTGGGTATGTATGCATGAGTGTGTGCCTGTGTGTGTGTGTGTGTGTGACTGAATGGGGTCAGGACAATCCCATTGAGGTTGCATACCATCAACCGAGTTTTCTCACCCAATCTTTTGGTATTGCCCCGTGCGCTGCTGGCATGCTGCCCCTGACATCCATGGCCAGAATCAATTTGGGCCCTTGGTCCCCAGGTGAGGCTAGTTTTTGGCTAGTATCTTGTGTTTCTTATGGTTCATGTTCTGCAGGATCAGCAAAGAAAAGGTGTGATCGTTGCCTCTGACAGTAACTTCTCCATGGCAGTGGCATATCACGCCTCGGAGCACCGAATTCCTGTGTTTGTCATCATGTCTACCAGCACCTTGCCAGCTAGAGTTAAAATGTGCCGCGAGTATGGTGCCATGGTCATTTCCTATGGCTCTACCAGGAGAGATGCCCTGCTACATGCCAGGAGGCTAGCACAAGGAAATGGCTACCTGTATCTCGAAGAGTAAGTGGATATTTCACATATAACACCCAAATCTTGAATTTGGCCCAAATATGAGCGCTCACGATTTTGTATGCATTTTACCTTGCTTTGTGTTAATCCATGGCAATTTATTTGAGCCTATGCCAAATTGGTCAAAAGTAGTCAGCTTTTGAGCTTTTGCTCTCTTACAGTTTTAGGTTCAGTGTATTCAAACTGATTATCCAGCTGATGAATGGTCTCTTTCTCACATATCCTGCCACTTACTTTATTGAAAGACCTGAAAGACAATCTTTAGACTTGAACAAATTGTAGCATGGGAAGTTTACTGACCTTGTTGGACAGCAGTTATTAAAGTACCGCCTTTAGTTCCCTTAATCAAGGGATTATCCTCATAATAATGGAATACGTATATAGCAAAACCTTTATGCTTATATTAAGCAGCTGTTGCCGTTTTGTGATTGACTTGACAGCTATTGTTAGTAACTAGGGCTACTAGCCTAGTAAGATCCATGATATGCACTAACAAGGAAGAATCCACTCAAAAACACAAACCTTGACAGCATGATACCTTCACATTTGAGCAGCAGCTTCCACTAAAAATGAATGGAAGTAAGTTCCATGCAATGGCTGGAATCAGTGGGATCACCTTCGTCAGGAAGTAGGTTTAGCCTGCTTTCCACCCAAACATGAATTTGAACTGTGCTTTCGGTTTCTACACATCATATGCCTGACACTGGGAGCATCTCTACATTAAGGAAAAAGCCCACATCCTTACCAGGCTTTCTTCTTCTGGGGTCTTTTCCGCGTTTACTATGGCTTCTTTAGATGGCGGCCAAAGGTAACCACCTGATTTGTAAATGAAAACTTCCCCTCTCAGCAATTCTCCATATAGTTCAATAAAACAGCACCATCTAGTGGCTCTATTATAGTGCAACGCTGGCTTAACATACTGGGGATGTCCCTCGATAATTTTAAACAGTGCATTATCTCTGATCTTTTTAAAGTGAGATTTTAATTTCCTGGAGGTTGACGGCGCCATGTAAATGACCCCCAAATATCCATGAGTTGCCAATCATGAGTGCACAATAAATTGCCTTTGTAGAGAAGCTCTAGGAGACCACAGATGTTTGACCAAAGGCAAGCGTGAGCAAAATGTGAATTCTGTATTGCAGTATTTCCAAGTATAAAAGGGGGAAAGTCATTTGTTTTTGTGATTCTCTGAGTGGAAAATATAATGCATGCATTGGCCACAAAAAGGGTCACAGTATCTGTGATTAGTACCTTGGGATTAGAATATTTTCCTTTCTGCCAGCCATGAGCATAAAATAATAAGTGTCCTGGATCTCTGTTTGGTTTATCCATTTGATGGAACAAATGGAATAAACAGTTTCCAAATGCTATTTTGTACAAAAAAAAAATCCATTACTTCATCATCCTGCACATTAATAAACCAAAGAAAAATAACCTTCTATAAACAGCTCTTTTTAAATTTTCCAGCTCTGATATAGTTATCCTCACTTTAAAACATCTTTCCTCAGGTATATTCATAATCTGTTCACTGAAACAGTTTTACCTGTTAAGAATTCGGTCTCTTTAAATCTTCTTTGTAGCCTTCAGGGAGGTCCTCTGAGTTAGAGGTTATAAGGTATCAAATTTTGGCTCTGGATGATGGAAAGACTTATGCAGTGTTGATCTGCTTCACATTTGCACAACAGGCTAACTTGAAAGCTGTAGTTTCCTGAAAACTCCTTGCTACCCTAAATGCAAAATTAACTATGCCATCGTAATGGAATGAAGGAGAGGTTCAAAACAATATCCTTTCTATTGCTTGCATTTTTTAAAATAAAAGCAGAAAGCAAAAGAGGGAGAGATGTGCCAAGAGCAATAGCAAAAGAATCCCGAACTCTCTGCTAAGCCACAGCTTAAGTTGTTGTTGGCTATATAACCATACACTTGATTTGTTAAAATTTAGAATAGCCCCCAAACTTTCCAGACAGTTTCCTGAGAGGAAAAAATTCGATACTTGCCATATCTGTATCATAGACTTAACTTGATTTAATAGTAATTGTTTCCCCAGGGAATCTTGGGAACTATAGTACTACAAGGAGATGAGGGATCCTCAATAAAGAATTCTCAACCGATTCATCAAACTAGAACTTACAAGATTCTTTGGGGAGTTGCGGGGAGCCACAACACTCAAACTTGTATAGAACCAATCTAGGTTCAGAGTACAGATATACCCTCTGTCTCCCTTCTGTTACTTCAATCCTGTTTGCTTCCTAGATACAGTAATTTCTGTCAACTCCAACGATTTGCAACTAATTTGGTTTGTGGTAATTTTAAGAGTGTGTATGTGCCAGTACTCTTCTATGTCACACTTGAAACAAAGTTACTTTTTTTCTGACTAATTGAGCGATTTATTGCACGTTCGTGATTGGCCACTCATGAAAGTTTGTGGGTCTTTTCAATGACATTGTGAATGACCAGGATGTCTCCTGCGGCATCCATTGGAAATACAGTCATGAAAAGCACAATTTTTAAAGTTATAGCACCTGGAAAAAAGTGGGATCTTTCACCACTAGATGACACTGTTTCAATGGAACTGAACGGAGGGGAAGTATTCAATTCAAACCATGTGGTCGCCCCTCTCTGTCCATGTAATTAAGCCATAACAATTGCGCCAAGAAGCAGGAAGCACAAATGCCCTGGGTAAGTAACGTGATTTCCCCTCAACGTAAAGTCACCTAGTGCTAGAACTAGAACTTAAATCAATGGGTTCTTTCCAGGAATGGAATATTGGCACAAAGATTATCAGTTGAACAAGAATTTCTGCCTTAAAGAGCAAGAGTTGTGTGCTGCCTGTTGTTTCTTAATGCATTGTATTCTTAGAATGTTATGAAGGGGGGAGGCAGCGGTACTTACTTTTTAAAGAGAGGTGCAACAGCTTTGCAGTAAGTAAGAGCCCTGCTGTTTGTCTACACTGAAATGAAGCCCTCTCCTAAAATCTATGTGTGTGTGGGATCAGGGTTCAGTTGCTCATTGGTGAGGAAAAACACTCAGTACATGCTCAGAGGTGCTTTCCTACATTACATAATATCTGAGATGTTGCCACTGTTGTTTTTAAGATAGAAGGGGTAGTACTAAAATGGGTGTCATTAAATGATGGAATGAACGGGCTGATAAGGTTAAGATTTAACAGTACCTGCAAGATAATTTTTTTCCCACTTATACCATTGGCTGGAAATACTCGTAAGACGTTTCTTATATGCAGATGGCACACCTCCCAAAAATAAATGCTGAATTTGCATAATGCAACATACCATAAAACGAGGCACTGGGGAGTAATAATAAAATATGATCGTGAAGGGCCTGGCTTGCAACACCAAATTAAAGTACATTAAAGTCACAAAACTCTGTGTTACTCTATGGAAAGAAGGAATCCAGTGTAACTTGTGTCAGAACTGGCGCTCAGTAACATTTTGTTACCTGTTCAGTAGCAGTACAGTGTATTTCAGATATTTTTCAGAGTACTCAGTAGCTGAATTAGGAAAACACGATACTCAATGTTGGGGCAATAATGAACTTTACAGTTGTTCATCTAGGGGGTGCTCCCCACACAACATGGTAATAAATAATCAACCGTGGTGTGGATTAGGATCAGCACTGAGTTGACTATGGCAGCATTCGGATGACATGATAGTCAATACAACTGACAATTGTCCCCCTCCCCCGTTGCTTATTGTGTCATCCGAATTCAGCCAGTGTCTTATGCCCTTGTACAGCTAGTACATTCATGAAGAAAATATTCAAAAATGAAAGTAATACAAGTATCCAACCAGAACTAGAAGCTATGAACTATGCATATTTATACATAAAAGCAATAAGACGTTATTTGCATTCCACTAGAATTTGCAACTGCTTTAACAACGTGCTCATGAAGATTAACCTTACGTTTTTTGGGTTTTTTAGCAGCAAATAATCAAGTTATTGTTCCTTGTTGATGATCATTATTATTTTTGGCTTGGTTTTGCAGAGCAGACAGCGCTGTCTATCTATCAGGGTTGGGGACCATGGGGCTGGAAATCTATGAACAGGTGCCAAAACTGGATGCAGTGATATTCCCGGCAGGGGCCCACTGTGGATTGCTAGCGGGCTCAGCTGCTGCACTGAAACATCTGAACCCACATATTTCTGTGATCGTAAGCATCTGATAACGTTGGCTCCCATACGTATGCCTTTTGGAAGTTGTGGTTATTGCATTTTTTCAGTTGGTGGTAGAATTAAAAATGGACTTCCTGAACTAATTGAATAAACAGAAAGGCACTGGACTTTTGATAGCTTCAGTAGAAAAGCAGACCAAAGAAGCTTCCTGATAAATGGTATCAAGAGTTTGACCTTATTATGCTCTTCAGTGTTGCTGCAGAAAAAGTACTATTTATGCATGGTTAATTGTTCAGGATGAGGATGAAAATGTGTCTGTGCATTTCACCGAAAACAATTGTAGTGAGGATAGACAGGAACCAGCTGTTCAATGAGCATTCCAAGGCACAGTTGCATTCAGTTTATGGCTGTGCGTCCTGATCTCACAAATGATAGGCACGCAGAAACATGTTCACAGATACCCTTAGGTGAAAGAGTTTTCATTTGATCTTTCACCTGTTCACGCAGATCAGAGTGAAAGAGCTTTCTTTTCTTTTACTTTAGAAAACGTCAGAGGAAAGCTTTACTCTTAGGGACTGTTAGCACGTGCCAGGCACATTCTGCAGCCTTTTGGAATATTTAGGGTGACCATATTTTGGAAACCAAAAAGGAGGACAACATGGTCGACTCCCAAGAGGGCATGCCCACCAACATGTCTGGCCCCAGGGGGCGTGTCCAGCACCAAGGGAATGTGCCCACCTGAACATAGCCTTGGTCACATATCTGATTTTACAGCACACAATTAAGACAAATCTGTTCTATATAACATCTCAATGTTAAAATCACTGAAATAAAGAACAACGTATCTGAAATTAACTTCATTTACTACTACTTTTGTAGCTTTTGCTGTACTTTGAAGCTTTTGCTCTACTCTGTGATACATTCTCCCCTTCCCTCAAAAATCTTTTCTGACTGTATCCTTACTCCATTGCAAACTGCTGCTGCTTTAAACAGGGCTTGCTGCTGGCTGGCTTTTTTATTTTTATTTTTAAATTTAAATTTCTTTTTAACCCTGTGTATGATTGTCACAAGTTTCTCTACTCTAACGTTAGGGTGGGTGTTATGGGCAGCAGACACTACTTCACCCATCCACATTTCTCACTTATATACATTAGCTTCTCTCTTTTTTAAAAAATATTTTTTTTATTTTCAACATAAAATACAACATAATAACAACAACAACAAAAAACAATACAAACTAACAATCCGTTACAACCCCCCCCCCGTGCTCCCCAACCCAATGAGACCTTCATTTATTCATTTATATTATACATTTTCCCAAAGTTGTAAAGAATCTTTTAAAGGTGTACAACCTTTCCCCTTTATTAATACAAATTCCAAAAATGGACACCAAATACTTTCAAAATCATTCTTCCTGGATAATCCCCTCTTTACTACATTAGCTTCTCAAGGCTTGCGCATTGATACTACTTCTCACATACAGATATTTAACTCCTGTCTACTTTCTGCACAAATGCGCTACTCTGAGACCCTCTTTCTAATGCCCTACATTGCCTGCCAGCACCGTAGGGCTAAGTTACAACAGGTGTCTCTGGGTTATCTGGGCAGCCTCTGTTGTCAGGCTGCCTCTACAAGAGAGGTTTAAAGTTCTTTCAAGGCGCTTAAAAAAAATTACCTCTACAAGAACGGAGCGCAAATCAGGCGTAGAGGCGCTTTATCTCTCCGATTATGCGCATTATCGAATGCGCGTTAAACAGCGAGTTTTATTTTGCTCTGTCCGTTAAAGCGCATTTTGACTATGTGAACAAGCGCTTATGCGCATTAACAACTTGTAAAGCGCATTTTGGTCATCCCTTAATGCGCTTCGCCGCCTCTCGCCGCCTCTTGTGCAGAGGTATTAGGCATAAATGCGCTTTAGCAATTATGCGCATAATCGCCTAACCAGGCACAAAAGCGAATCGTTGTAGAGGGGACCTCTGTCTCTAAGTCATTGCAGCCAAACCAAAGCCTCCAGCCTCAAACAATCTCCCTCTTTCTCTCTCTGCCAAAGTCTCCCGATTGTCCAGCTGGGACGCACACTTGTGGCCAGGGGTATTGCTTATTGCTTGGTCATGTCTGGTGACTCTTACTTTAAAAATCTCCACCGCCAGCCGCCTCCACCTCCTCTCCTCCTGCACATCTGCTCGACTCTGATGCACTCTTAAAACGCTCTGGGTGGCAAGCCAGCCTCTCAGGGCCAAGCTACAGGTGAATCTGGGTTGTCTTCAGCCTCTCTCCACCTTATGCCAGCCAGCTGACGTCTCCAGCTTCCAGCCTCAAACAATCCCCCCTCTCTCTCTGTCAAAGTCTCCCAACAATCCAGCCAGGCTGTGCACTTGTACCCTGTGGCTGGCGGTAGGGTGCCAGCTTATAGCTTGGTCACAGGTGTAGGCTGACCATTTGAAAAGGAGGACAGGGCTCCTGTAACTTTAACTGTTGTAGAGAAAAGGGAATTTCAGCCAGTGTCATTTGTATGCAATTAGTTCCTGGTGAAATTCCCTCTTCATCACAACTGTTAAAGTTGCAGGGGCCCTGCCTTCTTTTGTATATGGTCACTCTAGTATAGTGCACACACCTTTAACTGTTGTGATGAAGAGGGAATTTCACCAGGAACTAATTGCATACAAATGACACCGGCTGAAATTCCCTTTTCTCTACAACTGTTAAAGTTACAGGAGCCCTGTCCTCCTTTTCAGATGGTCAGCCTACACAGGTGGTGACTCTGGTTTTTAAAAAAACTCAAACATTCTGCATTGCATGCCAGCAGTGCAGACAGAGCCTAGCTCACAAGTGAACAAAGTGAAATGGAAGGGAAGGGGTAGCAAAGCAAAGCAACGACATGCCAGGTTCCAACATCCGCATCAACAGGACATCCGCAAAGATGAGAGCCTCTCTTTCAACTGACCCCTCACTGTTGGTCATGAGAGTTTTTCTCTAAGGATGACCCTTCATCACCCATGATGCGGAACTCTGTGAAAAAGGCCTCTGGCCTTTTCTATTTTGCCCTGTGGGCTGCTTTGACTGACCTCTCCTTTCCCACATTTTGATCTGTGGATGCCTCGCCTCTGCTGAGCTCCAGGTGTCCAACTGCCCACCAAATCTGCAACAGGAAAGGTGCCCTGCTTGCCTAGCACTTCTTAGCTAAAAACTTGAGATTCCCTTGATGCCGAGGGCTGAAAATTCTCTAGGTGCAATACCCTAAAGAGGAGGTTTGACAACCTGAGTTTGGAGGATATGGCTCCAGCAGTTTTTAAAAATAATAATTTTAAAATATCAAACTTTACAAAATTCCTAAAAATCAATGGATGAACAGATCTGCTTCAAACGTGGCAAGGACCTAGCCCTACCTGAGATCTATCAGGGTGCCAGGATTCATTTCTTTATCTTTAAAAATGATAGTTTTTTAAAAATAAATTATTTTAAAACCTCAAATTTTAAAAAATCCCTAGAAATAAGCAGATGAACAGATTTGCTTCAAACTTGGCAAGGCTAAAGCTTCATCCAAGAAGTATCATGGTGCCAAATTTCATCTCTTTACCTTTAAAAATGACCGTTTTAAAAAAATATATATTTTAAAACCTCAAACTTTTTTAAAAATCCTAAAAGTCAATGGATGAATGGATCTGCTTCAAATTTGGCATGGCTAAAGCCCTTCCTTAAAGCTATCATAGTGCCACGTTTCATCACTTTATCTTTAAAAATGGCAGAGCTGTAAGCATTTTCGTTAATTCTCATTAAAGTAGAGCTGCCTTTTGGCTGGGGAGGATGGGAAAAATCCAGATTTTTCATCAAATTTCATAATTTCCCCCCTTCCTGGATTTGTTACCAAAATTCCTGACAAATCTGGGTTTTTTATGTCATATGGTCACCGGCCCTGATTGGGAGTTGCTACATGACATCCGAATCTAGACATTATAGGTTAATCATAGATTAAAGAACATATCCAAACCAGGACACTATCCAATCAGGGGTTAAATATTCAAAATGGCTGTGGCATGTGCCTGGCACTTGCTGCAGCAAATCGTGGGTTCATTAACCCACAATTTGCCACCTTTACATGCGAACTGGGTCTTACAATCAGAACTTGGCTTACTACCCTTCAGGAGTAAGCCAATAACTTGACACATTTAAAATGAGGGGCGCTGTTGCCAAACAATTATACGCTCTGCTGATTTCAGTGGGAGAGACTTATGGCAAGTTACAGATTATAAACAACAATAAAATCATACCATTGTCAAACAGTAGAATAGATAAAACGAGACCAAAAATCACAACTGGATTGATGGGATTTTAAAGTGCTTACCTTTGCTGGATTGTGCCCAATTTTGTGAGGGTGCAGGATGTGGTCTTTAGAAGGAGTTCCTTGAACAGGCAAATTGAAAACTAGTAATGTACAATAAAGATTGGAGACATAATAGTTATAAGTAACTGAGATCATTTAAATTTCTTTCCTTTTTCCCAGGGTGTAGAGTCGGAGAGTTTCCCTGTATTGCAGCAATCATTAAAGATTGGCCATCCTGTAGAAGATCAAACTCGCAGTAGCCATCAATTTTACAGAGGTAAGCGATTTTGGAAGCTTTCATACCTTAGGCCTCATGAAGAGGAAGAGCTAAGTTATCCTGTTTTGTTTTATGATGCATCTTTGATATGGTAGCCATTCAGAGGTCATACTGAATGCAGAGGTGGTACTCTGGGGTGTGCCATTGGCTAAGATTTTGTTTATATGTTACAGAAAGCATAGTACAAATTAGATGAAAAACTGTACATGTAATTAATACACCTGTTGGGTTAACCGTCCTCCAATTAATCTGACAGTAAGGTCTTGCAGCAACAGCTTCTGTTCCATGTCACAGCATCAAAGTATTGAAACTTCCTCCCCAACCCAACCACCCCCAGAAAGAGAAAAAATAACTCTCTAGAAAATGCTCTTTGGGTTCTGCCATAGAAGTCTAATTCCTAGAGCGTCCCCAGAGCATCCTAGGAAACTGGTAGGAATCTTCAAGCACTGCTTTCTAGGCTCCAGGGACACTCTAGGAAAGAGACTTCTATGGCAGTAACCATGGAGCCTGTTTTAGCGTGTTTTTCCCTTCCCGCCCTTTCCTAGCAGGGGCTGGGAGTCTAGAGGTTGCCAGACAAGGCTTGGAGGGCCACCTGTGGCCTACATATTTTTCCACTCCTGTTCTAATATAATATAAAATATTATACTGTGTTAAGGATTATTGTTTAAACTCAGCTATGACTACGTAGGAATTGGATCTGGAATCTATAACGATCTCCAATGTTAATTCCTATGGGGTCTGTGCTGTTACACTTCTGTACATACTAGACTGAACATATGAAAAGGAGGGCTCATGTAACTTTAACAGTTGTAGAGAAAAGGGAATTTCAGCCGGTGTCATTTGTATGCAATTAGTTCCCGGTGAAATTCCCTTTTCTCTACAACTGTTAAAGTTACATGAGCCCTGTCCTCCTTTTCATATGATCAGCCTAGTACATACTGAGTTTATGTTTATAACTGTATTTTTGTTATAGATCTATGGTTTGGTAAGTATCTCTAGGGTGAGAGTGACGGGTTTGTACTTGTGAGCTGATTGGCTGAGAGACTGAGGGGGTGAAGTAGTGTGTGATGTATAAATTGTGGGGTAGACAAGAAGGAGATAAGGTGAGATGGACAAGATAACAGGGGGTTCAGGTCAGAGATGGGGGGAGAGAGAGAGTATGAGTTAAAGATTTAGTGAAGGTTTGAGGTGATTGTGCAAGGATTGTTTGAGAGTTATCTGGTACTACATATGAGAGAACCAATATTGATAGAGCCATTTAAGAGTTACTTGTTTATTATTCAACAACTTCTTTGTGTAATTAATAACACTTTCTTTGTTTATAAAATCCTATGCCTCCTACTCATGGCTGTGTAAGGGGGAGGTAATAAAGGGTCAAAGCATAAAGTCTGTGGCTTGGTTCGGATGACATGGTAACCAATGGGGGGTTAAAGAGTCAACCATCAGTTGTGTTGGTTATTGTGTCATCCGTCGGGCAAAACGCAACTGATGGTTGGCTATTTTCCCAAAATAGCCAATGGAGAAACACAACGGGCTGCTCCGTTGGTCATTCAGACAACTGTTTGTTCGTGTGTCGCCTGGCGGGCTCCAGTGATTATTCTCCCCTGTCCACAGAGTCGCGAGACAAGAGTGACAGAAACCCAGCCACTCTAGCCCCGTGGGGCTCTATGGGCAAGGGAAAATAATCCCATGCCGGGGAGCGTTTCAGAAGCTTCGATCATCCCCTCCCTTCATGGGATGGGGTGATCGGGGCTCCTGAAGTGCTTGCTGGCATGGGAACATGCCGTCCCTGGGTAGGGCATCATCAGTCGTGATGCCCCATGTCTTGCCAGGGATCTGGTCCTGAGCCCCCCACCCCCAATTCATCTGGAGATTGCCTCAAGGGGATAGAAGGAGCCCCTTCCATCCCCTCCAGCCAATCTCCAAATGGATCTGGGGGAGGAGGGTGTAGGATGCCTCCCACGGCTGGACATGAAACAGCCAGCCTCAGCAGGCACCCATCTGACGAGTAATATTCTTAGCTGCTAAGGCTGCAGGCAGGTTTGGTCATCTGATCCTGCCTGCAGCCTTAGCACTGGAAAGCCTTTCGGCTGAGGTGAAAGGGGAAGAGAGCTGACATCCCAGGATCAGAGCTGCTCATGACAGGAGCAGCTAGGAGCCTTGTGCATCTCTCCGTCGCCCTGATCTCCATGGCAACAGGGCTGGGGGTGGCTCTAGAAATGCCAGCCCCTGTCCTATTTCCATGGAGATCACTGAGAAGGATGTGTTGATGGAAGGGGATCATCTCCGGTGTGAGGCGATCCTTTCTCCTGGCAGCTCCATCGAGTTTGGCTCCGGCGCCAAACTCAATGGGCATAGAAGAGGCGCTGCTGGAAGAAAGGATCACCTCGCACTGGAGATGGTCCTCTCCTGGTGATGTGTCCTTCCCAGTGATCTCCATGGCAACAGGACAGGGGCTGGCATTTCTAGAGCCGTCCCTAGCCCTGTTGCCATGGCAGCGACTGAGGACGCATCAGCACCGAACCACATCATCAGATGACGTGGCTTGGCGCTGACGCCTCCTTTGCCAGAGCAGCGACCGAGGGCCCTGACACACGAGGAGACCGGCCCCAAGCCTCCCTGCCGCAGAAGCCCTGTTTCCTGTTTACGGATGGGATTCATTCACCGCCAGGAGTCTCGTCTCTCCTCCACTCTTTGCTCCTCCCTCCCCATAATGGCGGTGCCAGTAAGGTAAGCACTAACCAGCACCGCCATTCGCGGAGACGGCCTATAGGTGTGTGTAGGGGGGAGAGACAGCCGCTCCACGGAGAGAAGGCAGTCCACTCCAGGAGCGGCACTTCCATGTCGTCCAAAGGCGCACATGGATTTGCCATCCGTGGAGTAGACTATTTCCTTTCCGTTGGCTAAAGTGTCATCCAAACGCAGCCTGGGTGTCCTTGTAGAGAGAGGACTGTGTAAGGATTGGGCCTGAGCCTTAAAGGTCCTGGTTTAGTGAAACCAAGTATGTGAGAAATGGTGGTTCTTGCTTAGAGTGAGAAAGGCCTTAAAGAATTCTCACTAGGATAGGGGCAGGAACACCACAGAGTCTTACTGACCTGGAGTACCTTACCTTTTTTTCCCAACTCAAATCCTCCTGAAAATATGATAAAAAAAAAACAAGCAACAACCCTGGCCCCTCTTTCCCGTAACTACTACAAAATAGTAATTGTTTATTAAATGGAAGCTTTCCCCATGTTCTAGTCATTTATACCCAGTGCAATATTCCACTCCACCCTCACTTCAATTTACTTGGAGACTGAATGACTCAATGCCATTTTAATGAACACTCAAAACAAAAAAAGACAATGAGAGAGGAGGCTAAAATGCCACAGAGCAATCGATCCACTTATTGTAGAACAATATGTGGATTATGAAGTGGCATAGGTTAAGAGGAATGTTTTACATACATTTTCATATCTTCCTGAGGGTCCATTATAATGCTCAGATACACAGGTTATGAAAAAGTGCTAAGTCCTAGAGATATCGTTCATTCTTACAACGAGCATTTATTGTCCACTAGTTATTTCCTACTCATGGTTGTTTATGGGTCCTTTAGATAACATCATGACCCTCTAGTTTCACTTCTGTTTATAAACAGCATTTTTGGTGAGGTTTTTTTTTTTTTTTAGAACAGGAAAAATGAGGTATTATTTCTGAAAGTGAAAGAAAATGTTGTTTCCACATGTGTATTTGTGCAATTCTACTATACCACAGAGGTATAATATATGCTATGTTCTGGGGTCCCTCTATACGATGTCGCTTTGGCGCCTGTTTCTCCAAATATACGCTTTTTCCTATATTTGAATTTACGTCTAATAGCGATAGACGAGAGCTGTGAAGGTGCATTACGGGCTCCATTAGTGTCCCTTACAATTGTTTATATGTGTAGATCGCATCATAGTTGGAGCATAGATCAAGCCTTGAATGAGGAAAAGTTGAGGAAAGTGCCGCCCTAGTGGCTTTTGCTACTGCCCAGTGCTGCATTTCCCACCGTTCGTTACCCCTGCCCACCTGGTAAAACCAGTAAAGCAAGTTACATTGCAGTCTCTTCCTGTCAGATCGAAAGATCACTTGTCTTTCAGATGTTAAACTGTTGCAAATCGGGTCTCCTTGGAAACATCCTGTGGGCTTGATTTTGTATTAAACTTCTTTGCCAAAGAAGATGTCAGGCAGTAAAAGGAACTAGAACCACAGAGTTCAATGAGGCTTGAATTAGGGACAAAATGAGAGCACATCCTGCGCCACGCTTCCCGGGGAGCAAGTCCCCCCCCTGCTCAATGTGCCTTACTCCCGAGTAACAGTGCACAAGACAGCAGCTCAATGCCATGAACTCTCTCGTACAGAGAGAAGTTCCCCTGCCTTTTTCCAGTCAGGATCCCAGCAAGACAGAGAGAGGGAAATGGAGTAGATACAACACCTTCACGGACCTCAAATACTCAAAACAGTGCATATGGTTTTTCCAAGCCCCTTCCTCTAGCAACGAAGGGGCAGTCATTCACTGCCCACCAAACTACGCTCATGATTAGCATTAATCTGAATGGTCAGTAGGGTTACATGATGATAATGCGCTCGAACTTTGGAGAAAAATTAAAAGTCACGGTAAATCGTCACCCTGGAAATGCGCATTAACAGAGGCTATAATTCACATAGACGTCTGATTTGCACCCCGCTCGTCTGTCCTAAATGCCATCAGAGAGAAGTCAAGGAGGCGCAAATAAGCCGTCTAGAGGTACCCATAGAGGCTATATAGCAGAAAAGCACGAAAGGAAATGCTCCTCATGCAGCGTTCGGATCTCAATTCTGTGATGAAACTGAAAGTAGATGTGGTGGATTAACAGACGCTTTTCAGCTAAAATCATCCTGCCTGTGCTTTTTCATGCACAAGGGGGAAAGATAGGAAGTTCCTGTCGCTTTTCCATGGCTTTCCCAACCAAGGATGAAAAAAGCAATTTGAGGAAGGTGAGTTTAAGCTGGAAAAGTTCTGGAGGTAAAGAAGTTAAGTTTAACCTAGCTCATTTTGCCAGCCTTTCTTCTGCTCAGATTTAAGAGATTAGTCAGTCCAGGGCTGTTTTGTATTTAAAAACAAAAAATGGAGGAAAGGTGAATATGAAACTCTGCATAACATTTACTCTGAGCCTTAAGCTTTATGATTTGGGAACATATTCACGTGTTATGTGGCTTTGCAACTCTCAGAACGATGGAGATACTCATCAGTTTGTCTAATCCACAGCTGGATGGAATTAATCATTCCATCCTACCTCTGAAAAGGCCTTCCATAAACCCTCCCTCTGTTGTTTATGTGTGTGTGTTTAATGGTTAGGATATAGCTTATAAACAGTAAGAGCCTATCTACAGTACTAGTTAAAACGGTTCATCAGTATTAAACCGGTTTAAAACGGTTATAAAACGGTTTAAAGCAGTAGTATAGATAGGCTCTAAATTCCACAGTGAATGAATGTTATTATAGATACGTGTAAGCAACATTTCTTAAATAATTATTTTACATTGAAACTGAATTCAGCGCCTTGGAGCCAATGTTTTGGATAGTTATTTCAAATCAGTGGGTGAGCTTCAGCCTTCCTCACCTCTTGGCCTCTCCTGTCTTCTCAGGTGACTGATTCTCTCTCTCTCTCTCTCTCTCTCTCTCTCTCTCTCTCTGTGTTTCCTCCTCTGCCCCCTCCCAACTGCCCTTTCTAATCGCCTTGTCTTGACACCCTGCTTCCTGTGGCTAACTTCTCTGGGGTTTATCCAGATCAGTCAGTGATCATTAGAAACCCTTCCTTCCATGCCCAAATCTCTGCCACAGTAGGGCAGTTCAGCTGATCTCTGTCAGAGGCTTCACTATCACTTTGATCATCCTTTACTGTGTTACAATATACACTGCAAAATGGCAAAGTATTGCATTTATTTTATTTCTATTTACAACCAATGGGAAAATAAATTACCTATTTTTTATGTGTCACTTCATCTACAGAAGTGAGCGGTCCTTGTTTTGGTGCCAACTCTTTGCAGCTGACTGGGAAATTTGTTGATAAGGTTGTAACAGTGAGGTAAGTACAGGAAATGCATAATTCCACAAGAATGATTATTTTGCATGGTCATTTTCTAGGGCACTTCCAGGTGATTCTAAGGGCCAATTCCCAGTATAGTTTTCTAATCTGAACACAAAATGTGTTTAAAGTAGAAAATGTGCCATGGTACACATTGCACCTGTTGTGGCTGACGGGTGCCAGAATGCCCACAACACTGCCAGAAATATGGTGGTAGGAAGAGCTAAGGATTCACTTGTGGGGAGGCATCATAAGCCAATATGGAAGGAGCTTTGAATGAGGCAGGCTTCTATAGTCCACCCCCCCCCCCCAACTTTGGCAGCTATGGCCCTGGCAGGCACACTTAAATCCCCTCATTTCCCTACACCACAGGAAATACAGAAGTGGATTCCGCCATCCTTTTCTAATTACCACTTCCATGTATCCTGCAGAAATGAATGACCATTTGAACATGTTCACGCCATTTGCAATTGCTGGCACCAGTTGTGTCATTTGTCCTTTTAAACATGGCTGATTCTTGTATCTGAATTTTAATTGTGAATTGGCACTCACAGTTGTGACTGGAAGCTTGTTCTCAGTGCTTCTGATCACCACAATAAATTTATGGGCACTTCAGTGGGGTTTATGCCAGTCTAGTTGGATGACTTTTTGCAATGCGCACTAGACAAGAAGAAGAAGAAGAAGGAGAGGGAGAGGGAGAGGGAGAGGGAGAGGGAGAGGCAGAAAAGAAGAAGAAGAAGAAGAAGAAGAAGAAGAAGAAGAAGAAGAAGAAGAAGAAGAAGAAGAAGAAAGATTTAGCTGTCTTTTTCTGTTTTATGCTTCCAGTTGTACTATAGGGCATTCTGGATGTGCTCTTGGGGTATTTTCTCACATTTACTTTGGATAAGTCGTAGATCAAGCTGGTTTGTACTGCAGCCTGACATCTTGAACATGGGATGGGGCACAAAGATTGGCAGAGTGGTGGAGAAATTCATATAAATGTCTCTGCTAATATGCCTGATTGTAACTTGAATATGTGGAAATGTTCATTGGCAGATGTTTTTCTACAATGCTTCATCTATTTAACCTAGTTAATCAGAACACCAAAGAAATTCCTTAACATAAAGCAAGTTCTGCCCCCTTTTTTCCCTCAAAGATTTAAAATCAGATTATTATTTTTTTCTGCCAGGTTTTCGAAGTCTAAATTTTGCTTTAACTCTGGGCTAGTTTATGTTAACCACTCGGTGACTGCAGTGTAAAGTGATGACTTGATAAGTGTGAATAGCCCACCACAGAGCTGGCACCACTAATAGAACTTTTCTACAGGACTGAAGCTGCTAAAAAAAACCGAAACACCTTGCTAAACATGTCTGGTTTGTTTTAATTTTTTATGTTGTTCAGTACCTTTTTGGTTTTTCTGGCTGCTGATGTCTTTGCTCCCACTGTCCAGGGCCCCATTTTATTCAGGTTGCATTGAAACCAATTGGGTGTGGCATCACAATCAACTGTGACATCAACATGTGCTGTTGTGACATCATAGACAAAATCACATTGGTTGCTACAGCCAATACGATCAAAGGTGGGTGGTAGGGACAGCTGGGTCCAAGAACTATTAAGGCAATGAAAGAGGAAAACGGCACCGAGAAGAACATCATTGAAGCATCATGGATTTGTTCAGAAGTACAAAGAGAGAAGAGAGAGAGAGAGAGAGAGAGAGAGAGAGATGAAAATAGCTGGTGCTTTCTGCCATTCAAAAAAGGAATGTGAATTGACTAGTTTTGGCTCAGTCTTCTTTTCATATCTCCCACTGTTATGTCCAGTGCAATATCTTTGAATAACGATATGAGAAATGAAGGGATATACAGGTGTGTGTGGAGCAGCCCTCTTTATGACACTGTTCCTCTCGCTATTCAGGGAGGAGGACATTTTGATTTCCATGCTGAGGTTACTGGAGTACGAGCGTGCTACTGTCGATGCTGAAGGGGCCATTGGACTTGCGGCTCTGGTCGCTGGGAAGTTGCCGGAGTTAAAAGGCAAAAGGTACTGAAACTTTGAAGCAGCTAGCAAAGGAAAAAGAGAAGTGTACTTCTCGGATACCAAGGAATTAGAAGCAAATCTTGATGCTCCATGTGGTTTCTTCTCTTGGCATCTATGGTGGGCAATGCTGGCTGAAGACAGGGGCTGAATTTGGACGACACAATAAGCAACTGGGGTGGGGAAACAATCGTTAGTTGTATTGACTATCATGTTGTCCGAATGCTGCCATAGTCAACTCAGCGCTGATCCTAATCCACGCCCAGTTGATTATTTATTACCATGTTGTGTGGGGAGTATCCCCTAGATGAACAACTGAAAAGTTGATTATTACCCCACCATTGACTATCGTGTTGTCCGAATTCAGCCAGGGTTTAATCTTGCCAAGTACTCTTCAATAAAATCTAGTTCGTGCCACAATTAAAGTATCTGGGTTTATGTCAATGTGGTTGCCCATCATTTAGTCAAAAATGTACAAAAATGGTTGCTTCTACCTGGGCCAATGGTCAAGCAGAGTTTGAGGCCAAGAAGAGGATTCATCTTAGGATCAGTTTTCAAGCTACCTTTGAAGGACATTTGTATGCTTTCAGGAGCACATCAATATCTTGAGCTGTGATAATTTCATGTTACAGTCCAATAAATCACTCATAGACTTTGTTTGTTCTTCCCTTTTCAGAGTGGCTGTTGCTATATGCAGTGGTAACCTGGAACTTCCCTTGATGCGACAGTGTATCGATCGTGCCCTCACCCTTGACAACAGAGTGTGCAAATTCTCCATCATGATCTCTGACTGTCCAGGAGATATTTCAAAGCTACTGGAGATCTTGGCTCGGGAGGAAGCCAGGTAGTCTCGAATGATAATTGCATATAGCTGGAAGAGGACAGTGCCCAGAGAGCAACTGATTGGACTGCTTAGTTTCATTTTATATTTCTTATATCTGGGAAACGTTGCATCCAAAAATGAAAGAATGGATGTATTAATGTATTTGTTTTATTAGCTGCATTTCTCTTTTGTCTGTCTCAAGATAACATACAAATGTAGCAAGTTTATATAAAACCATTAGCTAACACAGTTTTTTTTAAAAAAAACACACCCATAAATTTCAGTGTTACACATTTTATTTTAAAAATAACAATAAAAATTAAAGCAGCAGAAACAATTTCAATATGGAGCCAGGATCAATTAAAACTATTTCTTTTATTAAACTGGGAAAAGCTTTTAAAATCAGAAATGTCTCCATTTGGTGCTGGGTGGGCTGTTGCTGGCTGAGGCTTTCAAGAACACGGGGTGGAGAGAATTATCATCTTTGAAGTAGGCAGCGAGAACCAAAATGAAGAAAACAACTTGGAACAGTGGGGCTCCAGAACAGACTTTCCCTAAATGTCCACCTATTTCCACCCTCCTTCTAACTGGCAGATGTTGACTTCTAGGGAAACTGCCCCCTCCCCCCCAAAAAGCCATTACTCTCCACAAGCAGACAGTGTGCTTCTGTGACTGGATATGTCGCAATCTCATATACAATCTCTTTGTTCCAGAGTGCTGGACATCAAACAAGAACACATGTACAAGACATCAGACCTGTTTACCAGTGAGGTAAGGAAAAGACTGTGGTTGAGTTTCATATCTATAATTCCTACACAAACATAGTTGTGAGTGACTGCATAGGAAGCTACCATATCTAGCTATCCATATAACCCTAGCATTATCTACTGAAGACTTTCCCAACCCGGTGTCCGGTAGATGGCCAATGGCTGGCTCTGAATGTTGAAAGTTGCAGTCCAACAAATCTGGAGGGCACCAGGTTGGGGAAGGCTGCTTTGTACCATTTCTGCGTAGCCATGACTTCTGCATAAAATGTGACATTTTGAGAATGAAGGGTGTCAGCCACCGAGCACTGCTGTGGCTCTAGTATCCAGTGTAGTCACTTAAATGGGTTGGGATTGTACATCGGCACTGCTTTTGGTGATTAATATTGGCTCCAAGTCTTGCTTTCTCCCTGGCTGTGCAGTAGAATCTGAATTCATAAGCCAACTTTTGCTTTGACGTTACACATTCACCCATGGAAAGCTGTGCATTCCTGGCTCATGTGGGTGGTTGGCGCAATACCAATGAGATGTTTTTTTTTTCTTTTGCAAAACATTTATTCCAGAGGCATGAAGTTATTTTGGCCAACTCCGGACAATTTAACAACTCCCACTGGTCCAACTTTATTTTGCTTGTAAAATACCATAAAAGAATATTTATAGCTTAAGTTTTCAATTGGTTCCAGATTTTTGGAGTTTTCATAGCCAGGAGGTATACATACAGTACATTAAAATATACATTGGTAATTCACTTGGCTTGCTAGAGAATAGACTATCTTTACAGAAAAGGACCTGGTTTCAAGAAAAACACACTTTTACCTCCCAACTCTCACATCCTTTCTTTTCAAAAAGGTGTAATTTTGTTAGGGAAAATGAATAGATAAAGAGATTTTTCAGACGTTTTAAAGCATGCTCGTGATTAGCCACATGGATCTTCACGGTTCATTTTGATGATGCCATGTTCCTCCTACGCATCTCCCGCCTCTTCCACCATTTTTTTCATTATAAAATAATCTTCATTAAACGCGACTCTTCTAAGCTATAATGTTATTTGTTGCGATTTCCTGCCATGTGCTGGAGAGGTTTTGCTAGAAAAGGCCCACTAGAGGGCACTGTCCCACTAAACTGAATGGGCCACGTGATCACTTCTCTTCCTGCCCCCTTCCTCCGTGTAATTGCAGCTCGTTGCAGAAGCGGAAGAGATAGTGGTTCAGAGCCAATGATAAGGGAACGTGATTCTCTCCCCCCCCCCGCCCATCTAAAGGAGCTCTTAATGGACAACACAAATGATAAACGCTATTTGAAATAAATCCTTTCAATAAACTGTAAGACTTTGTACACTACCCTAGATAAATTAAAGTTCTGTTATCAAGTGATCCAAATTCCGCAACAAATTTCACTTGTTGTACAGAGCATCATGCTATTCTTCCTTTTTTATATAATTCACTCTAGTTTTTTCTAGTCATGGGACAGGGCAAGGGAACTGTGCACGATGCTGAAGTTTCCCTTCTAGACAGCACTGGAAACCATTCTGTCTTCTCTCTGGCTTCTGAGACTTCTTCATGCTTTTAAGTCCACATGTTTTTAAGTATATGTTCAAAGCCATATAGACTAGATACTTATTTTTGGTTTTTTTTTTTTAAGTAAGCTAAGATCCTTAGGAAAATGAATTCTGTATCCAACAACTTTCTGCTCTCTTGCTGAATTTTTACATATTCGTAGCATACGTATGAACCTAGCTATTTGCTATTCTCCATATTCCAAAAATCATGTTGGTCTCTCCTAGAATTGGTAATTTTTACACAGATGTAACTGTTAATTTTAACCATAGATATTCCAAATTCAGAAACAAATGTTTCAATTTCTGTAGCTGTCCCATTTATGGCTGCCGATCTTGATAAGTGGAGGACATATGATATAGTTGATTTAATAAAATTGAATGCATTACGAATATTAAATTATAACAATTCCACGTAGATATATTGCTTTACATCTAGGGAGAGGAAGGATCTCTCTAGATGTAGCTCCATTTTATGCAGGAATCTGTTCCTTGAACAGCACAATAATAATCTAAACTCTGGTAATCATGGTAGATCCTGACAGGAGGTGCTTCATAATACACGGCTGAAGCAAAATCTGGATCTCAACATATTTTGGAGCTAAATTCAGCAATCCCATCAGATCCCTCTCTGACGGAGAAGAGACTCAAATATTGGGGCTAAACAGAAAGGGGGAAGCAGGGTACTTCTTATGGAGATTGTAGGCCAGTTAGCAAACTTAAAGCATGACCTGGCGGATAAAATAGGCATGTGAACCCAGGTTGCAGATACCTCTGAGAAGGCGACAGAGGCATTGGAAGGTAATCAAGAATGCAGAGCAGAGGTAGGAACCATTAAGAACTCACATATTCATCTCTTGGAACATTTTGAAGACCAATAAAACAAACACACACACACAAAAAAAATAAGAGTGAGAGGTCTGATCGAGTCCCAAGAAGACACTAAGGTTATTTCCTGCTTCATGGGTCCTCCTTTGATATTCAAGCCTTTACTCATAACAGTGAACATGTAGCTGATCTGATGTTTCTTAAGAACACTGGAGGAAGATGAAAGTGGATTTTAGAAGCAAGGCTGTTAGCAGAAATAGTTGGGGATTTATTGAAGAACGGGTGGGTTACAATGTTGTTAGGAAACCATTATTGTCAATTTAGTACTCCCCTGAGGCGGAGGGAGGGGCAGGCAGCAGTGTTCTTATATGCTATGGTGATCCCTCTATGTATGAGTGCTTCACCTATGGTTTACTTGATTGAGCCCTGCCAATTTTGTTGTGGTATATTATAAATTAAATTCTCAACTTTTTTTCTTTCTAGGTCACCTGCATTGCAGAGACTAGAGACAAAATCCACACTGCTCAGTTAAAAAATGCCCTCGTAGAACGCTACCCGTTGATGACGTGGATGGAGCAGTGATGAGCAGAGTTGATTGAAAAACTCCAAGATCTCTTTTAAAATTGTTATGGAGAGCTAAACATGTTGTAATTCTTGTTTACTATTGTAGCCCCCATGTGTGTACATGGTGCTTTATAAAGAACAGGTTTGACAGGACCTTAGCCCAAGGAGATTACAGTCTAAAATGGTATTACAATGAATCACTATGACAATGTTATGTTTAAATCCTGCAAAATCAAAAAGTTAGAGAGCAGCTATAAAGATTTGTCTTTCTTTTCAGTATCCTATCAACTAATTATGAATCTCACCTCTCTTTATAATGCAGATGAATACATTTAAACCTCTAGATTAGTTTAGGAGTGCTTCATAGCATATGCAGGATTTCAGTTGTAGTCTCTCTGCTTTGTATTAGCTCTGCATGTTTTTTTAAAAATCTACCTGACCCCCCCCCCACCTTTCCTCCAGCATTATATCATTGAGAGGCAATTAAAGTCTTATTGCTGTATAGAACCCTAGAATGTATAACAAGAAAGTTCTAGGAAGGAACTTCTCCAATTTATAGTAAGAATCTCTCTTCTTCTGTATGGCCAGAAGTATTGTAGGGTAATAGGTGCTCCTTCTGATGACGGTTCTTTCATAATTGCTTTGCTTGTTCCATGCCTGCCAACCCAAAAACACTACTTTCAGCCTTGCAAATAAGTCCACAGAATTGTGTACTAGCCTGCCCATTGTGGTACATTGACAAAATGAAAAAATAACACATTCTCTTCCAGTTTACAAAAGCTTTTCCAGGTAATCACCTGGTGGCAATGCTTACTCACTGTAGGTGACCAGCCACATAATTTTCTACAGCCTGATCAGTAGATTAAGTCTTCATAGGGCTTTTTTTAAAAGTTAAAATGTATTAACAGGCAGGGGGGGAAAGTAAGTACAACCAAAACAGTACATTGCACAGTCTCAATGTGGCAACAACACACACCAAAAAGGGAATTTACTGCTCCCAATTAAATATCTTGTCTAAAATACTGAATAGGTCTATTCCATTGTATTCGTAAAACAAATACAAATGCAAACTTTCAATCATCCATATCTAATTGTCTTATCGAGCTCTGCCGCAGGGAAACATGGGTGATGAAGAAGAAAGAAGAGGTGAGGACTGGTTAATATATATGATGAAAGGGGACCACATTCCATTAAATTTGTCTATACTAGAAAAACCCTGCCCAACTTTACTAAATTGTATTGATTTCTCTTGCAAGGCAATTTCCCACAGTCCCTACGTTTGTACAGAAAGATTATTAGCATTTTCCCACTGAGCTGCACTTTCCATATGGGCTGCAGTTAACAGCAGAGTAACCAATAGGTACACCTAATGGTCAGTAAGAGACAAAAGAGTATGGGCTGGAAGGGGGAAACAACACTTGCCCCGTATTGTTAGAAATTTTCCCACAGACAACTTCCCAAGAAAGTTTTACTGGCTTATATGCCCACCACATATGTATAAAATAACCTATTGTATTACAACCTCTCCAGCAAAGTGGTGGAACAGAGTTATCAAAAGGGTGTGATTTTAGAGGTATCTAGTGCCATCTAAAGAGCACTTTAAGAGCTCCATCACACCAGCGATTTAGTGCACTCTCGCCATGCCTGGTGTGTGGATTTGCAGGATGATACTCACATGATACTGTGCCTGTCATGCCAGCATGCCACTTCTTCCCCAGCCTTTCCTAGAATGCTAAGCGTGCTTAATGCGTCCTAAGCCTCTGTGTAGTTTTAAAGAAACTGGGGGCTTGAATGGATTGCATCAGGTCCTGGCAAAGAAAAGCAATCTCTCCCAGCAGCCAGCTCCAAGCCTCAGTATAAAACCCAAACCTTGCATCCCGGGCTTGAAAGTGTTTTTTTTTAAATCATACAACGTCTGAATCTCTGCAGAGACAGGATTGTACTCCATCGATACCCCCAAAGAGCCAGACTAAAGGGTCGTTCTGTTTTAGCCCAGCAGAAAGACAGTCTGGTTGAAGTACTCTTCTGACAGGACCTGGCTGGAAGGGGGAGGGGAGGGGAGGGGTGGAGTAGAGAGGAAGAGTTAAGAGTGAAGGAGCAACTGTTCAGGTGAAAGGGATCATAAGCTTGATGCGCTTCTGCCTCAGAGGTAAAACGTGGAGGCAAACCAGGGAGGTGTGATGGAGGTCTTAACATTCTAGGAAAGGCTGGGGCAGAGGCAGATTGTCAGCAGGACAGGCACAGTGTTATGTGAGTACCTTTGCTGTAAAAATCCACACACCAGGCATGGTGAGAGTGCACTAAATTGCTGGTGTGACGGAGCTCTAAGAGCCACCTCTTGAATTCTAGCTGAAGCTGTTCTGAGAGGTGGTTGGGACTACACTTGCAACCATTTATGTTCATCAATTTTAATTTCTACATCATCCTCCCAAGCCAGCCTTATTGGTGTTACCCATAGTAGCATTTATTAGCTATTGGTATATAAGAGCAGCTAATCCTTTCATAGATTTGTCTGCTGCAATGCAGTGATATTAAAAAAATGGTTAACGATCGTCATATTTCATTGTGGGTTTTTTTATTTATTAAGGAGCGAACTTGGGCTAGATGGAGTCAGTTATATAGGATATTTCCTAACTTTATGCGCAGAGATTCCTCTGTTATACATTGGCCTTTGACAAATAAGTCCCTACTTCTAAATATATACTCCCAATTCCTGTATTGGGCATATATGTCCCCCAACCTTTTTTTTTTTTCTTTTTTTTTTGGTATACAGCCCATAGCTGCACTAGATCTCTAGAAAAAATAAAGGGGGGGGGGAATAACACTGACATAAGATTAGAAACATAATTTTAGAGAATATGGGTCTCCAAATTGGGTTACAGCACACCTCAGAACTTCCAACTTTTAAGCAAAATATATCCAGGCCTCCCAAATGTGACAGGTACAAAGACATGCTGATGGCTTGGCAGACTGTGCTAGATTTCAGTTATAACCCAGTGGAATTTGGTCCCAAAGAACGGGAGGGATCCATGACAGGTAGGTCTCTAATATGTCAGGAAGGGATCACAAAGAAATGGCCGCATCCATTGGCTTTTAAGACTGCTTCCACACTAGGCATTTATTGTGGAATTGCCATGCCTCATTCACTCACATTTTATGGAAGGTCCGGACAAGTCGCCATGCATTTGTAATCCTCCTGTGTTTTCCGAGTTCTACTTCTGTCTTTTTTCTTACCACAGAAAGCCCAACTTTACTGAGAAGGATGGAAAGGTGTTATAGCCTCCAAAGGCACCCCCAAATTAAACACTTCCAACCTATACTTCCAATCTAAAACAAATGTTAAAATGCTTCTTTTTTGGCATTTCACGGGTAGTAAGGGGCAACCACTTTTGAATGAATATGTGCTTGATGCTAAATAAAGAATTGATACTTACTTGTTTTTGAAGGATTGCTTAGAATGTTGTATTGTTTTCCCACCCACAGCCGCTATGGCTTGCCCACTAGCAGGGATGGAACATAATGGGATGAACACAAGGAAAAGTGCAATATCTCCAGTAGTGTGGGAAGTCAATTGCAATTCCTCTCATAACTTACACTGGACGAGTAATGGGTTATTAACGCTAGGAGTCATCTGTCTGGAAGCAGCTCAAGGCTATAGATCAGCTCAGCTAACGGATAGCTGAGAGATACCGACTTGCTCAAGAACATCCACCGAATCTATGGTTGAGCCGCTATTTGTACTATGGTCTCCTTGGACCACCTCCAATTCTATGTCCAGGGGCTACATATATTTTCAGAATCCAGCATATAAAATATGCTGCTTTTACAATCAACAACTTCCTTTCAATAAGCAACATCGTGTCTCTTGTTATTTGGATAGAGCATTCAATGGTCACGAAGTAAATGTTTGCACTCACTTATAGGCTCTGTTATTTCCTCTTTGCCCTTTGAACCTTTATTTATCGTTGACTAGCTGATATGCCCAGCGGTGCTTGGGTCCGTGAATAATGTTTATAACCTTTATTAGAATTTTAAGATGTTTTAATAATGTATTAGTTTGATTTGTTTTTAATGTTTTATCTGTTTTATCTGTTTTATGGTCTTTGTATTTATATTTATTGTTGTTCCCCGCCTCGATCCAGAGGGAGAGGCAGGTTAGAAAAATTTATATAAAAATAAATAAAAATAAATAAATATATAAATTATGAATAGACCTTAAATCTGTCAAGACCGAAGCCTCTGAAGCAGGATGTTAGGACAACCATTTCCAGGTTCTGTCTACTAAAACATCTTTTGGAATTCTCCCTCACCATGGATACTGGAACCCCACAGCATTATGACCCAGGTAGCTGGAAGGAACAGCGAGTTTAGGGCAATGCAGGCCTTCTCTGTGGTGGCCTCCCCAACTATGGAATGATCTCCCCGATGAGGCCTGCCTGGCACCAACACAGTTATTTTTTCAGCGCCAGGTCAAAACTTTTCTTTTCTCCCAGGCACTTTAACAGCTTAAGTTGAGGTTGTTAACTGAATTTTTGGCCAGGCTTAAAGTTTACAATGTTTTAAATATTAGAAGTTTTTATGTTTTATGGTTTAAAAATTTGTATATTGACTTTTTAAATGTCCAATCTTTTAACTTTTGTAAACCGCCCAGACAGCTTCAGCTATGGGGCGGTAAATAAATGTAATAAACAACAACAACAATAATAATCACAGTTGCAGTTAAAACTGGGAATAGGATATGTGCAAGCATGCACACCTTGCCTCCAAACACCCCCTTGCGCCTGGCTACCTCAGAGACCTTTGTGCGTCGAGTGTGAAGGTCTGCATTGGGCAGGGATGGATAACCTCTTTCAGCCCAAGGGGCAAATTCCGTTTTGGAGAAGCTCTTCTGGGGGGGGGAAGCATTCCAGGAGTGGGCAGGGCTGGAGGCAAAGGGTGGGGGGTAAAAATCCCAGCCTATTTTAGCTTAAAAGTTTTTGCTCCCAGTAGCTAACCCTTAGGAGAGGCATTTCATCCTTTAGGAATGAGGGGAATTTGCACAAAGTCTTGGAAACTACCAAACTCTGGGACCCCAGGAAGGCCGGGTTTGGCCCCAGGCCTGAGGTTCCCCACCCCTAGCATTCGGGCTTGTAAGCATGTTCCATTTAATGTGCTTCCACAGCCCTTGCGATCATGAACCCTGCCTTAGGGTTTTACGGATGCTCCCCGTGTCTGCCCCATGAACCTTTGCCGAGCACTCGTGAGCTCTTGGCAAGCGTCTGTCCTTCCCCCCCTCCCGTGCTAATGTCGGCTGTCACTGGCGCAAAAGGGGGAAATGCGCAAATTCCGGACATTCCAGAAAGCGCGCTTTCCCGCCCCCCTCCCACTCCATTCAGAGCTTTAAATGGCCTCTTAATGCAAGGTAGCCAGAACTGTTACTTGAGGCACAGGTGAACTCGGTGGCAAAGAGCACCTTTTACCAGCTTAGGCTGATATACCAACTGCGTCCTTATCTGGACAGAGATAGCCTAGCTACAGTTATCCATGCTCTCATAACCTCTCGTTTGGATTACTGCAATGCGTTATACGTGGGGCTGCCTTTAAAAACAGTCCAGAAACTTCAGCTGGTACAAAACAGGGCAGCCAGACTGTTAACGGGGACTGGCCAACGAGACCATATTACGCCAGTCCTTTTCCAACTTCACTGGCTGCCGATCCAGGTCCGGGCCCAATTCAAAGTGTTGGTACTAACATTTAAAGCCCTAAACGGCTTGGGGCCAGGTTATCTAAAGGAATGCCTCCTCCCATATGTACCTGCCCGGACCCTAAGATCATCTACAGGGGTCTTTCTCCGTGAGCCCCTGCCAAAGGAAGTGAGGCAGGTGGCCACTAGGAGGAGGGCTTTCTCCGCTGTGGCACCCCAGCTGTGGAATGAGCTCCCCAGAGAGGTTCGCCTGGCGCCTACTTTGTACTCTTTTCATCGCCAGGTGAAGACCTTTTTATTCTCCCAGTATTTTAACAGTTAAATTAACTCAATTTTAATCCTTGCTGTTTTAAATTTGTATTTTAATCTGTATTGATTCCTGCTGCTTGGTTTTATTCTGGTTGTGTTTTTATATTGTATGTTATTTTGTGTTTTTAGATTGTGGTTTGTTTATATTTTTAAAATGATTTCATGGTTTTAATTTTTGTGAACTGCCCAGAAAGCTTCGGCTATAGGGTGGAATAAAAATGCAATAAATAAATAAATAAATAAATAAATATTAAGAGAGTCTTTAAGGCCCCAATTAGAGCAGTGGGGGGAGGGCAGGAAAGTGCGCTTTCCGGAGCCTCCCGAAAGTGCGCAATCCCACCCATGCATGCTCATGGCAGCAGCTTTGAGCTTGCCTGGGAGAATTGTACACTTTCTGAAGCCTCCTGAACGTGTGCTGTCCCAGGGTGGACCCCTGCCTAAGCAATTGCAAGTGCTTGCAAGCGCTCAGGGATGAGCCCATACTTGTGCTGGGCGCATCTGGTTGGGTCCATGAGGGCTGGATGTGAGGGGGTCCGCTGCTCTCACGGATCCAACCAGACGCTTGCGACAACTGTTCCCTTCCTTATCACAGGAGCTGCAAGAGTGCGTTCTGGTGAATACACTTACAAGCTCCTCTGCAGGCCTTCATGATCAACATGCGAAGGTCTCTGAGGCAGTCAGGGACAAGGGGACATACACATCCCAGCCCCACTTTAGCCCTACAGCATAGGGCTTATTTTGTAGTGGATAGGGTGATGGACCAGGACTGGGAAGGCTTGGGTTCAAATCGCCGCACAACCATAAAGCTCACAGAATAACCTAGGATCAGCCGTGCTCTGTCAGCCTGTCCTCCCTCACAGGGCTGTTGGGAGGGCAAAATGCACAGCGAGAAATGGTGGGATACAAATGGAATGAAATAAATGCATGACACCCAGACTTTGAGAACTTGGTGAAAGAGGCCAACATCTGGAAGCACTGGCAGTTCAAATTGGATCAAGAAAGAACCACCTGGAGGCCCTCTCAGATGCTGCACCCAGGCTGTGCAACTGCCTCTCAAGGGAGGCCTGTTTTGTCATTAATGGCTTTCTGCCATGCATGGAAAACCTCCCTTTTTAGGAAGGCTTCCAGGCCATGAGTGATTAAGTCAGGGGTGCACAACTGCAGGAACTCACGGGCAGGGCTGTGGAGAGCTGGTAATATGCCCAGGCCAGATGGGAAGTGTGTCCCCCCCCCACCATTTCAAAAAAGGAGGACACCATGGCTGCCCCAAGGCGGCATGCCCACCAATATGTCCATTCTACATAACACCTTCATATTAAATCTGTTCTACAACACCTCAAGGCACATATATCCCTGCCTCACATGCAGCATGGCCCTCTGGAGCTAGTAGTCTGACCGTGGTATTCACGAGAATGGCTTCAGCGCTGTTTCCACAAGGCGGGCTCCTTGCTTCTCGATGGGCTGCTTACGCTACGGAAACAGGAGCGTAAGCTGGGGGGGGGACCTCCTCATTGGAGTGCCCCCTCAAAATCATGGACCCTGGTCCAACTGCCCTCCCGCCCCCCCCTGCACGGCCCTGCTTATGGGATCCTTCCTTGCGGTCCACACTGGGTGGAGATGATGATGATGATGATGATGATGATGATGATGATGATGATAATGATGATGATTTTAAAAAAAAAATGCAGGTTTGCTGATATTTGGTGGCAAACCACTGAATAGCTCTGAGTAATGCTAAAACAGACATATTTAGCTTTTTGGCAAGCAACAACTGCCCATTTTAGCTTGCAAACAAGCTAAATTTGCCTTTTTTGGCACTCCATAGCTGATACCAGGCACCATTTTGTTTTGTTTTTTTAAAACTCATTTTGGGGTGCAGGGAGGGCTGCAGGTTCCCCTTTCCTCATTTAAACCAATGCATGGAAAATGCTTTTAATTCTGCCAGTAACTGCCTTCATAGAAATTGTTTTAAGGATTGTGTTTGGTTTTTTTTTTACTCTCTGCTAGTTTTCGTTTTACAGCCAAATTACTTTTTTAAAGGTATATCTAACTATTGATCCAGAACATGCTCTTCATCTGATCAAGTCCATGCTAGTTTCCTGATGAAAATCACCCATCTACACCCTGAAACATACACATAATGGCAGAAGGATGCTACTGCTCTCTCCTCCTCTAGGGGGTGCCAAATGCTCACATGTCAGTGCCTTCTAAATCTATTGGCACTTCAAAAGCTCAAGGCCTTTGTTTGATCAGCAGCCATCCAATTCAACTGCGGCATGGCAAAGTTCATGGCAAGGAGCTCCTCTAATAGCCACTAAATTTGTGCATAGAACCTAACTTTGTTTCCCCTTCATCAAAGGCTCCACCCTTTGGAACGGCCACTTGATCCATCAGTTAAAGGAATATGATTTAAGACTCACGTTCACCTCATTGGCCCACAATGGGGCTATTTCTAGCAATTTCTCTGGACTGTCTTGAGGGTATTTTTCAATCTGTGGATGTTAAACGGATATTGTCTTTGTATATTATCTGTTTTATGGTTCTTAAATTTTGTATATTATCTGTTTTATGTTTTTATGGTTTTTAAATTTTGTATATCAGCTCTTTTATGTTTTTACGGGTTTTCTTAAATGTTCAATGTTTTAATCTTTGTAAACCACCCAGAGAGCTTTGGCTATGAGTAGGCTGACCAGATAAAATCCAGATCAGGGCTCTTGTAACTTTAACAGTTGTAGAGAAAAGGGAATTTCAGCCAGTGTCATTTGTATGCAATTAGTTCCTGGTGAAATTCCCTCTTCATCACAACAGTTAAAGGTGCATGCACTATACTAGAGTGACCAGATACAAAAGAAGGCAGGGCCCCTGCAACTTTAACTATTGTGATGAAGAGGGAATTTCACCAGGAACTAATTGCATACAAATGACACTGGCTGAAATTCCCTTTGCTCTACAACTGTTAAAGTTACATGAGCCCTGACCTGGATTTTATCTGGTCACCCTACTATGAGGCATTATATAAATGCAAATAATAATAATAATAATAATAATAATAATAATAATTGGACCTTAAAAACAGCTCTCTTGAAACCTGCATTTATCTTGCAATATTAATCTCTATTAGAGTGACCATATGAAAAGGAGGACAGGGCTCCTGTATCTTTAACAGTTGTATTGAAAAGGGAATTTCAGCAGGTGTCATTTGCACACATGCATCACCTGGTTAAGTTCCCTCTTCATCACAAGAGTTAAAGCTGCAGGAGCCCTGCCCTCTTGATCAGATACAAAAGATGACAGGGCTCCTGCAGCTTTAACTGTTGTTGTTCAGACAATAATTATAAATTTACTATGAGAATTTTGTGAGCAAACCAAGTTATACATAACATAACCTCAGGTACATAAAGATTGTTTAATGTTCCTAAGGCAGCCTTTCCCATCCTGGTGCCCTCCAGGAGGACTACATTGTACTTTTGGATTACAGTGTCCAGCTTTCCTGACCATTGTCCATGTTGTCTGAGGCTAATGGGATTTGAAGTCCAAAATATCTGGAGCACACCAGGTTGGGAAAGACTATCCTAAAGCAACAAAGTGACTTTCAATCTCTAAAGTACATGAAGTGGTCACTACCTCCCACCTATGTATTATTAAATTTCTGGGGTATTGTTTTGGAAAATAATTACTTTAGGTTGAAAGGGGATTTTTATCTACAAATTCAAGGGGTAGCAGTATAGACCCCGCTACTGTCAATTTGTTTATGGCAACTTTGGAAGAAAAATGTATTTTTCACCACTCTAATCCCTTTCTTGAAAGTGTTCTCCTTTTTTCTATGATACTGGCTCAATTCGGACGACACGTTAACCAACGGTTGTTAAGTTAAACAACTGTCAGTGGGTTAACCAAACGTGTTGTCCGAATTCAGCCACACAACGGTTAACCAACCCATGGTTGTTTAAGTTGCAGTTTTAAACAACTGAGTTAAACAACTCGCTTGTGAGTTGTTTAAAAGTTAGTCAATTGACTAATGTGTTGTCCGAATTCAGCCACTTGAGGTGCGTTGGTTAAACAACTGAGGTGAGTACATTAACACAAAAGACTATAGAGGAGAGCAGCAAGAGCAGCAGACAGCGGACGGGAGCTCAGGCACGGATGAAACAGATTGCTGGTTTCACCGCCATAGCAACCAGGACGCCCGCCTCCCCCACCAGGCAGCCAGCTCGGAGCTCAAAAAGGAGCTAGCTCCTGCAAGCACTCACGCAGGGTGCCCAGTCAGCTACCCAAATGGACAGGGAAGCACACCAGAAGGGCACTACGGCAAAGGGGGGGAGGGGGAGATGGAATACGCAACAACCCAAGGCGCCCTGGAGCAAGGGGCAGCCCCCCCCCCCACACCAAGAGGGAGAACAACACCCCATCCAAAGTAGACCCCCCACTGCACCTCCACCTCCACCCTCACATCACCCAGAAGGATGAGGACAGGGGAAGCGGCAACCAGAGAGCTCCCCCTCATCCGCCCAACACGGCTGGACAGTGAGCCTTTGCCAGGCCCCGAGAATCCCGTTGGGGAGCGTCGTGCCCGTGTGGAGGCATCCCGGGTGCATGAAAGCATCAGTGCCTGGATCTGGCTGCGCTACCCCCATCCCGTGTGAGCGTTGGCTGTGGAGTCCCATCTCTGGACTGGCATCTCTCCCTGGCATGCCACCCCTCTCCACCACATCCCCTTGCCACGTTCCGTGCTTGGCTCCCTGGGGGTGTGGCCTTGGCCGTCCCCTCTTCACCGCTGTGCCTTCCAGCCGCCGCCGCCTCCCTTCCCGGGGACGCCTGTCCTCTCCGTAGGTTCTGCCCTGGCATAGTGGTGCCCATGTGCCTTACTGCCCATGTCTGATTTTCCTGTTGAATAAAGATTTCCCAACCGCCCCACTCTCACCTTCTTTCCTGTGTGTGCGGGTGGCTGCTCTGGGAGGGAGGTGGGAGGGGGCTGGGGGAGGTGGGTGACTCTCGCAGATGCCAGGTCTCCCATATAGGGTGGGCAGGGGTGGCTCCCTGGGGTGTGGGTGCCAACGTTTGGGGAGCATTGCTGGTTGTAACTCTTGTATAGGTGCTGCGGTTCCTCCTGGCTGCCTCTTTGCCAGAGGCTGCTGAGTTCCGCCCAGTGACTGAGGCGGCCAATGGGGTTTGTGAGGCGTGTCCTGCATCGGCTTCAATGGCGGCGGCCATGGTTTTCGGCCGCAGTGCCTTCTGGGATACCTGCTGGAGGACTAACGGGGTTTGGTAGGCGGGGAAAATGGCGGCCGAGCTGTCAGTCAAAACCGAGTACGTTATTAACCACCAGGGTGGTTAACTTAACTTTGCATCCCCTGCTGCAGCGTGTCGTCCGAATTGAGGCCGCCTTTTTAACCCACTGTCAGTGGGTTAAGTCCTCTCAGTTGATTAATGTGTCATCCGAATTGAGCCACTGTTTTGATCTTTAGAGGGGCCGCCCTTTATTTCAGATTTTGTTCTATGGGTTAACGAATTACATTGCACCATCAGATTTACCGGTCAGTTTGGTACATCTCAGATCCCTTTTTGGACACCATGGTTTATATTGACAAAGGAAATCTAGTGGTTAGGCTTTTCTCCCCAAATCTACAAAGAGAAATATCATACTTCATTTTTCTAGCCACCACCTGCCACACATGCTGTGTAACCTACCATATGGTCAATTTCTACGTGTTAAGAGGAATTCCACCTCTCATGCGGACTACAATATTCATTCTGAATTCCTCACTATAAAACTATTACATAGAGCACTCCCCAATCGCAGGATGCTAGCAGGAGATCTGAGAAGAGTTTAACATAATCAATTGTTCTCTAGACAACTTAGCTATTCCATACCAAGAATACATTGTGCTATGCAATTCTTGCCTTTTTCCTTTTTCATTAATAAGATCCTTAGAAAACATTGGCATTTAGTAAAGGATTTACCTGGTTGCATTATTAATAAGTTATCACAGAATTCCTACCTTCAAGGATTTCTTAGTCCATTCGGGTTTTTCCTATTTACCTTTTAAACACCAGAAACCACTGTAGATGTGGACATTGTTTCAATTGCCCTCAGGTACTTCAAATCCCAGAATTTATATACCCGATGGATGGTTGTTGTTTCAAATTACATCAAGTGTCAAACTAATTCCACTGTTATTTATGTTGCAATATGTACTTGTGGATGTTTACATGTGTGTAAAACAGGTAGGGCTCTAAGAATAAAGATGTCTGAACACCACAGTAAAATTAAGAACACAGTCACAGAGACCCCTTTGGTTTTACATGCAATAGGCAAGCAACATAAATGGGAATGTTTTTCTTTGTTGTTGTTGAACAATAAAATAGAACTATATAATAGAACTGATGTGGATTGATTCCTGCTACAAAGGGAAGCATTTTGGATTTTTACCCGTACGTCATTTTACACAGATGGTTTAAATGAGAGGATGGATTTGTCAGCATTGCTGTGTACTTTTGTTAATGAGTGCTACATCTTTAAATTCCAAATTCTACTTTGGTATATATGCACCTGTACTCAGACCCTAATTGACACCTGCTGAGTTGAAGGAATCTGTGGTAGGAGTATTAACTTCCAGTGAAGTTCCCCACCTCGATCTAGATAGAGAGGCTGGTTAGAAATGAAATGAAATGAAATGAAATAAATAAATAAAAAGAAATAAGGTGAGAATTCATTGCAATTCTTTGATATGGTATCCTTTATCAAATTTAGTCAAGCAATTGTTATTACATTTCAAAGTGTTTTCCTTTTTCTTAGAATTTATCTCACTTTATCCTATTGAGAACAGGCTATTTTGCTTTATTGTTTGGCAAATGACAAAGATGCGGCTATCAAAGAATGTTAAATTGTTCCACCAACAGTATGAGCTTGTAAAAATTTGTACTGCATATATAAACTGTCACAAGTTATGTCTTTTGTAAAGCCTGAGAAAGACTTCCTGTCCAAAATGGCATTTCTCCAGGGTTCTGTTGTTGTGTTGTTTAAAAGCAGTATTTAAAAACTTTAACCTTTTTTTTAAAAAAAACATCTACATGCTAGTAGTTGTTTAGACACAACTGGAGAGCGTTTAGTATACTCCTCTGAAAAAATTGCAGTGAAATTGTTTAATTACATCCTTTCTGATACTGTTGATTGAAAATCTATTATATACAAAAGAATTTAGTCCAGTGTATTGTGATTGGTTCCTTGCACTTGTACTGCTTGGGTTTAACTAAAGTCTCATTCATTTCAGTGGGTCTACCCTAAGTAGGAATACAGTCGGATTCTACCCAGAAGACGACTGTTTCAAGGAAAGGAGGTTTTTTAAAAACTCCTGTGCCATAACCCTAAAGATCCTGCCTACCGCTGCCGAAGCTGGTATTTGTCCCAGGAAGGAAGCTCCTATTTGGAGAAACAAATTTGAAGCCCATGAGCAAGAGAGGTGGGCAGTAACAAGATGTGGATCCCAGGCTAATTGGTTAAAAAACTTTATACAGAAAGTTCAGTCACACAGTTTAAGGACTTAATTATTTGCCATATCGGGTCAAGGCAGATTGTATTGAGTCATTTGTTGCTGAAAACCATCACCTGGCTACTGAAAAGTCTGTTGCTAAGGCTGCTAAGGCTGCAGTAAGTTTTCATTCATGTAACACATCTGTGGCAGAGACTCCCCATACCAATTGTTCTCCTGCATCAACGGAAGAGGCTGTTTGGCCACTGTAAATGGCTGTTCAGTCCAGCGTGGTGAGAAGAATGCGAGCTCCCTCCTGGTTGACTTGGCGGATGAACACCATTTTGAGATGCTGTTGCTGCTTCCAAATAATTTTGACTCTGCCTTGGATACTCTGGAAAGCACCAGTTGGGAGGAAGGACATTTTGACTTCCACGTCCCCTGGAAGAGGTGGTTTTTGGTTGCCTTGCACTTCTGTTTTGGAACCATACCTAAAATGAAAGAACCACATGTCTGTTATTCCAAGACTGGGATTGTAGGGATTGCGTGGTTTTTAACTTTTTAACTTTCTAGTTTCAACAACAAACCAAAGATTAGCATCAAATAAGGAGAATGTATACAATCTTGTTCGTTTTCCAATGATGAATATGCAGCAGTCTTACTGAAAGACATCACCATGAGGCTGTCTGTTCTCCACTGTCTCCATTGTGGCATTGCAATCTTCTGTTTTTACTAAATTACAGATAAAATTATGTTTAATAAAGTATGCCTGACCCCCCCCCCCCCCCCCATTCCTGGGTTATTTGTTCTCTGCAGAATTCCAGTTCCGCATACATACACCACATATCAACAGCTGCCAAATGTAACACTTTTGATTTGGAATGAACAACATTTAAAAGACTCTGATCTTTGAGCCTATCTACACACGCAGGATAAAACACTTTAAAAACGTTTTGAAAACTGTATATGGAGTGTGTCCTGGGCCCCAACAGTTCTCAAAACTGTTATAAACTGTTTTAAACCATTTTAAACCATTTTGAAGCAGTAGTGTGGATAAGCTCTTCGTTTCACATTAGGCTGACAAGAGTCAGATCAGACACTACCATGCTTCTTACCCAAGCGATTTCTCCAGAAGTCACTCACTATACTTATTTTTCATCCCATCAAGAAGTTTCTAGGAATATTTCAGCCATATTTTTGATCTGCTGGATCAGAAATCTTCCACGTCCATTATCATTGCTTACCCTGAAAATGGTAGCTATTAATCCAGCCGATCCTAGTTTGGCTAAACACTGAACACTAATCACTCTTGTCCTGCAAATGTCATCTATAAAGTTCCATGACTTTTTTTGTCTAAAGATAACCGAGAGTGTATATTAAGCTTTGGACACTTGTGCACCTTGCTCTAAGCAGATCTGCTTGCTTTACAGGATAGTCCCAGTTAGTAAGAAAGCTTAGGACTGCAACCTCAGAGAAGGGCTATTAGAAATACAGGGTTGTTGTTATTATTATTATTATTATTATTAATAATAATTATTATTATTATTGTTATGCTGATGACCCCATCAGCATTACTACTGCATGTTCACCTTAGAAATCTTAACTTGCATTTAACAAAGCAAAAAGTTACAAGACTGAGGCTGCAATCCTATATCTATTTACCTGGGAGTAAGCACCACTGAACTCAATGAGATGTGCCTCTGAGGAGACACTATAGGATTGTGCTGTGATTTTACCAAGGAACATTCCAGAGTTCATGGCCATACAATGTAAAATCCGGTAGGAGATGTTAATGCAGAAGGCATACTCCAGGACCGTCTCTGTGACAGCAAACCCCAACCTGGTGCACTCAATGTGTGTTGGACTACACCTCCTATCATGCTGATTGGGAGTTGTAGCCCAAGACATTCAGAGGCCAACAGGTTACCTGCTCCTGTGCAAAGGTATGTTTCGGAGCAGCGGCGCAGGTAGGGCAGATGCTCAAAGCATTTCTTTCTTTTTAAAATCAGGATTGGCAAAATGGAGTTTTGTTTTGGTCCAAGATATCAGGAATGTAAAGACACTTGACGAGGATGAAAACTCTGGGTTCAGGAAAGGAAAAGAAACGTTAGTGGTTTGCTTCCCCAATCAAGTGTTACCCTTGGGTGCCCTTAAGACCAGCCTCTACAGGAGGCTTCTATAGACCGATTCAGAGAAAAATACCAGACTTTGCTCAGTTATGAAAAAAAAATCCTTGCTAACGGTTGTAAAGTGCAGGAGATGCCGTGGAAGATGAGGACTTTGTGTAAAGGATGAAGAGTGCACAATAAAAGCCTTGTCTAGAAATGCCCTTAGCTGCGCCACAGTTTCCGTGCCAAAGTTCCCGTGCCACAGTGTCCAACTAACTTCAGCCAAGCTTTATGCAGATGTGGCATCTCTGGGCTTTCAAATTGCTTAACTGTGTGACTGGATCATACTACACAGATGGAAATAACTCCCCCCACCCATCCACTGAAATACATATACAAAGTATTTGTCCTGGGCTTTTCTAAGAAATAAAAATACATGACTACTCAAAAAACTGGTTTGTTGGTTCCATCGCCTGTCTGTAAGTTCTTTTTGTCTTGTAGACTCTTTTAGCAAAAATAGCTGCTTTTCTGATGGGAGTGGGGTCTTTCTCTAGAATAAAACTTCTCTGGAGGCGGCTTCAGCTTTTTATGGGCCTGTTCATTCTGGAGCATAGAGGACATTCTCCCCCACACACACACACATTTCAAAATCCTCCAATAGGATCGAGCTCACCTTTAGATGGGAAAGCCACACCTGTATTGGCTAAAGACCCAATCACAGGTGAGCTATCTCAAATTCCTGAAAAGAACTCAGACACTCTGCCCCTTTCGGCCTAAGGGCGTGCAGGGAAATGCTAATCTCTGTTTGCTCTCCAGGGAGTGTAACTTTGCTTCCAAGCAAAGGAAGGAGAGATATTTTTCCAAGCAAATCCAATGGAGGCAAGTCAGCCAAGTTCTGAAAAGGCCTGGTTTCCTCCATCTAACAGCGATGCATCCAGGAATGCCCTCAAATGGCTTTGGGTTTCTTCCTCTGAGAGCCTCTAACCCAATGTTCGGATTCAGAACTCTGTACTTGCAAGCTTGACAGAGGAGAGCTCTTGGTCATAGGGTGAGGACTGGAAGAGGACTGATGATGATGATGATGATGATAAGAAGCAACAGCAGCAGCAGCATTTGTCATTAGACCCTATTGGCCATGCTGGTTGTGGATTATGGGAGTTGTAGGTCTTCCTCTTCCACATGCATTGCCCTACAACCCTTGGAGGTTGGTGGCTCCAAAGTCAGTGGGGCAGTGAATCTGGGTTTCAGTCAGAACTCTCATGGAGCTGACTGAAGTCAGGAGTGGATTCACCACTGCACTGACATAGGATCCACCAGCTCCATGGGTTGTAGGCCAATGCATGCGGAGGAGGAAGACTGCATCAACTATGCTTACAACAGCTCTGTATGGGAGATCTAGCTGCATTCTAAGGCCCTTGTCTGGAATAAGTCCAGTGAGGCTGCTCCTGTTCTTCTGCATCCCACCTTGCAGATAGGGAAGAGGGAAGGACGGGGCTGAAAGTCCTGGTTTGTCTCCCAGTCCCTGGCTCATGGGCAACTCTAGCGCATCCACATCCTCTGCCTGCTTACTCTGACATGAAGCCTTTTCCCAACCAAATCTGACTGGGATTGTAGGTTTTGCCACTGCACTACAACAGAATGGAAAGGAATTGGCTCATTCACAGAATTTTATGGGGGGGGGGGGCATCCGAAATATTAATTTCTTTCAATCATTTCTCTACTGGCCAATTAATTTCTCATCCCAATGCCCTTAAACAAAATAAATTCTCACATTAATTTTCACCCTGTCCCAGATCATCCCAAATCAGTCCTTCTTCTACAATTAATTTGCAATGGTGTGGGAAAAAATGCAAAAAGGAGAGTGGTTGGTATACCCCTCCAACACCATTATTTGAAGATTTTGTATTATGCCAGATTGAGGTTTGAGAGAGAGCTATAATATCCCCCACTGCAACTAACGCAACAACCTTGTGCTCTATGGGATTTACTTTCTATTAAATGTGCATAGGAACACGGTGTATGTACAGATAACTACTTTTTTTTTCATAATCATTGCTACACTTGGTTTTCCCAAGCTACGCTTCTCTCCTCCAGTTTACTAAGGTTAGATTGGAAGCTCCTTGGAACAGGGACCTTCCCCTCCCCCCCCTTATCCTGTAAAGCACCAAGTCATTGTTGGCTCTTTATCAATAATTGGGAATAGTACCAAATTCTGCCAGCGGGACCCACTGCATGCCAAACGAAAAGCTTGCATTTCCTAAAGTAACTGGAAATGAGCCAAGATGCTTTCTGGAACAGAACAGGTCAGCAGAGTCCACAGAAGGGAGCTATGCTGATGTGGCTCATTCTGAAAACAAGCGCTTTGGCTAATTTCCAGAATTGTTCCAGGAAGCACTAGCTTCTTGTTGTGCTGCCATTAGGTCAGACAGCTTCAGACAGACGGAGGCTTGCCTGGTACTCAGAACTGCTGCCACTGTGCACTAAATCTTTGGGGCAAATGTGCTGCACATGTGAGAGCAACATTCTAATGTTCAATGCAGTGTGCATGCAGCCCCTTTCTGGAGTGCTTTTGCCTCTCATCTCATGAAAAATGCCATATGATTCTGTTCATGTACCAGCTTTCCATGCAGAAGGTCCTCCAAGGTTCGAACTCTGGTATCTCCAGTTGAAAAGGCTCAGGTCATAGCTGACTGGAAAGACCGGTGCCAGAACCCCCCAGAGAATTGCTACCAGGCAGATGAGACCATGCTGGACTAGATGGACAGAAACGCTGCCCTTTTATAAGGCAGCTTCCCACATCCCCCTGTTCCAGTTGCAGTGCTGGAGGGTCATCCTGGCCATCACTCCATACGCAGGTCCCTTTAGCCCTCCTCCTCATGTTAAGGCATGTCAAAATCCTTTCCTGCTGCTTGGGCCCCTTGTAGAACCTCTGCTACCATTTAGCCACTTACTGATTTTATTTATTACATTTCTCAACTGCCCAATAACCAAAGTTGTCTAGGCAGTAGCCAAACTTAAAACATAGAATACAAAATTACAATAACACAACAATAACAAAAGCACTCAGATAAAAAAAACTGGAAAAAAAACAGCTGCAGGACATGATAAAAACCAAAAGTGAAACCAGCAACAGGATTAATGAGTCAGCTACGGATGCCAGACTCCTTTTAGCAGATTCCTTCTTTACATTTGACATTTGAGCCGTTGCAGTGGGCCGGCGCAGTGAGTCACCACAGAGGCTAACTGTGAATTCTTATCTGCTCAGATTTGGTTGCTGTCAACAGCTAGCAGACGGAATGGGACACCGCGCTTACCCTGAGGGTCCTTCCTCCCCCCCCCCCCCCATTCTTCCTAGACGGTGTTACATCAACCTGGTTTTTTCAAGGACTTCAGTGAGAGTTCTGAAGAGGTCACATGGAGTGGGTGAATTGTTTGCACACACGCTTTGGGACTTTTTGCTAATTTTAATTATGTTAAGTATTCTTTTTATTGAGCCTGCAATCTGTCCTCTTTTTTAATAAAGCTTGTCTGATCTGAATTTATCTATTTTGGAGCCATGCTTTTTTTAAAAATCAATTTAGCTAGAATTCTTGGGAATATTTTGCAAGTGTTGAAGACCAATATTTTGGTCTTCAACACTCTGTGAGTTCAATGTCCAACAACAACAACAAAGCCCTCAACATACGCAGAGGACTTTGGCTATAATGTAATAAATAAATGTAAAAATGCAACAAATATATCACAGAGATATAGGTAATTACTACAGTCTCAAATAGAATAAAATTGAAGTTCACAGGACTGCTTTGTCCGCTTCTGGGAAACCATAATGTGAACTAGCATTGGGATTACTGGTCCCTTAGCTTCTATTCTAGATCATCTTTCAGGTGAGAACCATCTATCAAGAGGTTGCTTGTCATGGGTTGAGCAGGGGAGCAACCGAGGCCCAGTCAGCAGCTCCCAGTCTCAATCCAGCTTTCTGTTCAATGCACCACACTTGTGCTCACGTGTTAAAAAGCAAAGGTAGCCATGTTGGCCAAAAGAAAAATTCCAAAATTCATATTAGAGGAATGTGTTTATTAGGCCAACTCAAAAGTCACAAAAACTGCATTCCTGGGAACCCTGATCATCCAGGCAACATGACTTCAACATCAAATCAGCCTCCCCACCTCCTGATTTTTGTAACGTCCCGCCTGATGAAGAGATTGGAAATCTCAAAGTTTGCACATTTCGGGGGGGGGGGGGGGGGCGGAACCTTCTGGCAAGCCTAATAAAAATATATTAATATTGATTTCAAATTTCAGATCCAAAACAGAGCAGTTGTCTGGAGATCTGGTAAGATATCATATGCAAACGTAACCACGGGGTGGAGTATCAGCTGATGCTGGTTGGAGAAAGATGTTTAACTCTTTTCATTTGCTTTTTCCCCACCCCCACCCCATCCTAACTGCTCCCGTGAGCTGCCATTCACCCTGAGGAATAATAATAATAATAATAATTATTTATATTATAAATAATATATTATTATTATTTATTACCCGCCTCTCCCTCCATCACCCCCCTCAGGATTGCCTAGGTGGACAACCTTGATGGGGAAAATATCATGGGTTTTAAAATTCCTTCCCCACCACCACAGACTTATCTCAATCACCCTCCCCCGTGGTTGCATTTGCAATTTAAAAATAAACGTCAGAAGATATCCTAACATGAGGTACGATTTGGTCCTGAATCACAGCCTGCGCAGCACAGGCAAGGGGCTCTAGATGTGTGTGGTGTTGATCAGTAGTGAGGGAAATGCACTCCGAACATGGGCAGAGGCAGATCCATCTTTAGTATTCATTCTCATGTTCCAGCACTGAGCCCTGGCACAGAAAGCAAATTCCAAGGATGAGACTTAGGGTTCGGACTACAAGGAAGTGTTATGAGAAAATGGTGGCAGATGCTGTGTTTGATCTTGAGAAGCCCTCTTTGATCTTGAGAAGCAGCCGGCCACATCCTGCCTCTGTCAGTTCAACAACAGGCCATGGAAGGTGGTGGCTGAGCACTGGGGCTGGTCTACACCCCACCCAGCATTCATATGCATATTGCCTCTGATAGCAAAGGCTGGGAAGCCTGTTATCTTCCATTAATTTCCTGGGAGTAAGTCCAATTGAACCCAGTGCAGATTACTTTTGAGTAGGCATGTATAAGATTGCACAGTTAAGGGGCAATCCTATACATGTTTAGACAAAAAACTCCTAGCTTTCCCCAGCCAGCCATGCTATAGAACTTTTTTTCTGTCTGAACATGCACAGAATTGCACCCTTACTTGCCCTTTTCTGGTATTCTTATATGCTTTTTGAAATGGAACTGTTTACAGTACTCAAAATGGGACCACAACTTCCATGTATGTAGGCTGACCATATGAAAAAGAGGACAGGGCTCATGTAACTTTAACAGTTGCAGAGAAAAGGGAATTTCAGCCACTGTCATTTGTATGCAATTAGTAGGGATGTGCACTGGATCGGACCCGATCCACGATCCGAGTCCGGTCCAGTGGGAAATCGGATAAATTATCCGATTTCCGATCCCGCAGCTGGATCGGCCGATCCAATCCGAACCGGTCCGAAAAAGCTCCGAACCGGTTCGGCGGATCGGCGGGCGCCCACTGGTGCCCACCGCCGCTTCCATTGGCGGGCGCCAGCGGGCGCCCGCCGATGAAAGTGGACAGCGGGGGGGGGGAGGAGGGGGGCACTTACCTTCTCGGCCCGGTGGCTCCCGTCCGGCGCCGGCGCCTACTACTACTAGCAGGCTCCGCGGCCTGCTCTAGGGTGGCGCGCCGGGTGATGTCATCACCCGGCGCGCTACTCTAGAGCAGGCCGCGGAGCCTGCTGGTAGTAGTAGGCGCCGGCGCCGGCCGGGAGCCACCGGGCCGGGAAGGTAAGGAGGGGGTGCGTGGAGGGGAGGAGGGGGCGCGCGGAGGGGGGAGGGGGGAGGGGGGCCCTTACCTGCCCGGCCCGGCGGCTCCCGTCCGGCGCCGGCGCCTACTACTACCAGCAGGCTCCGCGGCCTGCTCTAGGGTGGCGCGCCGGGTGATGTCATCACCCGGCGCGCTACTCTAGAGCAGGCCGCGGAGCCTGCTGGTAGTAGTAGGCGCCGGCGCCGGCCGGGAGCCACCGGGCCGGGAAGGTAAGGAGGGGGTGCGTGGAGGGGAGGAGGGGGCGCGCGGAGGGGGGAGGGGGGCCCTTACCTGCCCGGCCCGGCGGCTCCCGTCCGGCGCCGGCGCCTACTACTCCCAGCAGGCTCCGCGGCCTGCTCTAGGGTGGCGCGCCGGGTGATGTCATCACCCGGCGCGCTACTCTAGAGCAGGCCGCGGAGCCTGCTGGGAGTAGTAGGCGCCGGCGCCGGCCGGGAGCCACCGGGCCGGGAAGGTAAGGAGGGGGTGCGTGGAGGGGAGGAGGGGGCACGCGGAGGGGGGAGGGGGGAGGGGGGCCCTTACCTGCCCGGCCCGGCGGCTCCCGTCCGGCGCCGGCGCCTACTACTCCCAGCAGGCTCCGCGGCCTGCTCTAGGGTGGCGCGCCGGGTGATGTCATCACCCGGCGCGCTACTCTAGAGCAGGCCGCGGAGCCTGCTGGAAGTAGTAGGCGCCGGCGCCGGACGGGAGCCGCCGGGCCGGGAAGGTAAGGAGGGGGTGCGTGGAGGGGAGGAGGGGGCGCGCGGAGGGGGGAGGGGGGAGGGGGGCCCTTACCTGCCCGGCCCGGCGGCTCCCGTCCGGCGCCGGCGCCTACTACTACCAGCAGGCTCCACGGCCTGCTCCAGGGTGGCGCGCCGGGTGATGTCATCACCCGGCGCGCTACTCGAGAGTAGGCCGCGGAGCCCGCTGGTAGTAGCCGCCGGCGCCGGACGGGCCGAGAAGGTAAGCAGTGGCGGGGAAGGGGGCTTACCCCCCCCCGGAGCCGTCCGCTTCTATCCGCTGGCGCCCGCGGGCGCCAGCGGATGGAAGCGGGCGGCCCCAGGGGGGGTAGGGAGCGCGGGGGAGGGGGTTTACCTGCCGGGGCCGTCCACAGCGGACGGCCCCGGGGGGGGAGGGAGTTAGGCCCCCCCTTACCCACCCGCCGCCATTTTTTCCTCATAGACTTGCATTGCAATGCAAGTCTATGGGGAAAAAAATGGCGGCCGATCCAAAAATGTACGATTTTTGGGTCGGGATCGGACTCGATCCGGTCCGGGGGGCCTCCGATTTTGTCCGAACCGGTCCGGGACAAAATTGGAGGTCCCGATCCGGGTCCCGATCCGATCCGGGGGGTCCGTGCACACCCCTAGCAATTAGTTCCTGGTGAAATTCCCTCTTCATCACAACAGTTAAAGGTGCAGGCACTATACTCGAGTGACCAGATACAAAAGAAGGCAGGGCCCCTGCAACTTTAACTGGTGTGATGAAGAGGGAATTTCACCAGGAACTAATTGCATACAAATGGCACTGGCTGAAATTCCCTTTTCTCTACAACTGTTAAAGTTACATAAGCCCTGTCCTCCTTTTCATATGGTCAGCCTACATGTATGCAAAGGCATTTTGATATTGCCCATTTTCGTTTTTCTTATTTTGTATCCACAAATATACAAATTTACAATGATATAAAATACAGAAAAAGACAGAATTAGAGAATTACATTAGCAAAGAAACTATGTTAAATATACAAATACATAAAATATATGATGACATCATTCTTAATTATTACACACTCATGAATGTAACAATCCTCCAAATTCTAATAAAATATCCAGATGTCTGATTGCCATTGACTTCCAGGGCATCCAAACATAATCTGTGTATGTTAGATATATGCTGGTCGTGCAAAGGAAACCTAATTAATTCTGTATCCTAACATCTCACTTCGCTTTCTAGAATTATTCTACTGGATCAGATAGACTTAATTTTATGTTGTCTGTTTTTATTCCATGTGCACCTGATTTTATGCCTTTTATCTCCTGAAGCAAATGCCTGCCCTGTAGGTAGTTTAGGAGGACATGCGCATCCATATTAAAGATTGTTTCTGTACAAAGTTTATCCTTATTATAACCTCCTCCCCAAAGAGGGCAACTACTGGGCATTGCCAAAACATATGAATTTAAGAAGCATTAGGTGCATTACATCAACAGTTATGCAAGTTAGACAAACCCTTATTAAAAAGGCATTGCGGAGTCCAATAAACCACAAACATTTTTTTTTTGCTGAATAAGACATAGCTTAAGACCCATAGATGCTAGGGCAACAGTCTGTTGATTGGGCAAAATAGGACACTCCAATTCTCTAGTCCAATTCTGTCTTAAACCATGGGTATAATGTTTATTTATTTACTAATACTAAATGCTTGTATATATGGATTGTATGTCGACATGTCTGTGCTGTAGGTGTTTCGAGGCAATAACTTTCTCCTTCACTTAAGGCTGACATTCTCAAAGTGTTTTTAGCTAAAAACAGCTACAACCACTTTAATCTAAAATACAAAAGCAGAAACGGACATGCAGATAGGGAGGGTAGAGGTAAAATGCAAACTTTTTGCACACTTTTTGCAAAATGCAAAATTCAACATCTAAGGCCCTCCTCCGAGTGCCTACTCCGAGGGAAGCTCGGAGATCAGCAACAAGGGAGAGGGCCTTCTCTGTGGTGGCCCCCCAATTGTGGAACGATCTCCCTGACGAGGCCCGCCTGGCGCCAACATTGTTATCTTTTCGGCGCCAGGTCAAGACTTTCCTCTTCTCTCAGGCATTTGGCAATATCTGAGGAGCCTGGGTTTGTTTTTTGTTTTTGGTAGCTTTTGGGGCTGTTGTAGCGGTTTTAAATGTATGTGTGTATTGTGTGTATGTTGTATGTTTTTGCTGTTTTATTTTTTGTATATTGTTTTTAATTGTTTTAATCCTATGTAAACTGCCCAGAGAGCTTCAGCTATGGGGCGGCATACAAATGTAATAAATAAATAAATAAATAAATAGTAGACCTAATGAGTCGCTGGACCAGAGAAACAGTTCTCAGCAAGGAGGAGAGGATGGATCTTACGTCTCAGCAGGTGTGCTTCCCTCCTGTCTGTCTGCTGTGGCCTGATGGGATGTCCATTGCCAGAAGGGAAAGCTGGTCTTTCAGCAAAGCTGATTGATAGAAACCTCCACTTCCCAGCTCTCTTCCGCTGCAGCCATTAATGCAGTGGCTGAAAGAACAATGGTAGGCCCTGCGACTGATGATGACTTCATGGTGACAAGCGGCCCGGCCCTGTTTCCTTGCTGGAATTAGGTGGCTTTTCCTGGCTGTCCCAGGCTGGATTATTATCGCTTCATTTCAAGTAAAGAACATTGTGTCATATTGCCCAAATTAATGGGTAATTGGGTTAAGAATTCAATTGTTTATATGTATGAAACCAAATAGACATACACGCCCCGCCACCATAGCCTGCCTGATTTCTGCACTGCTGCTGGTCGCAATCCCTAAGTCTGCACTTTTCTAAAAGGGCAATATTCAATCACAGTAGGCTTAACAATGCCCCAATCCTGCAAAGGAGGTGTTCTGGAAATAAACTCCTTCCTCTGCGACTGCTTCAGAGGTTTCTAATGTGTGTCTAAGTTTCTTGTGTCTTTGTGCTCTATGCTGTAAAAGGGCAAATGAAAATAGGAGCTTGTGTTCTTTACTATGGACAAGGTAGCAGATACCTTTGCTTGGAGGAAAGCAGGAATGATGATTTCCACTACGATATATCGTAAAAAAATTTTTTTGTTTGCACTATAGTACATAAAACAGCTTCCTTTGAGTGCATGTTTGTGTCTTGAATGTGTGCATGTGTGTGTGCGTCTATGTAGTCACACACAGAAATGACATGTTGTTCTGACCTTATTAAATGGCCTGATTTGGGATTGCCCCCATGTAAATCAGTCAGATTGGATATTTTAGGATGCAGGAAGCTGATCTCTAGCTAGTGGTACTGGTTTCAGTCATTTACTTATGATGTAAATAATTGTCCCCATTCCCCCTTTTCAGAGGGATCAGGGATGGGGTAAGCTGCGACAGATTGGACAGTCTGGAAAGATGTACACAAATCCTTGCCCAACAAATACTGCTTTTTACATAAATGCCCCAGATATTGCTTATAAGACTGGCAAATTTTGAGATACCATCATATTTGTAAGGTATTGTGACAGTCAAACCTTTTGTACCTTCTAACACAGGCTCTTGGACTGCAAAAGACAAAATCAATATAAAACTTTCTTGTGGGAATGTTTTTCATCCAGATGGGGAAAACCGTCCTCCCCTAACTAAGGAACAAGACTTTGCCTTAAGGGATTAAGATAGGTATCACCGTCATTGACTCTAGCTCAACTGGGTATATCATCTCCAGCCAGCATTGGGAATAATTTGGGGATGATGGGTTTTTTTGTCCAACTTCTGGAGAACACCACACTGAGGAAGGCTGATTTGGAGACTATTTTCTCCACTAATAACAAATTGCTGTTCCTAAACATAGTCGGATCCCGTAAGGATCCTACCCTCAAAAGGATCAAGAGGTTGGATCTCATGATTGAGAGAAGAGATCTTTGGAAGAACTTGAACTAGGCCATCTCTAGACAGGAGGAGGGAGATGTGTGTTCAGAGTCAAGTTAATGGCAACCGCAGGGGAGGTGGAATTGGCTTAGCGTCTTGACACTGGGGACACTAACCCTTTTCCCCTGCCCTGCTTTTTCCCCAAAGCAGTTAATCTCCCCCACAGAAGGAAACTACAGATATAAGTACTTGTTTGTACCCAAACTCGCCCACACAAGACTATACAAGTCAAATAGGGATAGATTTAAATTGGGGAAATTGTTGGGGAAAATTTTAACACTATCCCTGCCCTAGTGCCATGATGTGGATCCAAATCAGAGCCCCACCTCCTTCTTTTAAGAAATGCAGGAGATCCTCAGCTTCCAGATTGGCCCTTTGTGTCCAAGGGCACTGAAGAAGGCAGTCTTTCAGCACAATCCAATACATACAATCAGAACTTGGCTCAAATGGATTTACTTCCATGTAGATGTACATAGGATTGCAGACTTGTAGTGTAAAACTATATACATGTAGGATCACAGCCATAGCATTGGGAATTAGTAGAAATGGCGTTTCGTTGGCTATCTTTAGTGAAGGTTTGGCCATCACTAGTCAAAGCAATCGGGAGATAAAAACATAAAATTTGGTGCACAAGAAAGCAGCTCAGATAACATAAAGTATGTTAGTTATTTAACATTTCTAGGTTGACTTTAAAGATGGAATGCTCCCAAGGCAATGTACAAGATAAAACCATATACAATAGATATAATAAAAATTCAACAAATGTGTATTCAGTAAAATGTTCATTTGATCTAATAGAATAATTACAGAAGGTGAAGTGAGCTGGAGGGGGACACAAAATAAATGGATCAAACACAGAATTCATTGGGTTTCATTTGGATGAACAGCATCAATCTAACATAAAGATTATGTTTGAGTGTCCTAGAAGTCAATGCCAGTTGGACATCCGAGTATTTTATTAACTTTTCAATGAGATAATTAAGTTTTACTGATTTTAATGCACTTCTTTGTGGGTGGGGGGGACTTCAAAAATTTTACAACATGGAAAGCAGAATTATTCTTGATTTGGAAGAATTGCTGTGGTTAAAATGTGAATATTTCCAACAATGATTCAAAATGCCTGTACTAATGGAAAGAAAATGTACAATTGATGATATAGATAAAACAAAAGGAAAAGGCTCAGCCACAGAGGGTTGGGGGTGCTGCTGCTGTTGGTCAGCAGTCTCTGGTACTGAGGAAGGGGTTTTAAACCCCAGAGCTAGTACTTGCCCTGTGCTGTAGGAATTTGCAGGTACAATTCAGGGCAAAGAGGAGATTTTCATGGGGAGAAAAAAACCCTTTGTCACCTGTTGTCCATTCTGCTGAGCATCTTCTCCCAGAACTAACAGAAATGAAGCAAAAGGACTCTTGCCAAACATCTTACTCTAGAGACAACAGAAGTGTCTTATCAAAGTTTTTGAGTCCCCAGGTTAGGAGAAATATTGCACAGGAGAGTGGAAGAACCAGAATTAATCAGCACAGGATCTAGTCAGCACAGGATCTACTTCTTTTATGCTGAACTCCTACACTTGAGAGTAATTCTCTTCAAACTCAATGGGGCTTACTACTGTGGACATGTAGGATTGCAGTGAGCATTGTATGGGCTACATGGTCATTGCAGAAGATGCCCCTTCGCAAAAGCTCTGTAATAAGATCTGGAGTGCATTAGTCTAAGGGATGCTGTTGTATTATTTTAAAAATGTTGTGCATACAGTGCTGTTACTAACTAATGCTAATTGAATTTAATCCCACTACTATTGTTCAGGTAAATTCAGAATATTTGTTTTCCAGAATGTCCTAAGAGAGAGAGATGACTGAAAACACCCAAGGGCTTTGATAACAATTGCAAACCATCTAACCCTTTGTACTGGTAATAGGGACATTAAACTCCCACTAAACATCCTAGTAGCCAAATTCTCAAATTTGATGGGGCTTTTAGACTTGTGACCTGGGATGGCACCTGGGCTCTGCATTTTGCCATTTCTAATGACTGCCAGCTTCCCATCTGTACCACATGTACTGAACTACACTCAAATTGGTTGTACCTGTTACGTTATTTAGGTGACAGTATATTGCCATTTGCTCTGGTGTCTTTTGTGCTGTTCATTTACTATTTAAGTGTCTTCATTTTAATATTGTATATTGTATTATTGTTTAAAATTAGTTTATTGTGCATTTCCATGGGGAAGTGTTTTGTTTTGAAATGTGGCATGAAATCTTTAACTAAATGACAGTTAAATTAATTGTTCAGATACATTGTTAAATTACTAGGACAAACTTTCTATAGTAGCTGAAATAAGTTGGAGCAATCTCAATTATTGAATCAAAGGACTATTAAGTGTCATCATGGACAGTGTGACTGGGTAATTTAGCATTAGGATTATATAGTCATGCAATTAATTTTAGGAGAATGTAGAGGACTCTAAATTAATGACTGCAAAATCATTAAGATTGGTTTTTATGTATGTGTATATCTAACATAGTTCCAATATAAATATAATTCTCTATTTCTATCTTTTCTGTATTTTATGCAGTTGTACATGTTGTATATTGGCTTAGAATTTTTTTATTAAAAGAAAATGGTAATATCATAGTAGCTCATGTAAATAAGATCTGTGGAACCATGAATAGTTCCCACTCAAACAGTGCAAACTTATATGTACCTATTCAGAAGTAATCACCTCTGAGTTCAATGGGATTTACTCCCAGGTAAGCATTGATTGCAAGGATTGAAGTCTGAAATTATCCAGGTGCGGGAGCTCCTTCCATTTGAGAAAGGTGCTCCGAAAACATGACAAAGGGGAAGACAGGAGCAAAGTTCATAACATGAGAGGGAAATACTGAAACCCAGGAACGTCCTGTGGAGCCTCCAGGACAGATAAGTCATCCTTCTTCACTTATGGAGCTATCACACAGGTGCTGTGGTGCCTTTGGAAGGGGATGACTAACTAATTGAGGCTAATTGGTTTCCCAGTGATGATTAAGGCAATATCCAAGCCAAAGGGAAAGGCCTAGTGGCCTGCTTGTGAATTGCCAAATGCAGGATGGAAGTGTGCTTGATCTACCTGCTAGGAGAGCCCGGGCATTCCTGGGCCCTACCATAAAATGGCCACCTTGGAAGGCATGGCTCGTAACAGAGGACAAGTAATCCACCCTCAGTACAAGACAGAGTTGAGATCTGAGCCCCAACACACTTAACAACTCCTTAGAACCCACATTTCTCTGTGCTAACAGAAATCTATTTCACCCAAGGCAAACTCTTTCCCTCTCTGTCCCCTCCTTCTCTGCCAGCCAACGCATTTCCCACCCACCCCATCTCTTCTTCTTTCTCATCCCCAGGACCACCATCCATATGCACACCCTCCCTCTCACCTTGGATCACTACCTGTACAGGCACACACAGGCAGACTCTCCCAATTCCATATATACACACACTCAGCAAGTTCATGAAAAAAAACCATTCACTCTCTTGCAGGATCCCTCCAAAATCTGTCCTCTCTTTGGATCACCCCTAACCCCTTCCACCCTCTCCTTCTTACACACATAGATTCTAGTAAGTTTTTCATACTGATTTTCCTATGGGCTTTGTACTGGCAACTATGATTAATCTCAACAGGGCTTTCGTACAAGTAATAGATATTAAAGCAACAAGGGTGTCTTTTTTTTTTGCCACAGATAGAGATATGCATGCTGTGGGTGCAGAGGTTTGCCTGAGATGCTTTATTTTGAAGTAGGGTGACCAGATAAAATCCAGGTCAGGGCTCATGTAACTTTAACAGTTGTAGAGAAAAGGGAATTTCAGCCAGTGTCATTTGTATGCAATTAGTTCCTGGTGAAATTCCCTCTTCTTCACAACAGTTAAAGTTGCAGGGGCCCTGCCTTCTTTCGTATATGGTCACTCTAGTATAGTGCCTGCACCTTTAACTGTTGTGATGAAGAGGGAATTTCACCAGGGACTAATTGCATACAAATGACACTGGCTGAAATTCCCTTTTCTCTACAACTGTTAAAGTTACATGAGCCCTGACCTGGATTTTATCTGGTCAGCCTATTTTAAAGGATTGACCTGGAATTCTGACCATCACAATTTATGACCATCACAGAGGCTGCTGATGTCATTTTCTTGGAGCTAGAGTCCAGTAGTCTCATTCTGGGAATGTGCTTTCTGTGTGAGGGCTCAGCCTTGGAACAAGGAAATGAGTACTAACGATGGAGGTGCCTCTGCCCATGTTCAGAGTGCATGTCCCTCACCATTGATTAACACCCACACCCACATATACACACAACATCAACTTGATCCTCCCTTCTTTGCTCTCACCTAATGTAGGCTGACCAGATAAAATCCAGGTCAGGGCTCTTGTAACTTTAACAGTTGTAGAGAAAAGGGAATTTGAGCCAGTGCCATTTGTATGCAATTAGTTCCTAGTGATATTCCCTCTTCATCACAACAGTTAGAGTTGCAGGGGCCCTGCCTTCTTTTGTATATGGTCACTCTAGTATAGTGCCTGTACCTTTAACTGTTGTGATGAAGAGGGAATTTCGCCAGGAACTAATTGCATACAAATGACACTGGCTGAAATTCCCTTTTCTCTACAACTGTTAAAGTGACATGAGCCCTGACCTGGATTTTATCTGGTCACCCTAACCTAAGGGGTTAAGACAAAGCTTAAGCAGGATTAAGATATCTGTTCTTTCCTCTTTTTTACTCCTCTTCAACATATTGCTCTATGTTTTCAGGCACAGACTAAGAGGTGAGTAACTGTAATCTACCAACAACTTTCCTAAAAGAGACGCCCATCTTTTCTTCCCTCTTAAACATATTTATTTTCTTCTTCAGAAGAAAAGGCCAGTGAAGGCAGTTATCTCAAGTAGTTCTTTCTTACTACAACCAACAGGATGGCAAAATCTAATGCAACCTGGGTTGGGATAGTGCCAGATTAGATTTAGATTAGATTTAGGATTTCAATTAATTTTGATTACCTAACAGCCCCACAGCCTCTTCTAACATAATATTCAGTACCCAGCAACTGGGCTCCTAGGGTTATTTGCTTTCTTTTGTCTTTTAAGTCTGACATCACAGAAATATAGAATAGCAGGAAGGGAAACAGAAAGATCCCTTGCCCAGGGACGCAGGGAGTTTTCCATCTTGTGGATGGTAGAACGCAGTGCGATGAAGAGAGAACTCTTTGCAGGGGACCCACGAAGAGGCAGATACCCAAGAGATGTACCACCTTGCAATGTCTATAGCCAAGTAACATTGTCACAGATGGGTTGGTCATTCCTTTGGGAAATATGTCACCCTTAAATGCTGAAGTAAATGTTTGAATGGAAGTCAAAGAACAATGTGAGGTGCACAGGAGTCAGAGAGGGATCTTCAAAGTGTTACCTGGAGTTATTTAAAATTAAACTCAGATAGCAAGGAGGTAGGTACAACTCTATTTTATTTAGAAAATCAGCGTGCTGAGACGGCTCTCTGTTGCCTCACGGCCAAAATTCAGAGGAACCGCCCCTAACAAAATTAAGCAAAGGTTTTTACTTCTTTGGTATGAAAAGGATCCACCCCTCTCTAGTGACGTACGTGTCTAGAAGCTTCTTACAACTAAGAAATAGGGGAAGGAAAATAACGCCTCTGTTGCAAGCGAAGTTACAGAAGCACAAGCAAGCAGTTAAAAGTGATAACAAAACTGTACAGAATCAAAGAACAATTGTCTTCAGCAGGCAGACAGCTAGGGGATGCTAACACATCTGCAAGGCCACTCAGCACAGCATGCATGCATTCCTCAAGAGCTGAGTGAAGATAAGGCACAGAGCTTATTACTTCAGTTTACAAAATTCAAAATTTAACCCTTCATGCCACAAAAGTGCAACCCCCTACCTGGATTTCTGTGCTTCATGGCAGCCTTTTGAAGGGGAGGGGAAGAGATTCAGCCTTTCTAAGTGTCTTCCTCAGAGGTTTAGGACTAAAGTAGGGTAGAAGAGAGGATTTATTTGGGGGGGTTCTGTGGGTTGGAAAAATTGAATAGTTTTAGACTGTGAAATATTTTCTTTTAGAATTTAAGTCAAGGTGTTTATATAGTTACTTGCCAAAGCCTTTACTCCTCCCCCCCCAAATGATTTCTAAAGTGTATAATAAGACTTTTATAGAAAGAACTAGAGATGTCTGGAAATAATGAAGCCATGTTGGGGGGATTTTTTTAATCCTTTCTGTAAGGTGCCCATCATAGTTGTTTCTTCCATTCCATATTACAATTATTGATCTAATGTATTTTTTACTGATAGACATTTAAGGATGCTCCAAGCCATGCTCAGTCTCCCAACATGTGAGTAGAGCCACATGTGTAAGAAAAATGTGCATTCTTGGCAGTTTGGATTTTTTTCCTACAGGGTCTTGTGTTTCTGGGCTTGTTCTGGTTAGGTGTTGTAGCAGTTGATTAATGCAGTTCTAACCTAAAACCCACCTGTGAATAAAAGCTGTAGGTTTTCCCTCGCATGTTTTTTTGTTTTTAATTAAATTTGAGACATGGGTCTATAGAACTTACCACCATCATTTTTAACAAAGTTCCCAGTTATACCTCACCACTAAAGAAGTCTGCCTCAGTTATAAAACCTTTTAACTGCTGCCATTAGAATAAACCTTCGCTGCCTAAAAGAAACATGGAATTGAAACCACTCCTAGAGACAATCTTTCAATACGAGTATAAAAGATGTTCGTTCATGGAAATTACTTACGAACAAGAATAAAATGTCACTCCTCAAGTAATAGATTACTTAAAGATTCTTAAACTAAAACATTGTTGTTTACTATTCCTAAACTGAGTCTTTCCAAGCTAAAGAAAATTGCGATAGCTTTCCCTTCAAATTAGATTTCCCTAGGCATCACCCCACAAACAGGAACTAGTTTAGCAATTTTCCTAAATTTCTTTGCAAAGAGGAACAAATGATGTTCGCCAGGCTTCCTCTGCCTCCAGTTATTCCTGCTTTGTTTGACTTTTAGGATAATTCAGATGTTTTAGGGGCTACTTGCTGAAGTTCCCTCTGGTCAGACATAAAGTAGTTATACAAAACTAAATATGTCATGTATCACTTGGTTTGCTCATAACATTATGTGTGGTATATTAATTTTAAAAGTATAATTTTTTTCAGACAATAATTACAACTGCACTGAATAATTACAAATATACTGATTTTCCTTTTAAAATGTTTCAAATACGATATTTTTTATGAGCAAACCAGGTTATACATAAAATAACTTGTGTTGTTTTTCTAAAGCAGCCTTCCCTGCCCTTGTGCCCTCCAAGACTACTACACTGTACTTTTGGACTACGATCCCAGCTTTCCTGATCATTGGCCATGTTGCCTGAGGCTGATGGGAGCTGAAGTCCAAAAACATCTGGAACACATACAATTGGGAAAGACTGTTGTAAAGCACAAAGTGGCTTTAGAGCTGTAAAGTACTAAACTTTTTTTTGCTTATTTTTCAGTTTGTTACCAGAAAAAAAGGAAAACCCGGGTTATTTCCATGGTTTCAAAATTTTCAGTACTGTTACATCTCCAGTAGCACCTGGGTGAGGAATGCCTCCACCTCTACCCCAGAGAAGCTCACCTGGCACCTTTGTTGCGGCCAGGTGCCAGGTGAGAAGACCTTTTTCTCCTTCCAGGCTATTTAGTCCTGCAGTGTGCGTGTTTTTAAAATGTGTCAGTGTGTTTTAAGCTATTTGCACTGTGTATGTTACTGAAGCTTAACTGAAAAGGGTCTGAAGCCAGAGGTCACAAGTGACAGGACTTCACATAGGGTGACACTGCAAATCCTTTGAGCAAACGTAGACAGTTGCCAGACTACGGCAGGGGTTTGCCCACTCCATTCCTTTGAATTGGGCTGTCCCACAACAAAGGGGAGTGGGCGGGGTAGGCTTCCCTTGACTACAAAACTGTATGGGCTGCAAAGCTATATGCTGGTTGGGGAAATCCACCCTTAGTGACTGCTTTTTTTAAAAAAATGACATGTCATATTATATGTGTGATTGTATTGAATGTATCTCTCTCTTTTTCATAGCAGCTGCAGAGGAGAGGAAATGAGAGGGTAGAATCCAACTAAAGTCCTACTTATGGTAGACCCATTGAAATGAATGGGACTTAAGTAAGCCTTGATTAATTTAAGTCCCATTCATTTCAGTGGGTCTACTCTAATTAGGACTTCAGTTGGATTCTACCCTGAGGACCATCATTTTGGGGAAAGGAGGGTTTTTAAAAGCTCCTCCTCCATGTGCCATGGCCCTGATGAAGATCCCACCGCTGGCAAAGCTGGTATTTGTCCCAGGAAGGGAGCTCCTATTCACAGAAGCCCACGAGCAAGAGAGGTGGGCAGTAAAAAGATGAGGATCCCAGGCAAGTTGGTTAAAAAACTTTATACAGATTATTTATTTATTTATTTATTTATTTTTTTACCCGCCTCTCCGTTTGGATTGAGGCAGGGAACAACAATATGATAAAATACATAAAACTGATTAAAACATGACACACATTATTAAAACTGCATTAAAACATCCTAAAACATCCAAAAAACATCCTGAACAGAAAGTTCAGTTACATAGCTTAAGACTTAATAATTTGCCATATCAGCCCAAGGCAGATGGCATTGAGTCACTTGTTGAAAATCATCAGCTGAATACTGAAGAGTCGGTTGCCAAGAGGGCAGGAAGTTTTCATCCACATAACAATTCTGTGGCAGAGATTCCCCAGACCAGTTGTTCTGGCCCTGATACTGCATCAACGGAAGAGTACCAAGACCACCAAAACCAGACTCCATGGGACCAGCCACAGAATCGAACCAAAAGTTACTTTGGGGGAAAGGGTTCAGCTGTCCGGTTCCACATGGGCTGTTTGGCCACTGGAAATGGCTGTTCAGTCCAGTGTGGTAAGAGGAATGCCAGCTCCCTTCTGGCTGACTTGGTGAATGAACACCATTTTGAGATGCTTTTTCTTCTTCCAAATTTTGACTCTGCCTTGGATGTTCCTGAAGGCACCAGTTGGGAAGAAGGACATGTTGGTTTCCACATGCCCTGGAAGAGGTGGGTCTTCTCGCTCTTCTGTTTTGGAACCAAACCTAAAATGAAAGAATGGAAAGAATCACATGTCCATCATTCCAAGGTTGGGATTGCATGTTTTATAACTTTATAATTACAGCAACAAATGAAAGATTAGCATCAAATAAAGACATCTTATACAACCTTGTTTGTTTTTCAGTGATGACTATGCAGTAGCCCTACTGAAAGCCATCATCACCATGAGGAACTGCTGTCTGTTCTCCACTGTCTCAATTGTGGCATTGCAATCTTCTGTTCTTACTAGATAACCGACAAGAATTATATTTAAATTAAATTATATTTAATAAAGTATGCCTGACCCCATTCCTGGGTTATGAAACCGCTGGGAGAGATCATCCGGAGGCATGGGGTGGGGTGCTATCAATACGCTGATGACACCCAAATATATTTCTCTATGCCTTCGACAACATCATCAGCTAAGGATAGTGTGTCTCCTCTGAATGAATGCTTGGAGGCGGTAATGGGCTGGATGAGGAAAAACAAACTGAAGCTGAATCCAGACAAGACGGAGGTGCTTGCTGTCAGAGGCCCCAACCTGGGTCTGGAGGTGTGTCAACCAGTTCTGGATGGGGTCACCCCCCCCCCCGAAAGATTGTGTTCGCAGCTTGGAGGTACTCCTGGATCCGTCGCTCCAAATGACAGCTCAGATTGATGCGATGGCCAGGAGTGCCTACTATCAGCTTCGGCTGATACGCCAGCTGCGCCCCTTCCTAGAGTTGGAAGACCTAAAGACGGTAGTGCACGCGCTGGTAACTTCGAGGCTCGACTTCTGCAATGCGTTGTACATAGGGCTACCTTTGTGCCTAGTCCGGAAACTTCAACTTGTTCAAAATATGGCAGCCAGGTTGGTCACCGGTACACCTAGGGGTGATCACATCACACCAGTTTTAAAATCGCTTCATTGGCTGCCAATCAGTTTCCAGGCGAAGTATAAAGTGTTGGTTATTACCTTTAAAGCCCTACATAGTTTGGGTCCAGGTTACCTGCGGGATCGCCTTTTCCCGTACAATCCGCCCCGCACACTTAGGTCCTCTGGGAAGAACTTACTCAAGTCAGCCAGAATTAGGCTGACGAGTGTTACCCAGAGGACTTTCTCTTCCATCGCTCCCAGACTATGGAATGGTCTGCTGGAGGAGGTTAGACAAATTAGCAGTCTTCATGAATTTAAGAGAGACATGAAGACTGCTCTCTTCCGGTAGGCCTATCCAGATGAATTTTAAGATGTTTTTAATGATGTATTTTTTCTTGTTTTTTTTAAATTTTAACTGTTGTGATTTTTGTGTTTTATATTGCTGTTGTTCCCCGCCTCGATCCGGAGGGAGAGGCGGGTTAATAATAATAATAATAATAATAATAATAATAATTATTTGTCCTCTACAGCAATTTCCCTCTTTTCCCTCTTAAACCCATTTTTTTTCTTCTTGACCAATGGAGACAGATAGCAAGAAGGGAAGCAGAAAGATCTCCTACCCAGGGACATTGCGAGTTTTCCATCCTGTACACAATGCCATGAAGTGAACTCTTTGCAAAGCACCAATGCAGATTCCCAAGAGATGTACCAGCTTGCAATGGTGGTATGCCAAGAGATGTACCACCTTGCAATGTCACCTCCAAAGTCACTCACAGTACTTATTTTCATCCCATCAAGCAGTTTCTATGAATAGTTTGTATTCTTAGCCCTGGTATGAAATGGATTTCTATCTCAGGTCTGTGAAAGATTTTTTGCTACTGAAACCCAGATCTTGTATCAAAGCAGTCAAATAAGAAGAGTTTGCTGTGAACTTTACTAGGAGGAAAATCAAACTTTGGTTTGATTGATGGTTGCTGAGAAGATGCAACAGAGAGAGAACAGGTTCAAGTCTCCAACCGGAAATCCCTCCTCACAGGCAGTTCTAAAATGCACTCTGCATATGCTGAAAAGCATAACCTCACATTACCCGCAGGAAGATCCCAACCAGTATAGGAAAATGAAGCTACACACCCCTCCCCAAAAGAAGCAAAACATGAACATGTTCTCCTGATGCAGGGGTGGCCAACTTGTGGTGCATTAGATGTCATTGGACTGCAATTCCCATTGTCCCTCACCAATGGCTATGCTGGTGAAGGCTCTTGGGAGAAGGAATCCAACAACACTTTGAGGGCCACAAGTTCCCCAGACACAGAAAAGAGGAACTTGCTTCTTGCACAAGACACCTCTGAAGATAAACTAGGAAAACTTATGGATGACTCATCCCTTTGTAGCAGTTAACTGGATAACCTCTGAATGTGCTGAACCATCTGTGTACATATAGATGTTGGAACCCCTCATGACAAAAAAATAGCTTCCACCTCACGCATACAAAGTCTTGCTCCTTGCCTATTTGTGTGGGGGGAGGCAGAAATCCTAAATACTCTGGTTTACTTTCTTAGCAATAATTCAGCAGAAGTGCTGATCCTGCAAACAGAACTGAAATTGGGCATGAGGCAAATTCTGGCCATGGCACTGATGTGGCTACAGACTCTCTTCAGTTTATGGCTGGGACAATTTATCCCTTAGAACTCATCTGGCTTCTTTCAGTGCTCCTCTTACTTGAATTGCTTGTTTCTATTCTGAACTTCCTTGGAAGCGCTTGGCCTAGAATATTTATTCATTCGTTTATTTTTAAAATGAACACGGAGGGAATCCATAAGATCTGATGCCGCTCAAGCTCAGAAACTGTCTGTCTGTAAATAGGCCCACAAGCACACTTCTGGTTTTCTGTTAGGACTGTGGTTAAAGCCAAGATAGATTGCTTGGGTACAGAGGTACAATTGGAATGGCATCCTTTTACACTTTGTAAACTCCTCAGTTACACAGAAGAATATACTGAGAACACAGCCAAGATCATTACTACATTGGAAGCAGACCAGAACAAAGGAGCAGCTGCATTAAGAGAACCAGATTAAAAAGTCACCCGCATTTCCAAATGACCCATGGAATCAACTTGACGTCTTCAGGTGACTTAGAAGCCTTTTTATCCCGAAACTCTGTGCCCCCCTTTTCTTCCCTTGACCATTCAGAGCAGCTCTCCAGGACCATCATCCGAGGAAGAGCCTGCGCTCACACACACACACACGCACACACGACGCAGAACAGTTTCCAGACCAGCATTTTCCCAACAAGGCTTTTTGGCCATGCAAACTGCGGCATGTCGCTAGCCAAATTCCAGGAATAGTTGCCTCAGAATCAGTATGTTGGGATGTAAAAGGAGAGGGAAAACCAAGTCTTACTTGAATGCGAGACTCTCCCTTCTCGACCAGGCCTGCCAGCCTCTCCCTTTCATCGATGTCTGGGTAGGGGTTCTTCTCGAAGGACGCCACGAGGAACTCCAGGTCGCGGGTGCTGAAATGGGTCCTCTTCCTTCTCCCGCCGCCTGCGGCTCCTTTGAAACACCTCCCTGTGGGGCGGTACGGGCGGGGAGAGGGGGGGGAGGGGAAAAACACACCGGGCATTAAGCCCTTCCTGCCTTCCTCCGATGGAAACCTCTCCAATTCAGACGCACACACAAGCGGTTTTATCCAATGGGGCTCCTACATAGAGTAGACCCCATGAAATGAATCAGACATAAGATAGTCAAGAGCATCTAGACTCCACTCACTTCAACGGGTCTACTCTAAGCAGGGCTCCCATTAGGTATAACCCAAGGCTGCTGTGTTGAGGCTGCCGGCCGATGGTTGGAAGGCAGTCCCATTGAGTTCAATGGCGGAGTGCACCAAAGAAAAGCGGGAAGGAAACCCGGATTCAAGCGAGCTCAGACAGGGGGAGGCAACCTGGGGGATGTTTTAGACTCCAATGATGGGGGTTGTAGTCCAAAACATTCAGAGGCCGACAGGTTACCTGCTCCCGTGCTATGTTTCAGAGCAGTGGTGCAGGTAGAGCTGACGCATTTCTTTCTTCAATCAGGATTGGCAAACGGGAGTTTTATTTTGTTTTGCTCAGGGATGTCAGGGTTGTAGTGTAAAAGACGAGGAGCGCACAATAAAAACGTTGTCTAGAAATGCCCGTAGCTGTACCATCGTTTCCGACTAATTTAAGCGGAGCTTTATGCAGATTTGGGTTTGGCAGAAAATCAACGTCCCTTACGGTTATTAAGTCAACCACGGCCTCTCAAAAAGTTATTTCGAAAGAGGCAGATTTAAACAAGAGTTCGAGAACTTTTTAGTTTATAATTCTCCTCTCCCCTCGCTTTGGCTGCCCACTCCTTACTGGGGCCGGAGAGAGACCCAATTCATTTTAATAGGCTGCAAATTCAGTCCCAGGACATTTGCACACAGGACCTGCAGCAGTCAGTTCTCGGCATGCTTTTTCAGGAAAATTAGCATTTCTGTTCAAGGGGAGTTACTTCCAAGACAACCTTTACAAGGTGAGGCTACAAAAACACCAAACTGAACAAGCCTCCTTTCCAGAGCTTTATGTAGATATGGGTTTCTCGATCCCAAGCTCAGTACAAATCCCGAGTTTGCCCGAGCTGGAACAAGCTGCATCAAAAACACAGAACAACCCCCAAATGTCTGTCTATGACGATAGGTGTGCCTTAAGTCGGCAGTCCACTCTATTACAAAGGCTTGATAATAACAATCTTTACTTTGGACAGCTATGAGATATATATATATATATATATATATATATATTTGCAAATTCTTTGAATAAAACAACTACAACAAAATTTTGTGCTATCGTTTCCAACTAAATAGGAGTACGACCACAACAGCCAAGATTTTTTTTAAAAAAAACTTCTCAAAGTTTTAAAATGAAACAATGAGGCGTCCTTAATGTTTATTTGTGAGCAGCTTTGGACAGAATTTGCTGTGGGAGGAGCAACGTGACAATAAAATAAATTTAAACAAAATTCTTTTTTCCCTGAAGACACATAGAATTTTAAGAAATCAATCACCTACCCTCCCCAAGTTTGGCATCTCTGGGCTTTCAAATTGCTTAACTGTGTGTGACTGGATCATACCACACAAACAGAAATACCCTTCCCTTCACAAACCCATATATCAAGTCTTTGTCCTAGGCTTTTTAATTATTATTTTAAGAAAAAGAATATTTAACTAATAATAAGGGGAAAAAACACCCTGGTTTTTCCTTACCTTGGTTGGTGGGTTCCATTGCCTGTGTGTAAGTTGTTTTCCTCTTGTAGGCTCTTTTAGCAAAAATAGCTGCTTTTCTGATGGGAGAGGGGTCTTTTGCTAGAATAAAAATTCTCTGGAGGTGGTTTCAGCTTTTTATGGGCCTGTCCATTCCGGAGCTTAGAGGACATCCCTCCCCCCTTTCAATCTCCTCCAACAAATATAGCTCACCTATAGATGGGGATGCCATACCCCTATTGCCTAAAGACCCAATCACAGGTGTGATATCTTAAATTCCTGAAAAGAACTCAGACACTCTGCCCCTTTCGGCCTAAGGGCATGCAGGGAAATGCTAATCTCTGTTTAGCTAATCTCCGCTTCCAAGCAAAAGAAGGGGACATATTTTCCAAACAAATCCAATGGAGGCAAGTCAGACAAGATCTGAAAAGGCCTGGTTTCCTCCATCTAACAGTGATGCATCTAGGAATGCGCTCAAATGGCTTTGAGTTTCCTCTGAGAGCCTCTAACCCAATGTTAGGATTCAGAACTCTGTACTTGCAAGCTTGACAGGAGAGAGCTCTTGGTCATAGGGTGAGGACTGGAAGAGGACAGATAATGATAATAATAATAATAATAATATAAGAAAAAGTGGTATTCGTCTTTAGACCCTATTGGTCATGCTGGTTGTGGATTATGGGAGTTGTAGGCAGTGGGGGCTGGTGGCTCTAAAATCAGTGGGGCAGTGAATTTGCTCTGGGTTTCAGTCAGAACTCTCATGGAGCTGACTGAAGTCAGGAGTGGATTCACCACTGCACTGACATAGGATCCACCAGCCTCCATGGGTTGTAGGCCAATGCATGCGGAGGAGGAAGACCGCATCAACTATGCTTACAATAGCTCTGTATGGGAGATCTAGCTGCATTCTAAGGCCCTTGTCTGGAATAAGTCCAGTGAGGCTGCTCCTGTTCTTCTGCATCCCACCTTGCAGATGCAGAAGAGGGAAGGACGTGGCTGAAGGTCCTGGTTTGTCTCCCAGTCCCTGGTTCACGGGCAACTCTAGTGCATCCGCATCCTCTGCTTGCGTACTCCAAAATGAAGTCTTTTCCCAACCAAATCTCTCTGGGATTGTAGGTTTTGCCACTGCACCACACCGGAAGGGAAGGGAAAGGGAGACCTGAAAGAGAAAGTATTTTCAGACGGCCTAATTTTTATGAAGAGGTGTGCTAGGCTTGCTAGAAAACGTTGCCCCCTAAGACCTAGATGCAGTTATAAAGGAGAGAAGGCCAACTCAACTTGCACACACCTACTTCCAGATATCCATACAGGTAGGTAAAAGGCTACATTCCCAGGCATTCTATATTTTAACTAAATGCTACTGAACAAATGTCATTTGCTTCTGAGTGAATGTGCTGCAGATTCTGCTGCGTGTCTTCCTGATAAATCCCATACTTGCTTCTCTTCTTAGGGTTTTTATTTCCAATGCTCCCTTCTCTCACCTTCATGTTCTATTTTCCACTTCACTCCTCTCTCTCTCTCTCTCTCTCTCTCTCTGACAAATGGAAAATCAAAGGTGATGGAAAGGTTTTCCCCAGTGTGGCATTTCCTTGACATGAGGGTGGGAGACCTTGAAAGATATGGGGACCCAAGGGAATGGGTTTGTAACCCTTGTCAAAACTTATACATGATCAAAACAGGGCCTAAATTATTGGGGTGGGCAGAGAGGCCAGTCAAATCCACAAGTCCCATTCCGATGACCCCCATTTTAGTCAACCATGTCATCCCTGTATTCTGTTGCATGAGATATGGAGCCAGGGGGCCTCTGTGTCGCAAGTCTCCCCATCCCCCCATCTGAACATTGCAACAGGGCCTGCATCCCCAGGAGAGAGAACCCAGCCTACTCCTGTGGAGATTCTAAGGGCAATGTAGGCTGACCAGATAAAATCCAGGTCAGGGCTCATGTAACTTTAACAGTTGTAGAGAAAAGGGAATTTCTGCCAGTGTCATTTGTATGCAATTAGTTCCTGGTGAAATTCCCTCTTCATCACAACAGTTAAAGGTGCAGGCGCTATATTAGAGTGACCATATACAAAAGAAGGCAGGGCCCCTGCAACTTTAACTGTTGTGATGAAGAGGGAATTTCACCAGGAACTAATTGTATACAAATGACACTGGCTGAAATTCCCTTTTCTTTACAACTGTTAAAGTTACATGAGCCCTGACCTGGATTTTATCTGGTCACCCTAGGGCAATGTGAGTTGGACTCTTCCTCCTCCTCCTCCTCCTCCTCCTCCTCCTCCTCTTCCTCTGCCCCCTCTCCTGCTCATTCCATGGGTGGAGTCTAAAAATGGGGTCCCTTAGGAGCCAGCTGGGGGCTTTGGAAGATTCTTGTTAATGTAATGGGTGCAGCCGTCCCACTGGACTGGAAGGTTCCCTCAGGCACTGTAGACAACACTGCTAGAACACATGAAAGGCGATCTGTTTTACTATTATGAACTTAGTTTCAAGAAATAATTGTACACAAACAAACACAGCAAAAGTTTACAAGACTGTATACTGCCCGGCAGCTTGGTCCTGACATTATACATGTGTCTGATCTCCAGGAAAACAGCAGGTAAGTATTGTGTCCTTTGGAGTTACTCCCTAAGAAGTCTGTTTAGAGCTGCATCTTTAGTATTTTAGATTGTTTTAGCTTTAAATTGCATTACTGTATTTGTCTGAGTGACCCCTTCCATGTTAGAAAGGTGGCATTGGAAATTTAAAATTGAAAAACATCTAGACGAATGAAATTCCCAATACCTTTTAATGATGAAACTTTCCCTCAAAGAGAATAGACCTTTGTTCTGAGAGTTGTTTAGGACTCCTCAAATGAGTTATTTATTATTCAAGGAGGTTGCGCAATTCAAGCTTTCTCTGTTGCCTATTGTGTGACATAATGGCCATGTTTACACCAGATCTTTATCCCGGGGCTGTCCCTAGGTCGTCCCTGTGCGTCCGCATGACACCCAGGGGATCCCAGGGGCAACTGGGGATGAACGGAAACTGGGGATATTCTGGTTTTCCCATTGTCCTAGGTCCTAAAACGGGCACGGAGCAGCAGGGGTACCCAGTTCTGTCAGTCTCTCCTCACAGGGCTTTGTTTCCAGACCCCTGATCATCCTCGTTGCCCTCCTCTAAACCTTCTCCAGTTTATCTGCATCCTTCTTGAAATGTGGTGCCCAGAACTGAACACAATAGTCAAGATGAGGCCTAACCAATGCCAAATAGAGGGGAACCAGTACCTCACGCGATTTGAAAGCTATACTTCTATTAATGTGGCCCAAAACAGAAATTGCTTTGTTTGCAGCCACATCACACTGTTGGCTCATATTCAGCTTGTGATCTACAACAATTCCAAGATCCTTCTTGCTTGTTGTATTGATTAGCCAAGTATCCCCCATCTTGTAACTGTGCATTTGGTTTATTTTTCCTAGGTGTAGAACTTGGCATTTATCCCTATTAAATTTCATTCTGTTGTTTTCAGCCCAGCGCTCCAGCCTATCAAGATCACTTTGAAGTTTCTTTCTTTCTTCCAGGGTAGCTATCCCATCCAATTTTGTGCCATCTGTAAATTAGATAAGCATCCCCTGCACCTCCTCATCCAAGTCATTAATAAAAATGTTGAAAAGCACTGGGCCCAGGACTGAGCCCTGCCGTACCCCATTCGTTTTCTCCCACCAGCTTGAGAGGATACCATTTATAAGTACTCTTTGAGTCTGATTCTGTAGCCAACTGTGGATCTACCTAACCATCCAGCCCACTGTTAGCTAGTTTGCTGATGGGGTACTTTGTCAAAAGCTTTGCTGAAGTCAAAACATATTATGTCCCCAGCACTCCCACAGTCCACAAGGGAGTTTACCGATCAAAGAATGAGATCAGGTTAGTCTGGCAGGATTTGTGCTTGACAAATCCATGCTGGCTTCTAGTAATCACTGCATTATTCTCAAGGTGCTTGCATATTGACTTCTTTATAATCTGCTCCAAAATATTCCCAGGGATTGATGTCAGACTAACTGGTCTGTAGTTCCCAGGTTCCTCCTTTTTGCCCTTTTTGAAGATAGGGACAACATTAGCCCTCCTCCAGTCGTCCGGCACTTCACCCATCTTCCATGATTTCGCAAAGATAATAGACAGTGGTTCTGAGAGTTCTTCTGACAGCTCCTTTATTACTCTAGGATGCAGTTCATCGGGCCCTGGAGATTTGAACTCGCTCAAAGAAATTAGATGTTCCTTCGCCATTTGTTTATCAATCTCAAATTTTAATCCTTCCCCTTCAGCTTATACTTCACTTTTTACGGGGGGAGGGGGAGGGGTCATAGACCCGCTTTTGGGAGATTTCTGATTTATGCGCTAGGTTTGGTCCAGCTGCTTTCTCAGCTTCACAGCCTCCATTATTGTTAGAAACACTTATATCAGCTGAACAGACATGTAAATAGTAGTAAATAAATATGATACCCATAGTTTAAGACAGGATTAGACTAGAGAATTGGAGTGTCCTATTTTGCCCAATCAACGGATTGTTGCCCTTGCGTCTGTATCTGAAGCTTCAATGGATATAAGGCTACATCTTAATCAGCAAAAAATATATGTTTCGGGTTTATTGGACTCAATAATGCCTTTTCAATAAGGGTTTGTCTAACTTGCATAACTGTTGATGTAATGCAGCTAATGCTTCTTTAATTATTACGTTTTGGCAATGCCCAGTAGTTGCCACATTTTGGGAGGAAGTTATAATAAGGATAAACCTTGTACTGGAATTATTTTTTAATATGGAATTATGTGCACGTCCTCTTAAACTACCCACTGGCTTCTTGGAAGTGAACACATGGTCAGCGCAAATGGATTTTCAGAGCCCTTATGCCAGCTATGCTATCACGTTGGAAGGACAAATGCTCACCTCCCATTACACAATGGATTGAAGACTGAACAACGCCATCAACGTTTGAACAGGTGTTATTACATAGGCATGACTTGCGGGTGGATGAATACAAGGATACATGGGCTCAATTTGGACGACACGATAGTCAATGGTGGGTTGACTAACCCTAACCCTAACCCTAGGGGATACTCCCCAAACAACATGGTAATAAATAATCAACTGTGGTGTGGATTAGGATCAGCACTGAGTTGACTATGGCAGTATTGGAATGACACAATAGTCAAAACAACGGACGATTGTTTTCCCCACACCAGTTGTTTATTGTGTCATCCGAATTGAGCCATGGTCTGCTTTTCTTGAAACCTATGCAGAACTCTCCCTTCCCCCTTTTTGAAATGAACAGTATACCTGATGGGAAAAAATGATGATATTCCTATATATGTAACGTTTCTTTGTTTTTCATTTTCATGATGTATTTTTTTGTTCTGTTTTGTTAATATTCACAATAAAAAAGGGGGGAAGGCATGTCAAAGTCCCTCGTTGCTGCTTGTGCTGCTTGTGGAATCTCTGCCACAGTTTAGCCATTTCTTGATTTAATTTAATTTTTACATTTCTCAACCACCCAATGACATGGAGAGGAGCCACCCCCTAAACACCCTAGATGCTACTGGAACAATCAGTGCAATGGAAACAAGTGCAGAAATGATGCTCATTGAGCCAAAATAAATAAATGAATGAATGAATGAGTATGGCTACAACAAACTAAACTCTGCATGTATGCTTATGCCACCTATCCTGGTAAAGAAAAGGGAGCGCTGGAGGAACTTTAATTCAGCCATCATTAGACAGGATGAGGAAGGTGTGTGTTCAAGATCAAGTTAATAGCAACCATAAGGGAGGTGGAATTGGCTAAGGATTGTGGTGTTGGGAAGGGCTGCTAACTCCCCCCCCCCTTTACACACATACCCAAAGCAGCAATTCTCCCCTAAAGGGGGAAAAAATAAAGATACTGTGAACACTACCCACTCCACACAGAAGAGAAATAGGTTCAAGGATTGATTTAAATAGGGGAAATGGTTAGGGGAAAAGTTACCCCGAGGTTATCCCCAGGTCGTCCCTGGTTGATCCCTGGATCCCCTGACTGTCATGTGGATGCACGGGGATGACCTGGGGATGACCCCGGAATAAAGGCCTGGTCTAGACATGGCCTCAATTAATCAATTTATTCCAATTCAGCTTCATCATTTGAGCTATGCCTCTGGGAATAAGTGCTGGCTTATGACAAAATGGCCTTGTTAAAACTCTGTCAATGGCCACACAATGGGAACTCGTTAACCTTGCAAATCTCTGATTTCCAGGTGGTCTATTGCCAGATCATTGTAGAAGTGGTCAATGCTCTTCAGAATAATGCAGACATGGGATATGCATATGCATGTTCATTAAACAAAAACCCTACGGTTTACAAAAGTTAAGGCTCTACAGTTTCCAACCAAGCAACAAAAAGCTGGGAAATTGGGAGTTAAGGCTCCCAAGCCTTAACGCCATATTCTCCCTAAGGAGGCAGAAAGTGCAAGTGAAATTCTCATTCTCCCAAAGCAGATAAACCATGAGGACAGGATGGAGAATATGATTTGCAGAGGTGACTGTGGGGTTGTGGAAAACTCATGACAAACAACTTAGGGCCACCTATTTCTCTTTTTTTGTTTAGAGCAGCCCTTCCCCAACCTGGTGCCCTCCAAAGGTGTTGAAGTAGGTGGTTCTAAGTTGTTCATCATTTCCCACAACCTCACAGTCACCTCTGCATATCATATTGCATATCCAGATGTTTGAGATGACAAGTCCCAGCATTCCTGACCATGGGACATACTGACTTACAATGATGGGAGTTGTAGTCCAACACTTTTGGAGGGTACCAGTTTGGGGAAGGGCTGCTCTAAACAAAAAAAAGAGAAGTAGGTGGCCTTAAGTTACCCTAAGCCAGGACATTACACCATCTTGACATCCAATATAAAATCAAAGCTAGTATTATGTCTTGAACCCACTTTTCAGATTAATAAATGAGCAACAGAACTTATTCTCTTATGATACTCATTTGAACTTTTCAATAGACAGTGTCCAGAGATAAAAGCTTTTCATCACTGCCTCATGAAAAGGAAGCATTTCATGTTCTACGTGTGTATTTGGAGACAACCTAAAAATTGTTCTACTGGAATTAAAAATCTCTGATTAATTGTGGAAGCACACAAGATGATACCAGAAAATGTCCAATATTAGAATAAGTTATAGTTTACTATTTGGGGAGTGCACTCCGCCCAGAAAATCCAAGGGTCTGTCGGAGGTCCGACAAAGCTCTGAGTTTTCAGAGCAGAGAGGGGATGATTTCAAAACCACTGAATACCCATGGTGTGGAGATGCGCTCATTGGACCTCCTTTCCATTTTCAGATAACAGCTTCATTATAGCCTATGGGAATTAACCAAAATGTTTACATCTCTGTTATATTTATAGATAAAGAGATGAAACTTGCACCATGGTAGGTCTGAAGTAGGGATTTAGCCATGCCAAGTTGGAAGCAGATCAGTTCATGCCTTGAATTTTAGGATTTTTTAAAAAGTCAAACATAAAAAAAAATCCTAAAAATGAAGGCATGAACTAATCTGCTTCTAACTTGGCATGGCTCAATTGACCAACTGTCAGGATTTCCCCGGATTTGTCCTGGTTTTTGTTCTATCCTGGGTGTCAGGGGGGATTTTCTGTAATTCTCTATAATGACCTGGAATGACACAATTCCTGCTTTAAGGACACCATTAGCGTGGCAAGGGGGAATGACGTGTTTTCTGGAGTTCTGTTATTCTCCCCCACTGCTCCAGTCAAGGCCTTAACGGGGAAAGCGTGTCATTCCCAGTTATTATAGAAAAGGGCCTGATTGGAGCAGAGGGGTGGGGGTGAGAATGACACACTTTCCCCTCCTCCGCTCCAATTGGGGCCTTGAAAGTGGCCCCAGAAAGCAATTTTCCTCCCCCCCCCACTAGGTGTCCTCTTTTTTGGTTTCCCAAATATGGTCACCCTATTCAATTCTTGCACACACTGCATTTCCATCCCTAGATATTTACACAAAAGACCCATTGAATTTTCTTGGTTCTTGAAAGGCAACACATTTGCTTTTAGATTTGCCAGTCTTAGTACTCTATGTGTGCTATGAATGCCTGCTCTGTCTGTCCCTATGGTTTCCTGCAAGGTCCAGCCAGGGGAGGCCAGTAAATTAAACCCAAGGGGGAAGGGTGGGATTCCCTCAAGTTCATCTGAGCGTGGGTGCTGTAGAACATGGACCTTCCAGAAGTGTTGAAGCTGGATTTCTGGCAGACCTAGTCAGGCAACTTTATGGCCTGTTAGTTCCTCCATTTGGTAGCCTGCAGAGCACCTGCCTCATAAGGCAAATGGCCACATGAGAACTGTTATTATGGCCTGCTACTTTGTTTGTCTTTAGTAGTCTGTGGTCCAAATCTCTTCAGAAGGGGGAATAGTGTTATGTGGTTGGGGTCAGTCTAAATTATCTCCAGGGGTCCCTTACTCAGTGCCTCTGATAGCAAAGAAATTGAGGATTTCCCCAATTGAAGTTACTAGGCCTGTTGAAAATAGATTTTATAACATAAGCATGAAAACAGTGAATAGGGGGGTGGGTTAAAGGTAAAAATTAAGTTGTAGATATCATTAATGGCCAAGTCATCTTAAGGCGATAATCTTCTCATTCACTTAAGGCTCTTTGCCCACGGCTTCTCTTTTTATATGAAGATGAATTCTTGTCTCCAGGTTGGAGAAGGTGACCTTGAATGTATTAGGACTGAGATGGAGTTTAACATCTGCTGACATTCTCAAAGGTTTTCAAATTTAACAACAACAACAATAATCTAAAACACAAAAGCAGAAAATGACAAACTTATAGGGACCTGTGACCTGATGGGATGTCCAATGCCAAAAGGGAGTTGAGGGAGGAAAGTGCCCTGGAGCCGGTCTTTCAGCAAAGCTGACTAATAGAAATCTTGGCTTAAATATAGTGGTTGAAAGAACAATGGTAGTTCTGGAGAATGTCATCCGGAGGTTGGGGTTCAAGTGTCATCAGTAGGCAGTGAAAATTAGGGATGTGCACTGGATCGGACCCGATCCACGATCCGAGTCCGGTCCAGTGGGAAATCGGATAAATTATCCGATTTCCGATCCCGCAGCTGGATCGGCCGATCCAATCCGAACCGGTCCGAAAAAGCTCCGAACCGGTTCGGTGGATCGGCGGATCGGCGGGCGCCCACTGGCGCCCACCGCCGCTTCCATTGGCGGGCGCCAGCGGGCGCCCGCCGATGAAAGTGGACAGCGGGGGGGGGAGGAGGGGGGCACTTACCTTCTCGGCCCGGTGGCTCCCGTCCGGCGCCGGCGCCTACTACTACTAGCAGGCTCCGCGGCCTGCTCTAGGGTGGCGCGCCGGGTGATGTCATCACCCGGCGCGCTACTCTAGAGCAGGCCGCGGAGCCTGCTGGTAGTAGTAGGTGCCGGCGCCGGCCGGGAGCCACCGGGCCGGGAAGGTAAGGAGGGGGTGCGTGGAGGGGAGGAGGGGGCGCGCGGAGGGGGGAGGGGGGAGGGGGGCCCTTACCTGCCCGGCCCGGCGGCTCCCGTCCAGCGCCGGCGCCTACTACTCCCAGCAGGCTCCGCGGCCTGCTCTAGGGTGGCGCGCCGGGTGATGTCATCACCCGGCGCGCTACTCTAGAGCAGGCCGCGGAGCCTGCTGGAAGTAGTAGGCGCCGGCGCCGGCCGGGAGCCGCCGGGCCGGGAAGGTAAGGAGGGGGTGCGTGGAGGGGAGGAGGGGGCGCGCGGAGGGGGGAGGGGGGAGGGGGGCCCTTACCTGCCCGGCCCGGCGGCTCCCGTCCGGCGCCGGCGCCTACTACTCCCAGCAGGCTCCGCGGCCTGCTCTAGGGTGGCGCGCCGCCGGCGCGCTACTCTAGAGCAGGCCGCGGAGCCTGCTGGAAGTAGTAGGCGCCGGCGCCGGACGGGAGCCGCCGGGCCGGGAAGGTAAGGAGGGGGTGCGTGGAGGGGAGGAGGGGGCGCGCGGAGGGGGGAGGGGGGAGGGGGGCCCTTACCTGCCCGGCCCGGCGGCTCCCGTCCGGCGCCGGCGCCTACTACTACCAGCAGGCTCCGCGGCCTGCTCTAGGGTGGCGCGCCGGGTGATGTCATCACCCGGCGCGCTACTCTAGAGCAGGCCGCGGAGCCTGCTGGAAGTAGTAGGCGCCGGCGCCGGACGGGAGCCGCCGGGCCGGGAAGGTAAGGAGGGGGTGCGTGGAGGGGAGGAGGGGGCGCGCGGAGGGGGGAGGGGGGAGGGGGGCCCTTACCTGCCCGGCCCGGCGGCTCCCGTCCGGCGCCGGCGCCTACTACTACCAGCAGGCTCCGTGGCCTGCTCCAGGGTGGCGCGCCGGGTGATGTCATCACCCGGTGCGCTACTCGAGAGTAGGCCGCGGAGCCCGCTGGTAGTAGCCGCCGGCGCCGGACGGGACGAGAAGGTAAGCAGTGGCGGGGAAGGGGGCTTACCCCCCCCCCGGAGCCGTCCGCTTCTATCCGCTGGCGCCCGCGGGCGCCAGCGGATGGAAGCGGGCGGCCCCAGGGGGGGTAGGGAGCGCGGGGGAGGGGGTTTACCTGCCGGGGCCGTCCACAGCGGACGGCCCCAGGGGGGGGAGGGAGTTAGGCCCCCCCTTACCCACCCGCCGCCATTTTTTCCTCATAGACTTGCATTGCAATGCAAGTCTATGGGGAAAAAAATGGCGGCCGATCCAAAAATGTACGATTTTTGGGTCGGGATCGGACTCGATCCGGTCCGGGGGGCCTCCGATTTTGTCCGAACCGGTCCGGGACAAAATTGGAGGTCCCGATCCGGGTCCCGATCCGATCCGGGGGGTCCGTGCACACCCCTAGTGAAAATCTCCCATTTTCACCCACAACTCCCAGGGAGGCTGAGATAAGACAAAGCAGCTGTGGGTAGAAAAGCTGATTGGCCTATATGGAAGTCATTGGAAGGTACCAGGTAGGGTTGCACGCCCTCTAAAAGGCCAAGTTTGCAGCTTGGCAGTCCTCCTGCTGTCTATGCAGCATGGCGGTAGAGCGTAGCATTGGGGGTGCCAAAAGAAACTCCCTTCCTCCTTTGGTCCCTCTCTTATTTTTAAAAATGCACATATGAATGAATGGAAGTACAAGGAAGTTATATTCTTAGTAGGGCTGTGCACAGCATTGGGCCGAATCCCTGAGTCTAAGCCAAGGCAATACGGGGTCGGTCCGAGGTGCCCAGAGGCCAAAGCAGATTGGCACTGAAGCCTTGGGGCACCTCGGGCCGATTTAGAGCAGTGCTGGGCCACTCCCACCCATCTGCCCACCTGGGAAAGCCGGCGCAAGGCCAGCCATGAGTCCATTGGACTCACCGGATTCACCTCCCTCTCCCTTCCTGCCCTCCTCCCCCTCTCTGGTCACTTCTCACTGCCGCAATTTACCTGTAAATTGCGTCATCCTTCCAGAGCACCAAGACGTGATTTAAAGGTCATAGCAGCCCTCTGTTTCTACTAAATCTATGGCCACAACTACAGTAGCCGTAAAGGGCCATTCCTCTTTATGGCCGCCATAGTTTGTGGCCACAGATATAGTAAAAACAGCCTCCGTGATCTTAACTTTAAATTGCTGCTTGGTTAGCTATTAGCTAGCTATTACATCTATATCCCGCCTTTTTTCGTCCAAGGAACCAAAGGCAGCGTACATAATCCTCCTCCTCTCCAGTTTATCCTCACAACAACCACCCTGTTAGGTAGGTTGGGCTGAGAGTCTGTGACTGGCCCGAAGTCACCCAGTGGGTTTCCGTGGATGAGTGGGGACTAGAAGCTGGATCTCCTGACTCCCAGTCCAACACTTTAGCCACTACACCACACTGGCTCTCTGGGAGGAGGATCCGATTTACAGGTAAGTCCTGGTGGTGGCTCTGGGTTGGGTTGGGTGGGGAGGGGGCTGGGGAGGAGGGCGAGGGGTCTGGGAGCAGGGAATGGGGAGTTGGGAGTCCCACAGACTCCCATTTGGCCTTGCACCTGGCTTTCCCGGGTGCTGGCCGCGTGGTCGGCACCCATGAACCTGCAAGACTGAGTCACTTCAGTGCCGAGGTGAGATGGGCCCCCCTGAAGTGCTTCGAGTTGAATCAGGGCCATTTCAGTGGCTCCAAAACAGCCTCCGAGGTGAGTCAGGGGGGACCTGTGCACAGCCTTAGTTCTTAGTGCTTTCTTCTGGCTGTTGGCAACATTCTAACTGGGAACTCTACAGAGAAGTTGCCATGGCACCCAGTTAGCATTCAAACTGGCTCAGAACTCTACAGAGCATTGCTGTGACCCCAACTCCGACAGTCTTCAGGTCTTCTTTCAAGATCTGGAAAAGGCCTTGAATGCTACAGTCTGACTGAAGAATGCCATGTATGTATACCTGATTAACTACTGCCGACTTCCCCTAACAGTAAGATATCCTGGGTAGTACTACAGGGCTCAGCTCCCCTTCGGTGATAAAACATGGGAGAGTTATGGTCTCTTTTATCATTTTCCCCTTGGAAGGCAAGAAAACTGCTGAACCTGTATCAGATTCACACAGAAAGCAGCTGCTTAGACTAGCCTCGTCCAACCAGGTGCTCTCCAGATGTGCTGGACTACAGATGTGTTGGGATATATATGATCAGCCCTACTGGTTGGGAATAGTATTAAATGGCTTGATTATCATATTAAATGGCCTGATTTGGACTGCCCCATGTAAATCAGTCAGATTAGATATTTTAGTTTACAGGTAGACAATCTCTAGTTAGTGGTACCAGTTTCTGTCATATACTTATGAAGTAAATATAATTGTTCCCATTCTCCCTTTTCAGAGAGATCAGGAAGGGGGTAAGTTCCAACAAAGACAGATTGGACAGTCTGGAAGGATGTATACTATTCCCCAACAGATACTGCATGTTTACTCTATGAACCTTATGACATCTCTCTTGATCCCAGGAAAAGGTTTGGGGGAGCACCAACCCCCTAAATGCCCCAGATGTTGCAAGTAAGACTGGCAATTTTTGAGACACCATTATATCTGTAAAATATCACAATAGTTAGCATAAGGAATAGCCCTGCTGTTTGGGGTATGATGGGGCTTGCAGTCCAACTTCTGGAGGGCATCATGTTGGGGAAGGCTGATTTGGAGAATATTTTGTCTACTAATAAGAGATTGCTGTGTCTAAACATAGTTGGATCCCAGGATCCTACCATCATAAGAATCAATAGGTTGCATCTCATGATCGAGATCTTTGGAAGAACTTGAACTAGTTCATCACTAGACAGGAGGAGGGAGATGTGTGTTCAGAATCAAGGCAACCGCAGGGGAGGGCAGTTAATCTCCCCCACAGATGGAAACTACAGATGTAAGTACTTGTTTGTACCCAACCCCGCCCATACAAGACTATACAAGACAAATAGGGATAGATTTAAATTGGGGAAGTTGCCATGATCTGCATCCAAATCAGAGCCCCACCTCCTTAATCCTACTTTTAAGAAATGCAGGAGATCCTCAGCTTCCAGACTGGCCCTTTCTGTCCAAGGGCATGGAAAAAGGCAGCCTTTCAGCACAATCCCATACAATCAGAACTTGGCTCAAATGGATCTACTTCTAAGTAGATGTACATCGGATTGCAGATTTGTAGTGTAAACCTACTATACAGGTTTTCTTAGAGGCAAACACTAAAGTGTTCAATGAGATGTAACATCCAAGTAGGATCACAGCCATAGCGTTGGAAATGATTAGAAATGTATTTTCATTGGCTATATTTAGTGAAAGTTTGGCCATCACTAGTCAAAGCAATCAAATTTAAAAAACATAAAATTAGGTGCACAGGAAATCGACAGACAACATAAAGTAATGTTAGTTATTTAAATTATTTCTAGACTGCCTTTAAGGTTAGAATGCTCCCAAGGCAGCGTATAAGATAAAAAAAACCCCTATATATAATAGGTATAATAAAAATTCAGTAAATATGTATTCAATAAAACATTAGTCTGATCTAATACAATAATTCCAGAAGGTGAAGTGAGATGGTAGGAGAGGTTTCAGGATACAAAATAAATGGATCAAACACAGAATTACTTGGGTTTCATTTGAATGAACAGCATAAATCTAACATAAAGATTATTTTTGGGTGTCCTAAAACTCAATGCCAGTTAGACATCCAGGCACTTTTATTAACTCCTCAATTAGATAATTTAGTTTCATTAATTTTAATCCACTACTCAAAAAAAGAAACAAACAAAAAACAAACTTTCAAGGGTTTTACAATATGAAAAGCAGAATTGTTCTTTGGTTTGGAAGTATTGCTGTGGTTGAAATGTACATATTTCCAACTGAATGAGTAGCAAAGAACGATTCAAAATGTCTATATGAATGGAAAGAAAATGTTCAAGGGATGATACAGATCAAACAAAAGGGAAGGGTTCAGCCACAGAGGGGTGGAGGTGCAGCTGCTGCGGTTGGTCAGCAGTCTTTAGTACTGAGGAAGGGGTTTTAAACCCCATGCCGTTTCCCCCATCCAAGTTGTTGTTCACCCAGAGCTAGAATCATCTCCCTTTAGGCAAATGTTTCCTGAGCTGATGTCCAAGTGAGGTGGGAATGAAGGCCTCCACTATCAAATGCTTTATAAATATATGGAAAGGAATATGAATCCAAGTCAACACCGCTACTGTGAAGTCCGGCTACAGCCTGAGCAATTCTCTTGCAAGAATTACTTTTCAGATATTACAAACTAATGTTGCCGCTGAAAAACATCAGCAATTTTTCATGTTGCTGGTACCATTTACTTAAAACATATGATGCCCCCTTTATTGGCAGCCCTGCAAATCAAAGTTGCCTCTGGTGATTCCAGGCACTGGAGAAGACGAGTACACATGCCCCACAGGACAACCACGACCAACCCCACCTCCCATCACTCACCCGCCCACCCTGTAGAAATTGAAGTATGCACAGGCTCTCCTTTTCAGCCACCCGGGCCACAGTGTGAGGCTTCCATCATCCACAGTGAGGGAAAATTTCAAAAGGTGTTCAGAGCTGGACTCAGATTCTGCAAGTTCTTGTGAGAATGTCTTGCTCCAGAGAAGTCATAGCTTTGAAATATTCATGTCTTGGTTCATAATAACTTCCCCCAGATTTTTAAAATGTAAGGGGAACCATACAAATGTCCACAAACTTCAGTGGCAGGTAAGAAGGGTCAAGGTTTTGGAAGCGTAAAGAGGAAGGGAGCGATGGTGGCTGTAGAGGACCTGGTTTGGTTTTGATCAGTTAGAGGATACTGGCTTGCTATAGGGTAGAGAAGAAACTCAAAAGAGTTTGTGGAAAGTAGGATATCTCCTGGTGGATGGTAGAAGAGCAATGATGGCAGCAATTTGAGCTCTTTCATATTCAATGTATTTGACAATTGTTCTATTCACCACTAGAAACAACTATTGAGATAGGAATAAAGAAATGTATTGCAAGATGGGCTGGCAACCAATTAACATGTTTTTATGATCAGCTGTCATAATCAATTAAAATGTAAAAGTAAATTTTGCATATTATTTAAACTTCAGTATACAGATATTTTTCTTTTAAGCTATCAAAGGCAGCATTAGGACTAAGATGTGAAAGTATCCAATCAAAAGGCAACATTACATTGATTAAGCAACCTAGTTTTAATATTGCTTTTCTCATAAACTCACTAGATACAAAACATTCAAAAACTTCCCCCTGCTTGCTTTTCGATATTAATGGTAGAGAGACCAGCAAAATTTATCTTTAAACATCCAAGCCACACCTGAGAACAGAGAATGCACTGAGGAGGAATACACGAATACACTAGACATTATTTCCAGAAGTAGACAAGATGGTTCCTATAAAACACTGAGTAGGGATGTGTATCGTATCATTAAAATGTACTATAATGATACAATAGGGTCATTATTGTGCATGTATTTAACGATAACGATACGATAGAAAAACCTACGATAATAATCGGAGACGATAATTTTCAGGCGATTTTATCGTTTTATCGGATTGCCATATAAATATACCTATAACTTCTGTATTTTAAAAGTTAGAGGCTTGAAACTTGGTCACAGTGCTTATGGGGCATGCCTAAGTATGTGTATGAAATTTGAGATCGATCCCTCCAACCCTCGATTTTATATGAATTTTTTCCTATGTAAACCGCCCAGAGAGCTTCGGCTATGGGGCGGTATACAAATGTAATAAATAAATAAATAAATAAAGATCATTTCCATTCTGACAGGTCTGAATGAATGCATGTGGCGAGCTGTCATTCTGATCTGTCAGAACAGAAACGATCTTTAAAAAATTCATATAAAATCGAGGGTTGGAGGGATCGATCTCAAATTTCATACACATACTTAGGCATACCCCATAAGCACTGTGACCAAGTTTCAAGCCTCTGAATTTTTTAAAAAAGAAGTTATAGGCATTTTTTTCTTTAAAAATAGGGCTGCAAAAAATATCGTTTTTTCACGATAATTATCATGAAGACGATACGCTTCACCTACTATAGGAATGAAGACGATATGTTTTTTGGTCTGAAATGACGATAACGATAAACAACGATATTTTTTGGTGTGCACACCCCTACTGAGGAGCGCTGTTCTTAAGAGCTGCCCCGAGATGTATTCGGGATGAGACACAGAAAAGAATTTTGGAAACCTTGCATATATTGTGTCAATAGAATGCAACAGAAGAATAGCAGCCCAACCCAAACGCAAGCATTATGGTGCATTAGGGAAGAGTGTATTTGTACATTCGGTCACTTCTGCTTCATCCTGGAGCTGTTGGACCCATCCTGGGCTGTACAAGTGCAGAATCACTGGTCCCATCTCCTGCAACGAGGGCAACAGTGCAATGAGCTGTGATATATGTGCATTACACTGAAGCAAGGGGCTGGGAAGATCAGGGTGGAACTGAACTTCCCAGCCTCTTATAATAAAATTAGTTTCACTGATGAAGTATTGAAAGGCACAACACAACCTGGAGTTGCCATCTGCTTGTTACATATCGAGCATTAGTTGTAAACCTATCAAAATTAATGTCAGTGTCTTTCTAGAACAATTGGGTTTATTATATATCCTTTTAGATAGAATCAACTGTGTTCACACTGTTCATTATTCTGTTTATTCAAATTATATCTTTCACATTGTGTAACCCATAGGGCGCATTTATTCAATAATAGTGTATAGCATTCAGCTTCCATTGCACAACGTTGTGGCTCTATTCAGGTCCTTCTCTGTTTGCTTCTCTTTAATCTGCCTCCATAAACAGGCCCTTCACACCTATCTGTGGGTGGTGCCATTTGGTGCCACTATTTAGAAGTGGGCATACTTCCCTGATCTAATGATAAAAGCTCTACTAACCACCACTATCAACTTTAAGAATTATTTCATAATAATTTCCTTACTTCATCCATAGTTACAAAATCAAAGCAGACATCTAGAAGACAATGACTTCTTTGTAAGAATGAAAAAAAAGTCCCATAATTCAAACACATAAATATTTAGGGGCAGAGCCAGCCTCAGACAGGGAACGATACCAAAAAGTTGTGTTTGCTCTTGGCCTTCTTGTTCAACCTTTCATTCGCGTTTCCTCTGCGGTTCGTATCGCAACAGAAAGTGAAGTGAACTTATTCCAAAGAAAAACGTTTGAACAAACCATCGAAGCTGAGTTGAACAGTCTGTGATGCCTTTGGTCCTGCAGTGAAGAAAGAGACAAATGACCCTCACATGGATGTAACATAAAACAGAACTCTAGAAGATGTGTATGATGCCCAAAGCTCCTTGCAGAAGGGTGGAATGTGAAAAAGGTGGGCATCCATATTCCTGCTTGCTCATGGGTAGGCGGGTAGCCTAGAGGACTTTCCAGAGCGGCATGCAATGCTGTATGAAGGGTTGCAGGTGAGATGGAAAAAAGATATTGGCAACCCACACACCACTTACTGATAGCCTCCAAACAAGGTTTTTGGATCCAAGTTTATATACCTGGGACTTACAGCTCTCTGACCTATGTTAAATTTAGGCCTAATCTACACCTGCCAGTTATCCCAAGGTGGTCACGAGGTTGTCGCTGCGCGTCCAAATGACGCATAGCTGATTCTGGGGTGAATTGGGGATGAGCACTCAGTTTTCCTGGGATAGCTGAGACTGCTTTTTTTTCACGTTTTTTCCGCCGTCTTGGGACCATCCCGAGCTCCTCAGGCGGTGCATCCCTCTTCCCCACGAGTAGCAGGGCTCGTGAAATGGGCATGGAGCTACGCAGGGGGAGTCCGTGGGCATTGGGGAGAGCATTTTTGCCATCTTTGGGATGGTGCTCGGCGTCTTCCAGTGCCAAGTTTTTTTGAAAAATGTTCCTTCACGCAGGATTGCGCTCATGCAATTGTGCAAATGTCTCCTCTTTTTTTCAAAAAATGGCACTCCGGGCCGTCCCTTTTTACTTCTGGGACAACTCACTGGTGTGTGGCCCCTGAGGGATGATCCTGAAAGTGGAAAACTCTGTAATCGTCCCTCCCCATTCCCCAAAGAGCTGCAGGTGTAGATGAGCCCTCTGTCCCTTGTATTCACAGACATACTCTGGGCATGTACAGACAGGATGGGATGGGAACTACTGAAGGAATTAGTCCAAAATTAGGCGGATGTCCACCCAGTTTTGATCAATTCACCCCACCCCCCATCCTACATTGTTCAGGAGGGCCCTCTGACCCTCCCGAGAGGCTTGAGCCAGGGGAGATGGGAAATTTTCCTTCCATGAACTTCTTTACCTTAGGATCCAAGCTATTGTCTGGTCAGTTTGCACAATTTTCACACTGTCATGTTGGATGACGTATTACATACGTTGAGCAATGAATGTGCAAGTTCACAAGTGGAGAATGTGCAGGCTGAGTGGAGCAATGGGGCAGAGCAATTGCGCAATAAAAGCCTAGCCTGGAAGAACCCACAGTGATTCCGCCTCATCTCAGCGTGGGCACTGGGGAGTGTGCACTTAGATGGTCAAGGTAAGGGCATCATGGAAGCCCCCAAAAGTAACGGTTGGAATTGCTACTGCCCTTTCCTTAAAACAGCCCAGTCCATCACAAACTCAGTATACAGCACTGCACAACTACAGCATTTATGAGTCTTTTAACACATAAAGATCATTGCTAATTTACAGTAAAGTCTACTGCCGCCTCACCCTCTCCATCTGGCCAGAACCATTCTCAGCTTTGGGCATTGATCACTCCCACTGAAATGGACCAAGAAGCCCTTGTTCTGGGCGGCAGCAATCCCCCTTACCCCTCCTCCTGTTCCCTGCATTCCACCCCGCGGTCCCCCTTCCCCAAGCCACAGCAAATGCCTATTGCGTTGGCACACGCAGGCGATCCTGCGGCAAACAAGCTCCCCTTCCTCACTTGCCATTTCTCATTGCATTCTCCTACTGTCCAATGCCTACTGCATTGGTGCTTGCGGGCAAAACCACAGCAAAACGTGTCTATGCCCCGAACTACTCCTGCCGCCACCTGTCTCCAACACAGTTCCAGCTGGAGGTGTTTCTCGTGCGCTACCACCACTGCTTCCAACAGAATAGTTTCGAAAGCCTTCAGAACACTGCGGAGGGATGATGCACAGGTGTTATGGCGATGGGCCTGGGACCTCCTGCAATTACCTCTCACTTCCCCCATAGTCCCTGGCTAGTTCCCACAGCTATCTGCAGGTCCCTAATCTCCCCCACTGCTGCTGAGGATCCTTCCTAGCAGATGACCCTGGAAGCTTCTCACTACCCCTGCAGCCTTCCAGCTTCACCAGCATGGATCCCAGCAGCCAGGATCTCACGCACAGCCAGACCGAGGGTATGGGATCACAGTCCCTTTTCTCAAAAGACCTGCTCTTGGGGCAACTTGTTCCCAGTCAAGAGCCGTTTGGCTTTCCAGTGGATCCTCCCCAAGAGGCCAAGGTCAGACTTAGAGTTCAGCACTGGTCAGAAACAAGAGGTTGAGCTATGGAGCAGCCCAGAGGCTCAAGCTATCATGGCCACTGTCAAGCATGACAACCTCTACCCCTGCCTCTCCGATGAGATGAAGCAACGTGGGTATGACCACAGCCCCCAGCAGTGCAAGGACAGCTCCACAGGTTCAAGGAGATTGTGACGCACAATAAGGTGAACCCTGGACAGTGCCCTTCTATGATCAGCAGGCACGGCTCCTGGAAGAGTGCCACGATGTCATGCCTGTCTTCCCAGAGCCTCTGCCTGGCCCCTTATGACCACAGCTGGTCCAAAAGGAGCCTCTGCCTGGCCCCTCACAACCACAGCCAGTCCAGAGGGAGCAGCACCCATCAGGGCACCAGGCTGGTGGCCTCAGAGCAGCCATACAGGAGGTAGTATGGACAGCTTTCCCCCCGAGATGGCCCCTCTCGCCCTGGTATTGCAGAGCACAGTGGCGAGGTGGTAGCTCAGCGAGGAAGAGGAACAGGAGAGTTCAGGACACACAATTCTGGACCTGGTGTGAACTGCCCCTTGGAAGGACGCAGGTAACGCCCAAACTGCTTTCGTCTGGCAGTCCACAGTGGCGGTGCATGTGGAAGAGGGGCAGCAGTGCAATACCCCCAAGCCTCAACGGGCAGGGAGGTGAGATTGCGGATGCCAGTGGCACACTTTACAGGGCCATGCCCAGACTTGCCTGGCCGTTGCCCGTGTGGGGAGGTGGTGATGTGTGAGGGGGAAAGGATCATGGCAGCATGGGAATGGGAAGTTCCCATTGCAAGCGGCAGATCCCGGAAGAGAGAGGAAGGGGCAGGAACGCCCACAGCCTTGAACCAGGCAACCACGGAGGAGTGGTGACATTTCTGGATCGCAATGGCCACCGGGATAGATTTTGGGCAGCGATGGCTGATGGGATACCAATGGGAAGACTGAGGGAGGAGAGAGGGCGAGGGCTGTGTCAATCAAGCACAGCGTTGACTAATAATCATCTCAACGCTGGCCTCAACGCACACAACGGTTGACTAAAATCATGTTGTGTGGGGAGTCCCCCATAAATAGTCAACTGTGGAGTTGACTATTAACACACAGTTGACTAATGTGTTGTCTGAATGCACCCTGTGTGTTGGTTCTGTATCCCTGTAGACTGCATGAGGGAACACGCCCCCCCCCATACAAACAAGTACAAACACATCCAAAGAACGTTTCTACACATAGAAAAATGGAATGTGAGCCGAGGCACAGGCTTGCCATTTTATTGGCTGTTTTTGTGATCTAGGAGGGAGCAGGGATAGAAGGGAGACCAAAGAATTAATGAAAATGGCTTACTTGCATAGCTTGAGAGCATAGAATGCCTCCCCGATGTGAACCATCCAGGCAATCACATACCTGCAAGTAAGAAAACAGGACTGTTTTGGATCGGAGTGAATCAGATGATGTTAGTTCAGGCTGGGGCCTGAGGGCACCATCCAAACAAATGTTCTCAGCTACCAGATGCTGTGAGGTGCCTCTTTATTTCAGTTGGGCTGCACAACTTCATAGCAGGCTGCGGCCTAAGGCTCAAATCCATCTGCCTCCCGCTCTGCTGCCTTTTTTATGGTAACCAAGACTTCCCACATTAACTTGCCATATTGCAGGACTGCCTCTGTGTTAGTTGCCCAACCCATTCCTTAATCTACTAAGCAGGGAACACGTTGTTGATCCCCTTTATATCAATACTAAGCAGCAGCTGTGCCTATCCCAGGCAGGATTAGCTGAGCTGCCCAGCCCTGCTTCCCAGCCCTCCCTGTATTTTGCCTCTAGCTGAAAGCACTGCAGAGGTTGCCATTCCTTTAACTGGAGCATGCTTTAAGGTAAAATAAAGACCAACCTCAACATTATGTGGAGTTCTGCATTAGAAACACAACAGAAAGGGCTTTTAAAAACTCAAATCAGCCTTAGTGAAATGCCCATCTGAGGGCAGTACCTGCAGTGTGTAGGGAGAGACTGCTTAATGCAGGTGATGGAACAGCTCCGGCAGGAATTCTGCACTCGAAAAGAACCAGAGGGGAAAGGGTTCAGCAGCCTGCCCCCCACCCCCCACTCACCCTTACTCTACTCAGACTAGCAACCTGCCAGGACTGTTTTTGTGTTGCTTTTCTAAAAATAATAATAAAAAATAACACGAAGAGAAGTGTGGTGTAGTGGTTAAAGTATTGGACTGTAGTGGTTAGAGCGCTGGACTGGGTTCAAGTCCCCACTCGGCCGTTAGGCTCACTGAGTGACTTTAGGCCAGTTACCGACTCTCAGCCTAACCAACCTTACAGGGTTGTTGTGAGGATGAACTGAAGAGGAGGAGGATCATGTATGCTGCCTGTGGCTCCTTGGAAGAAAAGGCAGGATATAAATGCAACAAACAAATAAATAAATAAACACTGAACTCCGCATAACATCCAGTTTGGCCTTCCATGGATAGCTCTACCTACTGAAGGACGGAAAAATCCAATATTGTAAACAAAAACCCAAAAAAACCAAAAGCAATTACTTACCAAGAAAAACTGGATTCCATGACCTGTATAAATTAAGCACATGTGTATGCATTCCTCCCCCCTTTTCATTATTTGGTAACATCGATAATTTTGAATCCGTTTTATTGTCACAGCAAGAGGACAAGGAGCTTTCTAGAGTACTGAAGCCAGCCCTCCAACCACTAAAAATCTTATTCAGCCAATGGCCAAACACTTTTAAGCATATTTCCACAGCCATAAGGGCTAGAAACTTGCTTCCCCCCCACAAAATTAAAATAAATAAAAGCCTTTCTTCTTTTCTTAACAACAAACAAATAAATAAATAAATAAAGCTAAATACTGCTGCCAATACTACAATCCATGCACTCCCACAGAAGCCTGGCGCATGTACCAACCTGGAAATAGCCATATGAGGCACTTCAAAGATGTACTATTAATTGTAATCCACTTTGAACAAAGCTATGGGCGATAACATGAATGGCTCCGATAGGGGTCTCAATGGGTGATGAAGGCACTTTAGAGCAGACCACAAGGGCGAGGAAGCACAGTGAAGTTCTTCTCAGAGGAGTGAGCATTCTGATATCATACACACGCACAAGGTTTTGTACAAGTACTGTGCAGGAGGTCATCAGATCTATATGCTCCCTACCAACCACCATAACCCCACCCTGATTGGGTTCCTGTCTGCCTAGGTTAGTGTCGTGACATTTCCCCAGTTTTTACCATGCACAAGTAAGCGATGTGGTCATCCACCTACCCAACCTTAGAGAAAGGAACTTTTATCATGTTTTTCTTTTCAAGGGAAACTTCACTGCATCTCTCCATCTACAACAGCCTCACTCCTGCTGCTGACCAAGTACTACACCTGGCCCTAACATATGCCAAATATTGTTTGCTGGAGGCCTGGCTGCAGCCAATATTCATGCCACACAATTTGAAACAACCTAAATTTCCCAAAGGCCCTTATACACACACAAACACACACGAGTTTGAATAAGGAAAATATCATTGGTTCTAAATTTAGCTTACCCCAGTTGGAAGACAGTATTATGATTCTTCACCAAATAGTTTATTAAAGTGCCTAATGGTCCTAGACAGTCATAGGGGATTGTTGAAGGTGAGATGGTTGCCCACTAGAGGGGAGAGAGTGTGAGAGAAAGGCATCCATTGTATTAAGATGACTCAAGATAACCCATCATCTTTCAAGCTCAGAGTTCATAACCTCTCCCTCAACCAAATTTCCATCTGTAATAAATGAGTTTAAGGGCAAACAAAACCATCCTTTCCTGGGTTTCTTCTTTTTTCTGCATATTACTGTAAATCATATATTTTATTTTAAATTTCATACAGAAATAAGAAATGAAGACAAAAAAACCTTAAACATAAATACCATCTCCCTCCCCCCTTATAGGAAATCAGTGGTGCTATTATAACTATTACCACATATAAATCATTCTTCGGCTCTTAAACATTTCCTTCCTTTCTTTGAAGGTCAGAAAAAAAAGCATAAGTTAACCCACCACAGGAGAGCTACCTTTCATTATGCCAACCAAAAAGATTTAAATACTTTTGGGATTTTATTCTTCCATTCCAATAAGGTTGTATATACCATGATGCAATGCAAATCTGTATTAAATGTGTCTTTAGATCTTGTTCCTCTTACTAATATCAGTTTATTGGTCAGTTTCTCCATTAAGGCTACGTGCCAGACCTTGCTATACCAATTTATTATTACCTTTTGTCTATTGACTGTAATAAAGGTTTCAATCAATCAATACCAATTTATTAGGGTGGCGCCAGCCAAATCCTTCCAATATCTAACTATAATCAATCTGGCAGCAAGCAAAAGAGACCCTATTAATGGCTTAGATACAGCTTTTTCATTATCCTCCTGAAATAATCCTAACAATGCTTATGCTGGGGATTTAATAACCTTTTGCCCAGTTATCTTTTCCATTTCTTTAAAAATTAAGTCCCCCAAAACTTTAAATTTCAGCACAATGCCACTTATGCTGAAAAGAGCCTACCTCTCCACAGCCACTCCAGCAATATTGCAAACTCGATTTCAAAGAATCATAAATAGTGGAGTAGGAAGGGGCCCATAAGGCCATTGAGTCCAACCGCACCCCTACTCAATGCAGGAATCCACCTTAAAGCATCCCTGACAGATGGTTGTCCAGCTGCTTCTTGAATGCCTCTAATGTGGGAGAGCCCACCACCTCCCTAGGTCATGGGTTCCATTGTCCTACTGCTCTAAAAGTCAGGAAGTTTTTCCTGATGTCCTGATATTGAACTGTGTCACCCTTACTGGGGTTAAATACCCATTTTTGCAAAATCTTGAACATTGTTTCCTTTGAAACAGTTTTGAATGGGAATTTGCTCAACAAATTTGACCAATCTATGTCCTCTATCTTGATCGACCAGTCCAACTCCCATATTTTCTTTAGACCCTCAGAGCTGCCCGTAGTGCATTTATAAATTTGGGGCCGAATCGAAGACTATCAAAAGATTTTAATAGCAAAATCCAGTGGACACAATCAAATGCTTTGCACAGATCTAATGCCGTAAGTGCTAATGGATTATTATGTTGCCTACAAAAATTGATTATGCTGAAAGCCCATTTTTATTGGTTCTCAATATATCGTTATGGAATGAAACCAAATTGATCGGGATTAATAACCTTATTAATGTGTGCTTTCAACCTATTAGCAAGAACTGCTATAAAGATTTTGTAATCACTATTCAAAAGTGAAATTGGTCTGTAAGAATCCATGCTAAGAGGGTTCTTATGTGGCGTCAATAGAACAACTATCCTGGATTGCATCCAAGTCTTGGGGATTCGGGGACACTGTATGAACAAGGGAAGGGGGGGTAAGAAGAAGCAAGGATATGGTCTACAGTAGGGGGGAGCAGATCTAAGATCTCCAAATGTTTTGGATTTCAACTCCCAGAAGCCCCTGTGCATGGCCAATGATCAAGAATGCTGGGAGTTGAAGTCCAAAACATCTGGAATTCTACATCATAGGCAAATTTAAGTTTTGGAGTCTGTGGCTACTAAAACTCCCTGTTAGAAGCATCCTTTAATTCACCAGACCATACAGGCTCCTGTGCATCAAATATACAGCTCAAGATCCACCTAAAACCTCAGAAATAGGAGGTTTATTTGACTACTGACAAAGTGTTATTTGTACAGGAAGCAGCTGCTATTAACCAAACCTATGAAAAAATAGTGAAGTCAATCTTCAAGCCATGAAGACTCTATAGTTGTTTTTTGGCAAGAGCAGGCAAGTAATGGGAAGTTTAAGGAGTAGAGAAGGAAGAAATTGTACAGCCACTGTGTTCTTTAGAAGAGAGATAGGGAGATGCATCAGGGTCTGCTGGCAGATCAGCATGGATTTGACTCCCCATTAACAATTTGTTAATTTATTTAATTGTTTTAGCAATAGCAGCAACAAAACAATACTCCTCCGCTCAAATTGTACTGCTGAATGAAGAAAGCGTCGTGTGGGGCAACCAGTGTGTAGAAGGACTGGGAGCTCAGTTGAGTTCTGGTAGTCGAAATACATCCCGGGGCTCAAAATTCTTTAATTCTATAGCCCTTTTTCAGGTGTTTGGGAACAGTGTAGGATGAATGAGGAGGGGGGCACTAGTCCCATCCCCTTTGTCATTATTTCTATCACCCTCTACACTAGAGGCTGACTTTTTTAAAAAAACTATTTTAACAAAACAGTTTCAAATATTACAATTTTCTAAATGAAAAAAGAAAAAAGGGCACCACACTTCAAGAAGGATGCAAACAATCTGGAGCGTGTTCAGAGGAGGGCAACAAGGATGATTAGGGCTCTGGAAACAAAGCCCTATGAGGAGAGACTGAAAGAACTAGGCATGTTTAGCTCAGAAAAGAGAAGATTGAGGGGAGACATGATAGCACTCTTCAAATACTTGAAAGGTTGTCACACAGAGGAGGGCCAGGTTCTCCTCTCGAGCAACCCAGGGTGCAGGACATGGAATAATGGGCTCAAGGTACAGGAAGCCAGATTGTGGCTGGACATCAGGAAAAACTTCCTGTTAGAGCAATACGACAATGGAACCAATGACCTAGGGAGGTGGTGGGCTCTCCCACATTAGAGGGATTCAGAGGCAGCTGGACAACCATCTGTCAAGGATGCTTTAAGGTGGATTCCAGCATTGAGCAGGGGGTTGGACTCGATGGCCTTATAGGCCCCTTCCAACTCTACTATTCTATGATTCTATGATAAATTACACAAAAACGTCAGGAAAGGCAGCACAAGTCCATTCATAATTGATGCCTATATAACACTCTTTCAAATGTATCTAGTGTTGTTAGATCTTCAATCCAGTGCATTATAGGTGGTGAGCTTTTATCTTTCCAATGTTGTTGTATCAGTCTTTTAGCAGTCAAGAGGGTGCGAAAAAATCCATTTAAGCTGACCGTGTGCAACATTCCAAGAAGCAGGTCCATAATTTAAGACAACATGTACATCAAAAAAATATTAAAGGGCTTTCCAACACAAGGTTTATGTGTCTGATGATTTCCTCCCAAAAGGAGATAACTATTGGGCATTTCCAAAACATATGAACAAAAGAAGCATTAACTGTATTACACCTCCAACAATTAGCCAACTTAGACAAACCTTTGTTAAAGAGACGTTGTGGTGTCCAACAGACCTGAAACAAGAGTTTTTTGCTAACTGGAGGTCCATAGACATATCAGATACCAATGCCAAAACTGACCCACTGATTAGATGAAATAGGGCACTAGAAGCTGACTTTATGAAGGGGGAGAGCCTCCTGTATCCATCCCCACGCAATCTGGAGTGCTAGAAAAACGCCCTTCAAAACTGTGTGGAGACCCTCTGCAGATTCAGGGAGCTCCCCCCTTCAGAAAGCTGGCCTCCTCGTGTCAAGGGCAATGAAAATGCCAAACGGGCAGGTGAATCTTTTCTGTAGTAATGCAGGTGTGCGCAAATGTATAAATATTCATTCACTCCACTGGGTGAGGTTCATTTTAGTAGTAAGTCCTAAAATAGTTGTAACTTTCTTACACGTCTTTAACCCAAAGAGCAAAATCCCTCTTTTAAAAATATTTGCACGGCGGGCTGCGTAAAGGAAGACAGTGGGAGAAAAGAAGACAATAGCTGATGGTGGGGGTTCTTAGGCTAGCTTCCCCCCCCCCCACTGCTGTTCTCTAGATGTTTTGGACTGCAGGTCCCTGCAAGAAGGTTATTTTATTTATTATTTATTTAGTACATTTATATACCGCCCAATAGCCAAAGCTCTTCAAAACATCCGAAAAGCACTATATTAGGGAAGGCTATCTTAGGCCGTTTTCCTTGAAGTGTGAATAGGAGAGTTTCAAGTTCAGCTTATACCGCAGCCTTTCCCAACCTGCCACCCTTTAGGTGTGCTGGATTGCAATTCCCATTGTCCCGAGTCAGCATGGCCCATCTGGAGGGCACCAGGTTGGGGGAGGCTGATCTGAGACAGAGAGGGCCTTTCGCTCCTTGAGTAGCTGAAATAACACTCCACTCCCCATGTAAAGATGGGCTTGTAAAGTTAGGAGTCCCAGGCTCCCCAGCATGTGTGATTCCCTGGCACCGAAAAATATTGTAGGGGTTGAAATTGGAGGGGGAAAAAAAGATCTTTAGAGCCATTCAGATTAACAAAGGGCAGACTCCAAAGTTCAATGTGCTTGCAGTCTATTGATTTTAGAGGCTATACCCACTTACATGGCTGGGGAGTAATCCCCATTGAATGCAACAGCACTTACTTCAAAGTATACATGTATACGAACGCTCTATAAATCTCTTCCATTAATCTAAAGTTATGCCATATTTAGCCAAAACTCTTGTTCCATGTGCCACAACATCTCTTTAATAGGGGTTTGTCTAGGTTAGCTTATTGCTGGAGGTGTAGTATAGCTAATGATTCTTTTATGTTTTTGCAATGCCCAACGGTTGTCTTTTTGGGAGGAAGCTACTGCACAGATAAATATTTGTATTGGAACATCCTTTAAAATTTACTGATGTACACTACCTCTACCGGCTTACTGGAAGTTAATGCAATCAGTGCAAATAGATTTTCTGTGCCCTTTCGACTGATATTACGACATTAGAAAGATAAAAGCTTACCTCCTATAATGCAACTTAGGACCTAATACTTCCAGCATTTCAATGGATGATATATAGATGCCACTTACAAATGGATACTTATATGGATATTTGGTCTACTTTTGTTGAAGTTTATGCATAATTCTTAGAAAGCTGCATTTTCATATACACATTTCATATCCATGCATTGAACATGATATATTCAGTTTATGTAGCTACATTTTTTCCTTTCTCCCTTTTTTATTTTGTTGAAATGTTAACTAAAATCAATAAATAATAGTAATTAAAAAAAACCTCTCCCATTGACATAAATGGGACTTTAAGGCTGCAACCCTCACCTAGGGTAAACTCCACCGAATTCAATGGGACTTACTTCCGAGTAGGCATGTCTAGGATTGAGTTCGTTAGTGCTTACATTTGGCTGGCTTGGGCCGAAAAGTTTTCAAACCATGTTCGCAGGGATCCCACCCAGCAGCCTTCCTACAGTGATTTCCCAGAGACAGGTACTGGCAGTGGCGACTGGTGGCTCCGATTTCGGCGAAGGTACTACGAATCCACTCCGGCTTTCAATCTAACGGAGCTGCCTTAAGGTGCTGAAACCTATCCCCCAATATAGGTTCATTCCCGATAGGTTTCAGCACCTTGGGCAGCTCCGTTAGCGCTCTGGGTACCGAGTTAACCGGGGCCAAGGGAGCAGAAGCGCCCCGTCCCCCAACCCGCAAGAGAGCTGCCCTGCCCTCCTGCCCACCAAGCCCCACCCGGGGTTCTCGCTTACACCGTAGCAACCCATGCCGGCTACGATCAGCACCATCCAGAACGGACTGGTGCGTCGGAAATAGGTGCTGGGGCGCCGGGACCAATCCTGCGCGGACGAAGCCGCCGCCGCCGCCATGCCTCCTTCCCGATCCTGCCGCTGAGATTTCCGGCTCCTCCTGCTCTGGGTACTGGCACCGGCGCGCGTAAAATGCCGGCCCCTGGGGCGCGCCCACGCGGGATTCCTTTCCTTCACTGATTCCGTCACAAAGAGTGGGCGGTGCTAGAGGGAGGAGCTTAGGGTACGGGAGGGGGGCCCCCCGAACGCTGCTGTATGGACTAGGCACGCGCGCGCGCGTACCCGACTCTCCTCGCCCACTCTCCAGTCTCCGCGGGGCAGGGCTGAAAGTTTCCCCGGCGCGCGCGCTCGCGCGCACCCTCGCCAAAGGAACGCCCCTCGCCTGGCCGCTTTATGACGCAGCTGTAAAACTGCGCAGGAGCCCTGGCGGAAGGAAGAGGCGGCTCGCGGAGGTCCTGCCCAGGCGTTGCGCAAGAGAGATCCGCCCTCTGCCGCGAGACTTTCCTGCCTAAGGGAGGGGGAACTCTCGCCCAGCCCGGGAATTGTTGGGGCATGCCGGGAATTGTAGTACTTTTTTTAACCCCCCTGCCTAAACATACAAAGGCGCCTTAGTCTGATCTCTACAGTCGTTTAGCTTTTATCAAGCAATTTGGAGCCAGGGCCGGGCTGGGCTGGTAATATGCCCAGGCCAGATGGGAAGTGTGTGCTCCCTCCCCCACCCCGCATTTCAAATTGCTCATTAAGTATTCTTCTTGTTTTTTTTAATGCCCACCAACACCTCCGTTATGCATAACACCTTCATATTAAACCTGTTCTACAACACCTCAATGTTGAATCAGAAATTGCTGTACAAATAGAAGCAACAACAATAGAACAGTCCATCATCATTATCAAACATCATCCTTACCCTCATGGTATCATCATCATTATTATCATTAATAACTATCATCATCATCATCATCACCTCACCCTCCGCTCCAGAGATTATATGCCATGGAAAAGATTGAGGAAAGAGACACAGCAAGGACAACCATCGCAATTTAGGCTCATATATCCCCACCCCGTATGCAGCATGGCCCTCTGGAGCTTGTAGTCTGACCGTGGTATTCACAACGGACGGCTTCTGCGCTGTTTCCGCAAGGTGGGCTCCTCGCTTCTCGATGGGCCGCTTACGCTACAGAAGCAGGAGCGTAAGTTAGGGGGGACCTCCTCGTCGGAGTGCCCCCTCGAAATCATGGGCCCCAGGCCAACTGGCCCCCCTGGCCCCCCTCTGCATGGCCCTGCCGTTATGCCCTATTCTTTAAAAAGCGAACACGGGTATGTTTTTGCCTCTGTTCTGCTAATAATATGGGAGCGATTAAGGTGAGATTAAGCTTCAAGTCACCCATACAGAGCAAAAGGATCAAACCTCCCTGCTATAACCCGTGAAGCTGGTGGTTCTGATTTCGGTGGGCCTGGGAATCCATTCTCGGTTTCAGTCTGAACCAATTAGAACTAAAGTAGCTATCCAAGGTGTTGAACCTCTTTTGAGGACAGGGTTCAGCACTTTGGAGAGCTCCTTTAGAGTTCTTGCTGGTATGATTCACAGCCCCACCAAAATCTGAGCCTGTCATCCTGATCGAAATGCGGGGAAGGGGTCCACAGCCGCTTTTGGAACTGGAAAAATGAGTATCTTCACTAAGTGCAATTGGGGTTTTCAGCATCCTTCCCTTCTTAAGTAAGTAGCAGCTAATTAATATTCTTATATTTTCAGGAGCTGTTTGCCTTATACAAACAATGAAAACAATTATGTATCCATCATTTCCCCCATAACAGTTTAAATTGCTGCTTAAAATTGCCTCGATTTAAATTTATTTTACTTGTATTTAGCAAACAACAAAGCTTTTTTAAAAAAAGTATCGTGTTAAGTTTTGGTCTCAACTTGCCACAAGTATTTGACCTGAAATATTTAAGGGAGGAGTTAAAAAAACACTTAATGTGATTGAAATGTTATATTATGTAGATGCTTAACATTCATCTACCTCTAAAAAATTAAAAGACAATAGCAAGTACTTTCTTAAAGTTAAGGAAAAAATACCAAAGACCAGTTACAGACAATCGCAGGGGTGGAAGAACCCATCACAGGTTCTTCCGCTCCTGCAGCAGTCAGTCCAAGAAGGAGGGGGAGGCGGAGGAGGCAATTGACAGCTCAAGCCTCTGTGGAAAAACTTTTGTAACTTTTAATCTAAAAAATTCATAGCCACCAAATGCCTGGACCTATCTTTCTGAAATATCTCACAGATAAGTACCCCTAACCCATCTACAAAGCAAGCAACTTTCAGACTTCTAACTTTAAAAATTAAAAAGTTATAGGCGTTTCTTTCCTAATTGTTTCAAAAATACCTTGCCACTACATGCCTGGACCTATCTTTCTGAAATTTCTCACACATATCAACCAAAGTGGTACCTGTAATGCACCCAAGTTTCCTGTTTGTATCTTTTAAAATAAAAAAGTTGAAGGCATAACTGTATTTACCCCACTGCTACCCATTTTTCTAAAATTAATTGTCACACAAGGCAAGCATCTATGTTTCTGAAATTTCACACACATGGGTCCCAACATACCACCTGCAATGTGGCAAAGCTTCATGAGTGGAACTTTAAAAATGAAAAAGTTATAGGCATTCCTAGTTTGTTATTTTAAAAAATCATTGCCACAAAATGCCCACACCAATCTTTCTGAAATTACTCACAGATAACTACTCCTAACCCATCTACAAAGTGCCCAAGTTTCATCCTTCTATCTTTAAAAGTGAAAACGTTATAGGCATTTTAGTAACACAATACTAGGCTATGGGGGAAAGCATTCAAAATGGTGCCCAATTTTTATCGGACGTCCGATTTTAATCGGATATCCAATATCCAATACGATACGGAGGGGCTCCGATTTTCTGATTGTTTTTTTTTTTTACTAAAGTTCTGATTTTGATCCGATTTTTTGGGTCCGTGCACATCCCTAGTCTTTAGGGAGCCACAAATTGCCAGCCCCAGACATAGTACAAGGTAAAGGCAGAGTCTGAGCCCCAACGCACTAAACAACTCCTTCAAACCCACAGTTTTCAGCACCAACAGAAAGCTTTTTTTTTTACAGCCACCCCAACTGTAAGGAAGTGTGTTAATAAAAATAAACCTTGGGAGGGACACCCTGGCAGGCACCAAGAAAGGCATATAGAGGCACTTTGGCGCCTGTTGACAACCTGTGCCCTGCATGGAGCATATTGCAATAGCCTAAATATGATGTGACTAAGGCACGGATTATTTTGCCTGATAAAACTGACACAAGTTTGCAGCCTATGCACTAAGCATAATTATGCAAATGTACTTGTTGCCACCTGGCCATTGAGGGACAGCACAGGATCAAGAGCACTCCCAAGTTCTCCATCGTAGTCTCTGTGCATCACACCTATGGGCGTTTGTGCCTGTGCAGAGCCTCAATTGGGAAACTTTGATAGCTGAGAATCGTTCTTTCTGGTGGGAACCCCTATCCACCATCCCACTGCGCATGCTCGAGGGGGTTTCCGCCTACCTCCTCAGTTCCAGGAGAAGTGTATAGCTACCTTTTGGTATCAGGATTTTGAAGACAAAAACGACACCGAAGCGGGGATGGTGGGTGGGTGGTGTGAATGCACAGATGACCACTCAGAGAACTACAGTTACAGGTAAGCAACCTGCATTTCTCCATTGTGGTCTCTGTGCATCACGCCTATCAGTGAGTAGCAAGCGAAGTTCACTTACCGGTGGTGGGTAGGTGTTGTTGTTGGATATCAGTGCAGTAGTGCAGACAGCACAGCCCTTCCAAATTGGCAGTCCTGTCTTGCTCGCACATCCAAACGATAATGGGAAATGAAGGTTGATGGATTCGACCACGTTGCTGCCTTGCATAAGTCCTGAAGGGATATCCCCTTTGCAAATGCTGTTGACTTGATACAGGACAGGTTAAATGGGCTCTGATAGAACCAGGCAAGTCCTTCCCTGATAGCCCATCTGGTGTCCACTGTGGCAGATGAAGAGTCTGGTAGTCTGCCTGAATGATTCTGTCCGATGCTTATAGAATGCCAGGGCCTACATCTAGTGAGTGCATGGTGATTTCCAATGGTGAGGTTGGGGTTGGAAGGAAACAGGGTAGAATTATGTCTTGATGAATGCACGAATGACCACTTGGAGAACTACAGTTACAGGTAAGCAACCTGCATCTACAGACCTTAACTTTCAGGTCAAATTCCAATCCCAGATGGTAACCAACTGAGACTCCATGTTGTCTGGAGCAGGCAGACAAGCAGGAGCAATTGCAAGATTCAACATCAGTCGGCTGCTGAATGGATCATCTAGTTGGTGAGCCAGAATTTCGATGGACTGTTGACCCTCTGCTTTCCCACTCACCAGCTCTGACCTGTGGTACCATGGAGTAACAGTGCAAATAGAACTGGGTGAGACACAGGCTGCCTCTACAAGAGGCATTTAAAGTTCTTTCAAGGCGCATTAAAAAATTTACCTCTACAAGAACGGAGCGCAAATCGGGCGTAGAGGTGCGCTATCCCTCCGATTATGCGCATTATTGAATACGCGTTAAACCGAGTTTTATTTTGCTCTGGCCGTTAAAGCGCATTTTGGCTATGTGAACAAGCGCATATGCGCATTAACAACTTGTAAAGCGCATTTTGGTCATCCGTTAATGCGCTTCACCGCCTCTCGCCGCCTCTCGTGCAGAGGTATTAGGCGTAAATGCGCTTCCGCGATTATGCGCATAATCGCCTAACCAGGCGCAAAAGCGAATCCTTGTAGAGGGGACCACACTTACCCTTCTTCTCTCCATGATACACTCCAGGCAACGGGTTAGCCTTTTCACACTCAAATCCCGGATTGCTGATGTAATTAAAATGTATTCAAATCCCAAATCTAACCTGGCACTGTCCCAACCAAGGTTGCATTTGATTTTCCCATCCTATTGGTTGTAGTATAAAAGAACTAATTGAGATAACTAGCTCCATTGTCTATTTCCCAAGAAGAAAAGAAATCAGGTTTAAGAGGGAAACGAATGTGGGCTTCTCTTTTTGGAAAGTTATTGGTATGTTACAGTTACTAACCTCATAGTTAACTGTGCCTAAGACACAGAGCAATAAATTTAAGAGGAGTAAAAATGAGGAAAGAACAGAGGTTTCAACTCTGCTTAAGCTTTGTCTTAACTGCTTAGGTGGGAGCAAAGAAGGGAGGATCAAGTTTATGCTCTGTGTGTGTGTGTGTGTGGGTGTTACTCAATGGTTACTCAGTGGTCTGAACATGGGCAGAGGCACTTCCATCTTCAGTCTTCATTTCCTTGTTACAGGGCTGAGCCATGGCACAGAAAACACAATCCTAGAACGCGACTGTTGGACTCTGGCTCCAAGAAAATGATGTCAGCAGCCTCTGTGTTTTGAGGAATTGTGATGGTCAGAATTCCAGCACAATCCTGTAAAATAAAGCATCTCAGGCAACCCTACATGATCAGAACATGCATGCCTCTATCTGTGGCAAAAAATAGCTAGCCTTCCATTAATTGGAAGTCAGTGCTGTCAAGATCAATTATAATTTTAAGGGTAGCCCGGAAAATCAGTAGGAAAAACTTGCTAGAATCTGTTACTGTGAGAAGGAGAGAGAGGAAGGGGTTAGGGGTGATCCAGAGAGAGAGCAGATTTTGGAGGGATCCTGCAAGAGAATGAATGGTTTTTTCCCATGTACTTGCTGAGTGTGTGTATATCTGGAATTGGAGAGAGTCTGCCTGTGTGTGTCTGTACAGGTGGTGATCCAAGGTGAGAGAGAGGGGGCGCATATGGATGGTGGTCCTGGGATGAGAAAGGAGAAGAGGTGGGGTGGGTGGGAAATGTGTTGGCTGGCAAAGAGAGAGGGGAGAGAGGGTGGGGAGGGAAGGAGGGAGGGGGAAAGGGTTTGCGTTGGGTGAAATAGATTTCTGTTGGCACAGAGAAATGTGGGTTCTGAGGAGTTGTTAAGTGTGCTGGGGCTCAGACCTATGAACTCTGTCTTGTACTGAGGGCAAATTACGTGTCCTTTATTACGAGCCAAGAGCCAAGATGGCCATTTTATGATAGGGCCCAGGAATGCCCGGGCTATCCTTAGCAGTTACATCAAGCCAAAGTTTGTCCTGCCTCTGGCAATTCACAAGCAGGCCTCTAAGCCTTTCCCTTTGGCTTGGATATTGTCCTAACCATGTCTGGCAGATCATTTAGGCTCAATTAGTTAGTCTGATCCCCTTTCAAAGGCTTCACAGCACCTGTGTGTGACAACTCCATGTGAAATAGGCAGAAGTGAAGCACCTTTCTTCATATGGAAGGTGCTCCAACTCCTGGATCATTTTAGACTGCAATCCGATACACATTTACTTGGGAGTGAGTCCCATTGAAAACAGAGGTGATTACTTCTGAATAGGTACATGTACATTTGCACTATTAATTGCCCTTTTCTGGTGGTATTATATGCTTTTTGAGTTAGAACGATTCCTTGTTATTTAAAATAGGATCACACTACTGTGATATAGAAGTAGAGAATTATATCAATATATACTCATATATTAAAGATAGAAAAACAGTGTGGTGTAGTGGATGGAGACTAGGAGTTGGGAGATGTAGTTTGTAGTTCCTACTCAACCATGGAAGCTCACTGGGTGACTTTGGGCCAGTCACAGATTCTAAAGGGTTGTTGTAATAAATAAATAAACAAACAAACAAACAAACAAACAAATAAATAGATTTTATTTTGCAGTCATTAATTTAACAACCCTCTGGACAAACTATCCTAATGATACATTACCCAGTCAGACTGGCCACGATGATACTTAATAGTTTTTTGATTCAATAATTGATATATTAGTTCCAGTTCATTCCAGCTACTATAGAAAGTTTGTCCTAACAATTTAACAATATATCTGAACAATTAATTAACTGTCATTTATTTAAAGATTTCATGCCAAAACAAAACAGTTTCCCAAGGAAATGCACAATAAGCAAATTCTAAAGAACAATACAACATCAATATCCATATAATAGTTAAATGAAGGCATTTAAATAGTAAAAGAAAAGCATGAAAGATACCATAGTAAATTGCAATATACTGTCCCCTATATAACATAACAGGTACGACCAATTTGAGTGTAGTTCAGTGCATATAGTACAGTTGGGAGGCTGCAGTCAGTAGAAATGGCCAAATGCAGCCTCATCAAAATTGAGAATTTGGCTATTAGGGACCATTAAAGTTGTTTAGTGTGAGTTTAATGTCCCTGTTACTAGTACAAAGGAGTAGATGGTTTGCAATTGTTATTCATTAAACAAAAAACCTACGGTTTACAAAAACAATGTTAAGGCTCCACAGTTTCCAACCAAGCACCAAAAAGCAGGGAAATTGGGAGTTAAGGCTCCCAAGCCTTAACGCCACATCCTTCCTAAGGAGGCAGAAAGTGCAAGTGAAATTCTCATTCTCCCAAAGCAGATAAACCATGAGGACAGGATGGAGAATATGATATGCAGAGGTGACTGTGGGGTTGTGGAAAACTGATAACGAACAACTTAAGGCCACCTACTTCTCTTTTTTTGTTTAGAGCAGCCCTTCCCCAACCTGGTGCCCTCCAAAGGTGTTGGACTACAACTCCCATCATTGCAAGTCAGTATGTCCCATGGTCAAGAATGCTGGGACTTGTCATCTCAAACACCTAGAGGCCAACAAGATGGGGAATGCTGTTCCATACCCTTACCAAATACAGGGTCTCAAACACATCTCTCAAACACATCTCGCATATAGCAGCACGCTTGATAACAAAAGGGGAACTATTCATTACAGATCTAGAACCAGAGCATGTTCCAGGCACTTCCAACTTTTGATCAATATCCTGCCGTTTAAAATGTATTTAAACAAAATCTACTGTTCATTCCCCACAATCCCTCCACAATACATCATCTCATCAAAGCGACAGAGGAGCAGAAGAGGTTTAGTTTGGCTGTCTTGAATACCTTTCAGATGAGATTAGTTTTCAATCCTATACCTCTTGGGAGTAAGCCCTAGTGAATTCAGTGGCACTGGCTTCTGAGAAGACAAGTATAGGAGTCAACCTTCTCCAGCTTGGTGCTCTCCAGATGTGTTGCACTTTAACCCTCATGTTATGTGTTATGGGGAAGACAAAAATCATTTCATACTTAATTTTAAAATAATACTGATGCATGAAAGTATTAGGTGGTAGCTCTGCCTTTGATCTCACACTGCTGAACAAGTAAGAGAAATCCTTTATCTGATATTCAAGAAACAGACATCCTATGCCATGTGTTGAAAACTAATGTTAACGTCTGAAGGGCTATCCGGATTACCGTATGTATTCAAGATGCATTCATTGTTGTTTCATTTGGTTTATACAGTTTATTAAGTTTATTATTTAAAATGATGCAGCTCTTTTGTAGTTCCTTCATTGATTACAATGCTGGAAAACATCATACTTTAGTACAGATGTGGGCAGAAAATAGATCTATCCTGATGTTTTGGACATCAACTCGCGGCATTCCTGACAACTGCCCATGCTGATAGGGGCTTTTACAAGTTGAATTCTAAAACATCTGGAGATCTACATTCTGCCTTCCCTTCTTCTTGAACAACATTTACCAACCTGGTGCCTGTCAGATGTGTTGGGTTGCAACTCTCAACATAAGGAGATGCTCTAAGAAATGAGAAGTAGCTGGTCCTAAGTTGTTCATCATCATTTCCCACAACCCACAGTCACCTCTGCATATCAAATTGCATATCTAGATTTTTGAGATTACAAGTCCCAGCATTCCTGACCATGGGACATACTGACTTGCAATGATGGGAGTTGTAGTCCAACACCTTTGGAGGGCGCCAGGTTGGGGAAGGGCTGCTCTAAACAAAAAAAGAGAAGTAGGTGGCCCTAAGTTGTTTGTTATCAGTTTTCCACAACCCCACAGTCACCTCTGCATATCATATTCTCCATCCTGTCCTCATGGTTTATCTGCTTTGGGAGAATGAGAATTTCACTTGCACTTTCTGCCTCCTTAGGAAGGATGTGGCGTTAAGGCTTGGGAGCCTTAACTCCCAATTTCCCTGCTTTTTGGTGCTTGGTTGGAAACTGTGGAGCCTTAACATTGTTTTTGTAAACCGTAGTTTTTTTGTTTAATGAATTTCATGGCTTTGTGTAATGGATGACTGGATATTATACAGTTGACAAGCAGCCAACATCAGCTAGGATGTTACACCATTTTGACATCCAATATAAAATCAAAGCTAGTGACTTTTCAAAATAATAAATGAACCCCAGAAGTTATGCTCTCTCACTTGAAATCTGAGGGGTCTCATTTGAATTTTGCAATAGCCAATGTCCAGAAATAAAAGCTTTCTATGACTGACTCATGAAAAGAAGCATTTCATGTTTTGTGTCTGTATTTGGAGAGAACCTGAAAAAAAATTCTACTGGACTAAAAACTCCCCAATTTATTCTGGAAGCACACAAGATGATACAGGAAAATATCCTAAATTATAATAAGTTACAGTTTACTATGTTCATTATTTTAGCTCATTTTATGCTACATGCTTTTTTTCCTGTTTGCATCTTAAAGTAGCAGATTGTGATCATGTTTGATCAGCAGTAAATTTGGCCATCTCACTGCTCGCTCCTATATGCATGTTGTGAAGAAAGTGGATAGGGAGGCAGTTTCTCCCTTTCTCATAATATTAGAATGAGGGTGGAAGTGAGCAGTGACGTAGCCACGTTTGGTGATGATACCAAATTATTTAGTCTTGCTAAAACAATGGAGGATTGTGAGGAGCTCCATAAAGATCTATGCATACCGAGAGAATGGCCATGAAAAGGGCAAATGCTGTTCAATGTGTAAAGTGATGCACATTGGGGATCACAATTTCACATATACACTAACAGGATCTGAGCTAATTAGCGGTGACTGACCAAGAAAGAGTTTGGAGCAGGGGAGGTGGACAGCTTGATGAAAATGTTGATCCGGCCACTGTGAAAAAGGCAACCTCAGTGTAAGGTGTAATTAGGAAAAGAATCCTAATTCTTAAGACTAATATGAAAAATAGTAGGTTCTCTGATTTGCACTTGATGTATGTGGATTCTTTAATCTTACTATAGTAAAAATAACATATTTTAGTTTTAGATTCATGACTGTATTAGCAGTAAGTTAGTTGGGAAACAAATGTATTAGGAAGTGCAAAAAGTGAGTGTATTGCATCATTTGTGACAGCTCTATTCATACATAGTTTATGGTATGTAGTAAGTAAAGAACAAACCTAAGGATGCCTTTCTGTGTGTATTTATGAAAGAGGCAGGCACACAGACATAGATAGTGGGCCAGGCCTAAATTTCCAGCCTAATCTATTTTACAGGGATGTTGTGAGGGTAAAAGTAGCACATGCCATACACCCAAACATTACCAAACATTTGTTTTACATTTCTGTGAAAGTGAGCAGCAGAAGAAACTCACTAGATGGTTTTGAGCCAGTCATAGACTCTTAGCCTAACCTACCTCATGGGTTTTTGTGGGGGGAGATATGGCACTTGAAAGAATGATCAGTCTAGGGCTTTCCCCTTCCTCCTTACTAGAGAAGCTTCTTTTGCAACTGATCAACTAAATGGAGTCTGAACATCCTCTTATATCACTACATCTGACCCAGTACCAAGAATAGCCATGTGGGTGTTTAGAAATATTGCTTAATTTAATTTTAATCTATCCAAGTTTGGATTTTTATTTTTATTTTTTTGCTCTAAAAATAGCCTGTGGTCAATGAATCCTATATTAAGCTTGTCAAAGATGTTGGTACTGGAGATAACAATACACAATAGTTTTGTTCAACCTGATCAAAAAATATTAGAAAAGCTAAGAGAATTCAGAATGTCACTGACTCTTCTACCCTACAGGTTTGTTGTGCTGATAAAATGGAGGAGGATTATGTAAGCCACCTTAGGTTCCTTGCAAGAGGAAAAAAAGACAGGATATAAATGTAACATTAATAAACGTATTACTACTTCTACTAATTATTATTATTAATATTAATTATAATAACAATGCTAACACTCTGAGGACTAAACTGAATAAATGGATCAGAGATGAGGCCATTCTGAGCAGTGAACAGATTGGATTCAAGGCAGGAAGCTCTACAAATGATCATTGCCTTGTCCTGACCCACCTGGCCTATAAATATACAGCACCAAAAGGAGGCAAACTATTCACTGCCTTTATAGACCTAAAAGCTGCTTTTGATTCCATCTCACGCCCCCTTTTATGGACCAAATTGGAACAACTATCCATCGAACCTAGATTACTATTTCTAATAAAATCATTACACTATAATACATCTGCCCAGGTAAGGTGCAGTAAATCAGGTCACCTTACTAATGAATTTGCTACTTTTCGGGGAGTTAGACAAGGTTGTGTGCTGGCACCAACACTGTTTAATCTGTATTTAGCTGACCTTCCTGCCTCATTGGCTACAATACAATCTCACCCTCCTAAGATCGGCTCACGGAAAGTAAGTATACTTCTTTATGCCGACGATGTGGTGCTGATCTCTCAGACCCGTTTGGGTCTTAAGAGACTCTTAAAAGGATTTGTGAAGTACTGTGATAAGAATAGACTGACAATCAATTACCAGAAATCGAAAGTGCTTGTTTTTGCAAAGACTAAAGTTAGGTTCTCTTGGTGTATAGGGGGTGGCAGAATTGACCAGGTAGACTCTTATAAGTACTTGGGTATCTGGTTCCAAGAGAATCTGAAATGGAACGTGCATGGCAAGCACATTAAGGCTAAAGCCGAACAGACAATGGGAGCTCTTTCCCAATTTTTCCATCTAAAAGGGGGTAACTATATACCAGCCATTATCAAGATATATAAAGCAAAGCTGGTCGCACAGGTTCTGTTCGGGGCTCCAGTCTGGTTCCCACTCTCTAAGGTTGCTTTGGAGGGGGTTCAGTCTTTATTCTTGAGATTAATACTGGGTGCTCCAAGATGTGTGTCCGGTTCAGTACTAAATTTGGAGATTGGTTTAAGATCTTTGAAAAGTGTAGCTTGGAGCTTAACCCTGCAATACTGGTTCCGTCAATATCATGCCCTGACCCATAACTCCCTGGTTTCCCAGGTCCTGTTGGACTCTTTCCAATCTCCCTGGACCAAAGCGATAGTGAGGAAGGTTACAATGATGGGGTTATATCCCCCCCACTTACTCCTGCTAGATTTGGGTAGTGTCAAACTAACTATCAAACAAAGACTGGCTGATATCGATCTCCAGGAGATGCGGGCAGCTGCGAGAGGTCCCTGTTCCCCAGCGGCGTTGGGCTTGCCAGACTACACAGGCAGAGGCGAAATGGCATATCTAGAGTGGCTCTTTGTCCCAAAATATAGGAAAGCATTTACCCTGGCCAGGTTTGATGCTCTCCCCTCCAAAATGTTGGAGGGGAGATATAAAAAAATACCAGTGGAAAATAGACTCTGTCCATGTAACAATTCTGAAACTGAGACAATTGTACATGTGCTCCTCAGTTGCAATTTCTATAATGGGATTAGGAATGATCTGTTGTGACCAATTATTCAGGATCTCCCTGGTCGCTCCAAAGAAACTCTATCTATTATTCTTCTCCAGGGCAAAGATAAGCTTGTTACCACCCAAGTCTCAAAGTTTGTATATCTCGCCATACGATATAGAACTCAAATGGCTATATGAAGATATTTCCATGTACTGTCCTGTAAATTTTGACAAAACTGTATATTTTAATTTGTGTTATGGTCTGTTGACTGATAATAAAGTGATTGATTGATTGATTGGCAATGAAGGAATAAAAATTCTTTAAAAATCAAATACATGGAATTTTTTTTAAAAAAAAGAAAAAGAGGGGGGAGCTAACCACTTCTCTTACAAAAAGCCTTGGTCCCTAAATACACAGAGCTCTCAAAGAGAAGTACAGCCAAATCCACACATCCCTTCAAGCTAGTGGAATGGGAATGAGGCTCATTGCACTCAGTGGTACTAACTTCTGAGTAGACATGCCTTGGATTGAATTGATATGAAAATTAATGATCAGCAGCCATAATCAAATGAACATACACACATGCAAAGCATGCAAGCAAGTTGTTAATTGTAGAGTTATAGCGCTGTAAAGGAGAGGGAATTCTCACTCACATCTCTCCCTCTCCGCCTTCTAAGGTTCCAGACTGTTTTTTAAAAATAAAGGCTACAATCTTCTACACACTTACCTGGGAGTAAGACCATTGCATTCAGTCAATGGAACTTACTTCTGAGAAGAGACTACAGCACTGTCTTTGCTAGAGGAAGCAGCCATTGTAGCTGACGCAGGAGGGAGGGGGGGAGACTCTACTGAGCGTGTGCCATAATCAAAATGGCCACCGGATTTCTTAAAGAGGCACAGCTTTAATTTAATAAAATCCACTTAAGCGAATTTTTTAAAAAGAAAAGCAGTTCCACCTACACTAGAACGGGAGGAAGTAGACCATGCCATTGGATTAATGAAAAAGGCTCCCTGAAGGTAAGGACAGCTGTGCAAAAATGGTCGCAAGCCCTGAGTTCAATTTTCAGTTTCGGTTTTCAGGGATTCTTTAATCTTTTTACTTTAAACTGCTCTCCTTCCCTCAGTCTTTCACCAATCTTCTTGAAATTTTCAGGTAATGTAAAACAAACATTTCTTTCTGGCACCTGTAAATTTCAGAGAGATTGGTGAAACATTTTCGATTTTATGGCTGTTAGAATGACCCCTCCCCAATTATCACTTTAACATGGTGGAACGTGTTTTTTACTCACCGCCCTTAACAAGGGAGGCACTGCCATGCCTCCCTTAATCCCAGAGACTTGGGTGTTTTCAGTCATCTCTCTTAGGAGTTGCTGAAAAACAAATATTCTCAATTTAGATGAAACCCAGTTATGGGATTGAGTCCAATTACAAAGCTGTTGTGCAGGATCATCATCTGCGCTGATGATGCAGCACACAATGCCAACATGCCAACAGAAGTAAGCCCTACTGAGTTTGAAGAGAATTACTGTCAAGTAAGTGAGTATAGGATTTATCACATACTGGTAGCCCAAATTGCTTTGGCAGCCAAGAAGCTGCAGTCCACTATAAATTTTATCTTTTTAGATTTGAATGGTCAACCTTGATGTATTGCAAACCTGGTTTGTTTTTAACAGCTTTGCTAGGTTTGTAATTTTTATTTAAATCAAAGTCTTGTATTGAGAAATTATGCATTGTAAAGGCCTATGGCTATATACAATAAAGTTTATGTATGTAGGAATAGATGTTTGTTGAATTTTTATTGTACCTTTTGTATATGGTGTTGTTCTTGTACATTGCCTTGGGAACATTTCACCTTTAAAAACTGCCTAGAAATAGTGTTAAAAATTAACATAACTTTATGTTGTCTGTTTTGATTTCTTGTGCACCTTATTTTATGTTTTTTATCTCCTGATTGCTTTGATTAGCAATGGCCAAACCTTCATTAAATATAGCCAATTCCTAATCATTCCCAATGCTATGGCTGTGATCCTACTTTGGTGGGATTAAGGAGGTGGGGGGTCTGAACTTGATCTGAATCATGGCACTAGGGCAGGGATATTAACATATTCTCCCAACAATTTTCCCAATTTAAATCTATCCTTGAACCTATTTGTCTTGTGTGGGCGGGGGGGGGGGATGGGGTACAAACAAGTACTTGTATCCGTTGGGGAGAATAACAGCTTTGGGAAAAGAGCAGGGCAGGGGGAAAGTGTTAGCATCTTCCCCATGGCCAAGACCCTAAGCCAATTCCACCTCCCCTGTGGTTGCCATTAACTGGATTCTAGACACACAACTCCTTCATCCTGTGTGGTGGCCTAGTTCAAGTTCTTCCAAAGATCTCTTGTCTCGATCGTGAGATCCAACCTATTGATTCTTATGACAGTAGGATCCTCCCAGGAGTTAAGAACAGCAATTTGCTATTGTCAAGAAATCCAGTGTCTTTCTGAGCTTTAGCTGATGAGAAAAAGCTCCATTTCATGAGGAGGAGCTGACACGCATTCGTTAAAACCACCTGTGTGCTTTATCATTATCGTAAGGTTTTCTAGTCTCCAGGCCTTCAAGGTCAGAGCTGAATTTCTGCCAAAATTAGACAGACTGATTTCAGCTGGGCTGTAGCAAGAGCTCTTCAGTCCCCCCCTCCACCTCCTGGAAGCCAAGGTAGTTATCCAGCCCGACAGTACCTGGCTATGGAAGCTCACCCCACATATCTCGGGCCTGGGGGGTATAAAGCAAGGGGGCTACTGTTGCCACTTGGTCTTCACCCGGGTCTTCACTCAGTATGTTGGTCTTCATCTTTGATCTGGTTCCTGTTTTGATCTTCAGTCTTTGTTTGCTAACTGGCTTTTGGGCCTGGGAGCTTTTGGATCCTGTCCTATAGGAAGACCCTTACTTCAGGATAGGATAGGATAGGATAGGTAGTACTGTATTGTTGTTGCCTGCAGCATTGGTTCAAAAGGTTTCTCTGTTTACAGATTTGCTCTGATTGTTTTGGGTTTATTGATTTCATCTGATACTGGTACACTTTTTTTATTCCTTTCCCCCTTCCTTATTTTTTAATAAATTTCACATCTATTTCATAGCTTGCGAGTGCTTTAATCCATTTAAGCCTCAGTACTAAATTCAGAGCCTTCTGCTTTGGTTTTGCTACTGTTTAGAATTCTGGGCTTGGGGTGCGAACCAGAGGGTGTCAGTGTGAACCCCTATTTCTGTGCCCCAAGTGTGTCCTGAAATATAATAATAATAATAATAATAATAATAATAACAATATATTTATTTCTAACCAGCCTCTCCCTCCGGATCGAGGCGTGGAACAACAATAAATATAAATACAATGACATAAAATAGATAAAACATTAAAAACAAATAAAAACTAGTACGTTATTAAAACATCTTAAAATTCAACTGGGTAAGCCTGCCGGAAGAGATCAGTCTTCACGGCTCTCTTAAATTCAAGGAGACTGTTAATTTGTCAAATCTCCTCCGGCAGGAGGATTGGGATGTTAAAGGGTGGTGGCAGTCTACTGGGTTGTTTGCTCGCTGTCCTCAGAGCAGAGTGGGGAGTTGTGCATTTTGGGGTAACCCCTCTTAACCCTCTTACTCCCCCCTTTTTTCACAGTTTTAGTGGAGAAAATATTCTCCAAATTAGCCTTCCTCAACATGGTGCCCTGCAGAAGTTGGACTACAACTTCCATCATCCCCAAACAGCAGGGCTTTCCCCTATGCTGGCTGGAGATGATGGAAAATGCAGTCTAAACATTATTGGCTAGTTGAGCTGGTGCCATTACTGGAGATGTCTATCTTAATACCTTAAGGAAAAATCTCGTTCCTTAATTAGAGAGGATAGTTTTTTTATGGATCTCATCTGGATACAAAACATACTTACAACACACTGTTGCCTGGTGTTTGATGTTGATTTTGCCTTCCCTTGTAGTCCAAGAGCCTGTGTTAGAAGATACAAAAGGTTTGACTGTCATGATAACTTTAAAATGTTATGGTGTCTCAAAAACTGCCAGTCTTGTGTGCAGCATCTGGGGCATTTAGGGGGGTGGCTGCTCCCCCAAACCTCTTCCTGGGGTCAAGAGAGATGCCATAAGGATTAAACAAGCAGTATCTGTTGACAAATAGTGTACACCCTTCCAGACTGTCCAATCTGACTGGCTTTGTTGGAGCTTACCCCCTTTCTGATCCCTCTGAAAAGGCGAATGAGGGCAATTATTTGCATCAAAAGAACATGACTGAAACTGGTACCACTAGGTAGAGATCCCTTCCTGTATCTTAAAATATCCAGTCTGACTAATTACAAGGGGCAATCCCAAATCAGGCCATTTAATATGGTCAGAGCCACGTGACATTTCTGTGGCTCAATTCGGACGACACGATAGTCAGTGGTGGGTTGACTAACCCTAACCCTAACCCTAGCCCTAGGGGGTACTCCCCAAACAACATGGTAATAAATAATCAACTGTGGTGTGGATGAGGATCAGCGCTGAGTTGACTATGGCAGCATTGGAATGACACAATAGTCAAAACAACTGACGATTGTTTCCCCCACACCAGTTGTTCATTGTGTCGTCCGAATTGAGCCTGTGTGTGACTACACACACACACACACACACAGAGTTATTATACATACAATCAAAGGAAGCTATTTCATGTACTAGAGTGCAAACACTTTTTTCTTACTACATATCTCAGTGGAAATAATCTTTCCTGCTTTCCTCCAAGCAAAAGAATCTACCACCTTGTCCATAATAAAGCACACAAGCTCCTGTTTTCCCTTTCCCTTTTACAGCATAGAGCACACAGACAGGAGGAACATAGACATACATAGAAACCTTTGAAGTACCTTTTGAGGAAGGAGTTTATCTTCAATACATCTCCTTCGTCATTTTGCAAGCATTTCTAAACAGCCTTAATATTCAATCTCTGCATATGCCATCATCCCCTGCATCAGGAATAGGTAGGCTGACCCTATGAAAAGGAGGACAGGGCTCCTTTAACTTTAACAGTTGTAGAGAAAAGGGAATTTCAGCCAGAGTCATTTGTATGCAATTAGTCCCTGGTGAAATTCCCCTTCATCACAACAGTTAAAGTTGCAGGCACTATACTTGAGTGACCACATACAAAAGAAGGCAGGCCCCCTGTAACTTTAACTGTTGTGATGAAGAGGGAATTTCACCAGGAACTAATTGCATACAAATGACACTGGCTGAAATTCCCTTTTCTCTACAACTGTTAAAGTTACATGAGCCCTGTCCTCCTTTTCATATAGTCAGCCTAGGAATAGGGGGGTGTTAGACCTACTGTGATTGAATATTGCCCTTTTAGAAAAGTGCAGACTTGTGGATTATACCCAGCAGCAGTGCAGAGGGAAGGAAGGCTGGGATGGGGGTGGGGTGGGGAGGTATTTAGCTATATATTTACGAACTCTAACCGAATTATCCAAAATGTGGGGAATATGATTAAAAATGTATGACCTGACCACCCTCCAGAGGACACTGACATGCATTCAATAAATCTGTTAACGGTGGGATCCTATACATGTTTTTTTTAAAAAAGTAAGTCCCATTGAGTTCAATGAACAAACTCTCAGGTACATGGGTATAGAATTGCAGACATTTTAAGGTGCCACAACAGTCTGTGTTTTCCCGCTAGCCACACCTGCTGTGTTGGTACAGCCTTTCAGAAAGGGATGAGTGGGGTAGAGTACATCCATTCTGTCCCATTTATTCGTAAGACCCTGTTCCAAGACACGAGCATTTTAGCCTCCTGCAAACCTTTATTTATTTAAGGCATCACATTTGACTTCCAACTCTCCCTATTCAGTAAATGCAACAAAGTATAGTGTGTAATCAATGTATAAGTCTTTAAGATGTCGCAGGAGTATTTGTTTTTCCCTTACACACACCTGCAGCAGTGTGTTGGCTGAGCCTTTCAGAGGTGGAACCAATGAAATGTAGTGGCATCCCGATACTGTGCTGTAGGGATCGGATCCTCCAGTGTTGGGGCAGAGTAGGGGGCCCAGTATAACATACCAGCCCCCAGCTCACCATGACGATGGTCCAGACCTGCTCACCACCACCATTTAACAAGCCAGCCCCAGGATCATACACAATGCACCCATGTTAACGTGTTTGCTTTTTTTTAAAAAATCAATGAAACAAAATATAAGTGTAGAGGGTGAAAATTGTATAACAAACATTTATGTACAGGGGGCTCAAAAATGATTTCAATATTTGCAGTGGGTTAATTACATGGTGAATATGTTACAATCCAAAACATCTGGAGGGCAACAGGTTGCCTACTCCTGTGCTAATTATATTTTCAAGTAGTGGTGCAGATTTGGCAGATGTGCAGAGTATCTCACAAAAGAGCGCACGAGCGCAAGAGTGCGCGCACACACACATATATATGGAATATAGAAAGCATGGAATGGCAAGGGTTGGGGTGAGGAAAGAAAATTGTTAGTGGTTTGCTTAAAGTCACTGCTTTATGCTGATTTGGACTTGTGGAAAATCGTGCCTTCACGGCTATTAAAGAAACGAGGGACTGGAATCCAACCCTCCCAAGAACTATTTTGGAGATTTAAAAAAGAATCCAGGAACTTCTACATTTATATTCCTTCTCCTCCCTCCCTTTGGAATCCCACTCCTAACCACATCACTGCAAGGGGGCAGGGAGGGGGAGACGCAATTTACTTTAATAGGTTGCAACTAATAATAATAATAATAATAATAATAATAATAATAATAATTTATTTCTTACCCGCCTCTCCAATTTTCACAGTGCACTTTTCCTGAAG